>CM020016.1:7980763-10380763 GCA_009771035.1 Lupinus albus | reverse complement strand
ATGGATAAATGTATATTTGTGACAATGAAGGTGTTGTATGTTATTTATGGTGATAAAACAATGAGATGCCTTGTGTCGATTGTGTATGACATGGATGTGAGTGTAATGTGGAAACTCGACCTGCCCAAGGTGGTATGGGTATTACTCGACCTGCCCGATGTGGTATGGGGATTATTTGTACGGTGCAGAATTGTTGAACGAGATCAAGGGTAAATTACTACGGAATGTGAAGGATGTGAAAAGTGTATACTCGGAATGAAAATCATATGCATGCCATAGGATATATATTGTGGGATATATATCCTATAGGGTGAATATGAATGATGAGAAATGAGTATATTTGGACGAATAAAATATGCACACTATAGCACATATATAGTTTGGGATGTATGTGTACTATAGGGTGAATATGGATAATATGTGATAAATAAATATGCACACTATAGAACACATATAGTATGGGATGTATGTGTACTATAGGGTGAATATGGATAATATGTGATAAATAAATATGCACACTATAGAACACATATAGTATGAGATGTATGTGTACTATAGGGTGAATATGGATAATATGTGATGAATAAGTATGCACACTATAGAACTCATATAGTATGGGATATATGTGTACTATAGGGTGAATATGGATAATATGTGTTGATTGATATATGTTTATCATGATTGATGTTAGATGTGTGTGGTTTTAATACTTTAATGTTATTACTTCATGTAAATCCACGCTACGGTCGCCGTAGTTGGTTCTTACTCCCTCTGTCTTTCCTTGTATGTGTTGTATATTTGAGTTCAGGTTGTGGAGGTAGCGCATTGGACGCTTGCGGGGAAGAGTACATGATATAGTAGTGAATAATATGTAATTGATATGTTATATGATAAATATTTGTAATATGAAGAACATGTTAAAGTGAATTCATGTATAAACAAACTTTCTTGTAAGTGTATAATGAAGTGGATCTAATGTTTGTATTCAAGGTACTTTTGAGAAAGTGTAATCATATAAAGGATGTATTTGAACGAAAGTATAATGACATGCTTTTGAAAAGAAAGGTGTTTGAAATATTTCCGCCTTGTAAATTTATAAACGTATTCACTCAAGTTTCCAAACTGTTCGAGTAATGTCTTTCAAAAGTAATCACTTCACTTTCAGGAATAAGGATTTTAAAAGAGAATTTTCGAGTTATGAAAATCGGGTCCTTACAATATGGTATCAGAGCATATGTCAACTCTGCGACCTAGGGTATGACCTTACATGCTTCTTTGTGAAATTTGTGTGAGTTAACTACTTGACTTATGGGCATTGTTGTTGACTATGTGGTAACTGTTGATGTGAAAGAAGATTGTTGAATTCCTTGCAGTAAGTGTTTGGTTGTGAATTTATCGTTGGATGTCTTATTGTGAGTTATTGATGAAGTGCTTGTTGAAAACATCTTGTTGTAAAACTTTTGTTGAATTTATTGTGTAAGACCCTTGTTAGGGATTCTCTGGTGAAATTCTTGCTAAAAGTTTTTGGTTGTGAGCATCTTGTTGAAATTGTTTATGGAAAGTTTGTGATTGTGATTTTCCGGTTGGATTTCTTGGTGTGAAATTTCTTTTATCACTAAGTTTTAGATAATTGAAAATGAATGATTGAAGTGTGAATTACGCATTTAGTATAAACATATATCAGTGTGTTTATACTAAAGTGAGTGTAGATTTATGGAAATGGAAAATGTGTGTATTTTCTGGTTATGCAAGGATGGAGTTGTGAATCACGCATTTAGTATAAACATATATGGGTATGTTTATACTAAAGTGGGCGTCGACTTACGGGAAAACGATTTATGGTAAAAATAATGAAATAAATCGTAAATCACTTTGTAGTTATAAGCATATATGGATATGTTTGTAATGATGTCGGGTGCATTTACTATTTATGTATTGGTGGAGTACCAATGAAAATAAAACTCGGGAAATATATTGGTGGAGTGCCAATGGAAATAAAACTCGGGAAATGTATTGGTGGAGTGCCAATGGAAATAAAACTCGGGAAATGTATTGGTGGAGTGCCAATGGAAATAAAACTCGGAAAAATGTATTTGATGGGGTGCCAACGGAAATAAAACTCGTTTTTTAGCCGACCATGATTGGTTAGCAAGCTTTGGCTCAAGCAATGTAGCAAACTTTGGCTCAAGTTATGTAGCATGTTTTCAAAAGTATAAACCAAAGAAATGGTGAAATCAAAGGAAGGAAAATATTTTTTTAGCCGACCATGAATGGTTAGCGACTCTGGCTTGAGTATATAAGCAAAACTCTGGCTTGAGTATATAAGCAAAACTCTGGCTTGAGTATATAAGCGAACACTCTAGCTTGAGTATATAAGCGAACACTCTGGCTTGAGTATATAAGCGAACACTCTGACTTGAGTATATAAGCAAAACTCTGGCTTGAGTATATAAGAAAACTCTGGCTTGAGTATATAAGCAAAACTCTGGCTTGAGTATATAAGCAAAACTCTGGCTTGAGTATATAAGCAAAACTCTGGCTTGAGTATATAAGCAAAACTCTGGCTTGAGTATATAAGCGAACACTCTGGCTTGAGTATATAAATGAACACTCTGGCTTGAGTATATAAGCGAAACCCTGGCTTGGGTATATAAGCGAAACTCCGACTCGAGTATATGTAGCAAGTTTTCAAAAGAAAAAGGGAACCTGTTTTAGCTAACCTTAAGTGGTGTAGCGGTTTTGGCTCAAGTTATGCAGCAAAGAAAATGAATTTCAAAATGGTTTAATAACCTTATTTCATTGTGGAATTGCCTACCCGGAGTGGTAGTGGACCATTGTGGAATTGCCTACCCGGAGTGGTTGTGGATTATCGTTATTGCCTACCCGAAGAGGTAGTGGATTATCTTTTGTGCATGAAACTTCTGGTCTGTGATGATTGACCGTTTGTAGTGGAATATTTGCAGTGCACGATATAGTAGTAATGAACTCAAATTAACTGCTTTGATATTGTGCTTTCAAAACTTGTGTCTATTTCATGTGCGTCAGTAATTGTTATACGTGATTGCAGTGTTATGGTGTAAGCATGTTTCTGTGTGTGTATTGTGGGGGCTCTCATGTCCTGGATGAAATATAACTTCAGAAATAACTAGCTTTTCAAAATTTTGATTTGGGCAGTCGGTGTCGCATGAGAAAAGGGATTTTTAGTTATTTTGAAATGATTAGGAAAACCCTTGCTTCCACAAGAGGACTTCCATAAAACTTACATCTAATCTATTTTCCAAAATCGTTTTTCGAATGAAGTGTAATATTCGGCTAAGCATTGATTAAGTTTCATGTTGAAATCCGAATTTTTAACAACCTCATCTTGGATGAATGTGATGTGTTAAAAATCCTGTGAGGTAAATATGACCATGTGTTTCTAGATATGATGTAGACTTGAGCACGGGGTGCATTTCCATCATTGTATTTTGGGTATCCATATAAAACTAATGTTTTTGGATTGGATGTTCGTGAATGGCAAAAATCAACGTATGCGATTTGAGTGGGTCTACGACCTCGTATGCCTAGCTGAAATTTATGAACTAGCAAATCTTCTTAAACCGCATTCGTTGTAGTAGGAGTGTTTGGTTGAGTTGGATATTGACTTAGTGATTTTGATTGGTATGTGGAAGACTCCAAGAATCATGTTTGTCTAAATGCTGCTTGGATGAATATCATGTTTCTGTAATTGTAGCAAGTATAGATTGAAATGCTAGTAGAGATTTTTTTTGAGTGAACCGTGGTTATTTGCTCGTATGCAATGAAATGATGTTGTTTCCATCAAGCGGATGTCGATCTAGCTATTGCATTTCTAGGTGCGAGCTAGTACATCTTGGTAAACGATGAGTATGGAGTCTCACTTCGAACTTGATTCGAGAATGTTGTGACGAATCTGACCGTATAGGTTGATCATTTTCAACGATTGTTGTGGTAATAGATCAGGGAGGTCTATTGTGAGGGAGGAAATACTCGAGAATCTTTAGTTCCGTTATAATAATTTTCACTTGGTTGTCCTAATGTTTGACTTGGGTATTTGGGCTCTAGAAGAGTAGCCCATGATTGAGACTTTGTGGTATCACTATTGCGTGATATATACCCTTGCTTGTCGTATAAGCGATCTTAATGGTTTAGACGATTGAGTCTAAGTGTGGTCGAGTATATATTATGCCTAAAGGGTAGGCAATGATAATATCTTCCCGAGATTAACCTAACAAAATTTCGGGGAGGAAATTTCTTGTTAGGGGGGAAGGATTGTAACACCTCAATTTTTGTTTTCGGATTGATTGAAAAACTTAGGGTGTTGAAGTGCATGCTTGACCATTATCTCTTGGACGAGAGGGTCTCGCCTAAGCGAGGGACTCAACGTTTTAAGTTTGAGTAGTATAGGAACCTCGCCCAAGCTAAGAAGTGGTCGTTTGAGCGAAAGTGAAATCTGGAAAAGCTGTCAAATTCTAGCTCGAGATAGGATTTTCGCCCAGGCTAGAGGGGGGCCTTAGCATAATGCCCGATTCTCGCCCGAGCGAGAAATCCGCGCCCGGGCGAGAGCGTGAGAGCTATAAAAGTGAAAAAGGGGATCTAGAAACCCTAATCTTCATTTTCTTTCTCCCCCTTTCTCTCCCAACGGTGGCTCCACCCAAATGGACCATTTTTCCCTCCACTAAGCCTCAAAACTCATCAAAACCTTCCTCTTGCTTCATGGTGACACATTTGGAAAAGCTTGGAGGTGAAAAAGCAACAATGGAGGTTGGAGGAGATGAAGGGAGATGTGGCTCTTTTGCGGAGCAACGGAGCTTACGCAACCTAAGGTGAGGGAGAAGACCATTGTGGTCTTAGAGTATTTCATTAGAGTCATCTTCTCCGATTTCCCTCAAGAATCGGAGCATGTTAACGGATAGAAACTCATTTGAGTGTTTGTGGTCCATGTGAGAGTCTTTATTTTACATGAGGTTGTATTAGCCATAAAAGTGGAGATATATGTGTCGGAAAACCGTTTATTTAATTAAAACGCCATATGCTCATTTATGGTAATACACCGTCATGAAAGATGGTTCTAACGTTAATGTGTTATATGATGAAGAATATGTTGTGTGTAGTTTGTTTATGATAATGGTGTGTTATGGATGTTTGATTTTTTATGAACATACATGGGTATGTTTGTAACAAGGATTGTGAGATGTGTTGTTTAATGGCAAAAAGTAGAAATGGATATGAGTATGTTTATCAAAATGAGTATGTTGTGAGTGGTTGATTGTTATAAACATGTATGGGTGTGTTGTAACAATGAATGTGTGATGAGTTGTGAATTGGTAGTTAGAGAATAAATCAATCCCTTGATTTAAGGACTCTATAATGAAGGATTATCATGAGCATCATGTTATGAATTAGTCAATCCCTATAGTTAAGCTATTCCATATTATGCTCTTTAATGTAATCAATAAGCATTAGTGTACTGTGATCATTATAGAATCATTGCTATTATGTCTAGCTTGACTGTAGGATCAGCACTTTACTATTTCTCTGTATATATTCATGTACTCTCCCATGTAACGATCAAGTTGAAGAATATACAATATTCACTTTTCTAACTTGGTATCAGAGCACTTAAGCCTTGAAGGCTCTTGATCCAAAAGCAAACCATGTCATCCGCTGCCAATTCCAATCTCAAAAATGACCTTCCATCCACTGTATCTGTCAAGCTGGACAGAGACAATTTCCCACTGTGGAAATCACTGGTGTTACCTATTATCAGAGGTGCCAGGCTCGATGGTTATATGTTAGGAAAAAAGAGTGCCCTGAAGAATTCATAATTGCTGCAGATTCAACCAGAAAGTCCAATCCTGATTTTGAAGATTGGCAAGCATATGATCAACAACTTCTTGGTTGGTTGATGAATTCAATGACTGCTGACATAGCAATACAATTATTACACTGTGAAACCTCAAAACAACTTTGGGATGAAGCTCAAAGTCTAGCTGGTGTCCACACAAGGTCACGAGTTACTTACCTCAAATCTGAGTTCCATAGCACCAAAAAAGGAGGCATGAAAATGGAAGATTATCTGTCCAAAATGAAGAATCTGGCTGGTAAACTTAAACTTGCAGGAAATGAAATCTCAAACTCTGATCTGCTCATTCAAACTCTGAATGGTTTGGATTCTGAATATAATCCTGTAGTTGTCAAATTATCTGATCAAACTACACTCAGTTGGGTTGATCTACAGGCTTAATTGCTAACCTTTGACAATAGACTTGAGCAACTAAATAGCCTCACCAACCTAAAACTCAATGCAGCAACAAATGTGGTTAACAAAGCTGATCACAAGGGCAATAGGTTCAAAACAAACAACAACTGGAGAAGTTCCAACTTTAGAGGTTGGAGAGGAGGCAGAGGAAGAGGAAGAACATCTAGGCCAACATGTCAGGTCTGCAACAAGATGGGACATACAACAATGCATTGCTATTATAGGTTTGACAAAGCCTACTCAAACTCTAATCACTCAACAGATAGTGACAGACAAGGATCTCCCAATGCCTTCATAGCTTCTCAAAACTCAGCTCAAGACTATGACTGGTACTTTGATAGTGGTGCAAGCAACCATGTCTCACATCAAACAGACAAGTTTGGTGATTTGACTGAACATCATGGTAAGAATTCTCTAGTAGTTGGAAATGGTGAAAAGTTACAAATTGTTGGAACAGGTTCCTCAAAACTAAATTCTATCAACTTACATGATGTTTTATATGTGCCAAATATTACCAAAAACCTATTGAGTGTGTCCAAACTAACTGCTGATAATCATATTCTTGTTGAGTTTGATGCAAATTCTTGCTTTGTGAAGGACAATCTGACAGGGAAGGTACTTCTAAAAGGGAACCTTTAGAATGGATTATATCAGCTCTCAGAAAAAGAAAGAGACTCATGTGCTTTTGTATCTGTCAAAGAAAGCTGGCATAGGAAACTTGGACACCCCAATAATAAAGTCTTAGACAAGGTTTTAAAAGACTGTAATATGAAATTATCACCTAGTGATAATCTTAGTTTTTGTGAGGCTTGTCAGTATGGCAAGTTGATTTTTTTACCTTTTCAATCCTCTTCTTCTCATGCTCAGGATGTTCTTGAATTGGTCCACACTGATGTATGGGGTCCTGCACCAATAATATCATCATCTGGTTTTAAATATTATGTCCATTTCATTGAAGATTTCACTAGGTTTACATGGATTTACCCTTTAAAACAAAAATCAGATACAGGACATGTCTTCATCCAGTTTAAAAATATGGTAGAAAATCAGTTCAACAAAAGGATTAAAACAATTCAATGTGATGGTGGTGGTGAATATAAAGTTGTTCAGAAGCATGCTATAGAAACAGGAATGCAATTCAGAATGTCATGTCCATATACATCACAACAGAATGGCAGGGCTGAAAGAAAACACAGGCACATTGCAGAACTTGGATTGACACTATTGGCACAACTAAAATGCCTCTAAGTTACTGGTGGGAAGCATTTTCCACTGCAACTTTCATTATAAACAGACTGCCATCACCAGTAACCCAAAATAAAAGCCCTTATTTTGTTCTGCACAAAAAGGAACCTGACTACACCTACCTAAAGACCTTTGGATGTGCATGCTATCCTTGTCTCAAGTCTTATAACCAACACAAGTTACAATTCCACACAACTAGATGTGTGTTCTTGGGCTACAACAATTCTCACAAAGGGTATAAGTGTGTCAATTCTCATGGCAGAATCTTCATCTCAAGACATGTTGTCTTCAATGAAGACCACTTCCCATTCCATGATGGTTTTCTTAATACAAGAGTTCCTCTAAAAACACTAACTAAGAGCTCATCTGGTCTTTTTCCATTGCATGTTACAGGTACATCACTTAGAGAAGATATTGTTCCTGCTAACAATGACTTACATTTTGAACCAGAACCAACTGAGAACTCAGATGCTTCCAATGAACAAGTTCAAGAGAATAATCCTGAATCTTCCAATGAACAAGTTCAGGAGAATGACACTGAACCTGCTGAATCAAATACAGGCACAGGACTTCCCGAGGCAATCATGATGCACACCAGAAGCAAGGATGGGATATACAAGCCAAAGCTACCATATATTGGATTAGCTGAAAATTGTGCTGGAGAAAAGGAACCAGAAAATGCAAAAGAAGCTCTTCAAAGATCACAGTGGAAAAATGCTATGCATAAAGAAATTCAGGCACTGAATTTCAATCAGACTTGGACATTAGTACCTTATCAAGCTCAAGATAGCATCATTGAATCCAAATGGGTGTTCAAAACCAAGTACAAAGCAGATGGCACCATTGAAAGGAGAAAAGCCATATTAGTTGCAAAAGGTTTTCAACAAACAGCTGGATTAGACTATGAAGAAACCTTCAGTCCTGTTGTCAATGCCAGCACAATAAGAATTATTCTTGCAATTGCAGTTCACCTCAATTGGGAAGTAAAGCAGCTTGACATAAATAATGCTTTTCTCAATGGTTATCTAAAGCAAACAGTATATATGCATCAACCAGAAGGCTTTATAGATCCAGCTAAACCCAATCATGTTTGCAAATTATCTAAGGCAAATATGGGCTTAAACAAGCACCAAGAGCCTGGTTTGACAGTCTCAAACATGCCTTGATGAGATGGGGTTTTCAAAACACAAAAAGTGATACCTCACTCTTCACTCTAAGAGGTAAAGACCATATCACTTTTCTTCTAATATATGTTGATGATATAATAGTGACAGGGAACAACACCAAGTTCTTGGAAGCCTTTTGTCAAACAACTCAACATTGTGTTCTCCCTAAAGGATCTTGGTCAATTACATTATTTCTTGGGCATAGAAGTTCACAAAGATGCAACTGGTATGTACTTAATGCAGCCCAAGTACATAAAGGATTTGCTAAGGAAATTTAAAATGGAAAGTGCATCATCCTGTCCAACTCCTATGGTCACTGGAAAGCAGTTTACAGTTGAAGGGGAGAAACTGAAAAATCCAACTGAGTTCAAACAAGCCATAGGAGCATTGCAATATTTGACAAATACCAGACCCGACATTGCTTTCTCTGTCAACAAACTCAGTCAATTCATGAGTTCTCCAACTTTAGATCACTAGCAGGGCATCAAGAGAATTTTAAGATACCTCCAAGGCACCACTCACTACTGTCTACACATTAAATGCTCTACTGACCTAGACATAGCAGGATTTTCAGATGCAGATTGGGCCACTAGTGTGGATGATCTAAAGTCTATGGCAGGTCAATGTGTTTTCCTTGGAGAGACACTTGTTTCTTGGTCCTCAAGAAAGCAGAAAGTTGTATCAAGGTCCAGCACAGAATCAGAATACAGAGCCTTGGCTGATCTAGCTACTGAAATAGCTTGGACTTGTTCACTTCTTACTGAATTAAAACTCCCCCAGCCAAGGAAACCGACACTGTGGTGTGATAACATGAGTGCCAAGAAACTAGCTTCAAATCCAGTCATGCATGCTCGATCAAAACATATTGAAACTGATGACATTATATCAGAGATCAAGTACTACAAGATAAAGTCATTGTAGCATATGTTCCATCAGCTGATCAAATTGCTGACTGCCTCACCAAAGCCTTGACACATACAAGGTTCAATCAATTAAGAGACAAACTTGGGGTGATTCCTTCACCATCAGTTTGAGAGGGGAAGTTAGAGAATAAATCAATCCCTTGATTTAAGGACTCTATAATGAAGGATTATCATGAGCATCATGATATGAATTAGTCAATCCCTATAGTTAAGCTATTCCATATTATGCTCTTTAATGTAATCAATAAGCATTAGTGTACTGTGATCATTATAGAATCATTGCTATTATGTCTAGCTTGACTGTAGGATCAGCACTTTACTATTTCTCTGTATATATTCATGTACTCTCCCATGTAACGATCAAGTTGAAGAATATACAATATTCACTTTTCTAACTTTGGTTAAAATGGATATGAGTATGTTTATCAAAATGAGTATGTTGTGAGTGGTTAATTGTTATAAACATGTATGGGTGTGTTGTAATAATGAATGTGTGATGAGCTGTGAATGTGTTAAAATGGATAAATGTATGTTTGTGACAATGAAGGTGTTGTATGTTATTTATGGTGATAAAATAATGAGATGCCTTGTGTCGATTGTGTATGACATGGATGTGAGTGTAATGTGGAAACTCGACCTGCCCGAGGTGGTATGGGTATTACTCGACCTGCCCGATGTGGTATGGGGATAATTTTTACGGTGCAGAATTGTTGAACAAGATCAAGGGTAAATTACTACGGAATGTGAAGGATGTGAAAAGTGTATACTCGGAATGAAAATCATATGCATGCCATAGGATATATATTATGGGATATATATCCTATAGGGTGAATATGAATGATGAGAAATGAGTATATTTGGACGAATAAAATATGCACACTATAGCACATATATAGTATGGGATGTATGTGTACTATAAGGTGAATATGGATAATATGTGATAAATAAATATGCACACTATAGAACACATATATTATGGGATGTATGTGTACTATAGGGTGAATATGGATAATATGTGATAAATAAATATGCACACTATAGAACACATATAGTATGGGATGTATGTGTACTATAGGGTGAATATGGATAATATGTGATGAATAAGTATGCACACTATAGAACTCATATACTATGGGATATATGTGTACTATAGGGTGAATATGGATAATATGTGTTGATTGATATATGCTTATCATGATTGATGTTAGATGTGTGTGGTTTTAATACTTTAATGTTATTACTTCATGTAAATCCACGCTACGGTCGCCGTAGTTGGTTCTTACTCCCTCTGTCTTTCCTTGTATGTGTTGTATATTTGGGTTCAGGTTGTGGAGGTAGCGCATTGGACGCTTGCGGAGAAGAGTACATGATATAGTAGTGGATAATATGTAATTGATATGTTATATGATAAATATTTGTAATATGAAGAACATGTTAAAGTGAATTCATGTATAAACAACTTTCTTATAAGTGTATAATGAAATAGATCTAATGTTTGTATTCAAGGTACTTTTGAGAAAGTGTAATTATATAAAGGATGTATTTGAACGGAAGTGTAATGACAGGCTTTTGAAAAGAAAGGTGTTTGAAATATTTCCGCCTTATAAATTTATAAACGTATTCACTCAAGTTTCCAAACTGTTCGAGTAATGTCTTTCAAAAGTAATCACTTCACTTTCAGGAATAAGGATTTTAAAAGAGAATTTTCGAGTTATGAAAATCGGGTCTTTACATTAGACTTCCTACTGCCGATGCATAAGGAGTCTTTTGCATCTCGTATCTTTCAAGGTCATTTTTTGGGCACTTTTCGAGACTAAACTTGTCTCCCTTAGCTATAGGGGTATCTCTTGGTTTATTGTCTTTCATGCCAAATTTATCTAGGACTTTATCAATATAGCTTTCTTGTGAAAACCTTAGGATACCTTGAGAGCGATCTCTTAGTATCCGAATGCCTAATACAAAATAAGCTTCCCCAAGATCTTTCATTTCGAAATTCTTCGTTAGAAATCTCTTGGTCTCATACAATAGTCTCATATCACTGCTCGCAAGCAGTATATCATCGACATATAATACTAGGAATATAAATTTACTCCCACTGAACTTGTGGTACACACAATCTTCTACTTTATTTACCTCAAAACTATACGAGGTAATAACTTAATGAAACTTGTGATTCCACTGACGAGAGGCTTGTTTAAGGCCATAGATGGATTTCTTTAATTTTCACACCATAGATTTTGAGCCAATTGATTCAAAGTTTTCTGGTTGCAACATATATATTGTTTCTTTAATGTCACCATTTAGAAACTCAGTCTTAACATCCATCTGATATAGCTCTAAATTAAAATGAGCTACTAGTGCCAATATTATTCTAAAAGAATCCTTCTAAGATAATGGAGAGAAGGTTTCTTTATAATCAATGCCTTCTTTCTGAGTGTAGCCTTTAACAACTAGACGCGCTTTATATATGCCAATATTACCTTTTGAATCCCTATTGGTTTTAAATATCCATTTGCAACCAATAGGTTTCGCACCTTCAGGTAAATCGACAAGATCTAAAACGTCATTATCATGCATAGACTTTATCTCATCCTTCATGGCATCAATCCACTTTTGAGAGTTAGAACCTTTCATGGCTTGACAGAGGTTCAATTGATCATCCTCTGTTAACCCGATGTCATCCTTATGTTCTTGAAGAAATACAATATAATCATCTGAAATTGCATTTCTCCTCTCTCTAGTGGATATCCTTAATGGCACTTCTACTTCTTGAGGTTGTTGAATTTGCTTCAAAGGTACTTCAGCGAGAACCTCATTGTTGTCTTGCTCTGGAATATTTTCAGGAACAATATTCTGAACATTTTCTTCTACTAACGAAGTTGTTCCTTGAATGGTAAAAGGCACAAGAACTTGTTCACCATTAGTGACAGATTCTTCCACAAAGACAACATACCTTATGTTCTCTTCCTTCCCAAAATCAACTTCCTCAAGAAATATCACATTTCCCGTCTCAAAGAAAAGTCTTGTTGTAGGATCATAAAATTTATAGCCCCGTGAACGTTCAGCATAGCCAACAAAGTAACAGCTAACTGTTCTTTGAGTCCAATTTTCTTTCATGTGGCTTATAAGGCCGCGCCTCAGCTCGACAACCCAAATCTACAAGTGTTTTGAACTTGGTCTTTTACAAGTCCAAAGCTCATATAGGAATTTGTTAACTACTTTATTTGGCACCCTATTAAGGATATAAACTGTGATCTTTAAATTTTCCCCTAAAAAGACTCTAGTAAGGAAGAATGATTAATCATACTTCTCACCATATCCTTAAGAGTTCAATTTAGTCACTCAGCAACACCATTCATGATAGGTTTGTCTGGCATAGTGTATTGTAGAACAATTCAATTTTCTCTTAGGAAAAAATGCGAATAGCTCTTTCACAGCATCCTTATTGTTCTTTCTTTTCTTATTCTGAGAGGTCATAACCAAATGAGCACTTTCAGTCTTATCTCTCTGCAGCATCTCCCCCTCTTGAGTGTTATAGCTCACTTTGAATTTCCCAAAGTGTTCAGGAAGCGAGATCAAAACCAAGTGCACGAGCAAGTCTTCACCAAGCTCTAACTTTAGTGACTTGAGTTTCAATGCAAGATTAGACATCTCAATAATGTACTACCTTATTTTCCCTTTGCTTCATACCTTATGGAGATGAGTTTAGCCAAAAGGCTACTCGTCTCCGCATTTTCATTCTTGGCAAAGTACTATTCTATTTATTCAAGGAATTTCCTTGAATTTTGACCATCAGAAATAGAGCCTCGAAACGCTTCTGGAACAGAGCGTTTCATGATCATTAGACACATTCGATTAAAGTGTTCCCATTTCTCAATTTTAACGTCATCGAGGTTTTCCGGAGTAGAAACAGGTTTCTCCAAATGAAGTGTCAGATCTAAATCCATACATCCGAGAATAATCTCTATGGCTTCCTTCTAGACCTTAAAATTTGTCCCGCTCAGTAATGGGATGTTGTTAAGTTTTTAGCAGAAATATTTACAACACTAGTAAAAGACACTGAATCAAGTAGAACAAAGAACAAAATAAATTGCAATCATTCTTGCAATAAACTCACATCAAGTTTAACCCTTAAAATCCAATGTGACACATCACGAGTTACCTAGTACAACATTAATATTCAGTCTTTGGACAAAAAATATTAACTTGTAAGTGATACACTCAATGTAGTAATCAAATATTGATAATCAGTCATGTAAAACAATAAACCTTTCTTTGGACCGACTTACTATTCACATGAGAAGCTATATGATTATCACATATTTATTACCACATGTATGTTTATAATTTTGGCCAAATAGTAGTCTTCCTTTGGGCAGATCACTATTCGCATAAAAATGCAAACATACAATTAGCTTGATATTCCATATTCATTGATAATGGAATTATTGTTGTAATGGTCAAACATTGATCTTAATGCATGTCAAATAATAAACCAGTCTTTGGACTGATGTATTATTCACATTTGCAACCTTATAATTATCACATTTTTACCATCATATGTGTGTATATAATCCGGCCAAATAATAATCTTCCTTTGGGCCGATTAATAGTCGCATGAATATATATACACACTAGCATTTGATATTTATTATGAACAATTTACACAAAAGATGTCACTTTGGTGACGTCTTATTTCTCTAGGTTCACTTAAAAAATCAAACTATCTTATAATCCAAAAAAAACAGTCATGTAATATATAAAATAAAACATTCACATAATAGACTCATCACAAGATACCTAGCACAACATCAATTTCTAGTCTTTGGACAGAGAAAATCAATTTGCAAGTGGTACTCTCAGTGCAATGATCAAATATTAACAATTAGTTCTGTGAAACAATAGCCTTTCTTTGGACCGACTATTATTCACATGAAAAATCTTTATAATTGTTACACATTTATCATCATAGGTATGTTATTATTTGGCCAAATTGTGTCTTCCTTTAGGCCGAACACAATTCGCATAAATAATCGCATAATCATCTGTGTAATTTCAATCAACTTCCACAACATAGGTTACTTTGACAACATATTGCATCAATTGATTCCAAATAATTACCAGACAGAACAAAACAATATGAGTCCATTATAAAAAAAATTACAATCTTGGAATTAAAACTTTAAGATTTGATCACTTTAATGATTAACAAATCTAATATCATAATATAATTCCAAATCAAAAATATATTATATATATCAATTCCTAAAAATAGATGCAATCATAATCAAATGCAAAATAGATCTGAAGTGAAAAACATAAAAAAAAAAGATGCAAATCATTATCGAAAATTCCAAATCTAATATGATCATGAATATCTTAAAACATATATGTAACACTATATAATTGATAAAATCATAATTATATACATAACATATATGCACACATTCAGATTACATAATATACCAATGTATAACACACACACACATATATATCACTTCAAACTCAATATATATGATACAAACACATATATAAGAAGACCATATGCAATGCACTGTGAATTTAGCATACAATGAACACATGTAACTTCAACAACAATGTTAGATACCCGACATCACAACATACAATAAAGAAATATATATTATATTTAATCAGTAATTCCAGACATCACAGCAACCTCAAGCCGAAAACAATTATATATGTACATTTCAATTCGCAATATGTACACAATGCCATGAATTCCATATTGTATATGTATAAAAGAAAAAACATGTCTTAACCCATATATACCTTAAAAATATACTTTAAAAAATTGCAGAAATTGTGAAGTGACAAAAGTCAATGTCCAATAGTAAGGCATTAGTACACATATAATATACATATTGCATAACAGAGTCATAAAAGTTAATGAAATGTCCATGCATAGATCTGAATATATACTTCAACACATGTTACAAGGATTCTTAATACAAATTACCCATGATTCAAATAAGTGGAAGCATATAAGAGTTATCCTCATTATTCATAAATACCCAATTTTCAAAACCATAGCGAAAGCATGAAATCTCTCAAATTTAAAATTAGGGTTCATAAAAATTGTGGGGAAAATATCTTTAGTGGAGAATCATAAAATTCAGAACCTAGAGCCTCTGATACCATTTGAAAGAATTCTCTATTAATTTGTGAAATACCAATCTAGGAATCTTGAATCTCATGATTCTCACACAATATGTAAAACAATGATACAAGTCAATGTCATACCTGAATCCATATTGTCAGATTTGTTCCTTTGTATGCCTTCATAGAGAGGTTTTGGTATGATGGTCTTCCTCAACCAAATCTCTGATTCCTCCTGGGACCTTCGTTTTCTCTCTGATGGGGAGAGATGAAAACTATGTTTGATTTGGTGTATTGGAGACCATAACCTTCCTGATGTGTTAACTTAATAGGGTTCCCATTATTCCCTATGGGTTAACTACTCTCGGTATCCACTCATTAAGCCCATATCCATTATCTGTTTATTTTAGAAGTCACAAGGGTTGTCACTAATAAGATCACTTATTTTATTACCACGAAAATAAATAGCTGATATAATTGTATAAATATATGATGTTCACCTTAATTAGAAATTATGAATTTCTAACAGTATATACGTGATTATGATATATGAGTATGAACTGAGTTTGACATAGATTCATCATTGCATTAGACGAATATTGTGTTGGAACAGAAAGATCTAGGATAGAAATATATTCAGAATTGAATAGGCGTGGTTACTGTTAGTGTTTAATCCAGAAAATATTGAGGGTTCCTTGGGTAGGCTGGTCTAGTGACTACCCATGATGATCCTTTGAGTTATCTGGATCGATGAGAGAGCTCTTGGTACGAGGTTCACCTGATTTGATATGTGTACTTGATAATTGTGTTATATCATAGAGGGTGACTTATCTTAAAAATGGTAAAGCCATGAATGCTTAAGCTTTGAAATAACTTGGTAAAGAAGATGAAAGAGATAACAAAGCCTTTAATGCATAACAAAGTTTTATTCAAATTGATTAATGGAAGAGTACAAAGGAGTGCCTTTTATAACAAACAAGATACTTTAACAAACCCTTAACCATATCAAATAACAGAAAAAACAGAAGAAACAAAAAGCACTTATAAACCAAGCAACTTTTCTTGAATACTTTCTTGGGTAATATTGACTCTTACCCATATCTACTTTATGCCATACTTTAGACCTTACACTATGACTAAATACAATTCCATGCTCTTTATCAATAGTCCAGTGAGTGTCTTGATCCCAAGCTTTATGTGTGCCAGCAACTTGTGCCAAGGGTAAACATTTTGACCGAGACTGTTTTTCCTGGCCTGGCCTCTGGTGCTGATGGCCTGGCCTCTAGTGCTGTTGGCATGGCCTATGGTGCTGCTGGTCTGGCCTGTGGTGCTGCTAGTCTGCATCTGACTGAGCTTGACTGTGCCACATCTCTAATTCTGACCCAATATCATGGTTTACCCTACACATATTAAGAGTATAAGAATGATTTAAATTTAATAGCCCCCCACAAGCTGGTGTGTGTATATTACACAAACCAAGCTTGGAAATATTGTTCTTAAAAATCTCAGGGGTCTGATTTTTGGTGAAAACATCAGCCACTTGCTCACTGCTGGATACATGCAGCAGATGAACAACACCACCCAAGATCTTTTCCCTTATTGAATGGCAATCTATCTCATTATGTTTGGTCCTTTCATGGAAAACAGGATTGGCAGCAATGTACAAAGCAAATTAATTATCACAATATAAAACAATAGGTCCTATATGATGCAAATGTAAGTCAGCTAACAAATAAACCAACCATTGAGCCTCACATCCAGCTAAAGCCAAGGTTCTATACTCAGCCTCAGCAGAGGATCTAGAGACAGTCCTCTGTCTTTTGATTTTCCAGGAAATTAAGGATTCTCCAAGGAAAAAACAGAAGCCACTTACATATCTTCTTGTATCTAAGCAAGAAGCCCAATTTGCATCACTAAAGCCTTTGACTTGAGTGCTGGTTTTAGCAGGAAAGAACAAACCTCTTCCCGGAGCACCTTTGATGTACCTTAGGATTCTTAAGGCTGCCTTCAAGTGATCCATTCTAGGGGCTGCCAAGAATTGGCTAAGGTTCCCAACAGAGAAGCTTATGTCAGGCCTAGTGTGAGTCAAGTAAATCAGTCTGCCAATTAGCCTCCTATAGGCAGTGACATCACTGCAAAGAGGACCAAAATTAATGCTTAATTTGATGCTATTGTCCATAGGACAGGAGCAAGGCTTGCTAGCCATAAGACCTGAATCTTGAAGCAAATCAAGAGCATATTTTCTTTGACAAATACTTATGCCTTCACTGTTTCTAGCAACTTCTATGCCAAGAAAAATTTTTAGAGTACCAAGATCCTTGATGCTAAACTTCTTGTCTAGAAGTTGCTTCACTGTCTCAATCTCATTAATGTTATTCCCTGCAATCACAAGATCATCAACATATACAAGAATAACAGTATAACTTTGGGCATTTATTTTGGTGAACAAAGAGTAATCAGCCTTGGATTGAACATAGCCGAGCTGAATCAGAACATTGGTTAGTTTGGCATTCCATTGTCTACTAGCTTGTTTCAAGCCATAAAGAGACTTCTCTAACTTACAAACAAGAGAGTCATTAGGCATTTTAAGCCCAAGAGGTGGCTTCATATAGACTTCTTCAATTAAGTCACCATGCAAAAAGGTAGTGTTTACATCAAGTTGATGTAAATGCCATCCTTTGATAGAAGCCAAGGCTATAATGGTTCTTATGGCAGTGGTTTTAACGACATGACTGAATGTGTCCAAATAATCAATTCCAGCAGTTTGAGTGTAACCCTTAGCTACAAGCCTAGCCTTGTATCTCTCTATGATCCCATCAGCTTAGTGCTTAACCTTGAAAACCCATTTGCATCATATATCTTTCTTATCATCAGGGAGCTTGGTCAAGGTCCAAGTCTTATTCCTCTTTAAGGCCTCTAATCCAGTATTAATGGCATCAACCCAATGTTGGTCTTTAATGGCTTCATGATAACTATTGGGTTCAGTGATGGTACTTATAGCAAGAGTGTAATTCTTATGTTCATTGGAAAGTCTTTCATAGGACAAGACTTGGGATAAAGGATACTTGACCTTGTTGTTATTATTTTGAGATTCAATGTTCCCTAAGGTGCAGTGATAGTCTTTCAGGTAATTAGGAACACCTCTAATCCTAGAAGATCTTCTAATCCTGTTTTAATTGTCAGTCACATAGCCATGGTTATCTTCTTCATCAGTCTCAGGATGGTTACTACCACTAGGTTGATAATCAGGCACTATGGCAGGAGCATCATCATGTTCAGTCTCATTTGGTGTGTCAGGCTCACTATGATCAAGAAAATAATCCTTAATATTAAAGGATGAAGTAGGCAAGGAAACATCTATGTTATGATTGTGAGGATCACTTCCATTATCAAAGGGAAAAACCTTCTCATAAAAACTTACATATCTAGACAAGAAAGTTTCTTTATTATTACAATCAAACATTATATACCCTTTAACCCCATGCTTAAATCCAAGGAAGACACACTTTCTTGCTCTAGGATCAAGTTTCCTTCTCTTGTTGGTTATGGTGGAAGCATAGCAAAGACACCCAAAGACTTTGAGGTCTATGAAGTTAGGCTCATGGTTGTACAAAATCTCATAAGGAGACTTCTTGTTTAAGAAAAGGGAAGGTTAAGTAGACAGCATGTGAGGCTCCAAAATTCCAGAAGCATTTGGGAAGGGAAGATTAATACATGAGTGCTCTAGTCACTCCTAGTATGTGTTGGTGTTTCCTCTCAACAATCCCATTTTGTTGAGGGGTTTCAACACAACTAGTTTGATGCACAATCCCTCTTTCATTGTAAAAAGCCTTTAGGTTGAATTCAGGACCATTATCAGACCTAATGGCTTTAACTTTTTTGCCAAATTGAGTATCAACTAAGTTGACAAAGGACTGCACAAGGCTTGCAGCCTTAGATTTGGCTTTCATGAAGAAAAGCCAAGTATGCCTAGACTTGTCATCAATCATAGTGAGAAAATACTTATGTCCAAGAATAGAGGGGAAAGATATGGGTCCCCAAATGTCAATGTGAATAAGGTCAAAAATATGCTTGGATTTAGTCTTATTGTTTTGAAAGCTCAGTCTTTTCTGCCTAGCATAATGGCAAACATCACAAGTTTTTCTTTCTTTTCTAACATGGATGAAAGAATACACTTTATTTAACATAGAAAGTTTGGAATTAGAAGGGTGACCAAGCCTTTTATGCCACAAGTCATTATTGGAAGCATCTAATCTATCCTTATTGATGCTATTAACAAAGCTGCTTAAACTAAAACACAATTCATTGGCAGTGATGATGTATAATCCTTTCCTTGCATTAGCTGCACCAATCATCCTCAATGTGGATTACTCCTGCATCACACATTTGGAGTTGGTGAATGTCAGCTTACAATTCAAGGCAGTGGTGAGTTTTGAAACAGAAATAAGGTTGATTGTGAAATTGGGTATGTAGAGCACATTGCTCAAGTAGAGGTCTTTTGAAAACAAAATAGTTCCAGTAATGTTACTCACAACCTCATTTCCATTAGGAAGCCTTATTTTGATGGGGTCAAATTTTCTGAAAGATTGAAATTCTGAGAGGCAGTAGCGCACATGATCAGTGGCTCCTGTATCCAGAATCCAATCTTTGCTTTTTATAGAGCAGGGTGCAAGATGTGTGTTACCTGGGCTGGAAGGCTCACCATTATTGTCTTGAATGGTTAATTGATTCACCTGGTGATTAGAAGGACCTTTGATCATAGCCATGATAGTTTTGTGTTGTTCTGCAGTGAAGCCACCCAATGCTTCCTTAGAGCATTCATCATCATCTTCATTGGATCCAATGATATTGTTGATGCTATTTTTCTTGAAATGAGGGGGATATCCATGTTTCTTGTAGCAAGTGTCAACTGTGTGCCCATTTTTGTTGCAAAAAGAGCACACTTTGATAGAACCTCTCCCCTTGCCACCATTGTAACCCCCTTGCTTGAGCTAGAGTTGCCTGAAGTTCCAAAAGATTTATCTCTTACTTTGTTCTTGCTAGTCATCTCACTGGAAGTGTTGGCTAGGACCTTGGCATCATCTGAATTCTCTCCAATGCCCATTATTTGCCTTTCTTGTTGCATAAGAAGAGAAAAGGCTTTATTAATAGAGGGCAATGGGTCCATAAGAATAATCTGAGATCTAACAGCAGCATATTGCTCATTGAGCCCCTTCAAGAACCTAGTCATAACGTTTTTCCCTATATGACTTTACAAGATTGTATAGGACAGAATCACATTGGCTTGGGCAAGTAATTAAAGGTCTGTAGTTTTCAAATTCTTGCCATAATCCCTTCAAATGAGTGTAGTAGGCATCTATTGATCTATTCCATTGCTTTGTAGCATAGATCTCTTCTTGTAGATCACTTACTCTATAGATATCACCTTGTGAATATCTTTCCTTTAAGTCTTGCCAAACCTCAGAAGCAGTCTCGAGCCAAAGAACACTTTGCACCATTGACTTGTCTATGGATTGATTAATCCATGAAAGAACCAGAGTGTTATTTCTATCCCAAACAAAGAAGGTTGGGTCACTCATGTGAGGCTTGGGAAGGGTCCCATCTATAAACTGGAGCTTGTTCTTGAACTTCGAAGCCATCATCATGGCCTTGGACTAAGAGTGGTAATTCGAACCTGTTAATGGAGGAGAAACCAGAACAGTTCCAGGGTTTTCATTGGGGTTCAAATAGAACATGCTAGAGGGATCATTGATGGGAAAAGGGACAGCAATGGTGTTAGTCATTGGTAAGCAAAAGGAAAATAAGAGCAAGACAGAGAAGAAGAGAAAATCAGAGAGCATAGTAGAGCATCAATTGATGCTCTGATACCATCTTAAAAATGGTAAAGCCATGAATGCTTAAGCTTTGAAATAACTTGGTAAAGAAGATGAAAGAGATAACAAAGCCTTTAATGCATAACAAAGTTTTATTCAAATTGATTAATGGAAGAGTACGAAGGAGTGTCTTTTATAACAAGAAAGACACTTTAACAAACCCTTAACCATCTCAAATAACAGAAAAAACAAAAGAAAAGCATTTATAAACCAAACAACTTTTCTTGAATACTTTCTTGGGTAATATTGACTTTTACCCATATCTACATTATGCCATACTTTAGACCTTACACTATGACTAAATACAATTCCATGCTCTTTATCAATAGTCCAGTGAGTGTCTTGATCTCAAGTTTTATGTGTGCCAGCAACTTGTGCCAAAGGTAAACATTTTGACCGAGACTGTTTTGCCTGGCCTGGCCTCTGGTGCTGCTGGCCTGCCCCTGGTGCTGCTGGCCTGGCCTCTGGTGCTGCTGGTCTGCATCTGACTGAGCTTGACTGTGCGACATCATCTCTAATTCTGATCCAACATCATGGTTTACCCTGCACATATTAAGAGCATAAGAATGATTTAAATTTAATAACTTATACTCCTGATTGCTTTTCGCAAGAAGTTGATTTGAAAAGTAATGGGAGTTGAGTTGAATAGTAAGAGACTAAATATGGATCTTCATGCATTCCATTCGACAATGAATTAGTTTGGAATCCTGATTCTATAGATATACATTGTCTAGTTCATGTATCATATATTCATGAGAATAAATTATATGTTCGAGAAATGTTATGTTGTTTATTTATCATCTATTTTTATGCTTATATTCAATATAAATCTCACATATTGTGCCTTAAGAGAATAATTTACTCTCTTTTTCTTCTTGTACCATGTTTATGTTATGATTATACAGATAGCAGACAACACTTTTGCCCAAAAGAGGGTAGAGGACCATGTTCCTATTAGCTGGAAAATCTGAGTTAATCTTGATGGAATGATATTTTGGATGGTTGATGGAGTGACTACTACTTGTTTAAGTATTGTAGTTATCTTATTACATATGACTGTGATACTGTAATAGGAACACTGATTTTTTAGAGATATTTTACGTCCCTTTTATCAATGTTATTAAAACCGTACCAGTTATCAAACCGGTCAGAGTAGTGATATAGTGGTACAGTGGTTCAACCGGTGGTTCAGTAATTAAACCGCATGCCGGTTAAACCGGACATACTTGTTTATATATATATATGTAAACCTATAAAAAAAAATTCAAATAAGTAGATATTCGTATTTATAATTCATATTCATAATTTACTTCAAATTCACACAAACAAACAACATTAAGTTTTTAATAAAATCAAAGTTTAAAGTGCAAAACATATATTAATCCAAAATTATCACTTAACAAACGCAAAATACAAATAAATGATCCAAGTATCAATCATTGAAGTTGAAGAATTGGTGAAGAATTGAAAATTTGAAATTTAAAAAAAAAAAAATTAATGTACAAACCGACCGGTTTAAACCGATTTACCGGTTTTGACCGGTTCTATTGCATATGCGGTATAACATACGTACCGTACCGGTTAGGGGTCCGGTTCACCAGTTTTCCGGTTGAACCGGCCGGCATGGCACGGTTTTTAAAACATTGCTTTTTATGTCTATAAAATAACCGGCAAATGTATTCCTATAAATTCTTTTAGCTCATAATTATTATGCAATTATTTTTTTAACGCATGTCATCTAAGACTTTTTTAGTCATGATGAGATTTTGATTGATATCAAGTTAAGTACTTTTGTTATGTTACTTAAGAATGAAAAAAGTATTGATGATTTAATATCTATATTCAGTGAAATAGTATGTGAAAGGATTAGATTTCAAGTGATAAAGTAAGCATAATTGAGTTTTGGAAATAATTTGACTTTTGTTCAAATAATTATAAAGGTGAAGTTGAATTGCTGAAAGTTTGAAAATGTTTGGTTATATTCTTTGGGCCATTGTTTGTAATAGAAAATCATAATTATTGCAAATGTTCATTTCCTATAAAACTTTAAGTACGAAGAAATACATAGACAAATAATTTTTGACTTGTATAAAAAATTTAAAGTGCATTTTTTTCTTTCTTTTTTTCATCTTTACTCTTTTACTTAAAAAAATGGGATGTTGCAGATACTGGCCATTAAGTTATAGCATGTTAGACTAGTAATTCAACCTTTTGAGTGAGAATAAAAAAATAGTTAGTTAAGTTTGTTAATGACTTTCTATAATTAGCTAGTTAGTTTATGGCATTGTATATATATATATATAGAACTCAAGCTTCTTGGTGAGTTAGATGATGTATTTTTCTGCACTATTGAAATATACATATATAAGCTTCTTCCATCGTCTTCTTCTTTCTATTCTGTTTGTATTGCTTCTGTTTTATGCACTCTATAACATAGCCTCTAGCTGAAGCAGTGTAGTGCAGTGTGTGGTGCTGGTTTTGCAGCTGCATTTTTGGCTTTGGCTTAACAGTGCTATCAAGAGCAAAGGTTGTGCAAGTATCTGTGTGGATCTTGGACAGTGAAGGAGTAGGAGAGGAACCTGAAAACTCCATTGAAGAAAGAAGAAAGATTGCAAACATTGAAGAAGAGAGATGGCTAATGGCAATGGATTTGCTATGACTCTACCAATTCTTGATTCCAAGAATTATGATAGATGGAGAATCCAAATGAAGAGTATATTTGGGTTTCAAGAAGTGCTTGAAGTGGCGCAGAATGAGTACCTAGAGATTGGAGAGAATGCAAGTGATGCTCAAAGAATAATTTACAAAGAATCCAAGAAGAAGGATTGCAAAACTTTGTTATTAATCCATCAATGTGTTGATGGTGCAAACTTTGAAAAGATAGCTGGTGCCAAGAGTGCAAAGTAAGCATGGGAAAGCTTGGAAAAGAGCTATGAAGGGGCTGCAAAGATCAAGAAAATGAAGCTCCAAACCATGATAAGAAAGTATGAACTTCTTCAAATGGAAGAGAGTGAGGTAATCTCTGATTACTTCACTAAAGTCCTCACACTCAGAAATCAGATGAAATCATGTGGAGAGGAGATGAAGGAGCAATCAGTGATTGAGAAAATACTTAGGACATTAAACCCTAAGTATGACCACATTGTAGTGGCCATAGAGGAGTCCAAATAGCTTGAAGACTACAAGTTTGAAGAGTTGCAAAGCTCTCTTGAAGCCCATGAGCAGAGGCTTAAAGAGATGAGGCAAGAAAAATGTGAAGATCATGCACTCCAAGCTCAATCTTTCAAGAGGTCCCAAGTGCAGTGGAATAAGAACAAAAAGAAGGAAAGGTGGAACAAGAATGGGAAAGCTTCTTCATTTCAGAGATCAAACAATTTGAATTATGGTGAGTTTGATCAAATAAAAGGAACAATGAAGGATACATCAGGTAGAAGGAGGTTTGATAAAAGGAAGGTTTAATGCTACAATTGTAGAGGCTGTAACACCTTGAATTTACCTTTTCCTAAGTGTGGAGAAACTCAGAAAGTTGGAGTAATATTGGGTGTTTCTTGCTTGAGCGAGAGGATCTCGCCCAAGCGAGGGGCTAAGAGTTTCTCCTAGGATTTTTCTTGGATTCTCGCTTGAGCGAGGGAGTAGTCGCCAAAGCGAGGGAGAGCTACATAACCTGGACAATTCTCGCTTGAGCGAGAGCATCAGAGTTTGAAAAATTGAAACGTCAAGGGTTTCTCGCCCAAGCGAGTCATTCTCGCCCGAGCGAGAACCCGAAAACCTGAACCCTAAAATAGAAGTCCCAAATGAGATTTGGAACACTTTTTGGCAAAAAGAAAAGAGAGGAACGACTCCCCACCACCATTTCGTGTAGAAGTGAAGGAAAAGGCTTGAAAAGAGGTAAACCTCTTGATTTTAACACTCACTCTTGTTTTGGAACCCATTATTGTATACATGGATCTCTTCTCTTGATGTGAAAAAGCCCATAACCTCTCCTTTTGGGTTGTGGTTCGTTTCTTTTGGTTTTTCTCTTGAAACTCGTGGTTTAGAGTTTATTTGTGAAAGTAATGTTGGTATGATGTTGATTTCTTGGAAATACTGGGTAAAATGAAATGTTTATGAATAGGGGAAAAAGATGAGGTTAGGAATGAGTTTGAGGGTTTGCGATGTTTCTTGAAAAAGGAAGTATGTCTTATTTGAATGTTTCAAAAACCCACGTAGTTAGAGTTTACAAATCGTTGAAATATGAATTTATGTCGTGTAAGAATGACAAGTGTTTGTATGAAATTGTCTATTGGTAATACATGAATAATGATTGTTTATTATTGATTGTTTCATGTAAATGAGGAAAGATCATAAGGTTGGAGGAGACAAAGGAAAGTCCAAAGAAGTTGAAGGATTAAAATGCTAACTCCTATTCAGGTAAGGGAGAAGCATTATACATAATTGTGTTAATATATAATGGTGAATTATCTGGATGTTTATTGATGGGAAATGAAGTAATGTGAAAAGAAAGTTGTATGGCATATTTTGACTCCCCTATGTGGTCAAGCATATTTTGGCTTCCCTAAGTGTGTAGCATATGTGAATACTTGAGACATAGTAAGTTTGGGTGATGATCGCTAAATGACGGAAGGTATTCTAAATCAAGTTTGGGCTTTGTAGTATTATGGTATGATGTGGAAGATACTAAATGTTGAGGTGATAAGAGTAATAAATTATAACTGTTTATTAAGTATATATTTGTATAGTAACTTGTTTAATCTTATGTCTATTGTGAATTATATAATGCTCATTATCTTGAAGTTTAATGTCTTACCCCTTTGTATTTCATGTGTTCCGTCTATGATAATTCCTCTGCAGGTAAAATGATGAATTAGTGGATTGCAGTGACTAGATGACCTCAGAATCTTAGTGACTGTAATTATAGAACTTTGATGTCCGTGAAGTGTTAAACTGATATTTGATGTTACTTGTATTTGGGGATATTTCTAATTTTGTAATCCTTAAACTATTATAGGATGAGACCTTATAATAGTATGGATATGCATTTATGGCTTTCTGCGATTATATGAAGTAAATGTATGAAATTCAAGTGAAATATTTATAATAACGATGGAGTCATGGCATGGTTTAATTTTTTTTTTATAGAATCAAAATCTGTAAAATTTGCTAGAGTCGATTTTGGGTCGTTACAATTATGGTATTAGAGCGTAAGTTAATCCTACGGCCTAGGGCATGGCTCGACATGCTTATTGTATAAATTGTATGTGTGGTGTGTTGTTTGTGACTATCTGATTATGTGATTTGAATAATATCGATTCTAGATCTAATGTAAAATGAGTACAGGTTGAGAAAATGGCTGGACGCGGTAGAGGACATAGTCAGAATGAACTGTTGGCTCAGATGGCGGTCGTACTACAAGCTGTGGAATTTTCAAGCATCAAAGCAAGTACAATACTGATGTGCTAAAGAGATTTCAAATGATGGAAAGTAACTCAGTCACAACCTCTGCTGAAGCTGGAAACAGTGAAGATCAAGTTGAGGAAGATAAACAGGTCGATAAGACTTTGTTTAGACAAATGATTAGCTCCCTAAGATACATATGCAACACTAGACTAGACCTAACTTATGTAGTTGGTATAATGAGTAGATTCATGGAAACACCCCAACATACCCATCTCATTGCACTGAAGAGGTTACTAAGGTATTTGAAGGGGACAATAGGCTATGAAATAACTTTTCCAACGACACAAAATAGCATAAACAACTTGAGATTGGTTGGCTTCTCTGATGCAGATTGGTGTGGTGACATGATGGATAGAAAGAACACTTCAGACTATTTATTCAACTATGGTGATGCTCCTATTAGCTGGTGTTCTAAAAAGCAAGAAGTGGTGGCCTTATCTTCATCTGAAGCTAAATACATAGCAGTTTGTATGTGAACTTGTCAAGCTGTTTGGATGAAAGCATTGCTAGAAGAACTAAAGATGAAAACAGGGGGTGAAATCCTATTGAAAGTGAATAATAAATCTGCAATCAACCTTGCTTTGAATCCAGTGACTCATGGTAGAAGCAAGCATATAGAAACCAGATTCCACTACATAAGAGATCAAGTAAACAAGGACAATGTGAAGCTATAATTCTGCTAATCTGAAAATCAGTTGGCTGATGTGTTTACCAAACCTTTGAAGAATGAGAGGTTTGAGAAGTTGAAAATGAAGATGGGCATAATCAATGCTTAATGAAGACTGAATTAAGGAGGATTGTTAGACTTGTAATTCAGCCTTTTGAGTGAGAATAAAAAGATAGTTAGTTAAGTTTGTTAATGACTTTCTATAATTAGCTAGTTAGTTGATGGCATTGTATATATATAGAACTCAAGCATCTTGGTGAGTTAGATGAAGTATTTTTCTGCACTATTGAAATGTACATATACAAGCTTCTTCCATTGTCTTCTTCTTTCTATTCTGTTTGTATTGCTTCTGTTTTATGCACTCTGTAACATAGCCTCTAGCTGAAGCAGTGTAGTGCAGTGTGTGGTACTGGTTTTGCAGCTGTGTTTTGGCTTTGGCTTAACATAGCAGGCTAGGGCCCCAGCTAGGTAACATGCATTCATTCTAAGAAATCAATAGTTGCATTGAGATAAGTGTGTAATAGGCTTTTGCGTTATATCGTTGCCCTAACATTCATTATCATCATACATGTTGGATGACATGTTGATTAACATGATATATGTATTCATGCATTGACATGTTTACTCTCCTAACAACACTCTAGGAAGTGTGTGCCTTCAATTAGATATTGTGTGTTAGTTTGGAATAAAAAGGAAAGACAACTCCTATGGTTGAGTAATGTGTCGCTCTGAATAATGATATAATAGTTCAACCAATAGTTTAATTATTAACTAGATGACACTGAAATAAAAAATATATATTGTTAGGGATAGAGCGCAATGTGGAAGCACAAGATCGGATTAATTGAGAACAAAAGAGAAGCAAAAAAAATAAGATACAAGATTTAACGTGGAAAACCCCCTCAATGTGAAAGTTAAAAAATCACGGGCGCTCAAGAGCAAAATTCCACTATGTAAAAAGGGAGAGTACAATAAATCTTCTTATAGTAACTATGATAAAGAACAATATTTAATCTCACAAATACTCTCTCAAATGGAACAAGAATTCTCACAAAAAATACACTTATGTAGGAAATCTAAAATTCTATGTAATTTTGATGACGTTATAATATGTCATAGCATTGCCCTTTTATAGGCAGGTGAATAAGAGAGAAAATCTTATAATATTTAATAAGATTTAATAAGATTTAATATACATATGAGAAGCACAAACTTTTGTTCTGCAACACCATTTTGTTGGGGATTCCTTGGTATGATTTTGTGTCTAGCAATACCATGATTTGTGCAGAATTCATTAAAGTCACCATTACAGAACTCTAACTCATTGTCTGTTCTGAGCTTCTTCACCTTTTTTTCTGTCTGGGTTTCATCAAGAGTTTTCCACCTTTTGAAAGTGGAGAATGTTTCATTTTTATGCCGCAGAAAATAAACCCAAAGATTGTGAGAAAAATCATCAATGTTAGTCATCATATAGCAGTATCCTCCATGGGAAGGAACTTTAGAAGAACTCAATGGTCAGAATAAATATAATCAAGAATACCTTTGGTACGGTGAGTTGCAGTAGAGAAACTAACCTTTTTCTGTTTCCCAAAAACACAATGTTTTCAAAACTTCAACTCACCAATGCCATGCTTACCAAGATGACCTTTCTTGATCAAAAGGTGCATGCCTTTTTCACTCATATGGTCCAGACACTTGTGCCATAATTTGGTGACATCAATATCAGGCATTGAAGAAGATATAACTGCTGAATCTGTCACAACAGAGTCTTCCAAGACATATAAGCTACCAACTCGGTTAGCCTTTAATAATACAAGAGCACATTTCGATACTTTTAGAACTCCACATTCAGCTGAATATCTGCACCCGAGAGACTCTAGGGTGCCAAGAGAAATTAAATTCCGCTTCAAATCTGGAATATAGCGGACATTAGCCAAAGTTCTGACAACACAATCATGAGTCTTGATCTGAACTGTACCTATTCCTGCAACTTTTATATTGGTTATCATTTCCCATTAAAATAACACCACTATCAACATGTTCAAAAGTGGTGAATAAGTCCTTATAAGGACACATATGAAAAGTACATCCAAAATCAAGAATTCATTCTACTTTACTCCTCTTATTAGAAGAGACAATAGATAAAAGAACATCACCGTCAGAGTAGGTTTCAATATTAGCAGCTTCAGAGGATTGTTTAGATTTTCCTCTTTCTTTGTTTTCCTGTTTTTTCTTCAGGATGAAACAATCAGGAATATCATGTCCTGGTTTCTTGTAATAACGGCATGTTTTGTTGGATTTGTGGCCTAGGAATATCATGTCCTGGTTTCTTGAGTTCTACCTCGAACACTTAAGCTCTTACCCTTGTCTACATAATTAACTTCAAGATCAAACTTTTCTTTGGACAATAAATTAGATTTAACATCTTCAAATGATAAGGTATCATTATTTTCATACATAATGATTTTTTTGAAGTGTTTGTAGGTAGAAGGTAAAGAGACAACCAACAAAACAACTTTGTCTTCATCTTTAATATTGATATTAATATTTTGCAGATCCATAATAATAGAGTTAAAATCATTAAGATGAGTTTGAGTTGGAGTACCTTCAACCATACGAAAGGTATATAACCTTTCTTTGAGACGAAGCTTGTTTGCGAGACTCTTGGTCATGTATAAGGTTTCTAACTTCAACAACAAAGTCGCAACGGTTTATTCATTGGCAACTTCTTGAAGAACCTCCTTAGACAAACAAAGTTGGATTGTTGAAATGTCTTTTCATCCAACTTGTCCCATTGGTCATCAGTCATGGAAGTTGATTTCTTTGACCTCTCATCTAAAGCTTTCTTTAATCCGCTCTGGATAAGAACGGCCCTCATTTGGACTCACCAAATAGAAAAGCTAATCTTGCCATCAAACTTCTCAATGTCAAATTTAGACATTTTGAAATTCTCAATTGAGTAAGAGCTCTGATGTCACTTGTTAGGGATAGAGCGCAATGCAGAAGCACAAGATCAGATCAATTGAGAACAAAAGAGAAGCAAGAAAAAGAAGACACAAGATTTAACGTGGAAAAACCCCCTCAGTGTGAGAGTTAAAAATTCACGGGCGCTCAAGAGCAAAATTCCACTATGTAAAAAGGGAGAGTACAATAAATTCTCTTATAGTAACGAGGATAAAAAATAATATTTAATCTCACAAATACTCTCTCAAATGGAACAAGAATTCTCACCAAAATACACTTGTGTAGGAAATCTAAAACTCTGTAATTTTGATGATTTTATAATATGTCATAGCATTGCCTTTTTTCATAGGCAAGTGAATAAGAGAGAAAAATCTTATAATATTTAATAAGATTTAATATACATAGGAGAATCACAAACTTCTCAACAATGCAATCAATAATCTTATCAAATAATACTTAATAAGATTTAATACGAAACAAACTTTAATATAGAAAAACTAATGAAGAATGGGACAGATACATTTATTACACTATTTGTTAAAAAAATGTGTGATTTGGTGGTAAAATGTAGTTTAGAATTATAAGAAAATGTAGTGTTTAGTCCTCCACAACAATATTGGGTAAAAGTCAATTCATTTTCATAACAATTTTGCAATTTTAAATGAAAATTAGTTATATCACCGATAAGGTTTAATTGAAAAAGTTTGATATAAGTGGATTTGATAAGTTTTTGTTGATATTGACCGATGTGATTGTAAGACAAATATAATTATTGTACATCAATATGGGAACCAGTTTTCCACTTGAACCAACCGGTACCGTCCAATTTTTATATCATGGGTAAAGATAAGGAATTTTTTTTGTTCATGATCTCATATTTATCATTTCTATTTTCACAAATTAACATTATATCCCTAAACAAATAATTAAATAAGTAATTAACTAACTAATTGATTTTTAATAATTAATTAAGTAATTAAGTCGTTAAATAAGTAAAAAAGTAAATAAAAAATAAATAATATTTCAATGGAATAAACATAAAATTATATTTACTTTTTAAACAATTAAAAAACAATACTCTATCATGTATAATCTGTAATTTACTCTATCTAATTGTAGTGTATAAGTTACCCATTTATTTGTTTGTTTTTATTAGGAATATACACACTTCTTGTTCAAACTGTGAAATCAGTACTATCAAACCAAACTGAATCAAAAAATGTGGTTCATTTTGGTTTTGCAGTTATATTCAATTCATTTTTTAAGGAATCGTTTAAGATCTTAGGTTTGCGGTTCTAGAGATTCAAGAACCACTTGAACCGAACCACATATTTAAAAAACATTTTTATTATTTCATATATGGTAAAAGAATAAATGAGATTGACTCTTTTAAATGTACTGATCTTATTATGATTACTATATGAAAGTTTTATGTATTTCTTGTTAGGTCTTAATTGCAGTTACAAAAACTGAATTTTTTTTTATAATTACATGTCATATAAGTTATTTATGTGATTTTATTATTGCGGGAACTTAAGAAGTTTAAAATTTTTATAGAATAAATATGTTCATAATTTTGCTTAATTTGTAAAGAAGTAGACATGATTGGTTTAATATGTTACATATGTTTGTTTTTCTTTACTCTGGAAGGATAATTGTTTATTTGATTTAGAATTCTGATATTAGAAAGTTTGAATAAAAAATTTAGTATGCTTCAAATTGGTATACACTACTCATATTATAAAACATGGTACCCAAATATATTAATAATTAGTATATATTACAATCAATAGTATAACATATATATTAATAATTAAAAGTCACTTTCATTGGTATTAAATCTTGACTATTTTACTTAGAAAATTTTAGCTACATATACATGCAAACTTTGTGTTAATTCTTTAATACAAAGTAGCTTGCCATTTTTCATTTACACAATTAAAGAAGTAAGAATATATTACTAATCACTTGATGTAACTATGGCAATGAAGTATATATAAACATCTTCTTGACATTTGAACATTAATTTATTATTTTCATTGAACTAATCTTTTGTTAATTTCCATATATAATTTACTTTGATTTGTGTTTACAATTATGCATATGAAGTTTGTTTTAAATTTTTGAGTATGTAGGTTAGCTTGTTAGCTAAAATTTTAATTTTTTTAATATATAGATTAGTTTGTTAGCTAAAATTATGGTTGAAACGTACAAAGGACATCTTATATAATATAACTTTAAGTATTCAAATATTTTACTTTAAAAAACAACAAACAAACCGTGGATTGAATCAAACAATTTATATTCAATTTGATTTGGTTCCTCTACACATAATTTATGAATGCACTAAAAAAACAAAAATAATTTGGTAAGAGAATGAATCTATTTCCTCTAAAATAAGTTTTTTAAATGTACTACACATCTTAAGTTACCAATTTTAAAAAATTTAATAGCTTAAATATATTAACTAATTCAAACCGTTAAATTTTTAAATAATTATAAAATAAAATATAGAGTAAAAGGAGGTATGGGCTTTACCACATTTATACTTGAGCATTGAAGTAGCAATAGATTATTAGTATAGCGCTCTCAAAACCCTAAACCCCTCTCTTTTCAAAAACCATCCTACACCACCGTCACCGCTACCAATGGCGGAGCTGAAGCTCTCCGAGAGCCGCGATCTTACTCGAATAGAGCGCATAGGCGCTCACTCCCACATCCGTGGCCTAGGCCTCGACTCCACCTTGGAGCCCCGCGACGTCTCCGACGGCATGGTTGGCCAAACCTCAGCCCGCAAGGCCGCCGGCCTCATCCTTCAAATGATCAAAGACGGCAAGATAGCCGGACGCGGCGTCCTCATTGCCGGCCAGCCAGGGACAGGTAAAACCGCCATCGCCATGGGCATGGCGAAGTCCCTTGGCCTCGAAACTCCCTTCGCGATGATTGCCGGAAGTGAGCTCTTCTCTCTGGAGATGTCGAAAACCGAAGCCCTCACTCAAGCGTTCCGCAAAGCCATTGGGGTTAGAATCAAGGAGGAGACCGAAGTCATCGAGGGCGAGGTTGTTGAGGTCCAGATTAACCGCCCTACAGCGACTGGTGCTGCCTCGAAGTCGGGTAAATTGACGCTGAAGACGACAGAGATGGAGACTGTGTATGACCTGGGGGCCAAGATGATTGAGGCGCTGGGGAAGGAGAAGGTGAGTAGTGGGGATGTTATAGCGATCGATAAGGCGTCGGGGAAGATCACAAAGCTGGGGAGGTCGTTTTCTAGGTCGAGGGATTTCGATGCTATGGGTCCACAGGTGAAATTCGTGCAGTGCCCGGATGGGGAGCTGCAGAAAAGGAAGGAGGTGGTGCATTGTGTTACTCTTCATGAGATTGATGTTATTAATAGCAGGTGAATGAGAATGATGTGGTCTCTTTGCTTGTGTTTGGAACCTTGTGCAAAATTGTGTTTTGATTAGTTTGGTTCTGAAAACTGAGTTCTTGCTGTTAGAAATCTAAATAACTTCCACACGTGTTTATCAAATTGACCTTAAGAGGATTGTGAAGTTTTGATGAGTAATAGTAGTAGTTGAAAAACGAAACTTATTTTTGATGAGTGGAGTAATTAGCATTCAATTTATTAGTACATGGCAAACATTTAAACAACAAAAATTCAAACTGAGATTTGACCTTCGAAACTAGATTTGATCCTCATTTTGTTGATGTAAATGTTTTGGTTTTTGTGCCCTGTTGTTTGGTTGTCTACTAGCATTTGGTGATTAATTCAGTGACTGATGTTATCATGATTCAGACATTCAGTTAACTTGTGAATCAGAATTGCTATTAGGCAATACTGGTTTAGAGGAAAGAAGTTTCCTGTTATTTTTGCCTAATATTTAATATTGTAGTTTGCATGTCGCTGTTTAAGTAATTAACTGTATTCTAGGCAATGACCAAATTGTGTTAAAGTCACTGAATTGGCTTAGTATGATTCACTTAATTTGTAAATGTTGCTATTGGGCAATGCTGGTTTTACAGGGATAAGTTGTGTTCCATGGATTCCCGAAGTTGGTGATGTACTCCTATTGAGTATGTAATGTAAATTGTTTCAAAATTATGTTACTTTGAGCTGGAAACTTCGGATTTCCCCATTTTTCTACGTAGTCACGTCATAATACTAAATATGAGTTACATATTTTGTCTTTCATCTTCACATTTCAGTCGGTTTTGGGTTTCAACCTCTCATATGATGCCTCTCGTATCCCCTACTAGTGCTGACTTTGATCTGTTATACACTTGTACCTAATTTACATTGGCGTACTGGTACCTTAGATTTTTTTAAATGTTGTATCCTGTACATGTATCTGTACTCTGTAAACTTACCCTACCCGTAATCAGACAACATAGCAACATGTATACCTTATTCATGCAATGTACTTGTACTCTAGTTTTTGAGAAACTGATGAACAATGGGGGGGGGGGGGGGGGGGGGGGGGGTATGTTTAATGTTTTTTGTACCAGATTATGTAAACTTACTGAGGGAGGCCTTGTCTAGTGTTGGAAAGTAAGTCTACATCGCCTGCCTCATTATCTTCGGAATGGTTAAGTACTTGTTGGGCTACTCTCATCATAACCAATTGGTTTTGAGATGGCCTTTTAACATTTTATTAGAGTCACAGCCCAACATGTACCAAAAGATGCCCTTCGTAGTTGATGATCTTATATAGTGCCCATTTTCTATGGAGGTGTCTAACTTCCTAGTATGATATTATGTAGTTTCTTACCTCCTTAGTTAGTGAAGGAGGTTCACTTTTACGTTGTTACCTCTTCCTATCATCTAATTATGTTATCTTAAATTTCAGAACACAGGGATTTCTAGCACTTTTCACTGGTGATACAGGTGAGATCCGAACAGAAGTCAGAGAACAAATTGACACCAAAGTAGCAGAGTGGAGAGAGGAAGGAAAGGCAGAAATCGTGCCAGGTGTCCTTTTCATTGATGAGGTGCACATGCTTGACATTGAGTGCTTTTCATTCCTCAATCGGGCTCTTGAGAATGAGATGTCTCCCATATTAGTTGTTGCTACCAACAGAGGCATTACAACTATTAGAGGCACAAATTACAAATCCCCACATGGTATTCCCATTGATCTTCTTGATCGCCTATTGATCGTCTCTACTCAGCCTTATACCGAGGATGAAATTCGCAAGATTCTCGACATCAGATGCCAAGAGGAAGATGTAGAAATGTCTGATGGTGCAAAGCATTTGTTAACCAAAATAGGCGTAGAAACATCATTGAGATATGCTATCCATCTCATCACGGCAGCTGCATTGGCATGCCAAAAGCGAAAGGCAAAGGTTGTGGAGTTGGAGGATATAAATCGGGTTTACCATCTGTTTTTAGATGTCAAAAGATCAACACAGTACTTGATGGAGTATCAAAACCAGTACATGTTCAGTGAGACAGGAGAAGCTGATGAAGATGATATAAATGCTATGGTCTCATGAAATCCAGTTTGAGTTTGTAATTATCTAGTCAGTCTTTATTTATTTATGTTGCTGCAATTTATTCCATGTTCTGGTGGATCACTGCAATTGACTTATGCTTGAATTGGATCAATGCAATTGACTTATGTTTGAATATGGATCACAATAAGTTCTGTTCTTGAGCTACTAACTCTGCATGTTAAGAGGCTGCACTGTATGTCGTATGTTTACACTGAAGTTTTCCTTTTTTAGGACAAGAGTAACAAGTATGGTTATAAATACGGGTGAAAACTAAGCAGCATAGTTTTTAAAATAACATTAATATAAATAGTTTATTTTATAAATTTATTATATTTATTATAAATATATAACTTAATTAGTATGTGTTTAGTAAACCCAAATACTATTATATCTGGTATGATATTAATAATGTTGGTGAGAGTTCTTATATTGGTTAAGGATTGATTTGAGCTAAGATATATGTGAATTATTTTTTCAGATGATGATTGATATACATATCTATGTATATATAGTGAGAGATGAGACTTTTAAATCAATTTGTACGATATGTATGTTTATGTACGCGCGCACACATATATATATATATATGGAGAGGTTTGCTAACATGAGTACACTATATTTTATGAAGGAACACATTGTGTACCCAAAAAGTTGTCAAAAATTAACCGATTTCAAGTTAAATTTCTTGCCAAGATTATTTATGTAAATAACTTAAGATAGGATCATCCTCTTACCCTAACCCTCAAAATCCATTTCATTTTCAAATTCTTCTGTGGGTTTCCTCCCCTCCGATTTCCTCCATCTTCCTTTACAGCTAAATCAACATCCAACTTGACGTCCTTATTCTTTGATTTTCTTCACAATCATTATTTGGTGTTTGATATTTTCCAAGAGAGAAGAAACATAAATAAAAGAATAATATGCACCAAAATCATCCTAAGAAGAAGGTTGTTTTTGTACCCTTTTGTGTAAAATACTCATAAAAAAGGTCATTCACATTTTCCATGTTTCTTCGTAAATCAAGTTCTGAGATTCTCATTGAGATTCTTCATATCATTCATGCATCTAAATGCATAATAGAAAGTTCTAACTGAGATTGCAAGTGTGCATCATCATATTATTTTGATGAAGACAATGATAAAGGTAAGCTTGAAAACAAAGTCAACTCAGCAAACAACAAGGTCAAGGTTCAAGATCAATCAAGTAGACTTTAGTTAGTTTTTATATCTCTAGAGTCTTAAGATGATTGATTGAGTAGAGTTTAGGCTAGGTGAACGTAGAATTGAATTCTCACAAGGTCTAAAATTAAATCAACCTAAAATGAGACTTGCACACATTCATGCACGATTGACATGTATTGAAGTTAAATACAAAGTCTTCTCATATGAAGAGTTGATGCCGCTCGCTCGGGCGACGAGATCTCATTCAGGCGAGAAATCCACAAAAAGTTCGGTCTTCGACCTTGGGTTTCTCGCTTGGGCGAAAGGATCTCGCTCAGGCGAGAAACCCATAGAAAGTTTGGTCTTCGACCTTGGGTTTCTCGCTTGAGCGCTAGCCTCCGTTTTTCAGCTTTTTTAATCAATCAAGAAAGTAAATGAAATAGAGGTATTATTCAAATATGACTTCTTGCATATTTTGTTCATCATTTATTGAGATCTAGGCCAAGATGAGATACCATGTTTAACATGGTATCAGAGCTTCACTATGGGCCAACAACTTACCGCTGCAAAACCATCTTCGTCTTCTATTATATCAGATTCCATTCCTCACAAGGCTTCAAAAAATTATTGATCTTTATCTCCTCTCTCTGTCAACTCCACATTTCTTAGTTGCAAAATGCAAAATCGCGTTGTCGAATTTGTTAACCCCACTCAGGACCCATCCTCTCTTTTCTACATCCACCCAAACGAAAATCTTGGAGCCACCCTTGTTTCTACACTTCTTAATGGTGACAATTACCATTCTTGGTCCCGTGCGATGTATATGTCAATGAAGACCAAGAACAAATTGTAATTCATTGATGGATCCCTTCCAAAACCTCCCACTAATGATCTGAGTTTTACTGCTTGGGATAGGAACACCACTCTTGTGGTTTCTTGGTTGGTTCAATCAATTAATAGCTCAATGGTGCATAGTATTCTATGGATGGAGACAACCCTTGAAATCTGGAAAGATCTACGAGAAAGGTATTACCAAGGGTATATTTTTCGTATCTCGGAATTGTTCACTGAAATACATACTTATAAGCAAGGCAATCTTAGCATAGGAGCCTACTATAATCACATAAAAGGATTGAGGCGGGAATTGGATAATTTCATACCAATTCCCTAATGTTTATGCATACAAAAGTGCACATGCCACTCAATTCCTACTATGAAAGGCTATAGAGAAAATAACTATGTCATTTGTTTCCTCATAGGTCTCAATGACCAATATGAAGGGGTGAGATCTCAAATTATGTTGATGAATCCTCTTCCCCTCAACAACAAAGTCTTTATCAAAAAAACAACAAGGTCTTTATCAAAAAACAACAACAAGGTTTTTCCCCTATTAACTCAACAAGAAAGGCACATTGGTTCTCACTATAGTGAACCCAAGACCTTCATGAATACTAATGATAGTAGATACATCAAGAGCACTAGTCAATTTGGAGACAGCCTTAGAGGAAATAGAGGAAGGGGCATGAGCAAACCATATCAGTTAGGAAGAAGTTTAGGAAGAAACTCAAATAGCAGAGGAACCAAGCTATGTAATTTCTGCAATAGGACAAGTCGCACTATTGACCAATGCTTCAAGTAGCATGGTTTTCCCCTGGGAGTTCCAAGAACTATGGAATCAACAACTTTACCACATCTGAGGGAGACTCCTGCAATCTAGATCAACAAAGTGAAACAAGAGAACAAACCATCATCAATCAGAATGGTGGGCAAGTCTCAGGAGTTAATATCACCCCTCAACAACATCAAACCATGCTATCCATATTGCAACAGTCCACTTCAAGCAGTCACATCACAAATTAATTTAACACTCATGCTGACAATTCAAATGAAAGAGGTACCAAATATGCATTGAATCTTTATGCTAAGAATTTTGATTGGTATCTTGACATAGGAGCTACAGATCACGTTTGCCACACACTTTCACAGTTTCAAACTTACAAGTAGATTAACACCATCTATGTTACTTTGCCTAATGGTAGTCAAATGTCCACCAATATCACAGGGATTGTTATATTCTCTTCTAACTTACATCTAAGTGATGTTCTTTATATCCCTGCTTTCAATTACAATGTGATTTTTGTTTTAAAAATGGTTGATACCATTGGATGCCAACTAATTTTCACTAAAAACTATTGCCATATTCAGGACCCCTCATCATTGAAGATGATTGGTGTTGCTGAGTTGAAGAATGACCTTTTTGCAATGAAAGAACCTGTGAAAGTTTTACCTACTACATGTACACAACAAAGGCATAGGAAAGTTATCTCTTTTACTATGTATGACAATAATGTTTGGCATAATAGATTGGGGCATCCTTCTCACAATAAAATGACCATTATGGAGAATTTATTTTCTTGTATCAAATGTAAAAGAGTTTCAAGTCCTTGCCATTTGTGTCATTTAGCTAAATAGAAAAGATTGCCTTATAATAGTAGTGTCACTGAATCTGAATCTCCTTTTGACTTAGTTCATATGGACATATGGGGTCCTTTCTATATTCCTAGCACTCATGGGCATAAATATTTCTTAACCATAGTGGATGAAAAATCAAGGTTTACTTGGTTATACTTTTTAAAACTAAAATCTGAAGTCCCTAGTCTAATCAAGAATTTCAATTCCCTTGTCAACACTCATTTTGGGTTAAAAATAAAATGCGTAAGAAGTGATAATGAGAAAGAGTTTTCCCTAGAACAATATTATGCAGAACAAGGAATTGAACATCAGACTGGTTGTGTTGAAACATCCCAACAAAATGGGGTCGTTGAAAGAAAACACCGAAACATTCTTGGTATTTCTAGATCTCTAGTTTTCAAGCTAATTTACCTAACTGTTTTTGGAATTATGCTGTTAATGTTCTATATGGGAAGTAGCCTGATATTACACAACTTAAGGTCTTTGGATGTCTTTATTACGTTGCTACTCTTACTTATCAAAGAAAGAAATTGGATCATAGATCCAGAAGAGGGGTATTTGTAACACCCTGAATTTTAGTCTTTGAAATTATAGTATCAGTCTTGGAAGTCTCGCTTGAGCGTGATATTCTCGCCTGAGCGAGAAAGGATCACCTGGAATGGTGAAATCCTGGGCTATACTGGAAGATTCTCGCCTGAGCGAGAGTTGCCTCCCCTGGGCGAGAAATGGCAAACTGGGGTTGTTGACACTGTGAGATTCTCGCCTGAGCGAGAATCCCTCGCTTGAGCGAGAGGAAGCCTGTTGGGACTGTGAGATTCTCGCTTGAGCGAGAATCCCTCGCTTGAGCGAGAGGGTCAGATCTGAGTTTTTAAAAGAGGCGAGATTTTCTCGCCTGAGCGAGAAAGGGCTCGCTTGAGCGAGAACCCGATGACTGCTCTTTAAAATAGAAACCCCAAATACATTTTAGGGTTAGAACCTTGAAGAGAAGAGAAAGAAGAGAGCTTTTCAAGAGCAAGGAGCCTTAGGACTCATCTTAGAGCTTGAGAAGAGGTAAACCTCTTGCTTCTAACTCTTCTTCTTCCTCTCTAACTTGTTTTGGGTATGTTGGATCTATTTTCAAAACATGAGAAACCATGGAAACTCACCCTTTAGAGTTATGGTTCGTTTTATGTTATTTTCTCTTGTAAACTCTTGGTTTAGAGTTGATATTTGATGAATGGAAAGGTTTTGTGGGTTATTCATGAAAACCCCAAAAACCCCAAAATGAGAATATGAGTATAAAGAGAAAGAGATGAAATGTTAGTTGTGGATGTTGAGTTTGTGCTTTGATGTTGATATATGAGATAAACATGTATGTTTAGATGATTGGAAACTGGTATTGAAGTAGTTTTGGAAATCATGAATATATATGAATCCCTTGTGTATTTGATGATGAAATACGAGTTATTTATGTGTTATTTTGAATAAATGACTGACATAGTTGTTATTGGTGAAAATGAGGAAAGATTCTAAGGTTGGAGGAAATCGCGTTGGAGACTTTTAAAGTTACTCGGAACAGATCCCCAACCCTCACCAAGGTAAGGGATAAGTGGCTCTAATTCATACTCACTGACGTGAATGAGGTATGTGAAAGAGGTAATGTGTTGTAAGTTTGATTATTGTGTCCTACCCGGAGTGGCAGTGAACTGTTTATTGTGTCCTACCCGGAGTGGTAGTGAACTGTTTATTGTGTCCTACCCGTAGTGGTAGTAGACTGTTATTGTGTCCTACCTGAAATGGTAGTGGACTGTTATCGTGTCCTGCCAGAAATGGTAGCGGACTGTTATTGTTATCCTACCGGGAATGGTAGAGAAGTATTGTGAACTAGACCTGCCCGAGGTGGTATGGAGTATAACACTAGACCTACCCGATGTGGTATGTAGTATAACACTAGACCTACCCGATGTGGTATGGAGTATAACACTAGACCTACCCGATGTGGTATGGAGTATAACACTAGACCTACCCGATGTGGTATGGAGTATAACACTAGACCTACCTGATGTGGTGTGGAGTATAACACTAGATCTACCCGATGTGGTGTGGAGTATAACTAGACCTGCCCGATGTGGTATGGAGTATAACACTAGACCTACCCGATGTGGTATGGAGTATAACACTAGACCTACCCGGTGTGGTATGGAGTAGAACTAGACCTACCCGATGTGGTATGGAGTATAACACTAGACCTACCCGATGTGGTATGGAGTATAACTAGACCTGCCCGATGTGGTATGGAGTATTACACTAGACCTACCCGATGTGGTATGGAGTATAACACTAGACCTACCCGATGAGGTATGGAGTATAACACTAGACCTACCCGATGTGGTATGGAGTATAACTAGACCTGCCCGATGTGGTATGGAGTATAACACTAGGCCTACCCGATGTGGTATGGAGTATTACTAGACCTGCCCGATGTGGTATGGAGTATAACACTAGACCTACCCGATGTGGTATGGAGTATAAGACTTGACCTACCCGATGTGGTATGGAGTATAACTAGACCTGCTCGATGTGGTATGGAGTATAACACTAGACCTACACGATGTGGTATGGAGTATTACTAGACCTGCCCGATGTGGTATGGAGTATAACAGCAGACCAGCCCGAATGTGGCATGGATGATGAACTAGACCTGCCCGATGTGGGATGGATGATGAACTAGACCTGCCCGATGTGGTATGGATGATGAACTAGACCTGCCCGATGTGGTATGGATGATGAACTAGCCCTACCCGAATGTGGTATGGATGATGAACTAGACCTGCCCGATGTGGTATGGTGATGTAATTAGATCTACCCGATGGGGTAGGAGATTATAGTTGTGAAAGAATTCTGTGAATACGATTAAGGATGAATACGACATATGAAACGAGGATGTTAATAGCGAAAGTCATATGCATGCTATAGGATATGTATTATGGGATATATATACTATAGGGTGAATATGAATGCTGAAAATGTAGACATTAAGAATAAAAGTAATATACATGCTATAGGATATATAGTATGGGATATATATACTATAGTGTGGATATGAATAATGAGAAGAACGATGCTTCGAATGAACGTAATATGCATGCTATAGAATTTATATTATGGGATATATATTCTATAGGATGAATATGGATAACGTGGAAATGAACGAAAGAAGGTAGGAATGTTTGCTTTTACGTGATTGTGTTTATAAATTTATATTAAAGTTTAATCGTATTTGAAATGTGGATTATCATGTGATGTTGGTTTTTAAACTAATGACTTACTCCCTTTTGTTTTGTGTGTTGTTTATGATAATCCCATTGTTGGTAAATGAAGGATTTTGAGGATGAAGCTCAATTAAGAAGCTTTTGTTTAATTATTCGCTTGTCTTTTTGCTAATTGACGTTGTAGCTGATTTAATAGTATTATGGGATGACTGTAAATCTGTTAGATTAATACGGATATGTGTAGTTATGAGCTTTATAATTTTGGGAGACCCATAACTGGTTGTATGTGGTAAATGCTATTTGAATGAATTATGTTTTTCCGCGACATAAATTTGTATGATAAGATAATAGGGTAAAGAGTATTTTCGAAAATGATACTTGAGCGTTTTCAATGAAGGTGACAACTGTATGTAAGAAAGGAATAAAATAAATGAAAAAATTTCAAGGGTAGAAAATCGGGTCGTTACAGAATTCCTCAGGCTTAAAAGAGGAGTTAAAGGCTATGTAGTTTTAGATGTAAGCACACATGAGACTTTCTTATCTAGACATGCTTATTTTTATGAACATATATTCCCTTTTCAAGGATCCTCTTGTATAGAAAATGATCCTATTTTGAGCATGCCACCTGAGTCTATTAATGACTTAGATCATGACGTTGAAAACATAAATGTAACTAGCACCATAATACCTACTTTTGAGAACTACCCTTACTCATAGGACCCTATTATCTATAGTAATGATCAAAGCAACGCATCTCAAACCATTATTCCTTATGAGAGTAACATTGTGGATTAAAATTCTGCTACTAATGATCACACCATTATTCCTTATGAAACTATTAAGCATACTTGCTGGCAAGAAGCTATTCAGAAGGAGCTTCATGCTCTTCATAAAAATAAAACTTGGATTTTAACTACTCTGCCTAAAGATAAGAAAGCCATAGGATGCAAATGAGTTTTAAAATTGAAGTATAAATCTGATGGTTCCATAGAGAGGCACAAGGCTAGACTTGTGGCCAAATGTTTCACACAATCCGAAGGCATAGATCACATGGAAACTTTTAGTCATGTGATCAAGATGACCACAATTAGAGTTGTGTTATCCTTAGCTTCCAGAAACAATTGGCACATCCATCAATTGGATGTGAATACTGTATTCCTCCATGGTGAATTGAAAAATGATATATATATGAAAGTTCCACCAGGACTTATTGTCCAAAACTCTGATCTTGTTTGCAAGTTACAAAAGTCCTTATATGGACTAAAACAGGCCAGTAGGCACTGACATGCCAAGCTTATTGGTTTTCTTATTAATCCAGGTTACACAAAATCATCTGCAAACCTCCTTATTCATTAAGTCCAACACTTCTGGTTTTACTGCTATATTAGTACGTGTGGATGATCTCATTTTAACAGGGAACAATGGCACTAAAATTAGTCGCATAAAGGAACTGCTTGATTCTGAATTCAGCATTAAAGATCTTGGATCCTTAAAATATTTTTTAGGGATGGAAGTAGCAAGATCTAATAAAGGTATGTTGCTTTATAAGAGAAAGTACACTTTAGATTTGTTCGAAGAAACAGGTAGGCTTGGATCAAAGCCTTGCTCCACTCCAATGGAATATTGCAAGAAGATATTAAGTTCTGAAGCAGATATTCCCCTCACTGACCCTAATCTATATAGAAGGCTCATAGGGAAATTATTATACTTAACTCATATTAGGCCTGATATCAGTTTTTATGTCGGACATTTTAGTCAATTTATGTCCAAAGCTACTAACATCTACCTTGAAGGAGCCAAAATAATATTAAAATATCTTAAAGGCTCCATCATCATGGGAATCTTCTTTTCTGCATTTTCAGATCTTAAGATTAAAGGGTATACTGATTTAGATTGGGCAGGATGTCTTGAATCTAGAAAGTTTGTATCTGGATATTGCTTTTATCTAGTGGACTCTCTCATTTCATGGAAGAGCAAAAAACAGCAGGTAGTAGCAAGGTCATCCACAGAAGCAAAATACAAGGCATTGGTATTGGCAGCTTGTGAGGCACAATGGTTGCTTTACTTGATGAATAACTTGCAAATTACGAACTCTCAACCAGTTATGCTATATTGTGACAACCAATCTGTTCTTCATATAGCTGCAAATCCAGTTCTACATGAGAGAACAAAACATATAGAGATAGACTGCCATTTTGCTAGAGAGAAAGTCGAAGCTGGTATTCTTCATCTTCTATACATCTCCACTACTTCTTTGTTAGCAGATATTCTCACGAAGTCCCTATCTCCTTAAATGTTCAAGAACTAGATTTCCAAGCTTGGGCTATTCGACATCCACATCCTAGCTTGTGGGGGGCTATTGAAGTTAAATACAAAGTCTTCTCATATGGAGAGTTGATGCCTCTCGCTCGAGCGACAAGATCTCGCTCAAGCGAGAAACCCACACAAAGTTCGGTCTTCGACCTTGGGTTTCTCGCTTGAGTGTTAGCCTCTCGCTTCGACGACGGGATCTCGCTCAAGCGAGAAACCCACATAAAGTTAGGTCTTCGACCTTGGGTTTCTCGCTCAGGCGAGAGGCTTGGTGATTAATTCTGTTTTAAGTTAACCACTTTCCTTTCTATAAATAGTTTTTGTTTTTCAACTTTTTTAATCAACCAAGAAAGTAAATGAAATAGAGGTATTATTCAAAGATGAATTCTTGCATATTTTGTTCATCCTTTATTGAGATCTTGGCCAAGATGAGATACCATTTTTAACAACATCTTCATACATTTACATATAATAACATGACTTTGGTGCATAAAATATAGTTCATCACTCAGGTATTTCAAAATCATAATTCACGCATTAATCAATTATAACTTGTATTAATCAATTATATGATCAGGGAAACTAGTTAATCAATTAAGTATGAGATTAATAGATTATCATAATTATAGTAGCTAATGCTTTTTATTTATTGGAGATGTTAATCGACTAAGCCATGTGTTAATCGATTAAAGACTAAGAGAAATATGTTTAGTATAAAAAGCTAAATTTCCCCCATTTGTACGTAAGAACTGTGACACCCTGAATTTAAGGTTATTAAATTATAGTATCAGTCCTGGAAGTCTCGCTTGAGTGAGAAAGGGGTCGCTTGGGCGAGAGTGGCTCACCTGGGTGAGTGGAATCTTGGGCTATACTGAAGGATTCTCGCCTGAGCGAGAATTGTCTCGCTTGAGCGAGAGTTGGCTCGCCTGAGCGAGAGTTGTCTCGCCTAGGCGAGAAGTGGTACTCTGAAGCTGTAGAGGCTGTAAGATCCTCGCTTGAGCGAGAGTATCCTCGCTTGAGCAAGAGAGTCAGATCTGAGTTTTTAAAATGGGCGGGATTTTCTCGTTTGAGTGAGAATGGGCTCGCTTGAGCGAGAACCCGACGCTGTTACATTAAATAGGGAACCCCAAACACATTTTAGGGTTAGAACTTGAAGAGAAGTGAGAGAAGAGAGCATTTTCAAGAGCAAGGAGTCTTGAGGCTAATCCAAAAGCTTGAGAATAGGTAAACCTCTTGGTTCTAACTCTCCTTCTCCATTTCAAACTCGTTTTGGGTATTTTGGATCTCTTCTCTTAACATGAAAAACCATGGAAACTCTCTATTTAGAGTTGTGATTCGTTTTATGTTGTTTTCCTCTTGTAAACTCTTGGTTTGGAGTTGATATTTGAAGATGAGGGTGATTTAAGGGTTAATTAATGAAAACCCTAAAACCCCAAAAGGTCAAAAGAGGATAAGGGTTGAATGATAGATGAAAAGGATGAATATATGTTCTAATGTTGAATATAAAATGATTATGTATGTTTTAGATGTTTGGAAACCCTTGATAAAGGTCATTTTGGAAACATTGAGAATGTATGAATCTCTTGTATGTTTAAAGATGAAATATGAGTTGTTTATGTGTTATTTCGAATAAATGACTGACATTGTTGTTATGTGTAAGGACCGAAATTCTACCCTTGAATTTGTTTTCTCAAATTAGTTCAATTACATGCAATCTCTCCTATCTCACACTACTAATTTAATGTTTTTACTTCCAATCTTATTTCCCTCTTCGCAATCTATCTCATTATTAACATACAAGATCGTTCAACAGAAAAACATAATTCGCATTAATTAAACCTTGTAACCACCGCATATAACTAGCTATGGGTTTCCAAAATACTCATAGCTACACATATCCAGAGTTACCGTCTCAAGTCTACAAATATATCTATATCGTTAGTTACATCATATTTCAAAATATCAACTATGCACTCATGTACAAAATAGTGCATGTGAATGAATCCAAAATGTAATGCTCCCTAAGACTCCCCAAAAATTAGTCCCCCTCATGTCACCTGTTTATCTGCAATAGGATTATCGATGACAAGTACAAAACATATAAAGGATTAAGTCGTTAATTCAAATAAACATCATCATAAGATAATCCACATTAGAAATTGGGTTAGTAAACCATTTTTGAAATTCATTTTACTTTGCTACATAACTTGAGCCAAAGTCGCTACACCCCTCGAGGTTAGCTAAAAGCAGATTCTCATTTCCATTTTAAATAAAACATGCTTATATACTCAAGCCAGAGTTTTGCTTATATACTCAAGCCAGAGTTTTGCTTATATACTCAAGCCAGTGTTTTGCTTATGGACTAAAGCCAGAGTTTTGCTTATATACTAAAGCCAGAGTTTTGCTTATATACTCAAGCCAGAGTTTTGCTTATATACTCAAGCCAGAGTCGCTAACCATTCATGGTCGGCTAAAAATGTATTTCCTTTTCATCAATTTCACCATAAAACATTTCCAGTAAATCCACGCCCACGTTAGTATAAACACACCCATATATGTTTATACTAAATACGTGATTCACAACTCAAATCATCACATAACCAGAAGTACAACATACTTTCCTTTCCGTAAATCTAAGCCTACTTTAATATAAACACACCCATATATGTTTATACTAAATGCGTACTTTACATCTCGATCATCGCATAATCAGAAAGTACACATTTTCGATTCCAAATACACAATTAAAGACTTATCCTTACCTCGGTGAGTGTTGGGTTTGGTTCTTGGCAACTTCTCAAGTTCCACCGACACCGCCTCCAACCTTAGGATCTTTCCTCATCCCACCACATAACACAATGTTAGTCATTTATTCCATATATCGCATAAACAACTTATATTGCATCATTTAATCATACAAAATATTCATCATAAGTATTCAACTATCTAAAACATGCATAATCATCTCATATCCCAATATTTGGAGGTAAACTCGTCTTCTACCTCTAGCAATTTACTCATTCTCTCCTTTTACCACATTTTCACTTTTAGGGTTTTTGGGGTTTTCATGAATCAACCCACAACCCTTTCCATTCTTGAGATACTAACTCTAAACCAAGAGTTTACAATGTAAGAATGGCATAAAATGAACCATCACTCAAAAAGATGAGTTTCCATGGTTTCCTTCATTTTTGAGAAGAGATCCAACATACCCAAAATAGGTTTTAAAGAGAAGAAGAGAGTTAGAATCTAGAGTTTTACCTCTTTTCAAGCTCTTAGATGAGTATCCAAGCTATTTGTCCTTGAAAAGCTCTCTTCTCTCACTCTTCTTCTTTTCTAAACCCTAGATTGTATTTAGGGGTTATTCATTAAATGTTGTCTCGTCGGGTTCTCTTAAGCGAGGGATTCTCGCTCAAGGGAGAAAATCCCACCCATTTTAAAAACTCAAATCTGACCCTCTCGCTCAAGCGAAGGATTCTCGCTCAAGCGAGAATCTCACAGTGCCAACAGCCCAAAATGATATTTTTCGCCAAGGCGAGACAACTCTCGCTCAAGCGAGAATCTTCCAGTATACTCCAGGATTTCACCCTCCCAGGTGAGCCTCTCTCGTCCAGGAGAGAATCTGTCGCTCAAGCGAGGATCCTCCAGTATAGCCCAGTATTTCACCCTCCTAGGTGAGTCACTCTCTCGCTCAAGCGAGGGTCTCAGGACTGATACTATAATTTTAAAGGCTTAAAAATTTAGGGTGTTACAATCCTCCCCATTTTATAAGAATTTTCGTCCCCGAAAATTAAACATACCTTGGTTCAAACAAATGAGGGTAATCCTCCCTCATTTCTTGCTCAACTTCCCAAGTAGCGTCTCCTTCATCCACTTGGCTCCACAACACTTTCACCAAAGGAATCTCTTTGCCCCTCAACCTTTTGATACTGGTATCCATGATTCTCACAGGCAACGTCGCAAAACTCAGGTTATCCTTCAACTCTTTCTGGTCCGACTCAACCACATGAGATGGATCTCCAACATATTTTCTCAACTGAGACACATGAAACACATTGTGGAGATTTGATAGCAACGGTGGTAAGGCAATACGATACGCTACCAGCCAAATCCTCTTCAATATTTGATAAGGCCCAATAAATCGCGGAGTCAGTTTACGAGATTTCAACACTCTACCAATTCCGGTAGGCGGGACTACTCTCATGAAAACATGATCTTCTTCCTTAAATTTAAGAGGTTTTCGCCTCTTATCGTAGTAACTTTTCTGTCGACTCTGGGCGATTCTCATATTCTCCCGGATTTTCTTGATCTTATCCGTCGTATCTTGAACCAATTCGGGCCCCAATATCAAGTTCTCCCCAGTTTCAAACCAACTCACTGGAGTTCGGCACTTCCTACCATACAACGCCTCATAAGGTGCCATCCCAATACTCGAATGGAAGCTATTGTTGTAGGTAAATTCGATCAACGGCAACATGCCATCCCAATTCCCGAGTTGTTCTAAGACACAGGCCCTCAATAGGTCCTCCAATGACTGTATTGTCCTTTCTGATTGACCGTCCATTTGTGGATGATAAGCTGAACTCAGCTTCAACTTTGTTCCTAAAGCGGTTTGCAAACTAGTCCAAAAGTTTGAAGTGAAACGGGGGTCCCTATCCGACACAATGCTTGACGGTATTCCATGCAAGCGAACAATTTCCCGGATATACAGTTATGCCAATCTCTCCAAAGAGTACCTCATGTTCATAGGCAGAAAGTGAGCAGATTTAGTTAACCGATCCGCGATCACCCATATCGAATCATATCCTCTCTGAGTCTTTGGAAAACCAGACACAAAATCCATGGAGATACTATCCCACTTCCAAACGGGAATTTCTAGGGATTGTAATTCTCCTGCTGGTCGCTGATGCTCAATCTTGGCCTTTTGACATACCAAACAACTCGAGACATACAAGGCCACATCCCTTTTCAGCCCAGACCACCAAAACAGTGTTTTCAAATCTTGATACATTTTCGTGGTTCTCGGGTGAAAACTCGGTTTACTCTTATGGGACTCCTCTAAAATATCCCTCCGTAATTTATCATTACGAGGCACACACACCCTCCCTTTGTAACGCAACATTCCACTAGGGTCCGTGGTGAAATTTGTATCCTTACCACTCAGCATCGGATCCCGTTTATCCATTAGCTCACTATCCTCAACTTGCATTATCCAGATTTGTTCAAACAACTCATTTGTGACTTTAAGCATCCCCACAATCATACTATGAGGCTTTATCTGAACCTCCAAGTTCATATCTCTGAACTCTTCAATCAGTTTCCCTTCTCTAACCATCAAAGCCGACATGTGCAACGACTTTCGACTCAGTGCATCCGCCACTACAATGGCCTTTCCCGGGTGGTACTGCAACCCAAAGTCGTAATCCTTAAGGAATTTCATCCATCTCCTCTGTCTCATGTTCAATTCCTTTTGATCAAATAAGTACTTCAAACTCTTGTGGTCACTGTACACTTCAAATCTCACGCCATAGAGATGGTGTCTCCAGATTTTTAAGGCAAAGACCACTGCAGCCAACTCAAGATCGTGGGTAGGATAGTTTTGCTCGTGCATCCTCAACTGTCGAGAAGCATAGGCCACAACCTTCCCTTCTTGCATCAACACAGAACCCAAGCCTTGCTTGGATGCATCACAATAAACACTGAAGTCTTGGTCGGTACAAGGAAAGACCAAAACTGGCGCCGTAGTTAACCTTCGTTTTAACTCTTGGAAACTTTCTTCACATCGAAGTGTCCACACATACGGTTCCCCTTTCCTAGTGAGTTTGGTCAAAGGTAGAACCAGCTTCGAAAATCCCTCTATGAATTTCCGATAGTACCTAGCCAAACCCAGAAAGCTCCTGATCTCAGTGACGGACTTGGGCACTGCCCATTCCATGACCGCTTCAACCTTTGAAGGGTCTACTGCCACTCCTTCCTTGGATATTACATGTCCAATAAAATTTACTGACTCCAACCAGAAATCGCATTTTGATAGCTTTGCATACAACCGATTCTTGCTAAGGAGTTCTTGTACAATCCGCAGGTGCTCAGTATGTTCCTCTCGGCTTTTGGAGTAAATCAAAATTTCATCAATGAATTCCACTACGAAGGTATCTATATACGGATGAAAAATCCGATTCATGTAGTCGGTAAATATTGCTGGAGCATTCGTTACTCCAAAAGGCATGACCAAATATTCAAAATGTCTATACCTGGTCCTAAACGCCGTCTTAGGACTATCTTCCGACTTCACACGAAGTTGGTGGTAGCCAGACCAAAGATCAATCTTTGAGAACACTACCGCTCCTCTCAACTGCTCCATCAAGTCATCGATCTGAGGCAACGGATACTTGTTCTTAACAGTGACCTTATTCAACTGTCGGTAGTCGGTACACAACCGCATACTACCATCCTTTTTCTTAACCAACAAAACAGGCGCACCCCAAGGCGAGACGCTAGGACGAATGAACTTCTTTGCCAACAAGTCCTCAACCTTCTTTTTCAACTTCGCCAATTCTAACAATGCCATCCTATAAGGAGCTATAGAGATGGGTCCCGTTCCCGGTATCAAATCTATAGAGAATTCCACTTCTCTTACGGGAGGTAATTTCGAAATTTCGCCAGGAAATACCTCATGAAACTCGCGAACTATCGGAATATCCTCAACTTTGGGTCTTTCACTACCCTCCAGGGATGCCAACAACATAAACACGGCTCATCCCTCTTTACAAGAAGTCCTGACTTCCTTTGCCGACAATGGCTTCATGTCATTGACCTCATCAGAAACCTCATCAAGATTCCCGAATACCACGGTCTAATCAGCACAATTTAACATCACATGATTCGTCGACAACCAGTCCATCCCCAAAATTAGATCCAAATGGGTCAATGGTAAGCAGATCAAATCCACGGTAAAAGTTCTATCGTTTACCACTACTGAACATCGAGACACAATTGTCGATACCACCACAGGTACATCGGTTGGGGTGGACATGACCAAGTCGAAAGGCAACGACTCAGTTTGTAATTTCAGTCTATCCATGCAGTCATTAGACACAAAGGAGTGTGTCACTCCCGAATCAAACAACACTAAAAGAGGAATACCTGCCACCATGAAATTACCTTTGATCAAGCCATCAACACCCGATGTCTCTGCACCACTCATGGTGAATACTCTGCCAGTAGATCGAGGTCGCTCAGCTCTCATAGCATTTACACCCTGTGTCAGCTTAGGACAATATCTCCTGGTGTTCCCAACCTCCTTGCAGTAGAAACATGTAAGCATCGTTCCAGGGCATGAGTCACCTGTATGAGTTCGGCCACATTTGCCGCACCCGGATGGAGAGTTCAACCGTGACTCTCCAGCACTACCATGAGTCCTCGGCCCATGGGAAGTGTTTCCTCGACCACCCGTTGGAGGAGAGTAAGGCTCCCGTTCCTCCTGAAACATCTTCCCTTTTCCTTTGCCATGTGAGAAGTTTCGTTGAGGGCCATAGTGTTTTGGAGGGTTATCTTTTCTAGCAGTAGCGTCCCTCCTCCGCACATTATTCTCATACATCCTACACTTGTTCACTAGTGTACGGAAATCATAAATTTCTTCGTGACCAAATGTCACTCGGATCTCAGGCCTCAACCCCATCTCAAACTTCACACATTTGGACCTCCCGTCTAACTCTAGTTCAGCATAAGGGCAGTACCAGATCAACTCTTCAAATTTGGCCGAATATTCCCCCACCGACATGTTCCCCTGCTCTAATTGCAGGAATTCTCTCTCCTTCTCCCTTTTCAGGTCTGCCGGAAAGTACTTCTGCTGGAATTCCCTCTCCTTATAGTATCAGTCCTGGAAGTCTCGCTTGAGTGAGAAAGGGGTCACCTGGGCGAGAGTGGCTCACCTGGGTGAGTGGAATCCTGAGCTATACCGAAGGATTCTCGCTTGAGTGAGAGTTGGATCGCCTGAGCGAGAGTTGTCTCACCTGGGCGAGAAGTGGCACTCTGAAGCTGTAGATGTTGTAAGATCCTCGCTTGAGCGAGAGAGTTAGATCTGAATTTTTAAAATTGGCGGAATTTTCTCGCTTGAGCAAGAACCCAACGCTGTTACATTAAATAGGGAACCCCAAACACATTTTAGGGTTAGAGCTTGAAGAGAAGTGAGAGAAGAGAGCATTTTCAAGAGCAATGAGTCTTGAGGCTAATCTAAAAGCTAGAGAAAAGGTAAACCTTTTGGTTCTAACTCTCCTTCTCTCTTTCAAACTCGTTTTGGGTATTTTGGATCTCTTCTCTTAACATGAAAAACCATGGAAACTCTCTATTTAGAGTTGTGGTTCGTTTTATGTTGTTTTCCTCTTGTAAACTCTTAGTTTAGAGTTGATATTTGAAGATGAGGGTGATTTAAGGGTTGATTCATGAAAACCCTAAAACCCCAAAATGAAAATGTGGTCAAAAGAGGATAAGGGTTGAATGATAGATGAAAATGATGAATATATGTTCTAATGTTGAATATAAAATGATTATGTATGTTTTAGATGTTTGGAAACCCTTGATAAAGGTCATTTTGGGAACATTGAAAATGTATGAATCTCTTCAATGTTTAAAGATGAAATATGAGTTGTTTATGTGTTATTTCGAATAAATGATTAACATTGTTGTTATGTGGTGGGAATGAGGAAATATCCTAAGGTTGGAGGCGGTGTCGGTGGAACTTGCAAAGTTACCAAGGACCAAACCCAACACTCACCAAGGTAAGGATAAGTCTTTAACTAGCATGTCGTATTGAGAAAATGCGTGGAATTGCTGTTAATGAATTGATGGTGTATCAATGAAAAGAAAACACATTTTTAGCCGACCATGATTGGTTAGCGACTTTGGCTCAAGCGATGTAGCAAGCTTTGGCTCAAGCGATGTAGCAAGCTTTGGCTCAAGCGATATAGCAAGCTTTGGCTCAAGCGATGTAGCAAGCTTTGGCTCAAGCGATGTAGCAAGCTTTGGCTCAAGCGATGTAGCAAGCTTTGGCTCAAGCGATGTAGCAAACTTTGGCTCAAGTTATGTGGCGAAAATGAATTTAAAAATGGTTTACTAACCCCTTTAAAATGTGGATTATCTTATAATGGTATTTATTGAATTAATGACTTACCCCATTGTATGTTGTGTGTATTTGACGTTGATAATCCCATTGCAGGTAAAAATGTTAGTTGAGGATGCTTGGTTTGATGCTTAAGGAGCTTAAAACCCGGATTCCCTTATTTTGCCATTTTTGTATTATGACTAATTAAATGCTACTTGGATAATTGTAATTCTGGATGTTTGTAACTTCAGATATTTGTAGCTATGGGTATTTTGGAATCCCATAGCTAGTTGTATGCGGTAGTTACCTGGAGATAGTAATATGAATTATGTTTTTCTACAATTAAAGGTAGCAGGGTATGAAACCGAAATTGTATGATTAGAGTTATTAGACAATTAATGAAATGGATGACTTAAAAGGTTAAAGGAAATGTATGTATGATGTAACATGGGAAATTAAACATAAATGATTAAAATAAAAGAAAATTTTTAAAGTGAGGAAATTGGGTCCTTACAATATGGTATGAAAGCATAGTTAAACCTGCGGCCTAGGGTATGGCCTTACTTGCTTCTTTGTAATATGTTTGTGATTTAACTAGTTGAGAATTATCTGAATTAGCTGTTTAAATCATGTAGCCTTGGTGTAGTGACATGTAATGTGCTATGAGACTATGTGATAACCTGAATTATGTGAGTTGGAATTGTGTGCTAACCACCAATGAGTGCAGGTTAAGAAATGGCTGGAAGAGGGAGAGGAACGAGTCAGAATGCTCTGAATGATCTGTTGGCTCAGATGGTGGTTGCACTGCTACAAGTGAATGAGAACTTGCATAGCCTGAACTAGAACACCGCATCAAGTCCTAGCTCGCAACCTTTAGTTCCACCCGGGTCAGCCGAGTATCGAGGGTTGAATGAGTTATGTAAGCATAATCCTAGCCAGTTCCAAGGTGAGTTCGCTCCTGATGCTTCGAACGAGTGGATTCAAGACTTGGAAAGAATATTCCGAGCCATGGGTTGTAATGATGTTCAGAAGGTGACCTATGCTTCTTATATACTGGTAAAAGAAGCTGAAACTTGGTGGGAATTTACTCGGCAACAGATGGAAACGGAGGGGCGAGTGATTACCTGGATTTCCTTTAAGGAGAAATTTCTTCAGAAGTATTTTCCTGCTGATCTGAAGAGGAAGAAAGAAATAGAGTTTCTGAAGTTGGAGCAGGGTAACATGTCAGTGGGAGAATATTAGGCCAAGTTCGAGGAATTGGGCCGATTTTGTCCATACGCTGAATTGGAGGTGGACGGAAGGTCCAAATGTTCTAAGTTTGAATCGGGTTTGAAGCTCAAGTTGAAAATTATGTTTGGGCATCAAGAGATTGCAGATTTTGCTACCTTGGTAAACAAGTGCAGGATGTATGAGGATGACCTAGCAGTCGATGAGGTGGCAACCCCTAAAGTAATTCTTCCCATGAACTTTGGGCCTCAACAGAATTTTTCGCACGGAAAGGGCAAGGGAAAAGTGTTTCAGGAGGAACGAAAGCCTTACTCCTCACCCACTGGTAGTCGGGGATATACTTCGCATGGGCCGAGGACTCATGTCAATGCCGGAGGTTCACATTTAAACTCTTCATCCTTGTGTGGCAAATGTGGCCGAACTCATGTCGGTGACTTATGCCCTGGAACAACACTTAGTTGCTTTCACTGCAAGGAGGTTGGGCATATCATGAGGTATTGTCCTAAGTTACGGCAGAGTTTGAATGTTGTGAGGGCTGAACGACCTCCATCCACGGCCGAGTGTTTACCATTAGTGGTGCAGAGGCATCAGATGTGGATGGCCTGATCAAAGGTGAATGCATGGTGGCAGGTATTCCACTTTTAGTATTCTTAGATTCGGGAGAGACACACTCATTTGTATCTATTGAATGTGTGAATCGCCTAAAATTGCACGCTCCTTTGTATCTATTGAATGTACTCCTTTGGCTCAAGCGATGTAGTAAGCTTTGGCTCAAGCGATGTAGAAAGCTTTGGCTCAAGCGATGTAGCAAGCTTTGGCTCAAGCGATGAAGCAGGCTTTGGCTCAAGCGATGTAGCAAGCTTTGGCTCAAGCGATGTAGCAAACGTTGGCTCAAGTTATGTAGCGAAAATGAATTTAAAAATGGTTTACTAACCCCTTTAAAATGTGGATTATCTTATAATGGTATTTATTGAATTAATGACTTACTCCTTTGTATGTTGTGTGTATTTGCCGTTGATAATCCCATTGCAAGTAAACAAGTTAGTTGAGGATGCTTGGTTTGATGCTTTAGGAGCTTAAAACCTGGATTCCCTTATTTTTCCATTTTGTATTATGACTAATTAAATGCTACTTGGATAATTGTAATTCTGGATGTTTGTAACTTCGGATATTTGTAGCTATGGGTATTTTGGAATCCCATAGCTAGTTGTATGCGGTAGTTACCGGGAGATAGTAATATGAATTATATTTTTCTGCAATTAAAGGTAGTAGGGTATGAAACCGAAATTGTATGATTAGAGTTATTAGACAATTAATGAAATGGATGACTTAAAAGGTTAAATGAAATGTATGTATGATGTAACATGGGATATTAAGCATAAAGGATTAAAATAAAAGAAAAATTTTCAAGTGAGGAAATTGGGACCTTACAACAACCAATTGCTAAATTTTAGGAAAAACACTTTTAATTTCTTCAGCGAAATTTCTTGTTGAACAATTTAGTTTTCCTAATTCAAAGAAAAGAGCGAGAGTATAAAAAGCTGAATTTCCCTATTTGTATATTTTCACATTGAAGTGCATGCAACTTGAAGAATCTTTTTATATAATTTTCTTGAAGTTCTCTAGGTGTGATTAGTATCACATTGATAGAGGAGTGTGTTGGGAAATCCTAGATGCGGTTAGGTGGTTATCTTCAGATACACAAGAGTCTTGGTTGGGAGTGATAAGTGGATGAGGCCAGACCATTAGAAGTGATGTTGATTATCCATTATAAACGGATAAATGTCAAACCATCTTGGGAACTCTAGGGTCAATAAGAGAGTCTTGTATTGTTTTAGGAGTGTGTTTGTACAAGATTGATTTCCAACAGTGAAGAAAAATCTACCAAGTTCAAAAGTAGAAGACTTGATGTAGTTTGCAAGTGGACCCACAAACGAAGCAAGATAAAAGATCGTCGTTTTTATGTTTAACTGATTTGCTTTTATGTTTAATGCGTGTTATAAATATGTTAATATTTTGGCGTAAATTCATTAAGTAAATTGTGTTTGCAACTGATTAAAAACGAAATTTATTTTCGTGCAATAAATCTGTTTTTCAAGAAAACAAGATTCAGGTTAATCGATTAAATATAGTGGTAATCGATTAAACATAGTTACGAGTTAATCGATTAAAAGCAACATAATCGATAGTACTGTGATATTTTTCAGTTTATCTCATTAACCGAAAAAGCAGGAATTATGACCCGCTACACCTATTCACTCCTTTAGGTGTTTGTGAGTATGAATGACAACGAGGCGGGTTGGGTTTATGTTTATCAAAGCCAGAACCCGAAATCCAAAACCCAAAACCGAATCTGAATTAAGCGGGGTTGGAAATGTGACACCCTAGATTTTAAAGTCATTAAACTATAGTATCAGTCCTGGGAGTCTCGCTTGAGCGGGAGAATTGTCGCCTGGGCGAGAGAGGCTCACCTGGGAGAGTGAAATCCTAGGCTATACTGAAGGATTCTCGCTTGAGCGAGAATGGTCTCGCTTGAGCGAGAATGGTCTCGCTTGAGCGAGGGTGGTCTCGCCGGAGCGAGAGTTGTCTCGCTTGGGCGAGAAAAGTGCCATTCAGGACCTGTCGAGGCTGTGACATTCTCGCCTGAGCGAGAGGAACCTCGCTTGAGCGAGAGATGCCTCGCCTGAGCGAGAATTGCCTCGCTTGAGCGAGAGCGTCAGATCTGAAATTTTAAAAGGCGGAATTTTCTCGCCTGAGCGAAAATGGGCTCGCTTGAGCGAGAACCCGACGATTTCACTTTAAATTAGAAACCCCAAACACATTTTAGGGTTAGAAATTGAGAGAGAATAGAGGAGAATGTGATTTTGAGAGCAAGAACTTGTGGAAATTATCTAGAAGCTTGAGAAGAGGTAAATCTCTTGACTCTAACTCTCTTTCTCCCTTTCAAACTCGTTTTTGGGTGTATGGATCTCTTCTCAATGTATGAGAAACCATAGAAACTCTTCCTTTAGAGTTATGGTTCGTTTTATGTAGTTTTTCTCTTGTAAGCTCTTGGTTTAGAGTTGGTATTTTATGAATGGAAAGGTTTTGTGGGTTATTCATGAAAACCCAGAAAACCCCAAATATGAGAACATGAGTAAAAAGGGAAATGGGTGAAATGTTAGATGTGGATGATGAGTTTGTGCTTTAATGTTGATATATGAGATGAACATGTATGTTTAGATGTTTGGAAACTTGTATTGAAGTAGTTTTGGAAACCTTGAAAATATGTGAATCCCTTGTATGTTTGATGATGAAATACGAGTTGTTTATGTGTTATTTTGAATAAATGACTGTGTAAAGACCCAAATTCTACCCTTGAAAATTTTTCTTTTATTTTAATTCTTTCATGCATACACTCATCATACTACTTTATAACGCAGCATTCCACTAGGGTCTGATGCGAAATCAGTTTCCTTGCCACTTAGCATTAAATCCCGTTTTTCCATTATCTCGATATCCTAAACTTGCAATACTCGTATTTGCTCAAACAGTTCATTGGTGACCTTCAACATTCCCAAAATCATACTATGAGGCTTTATCTGAACATCCAAGTTCATATCTCTGAACTCTTCAATCAGTTTCCCTTCCCTAACCATCAAAGCCGACATGTGTAAAGATTTCCGACTTAGCTCATCAGCCACTACATTGGCCTTTCCCTGAAGGTACTGCAATCCAAAATCATAATCCTTGATGAATTCTATCCACCGTCTCTGTCTCATATTCAATTCCTTTTGGTCAAATAGGTACTTCAAACTCTTGTGGTCGCTGTACACCTCAAATCTCACGCCATAGAGATGGTGTCTCCGGATTTTTAAAGCAAAGACCAATACGGCCAATTCTAAATCATGAATAGGGTAGTTCTGTTCATGTGTTCTTAACTGACGAGAAGCATAGGCAACAACTTTCCCTTCTTGCATCAGGACACAACCCAAACCTTGCTTGGAAGCATCACAATAAACACTGAAATCCTTATCGGTACAAGGAAGAACCAACATTGGTGCCGTCATCAACCTTCGTTTCAACTCCTGAAAGCTTTCTTCACAACGAAGTGTCCACACATACGGTTCTCCTTTCCGAGTGAGCTTAGTCAATGGTAGTGTCAACTTCGAAAATCCTTCAATGAATTTCCGATAATACCCAGCCAAACCTAGAAAGCTCCTGATCTCAGTGACTGACTTGGGCACCGCCCATTCCATAACCGCTTCAACCTTTGAAGGATCTACTGCCACTCCTTCCTTGGATATCACATGTCCAAGAAAGTTTACCGATTTCAACCAGAAATCACACTTTGACAGCTTTGCATACAACCGATTTTTACTAAGAAGTTCTAGCACAACCCTCAGGTGCTCAGCATGCTCCTCTCGGCTTTTGGAGTACACCAAAATGTCATCAATAAATACCACTACGAATGAATCCAAATACGGATGAAAAATCCGATTCATGTAGTCGGTAAATATTGCTGGGACATTTGTTACACCAAAAGGCATGACCAAATATTCAAAATGTCCATACCTTGTCCTGAAAGCAGTTTTAGGAATGTCTTCCGACTTCACCCGAAGTTGGTGGTAACCTAACCAAATGTCAATTTTTTAAAATACTACCGCTCCCCTCAACTGATCCATCAAGTCATCGATCCGAGGCAACGGATACTTGTTATTAATAGTGACCTTGTTCAATTGTCGGTAGTCGGTACACAACCGCATACTACCATCCTTTTTCTTAACCAACAAAACAGACGCACCCCATGGCGAGACGCTAGGACGAATGAACTTCTTTACCAACAAGTCCTCAACCTGCTTTTTCAACTCAGCCAATTCTAATGGTGCCATCCTATAAGGAGCTATAGAGATGGGTCCCGTTCCAGGTACCAAGTCAATGGAGAATTCAACCTCTCTCATTGGAGGTAACTCCGGAATATCACCAGGAAATACCTCAGGAAACTCACGAACTATCGAAATATCCTGCACCTTAGGTTTCTCAATACCCTCCAAGGATGCCAACAACATAAACATGGCTCCTCCCTCCTTACAGGAAGTCCTGACTTCCTTTGCCGATAATGGTTTCATGGCATTAACCTCATCAGAACTTGTTAGGTATCAGTGGTTACAATACACCTAGAAGGGGGGGAGGTTGAATAGGTGTAGCGGTTAGAATGTCCGCTTTTCGAAAACAACACTTAATGCTGAAAAACACCTTGATTAATCGATTAACGAAACAGGGTAATCGATTAACACTTTCAACACAGTCCACTTAATCGATTAACAGACTGAAGTAATCGATTAACACACCACACTTTAATCGATTAAACCGTGATAAGAAAAGATGAGAAATGTATCATGAAAAGCACTCAATCCTAAAGCATAGAATTCTCTCTTTTCTAAGCTCACAAATGCATTTACAACTAGATGCAACAATTAACACGAAAAAAATGCTCTAACTCTCTAAAAATTTAACATGCAACTTATGAGATCAATTCTGAAAATGCAGTTTATAAAGAATTGATTTTAAAGCCCAGTTAATCGATTAACGACAGCTTTAATCGATTAAGCTTTACAAAAATGTTAGATTAATCGATTAACCTTTGTTGTAATCGATTACACTGTGCAAACAGTTAGATTAATCGATTAACCTATGTGATAATCGATTAACAGCATTCTTTCATGTGTAAAAACATTTCAAATATGTTATGCACTTAAACTCATACATGTTTGATACTTAGATTATGCCTAGAATGCACATGTACATGTATTTATATGATGCATGAACATATTATGAATGTCATATCTCAAGATGAAAAAGATTTAAAAGATTTATGCAAGTGAGATATGTATTAGGTGACTTAAGCCTTGGACTCAACCTAAACTAGTCTAGTCTAAGCAAGGTACCAATCGGAAGGCTTAAGCATGTTGATTTGTTGATGATCTTCAAGCTCATGTTAGCACAAGTTGTCCTCATCAAAACCACGACATATAAGGAGAGCTTTCCAAAGTGTTCCTCTTGACATGCACACTTTCAGAACTCTCATCTAGATTCCCGAATACCACGGTCTTATCGGCACAATTAAGCATTACATGATTCGCTGACAACCAGTCCATCCCCAGAATTATATCCAACTGGGATAGTGATAAGCAGATTAAATCCACGGTAAAAGTCTTACCGTGTACCACTACTGGACATCGAGACACCACTGTCGACACCACCACAGGCACATCAGTTTGGGTGGATACGACCAAGTCGAAAGGCAACGACTCAGTTTGCAAATTCAGCTTTTCCACGCATTCAATAGATACAAAGGAGTGTGTCGCTCCCGAATCAAACAACACTAAAAGGGGAATACCTGCCACCATGCAATTACCTCTTATCAGGCCATCTGCACCTGAAGCCTCTGCACCACTCATGGTGAAAACTTTGCCGGTGGATCGAGGTCGTTCAGCACTAACAGCATTCATACTCTGCCGTAATTTTGGACAATGCCTTTTAAGATGCCCACTCTCCTTGCAGTAAAAACAGCTAAGTGTGGTTCCGGGGCAAGAATCTCCAAAGTATTTTCGGCCGCATTTGTTACACCAAGACGGAGGGTTTTGCTGCGACCCTCCAGCATTGGCATGAGTTCTTGACCCATGTGGAGCATATCCTCTGTTACCCATAGGCGAGGAATAAGGCTTCCCTTCTTCTGGAAACGCCTTACTCTTACCCTTCCCGTGCACAAAGTTCCTTTAGGGCCCAAAATTCTTGGGAGGAAGTGATCTTGACGCCACCACTTCGTCCGCCTTCATGTCATCCTCAACCATTCTACACTTGTTGACCAATGTAGAAAAATCAGTGATCTCTTGATGCCTAAGCATCGTTTTCAGTTTGGGCTTCAAACCCGATTCAAACTTCGAGCACTTGGACCTTCCGTCCGCCTCCAATTCAGAGTAAGGGCAAAATTGGGCCAATTCTTCAAATTTGGCCGCATAATCCCCCACCGACAGGTTTCCTTGTTCTAACCTCAAGAATTTCATTTCCTTCTGACTCCTTAGATCAGCAGGAAAATACTTTCGAAGGAATTTCTCCCTAAAAGTACACCACAGAATTACTTGCCCCTCCGCCTCCATTTGGCGTCGAGCAAATTCCCACCAACTTTCAGCCTCCTTCTCTAGAAAATAGGTGGCATACGCCAACTTATGAGCATCAGAACAGCTCATGGCCTTGAAAATCCTTTCCAATCTCTGAATCCACTCGATGGCTGCATCAGGAGCAAACCCCCTTGAAACGAACTAGGGTTCCTCCTACAGAACTCATCCAAACCTCGATACTCAGTCGGACAGGGTGGAACCAAAGGCTGTGAACTCGGACTTGGTGTCGTATTCTGATTCAGGTGTTGCTAGTACTGCCGCAATCTGGGCCAACAATTCATTCTGACCCGATCCTCTTCCTCGTCCTCTTCCAGACATTTTAGTAATGGGTACCTATTCATCTTGGTTCTCATTTGTCAGTAAACCAGGTTTAACCAAACAAATCAACAAATAACCACACAACAGTTCACTTAAACCACATAGTCCAATCATTTTGAAGTTACAAAGAAGCGAGTAAGGCCATACCCTAGGCCGCAGGACTAACTATGCTCTAATACCATAATGTAAAGACCCAAATTCTACCCTTGAAAATTTTTCTTTTATTTTAATCCTTTCATGCATACAGTCATCATACTACTTTGATTTCTCAATTATCACTCCTTAAAACACTTTCTAACATAAGATATTACCATACAATTTATATTGCGGAAAAACATAATTTATTCAATTAAAGCCTAGTGTCTACCGCATACAACTAGCTATGGGTCTCCAAAATACCCATAGCTACGTATATGCGGAATTACAATCAGCGTATAAGTCATATATCCATAGTTACAAAATATCCCAAATAATTCAATAAGTACTCATGTACAAAATAGTGCTAATAATTGAAATCCAAAAATATAAAGCTCCTAAGCTTCCAAAAATAAGACCACCTCAGGTTACCTGTTCATCTGCAATGGGATTATCAATGACAAAACACAAACACATAAAGGAGTAAGTCATTAATCCAATAAACGTCATTATAAAATAATCCACATTTAGAAAAAGTTAGTAAATCACTTTGAAATTCATTTATCGTGCTACATAACTTGAGCCAAAGTCACTACACCCTTTAGGGTTAGCTAAAAACGATTTCTCATCCTTTTTACCAATAAAACATGCCACATAAACTCGGGCCAAAGTGTTGCTACATAAACTTGAGCCGAAGTCGCTACACCCCTTAGGGTTAGCTAAAAACAATTTCTCATCTCTTTTAGAAGAAAACATGCCGCATAAACTCGGGCCGAAGTGTTGCTACATAAACTCGAGCCAAAGTGTTGCTACATAAACTCGAGCCGAAGTGTTGTTACGTAAACTCGAGCCGAAGTGTTGCCACATAAACTCGGGCCGAAGTGTTGCCACATAAACTCGGGCCGAAGTGTTGCCACATAAACTCGGGCCGAAGTGTTGCCACATAAACTCGGGCCGAAGTGTTGCCACATAAACTCGGGCCGAAGTGTTGCTACGTAAACTCGAGCCGAAGTCGCTAACCATTTATGGTCGGCTAAAAATACGTTTCCTTTTCATTGATTTCACTATCATTCATACCCAGTGAATTCACGCAATCCTTATTACAAACATACCCATATATGTTTATAATAAATACGTGATTCACCAATTAATCCTTGCACAACCAGAAAATACACACATTTTCCATTCAAATGCGCAAATTAAAGACTTATCCTTACCTTGGTGAGTGTTGGGTTGGGTTCTTGGTAACTGCACTAGTTCCACCGACACCGCCGCCAACTCTAGGATCTTTCCTCATTCCAACCATACAACAAAATGTTAGTCATTTAATCCAAATATTTCATAACCAACTTATACTACATCATTTAACCATACAAGATATTCATCATAAGTTTACAACATCGAAAACCTACATATTCATCTCATACTTCATTATTAGAAAGTAAACTCATCTTGTACCTCTAGCATTTTACTCATTTCCATTTTTAGGGTTTTGGGGTTTTTCATGAATTAACCCACTAACCCTCCCCTTTCTCAAAATATTAACTCTATACCAAGAGTTTACAAGATAAGATCACATAAAACGAACCAAAACTCAAAAGGGTGAGTTTCCATGGTTTCTCTCATGTTGAGAAGAGATCCAACATACCTCAAAACAAGTTTCAAAGGGAAGAAGAGAGTTAGAATCAAGAGATCTACCTCTTCTCAAGCTTCAATGACTCAAAAGCCTTCTTGCTCTTGAAAAAGCTCTCTTCTCTCACTTATCTTTAGGTTAACCCTCATAAATGGGTTTGGGGTCCCCTATTTAATGTAACAGCGTCGGGTTCTCGCTTAAGCGAGCCCTTTCCCGCTCAAGCGAGAAAATCCCGCCTATTTTAAAAACTCAGATCTGACCCTCTCGCTCAAGCAAGAATCTCACAGTGCCAACATCCCCAAAATGATATTTCTCGCCCAGGCGAGAATCTTCCAGTATACTCCATGATTTCACTCTCCCAGGTGAGCCTCTCTCGCCCAGGCGAGAATCTCTCGCTCAAGCGAGGATCCTCCAGTATAGCCCAGTATTTCACCCTCATAGGTGAGTCTCTCTCTCGCTCAAGTGAGAATCTCTCGCTCAAGCGAGGATCTCAGGACTGATACTATAATTTTAAAGACTTAAAATTTAGGGTGTTACAGACTGACATTGTTGTTATTGATGGGAATGAGGAAAGATCCTAAGGTTGGAGGAAATCGCGGAGGGGACTTTTAAAGTTACTCGGAACCGACCCCAAACCTCACCAAGGTAAGGGATAAGTGTTTCTAATTCGTATGAGCTGATGTGAATGAGGTATGTGCAAGAGTTAATATGTTTTTAAGAATATTGTTGTTACCCTACCCGAAGAGGTAGTGGATTATTATTGTTACTCTACCCGAAGTGGTAGTGGTTTATTATTGTTGTCCTACCCGGAGTGGTAGTGGATTAATGAAGTACGAATAATGAACTCGATCTGCCCGATGTGGAATGGGGCATGAACTCGACATGCCCGATGTGGTATGGGGAATGAACTCGACCTGCCCGATGTGGCATGGGTAATGAACTCGACCTGCCCGATGTGGTATGGGGAATGAACTCGACCTGCCCGATGTGGTATGGGGCATGAACTCGACCTACCCGATGTGGCATGGGGAATGAACTCGACCTGCACGATGTGGTATGGGGAATGAACTCGACCTGCCCAATGTGGTCTGGGGAATTAACTAGACTTGCCCGATTTGATATGGTGAACAAACTCGACTTGCCCGATGTGGTATGGAGTATTAACTAGACCTACTCGATGTGGTAGAGGATTATCTTGTGAAAGAACTCGGTGAATACGATTAAGGGTGAATACGATTAATGAGAAATGAGTGTGTTGAAATGAATGTAATATGCATGTTATAGAATATATATTATGGGGTATATATACTATACGGTGAATATGAATGATGAGAAATGAGGATGTTTAGAATGAAAGTAATATGCATGCTATAGGATATATATTATGGGATATATATACTATAGGGTGAATATGAAGGATGAGAATGAGGATGTTTAGAATGAACGTAATATGCATGCTATAGAATATATATTATGGGATATATATATTATAGAATGAATATGAATAATATGGAAATGAAAGAAAGAAGATATGAATGTTCACATTTACGTATTTGCGGTTATAATTTATCTCAATGCTTAATCGTATTTAAAATGTGAATTATCATGTAATGTTAGTTTTGAACTAATGACTTACTTCTTGTTTTTGTGTGTTGTTTATGATAATCTCATTGTAGGTAAATGAAGGTTTTGAGGAGGGAGCTCACTTAGGAATCTTATGTGTTTATTGACTTGAATGTGTTTATCTTTACTTTGCCATTGTAGTTGACTAGATAATATTTTGGGATGAATATAATTCTGATTAGGGTAATATTGGAGATGTGTAGTTGTGGACATTGTGACTCTTGGAAACCCATAACTGGTTGTATACGGTAAATTACTAATTGAACGAATTATGTTTTTCTGCAATATGAATTGTATGATAATATAATAGGTTAAAAAGGTGGTTTCACATAATGATTAATGAGGGATTTAAGTAAGATGATGAATGTATGTATGAAAGGGTTGAAATAAAATGAAAAATTTTCAATGGTAGAATTTGGGTCCTTACAGGAAATAATGAGACCATTCCCGAACTCGTCGGGTAACCCGAACCCGAAAAAACCCCACCCGGAACATATATTTATATATATATGGGAAATTTCTATATATATATAACTTTTATATATGTCTATATGTGTAATTTTATAATTTTACATATATTAATCGGGATTTGGGCGGGTTCAGGGTAGGGTATCAACAATACCAAACCCGAACCCGAACCCGAACCCGAAAGTTGAACTCGGGTAAAACCTGAACTCAAACTCATTCACTTCGGGTTTTCCCCGTTAAATTTGGGTTGAGTTCAGGCGGGTACGTGCGAGTTCGGTTTTCATTGTCATCCCTATCTGTGAGCCTTTGTTATCCAACACTAATTTCATGACCTCATGTAACCAATCTCTAAATAATTTTAAGCTCTATTTTCTTAACTTATCTCCTAAATCTGATCCTACTCAATTATATTGTATTTGTCTATTACACTGCACTTTGTGTAACAACACTGTGTGGGTTGTGGCGTTGTCTAGGAAAGCCATAGTGAAGGAAACCTGCACTATGTGAGCATTGCAAGAGCTGGAAGAGACATTCAGGAAGAAGGAAACCAACACTATATGTTGGTGCAGGGGAAGCGATCGTTGCGCAGCATTGGTCACAAGCAATCAAATAATTAATGCATAGGATAAATAGAAGAGAAGAAACAAAGAATTTGGTAATGAGGTTCGGCCAATTGTGCCTACGTCTCCGGGAGCGCTGAGCGGCGATCAAAATATTATTAGAGAATGTAACACTCCAAATTTATCCTCCTTTAAATTAGGTAACAGTCTTGAGGAATAGGGCATACTGCCAGATTCTCGCTTGAGCGAGAGGACCTCGCCCAAGCGAGAGGATCAGTGTTTTGAAATTGGAAATTTTGGGAGTCTCGCCCAAGCGAGGAATGGGTCGCTTGAGCGAGAGGAAGTCTGTCGAGGCTGTGAGATTCTCGCCCGAGCGAGAGGAACCTTGCTTGAGCGAGAGCGTCAGATCTGAAATTTTAAAAAGGCGGGATATTCTCGCTTGAGCGAAAATTGGCTCGCTTGAGCGAGAACCCGGCGATTTCACTTTAAAATAGAAACCCCAAACACATTTTAGGGTTAGAACTTTGAAGATAAGAGAGAGATGAGAGCTTTTCAAGAGCAAAGAGCCTTAGGAATCATCTTAGAGCTTGAGAAGAGATAAACCTCTTGCTTCTAACTCTTCTTCTTCCTCTCTAACTTGTTTTGGGTATGTTAGATCTCTTCTCAAAGTATGAGAAACCATGGAAACTCATCCTTTAGAGTTATGGTTTGTTTTATGTGGTTTTTCTCTTGTAAACTCTTGGTTTAGAGTTGTTATTTGATGAATGGAAGGGTTTTGTGGGTTTCATGAAAACCCCAAAAACCCCCAAAATGAGAACATGAGTAAAAAAAAGGAAATGGGTGAAATGTTAAATGTGGATGATGAGTTTGTGCTTTAATGTTGATATATAAGATGAACATGTATGTTTAGATGTTTGAAAACTTGTTTGAAGTAGTTTTGGAAACCATGAAAATATGTGAATCCCTTGTATGTTTGATGATGAAATACGAGTTGTTTATGTGTTATTTTGAATACATGACTGACATTGTTGTTATTGGTGGGAATGAGGAAAGATCCTAAGGTTGGAGGAAATCGCGGAGGAGACTTTTAAAGTTACTCGGAACCGACCCCCAACGCTCACCAAGGTAAGGGATAAGTGTCTCTAACTCATACTAGCTGATGTGAATGAAGTATGTGAAAGAGGTAATGTATTTGTAAGAATATTGTTGTTACCTTACCCGAATGGTAGTGGATTATTATTGTTACTCTACCCGAGGTAGTGGTGGTTTATTGTTGTTACCCTACCCGAAATGGTTGTGGTCTATTGTTGATGCCCTAACCAGAGTGGTTGTGTGTTATGTGGAATGAATAATAAACTCGACCTGTCCGATGTGGTATGGGGAATAAACTCGACCTGCCCGATGTGGTATGGGGAATAAACTCAACCTGCACGATGTGGTATGGGGAATAAACTCGACCCGCCCGATGTGGTATGGGGAATAAACTCGATCTGTCCGATGTGGTATGGGGAATAAACTCGACTTGCCCGATTTGGTATGGGGAATAAACTCGACCTGCCCGATGTGGTATGGGGAATAAACTCGACCTGCCCGATATGGTATGGGGGATAAACTCGACCTGCCCGTTGTGGTATGGGAAAAGAACTCGGTGAATGTGATTACGGGTGAATACGATTAATGGGAAAATGAGGATGTTTGGAATGAAAGTAATATGCATGCTATAGAATATATATTATGGGATATATATACTATAGGGTGAATATGAACGATGAGAAAGGAGGATGTTTGGAATGAAAGTAATATGCATGCTATAGAATATATATTATGGGATATATATACTATAGGGTGAATATGAATGATGAGAAATGAGGATGTTTGGAATGAAAGTAATATGCATGCTATGGAATATATATTATGGGATATATATACTATAGGGTGAATATGAAAGATGAGAAGTGAGGATGTTTGAAATGAAAGTAATTTGCATACTATAGAATATATATTATTGGATATATATACTATAGGATGAATATGAATAATATGGAAATGAAAGAAAGAAGATATGAATAATATGAACCGACCCCAACGCTTACCAAGGTAAGGGATAAGTGTCTCTAACTCATACTAGCTGATGTGAATGAGGTATGTGAAAGAGGTAATATATTTGTAAGAATACTGTTGTTACCCTACCCGAAGGGTAGTGGATTATTATTGTTACTCTACCCGAGGTAGTGGTGGTTTATTGTTGTTACCCTACCCGAAATGGTAGTGGTCTATTGTTGATGCCCTAACCGGAGTGGTTGTGTGTTATGTGGAATGAATAATAAACTTGAACTGCCCGATGTGGTATGGGAATAAACTCGACCTTCCCAATGTGGTATGGGGAATAAACTCGACTTGCTCGATGTGGTATGGGGAATAAACTCGACCTGCCCGATGTGGTATGGGGGGAAAACTCGACCTGCCCGATGTGGTATGGGGGATAAACTTGACTTGTCTGTTGTGGTATGGGAAAAGAACTCGGTCAATGTGAATGGGAAAATGAGGATGTTTGGAATGAAAGTAATATGCATGTTATAGAATATATATTATGGGATATATATACTATAGGGTGAATATGAACGATGAGAAAGGAGGATGTTTGGAATGAAAGTAATATGCATGCTATAGAATATATATTATGGGATATATATACTATAGGGTGAATATGAATGATGAGGAATGAGGATGTTTGGAATGAAAGTAATATGCATGCTATAGAATATATATTATTGGATATATATACTATTGGGTGAATATGAATTATGAGAAATGAGGATGTTTGGAATGAAAGTAAAATGCATGCTATAGAATATATATTATGGGATATATATACTATAGGGTGAATATGAAAGATGAGAAGTGAGGATGTTTGAAATGAAAGTAATATGCATACTATAGAATATATATTATGGGATATATATAATATATGATGAATATGAATAATATGGAAATGAAAGAAAGAAGATATGAATGTTTATTTTTACGGGTTTGTGGTTATAATTTATCTCCATGCTTAATCGTATTTGAAATGTGGATTATCATGTAATGTTAGTTTTGAACTAATGACTTACTCCCTTGTTTTTGTGTTTATGATAATCTCATTGTAGGTAAATGAATGATTTAAGGAGGAAGCTCACTTAGGAATCTTAAGCGTTTATTAACTTGGATGTCTTTATCTTTACGTTGACATTGTAGTTGGCTAGATAATAGTTTGAGATGAATGTAATTCTGATTAGGAGTACTAGAGATATGTAGTTGTGGACATTATGACTCTTGGAAACCCATAACTGATTGTATGTGTTAATTAATAATTGAATGAATTATGTTTTTCTGCAATATGAATTGTATGATAATATAATAGGTTTTAAGAGTAGTTTCAATGAATGATCCATGAGGGTTTTAAGTAAGATGATGAATGTATGTAAGGGAGGATTAAAATAAATGAAAAATTTTCAAGAGTAGAATTTGGTTCCTTCCAGAGAATACAAATTACAAACCCTAGCACACTCATGGGCCCATTTTCCCATGGGGTGTTTCTATTTGATGTTTATATCTAGTGCACATTACAACAAGGGATCTGAGTCCAATATATAACATTGGTTACTCTACTTTATTTCAATACTAGGTGATGTGTGACTAATATAATAACATATTTCAAGCATTCACAACACTATATGTGCACTACACGGCTTGGGCGGTGCAGTGTGGAGGGGCCACTATCTTATTCGACGTCAATATAAGGAGGCGTGAAGGAAACCAGTGAGAGGAGGAAGTTGGTTTGTCTGCTAGACAGTTGTGGCAGAGAAATTTCAGAACAAAATGGGTTTGGAGGGCTAGGTGATATTTTAAGTTATTTACTAAAATATTCTTGGCAAGAAAATTAGCTTGAATGAATCAAATAAGGATATTTTTTACAACTTGTTTTGCGTACACAATGCTAACATATCTCTTCATAAAATAGAGAAGACTCATATATATATATATATATATATATATATATATATATATATATATATATATATATATATATATATATATATATATATTTTTTTTATTATAGAGAAAAAATGTATATATATATACATAACATGTACTCGTTTTGATACTCCTTGCCCCTTTAATAGGTTGTTCCCCTTGATGTTTTTTTACCTTGCTTTCGTTTTTTGTAAAATTTATGAAAAATTCCAAAATCTACTTCGAGGTTTCAGTTCAACTTCATTCTCCACAACTTTCCTTCTTCTTCACCCCTAGGTAACCTTCCTCACCTTTTCTTACCTTTTGTTCCTTTGCATTTCTGCCTTTTTTTTAGAGAGATGGTAGGAATAAGAGCTTTTGGGGAGGATTCAAATAGTAACAGTTTTGTTGAGTTTCTATCAGGTCCACCACAACCTTAAATCGCCTCGTCCTCTCGGCACTCTAACCTGAGTGGTTGCTCGTAGTCTCTTTGCACTCTAACGAGTCTTTTGGTGATGCCATTTATCGGATGGTGCGCAACAACGAATTCTGGGCTAACCTCTTCATCCTTCTACCAAATGATGCTAGCAGTTCATTTTAGTGGATCTATTAACCTAGAGCTTAATCGATTAATGATCCCAAGAAACCCAAGATTTCAGCTAGTGTAACTCCATTTAATGGATTAATCTAATACTTAATCGATTAACGAGTTCCCATGTTTATTTAATCGATTAACATAAGTTGTAATCGACTAACTGTATTGAAAAGCATTTCTTTGATACATGATGAACCTTCTATATGATGTGTATATGTATGATTCATGATTTTGAAGATGTAAGTGATAAACTCAATTTAATGCACTAAAATCACATTACTATATATAAATGCATGAGCATGTCAATCATGTATGAATGTATGCAACTCCTAGGTCCAAGAAGGGAGTCTTGTATCGATTTGGAAGCGTATTTTAAAACATTTGTGTTTCAAATGGTGAAGAAAAATCTCCCAATATCAGAATGGGAGGCCTAGATGTAGTTTGCAAATGGACTCGCAAATGAACAAGGATAAAATATCGTCGTCTTGATTTTCTCTATCCTTCATCTCTTTAATTTCACTCAATTTACGATTTACGTGGTTTAATTGTTTTACTTATTGAGTTTATTGCATATTTTGATTCTATTAACATTTAGGTATAAATTCTTTAAGTGAATTGAATTTGTAATTGATTGATTTCGTAGTTTTTTTCCCACAAGTAATTCGTTTTCAAAAGTTCAAAGACTCTGGTTAATCGATTAAACTTGGTGTTAATCAATTAAACACAACTAGAGTTAATCGAATAAGAATAGTTATAATCGATTTAGGTGTTGATTTTTCAGAATACATCATTAACTGTAAAAGTAGTAATTGAGGACCGCTACACCTATTCAGCCCCCCTCTAGGTGTCTTTACCTTTGTGGTTACCCCAACACATCTTGCTCTTACGTATCCATAGGTACAGTAGGAAATCACTACTACATAGTTGTAAGCAAAATATTATTTGGTTAGTTGATTTGAATTAAAGAAATTGTTTATGTTTATATTAAATGAAATGAATAGAGAATTAGGTAATTATAAAACATTTAATTATTAAAATAAATGGAATAAAAAACAAAGAGATGATGTTGGTTGTAGACCGACTTTTCGCTTTAAGCAGAAAGAAAGAGACGACCTGGGTTACGACTAGACTATCCAAACCCCATAAATTAATTAGGATGTTAAACCTTTTTAATCATTTTCATTAAAAATAAATAGAATTAATATTAAAGAGACGACACTTGTTGTAGACCATCTTTCCGCTTGTGAGACATAAAGCAAGACACAACTCATGTCATGATGTGAGTTATTCAAATTCTATAAAGTAATTAATGTAATAAAACATTTTCAATTGTTTTCTTAAAAATAAGTTGGATTAATAGCAAATATACGACCAGGTTATAAGATTCTCAAATTAATTGATTAATTAATTTGTTTATTTATTATATAAAATAAAATGTATTTAAATTAAATTTTATATCCACTAAACAAATTAGTTTTTTACTTTAAAAAAGATAATATTTGTGATTATAAGAAAGTAAGTAGGTCAATGATTGAATGAGGTGCATTTCCTTTGAAAAAAGTGAATGAAATGGAGGAAAATAATGGTAGAGTAAAAAAATTACTAACTTGTCAATTTTGCTTTCCAAAGACTTTTGCTAATATTCCTCCTACTTCTCTATCTCTATGTCTTTTCTTATTTTTGATACTTTTCTCTATTTCTATCTTTCTAGGTGTGTATACTCTTGTGTGCGTTCATGTGTTATTTCTCCCTTTAATTTATACGGGGACATTTGACACATTTTCTTGAGATGAAATTCATCCATTAATGAATCCATAATAAGTTGATTGATTCAAATATTTGACACATCTATTACTATATAAGACAAAAAAAAGTTCAATATTATTCCTCTTGGGCACATGTCACAACCACATTCACTTTTTCTCTTCCCAAATTTATTATCTCTTGAATCAAATATTTACTTTTTTACCCTCAAAGTCATTCACTTTGCTTTCATACATGTATCATTATTTTTCTTCATTTCAAAAACATTTCAAGCCACATTAAATCTTCTACTAATTTACCAACCACATTCAATTTCACCGTTAAAAAAACCTTTCAATTTTTTTTAAAAACACATGTTATTCCCTCAAATCTTTACTTTTCATTTTCAAATATTTCCCCTTTCCAAAGGGTGTTCATAATTTTAAAAAACCTTTCATTTTCATTTTCAAAAATCTTCCTCTTTCCAAAGGATGTTCATAATTTTAAGATAAAAATATTAAACAATATCCTATAACAATAATAATAACTTTAATATTAAATAAAATATTTTTTTACATTTACTAATAATTTTAGAAGTAATGCACTCACTCACATTCTATATACATTTTATTTTATATATTTCAAAAGTAATTCACTCACCCTCACACACTATATTGATCTTTATATTTTTCAATTTAAAATTCAAAGTGGAAGATTTCTACATGACATGTGGACAATTTTTGTCCCTCCATTTGCCGCTGATTAGTAAATTGTGAAGAAGATCTCTGCTTCTGACTTTGGCACGGTTTTGATAAAGACACCAACATCACCAAAAAGAAGAAAAGGAAGACTACTTATGAAGACAAAGAAGATCAAAGCTTCAAGACAATAGACTAAGTCTTTATAGGTACTTCTATCCTAAAACTCTTAGTATATACAAAGTTATAATGCTCAAACCATTTTTAAGAAAAGTTGAAACACTTTAAAATTTGTTAAAACAATTTTCAAAAATAGTGTGTAACAGGTTACTTCTTTTAAGTAACAGGTTACTTCTTTTAAGTAACAGGTTACATGTGTAAGAAAAGAGTCTTCAAACCTCTAACAGCTATGAGTAATCGATTACCAAAGTAGTGTAATCGATTACACGAATAAAAATAACAAAACTGTCAAACAGTGTTGTTGAGTAATCGATTACTCAAATCCAGTAATCGATTACACATTGTAAATTTTCAAATAGCTGTTAACAGGGAGTTTGAGTAATCGATTACTCAAATCCAGTAATCGATTACACTGTGTAATTTTTTCAAATAAATGCAAACAGAGAGTTTGGGTAATCAATTACCCAAGTCAGTAATCGATTACCGGGAGCTGTTGGAAGAGTTTTCAGATTTCAAAGTGAAAAGGTTTCACTCCAAACGAAATCCCTTCACTCCAAACAACTCATACACTTTCAGAAAGACACCTAGGGTGTTTTGGAAGTCTATATAAAGGCTCTAAACTCACACACACAAATAGGAAATTCACATAACAATTTTCATACAATTTTGTCACAACTCTGAAAAGCTCTTACACTTATTCTGAAAATATTTCTTTGAACTTTTGGCAACTAGTTCTTAAACTTTCAAAGTACTTTTTCAAAGTTGCTTTAGTTCAAGTGTTTCAAAGATTTTCATATAAAGAGCATTATTATCTTGGTATATATATTCAGAGTTGATTGGATTGCAAGTTATACAAATTTCATACTTGTAAAGGCAATCTGCCATTGTTGTAAATTCTTCATTGTTATTGATTACTTTCTTTCACGGGGTGTGAAAAGAAAGGGGAATAGAATCACTTGGAAAGGTGTTTTCCAAGAGTGAATAAGAATTAGGGAGTGTGTAAGGTACATAGAAATCTCGGGGTGAGATATTGTAATTACAACTCATAATTCTTAGTGGAAAAATCTCTTGTGAGGTAAGAGTACTAGAAGTAACCTTCGGTGGACAAGAAGGTGAACCAGTATAAAAATCACTGTGTATTCTCCTCTCCCTTATCTCTTTCATTATTATTTTCTGCATATATTTTCCGCTGCACTTTAATCTTTCGTTTTGCTGAAAAAGTGGCCATTATTTTAAGACAACTAATTCACCCCCCCCCCCCTCTTAGTTGCACTCTGATACTTACAATTGGCACCAGAGCTATACATGGGTAATTTACTCTCAAAGTTTGATCCTAACCAAGATGGCCGGAAGATCTTTCCTAGGAGAAGGTTCTAATATCAACCGCCCTCCAAGCTTTGTTGGAGAGTGCTACGACTTCTGGAAGATCAGAATGAGAATCTTCATTGAATCACAAGATTTGGATATCTGGAATGCTATAGAAGAAGGACCTTATGAACTTCACTATCATCAATGGAGTAAGAGAAATTAAGCCCAAATCTTCATGGAGTGATGAAGATAAAAAGAAAGTGCAATATGATTTAAAGGCGAAAAACATCCTCACTTCTGCTCTCGGAATTGACGAGTTCTTTAGAGTATCAAATTGCAAATCAGCAAAAGAAATGTGGGATACGCTAGAGACTACTCATGAAGGAACTGAGGAGGTAAAAAGGTCAAGACTAAACACACTCTCTCAAGAATACGAAATGTTTCGCATGAAGTCCGGAGAGAAAATACTTGATCTACAAAAGAGGTTCACTCATCTCACGAACCATCTTATTGCACTAGGCAAAGTTCTGTCAAACAGTGACTTAAATTTAAAAGTTCTTAGATCACTCACCAGAGCCTGGCAACAAAAGGTAACCGCTATTTCTGAAAAGAAAAGTTTATCAAAAATGTCCTTGGCTGCCTTGTTTGTAAAATTGCAGGAACACGAATTAGAACTTTGTCAACTTGAACAACATGAGGAACATGAAAAGAAGAAGAGAAATATCTCCCTAAAAGCAAAAGTAGATGAATGTAACTCATCTGATGATGAAGATGACACAGATGACATGAGTCTCTTTGTAAAGAAATTCAGCAAGTTCCTAAAAAGGAACAAAAGTGCAAAAAGTGGTCAAGCAAAGAAGTTCATCAAAAACAATGATGCCTCCAACGCAAATCAAAACTTTACATGCTTTGAATGTGGCAAACCAGGCCACATAAAGATGGACTGCCCAAACTTAAAGAAAAATTCTTTCAAAGGGAAGAATGATACTAAGACCGGACGAAGGGCTTACATTGCTTGGGAAGATAACGACACTAGTTCTGCATCTGAATCAGAAAATGAAGAACAAGCTCATCTTTCACTCATGGCATCTCATCACTCAGATGATGAAGAGGTAAACGATTCTAACCAATTTTCTTCTTCTGAATTACAATTAGCATTTAATGAATTGCATGATGAATATGTCAAACTTAGAAAATTATTTCTAAAACAGAAAACTGAATTAGAAATGTTTAGAAATAAATCATCATCATCCTCTTCATGTCAAAAATGCATTACTCTTGAAAATAAAGTTTCAACATTAAGTTTTGAACTTAATGATTCAAACAAGAGTAGTAAACATTTGGAAAAGATGATAAAGGATCAGAGACATATTAAAGACCGAAGAGGTCTAGGCTATTCTAAAAGTCAAGCTTCTAAGAAGCAAAATGTCTCAATGGAAATAATCTTTCAAAAATCATGTATCCATGCATCCACTCATAGTAAAAATAAAACTAGGATACATAAGCATCAACTCATATGTTCTTATTGTAAAAACTATGGGCACACACCAAATACTTGTTCTATTAGAAAATATGGTGTTCCCCTAGGACATTATAGATGGGTTGAGAAAGGGACTAACCATGAAGGACCCAAGAAAAATTGGGTACCTAATATTACTTAACCTGTTTTGCAGGAAAATTTGAGAGCCGCCAGCAATTTATGGTACTTGGACAGCGGTTGCTCAAAACACATGACATGCGATAAAAGTAAATTCTCTGTCCTGACTCCAAGGGACAAAGGATACGTCACATATGGTGATAACAACAAGGGAAAAATACTTGGAGTTGGTAGAATTGGTAAGCCACCCTCAACTACTATAGAAGGTGTATTATATGTTGAAGGACTCAAGCACAACCTTCTAAGCATAAGTCAATTATGCGACAAAGGATTTCAAGTGGCATTCTACCCTGATAAATGCATCATCAAAAGTAAGGATTCCAATAACTCTAAACTTGTTGGTAAGAGAATAAATAATATATATATGATTGACATAGATTCTGCTTTACATATAACATGTTTAGTAGCTAATGATAATCATGATGCATGGCTTTGGCATAGAAGAATTGCGCATATTCACATGGAACATTTGAATAAAATTATTAAGAAAGATTTGGTTGTGGGTTTACCCAAAATGAAGTTTGTTAAAGACAAACTATGTAGTGCTTGTCAAAAGGGTAAACAAACAAAAACTTCTTTCAAACCAAAGCATATAGTTTCTTCTGATAGACCATTGCAATTACTTCGTATGGATTTATTTGGTCCCTCAAGGACAAAAAGTTTTGGTGATAATTATTATGCTATTGTTATAGTAGATGATTTTTCTAGATACACTTGGACTTTCTTCTTAGTTCATAAGAATGAGGCATTCAAAGCCTTTAGCATTTATGCTAAAAGAGTCCAAAATGAAAAATATCTAAAAATCGCTGCTATAAGAAGTGATCATGGGGGAGAATTTCAAAACTCTTCTTTTGAAGAATTCTGTGATGATCTCGGGATCAATCACAATTTTTCTGCTCCTAGAACACCACAACAAAATGGTGTTGTAGAGAGAAAGAATCGGTCCTTAGAAGAACTGGCTCGAACAATGTTAAACGAAACTAACCTCCCAAAATATTTCTGGGCTGATGCAGTTAGCACTGCTTGTTATGTTTCAAATCAAGTTCTTATAAGGCCAATTCTTAAGAAAACCCCTTATGAACTCTTCAAAGGTAGAAAACCAAACATCTCTCATCTTCATGTATTCGGTTGTAAATGTTTTATTCTAAACAATGGTAAGGACAACTTGGGCAAGTTTGATGCAAAAGCGGATGAAGGAATTTTCCTTGGCTATTCTCTCACGAGTAAAGCTTACAGAGTCTTTAATAAAAGAACTCTAGCCATGGAAGAATCCATTCATGTATCTTTTGATGAAACTAATCCTACGGTAAAGGATGTGATTTCTTGCGATGACGATGACTTGCCAAGTTCCCCTGCTAAAGGTAATTCTATCAAAGACATTACAACTAATACTGAGGAATTGAGAATGGATGATGATCTATTTTCTCAAGAAGATCATATCCACTCTGACTTACCAAAAGAATGGAGGACCCATCGAAATCATCCTATTGACAACATCATCAGTGATATAAGAAAAGGTATAACTACTCGTAGAATGCTTGATGTAACACCCCAAATTTTAATCTTTAAAATTATAGTATCAGTCCTGGAAGCCTCGCTTGATCGAGAGATTCTCGCCTGAGCGAGAAAGGATCACCTGGGAGGGTGAAATCCTGGACTATACTGGAGGATTCTCGCCTGAGCGAGAGTTGTCTTGCCTAGGCGAGAAATGGCAATTTTGGGCTGTTGACACAGTGTAATCGATTACACACTCCTGGTAATCGATTACACAGTCCTGGTAATCGATTACACAGTCCTGGTAATCGATTATACAGTCCTGGTAATCGATTACATGATGATTAAAAGCATCAGATATGTACATCTGACACAATGTAATCGATTACACCATGTTGGTAATCGATTACACCATGTTGGTAATCGATTACACCATGTTGGTAATCGATTACACCATGTTGGTAATCGATTACATCGCGACGACGCCTTTGTAATTTACACTGTGTAATCGATTACACACTTATGGTAATCGATTACATCGTATTAATGTAATCGATTACACCATGTTGGTAATCGATTACACCATGTTGGTAATCGATTACATAGCGACGATGGCTCTATAATTTACACAGTGTAATCGATTACAGTATACTTGTAATAGATTACACTTATCGCAGTGTCTATAAAATAGAAACCCAAAACACATTTTAGGGTAGAACTTCGAAGAGAAGAGAGAGAGGAGAGCTTTTCAAGAGCAAGGAGCCTTAGGACTCATCTTGGAGCTTGAGAAGAGGTAAACCTCTTGTTACTAACTCTTCTTCTTCCTCTCTAACTTGTTTTGGGTATGTTGGATTCATTTTCAAAACATGAGAAACCATAGAAACTCATCCTTTAAAGTTATGGTTCGTTTTATGTTGTTTTTATCTTGTAAACTCTTGGTTTAGAGTTGGTATTTGATGAATGGAAAGTTTTATGGGTTATTCATGAAAAACCCCCCAAAAACCCCCAAAATGAGAATATGAGTATAAAGAGAAAGAGATGAAATGTTAGATGTGGTATGGAGTATAACACTAGACCTACCCGATGTGGTATGGAGTATAACACTAGACCTACCCGATGTGGTATGGAGCATAACACTAGACCTACCCGATGTGGTATGGAATATAATACTAGACCTACCCGATGTGGTATGGAGTATAACTAGACCTGCCCGATGTGGTATGGAGTATAACTAGACCTGCCCGGTGTGGTATGGAGTATAACTAGACCTGCCCGATGTGGTATGGAGTATAACTAGACCTACCCGATGTGGTATGGAGTATAACACTAGACCTACCCGATGTGGTATGGAGCATAACACTAGACCTACCCGATGTGGTATGGAATATAATACTAGACCTGCCCGATGTGGTATGGAGTATAACTAGACCTGCCCGATGTGGTATGGAGTATAACTAGACCTGCCCGATGTGGTATGGATGATGAACTAGACCTGCCCGATGTGGTATGGATGATGAACTAGACCTGCCCGATGTGGTATGGATGATGAACTAGACCTGCCCGATGTGGTATGGATGATGAACTAGACCTGCCCGATGTGGTATGGATGGTGAACTAGACCTACCCGAGGTGGTAGGAGATTATAGTTGTGAAAGAACTCGGTGAATACGATTAAGGATGAATACGACATATGAGAAACGAGGACGTTAAGAGCGAAAGTCATATGCATGTTATAGGATATATATTATGGGATATATATACTATAGGGTGAATATGAATATTGGAAATGAAGACGTTAAGGATAAAAGTAATATACATGCTATAAGATATATAGTATGGGATATATATATACTATAGTGTGGATATGAATAATGAGAAGAACGATGCTTCGAATGAACATAATATGCATGCTATAGAATATATATTATGGGATATGTATTCTATAGGATGAATATGGATAACGTAGAAATGAACGAAAGAAGAGATGAATGTTTGCCTTTAAGTAATTGCGTTTATAATCTATATTAAAGTTTAATCGTATTTGAAATGTGGATTATCATGTGATATTAGTTTTTAAACTAATGACTTACTCCCTTTTTGTTTTGTGTGTTGTTTATGATAATCCCATTGTAGGTAAATGAAGGATTTTGAGGATGAAGCTCAATTAGGAAGCTTTTGTGTTTAATTACTCGCTTGTCTGTATTGCTAAGGGACGTTGTAGTTGATTTAATAGTATTATGGGATGATTTAAATCCGTTTAGATCAATACGGATATGTGTAGTTATGGGCTTTACAACCTTGGGAGACCCATAACTGGTTGTATGTGTTAAATGCTATTTGAATGAATTATGTTTTTCCGCAACATAAATTTGTATGATAAGAAAATAGGGTAAAGAGTATTTTCGAAAATGATACTTGAGAGTTTTCAATGAAGGTGACGACTGTATGTAAGAAATGATTAAAATAAACGAAAAATTTTCAAGGGTAGAAAATCGGGTCGTTACACTTGATGCTTGTCTAAACATGGCATTTGTCTCTCAAATAGAACCCTCCAAGATTGATGATGCAATCGAGGATGAACACTGGATTCTTGCTATGCAAGAAGAATTAAACCAGTTTGAGAGAAATGAGGTTTGGGAACTTGTTCCTAGACCAAAGAATAGACATGTAATAGGAACTCGTTGGGTATTTAGAAATAAATCTGATGAAAATGGTGTTATTATTAGAAATAAAGCTAGACTAGTGTCGCGCCTGGATTTTCGGCTACACGACCTCTTGAGGAGTCGCCACCACGTCTTTTGCGGTTAAAACGTGGAAAACTTGAATTATGCCCAAATTGGATAAAATTGGTCTTTATGTTAGAGTTATGAGTTCGGGAGTCGATTACGGATTGGGGAAGGTATTAGCACCTCGTCCGCCCGTTATTAAACGGTACCCTAACTAATTGCATGCTTTCAATTTACCCTTACTTTATTAAAATTAAATTCATTAAAACAAAATATTTATTTTTTATTTTTGCGTCTGACAAAAGTTTATCTTGCTCCTACGTATCCCTAGGTGCAATAGGGAAATCAAGACTACGTAGTTCTTTAAGACCGTTTGTTTGTTGGTTTGATTAAAAGTTATTAAAATCTGGTTTGAGTTTAATTGAAGTGAGACTAATAGACGACGAGTCAACATTGACTGCTTACTCTCTTTTAACTTCGATAAATAGCAGAAGCAGTACAAGTGACCGCGACTGGTTCTCGGCTCGAAGTGAGAAGAAAGATGCAAGACGAGTTGTAACCTCGCTATTGAATCCCAAAAATATCTTTATTTTTAAAATAACTCAAACACTTTTAAAGAGAAATTTAATTAGTGAAAAGTTAGCATTGATTATTAATTGTTTTCTTACTTCGATAAATAGTAGAAGCAGTACAAGTGACCGTGACCGGTTCTCGGCTCGAAATACAAAGTGGGATATATAAAAAAATATAATTACACATTGAATTCCTATTAAAATACTGTTTTGATCATTAACATTAATGCTTGATGTTTTATACGGATTTATAACAAATGCTACCTAAAGATTAAAAACATACAACTTTATTAATATCCCTAAGTGAACATTTCTCATGGGCTTTATATTTATGAGTAATATCAATGAAAGCCCACATCCAAGAATTTAGAAGTAACATGGGTTAACCTAAAAGGAATGAATTCAGATTTGGAATTAAGGATTTAGGAAGATTGAGAGAAGAGAGGAAATTGGGAGAAGACGAGCTTCTCTCCTTTGAGCCGTCGGCGATGTTCCAACAGAGATGAGAGGATGTTGTCGGCGACGATGATGGTTCTGGACGAAGGAGGGAAGACGGTGGTGCGAGTGGAAGGGGAAGAGGTTGAACCACTCACGGAAAAGTCTGTGATGTCCCAGGTTCGGATGGAGAAGGCTTTGGTTCCTCCGGCGGCAGTGGCTACCCATTCACGGTGGAGACTGCTGGAGCTTTTTTGTCGGACCAGCCAGGGAGCTACCATCCCATGGTGTTTTGAGATTCTCAATATGCTAGTTCTATGCTTTTCAGTGTTATTTTTAAGATTAATTATCATGCTGATATTAATTTTATTATGATTGTTGAATGTTTGTTACTTTTCTTTGTTTCCAGCGAACTCTAACCACATTTATGCAGCAACTAGACTGTGAATATATGGGAAAGCTTTTTTTCAATGGTGATGAAAATTTATTTTAGAACTTGCTTGTATATTAGAATAGGTTAAAATACTTGCTTAATAATGTTTATGATTAAACAATTATGCAACTATCAATATGACAAATACAAGTTAAATATTAACACTGCAATATATTTATGGATATTCAAATGCCAAGAACACTAATAAAAAACGTAAAGGGATGCCATATTTCAACCGTACAAATGCAGGAACTAGAATGATGGGGAAGAGACTTACCTGTTAAGGACTCACACTTATAAGTCTCTACGTTTTGGGTTTCCTTGCTTTTGTACTTTTCGGCTTTCTCCTTTATGTATCTTTTCTGCAGTGTCTTCTCTATTATGCTTCGTGTGTGTTCTGTGTTCAGTGAATTGAAAACAAAAGAATAGAGTTTTTTGGACTGTCCTTTCTTTCCTTTGTTTTTTTTTTGTATTCTCAGTGTTCAATGTTCAAGGTTGATTATGTGTTTCTCTGAGTTTCAAATGCTCTATATATAGGCTATGGTGTGGCCTGCATTTTCATATTGTCCTCCTTTTTCATAATGTTTGGGATTCCCTTCCATATTTGTCATTCCTTTTTTAAATTGCCAATCAATAATTTAATGTCATCTTTATGCAATGATTTTATTTCCACTTTCATTCTAATTTCCTTATTGATATCCTCTTTTTATGTTATGCTAATTATTGTCTATAAATGCTGATTATCGCCTTAATGATGTTTTGTTATTGATTTGATTTTCCTTCCTTTTCAGAGATTGAATGTGGTCTATATTTAAGCCAAAAGAGGTGGTATATGTGTAGAATGTGGGGGGGGAACTTCTTACTAACATAATAGGGTGTAGTTAATGGAGAAAATCTGTTATCTCCTTTAGTGACTGGATATGTTTTTTTTATGGCCAAAAGATGCACGGCTTAGCTATTGTAATTTTATCGCTTGAATTTGGCATAATGCTTATCGTGTGAATTAATGGATTGATTTGCATAATTGAAGTGTAATTATTGTATTGGTTTAAATTAGTGTATTATCAATTGTTGTCTTTATTTCTGTATATCAAAAGTTGTAACAACACTAATTTTTAAACTTGTGCAATTGGGGGATAAATATATTGATATTATTACTTATTTATTTGAGAATATACATTTTTGGCCGGACAAAATTGGGTACTCACAACTAGTAGCCCAAGGATACAACCAGGAAGAAGGTATTGATTTTGATGAAACCTTCGCTCCGGTTGCTAGACTTGAAGCTATTAGGCTATTACTTGCATATGCTTGTTCTCTTAATTTTCAGTTATATCAAATGGACGTCAAGAGCGCATTTCTCAACGGCTACATTCAAGAAGAAGTGTTTGTAGAGCAACCTCCTGGCTTTGAAGATTAAAAACATCCTTCTCATGTCTACAAGTTAAAGAAAGCCCTCTACGGTCTAAAGCAAGCACCACGAGCGTGGTATGATCGTCTAACGAATTTTCTGACAGAAAAAGGTTTTACAAAAGGGAAGGTCGACACTACTTTATTTATTAAGAAAATAAATCATCATACTTTATTAGTTCAAATCTATGTAGATGATATTATTTTCGGTTCTACTAATGAAAATTTGTGTAGTGACTTTGGCAAAATGATGTAAGAAGAATTTGAAATGTCCATGATGGGAAAGTTGAATTACTTTCTTGGACTTCAAATAAAACAGCTTGATAATGGCATCTTCGTGAGTCAATCCAAATACTGCAAAGATCTATTAAAAAGATTTGATATGGATAACTGCAAGCCAATAGCTACTCCTATGGGATCTGGAACATACATTGACGCAGATGAACCTGGTAAATGCATTGAAATATCTAAATACCGAGGTATGATCGGATCTCTTTTATATCTTACTGCTAGTAGACCTGATATCATGTTTAGTGTATGTCTTTGTGCGCGATATCAATCTAAACCCAAAGAGTCACATCTAGTTGTCGTTAAGAGAATCATGAAGTATCTCAAAGGCACAACCGATGTTGGACTGTGGTATCCAAAGGGAAATGTATGCGAATTGGTTGGCTTCTCAGATTCAGACTTTGCGGGATGCAAGTCTGAGAGAAAAAGTACAAGCGATACTTGCCACATTCTAGGGAATGCTTTAGTTTCTTGGTCCTGTAAGAAACAAGCTTGTGTTGCCTTAAGCACGGCTGAAGCAGAATATATTGCTGCCGGTAGTTGTTGTGCACAAGTGTTGTGGCTCAAACAACAATTACGGGATTATGGCTTAAACTTAGCTTGCACTCCCTTAAAGTGTGACAATACTAGTTCTATTAATCTCACCAAAAATCCGATTATGCACTCAAGAACCAAACACATTGATATAAGGCATAATTTCCTTAGGGACCATGTCCAAAAGAAGGATGTGTTGGTAGAATTCATTGATACTCATAACCAACTAGCGGACATATTTACTAAACCGTTAGCAAAAGAACCTTTTTACAAAATTAGACGTGAACTAGGCATTCTTGATGAAGCTTACTTGTCCTAAATACTTATATATGCTTCACCATGTTATCTCATGCCTACTTGAACTTAAATGTGTTTATTTATGTTTTTATGTTTGCTAGTACTATGTTTGAACATCTAAAACTGCTACGATTTGCTTATGTTTAAACATATTTCATTATTCTGATATGCATTATGCTATAATTGCTATATCTGTTATGATATAAATCATGTATGCTATATATATGTTATATATTGTGCTGGACCCTTGGCTTTTCTACTTTTTGGTGAAGTCAAAAGGGGGAGAAAAGTTGGGGAGTGTATTTTCTTTTGTCAAAATATTTTCCAGGCACTTAACTCCAAATGAAAGGGGGAGCATACAAGATAGGGGGAGCATACTCAAAACAAGTCAAGATATATCAGAAAGTATGTTGCTCTCAAAGAAATTCAGAAAAATACACTGTCAAGAAGATATTGGTTTGTCATCATCAAAAAGTGGGAGATTGTGAAGAAGATCTCTGCTTCTGACCTTGGCACGGTTTTGATGAAGACACCAACATCACCAAAAAGAAGAAAAGGAAGACTACTTATGAAGACAAAGAAGATCAAAGCTTCAAGACAATAGACTAAGTCTTTATAGGTACTTCTATCCTAAAACTCTTAGTATATACAAAGTTATAATGCTCAAACCATTTTTAAGAAAAGTTGAAACACTTTAGAATTTGTTAAAACAATTTTCAAAAATAGTGTGTAATAGGTTACTTCTTTTAAGTAACAGGTTACATGTGTAAGAAAAGATTCTTCAAACCTCTAACAGCTATGAGTAATCGATTACCAAAGTAGTGTAATCGATTACACGAAGAAAAATAACAAAACTGTCAAACAGTGTTGTTGAGTAATCGATTACTCAAATCCAGTAATCGATTACACGTTGTAAATTTTCAAATAGCTGTTAACAGGGAGTTTGAGTAATCGATTACTCAAATCCAGTAATCGATTACACTGTGTAATTTTTTCAAATAAATGCAAACAGAGAGTTTGGGTAATCGATTACCCAAGTCAGTAATCGATTACTGAGAGCTGTTGGAAGAGTTTTCAGATTTCAAAGTGAAAAGGTTTCACTCCAAACGAAATCCCTTCACTCCAAACAACTCATACACTTTCAGAAAGACACCTAGGGTGTTTTGGAAGTCTATATAAAGGCTCTAAACTCACACACACAAACAGACAATTCACATAACAATTTTCATACAATTTTGTCACAACTCTGAAAAGCTCTTACACTTATTCTGAAAATATTTCTTTGAACTTTTGGCAACTATTTCTTAAACTTTCAAAGTACTTTTTCAAAGTTGCTTTAGTTCAAGTGTTTCAAAGATTTTCATATAAAGAGCATCATTATCTTGGTATATATATTCAGAGTTGATTGGATTGCAAGTTATACAAATTTCATACTTGTAAAGGCAATCTGCCATTGTTGTAAATTCTTCATTGTTGTTGATTACTTTCTTTCACGGGGTGTGAAAAGAAAGGGGAATAGAATCACTTGTAAAGGTGTTTTCCAAGAGTGAATAAGAATTAGGGAGTGTGTAAGGTACATAGAAATCTCGGGGTGAGATATTGTAATTACAACTCATAATTCTTAGTAGAAAAATCTCTTGTGAGGCAAGAGTACTGGACGTAACCTTCGGTGGACAAGAAGGTGAACCAATATAAAAATCACTGTGTATTCTCTTCTCCCTTATCTCTTTCATTATTATTTTCTGCGTATATTTTCCGCTGCACTTTAATCTTTCATTTTGCAGAAAAAGTGGCCATTATTTTAAGACAACTAATTCACCCCCCCCCCCCCCCCCCTCTTAGTTGCACTCTGATACTTACATAAATCACCATTTGTCCATCCATTTTTCGATTAAAAAATTAATAGTGGAGGAATTAAGTTCATCTATTGACTATATAATAAAATAAATTTCTTCCATCACTTGTCATATGTTACTTCCTCCTTAATTTGTTTCCCTCCTAAAAGGTTTCATAATACTACCATGTACATATCCATACTACATAATCACTTTTATATAATTTATATTTTAAAAACTAATAATAGTGTTTATTGATTGGACTATTTGTTTTGATTTTTTTGAATTTTAAACTAATTTGAAGTAATGAGAGATTACATTTACTCGTATAGTATGACATAATATAATGTTTCATTTTCCTATTTTCATTAGAAAATCCAAATTTGAATTTGTCATTTATTTTCCTGATGTGTTTGAAGAGGAAAATACACGTGTAACACATGTGTTCTTAACAATGTGAATGTATAGGTAACATGTGTGTCCTTAGTAATACGAATGTGCAGGTAACATGTGTGATTTTAAACATGCGAATGCAAGGATCACATGTGTGTTCTTAACAATACGAATGCACAAGTAACATGTTTATTTTTTAACCATGTGAATGCACGTGTAATGTGTATGTTCTTAACCATGTGAATGAACATGTAAAATGTGTGTTCTTAATCATGCAACAAAAAAATATTGTTTCGTGCGAATGCACAAGTAACTTGCTAGTTTGTTTTTCAAATTAATATGTTTCCATTTATTAGTCCACTAAATACCCATTAAAATGATTGAATTCAAATATTTGACACATACTCTTTTTCAAATTGATATATACTCATTAATGAGTCCACTAAATACTCATTAAACTAATTGAAATAATTTTTTATTAAAAAATGAAAATTGAGTGAAAAATTGATTTTGAAATGACATCCTACCATTATTGAGCTGATAAATTAATTCACTTAAAACTCATTTTATTTTTAAAAATAGAAAATCCAAATGGGAGGGGAAAAATATCATTGGATATCCTTAACTTATCTTAGTTGCATTTATTTTTTATATTATAAAAATAAGTCAGTCCATGTCAGCAAGTCCTCACAGATCAATACACGTGTGACACACATTTTTGAACAATGGGTTCACAAGAGGGCATGTCCCTTCAGCATATGCCAATGCTCATTCCGCTTGCACTTCATGTATCTTTTTGTATAAAGAATATGATATGGACAGTTGTTTTTCTTACCATTTGGGTTCCCAACATACAAATTACACCAGTTGAGACACAATTTCACATATTTTTCTGAAGTATTTTGGGCCTCATTCTTCATCTTTCTTTATCTGTTCCTTTAGAGTGGTAGTAGTCATAGTGACATTAGCCATATTTGTTGGAGTTATTCTTGAATGATTCATACAATGCAATGGGTGTCTGATACTGATACAGATACAGTGACCTCAGTTGTTTTTATCATTGTAATATTGTAAATAATAGTTTACCTGTACAATTTTTACTAGTATTATGAAGTATTTGAAAGAGATAGAACAAGTATGCATCTCAATAAGTAATTTTTTTGGTGCCATACTTTTTTTAATTTGTTTCTAACATTTACCTTTTAGTGACCAAAGAAACATGCACATAAGATTAGCAATAGAACATTATTTGGTTTCAATGAGGTTGATTTAAGGTTAAGAATTCGATTTTTGAGAGTCATACTTGTTGGTAGGGACACTAACACACTTTGAAAAGAATTAGTTCTTTATCCATAGGGTGAGAGATACTTTTAGTAGTACAAAAAAATGAGGTTGATATTGGGAGAATTAACTCATGATAAAAAAGAGTTTTTTTTTAATACATGAATCTAGTTTGAGTTGGTCACCCTTGATCTTGGTTAAGGTGGTATACCATCATGATTTGTCCATAATAGCCATTCTTATATTCGGTCCATAAGATGCCTATGGTTACTTAGGTTTCACCTATTTAACAAATAAATTAAATTTAAGCTATTAGACTAAGACTTCAACTGTTTGAAAATTCTTTTTAGAATATTAAGCTAACTGATTTATTTAATATTTTATTAATATAACTGTGAATTATGTTATTTACATATTTTTTTATTTAATCACTTGTATCCTGCTATAAAACAATATTATTCCAACCCAAAACATCTGAAGGATAATGGGTTATCTCAACTAGAAATAGTTATATAATTTTTTTATTATTTACCTAACTTAATAATATTTTATATGGACAAAGATGAGTTCATATTTATCTCTCCAGTGTATCTTATCTTATTTTCTATATCCATACTAACAGAGAAATTTATTTATAAAAAAACTATGTCTATATAATCTTATCTATAATAGGGATATAGTATATTTATAGACAAAAAGAATTTTTTACCATTTCATCAAATATGTTAAATTAACATTAAAAAAAGTAATACACATAAATTTTACATGGTATAATCGGTGTTATTAATATTTTATTGGTTATTAACCCAATAAATGTAGTACTCAAATAGTGGTATATAAATATTCAATTGATGATTCTCTAGTTAAACCGTATACTGGTGAAATTATATATATATATATCAAACTAATATTAATGTTAAAAAACTAATAAAGAAGTGATAAATAATTTTACTTAAATGATTCGTTAAATAAAAAATGTGCGACTTGGTGGTATATAATGATTGTGTCAAATATAAATAAAGGTAATATTAATGTCAAACTAATATTTATGTTTTAGAAATATAAATAAAGGTAATAATTGCGTTTTGATTCTTGCCGTTAAAAATTTGGTAAAAATTAAGTCACTTCTATACAAATTTTGTAATTCCAAAAATTAAAATTGGTTGGTATGATCGGTATGGTTTAAATGAAAATCGATCAGTATGACCGATTTTGACTGATATAATTCTTTGACAGATATAATTATTAAATTGGCCTGATATGGAGATTAATTCACTGGTTATGTGGTTGAACCAACCAATATGGTATGATTTTCATAACTCACAACATAAAAAACTTTATACATGTTTAAAATTTAAATATTATAGTCATTAATTATTATATTAATATAAATTTAATACTTTTTTATAAAAACTGTAGCTGTTAACAAAAGGAGAAAAAAACTATTACAGAATCTTTTAATTAATTCTATCACACAACTACATGTGAGAAAGGTAACTCATGAAATTTTTTGAAGTTAGAGATTTAAATCTTATAATAATGGTCATTGACACAGCAAATGTGAATTGCTTCTAAAATGAACTTACCTATAAGTTAGAGATTTACCTAATCACCCCATTGGAGTATAGATTATCAATCAAAGAAAATAAAGATAAATTCTAAAAAAGTTAAATTCCTCATCGCCCTTGTTCATAGCCGTTCGTTTCATTCATAAAAAAAAACAAAGGAGAGATTGTAATATAATAAGAAGAAAAAATTAAAACAGACTTAGGCACGAACTTCTAAAATCTCACTATATTCAAAGTTAGTCAATAACATAGAGAACAATCCTTTTTGCACCATGATTACATTTAATAAGAGTTACTTTATTTCAACATTTTAAGTATAAAAAGCTTAATGACATTATATCGTCAACCATATTTCTCTTCGTCACTCCTTTGCATCTGTAATAGGCATTTGAAATTTTTTTCTAATAAAATTATATATACCATTTTAGAAGATAATAAAAGTATAGTATAATATATATATATATATATATGATAATTATATTTTATGTATGTAATCTGGTATATAAGAATGTTGTAAAAATAAATGAAGCATATATATATAGAGATGAAAAGTATACAAACATACCCTAAACTTCATGTTGTTTACTAATAGTCCTAATGAATATTTTTCTTCTTAATTAGCCTTAAACTTTAACTAGGTGAAATTGGTCTTTGCATAAAGATAATTTTAAATTAATAAAAATCAAAAAATCTAATTCCTACACTTTTTAACCTCGACTTTTTGATCAAATTTTTTTATTTTATTTTTGTATGTATAAAAATAATATTGTATTAATTACTTTTAACTATAAAATTTACTTATTCTATTCTTCTTGACCAATTATATATTTTGATGACATTTTCCTCTTCTTATCAATGTTGGATAATTTGCATTGTTATATATATTGTCACTATTAGAAGTTTAATTGTAGCACTTTTCTTATTGTCTATGAGTAACTTAACAATATATTTATACAGAAACCAATTATACCAATTGATAAAGTTAAAGGGCAATTTGGAAGCAAAAATAATTTATACTAACTACATACAAAATATATATATATATATATATGAGTCTTCTGGTCAGCCGTCTTAATAGTTTTTTATGACTCTTCTTCGTCAAAGATCATAATATTTTGTATAATAATACATATGTAATATAATATAAGAATAAGAAAATGAATTTAATTCATTATCATGCAACTCTTTTATATATATATAACGTAAAACAATTAAACTCTTATAAATAAAATTAATAGAAAAAAACATATACATTGACAGGTAAATTTTTTTACACTATCATTACATTATTCACCATTCACTTAAATTCATCATTAAATCTTAAATAAAAATAATATAAATAAAAAGTAAATAATACACCAACTTTGTGTAAATATTTACACAATTATGCATATATTACACTATAAAATTAAATACAATAAACATCTTGTGGTGGAAAATAATATTGAAATTATATACACTATCTATTCATTTTTAAACCTACGGACTCTTTATTATATATATATATATATATATATATTATATTAATTATTCCTATAAGATAGATAAATATAGTTTCTTAAACAAAAAATAGTGACGAATCTAATTAAATCAAACAAAATATGGTATATTCTGAAGACAGGTCCAAATAATACAAGAGTTAATCTCTATTTATTATTTTTTGGTTCATTACAAATTGCATTTATAATTCTTAGGAGATGTTTAAATCACTTTATACTATATTATAACAAATCAAAATAATGAATAGTATGAACTCTTATACTATTTCGTTTTTATAATATATCATATTTTGTTTAACTTAATTATAATTATCACAATTTTTGTTTAAGAAATTACACTTATTTTCATCAATATAATGTACCTATATAATTAGAGTTGATTTATATACGTTTAAAAAAATGAGAGATTAATTATATAATTTTAGTAAAATGTAATGATGTTGATTGTAATTTATTCTAAAAAAAAATAATAAAATTACAAAAAATAAAAGTCTCATATCTCCCCTCTCTTTTCCAAAGTGGGTTGTGGAACGCGGAGCTTCCCTCCTCCTCTGCCTTACATGAACTTCCTCCACATCCGAACATCACCACCACAACCTCCGCCGCCATGACAACTCCCTCCGTCGAGACTCTTCCTTCGGATTCCATCCTTGACCGCTTGACGTCCTCCGATAGCGAAATCAAGCTCAAAGCAATCCGAGAGGTGAAGAATCAGATCATAGGTAACCGCACCAAGAATCTCTCCTACATCAATCTTGGTGCCGTACCCGCCGTCGCCGCCGCACTCTCTGACTCCGACTCCGCCACCAACCTCATTGTTCAGGCCGCCGCCGCACTCGGCAGCTTCGCTTGTGGTGTCGACGCCGGAGTCTCCGCCGTCCTCGAAGCAGGAGCCTTCCCTCATTTGATTAGGCTCCTCTCGTCTTCCGAGGAAAAGGTCATTTACATTTATCATAACCGTTTTTCTCTGTTTTTTGTTTTGTTTTTTCCTCTTTTGTTTTCTAGAAATTGATGTATATTCAGAACTTGTAGGATTATCACTGAGTTTTTTTATTTGAGCTATCCATGCTATTCTTTTGTTTTTTTGTTGCTTTTTTTGGATGAAATGTTTATTGTTTGATCCACAGTTTGGTTCTCTTTTCTTAATGACAATCCAATGAAAACTGAAATTGAACAACAATAAGTTAATAACATTTATTTTGATTTTGTTTCACTTGGATAGTTTTGTATGTTTCTCTGCCACATGCTTATTTAAAATTCAATCACCTATCTAGTTGTTTCATTTTGGATCTTTTTTTCTATCTGCTGAATTGTAAGCAGAATCTTGGAATGTTTTTGTTTACAAATTAATGAAATAATGAAATGTTGCTATATTCTGTCCTGTTTGTGGGTAGAATGCTTGTTTTTTTTGGACCACTTGTAATTCGAGTCGCAGACAGAACTTATTATGTTTCTTGATTAGTGACAATTATGAGACTTAGGGTTAGGGAAAATCATGGTTGGGTGGAGTGTAAATGGATAGGGGTTGAAAATTGAAGCAGTGAAGTAATTGCAGTGCTTTGTTGGAAAGCATGAATAGGAAAAGTTGATTTCATATTTGTGAATTATCTTATTGTTTAATGCTATTTTTATTTGGAATGCTATATAATAATCCTCTCCGTTCATTTCAGGTTGTAGATGCTGCTTCACGTTCTCTACGAATGATTTATCAATCAAAACTAGCCCCAAAGTATGATTTTTTTAAACAGGAGAACATGCAGTTTCTTCTCTCACTGTTGGACAGTGAGAATGAAAATCTTACTGTACTAGGTGCAGGCATTGTTATTCATTCTTGTGAGACAAGTGCTGAACAAAGTATACTATGCTATGCTGGTGCTTTGGAGAAACTGACTAGCCTTCTCGATGGTTCTCTAAGTCAGCTAGATGCTAGTTTAGATTCATTAGCTGCAATTGTTAAAAACAACCCAGAAGCTGGGTCTAAATTTGTGGAACTTGACAGTGGAAGAGCTTTAAGTTCTGTAATTGAATTAACTAAGGATAGATATCCCCAGACAAAGTTACTGGCCTGCTTGTGCTTGATTTGTGTAAGGAATTCTTGTTCTTCTTCCTCCTATCTTCAAGACATGGGATCAAAACTAAATTGGTACACATTTTGCTTGAGCTCCTTGGCGATTCTGGTCAAGTCGGAGATGAAGCTTCTTTTGCTTTCTCGAGATTAATTGCAGAGAAAGAAGATTTGCAGAAGGTAGCATTTGATGCAAATGCTATTGATAAGTTCCACGGTTTCTTGCAAAAGCATCCTTTAAAACCCAAACGGCTCGAAGGGATGTTTCTGGCCTTGGCTGATCTCTGCGCAAAATTGGAGTGCTGCAGGTCAAGTTTTCTTTCATCAGAGGTCTGTTGTTTCGTGGACTCAATCAGTAAATCTCTTATATTTGTTGCTGGTAACCATTTTTTATAATTTTGACATATGCATGATTATCCTTGTTGGTGCAAAAACAAGACATGACAGTCATGAGAAAAGGCTGCAGTTACCAATTTCTATAGCAATTCATTCATTATGTTTGAGAGTTCTGGGTTGCTAATATCTTACCATGTTCCAACTTATTATTATAATAATTATTATTAATATCATTATCATCTCTCCTTTTCCTGGATTATGTGAATGTGATTTCTCTTTCTTTTGTAGTGCGGCTCACTATATCTGTTTTTTATGTTGTATAGTTGCCTGCTTTATGTGCCACATTGTTTTCCAGAACACTTTTAGTTTAACAGAAACAATTTTTTTATACAGATAAAAAATGGAACTAGTTTAATTAGCTCATCTTACTTTCTTACTAGCAAAACTAAGTAAGGATCATGTGTATGAAAATTTACAGGTAAATATAGCATTTTCTGATATTTTCTTATATGGCATATCACTTTTCCTTGCCATTCTGCTAATTTACCTTGCAAGTTGCAACTAACGATTGCATTGTACCCTAAAGTCTTCTATAAAGATCAGAATTCTTTCTCTCCTTTAAATGGATTGTTGAGAAGTTATGCTATTAACTTAAATTATTTACTGGTGGTAGTGATTTTTGAAGAGGATGGGCCTCGACGGAGCGATAAGGTTGCTTTTCTTGTCACTTAGAGGTCTTGGGTTCACATCCTGGAAACAAACTCTTCGCTTGTGAGGGTAAGGCTATGTATATCCACCCTCCCCAAACCCCACTAGGTGGGAGTCTCATGCACTGGGCCACCATTTTTTATAGTGATTTTGGACATCTGTTGTTGACATAATGCCTTACACCATCCCAAATTCCCATCTATGAACATGTTTGAATAAGTGCTAAACTTTGTTTCTTCCTGATAGGTTACTAGAACCAATTTGATGGTTCTTTTCAATCTTGCAATGGATGAAGTTATAATAGGGCCTGAACCAGTAAACTCTGTATTCAGATAGGTTGTCCACTTTCAACTTCTAATAAACTTTTGTGAACACAGGTCTTGAATCTGGTAGTTGATGCCTTAACTCATGATGATGCCAGTGTGCGCACTGCAGCTTGCATTTGCTTAAGAAGTGTCTCTCGCTCATTCAAGGTCTGTAGCATGAAATGACATCTGTCAGTTGAAGATTTTATGCTACGTACGAGAAATTTTGGATAGTCCTGGACATATCTTTATCATTGATCAAGCATTAGTGAGTTAAAATTAGGACTTTATCAAATTCAGCGGTAAAGATTTGTCCTGTACTATTGATCCGGGATCATCCAATAATTTCTCCATATGTACTGCTTAATTCTCATTAGACTCCATTCAGAATTTGAATGCAGGTCGTTTTATGAATGAAAGAATTGTCTTTCCTTTGGTTCAACTTCTGTCTGATCTTTCTACTTCTGTGCAGGTAGGTTTATTGTATCCATAGTGTTCATCTTTCGTGTGTTTAAGTTCAAATGAGTAGTTGCTAGATTTACAAAAAGGAATCTGCCTATCATACTAAAGAATTGGATTCTAACCTTTAGAATCTTAGGGATACAAGATAACAAAATTGATTGAATATATATGCTACCCATATAAATATGTATGTGACTATGCTGTTCTGATGATAATTTGGATGTTAATCTCATACAATTTAAGTTTTAAACATCTATATGTTGTCAAATACACTAAAAAATGATGTTTTGAAATAACTGACATGTTTTTGAACCAAAAGCTTCATGTTATCAAAATGATGTGTTGCATTAAGTGTTATATCTTGCATTAAAGAGGTGATCTCAAAGGCGTTATTTGTTGTTATACTATTATTGATCATTGTTAGAAGCTTTCCTCTAATTAGACCCATATTATATGTTACATTACATGAGGCTATCACAAAGGCTATATATGATATATTTATCCTATTGGTTATTATTAATCATAATTAGAAGCTTATGTTTAATAAAACTGAAGTTGTAATGTCCTTTTCTTCCTGACACTTATTTATTCTTTTCTTTTCTGAAAATGTTATACAGTTATACTCAGTAACCATAGTTAAACAGATCTAGCCTCATTAATCTTGTTAAAGTTTAATAAGGCAAACCTCTTTCTGTTTTATCTTTCAGGTTGCAGCCCTTGCTGCCATAAGCAACATAGTGGTTGACTTTATGCCGCATAAGTCAACATTCATGCAATGTGGAGGCGTTAAAGAGCTTGTGCAACTAACAAAGGCAATGGATTCATCTTTAAGGCTAAATGCTGTGCGGGCCTTGAGGAACATGTTATTCCTGACTGATAAGATGTGCAAGGAAGTAATTTTTGTGGAGTTGACAGCATCTTCAATGGCTAGCCTTATATGTGGTAATTACACTTCGTGTTTTTTGTGGTTAATTATTAGCTACCAGATAAGCTGTCCTTGATTGTTTATATATTCAGCAGACCCCGAGTCTTGTGTTCAAGTACAAGCTCTGGCTCTTGTTCGCAATTTTGTTGACGGATGTGTGTATTCTGTTGAATATGCCTTTGCTGAAGATGGTATCATACTGGATGCTGTTGGAAAGCAATTGCGAAAATCTTCGAAAGTTGAAATTGGAATACAGGTTGGAATTAACTTTTGAAACTACCTTTTGCTCTATATAGAGTGAAGATGTAGATTTCCATCTTCTAATATATTTGTTTTGTAATTTTTGTTTTTGGTTTTTTGGTACATTGGAGGTGCAAGAACCTAGGTAGAGGAGGGGGATAGGTGGGCTGGTGAAGAATTGAGCATCTGAGACCATTATAGCACCCAAGTCTTAGAGACTGGGGCTGGTGCCAATTGAATTACAAGCTTGTTTGCTGTAATTTGTCCTTTTTTCTCTCTTTTCTAAATGGTGTGTTATTTCTAGCTGTCAATATCTTGCTAGAAATTACAAATTAATATGATTAACATGTCATGTAGGAAATTACTCATTTTGTTTTAATTGTTCTTTGAGCTGATCGTTATTGGTTTTATTTTCCATGTAGGGGTTGTATGTACTCAGCAATATTGCAAGTGGAAATGAATTTCATAAGGAAGCTGTAATGCAACTACTTTTTCCTCAAGCAGAGAATGGGTCTCAATCTTTCTTCAACCAGTTTTTGCAGAGTAATGATAATCACTTACGCGCAGCTGCTATTTGGGTCATAACAAATCTCACATTTCCCGAGAGTCCTGGTGCATTTGGTCGGATTGTAAATCTGCGCAGTCTTGGCATAGTTTCTCAAATAAAGAAGATGTTCAATGATTCTTGCATGGATGTGAAGGTCCTTTAATCTTCACCCTGAACTGGGATTTTCTGTGCTGTTCTTCAAGTGGTTTTGTAAATTTTCTTCTGCTGATGCAGCTTCGTGCAAGAATTGCACTTGGGCAGATTATTACTTTCGGTGATGGCTAAATGTTATCAGGTCCTCTGTCCAAATACTTCGGCACAGGCAAAGCCGGGGGACATTGATAGAATTTATTTCTTTTTGTATTCTCTTACCATAATACATGTGGTATCCTGCCTTCTGCATCGGCTTTCAATATGGTATGTTCCAGTGGATGTTCTTCAAAGTTTTTTCTTTCACCTATGGTTGTTTTCCATACCTTGTACAAGCTTACCGATGTTATGTTTCCCATGACATTTCGTCACAAAATGGTAATGCTGTTCTAACGTGCCAAATTGCCGTTTATTTGTTTCCCTTTTCAGGTGTATCAAATTGCTGTAGTTTTTTCTTTTTAACCAGACAGAGCAGTGTGAGATCTTTTGGATTCTGTATGCGCTCCTGACAGGTTACCATTGAAATCTCATTTTTCTTAATATGTACATTATGTATTTTTTGTAAATCGGATTATCAAATTAGATTTGCAATATGCTTTAGTGTTGTATGATATGAGTAGTAAATGCCATTTCAAGAACTTAGTTTCAACTTCCAACTTTATTCAGGTTCTGGTATATTGACAAATAGTGGAATTTTTTTAATGTAAGCAGCATTTTCAAAGGGTAGCAATTAAGGATGTTTCTGGCATTAGTGTATGTCTTGTTAAACTTCGTTTCCTTTCTTGTTCTCAAATTACTTTATCTTCTGTCTATAAGGCTTGTAGAAGATAAAACTCTTGTAGCCCACTTAGCTTAAGAAATGGTTAGAATTATACGTTATGCAGTTAGGCCATTGGGCATTTTATGTGTATCTGACCTAAATGTTTATCTGAACATCTACTAAATAATCCAAAAGTATAAACATATGTGAACACTCAATTTTATTAGGCTCTTTTAAAATAAAAAAATATTAAAAATATATATGATTAAAGTGAATCACTTTGATAAAAATGTTTTTAATCATATTTGATTACATAAAAATAATAATAAGTAAATGAAAGATTTCATTTGAGAAAAAAAATCTAATTTTAGTTTTCTCATTCTTATAAAAATGATGTTTAAATGTCACTTATTAGCTTAATAATGGACAAAAATCATCTTTAATTAATTTTCTCTTAATTTCGTTTTCTTTTAAATTAAAAAGAGGTTTTAATTGTTTAATAGAGATTTAATTGACTCAATAACGGTTAGATGTCATTTCAAATTAATTTTTCCTCCCAATTTTCATTTTTTAAAAATAAAACAAAATATTTTAATCAGTTCAATGAATCATTAGTAGAGATTCACTAATGGAGAGATACTAATTTTAAAACAACAAGTGACAAATATTCGAACGATCAAGCCATTATGGACTGATTAATGAAGATTCATCATCTGATCCAAAAACATAATTAACTTGTGGTCCGGTTCTATTTGTTTACATTAGATATTATATGTGGATTGAATTGATTTTTTATGAAAGATTGGAACTCTACCCATACATGTCAAAATCATAAACATGACTAAAATATTAAGTATCACTTTAAAGTGACAAGTTTACATGCATCTATGTAAATATTGTCACAACCTTGTCAAAATACTATTTACATACACTATAAAGATATAATGACATTAGTTCACAACTTTGTTCATATCACCATATCAATTTAAACAAACAAACAAGTACTGTATAAATTTAACAATTACTATTTAAAAACCACAACATAATTAGGGTCACGACAATGAGTAAGGACATTATATTCATAAAAAAAATCGTTAAAAAAAAGAAACAATTGGATATACTCATACGTGACCTTAATTTTTTCCTTCATTGTGATTATATATAAGAAGAATGCAAACCTAACAACTTAATTATATTTATAAAAAAATATTATCTTTACGGTATAATTTTTTACCTACATGTGTGAATATATTATTTTTTAGTCACATCAAATGAACATTACTAAATCTACTGTACGACTAATTGATTGTTGAATTTGCATTCTAGCTTGTTTCAGAACATTATTGAACTGAAGTGATATACACTTAAACGCACAACTTTGTTTGTGCATATTCCTCATAAGCAAAATTAATGAAGTCCGATTTGGGTCGGTTTGGTTCCTAGAATGGGATCTAAAAACCGGACTAATCGGTTTTTAAAAATTAATTCAACACAATTCAATTACATTCCATTGTTGCGATTTCGATTTATTTTGGACCGATATTCAATTTAATTTTTGGACCAGTCTAGATTTGAATAACCTTGTCAAGAATACAGATCAGAACAAAAAAAAAATAGAGAAACATAAAAAAACACATGAGAGAAATTTGTGTTGCTATACTTCTTCTTCATTCTGATGTCAAATGCATTTTCTTTTTATTGTCTCCTTTTATTTACTTAATTTAATTTATTTTTAATAATAATTTTTATTATTATTATATAATTAAACAATGATTAATTTATTAATTTTATTTTTCATAAATATTAATGATGCTAAATAATTTATTTTTATAAATAAATTGCAACTATTTTTTTATGAATAAAAATAAATATTTATTTTCATTAATAAATAATGGCCATATAATTAAACAAATATTATTCTTCTCAATTAAACAACAAATATAATATGAATTAAGATAACATCGTAATTAAAATTATATTTGTCACTCATTTAAGTTGATATGCGATATCAGACAAAAGATTGTACTTCACTCTTTAAAAGTAGGTAGGCAAATAACCAAAAATGGTTAACCATCAATTTAAGCTTAATAATCTAAAACCCTTTAAGGATTGAAAAGCGGATGCACTCATAATCATGCCTTCACTCTCCTTAAGTTGAGATGTGGTATTGGACATAGGGTTGTACACTCTCTTAAGGCGAGATGACACACTAATGCTTCATTTGGTTGATGAAAGAAAATGGAAGAAGAGAAGATATGAGTAGAGATAAAGTGGTGAGAAATGGAGTGAATTTTAAAGTTGTTTGATTGAAGAGAAAGAGAAAAGAAAGAAGGAAGAAAGAAATATGATATTTATTGTAGAGATAATAATACCCATATTATATTGTGTTTTTTCATATTTTTAGGATTCTTATTACTTTATAAAAGTAATGGTATAATTGTATTTACATACATCCAAACTCACATTCCCACTTTCTTTGGTGATGTGAGGAAAAGAAAATTGAGGTGAGATCCACCATACTTTTCTCTCCCTTCTTTATTTCTCTTATCAACCAAATGGAAGAAAAAGACAAATTCTCTCCTAACTATCTCCTCTAATCTTCTTTCTTCTTAAAGTCATTCCAACAAAATGAAGGCTAAGACTATGTGTTGCTTATTCTTTTCGAACCTTAAAATAAAAACCACTCAACCAACAAATATTTTTTTACACGAGAGTTACGTAGTCTTGATTATCTATTGTTCACGGGGTATGTAGGATCAAAATAGTTGGATGTAAATATATAAAAAAAAACAAAGTTTTTCCTTTATAATTAAATAAATAAAATAATCAAACAACTATATGATATAAGTGAGTACCGTCTAGTATGACTGAACGACGTGCTAATACATTATCTATTATGTAATTGACTCTCAAGTTCATATCTATGATTCAAAGACAAAACAATCTAAAAGTGGGCATCAAGAATGTTTTCTATATTTTGACCGTAAAAACGTAATGATGACTCTAACATGTCCAGTAATCGATGCTCGATTGCGAAAGTCACTTACCAAGAATAATTGTTTACTCTAAAACTTTTTGAAAGATGGAATGTAACTGAAAAATCGCAATATTTCGAGGGTCCAAAGTTATATTTCAGTCTTTTTTTTGTCAATTCAGCTGGAAGGCATGTGACATTTAGAAATGTTAATAAGTAAATTGACCATTGAGGATAATCGCCCATTTCAGCCATGCCAAAAATGCAGGTCAAGCCACTGCCCAAAGTTAGCTTCCAATATGAAAAGAAAATTGTGGATTTTTGTGTAAACCAAAACTTTTTTATCAAACTTTTTAGAAACTACTAATGATTTAATTCTCTTATTGACTAGATTGCTGACAAGACAAAAAGTCTATTAGAACTAGGTGTGAGTATGAGCTGTATTGGGACGGATTAAAGTTTATCTTTATCCGACCCTAAATTTTGGTCGGTCATTTTTTTGAATCCGAACTCGACCATAAACCCGATTAAATATAATATATACTCATTTTATATAAAGTATTATAAATATTATTTATTATTGTGAATATGTAATTTGACATATAAAATAATATATGTATATATATATATATTATTAAACATGTATATATGATGGAAAAAAATAGAGAATCAATGATACTTTCGACAAAAAATGTATCATTATTCTGTACACATTTGAATAAAGACACATAAAAATATCAGAATGACCATAGGACGAGTCGAGACAGGTCATGCTTGGTCCCTACCTGACCCTAAATATTGTTTGATTCTAATTTTTGAACCCAAACTCGGCCCTAAACCAGATGAAACCCGACCCTAATCAGACCCAATCATAATCGGGCCATACCGGATGAACAAGTAATGTCGGGATCCTGCTCATCCCTAATTAGAACCAATAAGATAGACCAATGTCTAGAGAAAAAAAAGCTTATTACACAGGCTATGCGAGCCTAAAAAATAGTTAGTAAAACATGCTAGGCTTATTGAACTCAAGGTTTGGTCTAGCCTAACCCATTTCCAGTCATGCTTGCTTGATTAGTTTTAGTTTGAATTCAAAGTGATTCTTACATACCATGTCTCTAAAAAATATTAAAAAATATAATAAAATTGATGGGACCATCACCAACATAATAACCATCACCAATTACATCAAGATGTACAACCTCATCACCCAAAATTCTTGTACCCTCACGTAATGCATATGCTAACTCTTCTATACCATACACAACCTCAAAAATACTCTTTCCCCATAAGTTAATAAACTTATATAGTATCACCATTTGTCTCCAATTCCTCAAACTCCCATTCTTGATGTAGAGAATTCAACCCAAACTTCTAGAATAATTTTAATCATAAACTTAATAAGAAAAAATATATTTTCTGATTTATGAGAAAGTTCAAAGTATATTGATTTCTGATATAAGTGTTTATGCATTAAATTGAACATTGGTCAAATGAAATAATAATATAAGAGAAGATTTAAAAAAAGTAGAAGTGCTTAAACAAAATTTTAAGTTATAATCTTCTCTCACACTTATTAGTAATGTGCATATTTTTCACTCTGATACATATTTTTTATACACATTCCTTTTGGATCTATGATAACTTTGTTACATTCTTTACTACAACACATTCTACATATAATATATCCAAAGAGTTGTTTCTATAAAACCTATGTTTTTCTCAGGGGGACACTTTAAGCTCCTTACATCTTTATGTTTGAATGATCTTTTATTTAACATTCAATATAATGAGAAAAGTTATTTACTATCATTAAAAAAAAGAGAATGTTAAGATCGCAAGTTTCTGGAATACACTCTAAGTAATAAACCTCTAAGCTATGATGATTCCAAATATTAAGTAAGATTATGTTGAATCGTCTCAATGATCTAATCTTCTATTTTAAGTGTGGAGAAAATCAGACAAATACTACAACATACACAAATTGACGAAACATTGATATCAACAACTCATTTTGAGAAGTATCTAAAAATGATATGTTTCTATTTAGGACACATCTGTGATTAAGACCCGTAGGTGTTTAAGATCCTTTTTCTGTTCAAGACCCGTCAGCATTCAAGACATGTCTCAAACATTGTAAAAACCATTGAACAATAATAATGCTGCTTTAATAAAATTCACATTTAATGTAAACAATCCAAATTTTAATAATAAAGAGTTAATATCATTAATCAGAGAATAATGTCTGGTCAACATAGTTGAATCAATGAGTAAAATCCTAGATAACATCTCTGAAGATGTGTTTCAAATCCAGAAAAAACTATCTAGTGAAAAAACTCATTTGATCCATATGCTTTTGCTGAAAGCAAAATGCACTTCATTAGTGCAAAAGGAAATTTCTCAGTGCAAGTACAAAAGAATTATGTTTGTCATCACTTTTGAGAATAGTATGTTCTTTCTTCCATTACAAAACATTAATAATCATGAAACATTAAATATTCATTTTAGAAAAACTATGAACTATTAATGAGACTCTAGAAATATAAGAGAAAATCAAACTGAAAAGAAGATAAGTCTCAACAAATATTATTTTCAAGAAGAAGCTCATACTGAACTTCAACAACTACATTAAATACCTTATCTATAAATAAAATCAACATTGAAGAACATAAATATAAAACATGTGAGAATACACAAACAATATGAGAATCATTTAAAAACTCTCATTTAAATGAGAATCATTTAAAAACTCTTAGTGTAAGGACCCGATTTTCATAACTCGAAAATTCTCTTTTAAAATCCTTATTCGTGAAAGTGAAGTGATTACTTTTGAAAGACATTACTCGAACAGTTTGGAAACTTGAGAGAATACGTTTATAAATTTGCAAGGCGGAAATATTCCAAACACCCTTCATTTCAAAAGCATGTCATTACACTTCCGTTCAAATACATCCTTTATACAATTACACTTTCTCAAAATTACCTTGAATACAAACATTAGATCCACTTCAATATACACTTACAGGAAAGTTGTTTATACATGAATTCACTTTAACATGTTCTTCATATTACAAATATTTATCATATAACATATCAATTACATATTATCCGCTACTCTATCATGTACTCTTCTCCGAAAGCGTCCAATGCGCTACCTCCACAACCTGAACCCAGATATACAACACAAACAAGGAAAGACAGAGGGAGTAAGAACCAACTACGGCGACCGTAGCGTGGATTTACATGGAGTAATGACATTAAAGTATTAAAACCACACACATCTAACATCATCATGATATGTATATATCAATCAACACATATTATCCATATTCACCCTATGGTACACATATATCTCATACTATATGTGTTCTATAGTGTGCATACTTATTCATCGCATTTTATCCATATTCACCCTATAGTACACATACATCCCATACTATATGTGTTCTATAGTGTGCATACTTATTCATCGCATTTTATCCATATTCACCCTATAGTACACATACATCTCATACTATATGTGTTCTATAGTGTGCATATTTATTTATCGCGTATTATCCATATTCATCCTATAGGATATACATCCCATAATATATATCCTATGGCATGCATATGATTTTCATTCCGAGTATACACTTTTCACATCCTTCACATTCCATAATAATTTACCCTTGATCTCATTCAACAATTCTGCACCGTACAAATAATCACCATACCCCATCGGGCAGGTCGAGTAATCCCCATACCACCTCGGACAGGTCGAGTTTCCACATTACACTCACATCCATGTCATACACAGTCAACACAAGGCATCTCATTATTTTATCACCATAAATAACATACAACACCTTCATTTTCACAAACATACCTTTATCCATTTTAACACATTCGCAGCTCATCACACATTCATTGTTACAACACACTTATACATGTTTATAACAATCAACCACTCACAACATACTCATTTTGATAAACATACTCATATCCATTTTGACACATTCACAACTCATCACACATTCATTGCTACAATCCACCCATACATGTTTATAACAATCAACCACTTACAACATACTCATTTATGCTTATGACCATAAACATCTCACACACCATCATTATCACACAACATAACCATTATCATAAACAAACCACGCATAACATATTCTTCATCATATACACATTAACGTTATAACCATCTTTAATGACGGTGTATTACCATAAATGAGCATATAGCGTTTTACTCAAATAAACGGTTTTCCCCACACATATATCTCTACTTTTATGGCTAATACATCCTCATGTAAAATATAGACTCTCACATGGACCACAAACTCCCAAGAGAGTTTCTATCCGTTAATATGCTCCGATTCTTGAGGGAAATCGGAGATGATGACTCTAATGAAATACTGTAAGACCATAATGGTCTTCTCCCTCACCTTAGGTTGCGTAAGCTCCGTTTCTCCGCAAAAGAGCCACATCTCCCTTCATCTCCTCCAACCTCCATTGTTGCTTTTTCACCTCCAAGCTTTTCCAAATGTGTCACCATGAAGCAAGAGGAAGGTTTTGATGAGTTTTGAGGCTTAGTGGAGGTAAAAATGGTCCATTTGGGTGGAGCCACCGTTGGGAGAGAAAGGGGTAGAAAGAAAATGAAGATTAGGGTTTCTAGATCTTTTTTTTTTCACTTTTATTGTCATAGCGATGAGTGTAATCGATTACCATATGGTGTAATCGATTACATCAGTTAAACGACTTGATGTAATCGATTACCAACATGTTGTAATCGATTACAATATGAAAAATTACACATGTCTGATCAGATATCAGAATGTAATCGATTACCAGTACCATGTAACCGATTACATCACAAAAAATTACACATATCTGATCAGATATCAGTATGTAATCGATTACCAGGATTGTGTAATCGATTACACTGTTTCAGAGTGTCCAAAATTGCCATTTCTCGCCCAGACAACTCTCTCTCAGGCGAGACTTCCAGGACTGATACTATAATTTTGAAGACTCAAATTTAGGGTGTTACAATCCTTCCCCTCTTATAAGAATTTTCGTCCCCGAAAATTAAACATACCTCGGAAATTAATATCATCACCTAGATCTTAGGCACAAGGATACTCCACCAAAATCATACTCGATTCTCAAATCCATTAAGATTACTTAGTCGGTCACTAAGGGCATACACCACTAAACCGTGATATCACTTCAACCAATTCATGAACTAACTCATCACTGTCCAACTATTAAAATCTCAGCCTCTAATAACTTGAATGCCATGAGAACTAAACCGTAATTCAAACTAAGGATTTTTTTCCCCTATATTCTTCAAGAACCATAGGTATCTAGCACCTATCCATCTATCAATCCTAACATACGTTAAGAATCCCGATAACACTCTCGAACTTCGGCGTATGGGGAACTCCTTATCCCATATCTATCTAAATGCATCTTTTAACATCCATCATACACTAGCTAGTTTCATATCCACTCGAGAATCTAGCACAATTTCATTTTACTCGATCCACAAAATACTTACACAATAGGACTCTTAGTGTCTCATCCATTGTACACAATCAAACTATCCAGTAATCGTCTAATTACATAAAATATTTCTACCATCACAATAGATCTCCCTGATTCATCACCACAACAATCGTTCAAAACGATTAACCTATATGGTCCGAATCGCAACAACACTCTCGAACCCAGTTCGAAGTGAGACTCCATACTCATCGCTCACCAAGATGTACTAGCTCGCACCCAAAAATGCAGTACCTAGATCGACATCCACTCGATGGAAACAACATCATTTCATTGCATACGTGCAAATAACTACGGTTCACTCAAAATTCTCCACTAACATTTCAATTTATACTTGCAACAATCACAGAAACATGATATTCATCCAAGCAGCATTTAGACAAACAAGACTCTTGGAGTCTTTCACATACCAATCAAAATCACCAAGTCAACATCCAACTCAACCCAACACTCCTACTACAACGAATCTGGTTTAAGACGATTTGCTAGTTCATAAATTTCAGCTAGGCATACAAGGTCGTAGACCCACTCAAATCGCATACGTTGTTACCATTGATTTTTGCCATTTACGAATATCCAATCCAAAAACTTGAGTTTTATATGGATACCCAAAATACAATGATGGACATGCACCTCGTGCTCAAGTCTACATCATATCGAGAAACACATGCTCATAATTACCTCACAAGAGTTTTAACACATCACATTCATCTAAGATGAAGTTTTTTAAAAATTCGGATTTCAACATGAAACTTAATCCATGCTTAGTCGAATAGTACACTTCATTCGAAAAACGATTTTCGAAAATAGATTAGATGTAAGTTTCATGGAAGTCCTCTTGTGGAAGCAGGGGTTTTCCTAATCATTTCAAAATAACTTAAAATCCTTTTTTTCATGCGACACCGACTGCCCAAATCAAAATTTTCAAAAGTTGGTTATTTCTGAAGTTACATTTCATCCAGGACATGAGAGTCCCCACAGTACACTCACAGAAACATGCTTACACCATAACACTGCAATCACGTATAACAATTACTAATGCACATGAAATATAAACAATTTTTGAAAGCACAATATCAAAGCAGTTAATTTGAGTTCATTACCACTATATTGTGCATTGCAAATGTTCAATTACAAACGGCCAATCATCACAGACCAGAAATTTCATGAACAAAAGATAATCCACTACCTCTTAGGGTAGACAATTCAACCATGGTCCACTACCACTCCGGCTAGGCAACTCAACAATGATCCACTACCGCTCCGGGTAGGCAACTCAACAATGATCCACTACCACTCCGGGTAGGCAATTCAGCAATGATCCACTACCGCTCCGGGTAGGCAATTTTCCTCAATGATCCACTACCACTCGGGTAGGTAATTTTCCTCAATGATCCACTACCACTCGGGTAGGAAATTTTCCTCAATGATCCACTACCACTTCGGGTAGGTAATTTTCCTCAATGATCCACTACCACGTCGGGTAGGTAATTTTCCTCAATGATCCACTACCACTGGGGTAGGTAATTTTCCTCAATGATCCACTACCACGTTGGGTAGGTAATTTTCCTCAATGATCCACTACCACTTGGGTAGGTAATTTTCCTCAATGATTCACTACCACTCGGGTAGGTAATTTTCCTCAATGATCCACTACCACTTCGGGTAGGTAATTTTCCTCAATGATCCACTACCACGTCGGGTAGGTAATTTTTCCTCAATGATCTACTACCACGTCGGGTAGGTAATTTTCCTCAATGATCCACTACCACTCGGGTAGGTAATTTTCCTCAATGATCCACTACCACTTCGGGTAGGTAATTTTCCTCAATGATCCACTACCACTTCGGGTAGGTAATTTTCCTCAATGATCCACTACCACTTCGGGTAGGTAATTTTCCTCAATGATCCACTACCACGTCGGGTAGGTAATTTTCCTCAATGATCCACTACCACGTTGGGTAGGTAATTTTCCTCAATGATCCACTACCACTCGGGTAGGTAATTTTCCTCAATGATCCACTACCACTTCGGTAGGTAATTTTCCTCAATGATCCACTACCACTTCGGGTAGGTAATTTTCCCAATGATCCACTACCACGTCGGGTAGGTATTTTTCCTCAATGATCCACTAGCACTTGGGTAGGTAATTTTCCTCAATGATCCACTACCACTCGGGTAGGTAATTTTCCTCAATGATCCACTACCACTTCGGGTAGGTAATTTTCCTCAATGATCCACTACCACGTCGGGTAGGTAATTTTTCCTCAATGATCTACTACCACGTCGGATAGGTAATTTTCCTCAATGATCCACTACCACTCGGGTAGGTAATTTTCCTCAATGATCCACTACCACTTCGGGTAGGTAATTTTCCTCAATGATCCACTACCACGTCGGGTAGGTAATTTTCCTCAATGATCCACTACCACGTCGGGTAGGTAATTTTCTTCAATGATCCACTACCACTCGGGTAGGTAATTTTCCTCAATGATCCACTACCACTTCAGGTAGGTAATTTTTCTCAATGATCCACTACCACTTCGGGTAGGTAATTTTCCTCAATGATCCACTACCACTCGGGTAGGTAATTTTCCTTAATGATCCACTACCACTTCGGGTAGGTAATTTTCCTCAATGATCCACTACCACGTCGGGTAGGTAATTTTTCCTCAATGATCCACTACCACGTCGGGTAGGTAATTTTCCTCAATGATCCACTATCACTCGGGTAGGTAATTTTCCTCAATGATCCACTACCACTTCGGGTAGGTAATTTTCCTCAATGATCCACTACCACTTCGGGTAGGTAGTTTTTCTCAATGATCCACTACCACTTCGGGTAGGTAATTTTCCTCAATGATCCACTACCACGTCGGGTAGGTAATTTGACAACGGTCCACTACCGCTCCGGGTAGGCAATTTAACAATGGAACAAGGTTGTTAAACCATTTTGAAATTCATTTTTTCTTTGCTGCATAACTTGAGCCAAAGTCGCTACACCATTTAAGGTTAGCTAAAAACGAGTTTTATTTCCATTGATTTCACCATAAATCGTTTTCCCGCAAATCGACACCCACTTTAGTATAAACACACCCATATATGTTTATACTAAATGCGTAATTCACAACTCCATCCTTACATAACCAGAAAATACACACATTTTCCATTTCCGTAAATCTACGCTCACTTTAGTATAAACACACCCATATATGTTTATACTAATTGCGTAATTCACAATTCAATCATTCATTTTCAATTATCTTAATCTTAGTGATAAAAGAAATTCCACACCAAGAAATCCAACCGGAAATCACAATCACAAACTCTCCATAAACAATTTCAACAAGATTTTCACAACCAAAAACTTTTAGCAAGAATTTCACCAGAGAATCCCCAACAAGGGTCTCACACAATAAATTCAACCAAAGTTTTACAACAAGGAGTTTTCAACAAACACTTCATCAATAACTCACAACAAGACATCCAACGATAAATTCACAACCAAACACTTATCATCATCTTTCAAATCAGCAGTTACCACAGTCAACAACAATGCACATAAGTCAAGTAGTTAACTCACACAAATTTCACAAAGAAGCATGTAAGGTCATACCCTAGGCCGCAGAGTTGACATATGCTCTGATACCATATTGTAAGGACCCGATTTTCATAACTCGAAAATTCTCTTTTAAAATCCTTATTCGTGAAAGTGAAGTGATTACTTTTGAAAGACATTACTCGAACAGTTTGGAAACTTGAGAGAATACGTTTATAAATTTGCAAGGCGGAAATATTCCAAACACCCTTCATTTCAAAAGCATGTCATTACACTTCCGTTCAAATACATCATTTATACAATTACACTTTCTCAAAATTACCTTGAATACAAACATTAGATCCACTTCAATATACACTTACAGGAAAGTTGTTTATACATGAATTTACTTTAACATGTTCTTCATATTACAAATATTTATCATATAACATATCAATTACATATTATCCGCTACTCTATCATGTACTCTTCTCCGCAAGCGTCCAATGCGCTACCTCCACAACCTGAACCCAGATATACAACACAAACAAGGAAAGACAGAGGGAGTAAGAACCAACTACGGCGACCGTAGCGTGGATTTACATGGAGTAATGACATTAAAGTATTAAAACCACACACATCTAACATCATCATGATATGTATATATCAATCAACACATATTATCCATATTCACCCTATAGTACACATATATCCCATACTATATGTGTTCTATAGTGTACATATTTATTCATCGCATTTTATCCATATTCACCTTATAGTACACATACATCCCATATTATATGTGTTCTATAGTGTGCATACTTATTCATCGCATTTTATCCATATTCACCATATAGTACACATACATCCCATACTATATGTGTTCTATAGTGTGCATATTTATTTATCGCGTATTATCCATATTCATCCTATAGGATATACATCCCATAATATATATCCTATGACATGCATATGATTTTCATTCCGAGTATACACTTTTCACATCCTTCACATTCCATAATAATTTACCCTTGATCTCATTCAACAATTCTGCACCGTACAAATAATCACTTTTATAGTCACAGCGATGAGTGTAATCGATTACCATATGGTGTAATCGATTACAATATGAAAAATTACATATGTCTGATAAGATATCAAAATGTAATCGATTACCAGTACCATGTAACCGATTACATCACGAAAAATTACACATATCTGATCAGATATCAGTATGTAATCGATTACCAGGATTGTGTAATCGATTACACTGTTTCAGAGTGCCCAAAATTGTCATTTCTCGCCCAGACAACTCTCTCTCAGGCGAGACTTCCAGGACTGATACTATAATTTTGAAGACTCAAATTTAGGGTGTTACACTTAGTGCAAGTACAAAAGAATCATGTTTGTCATCACTTTTTGAGAATATTATGTTCTTTATTCCATTAGAAAACGTTAACAATCATGAAACATTAATTGTTCATTTTAGAACAACTATGAACTATTAATGAGACTGTTGAAGTATAAAAGAAAATCAAGCTGAAAAGAAGTTCAATATATATTAATTTCAAGAAGAAGCTCCTACTGAACTTAAACAACTACATTAAATGCATCATCTATAAATAAAATCAACATTGAAGAATAAAACATGTGAGAATACGCGAAAAAATATGAAAATAATTTAAAAACTCTTAGTGCAAGTACAAACAAATCTTGTTTGTCATCAAATTTTGAGAGTATTATGTTCTTTCTTCCATTAGAAAACATTAACAATCATGGAACATTAAATGTTCATTTTAGAACAACTATAAATTATTAATGAGACCGTAGAATTATATGAGAAAATCAAGTTGAAAAGAAGATAAATCTCAACATATATTAATTTAAAAAAGAAGCTCCTATTGAATTTTAATAACTACATTAAATGTCTCATCTATAAATAAAATCAACATTGAAGAACATAAATATGAAACATGTGAGAATACGAGAACAGTGTGGAAATCATTTAATATCATCCAAAAATGATATTTTTGTGTTCAAGACTCTTTAGTGTATAAGATCCTTCTGTGTTCAACACCCATCAGCTTTCAAGACATGTCTCAAGCTTCATAAAATCCATTGAACAAGAATGATTCTTTAGTATGATTCACATTTAATGTCAAGAATCCAAAATTTAAGTATCAATAGTTAATATCATCAATTAGAGAAGAATGAAGGATCAACATAATTGAATCAATGAGTAAAATCCTAGATAACATCTCTAAAGATGTTTTTCAAATCCAGAAAAAACTATCTCGTGGACAAAGCTCATTTGGTCCATATGCTTTTGCTGAAAGCAAAATGCACTTTATTAGTGCAAAAGGAAATTTCTTAGTGCAAGTACAAAAGAATCATGTTTGTCATCACTTTTTGAGAATATTATGTTCTTTCTTTCATTAGAAAACATTAACAATCATGAAACATTAAATGTTCATTTTAGAACAACTATGAACTACTAATGAAACTGTTGAAGTATAAGAGAAAATCAAGCTGAAAGGAAAATAAGTCTCAACAAATATTAATTTCAAGAAGAAACTCTTACTGAACTTCAACAGCTACATTAAATGCATTATCTATAAATAAAATCAACAATGAAGAACATAAATATGAAACATGTGAGAATACGCGAATAGTATGAAAATCATTTTAAAACTCTCATTTATTACGAACATTCAATTCATTTTTTATTAAATAACATTTGATCTTAATTGATAATTTGTGTTTAATCATTTACTATTAATTTCATAGTTGTTATCTTTCATATTTATAGCATTATAAGAGTATTGTTGAAAGACTTGAAAATTTGTAAAATTCTTTTTAAGACATACCATTGACCTGAAGAGGCTAGATGCGAAACATACTCCAGTTGTTGAGCCATGAAAGGCTATATGCATAAAGAATGCTTGATGCTATAATTAGTGTTTAATTATAGTGGAATCTTGGTACTATCATGAAACTGGATGTAATCTATATTTTTAGGTGAGCCAATATAAGTACTTCTTTCAATCTTTTATTTCTTGATTTTTTAAGCTTATATACTTGTGTTCCTAAAACATATTTTAAACTAGTTTTTATAGGATGCGATAGTCGTCTGAAATTTTTTTTGAAAATAAAAATAGTCAATTATCTGAACTTTTACCTATAATTAAAATTGTTTTTTGTATGCCAAAAATATTCAATTGCACCACTAAAATTTGGTAAACAAAACTCAACTCCCTTCTTATCTTACTTTTAATTATTTAACTTTATAGGATCATCATCTTTAATCTTTCTCTTGTTGGTCAACAACTCTTTCAATGAATTTAACACAAGTGGGAATTTATTCTAAGAGCTTAGCAAATGGATGAAGTTCTTAATAATTATTTAAAAGTAGGTACCTTGGGTGAAGTCACAAAAAGGCACCAACTTAGAAGTAGAGCAAGTTGATGTTGGAGAGATAATGGTTTGATTTAGTAATTGATGAAGATCAATAATGTGTATAAAAAAAGAAAATGCTTGAACAAACCTCCTCACTTAATGCTAGAACACTATATGAATTGACATTTAGCTTTGATGGTATGTATAACAATTTTAATAATTTTAAAAATTCATAAATTACTTAAAATAAAGAAAATTATCATCTCATACTTTTTTATACCATTTTTGCTCATACTTTATAATCATTGGTCTTCATTTCAAGGAAAGATGTGCTTACTCCTCATTTTCTAATTCTAGATTTGATCTCGTATTTTTTGTCCTCTCATGCTATATATGTTCTTCTCTTCTTTTTCGCCTTCTCTTAGAATGTCTTTTTCTTTTTTATGGAAGGACAATCAACTTTAATGTGTCCAGGCCTCCCGCATTCAAAGCATCTGAAATTTTATCATCATATTGATGCTTCATTGCTCTTCATGAACCTTTTAACTTGAATAAACTTTGCGGCCTTGTTTTTCCTTAGAAACATATTGAACTTCTTTACAAGAAGATTCATGTTCTCTATATTGCCGTCATATGAGTCTTTGTATTGTGAAGTTTCATAAGAATATACTCTGTCTTTTAAGTAAGTAATGTTGCCCTTCTTCTTCAATTCTTCTTGTTGCTCCAATTGGTTTAAATCTAATTCATGTTCCTGCAATTTGTCAAACAGTGCAGTCAAAGACATTTTTGATAAACTTTCCTTTTCAGAAATTGTTATCACTTTTAGTTGGCACACTCTCATTAGTGATTTAAGAACTTTTATGTTCAAGTCATTATTTAACGATACTTTTCCCAGAGCAATTAAGTGATTTGTTAAGTGTGTGTGAATCTCTTTTGTAGGTCTAGGATTTTCTTTCCTGCTTTCATATTAAACATTTCATACTCTCGTGAAAGAGTATTAGCCTATATCTTTTAACTTCTTCCATTACCACATGAGTTGTTTCTAAAGTGTTCCACATTTTTATTGTTGATTTGCAATTTTGACACTATGAGAAACTCATCTATTCCTATGTTGTTTTCTTATCTTCATACTTCCATACTCCCCTAGACTTCGATTGTTTAGCCCCATCAACAACTATGTTGGGGAAAACGACCCTTTTTCTATAGCATTCCATATGTCCAAGTCTTGAGACTCTAAAGATTCTCCTTCTTATTTTTCAGAAATCATAGCATTCTCTAACAAAACTTGAAGGTCGATTTATGTTAGAATCTTCGCCTAAAGGGTTTAGAAGATTCCATCTATGTGTATTTTAAAACAAGATCTAGGAAAAAATTACCAAACATTTACTCTAGTGTCAATTGTAAACACAAGATAGCAACCTAAGTAGAGTGAATTAGATTTCCAACATATATGCTCTTTTGAAACACATTAAAACATAATTACAAAGGAAGCAAAATTATGAAAAACAAACGCTAGAGAAATTTAAAGAGTAAGAGTTAGAGATAATCACACTGCGATACATACTAGTTCAACTTCATCAACTAAAGCCTATGTCCAGTTCCCTTTACTTGATTCAAGGGATTTCCAATATATTAATATGAGTTTCTATTACAAGTTTCACACTTAGACTCTTTTCAAGGGATTTCCAAACCTTATGGTGATCTATTTTGAGAAGTAGAAGAAGACTTTATAAGGCTAAGCATCACTAAACCCAATCTAGTCGATGTATGGATCCTTTATAAGAACACTCAAACTTAATAACACACTTTGTTTTTGATTTTTCAAAAATTTCAAAAAGTGCATAAAACCTTTTCTGAAAAACTTAGAAAAATCGAATGCACAAATATGTAAATTTGCTTTGCGAAAGTGTTGTTCATTTTAGACATTTACGGTGGTAACTTTTGTAGGATTCCAAGATCCATTCCAAGAGGTACAAAATGTTTGGGAAGACAATGGTTCGTTTGGATAGGTAATCGTTGAGTTTCAAATTTTAAACAACACTTCCAACCTACAAAAATAGGTTTATGTGTCATGGTAATCGCTTACTGGACTTTATTGTCCAACAGAGTAATCAGTTACCCACTTACACTAATTGATTACTGACCCTTTTCCCTAATAGGTAGCATGTTACCCTGTTTCAAGTAACTTGTTACTTGGATTTCTAAAAACTTATTTTTAGGACCATGTAACACTTTTTTCATCCTTTTAAAACATTATAAATCATTTGCAAAAACATTTTAAAGAGCTTTATGTAAGATTAAAATAAGAGTAACTATAAAGGTAAGATTTGTACTAGAAAGCAATTTTAAATCTTATCTATAATCTTATGTTTTCGATACTTCAAAGTCTTCAACTTTTTTCTAGTGAATGAGTGAACATATACATCATATTGCCTATTGGTGCTTACTAATACAAGGTATCAAGGCCTTATTTAAGTGTAGAACATGAGAGAACAAGGTTGGTTTTGTGGTATGAAGGGATTAGAGCGAAAAGTAATGGAAACTCAATCAGACCTAATCCCAATGTATCCACCATTGTGACATATAAGAATTGTGACATATAAGCTATGGTCAAACACCGTGTATATATTTATATAATATCATGTTTGTATTATGTCTTAGTTCCCACATATCTTTATCCACTTTGTGTGGTATGCTACTTATCTTTTTACTTACTTTAAAGATAACTATATTTTAAGGTGGTTTTTAGTATAATGAATGTTTTGACATTTATGGGAATCTTACTTAGAATGTTAAAACAATGCAAACAACAACAAGTCAAGAAGGAACATAAGGCTAAGGAGGAAGAACAGAAGACTCTACTTCAAGGCATGGAATCTGGACATCATGGACATAGTGACTCAATCAAGAAATATGAAAAAGAAGCAGTGGATTTAAGTCACGAAGAGAAGAAGAAGGAACCAAAGGAGATTGATGTTCAGAATACTTCTCAAGTTCACTCAGGCTTTTCATCAAACACTTATCATTTGACCAAAGAGATTTCTTGCACTAAAAGCAACATCTTTAACACGTGATCAATGTGTTTTTCATTTAGTTTTCAGCTTCAAGTTTGTTGGCCTTGGCAGTTGAAGTAGTTAGGATTTTTTGGCACGTTTTTATTTCCTCTTATCTTTGTATAAATAAGTGTACATTGCTTGGGTTCAATAATGAATGAAATATATTCTTTTTCTTATGCAAGTTTTCACTATTGTGTTCATTTTCTACTTCTTTTCTCTTCTCTGCCAAAATGGATTGTGAAGTTTTAAGATGGTATCAGAGCATCTTTTGATGCTCTGTTGTGCCTCTACATCTGTTACTTCTCTTTCTTTTCTTTTTACTTAGCTTCATCTTCTTTCTTTCCTGCTTCCATTAAAAAAAAAGCTGCAGCAGTACCATGGCTATCATCAACCCTCTAACAGATCCATCAAACATTTATTACATGCATCCTAATGATGGTCCTAACATCACTTTGGTAAAGAACCAGTTGATAGGTTCAAATTATCATCCTTGGTCAAGAGATATGTAATGGCACTCAAAACAAAGAACAAACTACCTTTTATAGATGGCACCATACCAAGACCAAAACCAGAAGATCCCATCTTTGGAGCATGGGATAGATGCAATACTTTGGTGTTGGCTTGACTGAACCATTCAATAGATCAATCCATTGTGCATAGTGTGCTTTGGCTTGAAAATGCCTATGAGATATGGAAATATCTCAAGGAAAGATACTATCATTGATAGGTACTTTACCCATTTGAAAGGATTATGGCAAGAATTAGATGACTTCATGCCTATACCCTCATGTGTATGCCTTACCCCTTGTTCTTGCACATTAGTTCCCACTATCAAATCCTATAGGGAAAGAAACTATGTGTTTAGGTTCTTGAAAGGATTAAATGATCAATATTCTAGTGTAAGGTCCCAAATCATGATGATGGATCCCATTCCTAGTTTGAACAAAGTCTTTTCTTTGCTTATGCAACAAGAAAGACAAATAGCACCACCCCTTGATGAACCAATGATTTTCAGGAGTGCCTCTGATAATTCTGCTACAAGAGGAAGATTTAGAGGTAGAAGCTCCAAAGGTTCCTATGGACAGACTAGAGCAGGTAGAGGTTATGTGTTTAATGGTGGAAGAGGAAGAGGATCCAACACAAAAATCTGCACTTTCTGTGACAAACCAGGCCACACTATTGATATTTGCTACAAGAAGCATGGTTATCCACCACACTATGGTAAATCCAACAGCAATAGCAACAATGTGATTATTGTGCAAAATGACAATGTGGGAAATTCATCAAACAATGAAGATAGGATCATGGTATTCACGCAAGACCAACATAGAGCAATCTTGGATATGCTTAGGAACCAACTAGCCAATCTTCAAGTCAAGTTAATACCATATCCATGCCAGAAACAAGTAAGCATTATGTAGCAGGTAATTCCCCTAATTCTTCAAACTGTTTCCATAAGAATGATTGGATCATTGATATAGGAGCAACATATCACATTTGTCACTCTCTATCAATGTACCATTCATTTAAGAAAATTGACCCTATACACATCAAAATGCCTAATGGAAACCAAGTTAGCACAACTATTGCAGGAATTGTTATGTTCTCTAAATGTTTTTACTTGACTAATGTCTATTACATCCCTGAATTCTCTTTCAATTTGATTTCAGTTTCTAAGCATACCAACAGCCTCAATTGTTTCCTGACTTTTTGTAAAACTAATTGCAAAACACAGGAGGAAATCACATTGAGGATGATTGGTGCAGCTGAAGAGAAGGGATGCCTATATGCCAAAAATGCTATTGTTTTGAATTGTTTACCTTGTTCACAAGTTAATTATGTCAAGATTCTTGATAGCAATGTTTGGCACAAAAGACTTGGACATCTTTCAGATGCCAAGATTTCTGTTTTGAATAAAGAATTTCCATTCATTTCTCATAAGCATGTCAATCAACCTTGTGATGTATGCCACTATGCCAAACAATAAAAACAAATTTTCAAAACAGTAATAGCAGATCAAGCTGCATTTTTGACATGATTCATATTGATATATGAGGACCTATTAGTGTCCCCTCTACCTCAGGCCATAGATATTTTTTAACCATAGTAGATGATAAATCTAGACATACTTGGCTATTCTTTATGAAAAACAAATCTGAAACTTCCACTGTTTTAAAAACATTCATAGCTCTTGTTGAAACACAATTTTAAACCAAGATTAAATGCATAAGATCTGATAATGGTGTAGAGTTTAAAATGATTGATTTCAATAATTTGAAAGGCATCTTGCACCAAACAAGTTGTGTTGAGACTCCACAACAAAATGGAGTTGTGGAGAGAAAACATCAACACATCTTGGGTGTTGCAAGAGCCTTAATGTTCCAATCTTCCATTCCTAAGTGCTTTTAGAACTATGCTGCTGCACATGTTGTCTATCTCATCAATAGGGAACCTTCCACTGTTTTGAACAACAAGTCTCCATATCAGGTGTGTAGCACCCTAACTTTAAGTATTTAAAATTATAGTATCAGTCCTGGGATGCTCGCTTGAGCGAGGTATTCTCGCTTGGGCGAGAAAGGCTCACTTGGGAGGGTGAAATCCTGGGCTATACTGGAGGATTCTCGCCTGAGCGAGAATTGTCTCGCCTGAGCGAGAAATGGCATTTTGGGACTGTTGAGACTGTGAGATTCTCGCTTGAGCGGGAATCCCTCGCTTGAGCGAGATGGTCAGATCTGAGTTTTTAAAATAGGCGGGATTTTCTTGCTTGAGCGAGAAAGGGCTCGCTTAAGCGAGAACCCGACGAGTTGTATTAAATGAGAAACCCCCAAACACAACCTAGGGTTTAGAAAAGAATAAGGGTGAGAGAAGAGAGCTTTTTCAAAGACAAGAAGCTTGGATACTCATCTAAGAGCTTGAGAAGAGGTAAAACTCTTGATTCTTACTCTCTTCTTCTCTTTGAAACCTATTTTGTGTATGTTGGATCTCTTCTCAAAGTATGAGAAACCATGGAAACTCACCATTTTGAGTTATGGTTCGTTTTGTGTGGTTTTTCTCTTGTAAACTCTTGGTTTAGAGTTAGTATTTCGAAAATGGAAAGAGTTTGTGGGTTGGTTCATGAAAACCCCAAAACCCTAAAGTGAAAATGTAGTTAAGATGGAAAATGGGTAAAATGTTAGAGGTAGAAGATGAGTTTACTTTCTAACATTGAAATATGAGATGATTATGTATGTTTTGGATAGTTGTAAACTTATGATGAAAGTAGTTTAGCAACATTGAAAATATGATAAATATCTTTTATGGTTAAATAATGCAATATAAGTTGTTTATGTGATATTTGGAATAAATGACTAACGTTGTGTTATATGGTGGGATGAGGAAAGATCCTAAAGTTGGAGGCGGTGTCGGTGGAACTTGAGAAGTTACCAAGAACCAAACCCAACACTCACTGAGGTAAGGATAAGTCTTTAACTTATGCAATGTGATAGAAAATGTGTGGATTTTCTGATGTGAATAATTAAATGAATCGTAAATCACTTAATTGTTATAAGCATATATGGGTATGTTTATAACAACGAGAAGTGGATTTACCGTTTATGTATTGGTGGAGTGCCAATGGAAATAAAACTCGGAATAATGAAATGAATCGTAAATCACTTAATTGTTATAAGCATATATGGGTATGTTTATGACAACGAGGAGTAGATTTACCGTTTATGTATTGGTGGAGTGCCAATGGAAATAAAACTCGAAATAATGAAATGAATCGTAAATCACTTAGTTGTTATAAACATATATGGGTATGTTTTTAACAACGAGGAGTGAATTTACCGTTTATGTATTGGTGGAGTGCCAATGGAAATAAAACTCGTGTTTAGCCGACCATGATGGGTTAGCGACTTTGGCTCAAGTAATGTAGCAAACTTTGGCTCAAGTAATGTAGAAAACTTTGGCTCAAGTAATGTAGCAAGCTTTGACTCAAGCAATGTAGCAAACTTTGGCTCAAGTTATGTAGCATGGTTTTCAAAAGTATGAACGATGAAAATGGTTTTAAGTATATTTGATTTTAAACCGTTTATTTAATCTTATTAAATGTGGATTAACTTACATTGATGTTTATTGAGTTAACGACTTACTCCTTTGTGTTTCTTTGGTGAATTGTCAATGTTAATCCCATTGCAGGTAGGTGGAAGGAGTATGGGTATTTTTGATTAGGAGCTTAGAAACTTTTATTTTGAAGTCTCTTAACCATTCTTTTGTAACCTCATTGGTTGTACTTGAACTAACTATTTTTAACTATGAACATGATTGTTGTAAATGACATTAATCATGGAAACTAAGAACTCGGGATATATGTAGCTATGGGTGTTTTGGAAACCCATAGCTGATTGTTTGCGGTAGTTACTAAGTTGCATTACTACGAATTATGTTTTTCTGTCATCTGATTTGGAATGTCACTTTTGGTTTATAGATTGGTTGTAATGAGGGAATTGAGACCTTTTAATAAGTTCACTCAATTGGTAAATATAATTTATAGTTAAATGCATGAAATTGAATTAAAATAAGGAAAAAATTTCAAGGGTAGAATTTGAGTCCTTACAAGGTGCTTTTTAACCATGATCCCTATTTTTTGAACTTAAAGATATTTGGCTGCTTGTGTTTTGCTTCCACACTTATGAACAATAGAAGAAAGCTTGACACTAGATCAAGAAAGTGTATATTCCTAGGTTTTAAACATGGAACAAAAGGTTACATTGTGTATGACTATGAAACTAAAGAAACTTTCATATCAAGAAATGTTGTTTTCTATGAGCATAAATTCCATTTCTTTAATCAAAATGAGTCTAATGATAATCATGAGCCTACTCATTCCTTCAATAGAGATGATCAATACCTTGATCATCAGGTTTATGATACTACTTATATTTCTAACACTGATTCTTTTGAGCATGATCAACCTACTAATGAACCAAGTAACTTGCCCTCGAATGAGCAACATACTGAAGCCACTAGATTTTCTAGCAGGACCAGAAAAACCCCTAGATATCTAGAAGATTACCACTGCAACATGATCAATGGGACCAATACTGATGATATCCACAATAATAGATATCCCTTAAGTGTTGTTATGTCCTATAGTAAGTTGTCCTCTGCCCACAAAAGTTTTAGCCTAAACATTAATTCCTCTTTTGAACCAAACAGCTATAGTGAAGCTATTCAATACCAATATTGGGAGAAGGCTATTAAGAAAGAACTTGATGCCTTAAATAAGAATGAAACTTGGACCATTACTGACCTTCCTAAAGGCAAGAAAGCCATAGGGTGTAAATGGATTTTCAAGATTAAGCACAAGGCATATGATACTATAGATAGATACAAAGCCAAATTAGTGGCAAAAGGGTAGACTCAAACTGTTGGGTTGGATTATTTTGACACTTTCAGTCCAGTATAAAAATCACTACCATTAGAGTGATTTTGGCCTTGGCTTCCATTAAGGATTGGCATCTTCACCAATTGGATGTCAACACAGCCTTCCTACATGGTACTTCCTTGAGGAAGTCTACATGAAAGTTCCTCTAGGATTAAAAGGCTGCAAGGATTCTAAAGTTTGTAAACTCCAAAAATCATTGTATGGCTTAAAACAGGCTAGTAGGCAGAATGCCAAGTTGAGCGTTGTTTTTGTAAAAGATGGTTATGTGCAATCTAAGGCTGGCCATTATCTCTTCATTTAAAACAAACATCAATCCTTCACAACTATCCTTGTCTATGTTGATGACTTAGTCTTAGTAGGAAATGACTTAAAAGAGATTGAATCTGTCAAACAGATTCTCAATGATGAGTTTAGCATTAAGGACCTTGGCAACTTAAAATACTTCCTTGGAATGGAAGTAGCTAGAACTAAGAATGGCATCAAACTTTGCCAAAGAAAGTATTGCCTTGATTTGCTACAAGATATTTGGCTGCTTGCAGCCAAGCCTGCCTCCACTCCCATGGATGGCATAATTAGACTCCATAGCAGCTCTAGTGCTCCTTATAGTGATCCTACTGCCTATAGGAGATTGATAGGAAGACTTATATATCTGACCCATACTCGTCCTGATATATCCTTACCTGTTAGTCACTTAAGCCAATTCTTATCCAATCCCACTATTGATCATTACCATGCTGGAATCAGAATTCTTAGGTATCTTAAAACTGCTCCTGCCAAAGGGTTATTTTTTTCCAGCAACTCCAAACTCACTTTGAAAGGTTTTAGTGATTCTGATTAGGGAGCATGTCTTGATACCAGAAGATCTGTTACTGGTTTTTGCTTCTTCCTTGGGGATTCTCTTATTTAATGGAAGAGTAAGAGACATAAAACTATCTCCAGGTCCTCTGCAGAGGCTGAGTATAGAGCTTTTGCCCTCACTGGATGTGAAACACAATGGCTATCCTATCTCCTTGATGACTTGCTTATATCTCATATTAATCCAATTGCCTTATATTGTGATAATCAATCTGCTCTTTACATTGCTGCTAATCCTGTATTCCATGAGAGAACAAAGCACATTGAAATGGATTGTCATTCCATTAGAGAGAAGGTAAGTGATTGGATAGTTCATTTGATGCCAATTTCTACCAATTTTCAAATTGTAGATATATTTACCAAAGCCCTTACACTTGGAAAGTTTAACTATCTCTTGTCCAAGCTTGAACTACATGACATATGTAAGGACCCAAATTCTACCCTTGAAAATGTTTCATTTATTTTCATCCTCTCTTACATACATCTATAACTTTACTTAAAAACCCTCATGAAACACCCTTTGAAAATACTCTTTACCCTATTATATTATCATACAAATTTATGTTGCGGAAAAACATAACTCATTCGATTAGCGATTATCGCATACAACCAGTTATGGATTTTCCAGAGTTATAACGTCCATAACTACATATCTCTGTATTGCCCTAATCAAATTTACAGTCATCCCATAATGTTATCAAATTAACTACAACGTCAAGTAGCAATAAAGACACAAAAGCTTCCTAAGTGAGCTTCCTTCTCAAAATCCTTCATTTACCTACAATGGGATTATCATAAACAACACACAAAACAAAAGGGAGTAAGTCATTAGTTCAAAAACTAACATCACTTGATAATCCACATTTCAAATACGATTAATCTTTAATATAATTCGTAAACACACATGCGTAATTGTAAACATTCATATCATCTTCCTTTAATTTCCACTTTGCTCATATTCATCCTATAGTATATATATCCCATAATATATATTCTATAGTATGCATATTACGTTCGTTCGAAACATCATCCTTCTCATTATTCATATCCACCCTATAGTATATATATCCCATAATATATATCCTATAGCATGTATATTACTTTCATTCTCAACATCTTCCTTTTTATCGCTTATATTCACCCTATAGAATATATATCCCATACTATATATCCTATAGCAAGCATATGACTCTCTTTGTGACATTCCTTTTTCTCATCATTCATATTCACCCTATAGAATATATATCTCATACTATATATCCTATAGCATGCATATGACTCTCTTTGTGACATTCCCTTTTCTCATCATTCATATTCACCCTATAGAATATATATCCCATACTATATATCCTATAGCATGCGTATGACTCTCTTTGTGACATTCCCTTTTCTCTTCATTCATATTCACCCTATAGAATATATATCCCATAATAAATATCCTATAGCATGCATACGACATTCATTGTGACATCCACATTTCTCATCATTCATATTCACACTTGATCGTATTCATCGATTTCATTTTCCATACCATATTGGGCAGGCCGAGTTATTACCCCATACCACATCGGGCAAGTCGAGTTATTAACCCATACCACATCGGGCAGGTCGAGTTATTACCCCATACCACATCGGGCAGGTCGAGTTATTACCCCATACCACATCGGGCAAGTCGAGTTATTACCTCATACCACATCGGGCAGGTCGAGTTATTACCCCATACCACATCGGGCAGGTCGAGTTATTACCCCATACCACATCGGACAGGTCGAGTTATTACCCCATACCACGTCGGATAGGTCGAGTTATTACCCCATACCATATCGGGTAGGTCAAGTTATTACCCCATACCACATCGGGCAGGTTGAGTTATTACCCCATACCACATCGGGCTGGTCGAGTTCACAATAATCCACTACCATTCCCGGTAGGACAACAACAACCGTCCACTACCACTCCGGGTAGGGCAACAATAACAGTCCACTACCGCTCTGGGTAGGACACAATAACAGTCCACTACCACTCCGGGTTGGACACAATAACAGTCTACTACCACTCCGGGTAGGACACAATAACAGTCCACTACCACTCCGGGTAGGACACAATAACAAACCGCTACAACTTCGGGTAGGGTATCCACAATAAACCACTAGCTCTTCGGGTAGGGTATCCACAATAAACCATTACCTCTTCGGGTAAGGTATCAACAACATTCTTACAAACACATTACCTCTTCCACATACCCCATTCACATCAGAGAGTATGATTTAGAGACACTTATCCCTTACCTTGGTGAGTGTTGGGGATCGGTTCCGAGTAACTTTAAAAGTCTCCTCCGCGATTTCCTCCAACCTTAGGATCTTTCCTCATTTCCACCAATAACAACAATGTTAGTCATTTATTCAAAATAACACATTAACAACTCGTATTTCATCATCAAACATACAAGGGATTCACATATTTTCAAGATTTCCAAAACTACTTCAATACAAGTTTCCAAACATCTAAACATACATGTTCATCTCATATATCAACATCAAAGCACAAACTCATCATTCACATCTAACATTTCATCTCTTTCTCTTTATACTCATATTCTCTTTTTGGGGGTTTTCATGAATAACCCACAAAACATTTCCATTCATCAAATATCAACTCTAAACCAAGAGTTTACAAGAGAAAAACAACATAAAACGAACCATAACTCTAAAGGATGAGTTTCCATTCTCATGTTTTGAAAATAGATCCAACATACCCAAAACAAGTTAGAGAGGAAGAAGAAGAGTTAGAAACAAGAGGTTTACCTCTTCTCAAGCTCTAAGATGAGTCATAAGGCTCTTTGCTCTTGAAAAGCTCTTTTCTCTCTCTTCTCTTCAAAGTTCTAACCCTAAAATGTGTTTGGGGTTTCTATTTTAAAGATGAGTCGTCGGGTTCTCGCTCAAGCGAGCCCATTCTCGCTTAGGCGAGAAAATCCCGCCTTTTTAAAATTTCAGATCTGACGCTCTCGCTCAAGCGAGGGATTCTCGCTCAAGCGAGAATCTCACAGTGTCAACAGCCCCAAATTGCCATTTCTCGCCCAGGCGAGAGAACTCTCGCTCAGGCGAGAATCCTCCTGTATAGCCCAGGATTTCACCCTCCCAGGGGATCCTTTCTCGCTCAGGCGAGAATCTCTCGCTCAAGCGAGACTTCCGGGACTGATACTATAATTTTAATGACTCAAATTTAGGGTGTTACAACATACATATTCCAGCTTGTGCGGGGGTGTTATAACAAGGCAAACAACAACATGTCAAGAAGGAACAGAAGGCTAAGAGGAAGAACAAAATACTCTACTTCAAGGCATGGAATCTAGACATCATGGACATAGTGACTCAATCAAGAAATATGAAGAAGAATCAGTGGATTTAAGTCACGAAGAGAAGAAGAAGGAACCAAAGGAGATTGATGTTCAGAATACTTCTCAAGTTCACTCAGGCTTTTCATCAAACACTTATCATTTGACCAAAGAGATTTCTTGCACTAAAAGCAACATCTTTAACACGTGATCAATGTGTTTTTCATTTAGTTTTCAGCTTCAAGTTTGTTGGCCTTGGCAGTTGAAGTAGTTAGGATTTTTTGGCACGTTTTTATTTCCTCTTATCTTTGTATAAATAAGTGTACATTGCTTGGGTTCAATAATGAATGAAATATATTCTTTTTCTTATGCAAGTTTTCACTATTGTGTTCATTTTCTACTTCTTTTCTCTTCTCTGCCGAAATGGATTGTGAAGTTTTAAGATAGAAATGTAAGATTCGCTTATTAGTAGAAGACTTTGAAGAAAAATATCAAGAAAAACAACATACCTAGAAATGTTAAATTATAAAGGAGGTGAGAATATTGAATTCCCACTTTTTTATATGGGGTTGTTTGATTCTTCCATTTTTTTATACAAATAACTCTCATCTCCTCTTTCAAACACCTCAATTTTAATTAAGGATGTTTTGTAAAATAAATAAGGCAAACAAACATTGCAATGTTACATCACATTCCCGAAAATGCACTAAATAACATTCCTACTAACAAAATGACCACATCTTGCTATTAAGGTCATGATTGGGATACATTATATTTTGTAGATTATGTTTATTTTTTAAAAAATAAGCTGAAAATATAAGATATGTATGTTTGGCAATCAAATGAAATTATAAACTCAGTTTTTATCTAAAAAAATAAACCAAAAGTAGAAGCTCAAAAATCATGGGTTGGTTTATTTTATATTAGTTTTTTTCTTTTTCCAATTTTTCCACTTCCCATTTTACCTATTCATACTTTATTTCTATCCTCATTTTTTACTCTTCCACCAAACATCATAACTCTTCACATCAACACCACCTAGGGATGGCAATATGGGTTTGGTCCGACGGGCCAGCCCGTTTTGGTCGACATTTTTAGCGGGTCAGGCTGTATATTTTAGCCCAAAAGCCCTTATTCAACCCGGTTTGGAAGCCCGTTTTTTATACGGGCCACAGCGGGTCGGGTCGAGCTAGCCCGACGGGCCAACATTAATATTGCTTTAGCATTTTAAGGTTACATGTGATTCCAATAATGTAGTCAATTTACAATTGTTTTCCAACCGAACATTTTACACTCACTGTGTGCAACCAATTTATTATTCATATATAAGACATTAATGAGTAAATTACTTATTAATGTAATTTATATCATATACAAGAATTTACATATCAAAGATTAATTTATATCATATATCATTTTGTTTAACTTAATTACATTTATCACTTTTTTGTTTAAAAAATTACACTTCTCATGTAGGGTTGATCAATGTAATGTATGTTTATAAATTAAGAGGTTATTTATAAGTGTAGAAAATGAAAGGATTGTTTGTGTAATTTCACTAAAACTCATGGAATGTCACTATAATTTACTCTTTATATTATTAATAAACTTTTGCAAAGGTTTCACGCGTTATACTAAATTGGTTAGTAATATTAATACTAAATTGATTATACTATTATGTAATATTACAATTGATAAGTAATTTATGAGTAATTTATATCATATACAAGACATTTATATTAAATATAAAATATTTACTTATAGTGTAATTTACTCTTTAAATTGGTTAGTACTCATATACAAGTCTTCTCAAAAGAATATTTTTTTGCATAGAAAAGTGGAGGCATATTCTTCCAACAAAGTATCTAATGTTAAAAGCGTAGGAGTTTGAAGCTTATTGTGAATTAGGAGTCTAAAAGTTTAAACTTATGTTGGCTAGTTGTTTAGAACTTACAAGTTTTAAACCAAAACGATATATTGTTGTGAGATTGTGGACTTTAGTTTATGATTTTTTTTGTTTTAAAAGACATTTATGAGACGTTATGATTATTTATTTCTGAAATTGTGATTGAGTTGATTATAAATGTGTTTTTGAAAAGAAGAAAAAACGAATTAGCCCGTCGGCCTGCCAGCCTTGCCAAATATGGGTCGGGCTGCCATTTTGAGCCTTTTAGCAATAAGGGTTGGGCCAACCCAACCCATATTTTGGCGAGCCAAAGGCGGGCCGAACAGGGTCGGGCTGGGCTGACCCGTATTGCCACCCCTATCACCATCAAACTCCATAACTCTCATTTTCCTCTCTCTATCACCACCAAACCTCGTAATTTCGCATAACACTTTCCTTTATCTATACACGAACATAGAATTATGTATAAAACTTTGTTATACAATATTAAAAAAATGTGAATTATGTATAAACCCAAAAAATCCTAAAACTTTTGTATAAAACTTAAATTATTTATTTTGTGAATTATGTAATTTAAGTTTAGTAATTTCCATTTATTTATGTGTTATATTGGTTTTTAATATTGATATTGGTTTTTATATTGTATTTTATTTTAATATTTTTTTAGCATTTGTGATTATGCAATATTAAAAATTTATAGTAAAAATATATATGATGGTAAATATTAAAAAATGTATATTTAATAAATAGTGTAAAAAACAACTAAAATAATCATAAAATAAACAAATAACTTCATATCATTTTCTGTAATTTAGTATGTTAAAAAAAATCTTTCTACCTTACCCAAACAAATTAGATTAGTTATATTCAGTTTTCAGCTAAGGTACCCAAACATAAATAGATTATAATCTTAACAGATTATAATCTCAAAGTTTATAATCTCACAATTTATAAACTAAAAGAAAAAACATAATTTTTATCAAACGCACGCTAAAGCGGCTTTAGAAAACACAAACTATCTAAATAATGGATTGTGTATTTAAAAGGGTAAAACATAAATGAATATTGTTTTTTTTAAGTCATCAAAATATTAGGAGTCTTACATTCCAATATTGGATTGTTCAGGAGAGGATCTCAACCGTATTAAAGCGGCCTTAGAAAACACAAAGAATCTAAATAATGGATTATGTATTTAAAAGGGAAATATATATAAATAATTAAAGTTTTTTTAAATCTTCTAATGAGCCTCACATTTTAGTACTCAACTGTCAAGTATTGGAGATGATCCCAACCCTATTAAAGCTCATTAGAAAACACAAATTATGTAAATAATGGATTGTGCATTTAAAGGGTAAAATATATATGTAAATAATTTACAAACATAAGACTGAGAATCCTAAGGGAAAATGACATAAATGACACATGGAAACAGAAAAGATGGACAATGAAACAAAAATTACAGTTAAACTAGAAAGAGGTTGATGACAGAAAAGAGTTATAAGCCAACCATTCCTGTTTTTGTCACTTTGTCTCATCCAAGGGCCATATTACTGTCTCCATGAGCCTTTCCCTCATCAATTCCAAATTCTCATCAGAGATTTCTTGATATATCTCAGCATGATTACATTTCTGCATGAAAATAAAATAGGGAGACAGGTTAGAAATTAAAGTAAATCATCCCTTCCCAAAAAAGATTTTTCATGCAGTGATTTAAATTGCAGACTGCATCAACTGATGCGGCCGCAATATTGTGGTTGACCGTAACCACATCAAACAACAATTGCGGTGTGACTCCGAATCACAATAATGCGGCTGCATCGGACCGCAACGCAACCATATTGGACCGTATTTGACCACATCAGGCCGCGTTGGGCCGCAATCACAGTAAATATAACCGTTACCACAATTGCGACCACAACTTAAAACACTATTCTTTGTATATAATGAGAAGAAAAGATAGAAGATGATTAATGGATTCCTTTACCTTGACCCATTTACCATAAAGATGAAGCCTCGTTACCATCACTCTTTCTGCTAGATGTTGTTGCTCCTAATAGGGAGAAAAGACATGATCATATTTACAGAACATAGTGAAATTAATATAATTGTCTACTATATCATATGTATAGTTGAAAATTCTGTCAACCAAATCTATGAGGAAAATGTACTACAAATTTTGACCGTATCACTTTCCTTTCTAGCTACTAAGAATCAAAAAGTGAAATCGAATGAACTAGAACTATAAACACTACCTTGCCAAGGGTTCGAAGAAAACGCTTCCCATCTACTGGCTTGTTTGATGCAACAAAGCTGCAACATAGAAAACCGAAATAAGTGTTGTAGAAATGGAAAAGGTGTCCTTGATGCAACACTACCTTATCAACATTAGGACTTTTGCATAGAGGAGTAACCTTAAGCTGATTTGAAGAACAATTTACTAAAATGTACCAAGATTAAGAATCTAATTTGAGGTATATATCAAATCCTGTGAAAATTTTATAGGATACCCCTCATAAATATACTATTTACAATCAATTGTAATATATTCTGGCTAGTTTCAAGTGGACAAAGATCACTCGTCCCACTTTCTGTCCCGCTTCATGTACTAAGTCAATCACAATACTACTACACGAATAAAATAAAAAGTAACAAAAAGTAAAATTTTGATTGGCGCAGGACAGGAAGTGGGACAGGGAATAGGACAGGTAATCTTTGTGTTTGAAAAATATGTAATTAATTCAAGTTGTATACGGAATAGATTAAGAATAGGTTGAACTTTGTAATAAGTGGATTTCTCTGTACACTAGTACATGTCCGACAAGTAGCTAACTTTTTTTTGTACTATTAAGGGTATATCCTCACCTTATGGTAAAAAATTAATCTCTTTCGGATACGTGACTGCTCCTCTCAATAAGGAATCAAACCCTTGACTTTTTGATCTTTTTGGATATCTAGCGGGACCTTACATCACTAAGCCAACACCTTGTTGGTGTTTGATCAATAATTTAGAAACAAAAGATGTACTACATAAAGACATTATTCTGAAACTTAAAATAATTACTAGGGCAGTTGTGGTGGAAACATTATTCATGGAACCAAAATTTGACTTACTTATAGAACCACGTATACTGAGGTGGATTCATCTCATATAATTGCTGAAGAACAGTCCTGACAGCCTTATATGTGAAGTAGTTAAGCATTTGCTGTATCCAAAGATGAGGTAAGTTAGATTGCAAAAAACACCATTGCATTCATACAGTAGCAGATATATTCGTGAAGGTTTGTGTAAGATAATTTAACAGTCCATTAACTCATTTAATATTAAACCATTGATTTAGACCACTTTTCATGAGATCTGATAATTGTATTGTATACACAAAAATATGCACAACTTGCTCATAAATAATGTGGTTAGGGCCACAATATAATCGCATCAGACCCCATTTTGGCCACATCGGATTGTATCGAATTCAAAATAATTTGTAATCACAAAATAAATCAATGCGCCAATGGTAGCAATCCATGTATCGTAACAAGAGTAATGACCACTGATTATCCGTGGCCGCAATCGCAACCACAATTTAAAACACACAAAAAAGTGATTCAAATTGCGGATTGCATCACGTGATGTGGCCACACTATTGCAATTGCAGTGACTTCCCCAAGAACATCACAACATAATTGTGGTGTGATACCGAATCACAATAATGTAGTCGGATCGGGCCACAACATAATCGCATTAGACCACATTTTGGCCACATCAGATCGCATCGAATTCAAAAATATTTTTGTAATCACAAAATAAATCAAAGTGCAATGGTCACAATCCATGTATCGCAACGACAGTAATGACAGCTGATTATCCGTGACCACAATTGCAATGGCAGTAATGACTGCTAATTATCCATGACCGCAATCGCAACCACAATTTAAAACACAAAAACATTGATTCAAATTGTGGATTGCTTCACGTGATGTGGCCGCAATATTGCAGTTGTGATGACTGCCGCAACAACATCACAACATAATTGTTGTGTCATACCGAATCACAATAATGTGGTCGGATCAGGCCACAACATAATCGCATTTCAGCCGTACGGACCACATCAAATTCAAAAATATTTTTGTAATCACAAAATAGATCAAAGCGCAATGGTCGCAATCCATGTATCATAACGGCCATAATGACCATTGATTATCCGTGACCGCAATCGCAATTTAAAACACTTCATAAAACAAACATGGAGGCTGGATAATTTTATCATCAAAACATGATCATGTTACCGTTTTAACATCATCAAAAGTGTCATCATATTGGCCACCAAGCTCATTGACAATGGCCACTCTCTTATCCCTGCACTGTTTCTTATAACTTCTGCTAACAAAAAGCCTCCAATCTTTCCCAGTATCAATGAAGGAACTGTTCAACTCCATAGTCCTACGCCTCATCAAATGCTTCCTCCTAATAAAATTCTTACACGTAACAACATCTCCACCACTCTTAACCTTAACACTTGTTGTAGGAAGAGCATCCACACATAAACAAGGGCTTGTGTGTGATTCCATCATTGATGAAGATACAACAGATAGTGCAACTACCATTCTCTCTCACAAAACTAAACTAAAAAACAAAGCTTAACACACACCTAGATATGGAAAATGGTGTCCAAACAACGAGTAAGGATAGAGTGAAAGACCTAGTTACCAAATGGAACTACACTAAGAAAGTAAAAGTGGGTATCCAAGAAAATTGGAACTTGAAGTGTTGCAGTCAAAGATGGAAACAGTGGTTGAGAGAAGGTTGAATAAGAGAAAGAAAAGGGTGTGTAAGAAAAAGTAAGGTATAGAAAGGAAGACAGTTAGGATTTTTTGGAGGGTGTGTGAACCTTAACCAGACAAATTTTGAGGTCCAAATTCTGCCACCACAAAAAAATAAAAAGTGAAGGATTCAACTTGAAATTGTCTTTCGTTTCTGTTTTCTATATTCTTTTCAAATTTAAATTCCTAAAGCAAACTCTTCTAACATAATCTGATTTTCAGGACTCTCAAGTTAAAGGAAGGTTTTGTTATGGTTCACTTACAAGCAAGTGTTTAATAGAAATAATTATCTAAATGTTAAAATATAAGTAAAAGATGAAGTTTATTCATGCTTTTATTTGGATGAGTTACCGTTTTAAATAAAAAAAAGAAAGCTTAATCTAATGATCAATTATTAAGATTAAAATTAAGATTAGATATAAAAGATGATGAAAGATAAAAAATAATTATCCTAAATAGATTATGAAATCTAACTTCCCAAGATATAATCTTTTAGTTTCATGGGTTTCTTTGTACTCATTTGGGGCCTCTTGGATGGCCCAACATTGTTGTTCCCATGGAGAGCAACCTTGTCCTCAAGGTTGGGATTTGTTGGTGAATCCGAGTGGGTCTGTCTATTTTTTCTTCCCTAAGCTCAGTGGATTTCCTTGCATGTGCTGTTACTGGAAGGGTTTTTTGTGATATCTTGACCGTTGGATTTGAGTTGCATCTGGATGGTGGGAAGCTATCTGACACGTCACATGGGAGTGCAGGCTGGGGAGGCGTGTTGTGCGGAAAAGTCGTTGGATCTGTGCAGTCTTTGAACGGTGTGGATGGGCTTCCTTGGACTGCACCCTTTCTGCGTGTGCAGGTGTGGCGAGTGTGAATACCCAATTTCGTCCGGGGTCTTTTTAAAAAACTTTAAAGAAGTTTAGGGACTAAGTCGCAATGACATAAACCACAAGACTAAACTGTAATTACTCTAAACTGTCTTTTTAACCCTAAACCTAATTAAAGGGGTCTATATAAAGACTCACTTAAACTAAACCAAGACACACCTTTTTTTTAATCTGAAAACCACAGTAGTCCCACAACCAAATTAGCAACCTTATCCTTGAATACTCACTCAGCAGCTTCTACCCAAATCCTTAATTCAAATCATTAGCAACCAAACACATTTCCTACATTCCTAAACACATCAGCAGCCCCTCCCTAAATCATTAGCAGCCAAAACATCATCATTATCCCTAAACACATACACTTACACATTACATTCAACAATCCTATCATTAGCAAAACAGAACATCAGCTACCTTTTTCTAAAATGTTGTTATTCATTATTGTTTATCTTCATTACATCTATAATTTTTTCTGCATTGTAAAGTTACTATTTTTTTTAAAAAAAAGAAAAAGAATTTTAGAGACTCACCGGTAGCCTAAGCCATGAACTAAGAGGTGTTGGTTGAAACTCCATGGTCGGAATCGACCCGCGAGGGATTCAATCTCACCAATGAAATGGTAAAAATGTCCACAGTCCCACAGAGTGCCAAAGTCGTGACCCAAGAGGTTCTGGTGGAAACCCCATGGTCGGAATCGACCTGCGAGGGAACCAACCTCAATTCCGAAATGGCAGTGGTGATTATAGACTTATCGATTGTCAAATTTCTGACCCAAGAGGTTCTGGTGAAAACCCCATGGTCGGAATCGACCTCCGAGGGACCCAACCTCAATTCCAAAATGACAACGGTAACTATGGACTTACCGGCGGCTGAAGTAGTGACCCAAGAGTTATTGGTTAAAACCCCATGGTCGGAATCGACCTGTGAGGGACCCAATCTTTTCTCTGAAATTATGGAGTCGTTAATGACGGAGTTCTTCTACTCTATTATGATTGTCACTGAAACAAAACCAGATTTGAACGAAATGGCTTGGTCCATACGACCATTTTCTTGCTTGACCCACAAATCCACTGTTTTGGTCGGCCTGAGTTGCAAGGCGTCGCTGTCTCCGACGACGGCCATGGTTGCTGAATGAAACGAAGCCCTTAAGGGCTCTGTGTGACGAGGACCCATATGGGTCATTGGGGAAGAAGATCCCTTTCCTTTCTTATTTCTTTTTCTTTCTTTTTGGTTTCTATTTCATTCCTTTTGTTCTCTGTTCCTTTTTTTTATTATTTCATTTATCCACGTCAATTCATCTAACCTACTCCTATATGTATATATATGTTGTGTTAATTAGATATAGGTGTTTTTTTTAAATATTTTTTGTTGTTTGCTTTGTTCTGTTTAGATGTAACTATATACATGTTATTATCTTGTTTCTTTGGTATGAGTAGTCTATTTAAGAAACATGTAAATATTTTGGTGCTAAAATAATTATTGTCATAATCCCTATAGTAATGAATACAAAAAGAATATTTCAAAGTTTGATTCATTATAAAGTATATCAAATTCAAATCCTTTTTTAATCATCATTAACATGTACATAAATATTTTGGTGCTAAAATAATTATTGTCATAATCCCTATAGTAATGAATACAAAAGGAATATTTTCAAAGTTTGATTCATTGTTAAGTGTATCAAATTCAAATCTTTTTAATCATTATTAACATGTACATAGTAATTGTAAATAATATTAAAGATGATTGTTTCATAATTAATTAATTATAGTTATTTGTGATGTAATTATATGTTCATATATTGAAGTTTATGTTATAAGAGTTAATTATTTTTTAAAATAATTATACTAATACCAAATAATGTCTTTTTTATTGTCTACCAACAATCTTCTCAAATTTCAAAAGGTAAGTAAGCGGTACCCGACCCGAGTTTTATCTTCCTATCTTATTCGAGCTGAAAAGCGGTACGCGATCTTGAACTGCATCTTCTTTCTCTCTGATATAAGTAAGGCGGTGTAGTCCAGAGTTAGATCTTCTTGCTTACCCGTGATATAAAAGTCCAAATTGTATCTATATATCTTATATTAATTAAAATCAACCCAACACACAAATATTTTCTACCAAGAATTACGTAGTCTTGATTTCTCTATTGCACCTAGGGATACGTAGGAGCAAGATAAACTCTTGTCAGACACAAAAAATAAAAATAAAGTATTTTGTTTTAATAAACTATCATTTGATTTAACAAGCTTTAGGGTATATTCAATTCCATGCGATTATTGCGGGTACCGTTTAATAACGGGCGAACGAGGTGCTAATACTTCCTCGATCCGTAACCGACTCCCGAGTCCAGAATTCTATTTCAAAGACCAGTCTTTCCAACATTTGGGCACAAAAAGGTTTTTCTACGTTTTGACTGCATAAAACGTAGTGGCGACTCCAAACCAGTCGTGCAACCGGTGTTCGGCCGAAAATAGGGGCGCGACAGCGAGTGTGTGGTCGACACGTGTCTCTGCTGGGACAGTGTGCAGACAGTGTTGACCAGCCTTGGCCATTGTGTGTTGGACACATCGTTGTCATTGGGGCAGCGTGTAGTCGTTTGGTGTATTGATGGGTTGGCTCCCAATGGCTACTTCCTTCAATGCATTTAATTGTGCATTGGATTTTTCCAAGGGACATAACTTTTCAGATTCTGTACCCATTATAATATTTTCTGGAATCCATGATGGTGGGTTTGAAATTCGGTTTTGGCTATTTGCATAAGTTAGTTGTTCCTTGTTATTTATTCTATTCTCTTACATTTGTGTGTCTTCTCTATTATCTGTTTGAATTTTATTTTTCTTATTGGAAAATCCTGGTGATTCTGTCGGAGCCCGTAGCACGCACCCATTACTTTCCTTGGTCGGTGACTTCGTGGGTACTGCCTGAGTAGTTGCTTCGTGTTCCTTTCTGGTGTTGTTTGAGCTGATGTGAACCGTTTTCAATGGTGGAGTTGTTCCCACAAATGGCTTCAATAGAGACACATGAAAAACATTGTGGATTTGTGACCCCGGTGGTAAGTCTAATTCATATGCGACCTTTCCAATACACTGATTCACTCGAAATGGGCCAAAGTACCGGTTTGATAATTTTTGAGATCATCTCCGGTTGATTTTGTTTTGTCTATAGGCCTGTATTTTTAGCCAAACCCAAGTGTCGACTTTGAAGGTATGTTCTTTTCGATGTTTGTCCACGTAACTCTTCATACGTTATTTTCCTTTGAAGAGATTTTCCTCCAGAGAAACTAATAATTTCTTGCGTTTTTGTAGGACTTCGTGTAATTATGGAGTTGTTGTTCGACTAGAATTGTAATCTCGTATGGTTGTTGGGTGGCGACCGTATAGAGCAAAAAATGGGGTCATTCCCGTTGCGGAGTATTTGTTTGTGTTATGCCAAAATTCTGCCAAATGGAGATAACGGAACCATCCTTTTTGTTGTTCAATTGTGAAGCAACATAAGTACCCTTCTAAACATCGATTTACTACTTCTTTTTGCCCATCTGACTCTGGATGATATGCCGACTAAAACAGATTTTGGTCCCTTGCAATTTTAAACATTCCTTCCAAAAGTTGCTCATAAACAAGGGGCCGTGGTCTAACACAATGGAACAAGGTGCGCCGTGCAACCGATAGATATCAACTGTGAATCTGGATGCTAGTTGAGCTGCGATGAAGTGGGTTGGCTTGACAATGGTCCACTACTACCCATATGATAATATGGCCACCCGATGGAGGTAAGTGTGTAATGAAATCCATCGAAATATCCTCCTAAACTTGTTTTGGTGTTGAAAGCGGTTGTAGTAAGCCTTGTTTAGAACTCGATATATTTATTTTTTTGGCATAGTATGCAGTGTCTAATAAAAGTTTTGGTTTCCTTATACATTCAGGCCAATGGAAGGACGTAGCAAGACGAGCTAGCGTTGGTTTCAGTCCAGAATGACTAGCTTATGGTGTAGAGTGAAATTCTTTGAGTAATGTAGCATGTAGTCCATCAACATCCGGTATGAATATTTTGTCTTTGTAATAGAGTAATTTGTCATCAAAGTGGAAAGAGATGTTCTGCTTGTTCTAAGGTAAAGAAACTTGTTAGCTGTTGGAGTAGCTGGGGTATTGGGGATGAGATGCTTGCTAACAATTTGTCATCGTCGGAAAAACATCTAGACAGTGCATCGGCAACCCTATTTTCTTTCCCAGGTCGGTAAAAAATTTCATACTCGAAAACTTGCAGTTTTGTAGTCCATTTTTGCTATTCAGGAGTTTGAAATGTCTGAGTCATGAGATGTTTCAAACTTTGTTGGTCTATAAAAATGCGAAAGTAGTTTCCAATAAGATATTGTCTCCATTTTTTGACTGACTCGACAACTACATACATTTCTCCGACATAGACTAATGTTGCTTGCATTCGTGGTGACATTTTCTTGTTGAAGAATGCAATAGGGTGTCCGTCCTAAGATAGCACTACTCCTATAGCAATTGCGGATATATTAGTCTCGACATCAAAAGTCCGATAAAACAAGCACTAGAGTGGACGACATAATTATTTTCATTTGTATAAAAGCTTATTCTGCCTTTGTAGACCATGTAAAATTTCATGTTTTCAGTAAATCTATGAGGTGAGCAGCGTGTGTGACATATTGTTTGATGAAACTTCAATAGAACCCGGTAAGGCCCAAAAATCCACGATGGGCTGTAATTGATCTGGGTGTAGGCCAATCCACCATGGCCTTTATTTTATCTGGATCTGGTTGGACGCTCTTACCTGATAGGACGTGTCCCAAGTAATCAACACACGGAACCCCAAAAGTAATGCTTGATTTCTTTGCATAAAATTGTGAATCTGATAATAAGGCTAAAACAAATCTTAAATGATTCAGATGATCACTAAGGCATGAGTTGTAGATCAAAATATCATCAAAGAAAACTAAAACAAATTTTCTTAAGAATGGCCTTAGCATATCATTCATGGCTGCTTGAAAGGTAGAATGGTCATTTGTGAGCCCAAACAGCATAACCATGAATTCATATTGTCCATCTAATGTTAGGAAGGCTGTTTTATGTGTATCTGCTGATATCCTGATCTTAAGTCAATTTTTGAAAAAATATTTGCACCTGCCAACTCATCTAATAATTCATCAACTGTAGGGATTGAAAATCTATTTTTGACTGTAATTGCATTTAAATTTCGATAATCAACACAAAATCTCGAAGATCCATCTTTATTTCTGACCAACAGTACTGGTGATGAAAATGGGCTTGTGCTTGGAACAACAATGCCTTCTTGTAGCATATCATTTAGTAGGGTTGCCATGGCTTCTTTTTGGGAGTGTGGGTAGCGGTATGGTTTGACAATGACCGGAGGTTGGTTGGGTAACAAGGTAATTTTGTGGTCATGAGGTCTAGATGGTGGTAGGCATGAAGGTGTGTTGAATATGGTGTCAAATTGTTGTAATAATGAAGTAATCTCTATATGTTGGTGCATTTGTGCCTCATTAGGGTCGGTCAGGGTGTGTAAGGACGATTAAGGGTAGATTGTAATGGCGAAAATATCAGTAATGGCATCCGTGTTAGATAAACGTAGGAGTTGGTGAAAAGATGCTAGAGTTGGGGTATTGAAGTGTTGGCCAGTCAAAGTTATGGGTTTGTTGTCATGAGTGAAAGTCATGGAGGGTACTGAGAAATCTAATGTCACTGACCCTAGTGTGCTTAACCATTCTATTCCCAATACAACATCTGCTCCTTGAATAAATAGTAAGTAGAATGAAATAGTAAAGAGTTGTTCTTATAAGTTGATAAGTGTCTCCTTGCATAATCCAGAACAGTAAATTCGCTCACCATTTCCAACCACGACTGTAAATTTTGGTGTAGGTGAAATAGTGAGTTGTAGAAATTGGGCTATTCGCGACTACATGACATTATGTGAACTACTTGTATCGACCAAAACTGTCACCTTGTGGCCATAGATTGTACCCTGGAACTTAAGAGTCTTGGGGGATGGGTTGCCTTGTAGAGCTTGGCTAGAAAGGTGGAAGTGAATCATCTCCTCGTTGTTCATGTGTTGTTAGTCGCAGTCTTGGCTTTGACTGTGTTCGAGTGGTTCCATATAACCCTTAGTAGTGTCATCAACTTGTAATAATAGGAACTGTTGTGGTTTACAACGGTGGTCAGTGATGTACTTTTCATCGCACTTATAGCATAACTCTTGTGCTCTGCGGGCTTGCATTTGTGCCACTGTTATGAGTTTGATTAATAGGGATGTAGGATTTTGTGGTTGTGTTGTAGCAGTAGTCCATACAGTATGGTTGTTGGAAACTCCCATATTTGGGTGTGTGGAACGCCAAGTGGTTGTCTTTGTAGTAGTGATTTTACTCTCCACAAGTTTTACTAGTCCAATTGCATGGGTAATTGAAAAGGGTGTTGTATAGCCAATTCTTTGGAATTTTCAGGGTTTAATCCTCATAAGAAGTAGTTTAGTACCATTTCTAGTGTTAGTCCAAGCACCTCATTAGATAGACGTTCAAATCTAGTTTGGTATTCTGTAACAGTAGTTGTTTGTCGCAATTTGAATAATTATGCTTGTGGGCTGTAAAAAGTGGATGGTCCAAAGCGAACTAGCAATGCTTTTGTGAATCCTTCCCAACTAGAAAGTTTCCTAGTATTAAACATCCACTTATATCAGCTTAAAGCATCTCCCTTCATGGAAAAGGCTACCAATTCGACCTGTTGGGGTGGGGCTACTTGGTATAAATTAAAGTATTGTTCGGCCTAAAATAACCAATCTTGGAGATTGGATCCATCAAATTGTTAAAGATGTAGTTTGGGTGGTCTAATTATGCCTGGCGGGGAAAGTAACCTGGTCCGAACATAGGTGCTAGTAGACGTGGTTGTGATCCATGCAGTGGTAGTTGCTATGGAAATTGACTATTAGGAAAACTAATGTTGGCAAATTTTTCCATTATTCCAGTCAGAGCGTTTTCCAAGCAAGCCTCCATGGAAACTTGCATCGGGTCTTGTCTTATGGAAAGTTATGCGAGTTTTGCGAGAACCGCAACATTGGAAGTTTCTTCCATTGTGGAATGACTGGAAGAAGATGTGGATGATGGTTTAGGAGGCATGAAGACAACAATGAAAGCATCAATGTTAGAGGTAAATCCATAGTAGCAAGTGTTTAATAGAAATAATTATTTAAGGCTAAAATATAAGTAAAAGACTGAATTTATTCATGCTTTTATCTGAATGAGTTACAATTTTAAATAGAAAAAGAAAACATAATCTAATGATTAATTATTAAGATTAAGATTAGATATAAAAGATAATGAAAGATATAAAAATAATTATCCTAAATAGATTATGAAATCTAACTTCCCAAGATATAATCTTTTAGCTTCATGAGTTTCTTTGTACTCCTTTGGAGCCTCTTGGATGGCCCAGCAGTTCATGACTTTGCAACTAGCTTATTCATTAGAGTATGATAAAATTGGCTAAAGTTTAAGTGATAAAATTGGATAAGGATTTGTTGTTCTCAAGCATGTCCTTAAGTATGTTCCAGAACAATCAAAATATGTTATATTAATTAAAAATTAAACATTCATAAATTTTTCTACTTTTACTTTAGTTTAATTGGTGTGTGCAAACTTGGGGACCGATAAAATTGGCCAAAGTTTGTTAAATGTTAAAAGGAAATGTAATGATAGTTTTTATAGGCAATTTTTTTTATGGGAGGAGGAAAAGCTATTGGTGTTTGATTACAGCACGTGTTTATATTTAATGTCTTGCAGCTATATTAATAATTATATTAATAATTAAAAGTAAAAATGAAATATTATAATTGGAAGTTTATACTGTTTTCGCAAATCTGGAGTGACTTTAAAAACTATCTTTCAAATGTTAAGACTCCATTCAAAATAGGAGTGAGTTTCTGGATTTTGCTTTCAAAATGTTGTTTTCAAAACAAAACATTTTCAGCAAAAAAAAAAGGAGATGAATGGTTTTTTTATTTTCAAAACAATTTTACTAACACAAGTGTGTATATATATAAATAAATAAGTAAGTGAAATTTTGGTATTTTCACTAGATATGGTTTCAAAAAATCAGTTTGGAAAAAAAATACAAAGTCATGTACCAATACCATTTGAGAAGTTATATTCACTTTCCCTAAGCCTTCTTGAAAGCACACCATTTGATTCTAATCTATATAGTCTGCTCTGCTGGGTGCATTATTATAGATTGTGGGCCGCATCACCTTATGCAGCCACAGTATTGTGGTTGCGGTGACCATCACACCGCAATTGCGGTGTGACTCCAAATCACAATAATGTGGCCACATCGGGCCGCAACGCAACCCATTGGACTGCATTTGGACCACATCAGGCCGCATTGAACCGCATCAGATTCAAAAATATTGTTTTAATCACAAAATAATTCACACCGCAACGGCCGCAACCGCAGTAACCGCAACGGTTACTGCAATCGCAATCGCAACCGCAATTTAAAACACTGATTGGGTCTCTTAAAAAACAACTGATTTACTTCTGCATTCATTCCTAAAATTACCCATATGAAGTATATGAATATTCATAAAAGTTCATGTTACTATGTTCCTAAGTCAATCACATTCTACTAAGTAGTAGAAAAAAATTATTTTCTGTTTTTATAATTTTTCTTTTTACTCAAGTAATAATATGACACAAAAAATGAGACACCAAAAGTGGGAGAGGTAATCTACATTCGAAATAGATATCAGCTGTTAAAACTGGTATAGAAAACATATTTTACTGTACTCTATTTATACCCACGCAAAGCATCCATAATCCATATATTGGTTGCTGGAATAATTCTACATCCAATCTAGTCCTTTCTATGCTTCAAAGTTTGTTTAAACCACTTCAGGTGAAGAGTAATTGTAGATTATTTTCTATTTCAGCGGCACAAAAGCATCAGATCTTATTCACAATATTAATACCAAAATGGTGGTCCTCTTAGCCAACCGTGCAATGAAGCTGTCTTGGAAGATCAAATCTAATCCAAACCAGTCTTGTGCAATGAACTATAAGATGAGAGTTTATTAGAAAGATATAAGATAGAATATTATAGTTAATTATTTAGATTTAATTAAATAATTAATATCACATTAGTATTTCTAGAATGTTCTACTGTTATAAGATGATGATACTTGTAGAGTCATCATCCTATTATGTTGTTTTCATTCTCTTTAAACATGTTCATCCAAAAGAAATCAATGAAAAATGAAGAATTTATTATTTTATTATTTTCTTAGTTTATATCTTTATTATGAATAGGATAATTTCATAGTGTTCTTGGTAGATTGGTATCTGCACTCTATCAACTGGTGCTTTCATTTGGTACTCAATGTCTCCCATGAGTGGGGATGATGCTCTCTTGTTTGTAAACAAGAGGTCTCTAACAATTCTAAAATGAAGATGATGCAAGGTATAAATCTCCTCTCAGGGCCATTGGCAACCTTAACCATAAGGTAACAATTCTAGGCATCCTTCCTCCAGGCTCTCATTATCTATTTCATGTTACCAACACCCTCCAAAATCCTTACCTCTACACTCAAACTACTACCATCAAACCCCACAACCACATATTTCATTATCATTCTTTTCCACAATGGCCAAAACAACAATCTCCTCCAAAACCATCACCACAACCAAATTATCTACCATCCCAACACTATTATTCTCCACCCGTTCAGCCTTATCATTCATTAACTCAACAATTATCTCATACTATATCCAACATCACCAACACCAATCCAAAAATCATCAACATGAACCGAAAGAAAGAAAAAAAAATTCAGCAACCATTGGCTCCCCGTTATCAAGAAATAATCTCAGGAAAAATAGATGAAAATGAGAACAAGAGAGTAGTGATGTTTAGGTCAAAAGTTGTTGGGTCTGAAGAAAACAAACTTGGAGATGAAGATGTGTTGCATAAGAAGAAAGCATCCAAGGGGAAAAGACTTGTTCGGTATTATAAGCCTATTAAGAACAAGCCTTATCCAAAATCATGTTTTTGTCGTGGAGTTCCCAATCAAAAGATCAGGTTCTACGACGTTCTTACAGAAAAATGGCTATCTAAGAGAGGAAAGACTTCACCACTTTAATGGATGAAGAAGAAGAAAAGAAGAAAGGAATACGTTTATTAATTTTGCTCTTGGCTATTATTGCACTGTTTGTGATTCTTAATACAAAGCTTGATCACCTCTATTTATAGAAGCATAGAGGAAGGTAACAAACAAAATTAACTAACTCAACAAACTAACTACAAAATAAGCACATGCTAAAAAGAGTAATTAAACATATGTGAAACTCATTGAGAAAATACTAATGCTATGTGGCTTGCTTGTATAACAAGGAATGATAACTCTGTTATGGTCCCAGCACTTGATTCATCTCTGACCGAGATTGTTCTAGTCTGTCTCGGTCAGGGCTTGGTCTTGACTTAGTCAAGTTGCAGGCTGTCTTGGTCATGTTGTAGGTGTGGTGAGACACTGACTCAGGCATGGCGCAGGCAGAGGAATACTTTGCTGCATCAACTCCAGGAGCAGTGTTTCGTCTATCAGCATCAGGTCTTTGGCTTGTGCTAGTTATGTCATCATTATTAGTAGCACCAATGGCTTCATGGTTATGCATTTCTACACTACAAAAAAGAGTGTTAGCATCCTTTAATTTTGATACCCCCCCCCCCCCACCACCACAAGTTGGGGCACATATGTCTATGAGTCCCAACTTGGAGTGAATGCTCTTGTAAGCTGCTGGTCCTAAGGCCTTAGTTAAGGCATCAACAAGCTGCAATTCAGTAGACACAGGAAGAAGCTTAATCAAACCTTGGCTGCATTTTTCACGAATTGTGTGGCAATCTAACTCTATGTGTTTTGTCCTTTCATGGAAAACAGGGTTAGATGCAATATGTATGGCAGATTGGTTATCACAATATAGTAAGGTGGGCATAGTATAAGCAGGTTGCAGATCTTGCATCAAATAGTTAAGCCATGTGATTTCACATGTAGTGAGAGCCATTGCTCTATATTCAGCCTCACAAGAGCTTCTTGAGACAATCTTTTGTTTCTTTGATTTCCAGGATATCAAAGAACTTCCTAGATATATGCAATATCCAGTGACAGACCTCCTAGTGTCTGGGCAAGATGCCCAATCACTATCACTATAGGCTTTTAATTGAATAGTGGAATCAGTAGGGAAAAATAACCCTAGAGCAGGTGAACCCTTTAGGTACCTTATGACTTTAAGTGCAGCAGTGTGATGCAAAGTGCTAGGGCAGGCCATAAATTGTTCCAATTGGCTTACACAGAAAGTTATATCTGGCCTAATGTTGGTAAGGTAGATTAATCTACCAATGAGCCTTCTATAGGCTGCAAGATCCCCATATGGTTCACTTGTGTCTTTATGTAAATGCATACCTGGAATCATGGGAGTAGTGGATGGCTTGCATCCAATCATGCCAGAATCAGACACTATTTCAAGAGCATACCTTCTTTGATTCATGGAAATCCCATCCTTGCTCCTAGCAATCTCAAATCCAAGGAAATACTTTAGATCTCCCAAATCCTTGGTTTTGAAAGTATTGTCCATAATCTGTTTGAGGTGATTGATTTCTCTTAAGTCATTGCCACTTAGGATGATATCATCCACATAAACTAGGACAACAATGATTAATTCTTTTGTGGACCATTAGATGAATAAAGAATGGTCTCCTCTTGATTTGTGGTATCCATGCTTGAGAAGGAAACCAGAAAGCTTGGCAAACCATTGCCTGCTTGCCTGCTTAAGTCCATACAATGATTTCTCAAGTTTGCAGACCTGATTAGGTTTGTGGTTGGCAAGTCCAGGAGGGATTTCCATGTAAACTTCTTTAACAAGATCTCCATGTAAGAAAGCATTATTGACATCTAGCTGCTTAAGGAACCAATTGTGTATTTATGCTAGGGATAAAAGAAGCCTAACAGTAGAAATTTTAGCTACAGGAGAGAAAGTCTCGAAGTAATCTATTCCATATGTTTGAGTATAACCCTTAGCAACTAACCTGGCCTTATGTCTTTCTATACTACCATCAGCTTTATATTTAACCTTAAAAACCCACTTACATCCTATAGCAGATTTATCAGCAGGCAAACTAGTTAAAGACCAGGTTCTGTTTTGTTGTAAAGCAATCAGCTCCTTCTCAATAGCTTCTTGCCAGCAGGGGAATTTTATAGCTTGTTGGTAAGACTTTGGTTCAATGTTGGTGGTAAGGGTTAGAACTCTATGTTTGTGTTCATTAGATAGTCTATCATAATCTATATATAATGACAGAGGGTAGTGAATGGTAGCTTTTTCTAAGGGTATTTTTCTTATCAAAGCACAATGGTAGTCTTGAAGATAGGTAGGAGCTCTGGTAGTCCTAGTGCTTCTTCTAAGACTCAAACCATTAGGAACATTAATGTTCAAATCCTCAGGAGCATTACTACTATCATAGACATCAGCCTCTACTGGATCATTAATGATTATAGGCTGAGCAGGTGTAAAGTCATAAGTCATATGATCATTTGAGTGTTCTTTTGCTGCAATTTCATGATCAGTAGAAGTTTTAACAGTATAGAGAAAAGAGTTTTCATAGAATATAACATTTCTACTTATCTCTATGGCATTAGTGATTAAGTTTAGAACAATATACCCTTTGACTCCATCCTTCTATCCTAGAAATATGTTTTTAGTGGATCTAGGATCAAACTTGTTCCTGGAATGGCTATGAGTGCAAACATAACATAGGCAACCAAAAACTTTCAACATATGCATCTTGGGTTCATTTCCAGTCAACAATTTATAAGGAATTTTATTGTTCAACACAGAAGTGAGCAAACAGTTAATAATATATGCAGCATATTTAACAGCAAAAGACCAATATATATTAGGTAACTTGCTTTGAATTAGAAGAGCTCTTGCTACATTCAAAAGATGTTGATGATTTCTTTCTACTACTCCATTTTGTTGAGGAGTATAAGTGCAAGTTGTTTGATGTAAGATTCCTTTATTGGAAAAGAAATCAGCCATGATGAACTCAGGTCCATTATCACTCCTTATTACCTTAATTCTAATGTTAAATTGTGTCTCAATCATAGCAGTAAAACTTTGCAGAAGTTTGCTAGTTTCAGCCTTGGATCTCATGAGATAGATCCAAGTGTATCTTGTGTGGTCATCCACTATAGTAAGAAAGTACTTATAACCTTCAATGGATGGAATAGAGTAAGCTCCTCATATATCAACATGTATTAGATCAAATTTATGAGAAGCATGAGAATTACTCAAAGGAAAAGGCAACTTTCTTTGCTTGGATTGATGACAAACATCACATATATAGTCTTTATTAAAAATGATAAAGGGAAAATTGTTCTTTATTTCATTCATACAATTGTGTGAAGCATGTCCTAATCTAAAATGCCAAAGATTAGAATTAGAAATAGAATCTAGGGAATTAACATGATGTAGAGATTGTTGAGCCCTTAGCACATATAGTCCATTGATAGACCTAGCTGAACCAATCATCTTCAAGGACTTCCTTTCCTGAATTTTACACCATTCATCATCAAAAGACAAAGTATATCCACATTTCAATATTAGGTCAAATATGGATATCAAATTATATGAAAAGCATGGTAAATATAACACATCATGAATAGTAAGACTAGGTAAGAGGAGGACAGAACCAGAAGTTTTAGATATGACTTCATTTCCATTGGGCAATTTAACTATAATAGGATTTATTTGTTTATATGTTGAAAAATTTGATAAACTGGAACTTATGTGATTGGTTGCTCCACTATCCAATATCCAATCAACACATAAAGATCTAGATTTAGGGTTACCTGCGATATGCTCACCCTGATTACAAGCAGCTGCTGTCAGCACATGACTGGTGCTGTTTGTTGGCTCACATTCATTTGTTGAGCTTCCTTCATTTGATTTCTGTAGCATGCTTACCAACCCTTGGTATTGAATCTTGTTCAATCCATAAATAGTGTCACCTTGATTTGTCTGTTGGCTTAAGGCATTGACTTGTCCCTCTGACCTTGAGCTTCTTGTTGAATTAGCTTGATCATTATTGCCAAAGTTAGCTGGATATCCATGTAATTTGTAACATGTTTCAACAGTGTGTCCAGTTCTCTTGCAGTGGGTACAATACTTGCTGCTATTTGGAATTTTGCTCCATGAACCTCTTGATGTATTAGTACTGCTTATCACAGAATTACCTGATACAGATGATTTGCTTGAGTTGCTTCTTCCAGAGAAGCCACCTTTTCTCTAACTGCTTGAGATTGATAAGGCCTTAGAATCCATTTCTTGGCCATAGAGTTGTCTTTCTTGTTGAATAATGAGTGAAAACACTCTGCTCATTGTAGGCAATGGGTCAATGATCATTATTTGTGATCTGATCCCAGCATAAGAGTCATTTAGACCTTTCAAGAAGATAATGACTCTGTCTTCTACTCTCTGTTTCTTTACAGCCAAGATGACCTCATTACAACAAGGTATCTCACACTTACACTTTGGCATGGGTCTGAATGTGTCAAGTTCATCCCACAAGACTTTCAATTCTGTGAAGTAATTGCTTACACTTAGGTCTCCTTGCTTGAAATTGGCCAAAGATGCTTGAAGTTCTGCAATCTTGTACAAATTTCCTTGTGAGAATCTCTCTTTCAGCTCATCCCAAACTTCATATGCCTTGTCCATCCAAATTATACTTTGTGCAATTGGTGGTATTACTGATCTTGTTATCCAAGAAATCACCATGTTGTTAGTCCTTTCCCATGCTCTATAGAGAGGATCCGTTCTTGCAGGCATCTTGATCGTGCCATCTACAAATACAAGCTTCTCCTTTGTTATAAGATTCATTCTCATTGCCCTGTTCCACTGGTGATAATTTTCACCATTCAGAGGTGGTGATACAAGGGCATGAGAAGGATTTTCAGAAGGGTGGATATAGTATGGGGAATTGGGATCTTGTGAAGGGTTCATGGTTGGTTGTGCAGTGATGGGACTAGAGGACATTTCGAGAGACATACCGAATGTAGCAGAGCTCTTTTAAAAGAGCTCTGATACCATTACAGGAAAATGGCTATCAAAGAGAGGAAAGACTTCACCACTTTAATGGATGAAGAAGAAGAAAAGAAGAAAGGAATACGTTTATTAATTTTGCTCTTGGCTATTGCACTGTTTGTGATTCTTAATACAAAGCTTGATCACCTCTATTTATAGAAGCATAGAGGAAGGTAACAAACATAATTAACTAACTCAACAAACTAACTACAAAATAAGCACATGCTAAAAAGAGTAATTAAACACATGTGAAACTCATTGAGAAAATACTAATGCTATGTGGCTTGCTTGTATAACAAGGAATGATAACTCTGTTCTGGTCCCAGCACTTGATTCATCTCTGACCGAGATTGTTCTAGTCTGTCTCGGTCAGGGCTTGGTCTTGACTTAGTCAAGTTGCAGGCTGTCTTGGTCATGTTGTAGGCGTGGTGAGACACTGACTCAGGCATGGCGCAGGCAGAGGAATACTTTGCTGCATCAACTCCAGAAGCAGTGTTTGTCTATCAGCATCAGGTCTTTGGCTTGTGCTAGTTATGTCATCATTATTAGCAGCACCAATGGCTTCATGGTTATGCATTTCTACACTACAAAAAAGAGTGTTAGCATCCTTTAATTTTGATAGGTATGAAGAAGAAAGGCGTTGATGAGTTTCCATTATGTGTCCATTTGGTTAGTTGAGAGAAGGAAAATGTTTCAAGTGAAAAACAATTTTTTGGATTTGAAAAATGTTTTCGTATAGATAAACAATTATTTGGTAAATTTGTGTGTTGTTCGTCATCTCTGTTATGCAGCACTGCATTGTTGCTGGAAAAATTATGTGCACCTGAAGATAAAGGATTAATTCAGGTCCCTTTTCCAGTCACACCATGTGGCACTATCACAACCGTCCAAAAAAGCACAAATCATGTGCTGTGATCATGAGCCAAAATCTTCATTATCATTTTTCATATGGTATGGCAACAATCCTGCAGCTTTTCCTATAACAGTTGTCACATGGGGACCATATTATTTTATAGTTGTGTCATGGATCTTAATCCCATATGCAAGTTTTGTGGGTGTTACTCACATCCTTGACAAATGGATTATTAGCCTCTACAATTGTAACAAGTGTGGCTCAGATGCTTCTGCCATTTCTCCAAGTCAACAATTGTTGGACCTTATTCCAAAACTATTGTTTATCACCACAAAGTTACAAATTTGGGCATTTTTTGTATTGATTGAATTTTCATTCATTGTGCATGAATTCCAAGTCAAACTAAAATATTGGATATATTGTGTGAGTGAAAAAAAAGTTCTCATGACACCCATTTTTTATTTGGAGCCTTTCAAGATATTGGGATCATTAAGTCCAATGTAATCAAACCCCTGCACCATCTTTTTTTGGCTCCTCTTGAAGTCGTTATTAGTTTTCATTTGGCCTTTGAAGACAAAAACAATTTGGATCGGGAAGGAAATGATAGGCCCTTCCTATTTCATTCTATTAAGAAATCCAACTTTGAGGACGATGTTAATTTTAGAGGGGTTAATAATAATAGGATATTTATTATGATAATTGTTATGAAATTCATTAGAAAAAGAATAGGATAAGATTTGATAGTTGGTTATTTAGATTTAATTAAATAGTTGATATTACTATTAATATTTCTAGAAAATTGTAGTGTTATAAGTTGGTGATACTTGTAGGGTCATTATCATATTATGTTTTCTTCATTCTCTTTAAATATGTTATTGTTCATCCATAAGAATCAATGAAAAATGAAGAATTTACTTTTTTATTATTTTCTTAGTTTATATCTTTCTTAGGAGTAGGATAATTTTATAATGTTCTTAGTAGATTGTTATTTGCGCTCTATCTATCGGTGCTTTCATTTCATTTTTTTTTAATCTCATCCCTAATCTTTACACAAGTTCTGCCATCATTGCACTCATTACCCTCACTAATCTTTACACAAGTTCTGCCATCCTTGCATTCATTACCCTCACTAATCTTTACACAAATTCTTCTCTCGCGAACCCAAATTCCATGCATTCGTTTCGGCAACCCTCTCTTTCCTTTTCCGGTCAACAGTTCCATTACCCTCACTCTCCTTCCCCTCCCACTCACTGCCCCCACCTTTTCCTCCACAAGCCCCTTGGTTCTCTAACCAGCAATTCTAATAACACCATACTCCTTCCCCTCCCATGTAGTGGCCCTCACCCCATTTGACTTCATATCCTCATTTTTCTTCCTCCTCCAACCCTTATCCCAACCATCAAAATCACATCCCTCCTCCTCCCTGGTTCGCAAGAACACTATAAAATTATCCTACTCCTAAGAAAGATGTAAACTAAGAAAATAATAAAAAAGTAAATTTTTCATTTTTCATTGATTTCTTTTGGATGAATACTAACATAATTAAAGAGAATGAAAACAACATAATAGGATGATGACTTTATAAGTGTCATCAACTTACAATAATAGAACATTCTAGAAATACTAATGTAATATCAACTATTTAATTAAATCTAAATAATCAACCATAATATTTTACCCTATCCTTTTTTAATAAACTCCATAACAAACATCCAATCATTACTGACCGCTTTAAAATCAATATTGTCCTCAAGGTTGCATAATTGCTTAAGAATCCTATAGATTTAACATATTAAAGAATGTCTAAGAATCATATGTAAATGAGCCCAATTTGAAAATTTCAATTGAACAATTGTGCATAATATTCTAGGTTGGAGGGTATAAGTTTCACAACCATTGTCATGCAAAACAGTGAGAGAAATGATGGTGGTTTCATGTGAGAGAAAAACATGGCTTGTTAGTAATGTAGAAGAGGGCAATAAAGTCATTATCTTTTTAGGATATGTTCCATGTGAACTTTGGTCCTCTATAGAGATAGTAGAAAATGGTATAGAGACCACGTGCCATTGTGTTAGAGGCTAAAATTGTTTTACATGGATTACTCCATCATCTAGTGGTACACATGAATTTGTGTTTTCTCTTAATGGCCAAGATTGCACATTTCCATCCCCATTTTTGTTTTCCTTCGCCTTTTCTTTTCTAATCAAAGTTCTAAATGAAAAATCACCCTCAACTTTTTAAAAAAAATTTAGGTGTTCATTTTCTTTGTGTGTTTCACGGAGAGGCTCCATGATTAAGATTTTCTCTAATGTCTCATGGACAAGGGTGTCAACACGTGAGATCTCATGGAGAGTTTTTTTTATCTTTTAATGACCCAAAATCAAGTAGTATATTTTCCTCTGAATCTTGATATACTACATTATTATCTTCATCTTTAGATTGGTTGACTAAATCATCTTTCAATTTAAACAACAACTCTCTTATTTCAGCAAAGAGATCTACCGCAGGAACATGAGATTGTAATGGTTGAGAAAGTGACTGAGAAGGAGGAATAAGAAGTTGTTGTGAGTGTAGATGTTGGCTTTCCATTGTTGCTTAGCATCAGCCCATACTCCGTTAATAACCCAATCTTCATCATGCTTATGGGATGGATATGGTTGGTTGGGATGCCAAGTTGGGTTGTCCCATTCATGAGGATAAGATTATGGGAACTGAAGAGGAAGAGGGATTTGATTTTGATGGTAGGGATAAGGGTTGGAGAGGAAGAATAATGAGGTTATGAAGTCAAATGGGGGTGAGGGCCACTGCATGGGAGGGAAATGAGTATGTGGTATTGGAATTTTTGGTTAGAGAACCATGGAGCTTAGGGAGGAAAAGGTGGGGGGCAGTGAGTTGGAGGGGAAGGAGAGTGAGGGTAATGGAACCGTTGACTAGAAAAGGAAAGAGGGGTTGCTGGAACGAATGCATGGAATTTAGGTTTGGATAGTGTCATCAACCTTCTTTCTTCCATCATCTTAGTTTAGCTTCATACTAAACTCAAATGAAGTATTTACAGGATTAAAATCCTTCATATGAAACATGTATAAGATTTCTCGCAAATACTTCTTTTGAGAGATACAAATTCCAGTAGAAGATTGCACAACTTCAATGCCAAGAAAGTAATGCATCATGCCAATATCAGACATCTCAAATTCAACCATCATCTATATTATTTGCAGTGTAGATTAAATTATCTACATATAAGCAAACAATGAACATTTTTCCTCCATCTCCAGTTTTTAAAAAAAGTGTATATTCATAAGGACATTTTTGAAATGCTTCCTTCAAAAAATAAGTTTCTATACGATTATACCAAGCTCGTGGAGCTTGTTTTAATCCATATAGAGCTTTCTTTAACTTATACACTTTGTGCTCATTGCCAAGCTTTACATAATTACGAGGTTAATCGATAAATACATCTTCTTGCAAATCTCCATGGAGGAATGTTGATTTTGTAACACCCCAAATTTTAAGTCTTTAAAATTATAGTATCAGTGCTCGGATTCTCGCTTGAGCGAGAGATTCTCGCTTGAGCGAGAGAGGTTCACCTGGGAGGGTGAAATCCTGGGCTATACTGGAGGATTCTCGCCTGAGCGAGAGATGTCTCGCCTGGGCGAGAAATGGCATTTGGGGCTGGTTGACACTGTGAGATTCTCGCTTGAGCGAGAATCCCTCGCTTGAGCGAGAGGGTCAGAGTTGAGTTTTTAAAATGGGCGGGATTTTCTCGCTTGAGCGAGAGAAAACTCGCTTAAGCGAGAACCCGACGAGAACATTAAATGAGGGAAACCCCAAACACATTTTAGGTTAAGAATTGAATAGAGGTGAGAGAAGAGAGCATTCCCAAGGTCCAGGAGCTTTGATTCTTGTTCAAGAGCTTGAGAAGAGGTAAAACTCTCTATCCTAACTCTCTTCTTCCCTTGAGAACCCATTTTTGGTATTATGGATCTCTTCTCAAAATGTATAAAACCATGGAAACTCTCTCTTTCGAGTTAAGGTTCATGTTATGTCGTTTGTACCTTGTAAACTCTTGGTTTTGAGTTAGTATTCCTAGAATGGAAAGGGGTTTGTGGGTTGACTCATGGAAACCCAAAACCCTAGAGAGAGAAAATGAGGTTAGAGAGGAAAGATGGGTAAAATGCTATAGGTAGAAGATGAGTTGCTTTACAATGTTAAAATATGAGATGATATGTACATTTTAGATGGTTGAAAACTCTTAATGAAAGTAGTATAGAACCATTGAGAACATGATAAATATCTTGTACGTTTAAATGATGCAATATAAGTTATTTATTTGTTATTTGGAATGAATGACTAACATTGTGTTATGTGGTGGGAATGAGGAAAGATCCTAAGTTTGGAGGTGGTGCCGGTGGAACTTGCGAAGTCACCAAAAACGAAACCCAACACTCACCGAGGTAAGGATAAGTCTTTAATTTATGCATTATGTGGAAAATGTGTGGACTTTCTGTATGGATGATGGATAAAATGTGAATCACTTAATCATTATGAACATATATGGGTATGTTGATAATGGTTAGAAGTGAGTTTAAGGTTTACTTATTGAGGGAGTACCAATGGAAATAAGACTCGAAATGAAATCATGAAATGTAAATCACTTTGTAGTTATAAGCATACGTGAATATGTTTATAATGATGTCGGGTGTATTTATCATTTCTGTATTGGGGGAGTACCAATGGAAATAAGACTCGGAATAAAGTAATAATTGTAAGTCACTCTGTAGTTACAAGCATATATGTTATGTTGTAATGATGTCGAATGCATTTATTGACTATTTATTGGGGGAGTACCAATGGAAATAAGACTCGAAACTTATTGGGGGAGTACCAATAGAAATAAGACTCGAAACTTATTGGGGGAGTACCAATGGAAATAAGACTCGAAACTTATTGGGGGAGTACCAATGAAAATAAGACTCGAAATATAACGACATAAATGGTAAATCACATAGTAACTACAAATATATATGGGTATGTTTGTAGTGATGATGAGTGTATTTATGGTTTATGTATTGGTGGAGTGCCAATGAAAATAAAACTCGTTTTAGCCGACCATAATGGGTTAGCGACTCTAGCTCGAGTTATGTAGCATGGTTTTTCAAAAGTATAGATGACGAAAAAGGTTTTTAAGAGTATTTAAATTATATCACTGTGAAAACTATTAAATGTGGATTAACTGACATTGAGTTTCATTGAATTAATGACTTATTCCTTTGTGTTGTTTGTGCATGGTAAATGTTAATCCTATTGCAGGTAGGTGGATGGAGAAGGATGATTTTGAGTAGGGGATTAGAGACTTTTGTTTTTAATGTCTCTCATTACATTTTTTTGTAACCTTAATTGATTGTAATTGAAGTAACTAATGGTACTATGAATCCTATTTTTGTGTATGATACTGATCAGGGAGACTAGTAACTCGGGATATATGTAGCTATGAGTGTTTTGGAAACCCATAGCTAATTGTATGCGGTGGTTACTAGGTTATATTAATGAATTATGTTTTTCTGCTATCGAATGTTGTATGTTACTTATGGTTCAAAGATAGGGTGTGAGTGTGAAGTGAGACTTTTAAAATAAATTTAATCACTCGGTAATTATGATTGATTGTTAAATGTATGGAATTGAATTAAATAAGGAAAAAATTTCAAGGGTAGAATTTCGGGTCGTTACAGATTTCACGTCCAACTAGTAGATATGCCATGACTTTTGAGCTGTCATAGCAATCACCAATCTGATTGTATCATGCCTTACAATCGGAGCAAAGACTTCTTTATAATCAACACCAAAATCCTGCTTGTAGCCCTTAGCTATCAAGCGTGCCTTATGTTTGTCAACCTCACCATTAATTCATTCAGCTTTATCTTGTAAACCCACTTTACACCAATTGTTTTGTGCCCTTTTGGAAGATCACATATCTCTCATGTGTCATTTCTTTCAATTGCTGTAATTTCAGCATCCATAACCTTTCTCCATTTTAGTTCTTTAACAATAACTTCAAATATGGTAGGATCACAATATGAAAATAGAGCAAAATGTGTAAGTTGGTCATCACCTTGGTCAACTCCAGTTACCTCATAATCAATCATCCATGCTGGTCTTCTTCGAACACGTTGATGTTGGATATTTCCGATTAATCCTAATCGTATCCCCGAAACCGAATGATTAGGACATTGTTCCGAAACCAAATGTTTATGCCCATACATAAACCCTAATGGAACAATCCTAATCCAGACCGAAGAAAACCCCAATTGGTTTCATAGTGAAGAAGAAAACGCATACCTTGGTTAGCCATTCCGAATGCTCCGAGGTATGTGGGTTGTAGGATGTTCCGGTCGCTAGAGCCTGATGGTTTTTCGTTCGCTCCGCTAGAGGGGAATCCATAGAGAACGTGAGTGCTCCTGATGTTCCTTTTTCTAAAGTGAAAAGTTGGCTTTTTTCCTTATGCCTTTCTCTTTTCTATATATATGTTGGTTTTGTGACTTAAGTCACATATCCTCATAAACCAACCCTTATAACATCAGTTACTCAATAAAACCCGTTGCTCTGCAACTGGGGACCATAACCCATAAAGGTAACATTAACGGTTACCACTTAAGTTGCAATATTCTAATTCAGTCCTTTCATCAAACTAGAAATTGCCCGAAGGTATCTACACTCATAATATTTCATGACACATATGTCCTTAGCCACCAAATTAATCCATAAGACCATTTTATATATATTGGCTAAATACATAATGGCTATAACACAATTATAGAATTATATTTGTGACCCAAAAATTGTTAGAAATTCCAACAATCTCCCACTGGTCACATATATGATTCACCATATGTGTTATCCTTATTGCGCGCTTAATATACCATTATGTCACAGGCATACCCAAATTATCCCGTCCATTAGTCCCGTCTCCGTATCAAACCACAGTGAACTTCGTCATATCAATCATGACTAATTCAACAATGATCACCAACATTGACACAACCAAATGACATAGATACATCATGAAATGTGTAGCATGAAAATCACATGAATATGGTCTTTACATGTCAATTTTCAACTGGTCCTACTTTACTTTAGTGAGATCCTTAATTATAACATAAAACCTTATTGTACAAAGCATAATGACAGAATACCAAACCAAATGATTAATCAACTGAAGTTTGAATACAAAGTATTCATACATAATACTGAAATTCCACAAAACATAAAAGTGTACACACATTCTAACTCCCACTAAACCAAATGATCCTCACACTGTAGAACACCCATGTGAGCATTATGCTCATGAAAGACCTTGGGTGTGATAGCTTTTGTAAGAGGATCCGCAATCATGGAGTTAGTGCCTAAGTGTTCTATGGAAAGCTGTCCGCTTTGTACTTTCTCCTTAACAACTAGGAACTTTATGTCGATGTGTTTCGACTTTGCTGTACTCCTATTGTTATTGGAGAACAACACGGCTGGCTTATTGTCACAGTATATCCTTAGTGGTCTTTCAATTCCTTCCACAATCCGCAGCCCAGTGACAAAATTTCTCAGCCATGTCGCCTGATGTGATGCCTCATAACATGCTATATATTCTGTTGCCATTGTGGATGAAGCCACAAGAGTTTGCTTGGCACTACGCCAAGAAACTGCACCACCTGCTAACAGATATACATAGCCCGAAGTGGATCGTCTGCTGTCTTGGCATCCCGCAAAATCGGAGTCAGAATACCCAATGATCTCTAATTGGTATGATCTCCTATATGTGAGCATATAGTCTTTTGTTCCCCTTAAGTACCTCATGACCCTTTTGGCTGCTTTCCAGTGATCCATTCCTGGATTACTCATATATCTGCCTAAAACCCCAACTATGAACGCTATATCCGGACGCGTACATACTTGAGCATACATTAGACTCCCTACAGCTGATGCATAAGGGATCTTTTGCATTTCCTGAATTTCTAGATTTCCTTTAGGGCACTGATTGAGACTAAATTTGTCTCCCTTAGTAACTGGAGTATCCATTGGTTTACAATTCTGCATGTCAAATCTTTTAAGTACCTTTTCTATATAGCTCTTCTGTGATAATCCAAGAATACCCCGAGATCTGTCTCGGTGTATCTGAATTCCTAATACAAAAGAAGCTTCACCAAGATCTTTCATTTCAAAATTACTGGAGAGAAATGACTTGGTTTCCAACAAGGTACCCACATCATTAGTGGCAAGCAGTATGTCATCCACATACAAGAGCAAGAAAATGTGCTTGCTCCCACTGAATTTGTCATACACACAATCCTCGACTGAATTCATCTCAAAACCAAATGAGAGAATCACCTCATGAAATTTGTGGTACCACTGACGAGACGCCTGTTTTAGTCCATAGAGAGATTTTGTGAATCTGCAAACCATATTCTTTGGGTCTCCCGACACAAAGTTTTCTGGTTGCACCATATAAATCTTTTCATCAATGTTTCCATTGAGAAAAGCTGTTTTGACATCCATCTGATGAAGCTCCAAATCATAATGAGCTACAAGAGCGAGGATTGTCCTAAGAGAGTCTTTCGATGATACCGGAGAGAAAGTCTCTTTATAGTCAATCTCTTCCTTTTGAGTAAAACCCTTAGCTACAAGACGTGCCTTATACCTTTCCACATTACCATTAGAATCCCGCTTGGTCTTAAAAATCCATTTGCAACCAATGGGTTTCTTACCTTCTAGTAATGGGACAAGTTCCCAAACTTTATTGTCTTGCATGGATTTATACTCCTCTTTCATTGCTTCAATCCACTTTTCCGAATTGGAACTTTGGATGGCTTCTCGAACGTTTGAAGGATCGTTATCCATAACGCCATCACCCTCATGTTCCAGGAGAAAGCAGATGTAATCATCTGGAATTGCATTCCTCCTTTCTCTAGTGGATCTACGCAAAGCTATAGGCTCTTGCAACTCTTGTCCATGTTCTTGAGGAATTTGAGTTCGTCCTTCATGAATTACTAACTCATCTTGAGTAGAGAGAGTGTCTTGAAGAGGTTCCAAATTTGCTTCATCAGAAGCAACTATATGAATCGGATCTGGAATTGATACCGATTCTTCCTCTAAGACAAAGTTTCTTACCTTATCTTCCCCCTCAAATTGAATATCCTCAAAGAACGTGGCTGTACCTGTCTCAAATATGGATTTTAAATTTGGATCATAAAATTTATAGCCCCTTGATTTTTCAGAGTAACCAATAAAGTAGCTGCTCACTGTACGGGAGTCCAATTTCTTTTCATAAGGCCTATAAGGCCTCGCCTCAGCTGGACATCCCCACACATGAAAATGCTTAATACTAGGCTTTCGCCCAGTCCAAAGCTCATAAGGTGTTTTGGCAGCCGCTTTAGTTGGTACTCTATTAAGAATATAAGCTGCAGTCTTGAGTGCCTCTCCCCAGAGTGACTCTAGTAAGGTAGAATGACAAATCATACTCCTTACCATATCCTTAAGAGTCCGGTTTCGTCTTTCAGACACACCATTCATGCTAGGCGATCCTGGCATAGTGTACTGTGGGACTATACCACATTCCTCTAGGTATTTGGCAAAAGGCCCTGGACGTTGTTCACCTGAACCGTCATATCTACCGTAGTATTCACCACCACGATCAGATCTGACGCACTTTATCCTTTTGCTGAGTTGATTTTCAACTTCAGCCTTAAAAGTTTTGAACACGTCCACTGATTGGGACTTTTCATGAATAAGAAAAATGTATGCATAACGAGAATAATCGTCTATGAATGATATGAAATAATGTTGACCATTCCAGGAAGCCGTAGGGAATGGCCCACATATGTCCGTATGTATCAATTCTAAGACGTCCGAAGCTCTATATGCATCAGTTTTCGATTGTTTGGTCTGTTTACCTTTTATGCATTTAACACAAACCTTATGGTCTGTGAAGTCAATGGAATCCAAGATTCCATCTGACACAAGACGCTCAATTCTCTTTTGAGAAATGTGACCTAGGCTCTTGTGCCATAATGCACCTGAATTATTATTGTCAATTTTACGTTTAGTACCACGTGATTCCACATTCAAGGTTTCGCTATAATTAGCTACAGTATTCAACATATAAAGGTTATCATTTATCATAAGAGTACCAGTTCCAACAATATTTGAATTTAAAGACAATTAAACCGAATTGTTTCCAAATGAACAATAATAACCAAATTTGTCCAAATAAGAAACAGAAATTAAGTTCCGTCTAAAAGACGGTACAACAAAGGTGTCTTTCAAATCCAAATATAAACCAATACTTAATAATAACCTAAAATGTCCTATAGCTTCAACTTCTACCGATTTTCCATCGCTAACGAATATGTATCTTTCAACAAAATTAGGCTTTCGGTAGTTCAAGCAACCCCGTAATGAAACACTGATGTTAGAAGTTGAACCGGAGTCTAACCACCAAGTGTTTCCAGGTACTGAAGTTAAATTGACCTCAGAACAAACCAAAGCAAGAAATGTACCTTTCTTAGCATGCCAAGCGTGATACTTTTCACATTTCTTCTTTAAATGTCCAGATTCTTTGCAAAAGAAACAAACAGTAACCTGTTTCTGCTTCTTTTGCACTGGACCCTTTGCAGCTTCATTCTTGGGCTCCATAATTGTTTTCCTTTTGCCCTTGTATTTAGAGGTACTAACAAAATGGGCACTTTCTGTCCTCTCTTTCTTCATCCTTTCTTCTTCTTGCACACAAAATGAAATAAGCTCATTAAGAGTCTATTTCTCCTTTTGACAGTTATAAGAAATCTTAAACTGATTGAATTGTGCAGGAAGAGAAATTAAAACCAGATGGATGAGCAAGTCTTCCGACATCTCAAGCTTAAGAGCCTTCAGCTTTGAGACAATGTTGGACATTCCCATATTGTGTTCCCTTATATTTCCCTTGCCTTGATACCTCATGGAAATCAAGTTCTGTAACAGAGTACTTGTTTTCGCCTTATCGCTTTTTGCAAAGCGATTTTCTATCTCAGCAAGGAAAAATTTGGCACTTGTTATCTTATCAGAGACAATACCCCTAAAGACTTCTGGAATGCCGCGCTTAATGATCATGAAACACATGCGATTGGAGCGCTCCCACTTCTCATAATCCTTCCTCTCTTCAAAGGTGCTGGATTCCAGAGGAGGAAGTGGTTGCTCTACCCTTAATGCATAGTCCAGATCCATGCAGCCAAGAACAATTTCCATGTTCTCTTTCCAGTCCTCAAAATTTGTTCCATTGAGGACCGGAACCAAATTCAGATTTGCAGATATAGAAGCAATGGTTGGTGCTAAATAGAACAAAAGACAATATATTAAAACATGCTCACAACTCAAAATCATCAATATGCTATAAACAATGGTATGTCTCAATCAAGATACCTAGCGCACCATTAATATCAAGTCTTTGGACAGTAATATTAACTGCAAGTGGTACTCTTGTTGCAATGATCAACATTGATAATAAGACATGTCAACTGACGAATCCCTCTTTGGATTGATTCATCAGTCACATGTATAAAACTGAATAATTATCACATGTTTATCATCGCCAGTGTGCATGATCTTCGACCAAACATTAACTTTCCTTTGGGCCAGTTAATATCCGCATGAATAACCACACACACCAACATCTAATATTCCTTATGAATTATATCCATGAAAGAGGTCACTTTGGCGACATTCCACTTCAATCGGCTCACTTGAAATAACAGACAACTTAGCGGGTAACCATATCATAACCATGTTCAATGCATAAAGATACCAACGCCCCAAAATTTACTTGAAAAAGACCCCAAAATTGTCCCTGAATCTCGCTTGAGCGAGAGGGGTCTTGCCTGAGCGAGAGGGGTCTCGCTTGAGCGAGAACCAAACGTTTTTTGTCGTAGCTACTGCCTCAACGTCGCTTGAGCGACAGGTGTCTCACTTGAGCGAGAACCCTTCGTCTACCCGAGGGTTTTGACGAAGATGGAGGTTCTCCATCGGGTTTTTTCGCAAAATTCACCCCAAAACAACCAAAAATTGCATTATGATTGCTAATGTTTCAAAATAATGTTATAGCAATCATCAATTTTGCAAAACAAAACCCAATTTGGGGAAAACATGAACAACATCATACAAAACCCAAATTTCACATATGAACCAAATTGGGGTGGCTTTGATACCACTTGTTGGATATTTCCGATTAATCCTAATCGTATCCCCGAAACCGAATGATTAGGACATTGTTCCGAAACCAAATGTTTATGCCCATACATAAACCCTAATTGAACAATCCTAATCCAGACCGAAGAAAACCCCAATTGGTTTCATAGTGAAGAAGAAAACGCATACCTTGGTTAGCCATTCCGAATGCTCTGAGGTATGTGGGTTGTAGGATGTTCCGGTCGCTAGAGCCTGATGGTTTTCCGTTCGCTCCGCTAGAGGGGAATCCAGAGAGAACGTGAGTGCTCCTGATGTTCCTTTTTCTAAAGTGAAAAGTTGGTTTTTTTCCTTATGCCTTTCTCTTTTCTATATATATATTGGTTTTGTGACTTAAGTCACATATCCTCATAAACCAACCCTTATAACATCAGTTACTCAATAAAACCCGTTGCTCTGCAACTGGGGACCATAACTCATAAAGGTAACATTAACGGTTACCACTTAAGTTGCAATATTCTAATTCAGTCCCTTCATCAAACTAGAAATTGCCCGAAGGTATCTACACTCATAATATTTCATGACACATATGCCCTTAGCCACCAAATTAATCCATAAGACCATTTTATATATATTGGCTAAATACATAATGGCTATAACACAATTATAGAATTATATTTGTGACCCATAAATTGTTAGAAATTCCAACAGTTGATGCCTTTGTGATTCAGCTGTAAGTGGGCTTTAATAAGTTGGAACATTTTGAGTGACTTCATATTCTTCCTCATTTTCCATAGGTTGTTGCCCTTTCTCCTAATCATCAAAATCTGTTGGAATACTTTCTTTAACATCATTTTGATTCCATGACCAAGTGCATTTTTCATTGAATACTACATCACGGCTGATGACAATTTTCATGGTGATAGGTTTATACAATTTATAAGCTTTTGACTTATCACTAACACCAAGAAAAATACATTTTTCTCCCTTGTTGTTTAGCTTCCTCCTCTTCTCATCTTGAATATGGGTATAGGCAATACACCCAAAAATCTAGAAATGATCTACAACAGGTTTCCTTCCACTCCATGCTTCCTTTGGTGTCATATTTTGAACAACAAGTGTAGGACTTCTATTCAATATATGAGTGCTCCAATTAACTGCTTTAGGCCAAAAAAAATTTGGAACACCACTTGTTGTTAAAAGGCTTCGCACCATATTCATAATAGTGCGGTACTTCCTCTCACATATACCATTTTGTTGGGGTGTATAAGCTGCTGTAAGTTGTCTCTTGATTTCATTGTTCTCACAAAAAATTTTAAATTCATGTGAGTTATATTCTCCACCACGATCCGTGCGAAGAAATTTTATTGGGTTGCCAACTTCTTTTTCAACAAGCGCTTTATAGCTTTTAAAAGCTACAATGACTTCAGATTTTTCTTGCAAAAAATAAACCCAAATTTTTCTACTATAATCATCAATGAAGGTAATTAAATATATTTTACTTCCATTAGAATGTGGTGTTATTGTCCCACAAATGTCAGAATGAACAAGCTCCAATGCTTTCTTTTCTCTCCAAGATTTTCCTTATGGGAATTGATTACGATGTTGCTTGCTAACAACACATTCTTCATAAACTTGAGAATAAGCTGTAATTTGAGGAAGCCCTATCACCATGTTTTTTGTTGTTGTAGTGTTTTCAATCCTCCAAAATTTAGATACCTATAGCGAAAGTGCCATAACCATGCCTCATCTTCTAATTTTGTCGAGAAGCATGAATGAGCTGTGTTGTAGAGATAAAGTGGGAATATACGATTTGTCGTCATGTTAACTTGAGCAATTAAGCCCAAATTTGCGTCATAAATTTTACATATTCCATTTTTGATAAAAAATCTCGTATCCTTTTTCTTGTAACTGACTCACACTAAGCAATTTGGTATTTAAATCAGGCACCAAAAGAACATTAGCAATAGTGTGGGTGAAATTTTCTTTGGTTTGGATTGTTACCTTTCCTTTTCCCATAACATAAATTTTGGAGTTGTCATCAAACTTAACAGAGTTGCGAAAGGATTCATCCAAATCAGAAAATTCCTTCTTTTCTCCACACAAGTGGTTGCTGCAGCCAATGTCTAAATACCACATATTTTGTTGAGTTTCTTCCTTCAAGTGACAAACCATTAATAGAGACAACTCTTCTTCATTTTCTGCAAAGTTACTTTGATCTTCACTTTGTTTATTCATATCAGTTTGACATTCTAATTTATAATGGTCATACCTATGACATTTGAAACATTCAACATTAGACTTGTGTGCTGACTTTGATTTATAGGTTGTTGAGTGGTAGCCTCCATGTCCTCTGTCTCTTCCTTGAAATCTTGACGATGATTTTGTTGTTGGTTCCCACGATCATTGTTGTTTCTAACTCCTCTATTTCGACCTCTACCTCTTCCTCGTCCTCTATCATATCTACTAGATGTGAAGTGATTTTCTGATAAGGTCTTCAATGCTTGTTCTTCCTTTTCCCATTGGTTAATTTTGTGCTCATGAACCAACAAAGAACTTTGTAACTCATCAATTGACTATAAGCCAACATCATTAGCCTTTTCTATAGCACAAGAAACAAAATTAAATTATGGTGTCAAGGATCGAAGATTCTTCTCAACAATGAGAACATCTTCTGTCTTGTCTTCATAGATCCGCATCTTGTTAACGATTGCCATTGTTCTTGAAAAATAGTCTGTAACTGATTCTCCTAACTTCATTCGAAGTATTTCGAACTCCGAATGAAGTGCTTGAAGTTGCTGCCTCTTAGCCCTTGTTATACCTTGGTACTTCTTCTTCATGGAATCCCAAATATGATTGGCTGTATCTTTGCAAATAATGGTTTCCAAGATTGAGCGATAAATAGCTTGGAATAGATACTTTTTTGCTTTAAGATCCTTTAACTTCAGCCCTTCAAGTTCTGTTTTTTGTGCATCTGTCAGCATATCACCTGTTGTTGGTTATGCTACTCCAGAAACAACAACTGTCCAATATTCTTTGGACCTCATGAAATTCTCCATGAGCATGGTCCAATGGTCATAGTGACCATCAAAGCGTGAAATGGCCGGTTGTATAAAACTTTCGGAAGCCATCAATTGCACCTTTTGTTTTTCTCCTTGGAACTTAACTCAACTCTGATACCACTGTTAACAACAGAAGGAAGCATAGGATATATGTTTTCTTCTTATTCATTGATAAAGCAAAACAACCTATAAATAGGCTAATACATAACTGAAATCATCTTGAAAATATTCATTACGTAACATGCAAATTAAAGTCTAATTAACTATGAAACATAACTGAAACATAACGAAAATGCAACGAAACAAGCTTTATTGACACTCCTAAATATTAGGAAACTAAAACGTACATATTATTAATTTTCTCAACATCCTCAAGTATCCAAAAGGAAACTGCCAAATGGCGTAAGTATTATTTCATTAATGCATAGTCCACCTACTACTACTATGAAAATTTGTGATTTATTTAAGTTTGCTTTTTGTAAAGACCCAATTTATACCATAAATTTTTTTGTTCGTTTATTGTTAAACATACAAGTTCTAACAACTATTTGTCCACTATCCATTTTCATGAATTATACACTTACTATAATTACAATTAAATTTCAATAATGACAAATCCTATTACAACAATGGACAAGTAACTAAACTACGACATCCTCTGAATCCGCTAGTTCTTAGCTTTACCTGTACATCGATTATCAAAAATAGAACCAACAATAAACACAAGGGAGTAAGACATAAAATTCATGATAATCAGTGTTTACAATTCAGTATAAAATAGAAATATTTACAACAAATATAAATCCAAATTTAATACAATTCAACATTCAAACCAAATAACCATCATACTACAGTTTATCATACACATTTTAATAACAGTTAATTCAATACCACGTCGGGCAAGTCATACATTATCATAAAGGCCAATATCACGTTGGGCAAGTCATACATTGCCATAAAGGCCAATACCACGTTGGGCAAGTCATACATTGCCATAAAGGTCAATATCATGTTAGGCAAGTCATACATTGCCATAAAGGTCAATATCACGTTGGGCAAGTCCTACATTGGTTCGTCGATTTCCACCACAGGAAAATATCACAGTATACATACACCCTATATACATACAATGCTTATCCCTTACCTTGGTGTGCGTTAGTGGTAGTGCTAGACAACTTGTTAGTTTTCCCTCCGCTTCCTCAAACCTTAGGGTCTTTTCTCATTCACATCACACACAATAACCATAATCAATAACATATTCACATTATCACATAAACAACTTAATACCACACATTTATCCATAAAAATAACTCATATTTCGATATTTTATAAAATCACTTCCATTAGGAATTTCAAGCATTTAACATTAGAAACCATAAACCACATTTCTAACCTAACATTTCCCTCTTTCAACATCATTTTCGTTTTGGATTTTTGGGGTTTTCATGAATCAACCACCAATCATCCCCATTTTCGAATACCAACTCTTAACCTCGAGTTTTTCAAAGGAAAAGCTAGATAACAACAAGTTATAACTCAAAAGAGAAATTTATAAGATTTTCTATACCAAGAGAAGAGACCCAAATGTCCCAAATGAGTTTCAACAAGAGAATGAGTGTTAAAATCAAGAGGTTTACCTCTTCTCTAGCTTCTCCATGTCTCTACACGAGCTCTCACCAAGAAAATCGTCTCCTCTTCTCTTTTCTCTCAAAAACTCCCTCTCTTTTCGGGTTTGGGGCTCTTTATTAGGGTTCAGAGTTTCAGATTCTCGCCCAGGCGAGGAAGCCTCGCCTCTTTAACTTTCAAACTCGGGTTCTCTCGCTCAAGCGAGGATCCGACAGCCCCATAAATTATCCTCTCGCTCAGGCGAGCCAATTCTCACCCAAGCGAGAATCTCTCAGCCTCCAATAACTCTCCCTTGCCCAAGCGAGCCAAATCTCGCCCAGGCGAGACTCTTAGGGAAAATCCTGGGAGAAATCCTGGACTTCTCGCTCAAGCGAGGCTCTCTCGCCCAGGCGAGAATCCTCAAACATCTCCTAGGCCTACTGAGTTTCACCAAGCTTAAAAGATGATAAATTAGGGGTTACACTTTTAGCATGCAAGCTTGCTTATATTCCTAAAGAGTTGTGAGTATGGCCTCCATTGATATTTCATTTTGCACAAAAAGTGGGAACCAGAGCCTTTAACCCCACCCAAGGATTTAAATATGAGTCATCGCCACATACGAATAAGTTAAAGTTTTGGGAATCGCTAAAATCATATTGTTTTTCGGCTTCGGAAGAGGGTTGTTGGAATTCGGTCTACATGTTGAATTGGGTTGTGGTCGGCTTGGAATGCCTTGGGTGTGTACCTGAAAAGGGACTTCGATGCTCAAGTAAATATTTATAGTAGGTGTATGCTTAGAGAGAATAGTGAGAGAATACATGCATATCCTAATAGGTGACTTCGCCTATTTAAAGTGTAGGGTGAGTGATATGTGTAAGTTTTTTTAATCTTGGAAACCATATGTAAATGAATTTTAAGAATTTATAGCTTTCACATGATAAGAATAATTATATATTACTAACCTTTATTCATGACAACCAATCCTCCCTTTTCTGATGTTGTGTGTTGTTCTTTGACAATAGATAAACTCGTCTATTTCATTCCCCTTCTTTCTATGCTCTTCCTTTATTGATGGTAGATAGATTCAATCTTTCTATGCTCTTACCATTTCATTCCCTACTCTTAATTCAAAAGTTACACCATTCAAAATAAAACAGTATACCCATTCATGTAATATGAGGCATTTCTAACATTCTCTCACTTGGCTCATGTGACAATACAATTTATGCTTTGATAGACATAAAACATAATGCGCACAATCAAAATATGTTTTCCATATTCATTACATTACAAGTCATGATTAAGAACAAGAACTAATAAGAATCATGATAGTTGTACGTCATTTATCAAATATAATATTTTTCATGTACTACTATATTAGCATTATTCCTAACATATATATTAATATTAATGAGAGTCATATAATAATGTCATTTAGAAAGAAAATTTTATATTCAATATTATCATTCTCACATGTATACATAAGTATGAAAATAAAATATTAATCAGAAAGTTAAATATTAATGAGTTTACAAACTTAAATATTAATCATTCTCACCATTTCCCTCGTTTTCATTTGCCCTCGTCCATTGTTGATTCTCTCGGTCATCGACCTTCTTCTCTAAGCCTATTCTTTCAGGGTCTAGTCACCTCAGGTAATCTTCTTCCTCTGTTTTACTTAGTCAAGATGGTGAGGATAGAGTTTTAAGAGGAAAGTTACGAAAGAGACAAATCTGTGGAGGTTCTCCTTCATCATTCTCCCTCTTTTCCACCATGGCCCCCTTGACGATGACAAATGAGGAGTATCCCACCTCCTTCCCACTATGGTGGAAGGATTGTCATTCCTTGTCTCCTAGTGTGCCTCTGGTAGTTAGGATTACTTCAAGGATTTCCTTGTGAGACTCGTCGCCTCCAACCTAGAATGGGAGCATTGAGCGAGTGAGATGTACAAATCCATTACACGTCGGAATGCCACTCAGACTGAGTTGATTTTTGGAATAGGCCTTGTTATCCTCAGACTCGTATGATGATCTCCTCCTGGTAGGTTGCATTTGGTCTCATTCAATCTTTAGGTGGATTGACCTCCATTACTGCCATACTGCTTAGGCTTGGAAGGGTTCCATGTATGAAAGATTGATTATTACCGGGGTTCATGGTGTTTGTTGGTTTAGACAAAATATATGCACGAGTACTTTGATATTTCGAAATATGTTGGATGATTGCTACTTCAAACCTTGCCTTGAGTTCATTCACCTTTGTAAGGTACTTCACCAACAATGGGTCCTTAGTTTGATATGTAAGAATGTCTTTTATGAAATGAAGGGACATATCTTTTTGTTGATTGAATGACATAATTTTTGAATGGAGAATTATCAATGAAATGGTAAGACTCTTGAGAAATATATATACTGTTTGATGGAAGCACTATACTAACCAAGAAAAGGACTTGAAACAGTGTCCTCTGCTCATAAAGATTGTCTCTATCGGTCATCAATAACGGAATAACATAGAAAGGAAGGGAAAGAGATAGAAAAATATCTCTATTGATAAGAAAAACACACAACACTTAGATGAGGATCGTGTCGTCATGGATAGAGGTAATCCATAACCATTTTTATTATGTGAAAAATATAAATTCTAAAGACACATCTACATATGGTTTCAATAACTAAAACTAGGTGTCCGTGATTTGTGAACAGTAAACTTTTACTGAGAGTCAGTACAAACAATTACCTTTTTGTGCTCCCACTTATTGCTAGTTGAAGGTCAACTTCATACTCTAATGGGTTGTTGGGGTGGTGAATGAAACTAAATCTCTGTGAATGTTAAATTGTTATTCCACTTCCATTGTCCACTAGGATGCCTAATCCATTTCAATTTGGTTTGAAGATCAATCCACAAAGATTATCAACTCTTGTGTAGGGTCTAATGGTTGTCTTTTTAGTCCAACTATAAATTCAGTCAACACATGTTTCTTGATTGTGGAACGTGGTTCATACTTTATCTCAAATTGTGATAATTTGATAGACGGAGGGATCATCTTACCTTCAAGCTTGTGCTTTTTGAGATTTGTTTGATTGGTTTGTTTTGGAGATCGTTGGATGAGATTGGAAATATTGCCTTAGGCGCCTAATCATCTATAGCATAGCATAATAAGTCTCACTTAATGTCATTGTTATCTACACTACTAATAAAGGTAAAACCCAAATTAACGACACACCATTGTAATTTGTGGTTGCCTATTTTGCCCCATTATTTTATAATTTCTACCATAAAAACCATATATAATTCAATGTTTCTCTACATCTATATCTATACTTCTATATCTATATCTATAATTTTATACTACTAATAAAGTCAAAACTCAAGTTAACCACCCACAATGATGTAATTTGGGTTGTCTATTTTGTCATATTTATTTTATAATTTTTACCAAAAAACTATATATAACCCAATGTCCCTCTATACTTAATGCATATTCTATGTTATTTTTAAACAATGCACCATTTTTATATAAATTATATATGTATGGTTATGGTTTATTCATTAACACTATTTATTCATCACATATTATAAATTGGTAATCAAAATCAAAATCAGAATAAAAGAGTTATAATTTTTCTAACCACAAATAAGACATCACATATCATAAATCATAATTTTCAATAGGAATGCGGGTCGGCAGACACCTTGCTTGTGGACACGCTAGTCTATAATAAGACATAATATAATATAAATATCATTTATAATAATATATAAATGGAAACCATAAAATAACTATCCATAGTGTAATTTGTTGTTTCCTATTTTGTCATAACCAATCTATATTTTCTACTAAAAAAATAATATAACATATTTCCTTATTTTATGTTTCATATAACCTATTATCATTTTTATGTTTTAACATGCAAAATTGCAAATTATGTTTTATTAATTTTGTTATAGTTATTGAAAAAATGTAATAAAAATATACAAACACTTACAATCCACTCAATAAGAAAGTGGGTTGACACACACATAAATATCTATGAACACACTAGTTAATATAAAATAGATGGCTATGTCGATCCTCTCACTTGCCTCTAAAATATGAGCATTAGAATTTCTAGTGGGATTAAGATCCACATTTCAACTCATTGGCAGTTAACTTTGAATGTCTCATAACTTGATTCCTTAAGTCGGGATCACCTTCTAATGTAACTTCTCTTTCACATTTTAAGTAAATCACTTTATCAACATATGTTACTAGTGATATATGCTTATATAATAATATATATTATCTATTAATTTCGTATCAACAAATTCTAACATAATTGATAAATGATTTTTTTTTAATAATTGTGTGGTGTGAGATAGCAATAAAAAATAATAATCAACACTATATTATTTTACTAAATAATTTAGAGTGTAATCTAAATATTGATAGAGTAAAGATTTATACATAATGAATATATCATTTATCATTTATTGATAAAACTTTCTTTTACACTGTAAATCATTTTTTGTAATAATTTATTAATAAAATAATATATCATCCTACTAAATTCTCACATTAATCATCATACCCATATTTTTTGTAATAATTTATTACTAATGAATTCATTGGTAATAAAATTAGCAAAAAAATTTAGTATCACAATATAACATTACTCAATTTATTAACTAACCCAAGACTCTATGAGACATTAACTAACCATTTATTTGGTAGAGGAGAGTTAGCAAAAAGAGAAAGAGAGAAGAGAGAAGTTGGAGAGAAAAATGGAGTTTCTATCCTTTGGTAAGAGGGGAGAAAATAGGGACAGAATAAAAAAATGTGTGTTCCATAATTTTTTATATTTTACTTGTGAGAAGAGGAAAATGAGAGGAGAAGAAAATAACATAATAAAACACACATCATTCTTCTTACTTTCTCTTATATCAAACAATACAAAAATCATATTTATTTCTCACATCTTTCTTTCTTCCCATTATCTTTCTCACATTTTTCTATCTAATCATTTTCTTCTCTTAAACCAAAAGTGTGTCACCTGGGTTACCCTTGTAATAAAAGGGGCCTATTTTTTTCCTGTGCAAATACTGTCATACAAATCAGGAGAAACAAACACCGGACTTTGTCGCTTGGGTTCGCAGAAAACGTTGTTCGCTACAATCAAACCTTCTTCAACGCTTTCTTCATTTCAACAATGTTCTACAGAGGGTAACCCAACACACTCTTTCTACATGTTACACCCCTTTATTTTCCTTTTTTGTACCCAATCGAGATTTTGGGGCATAATTTCATTTAATGTGCTTTGATTTTCATTTCATTCTAGTGATGAATGGTTTCATTGTGGTATAGTCTATTAGTATTAAAATATAATTCTAACAAGTTTGCATTGTTAGGGATTGCTGATGTTATAGCATCTTTGTCTGTGTAAAATTGAATGCCGGAAACCGGTACATTCTTTAATCTTACCCATCATTGCATTAGAATGAGTTTTGTTCAGTGTGCTGTAACGAAAGGGACATTTCGCACAAGCGCAACCTCTCGAAACTTGACAATATTCTAGATTACTATGTTTTCTAGAGGAAAGTGATGTCAAAGCATGGAAAAATTAGATTAATGTCATCACGTGATTCATATCTTTGTTTATTTCTCATTTTGAATCCATAAAAATACCGCAATTATATTTGAACACTTTTGTCAATTCAGGATTAAAGTATTTTTCTTCAGATTGCTGCAATTCTGCCCACATAAATTACTTAACAGAAATCATTGTGGATAATCTTTATGAATTATGATAGTCTCAGTATACTCTTTATGTTCAACGAATAAATGCTTATTGTTAAAGGTGCTGCCTAGCTTTGGTGTTATTCCTTGTGTTTGTCTACGCTTCATTATGCGTATGAAAGATGTTTAGGGCTTGAAGTTTATACAATGATTTATAGATCGGTTAAGTAATAGGCAGTTGGTATCCTATGAATAAGATCCAACCTGAGTGGAAGTCATTGTTAAGGTCAAAGTTGATATTTATGAGATGTTATTTGTGCCCTGAGTTTGGAGATGTGCTATGGTCATTAGAATGAAGTGTCTTGGTAATTTGGTGTGTGATAATGGCTTAGTGAGTATATCAGTAGTTTAGGCATGAGAAGAAACACGAACAACTGCAAGAACTTTGTTTTTGACTTTCTCTCTAACAAAATAGAGATCAGCTCTATATGTTTAGTTCTTGCATGTAGAATAGGATTTTGAGCTAAGGCAACAATACTTAAATTATCACAAAATACTGTAGGTTGAGCTGAGTGAGTACTGAGTAAAGATTGAGCTCATTGAAGCTCTTGAGCTGCCAAAGCAAGGCTGTGATATTCAGCTTCAGTGCTTGAAATTGTGTTTTTTTTTCTTGGACGACTAAGTCACTAGGTTAGGACCCATAAAAATACATGCTCCTTAAACTGGTTTCCTATCATCTGTAACAGTTACCCAATCAGCATCACAAAATGCATAAAGAGGCAAGGGTTTGGAAGACTCAAGTGGTTTTAACAGTAAACCATGATAAAGAGTAGCTTTGAGATACCTAAGAATTCTTTTTACAAGAGTCCAGTGTTCCTGAATTGGTTGAGACAGAAATTGACACACCTTATTCACACTAAAAGTGAAATCAGGTTGAGTAACACTAGCATACTGAAGTGCTCTAACCACAGATCTATAAAAGGTAGGATCAACTTCGAATTGCCTCCATGTTTAGTTAACCTGCAACCTACAACCTACAACCTACAACCATGGGAGTGGAATCCATTTTGCTGAACCTATGAGCTTCCAATAGATCCTTGATATACTCAATTTGATTTAGTAAGAGAACATCATTAGGAATATGTTTGACTTCTAAGCCAAGAAGTAATCTAATCTGCCAAGTTGTTTTAAGGCAAAGACATTGCTCAATTTGGAAATAAGTTGTTGAATATGTTAAGAAGAATCAGTAACACGGAACCCAAAGGAAACAAGAGTAGACTTTAATCTTTCAAACCATTGTCTAGGTGCTTGATTTAAGACATAAATGGCTTCATTCAATTTGCAAACAAGGGATTTATCCCTATTGTGAAACCCAATAGGTTGTTGCATATAAGCTTCTTCTTGCAAAATACACTTTAAAAGGCACTGTTTATAGCAAGTTGTTGAATATCCCAATTATGAGTAATTGCCAATGTAAGAATGATCCTAATAGTGATAGGTTTAACAACAAGGAGTAAGTTTCTATAGAGTCAAAACCCTATTTTTTGGTGAAAACCTTTAACTACAAGTCTTGCTTCGTATCTTTGTATAGTTTAATTATGAAAATCCATTTGCAACCAATAGTCTGCTTATGAGAAGGTAAAGGCACTAAAGAACAAGTGCCAAGAGCTAGTAAGGCATTATATTATTCTTCCATTGCCGTATCCATGTAGGATCAAATAAAGCTTCTTGTACTGTGATGGGTTCTATTCCAACCAATAAAGATTGATATGTTTGAAAATTCCATACTTAGATCTAGTTTGCATAGGATACATAGAACTGGAAACATGTTACACATGCAATGAAGGAGAAGCAACAATAGAGGGAGAGTGAAAAAATGAATTTTCAGGAAGAACAATGGTTGGACTAGGTGTGACTGATGTAGAGTGAGTGGGAGAAATAGGAGCAACCAGTGAAGAAGTGGATGTTGAGGCTGGTGAGACATCTGATGATGAAACCTACTTTGAAGGTATAAAGAATGAAGAAAAATTAAGGCTCTCTATAGGTGAAAAGGAAGTGGAACTAGATGAACAAGTAGCGGTTGTAGTAGAACTAATGACATAAGGAAAACGCCATTCATTAAAAACCACATATTTGGAATTATACATACTCCTTCTTTAGGGATACACTTGTAACATGTGCTTGAATAACCAAGAAAAGTGCATTTAGTAGGTTTGAATTCAAAATTATGAGTATTGTATGGGCGAAGATGTGGGTAACAAACACAACTAAACACTTTTAAATGGCTTTAATCAGGAGTAGTGTTATGAGGGCAACAAATGAAACTTTGTTTTGAAGAGATGTAAGAAGCGTATACATGAGGTATACTACAATTAATGTTGTCAAATGGTGTCCATGGCGGACAACAGTTCTAGGAAGAGTGCCATTCTCCATTTGAAAAAAGTTGTTAAATGACGACGTTCATTGGCAGAATGGTGGAGACAGTTTTTTTTTTCTTTCTGGGTTTTGTTTTAGTTTTTTAAGGGAAATTTGGGGCTTTACCAAAATTGTAAACCTTAAATTAAACGTTGTCTGCTTTTGACCTCTCTTTCTCTCACTATTATCGAATGCCAACCATGCCGGAAAGAGGTGGCAGTTCCAGGTCAGATGACATTCGCTTTTCAAAAAACCAGTTAAATGGTGATGTCTGACATTTGATGATTTTGGACAGTCATGGCAGTATGGCGGACATGGTGTTGCTAGTGGGATTTTAATGAGTTTTGTTTTCAGGGTTTCAGGTTTTGTAATGGCAACTTTGGGTTTTACCCAAAAAATCTAAACCCTAACTTAAACCCATGCTTGTTTGCTTTGTCTACAAGGAAGGACAGTTGAACCCTTCTTTCTCTTGTTCGTTTGCTTCCTCTCTTATTCATCTGCTTCGTCTCTCTCTCTTGTTCGGCCGACCCAACTTGGTTCTCTGGGCAAGGCAGTTGCTTCATTCTCTATAGTTGCTTTGTCTTCGTTTCCACTTCACATCTTCCCCGCTTCAACTTCGTTCCATAGGTGATTGTGCAAGAAAAGAAGGAGAAAGACATTGAAGCATATTGAAGAGTGGTATGGGATGGTGTTGATATGTTTGGTGATTCATACCAAGAAAGGAAACAAACTTGATATTAAAAGAATGGATGGCTTGGTCTACGTAAAATACAATCAAGCATTGATGAGTGCAATGCATTGTTTGTTGGGGGAGGTGGATAGTGATGTTGAAGGCAGAAATGAGAGGGTTTTTGAGTATGATGATCTTGAGTGGGATGTTGTTTATAAGGCTTCTGGGATAGGAGAGCCTACAATTGAATAATACTAGGCAGTAAAGAACAAAGGAACTTATACGTATACTTTCGAGAGGAAGAGCTAAGAAAGCTAAAGGTCCTTCAACATCCAAAAGAGGGAAAGAGAAAGCGATTGAAGTAGATGAAGAAATGGAACTTGAAGATAGCATTGAAGAGAGTGAAGAAGAACTTCAAGCTTTTGAATGTGATGAGTCAAACGAATAAGAAATTGAAGGATATATTGTTGAGTATGCTGAGGAGAATTATGATTGGGAGTAGGTGGATGATGTCTAGAAGAAGGATTAGATCTTTTATCTTAATATTTGTCTTTACCTTTTGATTTTTAGTTGTGTGACCTTAGGAATTGTTGCTGGTTGGTTTCACCCCATTGAACCTAAGTCGCAAAAGATCGTACAAGCTCATATCTAGAGAATACAAGAACTTTGATGAGAAGTTCAACCTTCAACGAATGCCACTTAGAATTAGACCATCCGACAATAGTGCAGGAAAACCTGACCAAATAATTAAAGAAATAAACCAACAAATAACCAAAACTTGAAGGTTTAGGCTACAAACCGTGATTAATTAGAGTAATTGTTTATAAGGGATACCTTATTTCAGGCGAGTCCTCCACCTCAAATCTCATCTAGAAGCGCATGCTTATAGAAAACTTGTTGTTAACTGCCTCTAGATATTTGTTCAGACCAATAATAAACTGGTTAGTCCTACATGCATTAGGAGTCATATTAATTATTAAGAAAAAGTTACACAATCTGATACATAATAGGTTAATAATTGTGTAACATTGTAACAACTTTTACATTACAGTTCAAAATGTTTACAAACCTTGGTTTGTAATAAACCATAAACACGGTATGAGTCATAACAGCATGGGAAGTAGTGAAAGCACTCCATGATGCATACTCTGGCTTGATATCACAGATAAAGGCATCAAACTCTGCTGCCGAGCGAGACGACTTACACTAACTCTCAACTCACCATTCTCTCCCCTACAAAGAATCAAGACACCAAAGTTCAGACAACTACAAGAGACCCAACATGAAAAGCAGGAAACTGTTTATGGTAACAAGATTTTTTTTTGGTTAAAGATTATTTAAAAATACCTTAATAACACAAAAGCATCTCCAGCATCTAATCATTTGGATGTGACAAATGTACTCCACCTAGTTGTATGCAAGTGCCTCCTCGGAGTATTTGTAATATGATTAGGTCAACCAAGGAGGCACTTAAGATGGTGAATCTGTCAATCCATTGTGATTGGGTGAGTTTCAACATTTCGATCAATTTCTCACTTAAGAGGGCATTCATCATAGAGTTATTTGTCCACACACTCATCATCAGAATGGAACTATTTAAAGAAAGCATCGTCAGAGACGTGTTTAGCCTTGTTGGTGCAATCTTTCCTTACTTTTGTTCTTATGGGGTCATGCCTTTATTACAACACTCAGTGTTGTTGGTGGCGGCACATGGCGTTTGCTAAAATTCTGACATCATGGCATTGTGGGTAAATAGGGGATATCATCATGGCAGTTAACAAAAAATAATTAAAAATATAATACAGATATTAAAAATAAATAATAGCATAAATCACATAACAAACAAGCATCAAATAACATAAGTTTCAATAAAATTCATCAGGTCTCGTAACTTCATAAAGTAAAATGAGCAATACTAACTTCATCGGGTTTCTAAGCTGAAATTGTCTTTAAACGTCTCCCAACCAAAAAAAGAATGTAAATCTTTACAAAAGGCTCTAAAGCAGAGTCAGATATGCCTAGGGGACATTCTGAATTACATCCTTCAACTTATTTAAATTAATGTCAAAACATTGTCTCTCTTCTTTATGTAGAAGTAATATGTTAACCTTAACTTCATTGACTTTTAAATGATCCCGAATAGTTTGAATGGGATCATTGCTTTCCACCCCAATACCTGCATCCCAAATGCCACAAGCATATCTCATGTTATTTGATGATTGTTCTTATATGATTTATGATATTTATTAATTTTTATTATTTTTCTATCTGTATTATATTTCTAATTATTTTTTGTCAACCGTCATGATGATATCTGCTATTTTCCCGCAACGCCGTGATGACAGAATTTTGACAAAATGCCATGGGCCGTCATCCACCATCGACAACACTGACTGTTGTAATAAAGGCATGGTCCCATAAGTGCAAAGGTAAGTAAAACTTGCTGCAACAAGGCTAAACTCGTCTCAACAATATGACAATGCTTTCTCTAAATAGTTCCATTCCAATAATGAGTTTGTGGATAAATAACTTTATGATGAATGCTCTCAAGTGAGAAATTGATGGAAAGGTTGAAATTCACCCGATCACTATGGACAAATTTTACCCTTTTAGTGAACTGTGTTTCGGCCATTACTAAAAAGTTTTTAAACATTGTTAATGTGTCAGACTTTTGTTTTAGTAAAAACAACCATTTATAACGAGTAGCAGCATCAACAATGGAGAAATAGTACTTAAAACTAGAATGAGAAAGTATAGGAGCTACTCCCTAAGTCCAAGTAGAGTAAATGAAAGGCATTGTGATAGACACTAGGTGAAGCATGTGCATGAATTTATGAGATTTACTACGTAGCAACATGCAGTACAGAGATGTAGAACAATTTTACTCACATTGGAGATATTACAGTTATTAAGAACATTTTTAGAATACCCTCATAAGGATGTCCTAACCTAATGTGCCAAAGAAAATAACAAGGCACTTCATCAAAGATAGTGGATTTACAATATAATTACAAGTGGTAATGAAGAACTAATAGAAACTCTTGTTTGCAGACTATCAGTTGTAGATTGTGGAAGAGGATGATGAAAAGCATATAATCCTTCACTAGTAAGAAATTCTGAAGTAGGACTTGCTTAAAGACCTGAGATTTTACAAAACAAGTGTCTTGAAACCCAAAGAAGCAAGTTATCTTTGGAAAATTGACTCACAACAAATTTTTAGTTATGGCTGGAATGTGTAAAAGATTTAGTTTCATAGTAATTGAGGAATTGAAAGGGGATTGAAATTGATTGGATCCTATAGCAGTAATAGGTAAGCCAATGACGTTACCCATATAAATCTGATTGTTAGTGAATTGTTTAGTAGGTTGAAGGAATAGAATTGAATCGGTTGTAAGATGATTGGTAGCTTCAGAATCAGGGTACTAGAGATTAATTGGGACATTCTTGTCAATTACAACTGTCATAGCATATGGACCTTGAGAATCAGCAAACTGTGTAGTGGAAAGACCATTCTGAACAAATGAATGAGTATTAGCTTGAGAAGCAGTGGGTGGCCCAAAAGGAGCAGATAAAAGGGAAGTATAGTTGGGCATAAGATAAGAGTAGTGTGACCTAACATACATATTAGAAGGAACCTAAGATCTGGGCCCAAACATATGATTAGAAGGTTTATGGTACACCGAGTGATAGCCAAAGGGAGCAGTGTAAGAACCTGAAGGTGCACCATAACCAGGATGAGCAACATAGAAATCGGATGGTGCATAGTAGCACTAAGACATTTGACGGTAACGATTACTGTAACCGCAAAATAGAAAAGATCCTCTCCCAAGGCCATGACCACAATGACCACCAGGACCGCCTTGATAACCACCTTACATTGAAGTATACATCATGTGTTTGGTGTGTGGATTGTGACAGTGGAAAGTTAGAACTCATTGGAGAATAAAATGGTTGTGATTGAATCGAAGTTGGTGATTGATTGGAGAAACTATGCTAGAGAAATATAGAAAGTGAAGGAGAGAAAAGAGAGAAACTTAAACTGATTGATTAGGAACTCATTGTCTGCTTTGAGACACTTCAGCTTCTTTCCAGTCTCACGTTTTACTAGTGCATGGAACTCTTTGAATGCTGATAGTACTTGATCTTTGTTTTTCAACAAGTACACTCATACTCATCTCGAGTGACCATTTATGAATGTGACAAAATAATAGGCTCCTCCAAGAGATCTTTCTGATGGTGCACAAACATCTGAATGCATCAGTTCAAGCACTTTATTTCTCTGTGAGGGAATGTCAGATCTCTGAAAACTGACTATGTTGTTTACCATAAAGACAATTAGTACATGAGTCTAAAATTTGATCTTTTATATCTGGAAGGTGATCTTTCGCGATCATTTGAAGTTCCTTCTCACTCATATGCCCCAATCGTATATGCCAAAGATCTTTGGATTTCGTAGCAACATTTGCTTCTCCGAAAAAAATTCCTCCTTGCATAATGTATAAAGATCATTCCTTTGAGCCTCTAGCAACGACTAGGTTGCCTTTTATTAATTTTCACTTTCCAGCACCAAAGTGACTTGCAAAACCATCATCATCCAACTTACCCATTGAGACAAGGTTGAGACACATATCTGGGACATGTCTCACCTCCTTCAATACAAGCTTGCCTCTTGTGTCTGTTAGCAATACAATATCGTCAATTCCTGTAATCTTGCTTGTAACATGGTTTCCACTTTCCACAGTACCATAATCACCTTTCTTGTAGTTTGAGAAAAAAACCTTCATGTGGACTTACATGAAAATAGGCACCATAATCAAAGATCCACATCACCATATGCAACATTCAGGTAATTGTCTTCTCCAATGAGGAGAACATCATCGTCTACGACGATGGCTGTGGTAGGCTTATGACCATTTTTAATTGGATCAACTAAGTCTTCATGAACATTTTCAGCTTTTTGGTCTCACTTCAGGGATCTACATTCAGATCTCTTATGCTCTTCTTTACTACAATAGTAACATATCATTGACCTCATGCGAGATTGAGAGTGACCTCTGAATTTGCTTTTGCGTCTTCCACGAGATCCATTCTTCCCATGAGTTTCACTTCTTCCACGTATTTCAACAACATTTGCTTCAGAATTGAAGGATATACTCCATTCTTTCCTTCTAGATTCTTTATTCAATAGACTGTCTTAAACAGTGTCCATTGAGACCTTCCCATGTGGGACAAAGTTGCTGAGTGTGATCACCAATGTATCCCAACTTTTAGGCAACAAACTTAGTAGCAGTAGTTCTTGCAGCTCATCATCAATCTTGATATCTGTCTTTGTCAATTGATTGGCAAGACCCTTGAATGAATAATGTAAGGATCCAAATTCTACCATTGAAATTTTTTCTTTTATTTTAATCCTTCATACTTAATTTTTTTTCCATGTTACACCACACATACATTCCCTTTTCCCTTTTAATTCATTCATTTCTTTAATTATATAATAACTCTAATCATACAACTTCGGTTTCATACCATAATACTCTTAATTACGGAAAAACATAATTCATATTAAAGTCTCCTAGTAACTACTGCATACAACTAGCTATGGGTTTCCAAAAATACCCATGGCTACAAATATCTGAAGTTACAATTAACCATGTCTACAAACATGTCCAAATATCATGCTCATGGTTACAAATATTCAGTTCATAACACAATTAGTTAGATTACAAAACAATACAGATAAGGCCTTCGAAACTAAAAGCGCCTAAAACTACAAATCAAGCATCCTTAATTCATCCATTTACCTACAATGAGATTATCATAACCACGCAATAAAAACAAGGGAGTAAGTCATTAGTTCAAAACTAACATTGCAAGTAATCCACATATTAAGTATAAATAAGGATTTGAATAAATTATAATCACAAGCACATAAATATAAACATTCGTATCTCATTCCTTCCACTTCCATGTTGTTCATATTCACTCTATAGTATATATATCCCATAATATATATTCTATAGCATGCATATTACTTTCATTCCAAACATACCCTTTTCACATTATTCATATTCACTCTATAGTATATATATCCCATAATATATATTCTATAGCATGCATATTCCTTTCAACCAAAAATACTCATTTCCATGTTATTCATATTTACCCTATAGTATATATATCCCATAATATATATTCTATAGCATGCATATCACTTTCATTCCAAACATACCCTTTTCACATTATTCATATTCATCCTATAGTATATATATCCCATAATATATATTCTATAGCATGCATATTCCTTTCATCCAAACATACTCATTTCCATGTTATTCATATTCACCCTATAGTATATATATCCTATAATATATTTTCTATAGCATGCATATTACTTTCATTCCAAACATACACTTTTCACATTATTCATATTCACCATATAGTATATATATCCCATAATATATATTCTATAGCATGCATATTCCTTTCATCCAAACATACTCATTTCCATGTTATTCATTCACCCTATAGTATATATATATACTATAATATATATTCTATAACATGCATATTACTTTCATTCCAAACATACTCTTTTCACATTATTCATATTCCATAGTAATTCACCCTGGATCACATTCAACAAGTCTACACCGTACAAATAATCTTCTATCACATCGGGTAGCTCTAGTTAATCCCCTACCACATAGGACAGATCTAGTTAATTCCCCATACCACATAGGGCAGGTCTAGTTAATTCCCTATACCACATAGGGCAAGTCTAGTTAATTCCCCATACCACATAGGGCAAGTCTAGTAATTCTCCATACCACATAGGGCAAGTCTATACCACGATGATCCACTACAAACATACTCTTTTCACATTATTCATATTCCATAGTAATTCACCCTGGATCACATTCAACAAGTCTACACCGTACATATAATCCTCTATCACATCGGGTAACTCTAGTTAATCCCCTACCACATAAGGCAGGTCTAGTAATTCTCCATACCACATAGGGCAGGTCTATACCACGATGATCCACTACCACTTCGGATAGGCAACAACAATAATCCACTACCACTCAGGGTAGGACAACAGCAATAATCCACTACCACTTAGGGTAGGACAACAACAATAATCCACTACCACTCAAGGTTGGACAACAACAATAATCCACTACCACTCAGGGTAGGACAACAACAATAATCCACTACCACTCAGGGTAGGACAACAACAATTATCCACTACCACTCGGGGTAGGACAACAACAATATGCTTACAAACATATTACCTCTTACACGTACCTTATTCCCATCATCTCATATAAAATGGAAACACTTATCCCTTACCTTGGTGAGCGTTGGGGTCGGTTACGAGTAACTTTAAAAGTCTCCTCCGCGATTTCCTCAAACCTTAGGATCTTTCCTCATTCCCACCAATAACATCAATGTCAGTCATTTATTCAAAATAACACATAAACGACTCATATTTCATCGTCAAACATACAAGAGATTCACATATTTTCAAGGTTTCCAAAACTACTTCAATACGAGTTTCCAAACATCTAAAACATACATATTCATCTCATATATCAACATTAGAGCACAAACTCATCTTCTACATCTAACATTTCACCCATTTCCCTTTTTACTCACATTCTCAATTTGGGGGTTTTGGGGTTTTCATGAATAAACCCACAAAACCTTTCCATTCATCAAATACTAACTCTAAACCAAGAGTTTACAAGAGAAAAACAACATAAAACGAACCATAACTCTAAAGGAAGAGTTTCCATAGTTTCTCACACTTTGAGAAGAGATCCATACTCCCAAAAACGAGTTTGAAAGGGAGAAAGAGAGTTAGAATCAAGAGATTTACCTCTTCTCAAGCTTATAGATGATTCCCACGAGCTCTTCCTCTCAAAATCACCTTCTCCTCTATTCTCTCTCAATTTCTAACCTTAAAATGTGTTTGGGGTTTATATTATAAAGCAAACTCGTCGGGTTCTCGCTAAAGAGACATCAAAATCATGTACAAAGTAGTATTCATAGTACAATTAGTTAATTCAATAACAATTGATTAAAGTTACAAAATGATGGATAAAGAGACATCAAAATAAAGGTCTCTAATTTCCTACTCAAAAATCATCCTTTCCCCGTCCACCTACCTACAATGGGATTAACATTTACCATACACAAACAACACAAAGGAATAAGTCATTAACTCAATAAAATTTCAATGTAAGTTAATCCACATTTAATAGAGTTAAACAACGATATAAGTCGTCATCTGTACTTTTGAAAAATCATGCTACATAACTCGAGCTAGAGTCGCTAACCCATTCCGGTCGGCTAAAAACGAGTTTTATTTTCATTGACACTCCACCAATACATAAACCATAAATCCACCCGTCATCACTACAAACATACCCATATATATTTGTAGTGACCAAGTGATTTACCATTTATTACTTTGTTTCCGAGTTTTATTTCCATTGACACTCCACCAATAAATAGACAATAAACGCACCCGACATCATTACAACATAGCGTATATGCCTGTAACTACAAAGTGACTTACAGTTTATTGTGTTATCCGAGTTTTATTTCCATTGGCACTCCACCAATAAATGGACAATACATGCACCCGACATCATTACGGCATAGCGTACATGCCTGTAACTACAAAGTGACTTACAGTTTATTGTTTTATTCGATTTTTATTTCCATTGGCACTCCACCAATAATTAGTCAATAAATGCACCCGACATCATTACAACATAACGTATATGTTTGTAACTACAAAGTGACTTACAATTTATTGTTTTATTCCGAGTTTTATTTCCATTGGCACTCCACCAATAATTAGTCAATAAATGCACCCGACATCATTACAACATAACGTATATGCTTGTGATTACAAAGTGACTTACAATTTATTGCTTTATTCCGAGTTTTATTTCCATTGGCACTCCACCAATAATTCGTCAATAAATGCACCCGACATCATTACAACATAACGTATATGCTTGTAACTACAAAGTGACTTACAATTTATTGATTTCATTTCGAGTCTTATTTCCATTGGTACTCCCCCAATAAGTAAACCGTAAATTCACTTCTAACCATTATCAACATGCCCATATATGTTCATAATGATTAAGTGATTCACATTTTATCCATTATCCATAACAGAAAATCCACGCATTTTCCAACACAATGCATAAATTAAAGACTTATCCTTACCTCGGTGAGTGTTGGGTTTGGTTTTTGGCGACTTCGTAAGTTCCACCGACACCACCTCCAAAGTTAGGATCTTTCCTCATTCCCACCACATAACACAATGTTAGTCATTCATTCCAAATAGCAAATAAATAACTTATATTGCATCATTCAACCAAACAAGACATTTATCATATTTTCCATGGTTCTATACTATTTTCATTATGAGTTTTCAACCATCTAAAACATACACATCATCTCATATTTTAACATTATAAAGCAACTCGTCTTCTACCTTTAGCGTTTTACCCATTTTTCCTCTCTAACCACATTTTCTCTCTAGGGTTTTGGGGTTTCCATGAGTCAACCCACAAACCCTTTCCATCCTTGGAATACTAACTCAAAACCAAGAGTTTACAAGGTACAAGCGACATAAAACGAACCATAACTCGAAAGAGAGAGTTTCCATGGTTTTACACACTTTAAGAAGAGATCCATAATACCACAAATGGGTTCTTAAGATAAGAAGAGAGTTAGGATGGAGAGTTTTACCTCTTCTCAAGTTCTTGAACAAGAATCAAAGCTCCTATACCTTGGGAATGCTCTCTTCTCTCACCTCTCTTCAATTCTTAACCTGAAAATGGATTTGGGGTTTCCCTCATTTAATGTTCTCGTCGGGTTCTCGCTTAAGCGAGCTTTCTCTCGCTCAAGCGAGAAAATCCCGCCCATTTTAAAAACTCAACTCTGACCCTCTCGCTCAAGCGAGGGATTCTCGCTCAAGCGAGGATCTCATAGTGTCAACAGCCCCAAAATGCCATTTATCGCCCAAGCGAGACAACTCTCGCTCATGCGAGAATTCTCAAGTATAGCCCAGGATTTCACCCTCCCAGATGAACCTCTCTTGCCCAAGCGAGAATCTCTCGCTCAAGCGAGGATCTCTCGCTCAAGCGAGGATCCCAAGACTGATACTATAATTTTAAAGATTTAAAATTTGGGGTGTTACAATCCTCCCCCTCTTATAAGAATTTTCGTCCCCGAAAATTAAACATACGTGGATTCAAACAAATAAGGGTAATCCTCCCTCATCTCTTGCTCAACTTCCCAAGTAGCGTCTCCTTCATCCACCTGACTCCACAACACCTTTACCAAGGCAATATCCTTGCCTCTCAATCTCTTTATACTGGTATCCATGATTCTCACGGGCAACGTTGCAAAAGTCAAATTATCCTTCAACTCTATCTGATCGGACTCAACCACATGAGATGGATCTCCAACATATTTCCTCAACTGAGATACATGAAACACATTATGGAGATTGGACAACAACGGAGGTAAAGCAATACGATACGCTACCGGCCCAATTCTCTTCAATATCTGATACGGCCCGATAAATCGAGGAGTCAGCTTACGGGACTTCAACACTCTACCGGTAGTCGGAACAACTCTCATGAAAACATGATCTCCCTCGTTAAATTCAAGAGGTTTCCGCCTCTTGTCATAATAGCTATTCTGTCGACTTTGGGCGATTCTCATATGTTCTCGGATTTTCTTGATCTTATCCGTCGTTTCCTGGACCAGTTCGGGTCCCAATATCAAGTTCTCCCCAATTTCAAACCAACTCACTAGAGTTCGGCACTTCCTACCATACAACGCCTGAAAAGGTGCCATCCCAACACTCGAATGGAAGCTATTGTTGTAGGTAAGTTCGATCAATGGGAATATGCTATCCCAACTCCCTGGTTGTTCTAAGACACATGCCCTTAAAAGGTCCTCCAATGACTGTATTGTCCTTTCTGATTGACCGTCCGTTTGTGGATGATAAGCTGAACTCAACTTCAACTTAGTTCCCAAAGCGGTTTGCAAACTAGTCCAAAAGTTTGAAGTGAAACGGGGGTCCCTATCCGACACAATGCTTGACGGTATTCCATGCAAGCGAACAATTTCCCGGATATACAATTCTGCCAACCTCTCCAAAGAGTACCTCATGTTCATTGGCAGAAAGTGAGCAGATTTAGTTAACCTATCCACGATCACCCATATCGAATCATATCCTCTCCGAGTCTTCGGAAAACCAGACACAAAATCCATGGAGATACTATCTCACTTCCATACGAGAATTTCTAGGGATTGTAACTCTCCCGTCGGTCGTTGATGCTCAATTTTTGCTTTCTGGCATATATTAAACAACTCGAAACATATGACGCCACATCTCTCTTCAATCCAGACCACCAAAACAACTTCTTCAAGTCTTGGTACATTTTCGTTGTCCCTGGGTGAAAGCTCATCTTGCTCTTATGGGACTCCTCCAAAATACTATTCTGTAGCCCTTCATCATAAGGCACACACACTCTCCCCTTGTAACACATCATCCCACTGGAGTCCGTTACAAAGTCGGTTTCCCTTCCACTCATCATCAAATCACGTTTGTCCATCAACTCAATATCTCCAACTTGCATTACTCGGATTTGATCAAATAGTTCGTTCGTGACCTTCAGCATACCAACTATCATACTATGAGGTTTCATTCGGACGTCTAGGTTCATATCCCTGAACTCCTCTACCAGCTTCTGTTCCCTAATCATCAAAGCTGACATGTGCAAAGATTTCCGACTGAGTGCATCGGCTACTACATTAGCCTTTCGTGGGTGGTACTGCAATCCAAAATCGTAGTCCTTTAAAAATTCCATCCATCTCCTCTGTCTCATATTCAACTCTTTTTGATCAAACAGATATTTTAAAATCTTGTGGTCGCTGTACACCACAAACCTTATACCATAGAGATGGTGTCTCCAAATTTTCAAAGCGAAGACTACTGCAGCCAATTCTAAATCATGCGTAGGATAGTTTTGCTCATGTGTTCTTAACTAACGAGAAGCATAGGCAACCACTTTCCCCTCTTGCATCAGGACATAACCCAAACCTTGTTTGGAAGCATCACAATAAACATTGAAATCCTTATCCATACAAGGAAGAACCAACACTAGCGCCGTAGTCAACCTTCGTTTCAACTCTTGAAAGCTTTCTTCCCAACGGAGTGTCCACACATACGGTTCTCCTTTCCTAGTAAGCTTAGTCAATGGTAGGGCCCACTTCGAAAATCCCTCAATGAATTTCAGATAATAGCCTGCCAAACCCAGGAAGCTCCGAATTTCAATAACCGACTTGGGCACGGCCCATTCCATAACCGCTTCAACTTTTGAAGGATCCACAACTACCCCTTCCTTGGTTATCACATGCCCAAGAAAGTTCACCGACTCCAACCAGAAATCACACTTAGACAATTTAGCATACAACTGGTTCTTACTTAGTAGTTCTAGTACAATCCTCAGGTGCTCTGCATGTTCCACTCGGCTTTTGGAGTAAACCAGAATGTCATCAATAAATACCACTACAAATGAATCCAAATACGGATGGAAAACCCGATTCATGTAGTCGGTGAATATTGCTGGAGCATTCGTTATGCCAAAAGGCATGACCAAATATTCGAAATGTCCATACCTTGTCCTAAAAGCAGTCTTTGGAATGTCATCTGTTTTCAACCGAAGTTGATGGTAACCCGATCGAAGATCAATCTTAGAAAACACTACCGTCCCTCTCAACTGATCCATCAAGTCATCAATCCGAGGCAATGGGTATTTGTTCTTAATCGTAACCTTGTTCAACTGCCTGTAATCGGTACACAATCGCATACTATCGTCTTTCTTCTTAACTAGCAAAACAGGCACGCCCCACGGCGAGACACTCGGGCGAATAAATTTCTTAGCCAACAATTCCTTAACCTGCTTTTTCAGCTCAGCTAACTCTAATAGTGCCATTCTATAAGGAGCTATAGAGATGGGTCCCGTTCCCGGCACTAAATCAATGGAGAATTCAACTTCTCTCACTGGAGGCAATTCCAGAATATCACCAGGAAAGACTTCCGGAAACTCACTAACTATCGGAATGTCCTCAACCTTGGATTTCTCAAAACCTTCTAGGGAAGCCAACAACATGAACACGACCCCTCCCTCCTTATAGGAAGTTCTGACTTCCTTTGCCGACATCGGCTTCATACAACCAACCTCCTCCGAAATCCCATCTGGATTTCCGAACATCACGGTCTTATCAGCACAATTAAGCACCACATGATTTGCTGACAACCAGTTCATCCCCAGAATCAAATCTAACTGGGATAGTGGTAAACAGATTAAATCCACGGTAAAATCCCTACCGCTTACCACCACCGGACACCGAGACACAACTGCCGACACCACCACAGGCACATCAGTTGGGGTGGACACGACCAAGTCGAAAGGCAACGACTTAGTTTGTAAATTCAGTCTATCCACGCAGTCAATAGATACAAAGGAGTGTGTTGCTCCCGAATCAAACAACACTAAAAGGGAAATACCTGACACCATGCAATTACCTTTAATCAGGCCATCTACGCCCGATGCCTCTGCACCACTCATGGTGAACACTCTGCTAGTGGATCGAGGTCGTTCAACCCTCACAACATTCACGCTCTGCGGTAGCTTAGGACAATTCCTTCGAATATGTCCAACTTCCTTGCAATAAAAACAAGTAAGCGCCATTCCGGGGCACGAGTCACTGACATGAGTTCGGCCACATTTGTTGCACATAGAGGGAGTGTTCAACCGTGACCCTCCAGCAGTGACATGAGTCATCGACCCATGCGAAGGATGACTCCGATTACTCGTCGGAGGGAAGTAAGGCTTCCTTTCCTCATGAACCGCCTTCCCTTTCCCTTTTCCGTGTGGAAAGTTTCGTTGAGGCCCAAAGTGTTTGGGAGGAACCACCCTAGATGTCGCCGCTTCATCAACTGCCAATTCATCTTCATACACCCTACACTTGTTCACCAGGATAGGGACATCAGCAATCTCTTGGTGCCCAAACATACTTTTCAACTTGGGCTTCAAACCCGATTCGAACTTGGCGCATTTGGACATTCCGTCCATTTCCAACTCGGCGTAGGGGCAAAACCGAGCCAACTCTTCAAACTTGGCCGCGTAGTCTCCTATTGACATGTCCCCTGTTCCAGCTTCAGGAATTCCATTTCCTTCTTCCTTTTCAAATCAGCGGGAAAGTACTTGTGTAGGAACTTCTCCTTGAAGGTACCCCAGGAGATCAGTCGTCCTTCGGCTTCCATCTATCGCCGAGTATACTCCCACCAGTTCTCAGCCTCGGTCACCAACATGTAAGTAGCATAGGTTAACTTCTGAGCCTCAGTGCAGTTCATGGCTTTGAAGATCCGCTCTACCCCTTGGATCCACTCGATGGCAGCTTCAGGAGCAAATCCCCATTGGAACTGAGTGATTCCTCCTGCAGAACTCATCTAAGCCCCGATATTCCGTCGGCCCAGGTGGAACTAGTGGATGTGGATTCGGGCTTGGTGTCGGATTCTGGTTCAGATTCTGCAAGTTCTCGTTGACCTGCTGTAGCGCCGCCACCATTTGAGCTAATAAATCATTCGGGACGTTATGACCTGCCCCTCTTCCTCTTCCTCTTCCTGCCATGAGTACCTGTACTCACTCAATTGTTAGTAAGCGAATTTGTATAAACACAGTGCACACAACACTTAACATTTAGCATCATTCAAACAACTTCAGCACATAAAGGATACAAAGAAGCATGCAAGGCCATATCCTAGGTCGCAGGATTAACTATGCTCCGATACCATATTGTAACGACCCGATTTTCTACCCTTGAAATTTTTTCCTTATTTAATCCAATTCCATGCATTTAACGATAAGTCATAATTACCAAGTGAATAATTTTATTTAAAAGATCTTTCTCTTCATCCTCACACCCGATCTATGAACCAAAAATACATACACAATCCGATAGCAAAAAAACATAATTCATATCAGTATAACCTCGTAACTACCGCATACAATTAACTATAGGTTTCCAAAACACCCATAGCTACATATATCTCGAGTTCCTAGTCTCCATGATCAAAATCATGTACAAAGTAGTATTCATAGTACAATTAGTTAATTCAATTACAATCGATTAAAGTTACAAAATGATGGATAAAGAGACATCAAAATAAAGGTCTCTAATATCCTACTCAAAAATCATCCTTTCCCCGTCCACCTACCCGCAATGGGATTAACATTTACCATACACAAACAACACAAAGGAGTAAGTCATTAACTCAATAAAATTTCAATGTAAGTTAATCTACATTTAATAGAGTTAAACAACGATATAAGTTAAATCCACTTAAAACCATTTTCGTCATCTGTACTTTTGAAAAATCATGCTACATAACTCGAGCTAGAGTCGCTAACCCATTCCGGTCGGCTAAAAACGAGTTTTATTTTCATTGACACTCCACCAATACATAAACCATAAATCCACCCGTCATCACTACAAACATACCCATATATATTTGTAGTGACCAAGTGATTTACCATTTATTACTTTGTTTCCGAGTTTTATTTCCATTGCCACTCCACCAATAAATAGACAATAAACGCACCCGACATCATTACAACATAGCGTATATGCCTGTAACTACAAAGTGACTTACAGTTTATTGTGTTATCCGAGTTTTATTTCCATTGGCACTCCACCAATAAATGGACAATACATGCACCCGACATCATTACGGCATAGCGTACATGCCTGTAACTACAAAGTGACTTACAGTTTATTGTTTTATTCGATTTTTATTTCCATTGGCACTCCACCAATAATTAGTCAATAAATGCACCCGACATCATTACAACATAACGTATATGCTTGTAACTACAAAGTGACTTACAATTTATTGTTTTATTCCGAGTTTTATTTCCATTGGCACTCCACCAATAATTAGTCAATAAATGCACCCGACATCATTACAACATAACGTATATGCTTGTGACTACAAAGTGACTTACAATTTATTGTTTTATTCCGAGTTTTATTTCCATTGACACTCCACCAATAATTCGTCAATAAATGCACCCGGCATCATTACAACATAACGTATATGCTTGTAACTACAAAGTGACTTACAATTTATTGATTTCATTTCGAGTCTTATTTCCATTGGTACTCCCCCAATAAGTAAACCGTAAATTCACTTCTAACCATTATCAACATGCCCATATATGTTCATAATGATTAGGTGATTCACATTTTATCCATTATCCATAACAGAAAATCCACGCATTTTCCAACACAATGCATAAATTAAAGACTTATCCTTACCTCGGTGAGTGTTGGGTTTGGTTTTTGGCGACTTCGTAAGTTCCACCGACACCACCTCCAAAGTTAGGATCTTTCCTCATTCCCACCACATAACACAATGTTAGTCATTCATTCCAAATAGCAAATAAATAACTTATATTGCATCATTCAACCAAACAAGACATTTATCATATTTTCCATGGTTCTATACTATTTTCATTATGAGTTTTCAACCATCTAAAACATACACATCATCTCATATTTTAACATTATAAAGCAACTCGTCTTTTACCTTTAGCGTTTTACCCATTTTTCCTCTCTAAACACATTTTCTCTCTCCAGGGTTTTGGGGTTTCCATGAGTCAACCCACAAACCCTTTCCATCCTTGGAATACTAACTCAAAACCAAGAGTTTACAAGGTACAAGCGACATAAAACGAACCATAACTCCAAAGAGAGAGTTTCCATGGTTTTACACACTTTGAGAAGAGATCCATAATACCACAAATGGGTTCTTAAGATAAGAAGAGAGTTAGGATGGAGAGTTTTACCTCTTCTCAAGCTCTTGAACAAGAATCAAAGCTCCTAGACCTTGGGAATGCTCTATTCTCTCACATCTCTTCAATTCTTAACCTAAAAATGTTTTTGGGGTTTCCCTTATTTAATGTTCTCGTCGGGTTCTCGCTTAAGCGAGAAAATTCCGCCCATTTTAAAAACTCAACTCTGACCCTCTCGCTCAAGCGAGAATCTCAAAGTGTCAACAGCCCCAAAATGCCATTTCTCGCCCAGGCGAGACAACTCTCGCTCATGCGAGAATTCTCAAGTATAGCCCAGGATTTCACCCTCCCAGATGAACCTCTCTCGCCCAAGCGAGAATCTCTCGCTCAAGCGAGGATCCCAAGACTGATACAATAATTTTAAAGACTTAAAATTTGGGGTGTTACATGGCTCTCTCGTTCAAGGGAGGGATTCTCGCTGAAGCGAGAATCTCACAGCCTCAACAGGTTTAGAATGCCATTTCTCGCCCAAGCAGTCAATTCTAGCTCAGGCGAGACCAATCTCGCTCAAGCGAGGATCCTCTCGCTCAAGTGAGAATCCTTCAGTATAGCCCAATATTGCACTTACCCAGGTGAGCCACTCTCGCCCAGGCGAGACCTTTCTCGCTCAAGCGAGATTCCCAGGGCTGCTACTATAATTTAATGACTTTAAATTCAGGGGGTCACAAATTCAAGTGCTCTATCATGTTCTGCCCATATGTGTACACATGCTCGAACAAACTTCTATGAATATACTTTCGAATCATTGCAACAACTTTTCGATTGGAAAGCTCCCAATCTTTATAATCCTTACCTCTAGGCTTGTCTTTGCAAGAAATAGGCTCATGAATATCATTGTAGTATAAATGATCCTCCATCATGGTTTTCCAATAAGAAAAGTTTTCATCTGTCAACTTGAACATGTCTAAATCAAAAGAGACATTAGCTGCTCCTTCCATCTTGGACTACACAAGCTAAGCTCCCCGAATGAACCTGTGAGCTCTGATACCAATGTTGGGAAATTCAGAACCAATTTTGTGAAGAAGATCATGCTCATGACCTTGACACGATTTTGATGAAGACACCAACATCACAAAAAGAAGAAAAGAAGAAGACCTACAAGGACTATCGAAGACAAAGCTTCAAGATTTAGAGTCTAAGTCTTTAGGTACTTATATCCTTACAACTCATTTATTTACTTAGTTAATAATGCTCAAAATTGTTTTCAAGAAAATCAGAAAAATCTAAGTGTGAATAAAAATAATTTTCAAAAACAACATGTAACGGGTTACCATACTTGAGTAACAAGTTACATGAGTGAGAAAAGAGTTTTCAAACCTCTAACAACTATAAGTAATCCATTACTGACTTTGGAGTAACAAATTACCATTTTTAGAAAACAGGGTAATCAATTACTCAAAGGGCTGTAATCGATTACTCAAAGGGTTGAAATCGATTACACTAAAGCAATTTCACAAAGCTGTCAAACAGTGTCATTGAGTAATCGATTACTAAAATCCAGTAATCGATTACACTATGTGAAATTTCAAAAAGCTGTTAACATGATTGTTGGGTAATCGATTACTCACTTACAGTAATCGATTCTAAGAGCTGTTGTATCAGTTTTCAGATTTCAAGTGAAAAGGTTTCACTCCAGACTGATTTGTTTCATTCCAAATGAAACCTACTCATACCTAGAGGTATTATGGTTGATTGGAAGCGTATATAAAGGCATTGAACACACTCATGAAAACAACATAAAACACACAATTCAGATTACAAACTCTCATTAAAAAGCTCTCACACTTTCTGATTTTTTCTACACTTTTCAAGCAACCTACTCTCAAACTTTTAAAGTTATTTTGAAGTTGCTTCTAAGTGTATTTCATACTTTCAAAGAGCATTATTATCTTAAGTATAAGAGTTGTTGTTGGATTGCAAGTTCTAGAAATTGTCAAATACACTTGTAAGGCAATCCAAGCCATATTGTACATTCTTCACTTTAGCAAAGTTCACTTTCTTTCACAAGGGTGTGAAGAGAAATAGGTTGAGTGACTTGGTATAGTGTTTACCAAGGGTGTTACTTGGAATAGGGTTTTCCAAGGGATAAAATATAAGTGAGTGTGTAAGGTACAAGGAGATCCCAAGGTGAAATAATTGTAATTGCAACTCATTATATTTAATAAAGGAATCTCTTGTGAGTCAAGAGTACTGGACGTAGCCTTCGGTGGACAAGAAGGTGAATCAGTATAAAACACCGGTGTATTCTCTTCTCCTTATCTTTGTCATATTTCTATCCTTCCATGTCAATATTTTTCTGCATAATATTTCTGCTGCACATTAACTTTGATATTGCAGAAAAATTGGCCATTTATTTGCAACAACTAATTCACCCCTCCCCCCCCCCCCTCTTAGTTACAATCTCATTCTTACAATTGGCACCAGAGCTATTTTTGGAAAGTTACTCTCAAAATCTGATCCTACTACAAGATGGCCTCAAGATCATTCCTAGGAGAAGGCTCCAACATAAACAGACTTCCAAGTTTTGTTGGAGAGTATTACGACTTCTGGAAAATCAGAATGAGGATTTTCATAGAGTCGCAAGACTTGGATATTTGGAATTCTATCGAGGAAGGACCACATGTGCCATTCATCATGATCAACAACATAAGGGAGACAGAGCCAAAATCTTCATGGAATGATGAAGATAAGAAGAAAGTGCAATATGACTTGAAGGCAAAGAACATCCTCACATTGGCGCTTGGATTTGACGAATTCTTTAGAGTGTCCAACTGCAAATCCGCTAAGGAAATGTGGGACACTTTAGAGACCACACACGAAGGTACCGAAGAGGTAAAGAGATCGAGACTAAACACTCTTTCCCAGGAATACGAAATGTTTTGTATGAGACCTGGAGAGAAGATCTTGGATCTTCAAAAGAGATTTACTCATCTCACCAACCATCTTATTGCACTTGGCAAAGTTCTGTCAAATAGTGAATTGAAGCTAAAAGTTCTAAGATCACTAACAAGAACATGACAACCAAAAGTGACGGCCATTTCTGAAAAGAAAAGTCTTTCAAAAATGTCTTTGACTGCTTTGTTTGGAAAATTTAAGAAACATGAACTCGAATTGAGTCAACTTGATCAACACGAGGAACAAGAGAAGAAGAAGAAGAACATTTATCTCAAAGAAAAAGTTGAGAAATATGATTCATCGGAAGATGAAGACGACAAGAAAGAGACCGATGACATGAGCCTCTTCGTTAAGAAATTCAGCAAGTTCCTTAGAAGGAACAAAGGCGCAAGAACCTGGCAAATGAAGAAGTTCTCTAAAAGCAATGAGGCCTCCACTTCAAACCAAAATTTTACATGCTTTGAGTGTGGCAAACCTGGCCACATGAAGATGGATTATCCAAACATCAAGAAAAGTTCTTTCAAAGGGAAGACGAATTGAAGAATGGACGAAGAGCCTACATCGCTTGGGAAGACAACGACACAAGTTCAGCCTCTGAATTAGAAAGCGAAGAGCAATCACATCTCTCCCTAATGGCGTCTCATCATTCAGACGATGAAGAGGTAAATGAGTCTATCCCTTTTTCTTCTTCTGAATTACAAACCGCTTTTAATGATCTACATGATGAATACATGAAATTATAAAAAATGTTTCTAAAACAAAAGTCGGAACTAGATTATCTTAGAAACATACCATCATCATCCTCATGTCTGAATTGCATTACTCTTGGCAACAAATTTTCTATATTGAGTCTTGAACTCAACAAAATGAACAAGAGTAGCAAGAGCTTGTGTAAGATCATTAATGATCAAAGACACTCTACGGACCGAAGAAGTCTTGGCTATGCAAAGGGCCCTGCTCTTAAAAACAAAGTAAGTCTATCATGACAGACTTTCAAAAATCATGTATCCATGCATCTACACATAGTAAAAATAAATCTAGGATACATAAGCATAAACTCATATGCTCTTATTGTAAAAGTCATGGGCACACACCAAATACTTGCTTTATTAGAAAATATGGTGTTCCCTTAGGACATTTTATATGGGTTGAGAAAGGATCTAACAATGTAGGACCCAAGACAAGTTGGGTACCTAATATAACTTAACCTGTTTTGCAGGTAGATTTGAGCGCTGCCCGCAATTTATGGTACTTGGATAGCGGTTGCTCAAAGCATATGACGGACGATAAAAGTAAGTTCTCTGTCCTCACTCCAAGGGACAAAGGCTATGTCACATATGGTGACAACAACAAAGGAAGAATTCTTGGAGTTGGTAGAATCGGCAGGCCACCTTCAACAACCATAGAAAGAGTGCTATATGTGGAAGGACTTAAACACAATCTACTAAGCATAAGTCAACTATGCGACAAGGGCTTCCATGTATCATTCTACTCAGATAAGTGCATCATTGAAAGTAAGGAATTTATAAACTCTAAACTTGTTGGTAAGAGAATTAATAACATTTACATGATAGATATAGATTCATCTCTTCCTATAACATGTTTAGTTGTAAATGATATTCATGATGCAAGGCTTTGGCATAGGAGAATTTCTCACATTCATATGGACCATTTGAATAAGCTAATCAAGAAAGATTTGGTTGTTGTTTTACCCAAGATGAAGTTTGTTAAAGACAAACTATGTGGTGCATGTCAAATGGGTAAACAAACAAAAACCTCTTTCAAGACAAAGCATATGATTTCTTCTGATAGACCATTGCAGTTGCTTCACATGGACTTACTTGGCCCTTCAAGGACAAAAAGTTTTGGTGGCAACTACTATGCTTTTGTTATAGTAGATGATTTTTCACGCTACGCTTGGACTCTATTCTTAGTACATAAGAATGAGGCATTCAAAGCCTTTAGCACTTATGCTAAAAGAGTCCAAAATGAAAAGTCACTTAAAAATCGCTGCTATAAGAAGTGATCATGGGGGGATTTTCAAAATGCTTCTTTTGAGGCATTTTGTGATGATCTCGGGATTAATCACAACTTTTATGCTCCTAGAACACCACAAAAAAATGGTGTTGTAGAGTGAAAGAATCGGTCTTTAGAAGAACTCGCTCGGACAATGTTAAAATGAAACTAACCTCCCAAAGTACGTTTGGGCTGATGCAGTTAGCACTGCTTGTTATGTTTCAAATAGAGTTCTCATAAGACATATTCTAAAGAAAACCCCCTATGAACTCTTCAAAGGAAGAAAACCAAACATTTCACACTTGCATGTATTTGGTTGTAAATGTTTAGTTTTGAATAATGGAAAAGAAATCTTAGGCATGTTTGATGCTAAGGCCGATGAAGGAATCTTCCTAGGTTATTCTCTCACGAGTAAAGCTTATAGAGTCTTTAACAAAAGAACTCTAACCATGGAAGAATCCGTTCATGTCTCCTTTGATGAAACCAATCCCTTAATCAAGGAAAGGTTAACTATTGATGAAGAAGACTGGCCTAAACCCACTCTTAATGAAAATGCCATTATTGAAACTACACCTAATGCAGAGCATGTGGAAGTGGATGATAATCCATCCTTTCAAGAAGAGCATATTCACTCTGATTTACCTAAAGAGTGGAGAACTCATCGAGATCACCCTATAGACAACATCATCAGCGACATAAGTAAGGGTATCACTACCCGCTTAATGGTGGAAGATGCATGTCTAAACATGGCCTTCGTCTCTCAAACAGAACCCTCCAAGATTGGTGAAGCAATCAAGGATGAACACTAGATTCTTGCTATGCAAGAATAACTTAACCAGTTTGAGAGAAATGAAGCAAGAATAACTTAACCAGTTTGAGAGAAACAAAGTATGAGAACTTGTTCCTAGACCTAAGAATAGGCATGTAATAGGAACTCGTTGGGTGTTCCAGAATAAATAAGATAAAAATGACATCATCATTAGAAACAAGGCTAGGCTAGTAGCCCAAGGATACAACCAAGAGGAAGGTATAGACTTTGATGAGACCTTCGCTCCAGTTGCTAGACTTGAAGTTAATAGATTATTGCTTGCATATGCATGTTCTTTAAACTTTCAGCTTTACCAAATGGACGTAAAGAGTGCGTTCCTTAACGAGTATATACAAGAGGAAGTATTTGTAGAACAACCTCCTAGTTTTGAGGACTACAAAAAATCCCTCCCATGTATACAAGTTAAAGAAAGCCCTTTATGGATTAAAGCAAGCTCCACGTGCCTGGTATGATCGTCTAACTAATTTTTTAATAGAAAAAGGTTTTTCTAAAGGCAAGGTCGATACTACACTTTTTATTAAGAAAATAAATCATCATACTTTACTTGTTCAAATCTATGTTGATGATATTATTTTTGGTTCTACTAACGAAAGTTTGTGTAGTGAATTTGGCAATATGATGCAAGGAGAATTTGAGATGTCTATGATGGGAAAGTTAAACTACTTTCTTGGACTCCAAATTAAGCAACTTAGCGATGGAATCTTTGTAAGTCAGTCCAAATACTGCAAAGACTTGTTGAAAAGATTTGAGATGGATGACTGCAAGCCGATTGCTACTCCTATGGCATCAAGTACCTATATCGATGTTGATGACGCTGGGAAATGTATTAAAATATGTAAGTGTCGAGGTATGATCGATTCTCTTCTTTATCTTACTGGCAGTAGACCGGATATTATGTTTAGTGTATGTCAATATGCGCGATATCAATCTAAACCCAAAGAGTCATATCTAGTTGCCGTTAAGAGAATCATGAAGTATCTCAATGGCACAACCGATGTTGGACTATGGTATCCCAAGGGAAGCGTATGCCAATTGGTTGGCTTCTCGGATTTAGACTTTACGGGATGCAAGTCCGATAGAAAAAGAACAAGTGGTACTTGCCACATTCTAGGGAATGCTTTAGTTTCTTGGTCTTGCAAGAAACAAGCTTGTGTTGCCTTAAGCACCGCTGAAGCAGAATATATAGCAGCCGGTAGTTGTTGTGCACAAGTGTTGTGGCTTAAACAACAATTACGGGATTATGACTTAAACTTAGGCTGCACACCCTTGAAGTATGACAATACTAGTGCTATTAATCTCACTAAGAATCTGATTATGCACTCAAGAACCAAGCATATCGATATAAGACATCACTTCCTTAGGGACCATGTCCAAAAGAAGGATGTGTTGGTAGAGTTCATTGATACTCATAACCAACTAGCGGACATATTCACTAAACCATTAGCAAAGGAACCTTTCTATAAAATTAGATGAGAATTAGGCATTCTCGATGAAGCTTACTTGTCTTAACATGTTTATATGATAATATGTAAGCTTCATTGTGTATCCAATGCCTACTTGATCTTAAACTTTGTTTGTTATGCTTTAAATTTCAAGTTTTTAGAGTCAAAAATCATTTTTAGCATCAGTGGGGAGACAGAAGGTTACACTACTCAATTATTGGAAACCAAGTAATCGATTACTCAGTGCTACTGTTTTAAAATTTTGAAATTTTGGAAGTGAGTAATCGATTACTCACTTGGTGTAATCGATTACTCTGTGCAGTTTATATATGAACTGCTGCACTTTTTCAGAAAACACTTCACTTTCTCTCTCCTATAACTCGTGCTCTCTCACTCTAAACCCTCTCAATCTCTAAAAACTTCATTTTTGCTCCGTTTTGATTGATTTTTGTTGCAAATCACATCACATTCTTGATTTAAAACACTTATACAACATATTTTTCGTGATTTGTGGCCTCAATCAAAAACCCCCAAATTTCCAAAACAAAACCCTAAACCTTCAAAACCAACAATGCCTTCTTCTTCAAAGAGACCAAGAACTTCTAAGTCTAAGCAAGGATAATTATCTTCCAAGTCCAACCCATTGAACTTGACGAGGCTTCTTGCAAACGACGCTCAAAGGAAGGTCTTCGAAGAAAATTTTCATGGACGCACCATTTTCACTTAAAAATACGGTAACATGCGAAATTTTGAATTTGAAGATTTTCTATTTCCCTACTTATTGCGGCAACAAAAACTTTTCAATTTTTGCTGCGAAGCGAATGATATCTATCCTGAGCTTGTTCGTGTATTTTATTGCAACATGAACTTTAGGAAAAATATTATGACTTCCCATGTTAAGGGAAAGGACATAGTTTTGGATATCAAAACCTTCGTTCTATTTGTTGTGATATACCTATAATAGGCAACATCACTGGTTTCGGCCTAGTATGTGATTAGGACGATTACGATCGCAAGAAATTCTATCTTTCTATTTGTAGAATTTCTAAAGAGGAAATAGAAAGACGAAAGCAACAAAGCCTTGGTGATATTGTTAAGAGCAGGGATATCCTCTCTACTGGATATCTCACGCTGGAAGATCGTTTGGTTCATTATTTTCTTACCTATGTCATTTTGTCGAAATTTTCAAATCAAATTAGTGACATGGAGCTCCAATTGATGTATGCTATTAAGTACAACATCAAGATAAATTGGACTGAGATGATAATGCAACAAATGTGGCATGTTCATGGCTCCCAAAGTCCGTTGCCTTACGCCATCTTCATTACAAAAATCCTTGAGCATTTCGGCTTATCTTTAGATGGTGAAACAAAAGTTGCCCTCAATCTTCGCGAATTCAAGGTTGATATTGAGGTTGTGCACAAGATGGGGTTTGTTATAGATCCTGTCACTCGTTGAACCTACAAGCATCGCACTAACCGCCAAACTACTCATACCGACGAACCAGAATCTACTGCACCAAACCAGCCTGAGTCTCATGCTCCATCTTCTTCATCTGCTGCAATGCCCCATAATCAGATGATTATGGATGAATTGGTTTCTCTTCGAGGCTACACCACCACAAGGATGGATGCTTTCGACACTCAGAACCAACAAATCCATTATGAACTTCATCGTCTTTCATCGAGGCTAAGCAACATGGATGTTGATGAAGATAGTTCTGAGCCCGAGTCTTAGATTTTTGTCTAGGTTTCTGTTCTATGTAATGATTATGGTTGTGCATTTTCCATGTGGATTTAAACATTGTTTGAGTTGTTTCTTTTTATTTTCTGCTATTTTGGATTTCGTGTATGAACATCTTTATTGTGTTTTTATGCAATGCTTTCGATTTATGTTTCATACATGGTTTAAATTATTATGTTTATATTATTAAAAATTTCATATCCTATGAAAATATTGTATGCTATGCTCTACAAATGTCTATTGCTAGACTCTTGACTTTTCTTCCTTTTTATGAAGTCAAAAGGGGGAGAAAAGTTGGGAGATGTGTATTTTCTGTAATATTCTTTCATGCACATAACTCCAAAAGAAAGGGGGAGCATACATATAGGGGGAGCATACTCAAGACAAATCATGATATATCATCCAGTATACTGCTCTCAGAAAACTACACCTTCAAGAAGATATTAGTTTGTCATCATAAAAAAGGGGGAGATTGTGAAGAAGATCTTCCTCCTGAACTTGACACGGTTTTGATGAAGACACCAACATCACAAAAATAAGAAAGGAAGAAGACCTACAAAGACTATCGAAGACAAAGCTTCAAGATTTAGAGTCTAAGTCTTTAGGTACTTCTATCCTTACAACTCATTTATTTACTTAGTTAATAATACTCAAAATTGTTTTCAAGAAAATCAGAAAAATCTAAGTATGAATAAAAATAATTTTCAAAAACAACATGTAACGGGTTACCATACTTGAGTAATAAGTTACATGAGTGAGAAAAGAGTTTTCAAACCTCTAACATCTATAAGTAATCCATTACTGACTTTGGAGTAACAAATTACCATTTTTAGAAAAGAGGGTAATCGATTACTCAAATGACTGTCATCAATTACACTAATAAAATTTCACAAAGGTGCCAAATAGTGTCATTGAGTAATTGATTACTCAAATCCAGTAATTGATTACACTGTGTGAAATTTCAAAAAGCTGCTAACAGGATTGTTGGGTAATCGATTACCCATTTATAGTAATCAATTACTGAGAGCTGTTGTATCAGTTTTCAGATTTCAAGTGAAAATGTTTCACTCCAAACTGATTTGTTTCATTCCAAACAAACCTACTCATACCTAGAGGTATTATGGTTGATTGGAAGTCTATATAAAGACATTGAAACACTCTCCTGAAAACAACATATAACACACAACTCAGGTTACAAACTCTCATTAAAAAGCTCTCACACTTTCTGATTTTTTCTACACTTTTCAAGCAACCTACTCTCAAACTTTTAAAGTTATTTTGAAGTTGCTTCTAAGTGTATTTCATACTTTCAAAGAGCATTATTATCTTAAGTATAAGAGTTGTTGTTGGAATACAAGTTCTAGAAATTGTCATATACACTTGTAAGGCAATCTAAGCCATATTGTACATTCTTCACTTTAGCAAAGTTCACTTTCTTTTACAAGGGTGTGAAGAGAAAGGGGTTGAGTGACTTGGTATAGTGTTTGCCAAGGGTGTTACTTGGAATAGGGTTTTCCAAGGGATTAGATATAAGTGAGTGTGTAAGGTACAAGGAGATCTCGGGGTGAGATAATTGTAATTGCAACTCATTATATTTAATAAAGGAATCTCTTGCGAGCAAGAGTACTGGACGTAGCCTTAGGCGAACAAGAAGGTGAACCAATATAAGACACCGGTGTATTCTCTTCTCCTTATCTTTGTCATATTTCTATCCTTCCAAGTCAATATTTTTCTGCTGCACATTAACTTTGATATTGCAGAAAAATTGGCCATTTATTTGCAACAACTAATTCACCCCCCTCTTAATTGCAATCTCATTCTTACAAATTTCCCCATCTGTGTGATGCAAGTTTGGCACTTGCGGAAGCGACAAGTGAATAAAGAAAATAGAGAAAAGTAGAAGAATGACACAAAAAATTTTTATCGTGAAAAGTAGAAGCAACCACAGGACCTAGTCTAGAAAATATATCCACTATAGAAAGTAGGATTACAATATTTGATTCTCTCTTACAAAGAGGAGAACACTCAATCTCACCCAAAATGATGGAAATACAATCTATCTCTAGTATCTCACTAAGAATACAAGTTGCACACTAAGGTGAATATAATCTCTCTCACACTTTCTCTCTATTTTGCTTTTTCTCACTTGTTTGTACATTTCTTTTTCACAAGTTCCCTTTATATAGTGAGGGGAAAGGAGAGTTCATCATAAAGATATAGTGGAATATTTAATTGTTGTCATACTTCCAAGATACCTTGAAAATTCTACTCCAACTTCCTAAGTTACACTTCAAAATTTTCAAGAGTCAAGGAGTAATTCCAAGACTAATTCCAAATTTCTAAGTTGAGATTCATACTTTCCAAGAGTCCTTGGAATAGCCATTATTGAATGTATACAACAGTTCATCTTCCAAGTTGCATTGGTTATACTTCCACATCAATTAGGAAGGATTCCCAACAATAATATCCACATCAACTGCATGAGGAGATTAATGGTGTCAAATGAATGAATTTGGATGAACTTGAATTTGGATACTAATAGATGGATGGAAAACCATCTATCTATCTATATAAATCCATTTAGTCAAAACTTGAAGTTATCAAATTCATCCATATCCAAACTTAAAGGATGGATTCCAATGTATTCATGACTCCATTTCTATGGATTTGGATGAATGAATAAACAATTCATTTAAATTTTTATTGAAACTTGTAAACACCCAATTTTGTCCAGCCCAAAAAGAAATATTCTTGTCCAAAAACAATACAGTTATAAAAAATATCTAATGATAAAAAAACTTGAATCTTCAAAGATTAGGCCTCATCAAAATTGATCAAACAAATAAATTGAAATTGAAAATTATGTAATCAAGATCAAATCGGGGTGATTTGATTAGGATGCATGAATCACCTTGATAAAATTAAATCTTTGATGATTCAATAAAAATATATATAAGGATTGCATCAAATCAAAATTGATTGAGTGGCAAGATGAATAAGACAAGTATATATTAATCTTTTTATAATAATATTTTTAACATATCAAAATAATAACAACAATAATATTGTGTATTAAATAGCTTTTGGGTAAATGTATTTTCTATGGTAGGAAATCCAAAAATACATTCAATTCAAATTTTATGTGTTAAAAATAATAATAATTTGAATCTCCTAATGAGGATGAGAATATGTAATTATACATGATTAGAAACTACCATTTTTATTTAGACACATGTTAAATAGAATAATTGCACATGATTAAGATTTTCCCTTTTCATTAGACATAGAATAAATAAATATGATTTTGTTGCCAAAAATAATCTTAGGATCGTGACACCCTAACTTTAAAGTCATTAAATTATAGTATCAGTACTGGAAATCTCGCTTGAACGAGAAAGGTGTCGCCTAGGCGAAGTGGCTCACCTGGGTGAGTGAAATACTGGGCTATATTGAAGGATTCTCGCTTGAGCGAGAGGATCCTCGCTTGAGCGAGAATGGTCTCTCCTGAGCGAGACTTGTCTCGCCTAGGCGAGAAATGGCATTTTGGAACCTGTCGAGGTTGTGAGATTCTCGCTTGAGCAATAATCCCTCGCTTGAGCGAGAGCGTCAGATTTGAAATTTTAAAAAGGCATGATTTTCTCGCCTGAACGAGAATGGGCTCGCTTGAGTGAGAACCCGACGAGTTTACATTATAATAGAAACCCCAAACACATTTTAGGGTTAGAAATTGAGAGAGAAGAGAGGAGAAGGTGATTTTGAGAGCAAGAACTCGTGGGAATCATCTAGAAGCTTGAGAAGAGTTAAATCTCTTGATTCTAACTCTCTTTCTCCCTTTCAAACTCGTTTTTGGGTGTATGGATCTCTTCTCAAAATGTGGGAAACCATGGAAACTCATCCCTTAGAGTTATGGTTTGTTTTATGTTATTTTCTCTTGAAAAACTCTCGGTTTAGAGTTGGTATTGGATAAATGAAAAGGTTTGGTGGGTTGGTTTATGAAAACCCCAAAACCCCCAAAATGAGAATATGAGTAAAAAGGGAAATAGATGAAATGGTAGAGGTAGGAGATGAATATGTGTTCTAATGTTGAATATAAGATGAATATGTATGTTTTGAATGTTTGGAAACTCTTAATGGAGTAGTTTTGGAAACCTTCAAAATGTGTGAATCTCTTGTATGTTTAAAGATGAAATGTGAGCTGTTTATGTGTTATTTTGAATAAATGACTGACATTGTTGTTATTGGTGGGAATGAGGAAAGATCCTAAGGTTGGAGGAAATCACGGAGGAAACTTGTAAAAGTTACAAGAAACCGACCTCAACGCTCACCAAGGTAAGGATAAGTTTTTAATTGTACATCATAATGGAAAATGTGTGGATTGTTCTGGTTGAGAAAATGATTAAGATGCAAGTCGCTTATTTATTATAATCATATATGGGTATGTTTATAATAAAGGACGCGTGAAATTGTTGGTTATAAATTGATGGTGTATCAATGAGAAGAAAACATATTTTTAGCCGACCATGAATGGTTAGCGACTTTGGCTCAAGTTGTGTAGCGGTAATGAATTTACAATGGTTTAATAACCCCTTTAAATGTTGATTTTTGTTGGATTACCTACCCGAAGTGGTAGTGGATCATTGAGGGAAATTACCTACCCGTAGTGGTAGTGGATCATTGGGAAGTTACCTACCCGAAGTGGTAGTGGATCATTGAGGGAAATTACCTATCCGAAGTGGTAGTGGATCATTGAGGGAAATTAACTACCCGTAGTGGTAGTGGATCATTGGGAAATTACCTACCCGAAGTGGTAGTGGATCATTGAGGGAAATTACCTACCCGAAGTGGTAGTGGATCATTGAGGAAAATTACCTAACCGTAGTGGTATTGGATCATTGGGAAATTACCTACCCGGAGTGGTAGTGGATCATTAAGGGAAATTACCTACCCGAAGTGGTAGTGGATCATTGAAGGAAATTACCTACCCGTAGTGGTAGTGGATCATTGGGAAATTACCTACCCAAAGTGGTAGTGGATCATTGAGGGAAATTACCTACCCGAAGTGGTAGTGGATCATTGAGGGAAATTACCTACCCGTAGTGGTAGTGGATCATTGGGAAATTACCTACCCGAAGTGGTAGAGGATCATTGGGGAAAATTACCATCCGAAGTGGTAGTGGATCATTGTTGAGTTGTGGGCTTACCCGTAGTGGTAGTGGATTATCTGTGCAGTGTAAACGGCCAGATGTGGTAAAGAGTTAGTTTAATGTCGATGGTAATTGATGAAACAGAAAGTATTTGAAATAAATGAATATGCATGCTGTAGAATATATATTATGGGATATATATACTATAGGTTTAATTGTGGATAATATGGAATTACATGACATAATATATGAACGCTTATATTCATGTAATTATGAGACGTGTTTCACTTCAATGCTTATTTATATTTAAGAATGTGGATTATCTTATAATGATATTTATTAAATTAACGACTTACTCCTTTGTATGTTTTGTGTATTTGTCATTGATAATCCCATTGCAGATAAACAGGTAAATTGAGGATGCTTGGTTAGAAGCCTTAGGAACCATAGGCTCTGTATTCGTTTGTTTGCGTTATTGCATTATAGCAGGTAAATAGTAATTATGTGTAACGCTTTTTGGAGGACTATAACTTTGGGTCCTTAGTACCCATGGAGAACTATCAGAATGAATTATGTTTTTCTGCATTATGAAAATGTGTTGTAACATGGCATGTAAATAAGGGTTGGTGAAATGCTTGATGAGTGGTCAAAGTATAATGATGAATGTATGTATAAATAGATTTAAATAAGGAAGAAATTTCAAAGGTAGAATTTTGGGTTCTTACAAGGATTACCTGGAAAGATTTGATAAATTAGTAGAGGAGAAATCCTCTCATATTTGATATGTAATTAGTAACAAAAGTTTAGGTAAAATATGATTTACCATTTATTTCAAATAATCATATGACTATTATTATATATATGACAAATAGTGTAAGGATTAGGGGAGGAGAAATTTTAAAGGGGAATTTGGGGAGAAAGGAATTTTTAGGATGCATGAATCACCTTGATAAAATTAAATCTTTGAAGATTCAATAAAAATATATATAAGGATTGCATCAAATCAAAATTGATTGAGTGGCAATATGAATAACACAAGTATATATTAATCTTTTTATAATAATATTTTTAACATATCAAAATAACAACAACAATAATATTGTGTATTAAATAGCTTTTGGGTAAATGCATTTTCTATGGTAGGAAATCCAAAAATGCATTCAATTCAAATTGTATGTGTTAAAAATAATAATAATTTGAATCTCCTAATGAGGATGAGAATATGTAATTATACATGATTAGAAACTACCATTTTTATTTAGACACATGTTAAATAGAATAATTGCACATGATTAAGATTTTCCCTTTCCATTAGACATAGAATAAATAAATATGATTTTGTTGCCAAAAATAATCTTAGGATTACCTGGAAAGATTTGATAAATTAGTAGAGGAGAAATTCTCTCATATTTGATATTTAATTAGTAGCAAAAGTTTTGGTAAAATATGATTTACCATTTATTTCAAATAATCATATGACTATTACTATATATATGGCAAAGAGTGTAAGGATTAGGGGATGAGAAATTTTAAAGGGGAATTTGGGGAGAAAGGAATTTTTAGAGAGATACATAGTGAGGAAGAGAGAAAGGGAAAAAGCTTTTGAGGGGACTAATCCAGTGCGACTGTGCTCACACCCCTTCATTGTGAGCCCACTTTCTGGCCAAACCAAATCCGTCCGATCAACATACTTTAAATCTCCCACCGTTGACCCAAGGAGTGCCCAATCAACAAGCGAAATGTACTGTCTGTAATGCCGCCACCATTTGCGCCAGTAAATCATTCGGAACATTCTGACTTGCTCCTCTTCCTCTTCCAGCCATGAGTACCTTTTCTCACTCAATCGTTAGTAAGTGAATTTGTATGAACTCACTGCATACAACACTTAACATTTAGCATTATTCAAATAACTTCAGCACATAAAGAACACAAAGAAGCATGCAAAGCCATACCCTAGGCCGCAAGATTAACTATGCTCTGATACCATAATGTAAAGCCCCAAATTCTACCCTTGAAAATTTTTCATTTATTTTAATTATTTTATACATACATTCCACATCTTACTCTAATTTTTCCAATACTCAATTCGTGAAACCACCCTTACAGTACATGAAGTTAACATACATCTCATATTGCGGAAAAACATAATTCATGTATAACTTTCATCGGTAATTACCGCATATGTTTAACTATGGATTTCCAAAATTACCCATAGTTACTAATATCCAGCATTACTCAAAAATGTTGATAAGTTAAATGGTTACAAATACAAATCATCCATATAGCAATTTCTCAACACAAAAAGCAAAAATAGAAGATCCAAGTCCTAAGTTCCTAAAGCCTCGAACCAAGCATCTTCAACTACCCTGTTTATCTGCAATGGGATTATCAATGACAAGAACACAAACACACAAAGGAATAAGTCGTTAATTCAATAAAAGTCATGATAGGATAATCCACATTAGGAAAAAGGGGTTAGTAAACCATTTTCGAAATTCATTTTGTGTCGTGTTGCATAACTTGAGCCAAAGTCGCTACACCCCTTAGGGTTAGCTAAAGGCAGATTCCCATTTTTCTAAAAACAAATCACGCTTATATACTCAAGCCAGAGTGGGTGCTTCTATACTCAAGCCAGAGTTTTTACTTCTATACCCAAGCCAGAGTGTATGCTTCTATACTCAAGCCAGAGTGTTTGCTTCTATACTCAAGCCAGAGTTTTTGCTTCTATACTCAAGCCAGAGTGTTTGCTTCTATACTCAAGCCAGAGTGTTTGCTTCTATACTCAAGTCAGAGTGTTTGCTTCTATACTCAAGCCAGAGTGTTTGCTTCTATACTCAAGCCAGAGTCGCTAACCATTCATGATCGGCTAAAAATATATTTCTTTTTCTTTCGTTCACCATAAATCATTTCCGATAAATCCACACCCACATTAGTATAAACACACCCATATATGTTTATAATAAATACGTGACTCACACTCAATCATCGCATAACCAGAAAGTATCACATACTTCCCTTTCCGTAAATCTACGCCTACTTTAATATAAACACACCCATGTATGTTTATAGTAAATGCGTACTTTGCATATCAATCATTGCATAATCAGGAAAACACACATTTTCGAATCCAAATGCACAATTAAAGACTTATCCTTACCTTGGTGAGAGTTGGGTTTGGTCTTTGGCAACTTCTCAAGTTCTACCGACACCGCCTCCAACTTTAGGATCTTTCCTCATCCCACCACATAACACAATGTTAGTCATTTATTCCAAATATCACATAAACAACTTATAGTGCATCATTTAATCATACAAAATATTCATCATAAATATTCAACCATCTAAAATATGCATAACATCTCATATTCCAATATTTGGAGGTAAACTCATTTTCTACCTCTAGCATTTTACTCATTCTCTCCTTTTACCACATTTTCACTTTTAGGGTTTTTGGGGTTTTCGTGAATCAACCCACAACCCTTTCCATTCTTGAGATACTAACTCTAAACCAAGAGTTTACAAGGTAAGTATGACATAAAATGAACCATCCAAAAGGATGAGTTTCCATGGTTTTCTTCATTTTTGAGAAGAGATCCAACATACCCCAAAGTGAGTTTAAGAGGGAAAAAGAGAGTTAGAATCTAGAGTTTTACCTCTTCTCAAGCTCTTAGATGAGTATCCAAGCTTTTTGCCCTTGAAAAGCTCTATTTTCTCATTCTTCTTCTTTTCTAAACCCTAGATTGTGTTTAGGGGTTTCTCATTAAATGTTGTCTCGTCGGGTTCTCGCTTAAGCGAGGGATTCTCACTCAAGCGAGAAAATCCCGCCCATTTTAAAAACTCAAATCTGACCCTCTCGCTTAAGTGAGGGATTCTCGCTCAAGCGAGAATCTCACAGTGGCAACAACCCCAAAATGCCATTTCTCGCCCAGGCGAGACGACTCTCGCTCAGGCGAGAATCCTTCAGTATAGCCTAGGATTTCACGCTCCCAGGTGAACGTCTCTCGCTCAAGCGAGAGTCTCAGGACTGATACTATAATCTTAAAGGCTTAAAATTTAGGGTGTTACAAGTGTAAAGAACCCAAATGTCATGATCCTCCCAAAAATAGTATTACACATGGTTACGAATATCCAACTAAATATTAATCATGATTACAATTATTTAAATCCGCAAGTAGTCACTTAGATTACAAAAACACAAATAGGGAATCCAAAGTCTAAAGCTCCTAAAGCTCCCAACCTACCATCCTCCATTCTTTTATTTACCTGCAATGAAATTATCAATGACAAGTACACAAAACACACAAGGAGTAAGTCGTTAATTCAAGAATAACATTACATGGTAATCCACAATTTACATACTAATGCACATAGAGATAAATCATAATCACAAACAGGTAAACACAACATTTATATCTTCTTTCTTCCATTTCCCTATTGGTCATATTCACCGCATAGAATATATATCCCATAATATATATCCTATAGCGTGCATATTACCTTCATCCGAACATACTCATTTTCATGTTATTCATATTCACCCTATAGTATATATATCCCATAATATATATTCTATAGCATGCATATTACTTCCATCCGAACATACTTATTTTCATGTTGTTCATATTCACCCTATAGTATATATATCCCATAATATATATTCTATAGCATGCATATCACTTCCATCCGAACATACTTATTTTCATGTTGTTCATATTCACCCTATAGTATATACATCCCATAGCATATATTCTAGAGCAAGCATATTCGTTTATCTCAAATACTTTTGTCCCATCGATTACTCTCGACATCAAGCTTACTCTTTACCACATCCGGTCGTTTACACTGCTCAGATAATTCACTACCTCATCGGGTAGGTAATTTCTCAATGATCCACTACCACTTCGGGTAGGTAATTTCCCCATGATCCACTACCACTTCGGGTAGGTAACTCCTCAATGATCCACTACCACTTCGGGTAGGAAATTTCCCCATGATCCACTACCACATCGGGTAGGTAACTCCTCAATGATCCACTACCACTTCGGGTAGGAAATTTCCCCATGATCCACTACCACTTCGGGTAGGTAACTCCTCAATGATCCACTACCACTTCGGGTAGGAAATTTCCCCATGATCCACTACCACATCGGGTAGGTAATTTCTCAATGATCCACTACCACATCAGGTAGGAAATTTCCCCATGATCCACTACCACTTCGGGTAGGTAACTCCTCAATGATCCACTACCACTTCGGGTAGGAAATTTCCCCATGATCCACTACCACATCGGGTAGGTAATTTCTCAATGATCCACTACCACTTCGGCTAGGTAATTTCCCCAATCATCCACTACCACTTCGGGTAGGTAATTTCTCCAATGATCCACTACCATTTCGGGTAGGTAATTTTCCCCAATGATCTACTACCACTTTGGGTAGGTAATTTCCCCCTATAATCCACTACCACTTCGGGTAGGTAATTTCCCTTAATGATCCACTACCACTTTGGGTAGGTAATTTCTCCAACGATCCACATTTAAGGGAGTTATTAAGCCATTGTAAATCCATTGCCGCTACATAACTTGAGCCAAAGTCGCTAACCGTCATGGTCGGCTAAAAATATGTTTTCTTCTCATTGATACACCATCAATTTATTGCCAGAAATTCCACGCATCCTTTATTACAAACATACCCACATATGTCTATAATAAACAAGTGACTTGCATCTTAAATCACTTTCTCAACCAGAAAATCCACACATTTTCCATTACAATGTACAATTAAAGACTTATATTTACCTTGGTGAGTGTTGGGGTCGTTTTCGAGTAACTTTACCAGTTTCTTCCGCGATTTCCTCCAACCTTAGGATATTTCCTCATTCCCACCAATAACAACAATGTCAGTCAAACATTCAACACAACACATAAACAACTCATAGTTCATCATCAAACATACAATAGATTCACATATTTTCAAGGTTTCCATAACCACTTCATTACGAGTTTCCAAACATCTAAAACATACATATTTATCTCATATATCAACATTAAAGCACAACTCATCTTCTATCTTTAACATTTCACCCATTTCTCTTTATACTCATATTCTCATTTTGGGGATTTTGGGGTTTTCATGAATAAACCCACAAAGTCTTTCCAATCGTCAAATACCAACTCTAAACCAAGAGTTTACAAGAGAAAAACAACATAAAATGAACCATAACTCTAAAGGGAGAGTTCCATGGTTCCTCATACTTTGAGAAGAGATCCATATACCCAAAAATGAGTTTGAAAGGGAGAAAGAGAGTTAGAATCAAGAGATTTACCTCTTCTCAAGCTTCTAGATGATTTCCACGAGTTCTTGCTCTCAAAATCACCTTCTCCTCTTTTCTCTCTCAATTTCTAACCCTAAAATGTGTTTGGGGTTTCTATTTTAAAGTGAAATCGTCGGGTTCTCGCTCAAACGAGCCCATTTTCGCTCAGGCGAAAAAATCCCGCCTTTTTAAAATTTCAGATCTGACGCTCTCGCTCAAGCGAGGCAATTCTCGCTCAGGCGAGGCATCTCTCGCTCAAGCGAGGTTCCTCTCACTCAGGCGAGAATCTCATAGCCTCGACAGGTCCTGAATGCCACTTTTCTCGCCCAAGCGAGACAACTCTCGCTCAGGCGAGACCACTCTCGCTCAAGCGAGACCATTCTCGCTCAAGCGAGAATCCTCCAGTATAGCCCGGGATTTCACCCTCAATTGAACCTCTCTCGCTCAAGCGAGACTCCCAAGACTGATACTATATTTAATGAACTTAAAATCTAGGGTGTCACACTTTTGTCATTGATAATTCCATTGCAGATAAACAGGTGATATGAGGGGGACTCATTTTTGGGGAGCTTTAGGAGCTTTATATTTTGGATTCATTTACTTGCACTATTTTGTACATGAGTGCATATTTGATAGTTCAAAGTATTATGTAACTACGGATATATATTAGCTTACATGGTGCTGTAACTCTGGATATGTGTAGCTATGAGTATTTTGGAAATCCATAACTAGTTGTATGCGGTGGTTATTGAATTATGTTTATATGAATTATGATTTTCTGCTAAGTAGAATGTATACGAATATGAGGATATGGAATGAGTATGAATAGGTAAATAAGATTAAAATGAAAAATGTATGCGAAAGAAGAAATAAGGGGGAAAATTTCAAGGGTAAAACTTTGGTCCTTACAATATGGTATTAGAGCATAGTTAGTCATGCGGCCTAGGGTATGGCCTTACTTGCTTCTTTGTAACTTCTAATTGATTTGACTATGTGGTTTAAGTGAACTATTGTGTGGTTATGTGTTGATTTATCTGGTTAAACATGATATACTAACAAATGAAAGAGTGTCGGTACCCGTTACGGAGATGTCTAGAAGAGGAAGAGGACGGGGATCAGGTCAGAATGACTTGTTGGCTTAGATTGCTGCCGTGCTGATGAACATGAATGAGAACTTGCAGCACCTGAACCAGAACGCGCCACCAAGTCTGAGTTCGCAACCATTGGTTCCACCTAGGTCGGCTGAGTACCGAGGTCTGGATGAATTCTGCACGAGGAACCCTAGTCAGTTCCAAGGTGGATTCTGTAACAACCCGATTGTCTACCCTTGAAAATTTTTCGTTTAATTTAATCCTTTCTTACATACAGTCGTCACCTTCATTGAAAACTCTCAAGTATCACTCTTTGAAAATACCCTTTACCCTATTATATTATCATACAAATTTATGTTGCGGAAAAACATAATTCCTTTAGATAACATTTACCACACACATCCAGTTACGGGTTTTCCAAGGTTATAACGTCCATAACTACATGTCTAATAGCAATAAAGACACCCAAGTAAATAGACACAAAGGCTTCCTATTTGAGCTTCATCCTCAAAATCCTTCATTTACCTACAATGGGATTATCATAAACAACACACAAAACAAAGGGAGTAAGTCATTAGTTCAAAACTAACATCACAGGATAATCCACATTTCCAATACAATTAAGCTTTAATATAATTCGTAAACACACATACGGAATTGTAAACATTCATAATCATCTTCCTTTAATTGCCACTTTACTCATATTCATCCTATAGTATATATATATCCAATAATATATATTCTATAGTATGCATATTACGTTCGTTTCGAAACATCATCTGTCTCGTTATTCATATCCACCCTATAACATATATATCCCATAATATATACTCTATAGCATGTATATTACTTTCTTTCTCAACATCCTCTTTTTTATCGCTCATATTCACCCTATAGAATATATATCCCATACTATATATCCTATAGCATGCATACGACATTCATGTGACATTCACATTTCTCATCATTCATATTCACCCAATAGAATATATATCTCATACTATATATCCTATAGCATGCATACGACATTCATTTGACATTCACATTTCTCATCATTCGTATTCACCCTATAGAATATATATCCCATACTATATATCATATAGCATGCTTACGACATTCATTTGACATTCACATTTCTCATCATTCATATTCACCCTATAGAATATATATCCCATACTATATATCCTATAGCATGCATACGACATTCATTTGACATTCACATTTCTCATCATTCATATTCACCCTATAGAATATATATCCCATACTATATATCCTATAGCATGCATACGACATTCATTTGACATTCACATTTCTCATCATTCATATTCACCCTATAGAATATATATCCCATACTATATATCCTATAGCATGCATACGACATTCATTTGACATTCACATTTCTCATCATTCATATTCACCCTATAGATTATATATCCCATACTATATATCCTATAGCATGCATACGACATTCATTTGACATTCACATTTCTCGTCATTCATATTCACCCTATAGAATATATATCCCATACTATATATCCTATAGCATGCATACGACATTCATTTGAGTCATATTTCCTTTGGTACTCCCCCAAAAAGATTCAATTTGTTTTGAGTCTTATTTCCTTTGGTACTCCCCCAAATAGATTTAATTCGTTTTGAGTCTTATTTCCTTTGGTACTCCCCCAAATAGATTGAATTCGTTTTGAGTCTTATTTCCTTTGGTACTCCCCCAAATAGATTGAATTCGTTTTGAGTCTTATTTCCTTTGGTACTCCCCCAAATTGATTGAATTCGTTTTGAGTCTTATTTCCTTTGGTATTCCCCCAAATAGATTGAATTCGTTTTGAGTCTTATTTCCATTGGTACTCCCCCAAATAGATTGAATTCGTTTTGAGTCTTATTTCCTTTGGTACTCCCCCAAATAAATTGAATTCGTTTTGAGTCTTATTTCCTTTGGTACTCCCCCAAATAAATTGAATTCGTTTTGAGTCTTATTTCCTTTGGTACTCCCCCAAATAGATTGAATTCGTTTTGAGTCTTATTTCCTTTGGTACTCCCCCAAATAGATTGAATTCGTTTTGAGTCTTATTTCCTTTGGTACTCCCCCAAATAGATTGAATTCGTTTTGAGTCTTATTTCCTTTGGTACTCCCCCAAATTGATTGAATTCGTTTTGAGTCTTATTTCCTTTGGTACTCCCCCAAATAGATTGAATTCGTTTTGAGTCTTATTTCCTTTGGTACTCCCCCAAATAAATTGTTTCCTTTTTTTTCCATAACAGTAAAATCACGCATTTTCCAACATAATGCATAAATTACAGACGTATTATTTTAAATCATTACCTCTTTCACATACCTCATTCATATCAGCTAGTATGATTTAGAAAACACTTATCCCTTACCTCGGTGAGCATTGGAGATCAGTTCCGAGTAACTTTAAAAGTCTACTCCGCGATTTCCTCCAACCTTAGGATCTTTCCTCATTATCACCAATAACAATGATGTCAGTCATTTATTCAAAATAACACATAAATAACTCGTATTTCATCATCAAATACACAAGGGATTCATGTATTCTCAATATTTCCAAAACTACTTCAATTCAAGTTTCTAAATATTAAAACATACATGTTCATCTCATATAACAACATCAAAGCACAACTCATTATCCACATCTAACATTTCATCTCTTTCTCTTTATACTCATATTCTCATTTTGGGGGTATTTGGGGTTTTTCATGAATAACCCATAAAACCTTTTCATTCATACAATATCAACTCTAAATCAAGAGTTTACAAGATAGAAACAACATAAAACGAATCATAACTCGAAAAGATGAGTTTCCATGGTTTCCATTATTTTGAAAATGAATCCAACATACCCAAAACAAGTTAGAGAGGAAGAAAAAGAGTTAGTAACAATAGGTTTACCTCTTATCAAGCTCCAAGATGAGTCCTAAGGCTCCTTGCTCTTGAAAAGCTCTCCTCTCTCTCTTCTCTTCGAAGTTCTAACCCTAAAATGTGTTTTGGGTTTCTATTTTATAGACACTACGATAAGTGTAATCGATTACAAGTATAGTGTAATCAATTACACTGTGTAAATTATAGAGGCATCGTCGCTATGTAATCGATTACCAACATGGTGTAATCGATTACATTAATACGATGTAATCGATTACCAGAAGTGTGTAATCGATTACATTAATACGATGTAATCGATTACCATAAGTGTGTAATCGATTACACAGAGTAAATCACAAAGGCATCGTCGCGATGTAATCGATCACCAACATGGTGTAATCGATTACATTGTGTCAGATGTACATATCTGATGCTTTTAATCATCATGTAATCGATTACCAGGACTGTGTAATCGATTACACTGTGTCAGATGCATAGGTATGATTAGTTTATCAGCATGTAATCGATTACCAGGAGTGTGTAATCGATTACACTGTGTCAACAGCCCAAAATTGCCATTTCTCGCCTAGGCGAGACAACTCTCGCTCAGGCGAGAATCTTCCAGTATAGCCCAGGATTTCACCCTCCCAGGTGATCCTTTAGGCGATAATCTCTCGCTCAAGCGAGGTTTCCAGGACTGTTACTATAATTTTGAAGACTAAAATTCGGGGTGTTACAGTCCTCCCCCTCTTATAAGAATTTTCGTCCCCGAAAATTAAACATACCTAGGAAATTAATATCATCACCTAGATCTTAGGCACAAGGATACTCCACCAAAATCATACTCGATTCTCAAATCCATTAAGATTACTTAGTCGGTCACTAAGGGCATGCACCACTAAACCGTGATATCACTTCAACCAATTCATGAACTAACTCATCACTGTCCAACTATTAAGATCTCAGCCTCTAATAACTCGAATGCCATGAGAACTAAACCGTAATTCAGACTAAAGATTTTTCCTATATTCGTCAAGAACCATAGGTATCTAGCACCTATCCATCTATCAATCCTAACATACGTTAAGAATCCCGATAACACTCTCAAACTTCGGCGAATGGGGAACTCCTTATCCCATATCTATCTAAATGCATCTTTTAACATCCATCATACACTAGCTAGTTTCATCTCCACTCGAGAATCTAGCACAATTTCATTTTACTCGATCCACAAAATACTTACACAATATGACTCTTAGTGTCTCATCCATTGTACAAAATCAAACTATCCAGTAATCGTCTAATTACATCAATTATTTCTACCATCACAATAGATCTCCCTGATCCATCACTACAACAATCGTTCAAAACGATTAACCTATATGGTCCGAATCGCAACAACACTCTCGAACCTAGTTCGAAGTGAGACTCCATACTCATCACTCACCAAGATGTACTGGCTCGCACCGAAAAATGCAGTACCTAGATCGACATCCACTTGATGGAAACAACATCATTTCATTGCATACGTGCAAATAACTACGGTTCACTCAAAATTCTCCACTAACATTTCAATTTATACTTGCTACAATCACAGAAACATGATATTCATCCAAGCAGCATTTAGACAAATAAGACTCTTGGAGTCTTTCACCTACCAATCAAAATCACCAAGTCAACATCCAACTTAACCAAACACACCGACTACAACGAATGCAGTTTAAGAAGATTTGCTAGTTCATAAATTTCAGTTAGGCATACAAGGTCGTAGACCCACTCAAAGCGCATACGTTGAAACCATTGATTTTTGCCATTTACGAATATTCAATCCAAAAACTTGAGTTTTATAAGGATACCCAAAATACAATGATGGACATGCACCTCGTGCTCAAGTCTACATCATATCGAGAAACACATGCTCATAATTACCTCACGAGATTTTTAACACATCACATTCATCCAAGATGAGGTTTTTAAAAATCCGGATTTCAACATGAAACTTAATCAATGCTTAGTCGAATAGTACACTTCATTCGAAAAACAATTTTCGAAAATAGATTATATGTAAGTTTCATGGAAGTCCTCTTGTGGAAGCAGGGGTTTTCCTAATCATTTCAAAATATCTTAAAATCCTTTTTCTCATGCGACACCGACTGCCCAAATCAAAATTTTCAAAAGCTGGTTATTTCTGAAGTTACATTTCATCCAGGACATGAGAGTCCCCACAGTACACTCATAGAAACATGCTTACACCATAACACTGCAATCACGTATAACAATTACTGACGCACATGAAATAGAAACAATTTTTTGAAAGCACAATATTAAAGCAGTTAATTTGAGTTCATTACCACTATATTGTGCATTGCAAATGTTCAATTACAAACGGTCAATCATCATAGACCAGAAGTTTCATGCACAAAAGATAATCCACTACCTCTTAGGGTATGCAATTCAACCATGGTCCACTACCACTCCGGGTAGGCAACTTAACAATGATCCACTACCGCTCCGGGTAGGCAACTCAACAATGATCCACTACCACTCCGGGTAGGTAATTTTCCTCAATGATCCACTACCACTCGGGTAGGTAATTTTCCTCAATGATCCACTACCACTTCAGGTAGGTAATTTTCCTCAATGATCCACTACCACTCGGGTAGGTAATTTTCCTCAATGATCCACTACCACTTCGGGTAGGTAATTTTCCTCAATGATCCACTACCACTCGGGTAGGTAATTTTCCTCAATGATCCACTACCACGTCGAGTAGGTAATTTTCCTCAATGATCCACTACCACGTCGGGTAGGTAATTTTCCTCAATGATCCACTACCACTCGGGTAGGTAATTTTCCTCAATGATCCACTACCACGTCGGGTAGGTAATTTAACAATGGAACAAGGTTGTTAAACCATTTTGAAATTCATTTTTTTTCTTTGCTGCATAATTTGAGCCAAAGTCGCTACACCATTTAAGGTTAGCTAAAACGAGTTTTATTCCCATTGATTTCACCATAAATCGTTTTCCCGCAAATCGACGCCCACTTTAGTATAAACACACCCGTATATGTTTATACTAAATGCGTAATTCACAACTCCATCCTTACATAACCAGAAAATACACACATTTTCCATTTCCGTAAATCTACGCTCACTTTAGTATAAACACACCCATATATGTTTATACTAAATGCGTAATTCACAACTCAATCATTCATTTTCAATTATCTTAATCTTAGTGATAAAAGAAATTCCACACCAAGAAATCCAACCGGAAATCACAATCACAAACTCTCCATAAACAATTTCAACAAGATTCTCACAACTAAAAACTTTTAGCAAGAATTTCACCAGAGAATCCCCAACAAGGGTCTCACACAATAAATTCAACCAAAGTTTTACAACAAGGAGTTTTCAACAAACACTTCATCAATAACTCACAACAAGACATCCAACGATAAATTCACAACCAAACACTTATCATCATCTTTCAAATCAACAGTTACCACAGTCAACAACAATGCACATAAGTCACGTAGTTAACTCACACAAATTACACAAAGAAGCATGTAAGGTCATACCCTAGGCCGCAGAGTTGACATATGCTCTGATACCATATTGTAACGACCCGATTGTCTACCCTTGAAAATTTTTCGTTTAATTTAATCCATTCTTACATACAGTCGTCACCTTCATTGAAAACTCTCAAGTATCACTCTTTGAAAATACCCTTTACCCTATTATATTATCATACAAATTTATGTTGCGGAAAAACATAATTCCTTTAGATAACATTTACCACACACATCCAGTTACGGGTTTTCCAAGGTTATAACGTCCATAACTACATGTCAAATAGCAATAAAGACACCCAAGTAAATAGACACAAAGGCTTCCTATTTGAGCTTCATCCTCAAAATCCTTCATTTACCTACAATGGGATTATCATAAACAACACACAAAACAAAGGGAGTAAGTCATTAGTTCAAAACTAACATCACAGGATAATCCACATTTCCAATACAATTAAGCTTTAATATAATTCGTAAACACACATACGGAATTGTAAACATTCATAATCATCTTCCTTTAATTTCCACTTTACTCATATTCATCCTATAGTATATATATATCCAATAATATATATTCTATAGTATGCATATTACATTCGTTTCGAAACATCATCTGTCTCGTTATTCATATCCACCCTATAACATATATATCCCATAATATATACTCTATAGCATGTATATTACTTTCTTTCTCAACATCCTCTTTTCTATCGCTCATATTCACCCTATAGAATATATATCCCATACTATATATCCTATAGCATGCATACGACATTCATGTGACATTCACATTTCTCATCATTCATATTCACCATATAGAATATATATCTCATACTATATATCCTATAGCATGCATACGACATTCATTTGACATTCACATTTCTCATCATTCGTATTCACCCTATAGAATATATATCCCATACTATATATCATATAGCATGCTTACGACATTCATTTGACATTCACATTTCTCATCATTCATATTCACCCTATAGAATATATATCCCATACTATATATCCTATAGCATGCATACGACATTCATTTGACATTCACATTTCTCATCATTCATATTCACCCTATAGAATATATATCCCATACTATATATCCTATAGCATGCATACGACATTCATTTGACATTCACATTTCTCATCATTCATATTCACCCAATAGAATATATATCTCATACTATATATCCTATAGCATGCATACGACATTCATTTGACATTCACATTTCTCGTCATTCATATTCACCCTATAGAATATATATCCCATACTATATATCCTATAGCATGCATACGACATTCATTTGAGTCATATTTCCTTTGGTACTCCCCCAAAAAGATTCAATTCGTTTTGAGTCTTATTTCCTATGGTACTCCCCCAAATAGATTGAATTCGTTTTGAGTCTTATTTCCTTTGGTACTCCCCCAAATAGATTGAATTCGTTTTGAGTCTTATTTCCTTTGGTACTCCCCCAAATAGATTGAATTCGTTTTGAGTCTTATTTCCTTTGGTACTCCCCCAAATAGATTGAATTCGTTTTGAGTCTTATTTCCTTTGGTACTCCCCCGAATAAATTGAATTCGTTTTGAGTCTTATTTCCTTTGGTACTCCCCCAAATAGATTGAATTCGTTTTGAGTCTTATTTCCTTTGGTACTCCCCCAAATAAATTGAATTCGTTTTGAGTCTTATTTCCTTTGGTACTCCCCCAAATAGATTGAATTCGTTTTGAGTCTTATTTCCTTTGGTACTCCCCCAAATAGATTGAATTCGTTTTGAGTCTTATTTCCTTTGGTACTCCCCCAAATAAATTGAATTCGTTTTGAGTCTTATTTCCTTTGGTACAACCCCAAATAGATTGAATTCGTTTTGAGTCTTATTTCCTTTGGTACTCCCCCAAATAAATTGAATTCGTTTTGAGTCTTATTTCCTTTGGTACTCCCCCAAATAGATTGAATTCGTTTTGAGTCTTATTTCCTTTGGTACTCCCCCTAATAAATTGAATTCGTTTTTAGTCTTATTTCCTTTGGTACTCCCCCAAATAAATTGAATTCGTTTTGAGTCTTATTTCCTTTGGTACTCCCCCAAATAAATTGTTTCCTTTGTTTTCCATAACAGTAAAATCACGCATTTTCCAACATAATGCATAAATTACAGACATATTATTTTAAATCATTACCTCTTTCACATACCTCATTCATATCAGCTAGTATGATTTAGAAAACACTTATCCCTTACCTCGGTGAGCATTGGAGATCAGTTCCGAGTAACTTTAAAAGTCTACTCCGCGATTTCCTCCAACCTTAGGATCTTTCCTCATTATCACCAATAACAATGATGTCAGTCATTTATTCAAAATAACACATAAATAACTCGTATTTCATCATCAAATACACAAGGGATTCATGTATTCTCAATATTTCCAAAACTACTTCAATTCAAGTTTCTAAATATTAAAACATACATGTTCATCTCATATAACAACATCAAAGCACAACTCATTATCCACATCTAACATTTCATCTCTTTCTCTTTATACTCATATTCTCATTTTGGGGGTATTTGGGGTTTTTCATGAATAACCCATAAAACCTTTTTATTCATACAATATCAACTCTAAATCAAGAGTTTACAAGATAGAAACAACATAAAACGAACCATAACTCGAAAAGATGAGTTTCCATGGTTTCCATTATTTTGAAAATGAATCCAACATACCCAAAACAAGTTAGAGAGGAAGAAAAAGAGTTAGTAACAAGAGGTTTACCTCTTATCAAGCTCCAAGATGAGTCCTAAGGCTCCTTGCTCTTGAAAAGCTCTCCTCTCTCTCTTCTCTTCGAAGTTCTAACCCTAAAATGTGTTTTGGGTTTCTATTTTATAGACACTGCGATAAGTGTAATCAATTACAAGTATAGTGTAATCGATTACACTGTGTAAATTATAGAGGCATCGTCGCTATGTAATCGATTACCAACATATTGTAATCGATTACATTAATACGATGTAATCGATTACCAGAAGTGTGTAATCGATTACATTAATACGATGTAATCGATTACCATAAGTGTGTAATCGATTACACAGAGTAAATCACAAAGGCATCGTCACGATGTAATCGATTACCAACATGGTGTAATCGATTACATTGTGTCAGATGTACATATCTGATGCTTTTAATCATCATGTAATCGATTACCAGGACTGTGTAATCGATTACACTGTGTCAGATGCACAGGTCTGATTAGTTTATCAGCATGTAATCGATTACCAGGAGTGTGTAATCGATTACACTGTGTCAACAGCCCAAAATTGCCATTTCTCGCCTAGGCGAGACAACTCTCGCTCAGGCGAGAATCTTCCAGTATAGCCCAGGATTTCACCCTCCCAGGTGATCCTTTAGGCGAGAATCTCTCGCTCAAGTGAGGTTTCCAGGACTGTTACTATAATTTTGAAGACTAAAATTCGGGGTGTTACAGATTCGCTCCTGATGCAGCCATTGAATGGGTCCTAGGAGTGGAAAGAATCCTCAAGGCCATGAGTTGTTCTGATGCTCAGAAAGTGGCCTACGCCACCTACATGCTAGTGAAAGAGGTTTAGAACTGGTGGGAAATGACCCGGAGGCAGATGGAGACCGAAGGGCAAATCATCACGTGGGGAGCTTGCAAGAGTAAATTCCTCTAGAAATATTTTCTTGCAGACCTGAAAATGAAGAAGGAGATGAAATTCTTGCAATTAGAGCAAGGAAACATGTTGGTGGGGGAGTACGCGGTCAAGTTTGAGGAATTGATCCGATATTGCCCTTATGCTGAACTAGAGTTGGACGGGAGGTCCAAATGTGTAAAGTTTGAGATGGGGTTGAAACCCGAGCTGAGGGTGACATTTGGTCACGAAGAGATTGCTGATTTTCCTACACTAGTGAATAAGTGTAGGATGTATAAGGATAATGTGAGGGTGAGGGACGCTGCTGCTAGTAGAGAGAACCCTCCACGACACTATGGCCCTCAACGGAACTTCTCACACGGAAAAGGGAAGGGCAAAGTGTTTCAAGAGGAACGGAAGCCTTACGCTCCTCCCACGGGTAGTCGGGGTCATACTTCGCATGGGCCGAAGACTCATGTTAATGTTGGAGGGTCACGATTGAACTCCCCATCTTTGTGCGGCAAATGTAGCCGAACTCATGTCGGTGACTCATGCCCTGGAACGACGCTTACTTGTTTTCACTGCAAGGAGGTTGGGCATGTTAGAAGGTATTGTCCTAAGCTACAACAGAGTGTGAATGATGTGAGGGCGGAACGACCCCGATCTACTGGCAGAGTATTCACCATGAGTGGTGCAGAGGCGTCGGGTGTAGATGGCCTGATTAAAGGTAATTGCATGGTGGCAGGTATTCCTCTTTTAGTGTTGTTTGATTTGGGAGCGACACACTCCTTTGTATCTATTGAATGCTTGGATAGACTGAAATTGCAAACTGAGTCGTTGCCTTTCGACTTGGTCGTATCCACCCCAATTAATGTGCCTATGGTGGTGTCGACAGTTGTGTCTCAATGTATGATGGTGGTAAACGGAAGGACCTTTACCGTGGATTTAATCTGCTTACCACTATCCCAGTTAGATCTAATTCTACGAATGGACTGGTTGTCGGTGAATTATGTGGTGCGTAATTGTGCTGATAAGACCGTGGTATTTGGAGATCCATATGAGATTTTTGATGAGGTTAGTTATGTGATGCCGTTGTCAGCAAAGGAAGTCAGGACTTCCTGTAAAGAGGGAGGAGTCGTGTTTATGTTGTTGGCATCCCTGGAGGGTATTGAGAAACCCAAGGTTGAGGACATTCCGATAGTTCGGGAATTCCAGGAGGTATTTCCTGATGACATTCCGGAGTTGCCCCCAAATTAGAGAAGTTGAATTCTCTATTGATTTGGTACCTGGAACGGGACCCATCTCTATAGCACCATATAGAATGGAACCGTTGGAATTGGCAGAGTTGAAAAAGCAGGTTGAGGACTTGTTGACAAAGAATTTTATTCGTCCTAGTGTCTCGCTGTGGGGTGCGCCCGTCTTGTTGGTTAAGAAGAAAGATGGTAGTATGCGGTTGTGTACCGACTAACGGCAGTTGAACAAGGCTACTATTAAGAACAAGTATCCATTGCCTCAGATTGATGATTTGATGGATTAGTTGAGAGGGGCGGTAGTGTTTTCAAAGATCGATCTTCGGTCGGGTTATCACCAACTTCGTCTAAAATCCGAAGACATTCCTAAAACAACTTTCAGGAATGGACATTTTGAGTATTTGGTCATGCCTGTTTGTGTAACCAATGCCCCAACAATATTTACCGACTACATGAATTAGATTTTTCATCCGTATTTGGATTCATTTGTAGTGGTATTTATTGATGACATTCTGGTTAACTCCAAAAGCCGAGAGGAACATACAGAGCACGTGAGAATTGTTCTAGAGCTTTTGAGTAAGAACCGACTGTATGCTAAATTGTCTAAATGTGATTTCTGGTTGGAATTGGTAAACTTTCTGGGACATGTAATATCCAAGGAAGGGGTAGCAGTAGATCCTTCCAAATTTGAAGCGGTTATGGAATGGGAAGTACCCAAGTCAGTTACTGAGACCCAGAGTTTTCTGGGTTTGGCTGGTTATTATCGGAAATTCATTGAGGGATTTTCGAAGTTGGCACTACCGTTGACAAAGCTCACCAGGAAGGGGGAACCTTATGTGTGGACAATCCGTTGTGAAGAGAGTTTCCAAGAGTTGAAACGAAGATTGACTACCGCGCCAGTGTTGGTTCTTCCTTGTACTGATAGAGATTTCAGTGTTTATTGTGATGCGTCCAAGCAAGGTTTGGGTTGTATGTTGATGCAAGAACAGAAGTTTGTTGCCTATGCTTATCGAAAGTTGAGAACACATGAGCAAAACTACCCTACCCACGATCTTGAATTAGTTGCAGTGGTCTTTGCCTTAAAAATCTGGAGACACCATCTTTATGGCGTGAGATTTGAGGTATACAGCGACCACAAGAGTTTGAAGTACCTTTTTGATCAAAAGGAATTGAACATGAGACAAAGGAGGTGGATGGAATTCCTTAAGGATTATGATTTTGGGTTGCAGTACCATCCGGGAAAGGCCAATGTGGTGGCGGATGCTCTAAGTCGGAAATCCTTACATATGTCGGCTTTGATGGTTAGAGAAGGGAAATTGATTGAAGAGTTCAGGGACATGAACTTGGATGTTTAGATGAAGCCTCAAAGTATGATTTTAGGAATGCTCAAAGTCACAAATGAACTATTCGATCAAATTCGGGTGATGCAAGTGGAGGATAGTGAGCTAATGGCTAAACGAGATTTGATGCTAAATGGTAAGGAAACAGATTTCGCATTGGATCTTAGTGGACTGTTGTGTTACAAAGGGAGTGTGTGTGTTCCTCAAGATGTGGAATTGCGAAAGAATATCTTAGAGAATTCACACAAAAGTAGAATGAGTTTTCACCCGGGGACTACAAAGATGTACCAAGATTTGAAAAAGCTGTTTTGGTGGTTTGGGTTGAAAAAGGATGTGGCTGTGTATGTCTTGTAAGGACCCGATTTTCGTAATCCAAAAATTCTTTTTAAAACCCTATTCATGAAAGCGAATTGATTACTTTTAAAAGACATTACTCGAACGATTTTGGAAAACCTGATTGAATAAATATATATATATATAAGTTCAATTCCTCTTTCAGGTGCGGAAACAATCAATCGTTCACTTCATTAAAAACATGTCATTGCACTTCCTTTCAATTACCCAATTTAGATATCATTATCCATTCTCAATAATACTTCCATTTTTACATCATCTAATATCCTAACTATACATTTAGGAGAAAATCACTCATACATAAGTCCCATTTAACATACTCTTCATATTACATGCATTATTCAATTACAACATTGAAAATATAAAGCAATTACTCGAACATGTAATCTCCTCCGCAAGCATCCGATGCGCTACCGCCACGACCTGAACTCAAATACATAACACATACAAGGAAAGACAAAGGGAGTAAGAACCAACTATAGTGACCGTAGCGTGGATTTACATGGAGTAATAACATTAAAGTATTAAAACCACACACATCTAACATCAATCATGAAAAACATATACCTATTCACCCATATTATCCATATTCACCCTATAGTACACATATATCCCATACTATATGTGTTCTATAGTGTGCATATTTATTCGTCACATATTATCCATATTCACCCTATAGTACACATACATCCCATAATATATATGTGCTATAGTGTGCATATTTTATTCATTCAAACATACTCATTTCTCATCATTCATATTCACCGTAGTAATTTATCCTTGATCTCTTTCAACAATTCTGCATCGTACAAATAATCCTCACCCCACATTGGGCAGGTCGAGTAATTCCTCATACCACATCGGACAGGTCTAGTTATTTCTCCATACCACATCGGGTAGGTTGAGTAATTCTCCATCACATGTTCATCATAGCACAAAATATCAACTCAATGTCATACACAAATAAACACAAGGCATCACATCGTTCCAACACCATGGAATAACACACAACACCTTCATATCACAACATACCCATACATATTTATAACAATAAAGCGATTCACAACATATTCACTTCGATAAACATACTGATCGAGGCCGTACTCGATACAAATAATATAACAATAAAGTATAGTACTAGGAAGTGACTCCTAGGTCGTTTCCCAAAGATTATCTTTCACACAATGGTTCAAACACCTTACACGCACACACACAATGGGGGGTTTTAGTGGTTGTTATGCTATGAAATTAAGCTAAAACAGAACACAAACAGAAAACAAAATAGTAAATAGGCTAAATCCCTTTTCGTTTTTTTTTATTCTTTTGTTTTGTTTCTCTATTTGTTGTTTTTTTTTTCAATGACACCACACTTATGTACACAATTACATCCACCAATGAGTCATAACCAAGAATTATAAACAATGAAGAACAATGCACCCTTACTTAATACCCATTCCCAAAACAATTCCAAAGCTCCAAAATTCCCTAAGGTTAGGATAATCATGGTTTTTCACTTATAGGGTTGTAATGAGCTATATGACAAAGAAATGGTAAAAAGGCTCAAAATGGCTAGCAAAGGATAATTTCATTCAAGGTAGGCTATATGGCATGTGGCTTATTCAAAAGAAATGCCTAAATCACTTCAAATTGTGTAATATGTGAATCAAGTATCAACAAGAAACATGTCAAGTTCTAGAGTGCAAGTAATCAAGAGTGCAACAATCACACATTAAAGAATACTAGATGACATACAACAATCCATCCAAAATTAAGGCTCAAAATCTCACAAGGGACAAGTCTATCACAATTGCTTCAACCTCTCAATTCTCAAAAGTAACTTAGCACATAGAAAATGCATGGATTCACAACACAATATATCAAGAATCAACTAAAAAAGAAAGCATGAGAGAAAATGCCCAAAATCTAAGCAAAATCTAAGAATCAAAGAAAAGCATGCATCATCAAAAACCTACATTAGTCTCCCCTCACACTTAAACGACACATTGTCCCAATGGAGCACAGTCAGAATATCCACGTAGTTATATCAGCAAATGTAATTGGACAAGTGCAATAAAAGTAAAGAAGGAGAGAAAGAAAAACTCCCTGATTCATGGAGGGAGGAAAACAGGTTCAACCAAAGAAACTTCCTCCACAATTTCATCCACAACGGAAGGGTTTGTGAGGAAAGGCTTGAGGCGATGCCCATTGACCTTGAAGATCTTATTTGTGGATTCACTTGAGATTTCTACTGCACCATAAGGAAACACATTAGTTACAACAAAAGGACCAATCCACCTAGAACGAAGCTTACCACTCATGAGACCAAGCCTAGAGTTATACAACAACACTTTTTGGCCAACCACAAATTCCTTTCTAGAAATCAAGCTATCATGGAATCTTTTGGTCTTCTCTTTATAGAACTTAGAGTTCTCATAAGCTTCTAAGCGGATCTCATCCAGTTCACTGAGTTGGAGCTTCCTTTCATCACTAGCTTGATCAAGAGCCAAGTTGCAAGTCTTCACAGCCCAATAAGCACGATGCTCAATCTCCGCGGGAAGATGACATGCTTTACCAAAGATAACCCGATAAGGAGACATCCCTATGGGTGCCTTGTAAGCAGTTCGATGTGCCCAAAGAGCATCCTCAAGTCTGTTGCTCCAATCTTTCCTATTAGGCTGCACTATCTTCTCCAAAATCTTCTTTATCTCTCTGTTTGAAATCTCAACTTGCCCATTTGTTTGGGGGTGATATGGTGTGGAAACTCTATGAACAACCCCGTACTTCTTGAGCATAGCTTGCATGGATCTATTGCAGAAGTGTGTGCCTTGGTCGCTAATAATAGCTCTGGGTATGCCAAACCTGCAAAAAATGTGAGACCTAACAAAATCCATAACAACCCGAGCATCATTAGTCCTGGTGGCTTTAGCTTCCACCCATTTAGAAACATAATCAACAGCAAGCAGAATATAAGTAAAACCAAAAGAAACAGGAAAGGGACCCATGAAATCAATACCCCAAACATCAAAAACCTCACAGAACAACATAGGTTGTTGAGGCATCTCTTGTCTCCAAGAAATGGTACCACCTGCTCTCTGACACTGCTCACAAGTACTACAGATCCTCCACGCATCTTTGAAGATGGTGGGCCAATACAATCCACAATCAAGTACCTTCCTTGCTGTTCTTTGGGTACCAAGATGTCCCCCAACTGCAGAGGCATGACAAAACTGAAGGACTGACTCAATCTCATGATCTGGAATGCATCTTCTAATCACCTGGTCATTACAAAATCTCCACAAATAGGGGTCATCCCAAAAATAAAATTTAGCATCACTTTTAAGTTTATCATTTTGAGCTCTAGATGCTAGTGGAGGAAAAACAGATGCAACCAAATAATTAACAATATTAGCAAACCAAGGATTGGGGGAAGAAACAGAGATATGCAAAAGTTGTTCATCAGGAAAATCATCCCGAATGGGCATCATATCAACAGCTCTGTCTATTCTACTCAAGTGATCAGCAACCAAATTTTGTGCTCCGCTCCTATCACGAATCTCCAAATCAAACTCTTGGAGCAAGAGCATCCATCTAATCAACCTTGGCTTAGACTCAACTTTCTTCAACAAGAACTTTAATGCTGCATGGTCAGTGAAAACAACAATTCTAGAACCAATCAAATAAGATCTAAATTTATCCAGAGCAAATACAATAGCTAAGAGCTCTTTTTCAGTGGTGGTATAATTTGCTTGTGCAACATCTAATGTCCTAGAAGCATAATAAATCACCCTAGGCAATTTGTCTACTTTTTGTGTAAGGACAGCCCCCAATGCATAATTAGAAGCATCACACATTAGCTCAAAAGGGACTGTCCAATCAGGTGCCTGGATGATAGGAGTGGTGGTCAAAGCTTTCTTGAGGCAGTCGAAGGCCTCTTTACATCTTTCATCAAAATCAAACACCACATCCTTTTGCAACAGATTGGATAGTGGAAGGGCCTTCTTGCTAAAATCTTGAATGAACCTGCGATAGAAACCTGCATGACCAAGAAAAGAACGAACCTCTCGCACGCAATAGGGGTAAGGCAATAGTGAAATAACATCTATCTTGGCAGGATCTACCTCTATGCCCTTATTAGAGATCACATGGCCTAGAACTATGCCTTGTTCTACCATGAAATGACACTTCTCATAATTTAGAACAAGGTTAGTTTCTATGCATTTATGCAAAACTCTATCCAGACTATCCAATCATGCATCAAATGAAGATCCATATACAGTAAAATCATCCATAAACACCTCTATGCAACTTTCCAAAAAGTCGCTAAAAATGCTAACCAGACACCGCTTGAATGTACCAGGGGCGTTGCATAGGCCAAAGGGAATCCTCCTATAGGCAAAAGTGCCAAAGGGGCAGGTGAATGTGGTCTTCTCCTGATCCTCAAGAGCAATATGGATTTGAAAGTATCCAGAAAAACCATCAAGAAAACAATAGTGAGATTTACCTGCTAACGGTTCAAACATCTGGTCAATAAAGGGTAAAGGAAAATGATCCTTTCTTGTTGCTTGATTGAGCCTCCTATAGTCAATGCAAACTCTCCAACTGTTCTGCACTCAAGTAGGAATTAGCTCATCCCTCTCATTTCTCACCACTGTAATTCCGGTCTTTTTAGGAACTACCTGAACTGGACTCACCCAATGGCTATCAGAAATTGGATATATAATCCCAGCTTGTAGAAGTTTGGTGACCTCTTTCTTCACAACATCAAGAATCACTGGATTGAGTCTCCTTTGTGGTTGCCTCACTGGTTTAGCTCCATCCTCCAAGAGTATTCTATGCATGCACATGGATGGGCTAATACCATGAATGTCAGCTAAGGTCCAACCAATGGCCTTTTTATGCTTTTTCAGCACTTGTAGCAATTTCTCCTCTTGCTCAGCATCAAGGGAGGTAGAAACAATGACAGGGAGCTTCTCATCATCCTCTAAGTAAGCATACTTGAGGTTATCAGGTAAAGGTTTCAGCTCCAATATAGGTGCCTGCAAAGCAGATGGAACCAAAGTAGCAGGCATAGATTCTGCAGCCTGCACTTGAACAATTGGGTTAGTGCAATATGACTCTATATCATGTGGATCAACAATAATATCCAAAAAGTCATCATTGCAAGAACTACACAGTTCATAATCAGTGCATGCATGACAAGTGTGTGAGGCTATCAATGATAAAGAATCAGAATCATGAATAAAATCAGAGATATGCTCATTAATCAACTCATCAAGAAAATCAACATGAAATACAGAATGGTCCTCAGATGGATGCTTCATAGCATCAAAAATATTAAACCGGACCACAATATCATCAAATTCCATGGAAAGTGTGCCAGCATGGACATCAATCTTGGTTCGGGCTGTTCTTAAAAATGGTCTCCCTAAAATAATAGGAACTGTGTTACGGGAGGATCCCTCTTCCATATCTAGTATGTAAAAATCAGCAGGGAATATAAGTTCACCAACCCGAACCAAGACATCTTCTACCAAGCCAGCAGGATAAGCAGTACTCCTATTTGCTAATTGAATTACCACACTAGTTGGCTTTAAAGGTCCAATCGACAAAGACATAAAAACAGACATATGCATGACATTAATTGAAGCTCCTAAGTCTAGCATGGCATTCTCAAATTTATTGTTACCTATGATGCAAGGAACAGTAAATGTACCTGGGTCCTTACATTTTTCAGGAATGTGAGGAATAGGTTTACCTATGAGTGCAGAAACATTTCTGCCCATGCTTATCCTTTCATTACCCTTCAGCTTCCTTTTGTGAGTGCACAACTCCTTTAGGAACTTTGCATATCTTGGAATCCGCTTGATGGCATCATGTAGAGGTATGTTCACCTCTACCTTTCTAAATGTTTCCAAGATCTCCTTGTCGACCTCTTCCATTTTCTTGCTTGGAATGATATTTGGGGGAAATGGAAGAGGGATGGGAGGTGGTTGTTGTGCTGCACTTGAGGAAGGTGTAGATGCATGAATGTGTCTGCCAATGTCATCAACCTTTTGTAGAGTAGAATCTGGTTTAGAGGTTGCCAATTCAGTCTGCTTTCCTGACCTTAGGGTGATGGCACTCACATTTTTCGGGTTAATCACAGTTTGAGAAGGTAACTTGTCATAATTCTGCGATTGCAATGTGTTCAATGAAGTAGCCATTTGTCCCATTTGTGTGGTCAGATTCTGAATAGAAGATTCTTGTCTCTGAATAGAAGCTCTGGTTTCTTGTTGGAACTGCATGTTTTTCATTGTCATTTGCCTCACCAACTCTTCCAATGACGGTTCACTAGGTACAGGTGGAGGATTATTAATCACTTGTTGCTGCCTTTGTTGTTGAATTGGTGGGGGAACATAAGGTCTATTATGTCCAACATTGTTGTTCTGAAATGGTGCATGAGGAGGTTGTTGTTGTGTGTGATCAGACCACTTGAGATTTGGATGATTTCTCCAACCAGGGTTGTATCTGCTTGAAGATGGATCATAATTTTGTTGTTGTTGATTTGGTCTGTTGTTGTAGATGTTTGCAGCATAAGCCTCAGGATGATCAGTAGTTCTTGGCTCAAGCAGAGAAGGACAAACATCACTGTAATGGTCAGGTGAGGTGCAAATGCCACATACTCTTGCCATTGGTTGTTTCTGTTGATTCATGGCTAATTGAGTGACCAATGTGGTGAGTGAATCAATTTTTCGCTCAAGCTTTTCTTGCCTCACCGAATCAGTCCCAACATCATGCACACCTCTCACAATTATGGCATCACTGCTCCTTGCATTGAACTGTTGAGAGTTAGAAGCCATCTTCTCAATCAAACCTCTAGCTTCAAACGGAGTCATGTCTCCAAGTGCACCTCCACTAGCTGCATCAATAATACTCCTGTCCATGTTGTTCAAACCTTCATAAAAATATTGGAGTAGGAGTTGCTCTGAAATCTGATGATGGAGGCAGCTTGCACATAACCTCTTGAATCTCTCCCAATACTCATATAAACTTTCTCCATGTTGTTGCCTAATCCCAGAAATATCTTTTCTGATTGCAGTGGTCCTGGAGGCAGGGAAGAATTTACCAAGGAATGTCCTCTTCAGGTCACCCCAACTTGTGATGGATCCAGGAGCCAAGTAGTACAACCAGTCTTTTGCAAGGCCTTCAAGTGAATGAGGGAATGCCTTCAAGTGAATGAGGGAATGCCTTCAAACAGATGTGATCCTCTTGGACATCATGAGGTTTCATGGTTGAACAGACAATATGGAACTCCTTAAGATGCTTATGAGGATCCTCACCTACAAGTCCATTAAACTTTGGCAACAAATGGATTAGTCCAGTTTTAAGCACATATGGCACATCCTCATTGGGATACTGGATGCACAAGCTATCATAAGTGAAATCAGGTGCAGCCAGCTCCCTTAATGTCCTCTCACGAGGACCAGGAAGAGTAGGTGGTTGAGCCATATTTTCAGAGTACACAGAATTTTCAGAATGCTCAGAATCAGACAATGCAACAGAATGCACAAAATCAGTATATTGCACAGAATGCACAGAAACATGAATAGAATTAGAAATAGAATCAGAATCAGAAACAGAATCAGGTACACTATGGAAAGGTAAATTTCTACATTGTCTAACTAACCTATGATATGTTCTATCAATTTCAGGATTTATTGGATGCAAATGGCCTGTATTTCCCTTAGTCATGCAATACAATCAACAGTAGGAAGAAAGTAAGGCAAAAGTAATGGAAATGCATGTTATAATTGTAGAATCAAGCAAGTATTTTTATCAATAACATCCTAAAATCATATAGAACATTTACAAAAAGTTTCAAGAAAAAAATCAAAGCCTAACTATGTTAAAAATGCAAAACAGTTTCACTATAAACCTTGAAAAATAAAAAATAAACCTTAAAAAATAAAAAAGAAATAGTAAAAAGGGTTTTTTTCGATTTTTGGATTTGGACTGACAGTCTATGTGTGTGGTAGTGGGTGTAACTTATTTTTCTACCCCAAATGCATATGTCATATGTCCAATTCTGATATAAGGAGACAAAGTTATCCTAAAAACAAATTTTCAACAATTCACTATTCACTGTAAAGTTGTATCTCATAAACTATAGCTCGGAAAATGGTTCTGCTTTCTCTGGTGTTCAATGTGGGATGAAAGAAGTGTGGAAACAAAATTTCATGCAAAAATTCCACCCACAGCTATATAAACCAACAAAACAGAATCACATGAATCATGAAAAGTGGCAAAATAGTGAACATTGAACAGTGAACAGTGCACATTAACAGCTTTTTGCACCAATATCAGAATTTTCACCAAAAATGCACTACAGAAATGACAAACTAAACTACACTACACTAAACTAAAATTTATGAAACTACAGAGAACCTTTGAATGAATCGATAATCCCCAGCAACGGCGCCAAATTTGATCGAGGCCGTACTCGATACAAATAATATAACAATAAAGTATAGTATTAGGAAGTGACTCCTAGGTCGTTTCCCAAAGATTATCTTTCACACAATGGTTCAAACACCTTACACGCACACACACAATGGGGGGTTTTAGTGGTTGTTATGCTATGAAATTAAGCTAAAACAGAACACAAACAGAAAACATAATAGTAAATAGGCTAAATCCCTTTGGTTTCCTTTATCACAACTCAATCCTCGGTTTCAATATATCAAAATCAGATTCTCAGTGTTCCTTTGTTGAGAGTCGATCAACTAAGCGATGATCAACTCACAGTTAAATTGCTAAACCTCTAACTAAGCGAAATTGGCATAAGCAACAAACAGTTAACAATGTCACATGAATCAAAGCATCAATTTCATATTCTACACATTGAATTCCTAATCTGTTCATAACTCTAATGTTTAAGCTTCAGACTAAGCGAATTCAACATAAACATAGAGCATTTACAGATTCACATAAACTAAGCGATTATGTGCTAGCGAACTAATTAACTAAGCGAAAATCAGTTCACAAACCTAAAACAAAACCATGGAATTAAGCAAACCATAACATGAAATAGGATAGAAGCTTCAACAACATAAAACCGAAATTGCATTAACAACAACATAGAAACCGAAATTGCATTAAGCACTAAACCTCAAGAGTGTGATACATTACCAAAGGAATTTAGCACTAAACTTCTAGCCTTCCATGGAGGAAGAAGCAAAACCGAATTTGGAGGAGGAAGAAGATGGAAAACGAAAACCTAAAAGAACCCAAAAGGGGGAAAACGAAAATGTAATGTAAAGTTGTGTGTGAAAACGAAATTCTAAGCTTATTAAAGGGTAAAACCGAAATGGGCCCTAAACAATGGGCCCACAACCTAAAACGAAATTAAAAATCCTATAACTAAATACAATCTTCACTTTAGCACACATCTTCCACTTGTAATACCCAAAATGTCCTTGGTGCCAAATATGTCCTGAAAATGGAATTAGATTTAATCAGGCTAAATAATCCCAAATTAACTCATTTTAGGAATAATAGTCCAATAAAGCCTAAAACACTAAACAATGCCAAATAAAGTCAATTAGACACCAAGAATCATTAACAATGGTAAAATAAGGTTATTAATAGTGTGTAATATATGACTCATCACATACTCATCTCCACCTTTACAAATCAACAACTCATTCAAACAATTCTCATTACCAACATACCCATCTCATTTTAACACCTTAATAACTCATCACACATTCATTGTTACAAACACAGCCATATATGTTTATAACAATCAACAACCCACAACATACTCATTTATATTTACGCCCATATGTAGCTCATACTCAATCATTATCACACAACATAACAATTTCTACTTTTGTCATTAAACACACATATCACAATCCTTATTACAAACACACCGATATGTGTTTATAATAAATAAACCATCCATAACATACCATTATTCATAAAAAAGCCACACAAAAAATATCACTCATCATATACACATTAACGTTAGAACCCTCTTTAATGACGGTGTATTACCATAAAGGGGCATATGGCGTTGTACTTTCATAAACGGTTTTCTCCGCACATATGTCTCCACTTTTACGGCTAATACATCCTTATGTAAAATAAAGACTCTCACATGGACCACAAACTCCCAAGAGAGTTTCTATCTGTTAATGTGCTCCGATTCTTGAGGGAAATCGGAGATGAGAACTCTAATGAAATACTCTAAGACCACAATGGTCTTCTCCCTCACCTTAGGTTGCCTAAGCTCTATGGATCCGCAAATAGCTCCATCTTCCTCCATCTCCTTCAACCTCCATTGTTGCTTTCATCTCCAAAGCTCTCCAATGTTCCATTAAGAAGCAAGAGGAAGAGGTTTTCATGTGTTTTTGAGGTTTAGGGGAGGAAAGAGTCGGAATCTATGGGGAGCCGCCGTTGGGAGTGAAAGTGGAGAAAAGAAAATGAACCCACGATACTTTAATCTTCCAGGCACGATCTCTCTCACCTGGGTGAGATTCTCTCGCTCAAGCGAGAATCTCACAGCCTGCCCATGCTTTCTCTCGCTTGGGCGAGACTCCCATAATTTCCAAATTCAAAACACTGATCCTCTCGCTCGGGCGATATCCTCTCGCTCAAGCGAGAATCTAGCAGTATGCCCCATTCTTCAGGACTGTTACCTAATTTCAAGGAGGGTAAATTTGGGGTGTTACATGTCTCGAGTTGTCTTGTCTGTCAGAAAGTCCAGATTGAGCATCAGCGGCCAGCAGAAGAACTACAATCCCTAGAGATTCTCGTATGGAAGTGGGATAATATCTCCATGGATTTTATATCGGGCTTTCCAAGAACTCGGAAAGGGTATGATTCGGTATGGGAGATAGTAGATCAGTTAACTAAGTCCGCACACTTTCTGCCTATGAACATGAGATATTCTTTGGAGCGATTGGCAGAAGTGTATATCCGGGAAATAGTTCGTTTGCATGGGATACCGTCGAGCATTGTATCAGATAGGGATCCCCGTTTCACTTCAAACTTTTGGAATAATTTGCAGTCTGCATTGGGGACTAAGTTGAAATTGAGTTCAGCTTATCATCCACAAATGGACGATTAATCGGAAAGAACTTACAGTCATTGGAGGATCTTTTGAGGGTTTTTGTCTTGGAACAACCGGGGAGTTGGGATGGCATGTTGCCTTTGATTGAATTTACCTACAACAATAGTTTCCATTAGAGTATTGGAATGGCACCTTATGAGGCGTTGTATGGTAGGAAGTGCCGAACTCCAACGAGTTGGTTCGAAACTGGGGAGAACTTGATATTGGGACCCGAGCTGGTCTAGAGACGACAGAAAAGATCAAGAAGATCTGGGAGAATATGAGGATCGCACAGAGTCGGCAGAAAAACTATTATGATAAGAGGCAGAAACCTCTTGAGTTTAACGAGGGAGATCATGTTTTCATGAGAATAGTTCCGACTACTGGGATTGGTAGAGTGTTGAAATCTCGTAAGCTGACTCCGCGATTTATTGGGCCGTATCAAGTATTGAAGAGGGTTGGGCCGGTAGCATATCATATTGCTTTACCCCCGTTATTGTCGAATCTCCACAATGTGTTTCATGTGTCTCAGTTGAGGAAATATGTTGGGGATCCATCTCATGTGGTTGAGTCCGATCAGATAGAGTTGAAGGATAACTTAACTTTTTCGACATTGCCCGTGAGAATCATGAATACCAGTGTCAATAGACTAAGAGGCAAGGAGATTCCTTTGGTGAAAGTATTGTGGAGCCAAGTAGACGAAGGGGATGCTACTTGGGAGGTGGAACGCGATATGAGGGAGGATTACCCTCATTTGTTCGAATCGAGGTATGTTTAATTTTCGGGGACGAAAATTCTTATAAGAGTGGGAGGATTGTAACACCCTAATTTTAAGTCTTTAAAATGATAGTATCAGTCCTAGGATTCTCGCCTGGGCGAGAAAGGTTCACCTCGGAGGGTGAAATCCTGGGCTATAGTGAAGGATTCTCGCATGAGCGAGATTTGTCTCGCTTGAGCGAGAGTGGTCTCGCCTGAGCGAGAGTTGGCTCGCCTGGGCGAGACAGGCTCAATTGGAAAGGTGAAATCCTGAGATATATGGAAGAATTCTCGCCTGAGCGAGAGTTGCCTCGCCTGGGCGAGAATTGTGATAGTTTGGACCTGTCGAGGCTGTAAGATCCTCGCTTGAGCGAGAGATGCCTCGCCTGGGCGAGAGGGTCAGATCTGAGTTTTTAAAATGGGTGGGATTTTCTCGCTTGAGCGAGAATGAGCTCGCTTAAGCGAGAACCCGACGCTGTTACATTAAATAGGGAACCCCAAACACATTTATGAGGGTTAACCTAGAGAGAAGTTAGAGAAGAGAGCATTTTCAAGAGCAAGAAGGCTTGTGAGTCATTTAGAAGCTTGAGAAGAGGTAAAGCTCTTGATTCTAACTCTCTTATTCCCTTTGAAACTTGTTTTGGGTATGTTGGATCTCTTCTCAAAATGAGAGGAACCATGGAAACTCATCCTTTTGAGTTATGGTTCGTTTTATGTTGTTTTTATCTTGTAATCTCTTGGTTTAGAGTTAGTATTTCAAGAATGGAAAGGGTTTGTGGGTTGATGCATGAAAACCCCAAAACCCTAAAGTGAAAATGGGGTTAAAGAGGAAAATGAGTAAAATGCTAGAGGTAGAAGATGATTAATCATTCTAATGTTGAAATATGAGATGAATATGTATGTTTTATATGTTTTAAACTTATGATGAAAGTAGTTTAGCAACATTAAAAATAGGATGAATAACTTGTATGGTTAAATAATGCAATATAAGTTGTTTATGAGATATTTGGAATAAATGACTGACCTTGTGTTATATGGTGGGAATGAGGAAAGATCCTAAAGTTGGCGGCGGTGTCGGTGGAACTTGTGAAGTTTCCAAGAACCAAACCCAACACTCACCGAGGTAAGGATAAGTCTTTACTTGTGCATTGAAAATAGAAAATGTGTGTATTTTCTGGTTGTGCGATGATTAAATTGTGAATCACATATTTAGTATAAACATATATGGGTGTGTTTATACTAATGATGGCGGGGATTCACGAGAAATGATTTACGGTGAAATCGATGAAAAGAAAATATATTTTAGCCGACCATGAATGGTTAGCGACTCTGGCTTGAGTATATAAGCGAAACTCTGGCTTGAGTATATAAGCGAAACTCTGGCTTCAGTATATAAGCGAAACTCTGGCTTGAGTATATAAGCGAAACTCTGGCTTGAGTATATAAGCGCGTTTTCTTTTAAGAGAAATGAGAATCTGCTTTTAGCTAACTTTAAGGGGTAGCGACTTTGGCTCAAGTTATGCAGCAAATAAATATGAATTTCAAAATGGTTTACTCACCCTTTCTAATGTGGATTATCTTATAATGACGTTTATTGAATTAATGACTTACTCCTTTGTGTGTTAGTGTTTTTGTCATTGATAATCTCATTGTAGATACACAGGTGATATGAGGGGGACTCATTTTTGGGGAGCTTTAGGAGCTTTATATTTTGGATTCATTTACTTGCACTATTTTGTACATGAGTGCATATTTGATAGTTCAAAGTATTATGTAACTACGGATATATATTAGCTTACATGGTGTTGTTACTCTGAATATGTTTAGCTATGGGTATTTTGGAAACCCATAGCTAGTTGTATGCGGTGATTACTGAATTATGTTTATATGAATTATGATTTTCTGCTAAGTAGAATGTATACGAATATGAGGATATTGAATGAGTATGAATAGGTAAATAAGATTAAAATGAAAAATGTAACTGAAGGAAGTAAATAAGGGAAAAAATTTCAAGGGTAAAATTTCGGTCCTTACACTTGTGGCCAATCCTCTTCCGCCACATGTCTTTCTGCTCATCAAATCTTCCACACTCTAACATCATCACTACTTGTGCAAGATTCACCATTTTTTAGTGCAACAAGGTATGTTTTTATTCTAATCATTTTTTTAGTAATAATATGTTACTCATTAATAAATAAAAAGTTAAACCATTTTTTTATAATAATTTGCAAGTACCATTAGTGACTATTTGGACTTGCCTATAATTTTAATATAAGAATTTAATACAATGATTTATGCAAAAATTAACAAACAAACAATTTATTAATAAAAATCTTTTTTTGTAACCAACCTAGAAAAACCCTTTTTATAATTTCTAAAAATTAATTAAATATGTCAATAAATATTGAAATATTTTTAATATAGCTAAAAAGTTTATTAATAAAAATCACAAGAAAATCTTTATAACGATATGAATTTTAAGAGCTAATCAAAGATGGAGGAAGGTCGCAGAAACGCTTCTTGTCCTCAAATCATCTTCGAAGGGTCGCACTACGCTGCTTCTTTTCAACTGGTTAATTCTTAAAATCAATTAAAGACATTTTTTATCAAGTTAATACCCAAATAAAATAAAAAAACATCTTTTTTTTTACAATAAATATCAACTACAACTTTTTTACAAGAGATCTAAAAGTTACCAACCACATCAAGGATGGAGGAATGGTTGTCCCTTAGAGTTTCTTTTCCTCAACTCATCCTTTGGAGGGTCGCGCTACGCCGTTTCTTTCCCTAATTAAAACATATAACCAGCAATCATTTTTTACAACAAAAGAACTACGTAGCCTTGATTATCTTAATAGAGATACGTAGGACCAAGGTTTCACCTTGTCAGACACAACAAAAATAAAATAAAATTATGTCACCTCTAATAATTAATTAAAAAAACCAAATAATTTTAAAAGTATAAAAATATGCCATATAACTTAGTGACGGTACCGCTTAAGACGGGAAGATAGAGTGCTAATACCTTCCCTAATCCGTAACCGACTCCCGAACCTAGATATGAGAAATCCAAAGCTCATGGTAATTGGGCTAAAAGATTTTTCTACATTTTTAACCATAAAATGTAGTGGTGACTCTAAGAAAGTCGTGCGACCGAAAATCGGGGCGCGACAACTGACAACTCTGCTGGGGACTTTTTTTAAGAGAGTCTAGCACATAATTACTAAATTATATGGTTAATTATACATTTAATTATTTGGTTATTTAAATTTCTTACAAAAAAAAACAAATAGAAATTGTTTATTGTTAATTAATAATTGTATATTATTTATTTTAACTTGTGATATTTGTTGTGGTATAGGTGATATGTTTCCTAAATAGTATAGTACACATGTTATGGCACACACATATGCCCTACACCCGGGTATTAGTGATATATTTTTGGATAGCATAGACACTAGCCTCGCTGGTCATGGCCTTAGTCATTTCTGGTGTTGGTGATGTGGACCACTCATATTGTCACCAAGTATTGTGAGTTAAAGGCTCGAGCTTGGCTCTTGTTTCTAACCCCCATAATATTTGGGTTTCTCTTCTTTGAAGAGATGCAATATGGGCACCTTTTAGGATGTTGTTCCTTAGATGTTCCAAAAACCTGGTAGGGTACCCATTATGAACCTCTGGAAACATGCACCATACCATATCATGCACAAGTTGGGACTCTTGTCCTAAAATTTAAAAACCACATGTCATTTTAAATGGTGTGAGATCTTATCTTGCAACATAGACTTATGCATAGTAAACCATTAGAGGAGTTCTTATTCTCCAAAATGGATTATCACTAAAAATAGGGCAATTCATCTTTGCCCTAGTTCAGCCTTAACGATAAGGAAAAATAATCTTTTATAAAGTTACATGTTAATCGTAATGATGACCAAGTTACCTCAAGATAGGGTCCATTACCCTAAGGGGCATGCATTTCCATTATCACACATTACATTTATTCATGCATTAACTTAAAAAAAAATACATATCCAAATATTCATTCATTCATTAAATTTAAAAATAAAAATCTTCATTGATTAACGTATGCATTCATTACTCATTCATTCAATTATCCATTCAAAGAGAAAATTCGTCATTCATTGGCTTATGCATTCAATCAAAAGAAAATACAACATTCATACATACATCAATTTATTCATCCAACTTATATGCATACATTATTCATACATTCTTCCACTCATTTATATATTCATTTATGCACACATGCATTTGAAAAAAGAGAAAATACATTATACATATCATTCTTCCACTTATTTATATATTCACCCATGCATGAAAAATATAAGTCAAGCATTCATTCATTCATGTAGAAAAATTCATCATTCATTGCCTTGCACTCTCATGCTTGCATAAAAAATAAAAATATATCATTCATAAATACATATACATACTTGAGAGTTTTCAAAAATAGCATTCTCGTTGTAACGACCCGATTTTCTACCCTTGAAAATTTTTCATTCATTTTAATCATTTCTTACATACAGTCGTCACCTTCATTGAAAACTCTCAAGTATCATTTTCGAAAACACTCTTTACCCCATTATATTATCATACAAAGTTATGTTGCGGAAAAACATAATTCATTCAAATAGCATTTACCACATACAACCAGTTATGGGTGTCCCCAAGTTATAAAGCCCATAACTACACATATCCATATTAATCTCAACGGATTTACAATCATCTCATATTGTTATCAAATCAACTACCATATCAAATAACAATAAAGACAATCGAGTAAATGAACACAAAAGCTTCCTAATCAATCTTCATCCTCAAAATCCTTCATTTACCTACAATGGGGTTATCATAAACAACACACAAAACAAAAGGGAGTAAGTCATTAGTTCAAAACTATCATCACATGATAACCCACATTCAAATACAATTAAGCTTTAACAAAATTCATAAACACACATACGGAATTGAAAACATTCAAACTATCTTCCTTTAATTTCCAATTTACTCATATTCATCCTATAGTATATATATCCCATAATATATATTCTATAGTATGCATATTACGTTCGTTTGGAACATCTTCTGTCCCGTTATTCATATCCACCCTATAACATATATATATCCCATAATATATATATCCTATAGCATGTATATTACTTTCTTTCTCCACATCTTTTTTATCGCTCATATTCACCATATAGAACATATATCCCATACTATATATTCTATAGCATGCATATGACTTTCATTGCAACCTTCTCATTTCTCATCATTCATATTCCAATTGCACGTTTACCTCTTCTTTACCACTTGGGGCAAGTCATGTACAGTACCACATAGGGTAAGTCATGCGCAATACCACATAGGGCAAGTCATACACAATACCACATAGGGCAAGTCATTCACAGTACCACATAGGGCAAGTCATTCACAGTACCACATAGGGCAAGTCATTCACAGTACCACATAGGGGAAGTCATTCACAGTACCACATAGGGGAAGTCATTCACAGTACCACATAGGGCAAGTCATTCACAGTACCACATAGGGCAAGTCATTCACAGTACCACATAGGGCAAGTCATTCACAGTACCACATAGGGCAAGTCATTCACAATACCACATAGGGCAAGTCATTCACAGTACCACATTGGGCAAGTCATTCACAGTACCACATAGGGCAAGTCATTCACAGTACCACATAGGGCAAGTCATTCACAGTACCACATAGGGCAAGTCATTCACAGTACCACATAGGGCAAGTCATTCACAATACCACATAGGGCAAGTCATTCACAGTACCACATAGGGCAAGTCATTGACAGTACCACATAGGGCAAGTCATTCACAGTACCACATAGGGCAAGTCATTGACAGTACCACATAGGGCAAGTCATTCACAGTACCACATAGGGCAAGTCATTCACAGTACCACATAGGGCAAGTCATTCACAGTACCACATAGGGCAAGTCATTCACAATACCACATAGGGCAAGTCATTCACAATACCACATAGGGCAAGTCATTCACAATACCACATAGGGCAAGTCATTCACAATACCACATAGGGCAAGTCATTCACAATACCACATAGGGCACGTCATTCACCGATCATATACGTAATCAAAAGATTCACACTTTTTCTATTATCATATACCATTAATAACTTCTCCTTGCAAACCTTTTACCTCTTTCACATACCTCATTCATATCAGTGAGTATGAATTAGAGCCACTTATCCCTTACCTCGGTGAGCGTTGGAGATCGGTTCCGAGTAACTTTAAAAGTCTCCTCCGCGATTTCCTCCAACCTTAGGATCTTTCCTCATTATCATCAATAACAACGATGTCAGTCATTTATTCAAAATAACACATAAATAACTCGTATTTCATCATCAAATACACAAGTGATTCATGTATTCTCAATATTTCCAAAACTACTTCAATTCAAGTTTCGAAATATCAAAACATACATGTTTATCTAATATATCAACATCAAAACACAAACTCATCATCCACATCTAACATTTCATCTCTTTCTCTTTATACCCATATCTTCAATTTGGGGGTTTTTGGGTTTTTTCATTAATAACCCACAAAACTTTTCCATTCATCAAATATCAACTCCAACTCAAGAGTTTACAAGAGAAAAACAACATAAAACGAACCATAACTCTAAAAAATGAGTTTCCATGCTTTCTCATGTTTTGAAAATAAATCCAACATACCCAAAACAAGTTAGAGAGGAAGAAGAAGAGTTAGGAACAAGAGGTTTACCTTTTCTCAAGCTCTAAGATGAGTCCTAAGGCTCTTTGCTCTTGAAAAGCTCTCTTCTCTCTCTCCTCTTCAAAGTTCTAACTCTAAAATGTGTTTTGGGTTTCTATTTTATAGACACTGCGATAAGTGTAATCGATTACAAGTATAGTGTAATCGATTACACAGTGTAAATTACAAAGACATCGTCGCGATGTAATCGATTACCAACATGGTGTAATCGATTACATTAATATGATGTAATCGATTACCAGAAGTGTGTAATCGATTACACAATGTAAATTACAGAGGCATTGTGAAAGTGTGCATGTCAAGAGGAACACTTTGGAAAGCTCTCTTTATGTGCCATGGTTTTGATGAGGACAACTTGTGCTAATAAGAGCTTGAAGATCATCAACAAATCAACATGCTTAAGCCTTCCGATTGGTACCTTGCTTAGACTAGATTAGTTTAGGTTGAGTCTAAGGCTTAAGTCACCTAATACATATCTCACTTGCATAAATCTTTTAAATCTTTTTCATCTTGAGATATGTCATTCATAATATGTTCATGTATCATATAAATACATGTACATGTGCATTCTAGGCATAATCTAAGTATTAAACATGTATGAATTAAAGTGCATAACATATTTGAGCTTTTACACATGAAAAAATGCTGTTAATCGATTACAGCATAGGTTAATCGATTAATCTAACTGTTTGCACAGTGTAATCGATCACAACAAAGGTTAATCGATTAATCTAACAATTTTGTACAGTTTAATCGATTAAAGCTGTCGTTAATCGATTAACTGGGCTATAAAATCAATTCTTTATAAACTGCGTTTTCAGAATTGATCTCATAAGTTGCATGTTAAATTTTTAGAGAGTTAGAGCATTTTTTCGTGTTAATTGTTGCATCTAGTTTTAAATGCATTTGTGAGTTTAGAAAAGAGAGAATTCTATGCTTTAGGATTGAGTGCATTTCATGATACATTTCTCATCTTTTCTTATCACATGTTCTTGCATTTTATACATGATTCTTGATTAGATGTTTACATACTATGCATTCTGTTTTTCACACTAATACATTTTCATACTGCATGAGTTTGTATTAGGTGATTAGAGTAAAGCCTTATCTTGTTAGATATAAGTCTTGTTATAGCTTAAGTTTACTCTTTTTGTTTTGTTTGAAAAAGTGTTGTAATTTTGGGAATCTCAAGGTGTCGTATCACCAAGAGATTGAGTGTGTCTTCCCTGAGTGTTAGACTTAGGGATAAGTAAAGAACAAAGGTTCTTGGCTGGGGCTACGCCGAAAGAAAGGTTTTCTTTGTCGGTAGGAAGGGAGTCAAACCATAGAATAGGATCTTTATTATCTTGTAAGTGTCTAAATGTTGTAATTGGATAGTGTGTATGTAATAAACATTAATTCAATTATAGTGAAGAAAAATCTCCCAAATCAGCCGGGAGGCCTGGATGTAGTTTGCGGTGGACAAGCAAACGAACCAGGATAAAATTCGTGTTGCAGGACTTTTTCTATCCCTTTCTCTCTTTATTGCATTTGATCGATTAATTTGTATAGTAGATTTAATTGATAATCTGTTTCTGTACTATACTGTTTTTACTCTGATAATTCTGTAAGCTCTGTATAATCGCTTCGCTATCAATTAATTGTCGCGCAAGAAATTGTATTTGCATCTGCTTACTGTCACGGTTTAATCGATTAAGTGTAGTGTGTTAATCGATTACTTTAGTCTGTTAATCAATTAAGTGGACTGTGTTGAATGTGTTAATCGATTACCCTGTTTCGTTAATCGATTAATCAAGGTGTATTTCAGCATTAAGTGTTGTTTTTCGAAAAGCGGACATTCTAACCGCTACACCTATTCAACCCCCCCCCCCCCCCTTCTAGGTGTATTGTAACCACTGATACCTAACAAGTGGTATCAGAGCTAGTGCGAAGTGCTAGCTCAACCGCATATTCGTGATCCTTAGGGAAAAAGGAATGGGTTCGTCAAACCCATTTGGTGGTGATGGTTCATCCATTAATCGACCACCTATATTCAGTGGTGAAGGGTATGCCTACTGGAAGGTCCGCATGCAAATTTTTATTGAAGCCATAGACTCGGATATTTGGGAATCCGTAGTCAACGGCCCTTTCGTTCCACAACATCTTGTGGACGATGAACCTAAAGACAAGCCTAAAAGTCTATGGACCGATGATGAGCGCAAAAAGGTGCAGCATAACCTACGCGCCAAAAATATCATCACATCGGCCCTATCTTATGATGAGTTCTTTAGAGTCTCGCAGTGCCGAAATGCAAAAGAAATGTGGGACACTTTACAAGTGACTCACGAAGGCACTAGCGAAGTCAAGCGCGCTAGATTAAATGCGTTGACCCACGAATATGAGTTATTTCGCATGTTACCTAGTGAATCAATCTGTGATATGCAAAAGCGATTTACTCATATTGTTAATCATTTAGTTGCTCTAGATAAATCATTTGCCAGAGGTGAACTAACTAATAAAGTTTTGCGTTGTCTTGACAGGAAATGGCAACCAAAAGTAACTGCAATTGTTGAATCCAAAGACTTGGATTCTATGCCTCTAGCTACACTATTTGGAAAGCTTCAAGAGCACGAAATGGAATTGGGGCGCTTGACTATGCACGAAGATTCAGACCGGAAGAAGAAAAACATCACATTGAAGGCCACGACCTCCAAATCAAAAGAAGAAAAAGATGATGATGAATCTGACTCCGATCTAGATGATGAAACTATGAATCTCCTTGTTCGAAAATTTAGTAAATTCATCAAAAGAAAAGGCGGATTCAAGAAGTTTCAAAAGAAAGAAGCAAAAGAGTCAACCAACAAAGGCAAGAACAACAAAGATCGCTTCACTTGCCATGAGTGTGGAAAAGCCGGACATATGAGATTTCAATGTCCTACCTATCTGAAAAAGGTTGATTCAGAGAAGAGCACTCCCAGGGAATTCAAATCCAAGAAAGCTTATATTGTATGGGATGTACCTGAGGAGGAAACAACATCAAGCACTTCTAGTGAGGAGGAGTCAGCGAAGCTGTGTCTGATGGTCAGATCTGACAACGACGGCAACTCAGACTCACACGAGGATAATAATGAGGTATATTCTGACACCTCATCCACTTCGGATGACTTACCCTCTTATGATGTTTTATATAATGCTTATGTTGAGTTACATGAGGAACTAAAGAAATTGGCTAGAATAAACGTTGATAAGAAAAGGGAAATCCTTAGAAATGAAAAGAAATTAAGCCAATTACAAAAAGAATTAGATGAATTAAAATTAGAAAATGAAACTTTAGATCTCATCTATTCTTGTAACACATGTGACTGCTCTGCTAATAATTTATGTCAAAAGCCTGTATGTGAGACTTGCGAGATTTTGCAAGAAGACAATCTTAAACTAAAATAAAAACTCGAACGTCTCACAAACAGTAAACAGCAATTAGACACTCTGCTCAGTCAAACAAGAAACGTTGGTGATCGTACTGGTCTAGGTTATACTCGCTCTGCTAAGAACAAGAGACCATATAGAAAACCTGTAGCTCATACTAAGAATAAAAATCATAAGCATTCTCCTACATGTTTTTATTGTAATACGTATGGTCATACTTCTTACTCTTGTTACATTAGAAAATATGGTATACCTAGCGGGGTTTATGTATGGATAAAGAAGGGAGATAATTCCCTAATCACTAACAAAAAAGGACCCAACATAATTTGGGTACCTGAGAAAAGCAGGTGATCTGTTTTGCAGGTATGTCTTCGAACACAAGGACAAAAATGGTATTTAGACAGTGGATGTTCGAGACATATGACAGGTGACAGATCAAATTTCCTGGATCTATCACTTAAAGGAAAAGGATACGTCACGTACGGAGACAACAACAAGGGAAAGATACTTGGCACCGGAACAGTTGGTAACTCATCTCATACTCAAATTGAAAATGTTCTGTATGTTGAAGGACTAGAACATAATCTTCTGAGTATAAGCCAACTCTGTGACAAAGGTAATCGTGTATCTTTCGATTCTGACTGTTGCATCATTCGTGACATTTTATCTAATAATGTTAAATTTGTTGGTCATCGTATAAATAATATTTACATGGTTAACTTGGATGATGTCACCACATTATTTTCAAAATGTTTTATTTCTAAAGAAGATGACATCTGGCTCTGGCAACAGACGCGTTGCACACATCCATATAAAACATCTAGATAAATTATCATCAAACGAACTAGTTGAGGGGCTACCAAAACTAAATTTTAAAACTAAAGAGATTTGTGACACTTGTCAAAAGTGTAAACAAACCAAAAACTCTTTCAAAAACAAAAATGTGATATCTACTTCAAGACCTTCGGAGTTACTCCATATGGACTTGTTTGGACCATCACAAATCATGAGCTTTGGTGGTAGCTACTATGCTCTAGTTATTGTTGATGATTTCTCTCGTTTTACATGGACATTATTTTTATCTGCTAAAAGCGACGCCTTCAACTCTTTTAAAAATCTTGCCAAGCAAATTCAAAATCAACTTAACCTGAAAATAGTATATATACGAAGTGATCATGGGGGAGAATTTGAGAACTTTCAGTTCGAAAAATTCTGTGATAAGCATGGCATTATGCATCAGTTCTCTGCTCCTCGCACTCCACAACAAAATGGAGTTGTTGAGAGGAAAAATCGTGTGCTAGAAGAATTAGCGAGAACCATGCTCAATGAAAGCAATACCCCCAAATATTTCTGGGCAGATGCAGTTCATACTGCATGTTATGTTATAAATCGAGTACTGTTACGGCCTAATTTGAATAAAACTCCTTATGAACTATTAAAAGGTCGTAAACCAAACATATCCCATCTTCACGCTTTCGGTTGCAAATGTTTTATATTAAATAATGGAAAGCGGGCTTTAGGAAAATTTGATTCAAAAGCCGACGAGGGAATATTTTTGGGATACTCGATTCATAGCAAAGCGTTCAGAATTTTTAATAAATATTCTATGCAAGTTGAAGAGTCTATCCATGTACAATTTGATGAATCTTCTCCAAAAGAGAAGAGAAAGGTCGTATCTGATGATGTTGCAGGTGCTTTGGAAGAAGCATACTCAAAGAACATGGATAATGAAGAATCAACCAATGAAGAATGTCAAAACAAATCTCAGGAGCATTCAGATATGCCAGTTGTGTGGAAAACCAAGAAAGCTCACCCGATCGACAAAGTAATAGGTGACATATCTACGGGAGTGGTAACCCGTAGTTCCTTACGAAACTTTTGTAACTTTGTAGCTTTTGTATCTCAAATTGAGGCTAAGACCATTGATGAGGCCATTGAGGATGTGCACTGGGGTATAGCTATGCAAGAAGAGCTAAACCAGTTCGAACGTAATAATGTTTAGGACTTGGTCCCTAAACCTAAAGATCATCCTGTGATTGGTACTCGATGGGTCTTCAGAAATAAGCTTGATGAATCAGGCTTAATCATTCGAAATAAAGCACGCTTGGTGGCCAAAGGCTACAACCAGGAGAAAGGTATCGATTATGACGAAACCTATGCCCCTGTAGCCAGATTAGAGGCCATCAGGATGCTACTTTCCTTTGCATCGATTATGAACTTCAAACTATTTCAAATGGACGTAAAAAGCGCCTTCCTGAATGGCTATATTCAAGAAGAAGTTTATGTTAACCAACCGCCTGGTTTTGAAAATTTTAAATATCCGAACCATGTTTATAAACTTAAAAAGGCACTTTATGGTCTCAAACAAGCTCCTAGAGCTTGGTATGATAGACTTAGTACCTTTCTTTTAGAAAAAGGGTTCGAAAGAGGCTTGGTTGACACAACGCTTTTTATTCGTAAATCTGAAAACTTTGTATTACTTGTGCAAATCTATGTAGATGACATAATTTTTGGATCTACTAATGATATTTTGTGTAAAGATTTTTCTGAGATGATGCAGGGGGAGTTCGAAATGTCTATGATGGGAGAACTCACATTCTTTCTAGGACTTCAGATAAAGCAACTAGAAAGTGGGATTTTCATCCATCAGACAAAATATTGCAAAGAGCTGCTCAAGAAATTTGAGATGGACAATTGTAAGGAAGCTTCCACTCCTATGGCATCTGCTTGCTACCTAGATAAGGACGAAAAAGGAAAAGCAATAGAGGTAACAAAGTATCGAGGAATTATTGGGTCTTTACTTTACTTAACTGCAAGTCGACCTGATATCATGTTTAGCGTATGCATGTGTGCAAGATTTCAATCATCACCTAGAGAATCACATCTTAAAACTGTTAAAAGAATCATGAGATACTTAAAAGGAACAACTAACATGGGATTATGGTATCCTCGGGATGCCTCACTATCCTTGGTAGGTTATTCCGATTCCGATTTCGCCGGATGTAAATTGGATCGGAAAAGCACTAGTGGTACCTATCACTTGTTGGGCAGTTCATTAGTAGCATGGCACAGCAAAAAAGCAAGCTTGTGTTGCTTTGTCCACCGCCGAAGCGGAATACATTGTCGCTGGTGTGTGTTGCGCTCAAATCCTTTGGATGAAGCAGCAACTCAAGGACTATGGTCTTAAACTTGAACAGATCCCTATTAAATGCGATAATACAAGTGCCATAAACCTTTCCAAGAATCCCGTCTTGCATTCTAGAACTAAGCATATAGAAATTAGACATCATTTTCTGCGTGATCATGTACAAAAAGGTGACTGCGTTCTTGAATTTGTTGAAACTTCTAAACAATTAGCCGATATTTTCACCAAGCCCCTTCCCAGGGATACTTTCTTTGTTCTAAGGAGAGAACTTGGAATTCTTGATGAACAATATCTTGATTAAAATTGTTTAGTTGTTTACATTATCGTCTAGCTTCTCTATGTCTATGTATCTTTAGCTTAAATGATATATGTTATAATGCAAAAATATGTCTCTTGATTAATTCTTTTTGTGATTCTGAATGTCTCCATAAATTTGTCACAATGCATGCAAAAGCCTTAAAAAGTTGAAACCATTCTACTGCCTGAAAATCTTTTTTTTACTTCGTGTAATCGATTACACTTGTTGTTAATCGATTACCTGGGCATCAGTTGCTTGAAAATTCGAAATGTTACTATGAGTAATCGATTACACTTTCTGTTAATCGATTACCTGGGCATCAGTTCTTTAAAAAATTCGAAATTTTACACTGGTTAATCGATTAAACCTGCCCGTTAATCGATTAAAACCAGCTTTTTAAAGGCAGACAATAACTCGGTTTCACACTTTCTTTGGCATTTTTCACTTTCTCGTTTATGCTTTGAGTTTCTAAATCTATAACAAAACTAATCCAAGTGCACCAAAGTAGAAACACCTCTTCCTAACCCTCTCAAACCATCAAGGAATCATACTTCTTCATCCTCATTATACCCCATTTCCAAGGTTCCACCAAGCATAACCTAGGTTAGGTTTGCCTACACCCATTTCTGACCATTCACTGCTATTTCGGTTTCTTCCACATAATGGAGCAAAGTCGCTCTAAAAGGGTCAAGACCTCAGCCACTCGTGTACGAAGACGGGAGGTCGGTTCACCTTCTACTCGGGACCGTGGTGACCCCTACTATTCACTCATCTTGCAAGAAACCCGTATGATGAAATTTCAAGGTCGCAAACCCACATATATACGGTATGTTGATTTAACCTGGTTGGCGGAACAAAACTTTAGTTTCCCACATGATATGGAAGCTCAGGGAACTATTCAGTTTATGGAATTAAAGGGACAAGTTTACCCTGCTCTAGTTAGGGAATTTTATGCTAATTTTAGATATAAGGATGGAAAGTATTAGTCTATGATTTCTGGCAATCTGTTTGAACTTAACGATTAAATTTTCATGAATGTCGGTGGTTTATCATCTTCTGGTTATAGTATAGGAGATTGTTCCTGGGTTAAGGAAAACTTTGATCCTACTAAGGTTTATAAGTCATTTCTAAGAGGCCCTCACCTATACATTCAGGGTCAACTGACCAAAGCTGGGTCACTATCTGTTGAGAACAGGCTGCTGCATTACATTATTGCTTACATTTTAGTACAGAGGAACACAAATTACGCACAGCCTACTGTGAATGATTTACGTTTCATGTATGCAGTAAAGAATAATGTAATGATTAACTGGCCTGAGGAGATCTTGAAAATTATGAACTGTGTGTCTTTATCTCAGTCGAAGCTGCTTCCCTACAGTATCTTCATCTCACGCATTGTTGATTATTTGCGCATTGACGTTTCTGATACCATCATTGTTGAATATACTGACAAGGATCATCTGGTTGGTGAAAGCCTCATTCATAAGATGGGTATATACAAGTATGGTACTACTTGGCAATACCAAGAGGACTACACCACTATTGGTCTGGATTTATCTGATGATGATAATCAGGATGACACAGGTAATAAGCATGCTACAACTCAGGGGGAGCCTTCTGGATCAGCACCTCAGAACTCTGCTTTTGGCTCAGATCAGTTGGAAGCTGTGGAGCAACGGCTTAACAACCGTATGGATCTTCACTTCCAAGGATTGAAAGACTCATACTTTGCTGGTATGGAACAGTATGAGGAGCGACAAAATGCATACTCGGACAACCAATTTCGGGAGTTGAGGAATCTGATTCAATCTAATGCTGAAGCTCAGAATGCCTTGTTTTGTTCAGAATTTCAGAAGTTATCTGTGCTTATCAGGGGAGATCAGAACATTGTCATTCCTGCTGGTCACACTGACGATCCTCATCCTCCACCTCAACCTTAGTTTAGAAGACTTTAGACCTAGGATATCTTACCTTTAGGTTTATTTCTTCTTTTTGGCACTTTTTGGATTTAGCTGTTGTTATGGATTCTAGTCTCTCTGTTGTGTGCCTCTTTCATGTTTTTAATTGACATTTCCTGGTTTATATGGCTGCTAAACATTGTTACTCTTTATGCTACTTTTTATAATTATGTCGAATAGCCTACTCTGTTTATGTGTATGGTTTTTGATCCTATGAGATTTTCTACTTTGATATGGTCAATCTTGTATGTCGTTCACTTTACCTGTTTGGCTATTTCTGTTGTATAAACTTGCGCATTTGTTTAATCCTCTTTAACATAAAACAGGTTAATTGTTAAATCCCAAATTAACTCATTGACTTTGTTTTATGCATTACTCATATCTCTGCCTCTTCTTTGACCTGAGTTATCTTTTTGATAATGTCAAAAGGGGGAGAAAGGTTGTTTTGTTGTCTTCTGATTGTGCAGGTTGATCATAATAACAGCTTCCGAAATTTGCGCATCATATCAACCTTGCCAACACAATCTTCAAGCTATTTCATCACAGTTGATACATTTGATGTGGAGTTTGTCATCATCAAAAAGGGGGAGATTGAAAGTGTGCATGTCAAGAAGAACACTTTGGAAAGCTCTCTTTATGTGCCATGGTTTTGATGAGGACAACTTTTGCTAATAAGAGCTTGAAGATCATCAACAAATCAACATGCTTAAGCCTTCCGATTGGTACCTTGCTTAGACTAGATTAGTTTAGGTTGAGTCTAAGGCTTAAGTCACCTAATACATATCTCACTTGCATAAATCTTTTAAATCTTTTTCATCTTGAGATATGTCATTCATAATATGTTCATGCATCATATAAATACATGTACATGTGCATTCTAGGCATAATCTAAGTATTAAACATGTATGAATTAAAGTGCATAACATATTTGAGCTTTTACACATGAAAAAATGTTGTTAATCGATTACAGCATAGGTTAATCGATTAATCTAACTGTTTGCACAGTGTAATCGATTACAACAAAGGTTAATCGATTAATCTAACAATTTTGTAAAGTTTAATCGATTAAAGCTGTCGTTAATCGATTAACTGGGCTATAAAATCAATTCTTTATAAACTGCGTTTTCAGAATTGATCTCATAAGTTGCATGTTAAATTTTTAGAGAGTTAGAGCATTTTTTCGTGTTAATTGTTGCATCTAGTTGTAAATGCATTTGTGAGTTTAGAAAAGAGAGAATTCTATGCTTTAGGATTGAGTGCATTTCATGATACATTTCTCATATTTTCTTATCACATGTTCTTGCATTTTATACATGATTCTTGATTAGATGTTTACATACTATGCATTCTGTTTTTCACACTAATACATTTTCATACTGCATGAGTTTGTATTAGGTGATTAGAGTAAAGTCTTATCTTGTTAGATATAAGTCTTGTTATAGCTTAAGTTTACTCTTTTTGTTTTGTTTGAAAAAGTGTTGTAATTTTGGGAATCTCAAGGTGTCGTATCACCAAGAGATTGAGTGTGTCTTCACTGAGTGTTAGACTTAGGGATAAGTAAAGAACAAAGGTTCTTGGCTGGGGCTACGCCGAAAGAAAGGTTTTCTTTGTCGATAGGAAGGGAGTCAAACCATAGAATAGGATCTTTATTATCTTGTAAGTGTCTAAATGTTGTAATTGGATAGTGTGTATGTAATAAACATTAATTCAATTATAGTGAAGAAAAATCTCCCAAATCAGCCGGGAGGCCTGGATGTAGTTTGCGGTGGACAAGCAAACGAACCAGGATAAAATTCGTGTTGCAGGACTATTTCTATCCCTTTCTCTCTTCATTGCATTTGATCGATTAATTTGTATAGTAGATTTAATTGATAATCTGTTTCTGTACTATACTGTTTTTACTCTGATAATTCTGTAAGCTCTGTATAATCGCTTCGCTATCAATTAATAGTCGCGCAAGAAATTGTATTTGCATCTGCTTACTGTCACGGTTTAATCGATTAAGTGTAGTGTGTTAATCGATTACTTTAGTCTGTTAATCGATTAAGTGGACTGTGTTGAATGTGTTAATCGATTACCCTGTTTCGTTAATCGATTAATCAAGGTGTATTTCAGCATTAAGTGTTGTTTTTCGAAAAGCGGACATTCTAACCGCTACACCTATTCAACCCCCCCCCCCCCCCCTTCTAGGTGTATTGTAACCACTGATACCTAATACATTGTTGTGATGTAATCGATTACCAACATGGTGTAATCGATTACATTGTATCAGATGTACATATCTGATGCTTTTCATCATCATGTAATCGATTACCAGGACTGTATAATCGATTACATCATGCAAAATACAAATATCTGATGCTTTTATCAGCATGTAATCGATTACCAGGACTGTGTAATCGATTACACTGCCCAAAATTGCCATTTGTCGCCGAGGCGAGACAACTCTCGCTCAGGCGAGAATCCTCCAGTATAGCCCAGGATTTCACCCTCCCAGGTAATCCTTTCTCGCTCAGACGAGAATCTCTCGCTCAAGCGAGACTTCCAGGACTGATACTCTAATTTATAAAGACTAAAATTCGGGGTGTTACACTCGTGTTATTCATACATCCCAAATAAATCAAATACATCCTCATATGCATCTCATGCATTTTAAAGTAGTATAGCTAAAGGATGACATTACTTGCGTTTCATGCATCATTTTGAATTATAGCTTACTTTTCAATCAAAGTAAAAAAGAAAAAAATAAAAAGGTTCACGTCATGCATATCATGCATCAAAAAAATTACGTGCATTTCACGGTCTCATTGCTAAGGGCACTCATCAATTGAATATTGGTTTTGAGAAAACTACTGTTGGACTTGACTGAAAGCGATCATAATTGAAGATGAATAAATCCAAAATATGAAGAGTTCCTAGTTTGTGGTTAATACCACATGAGCTACACTCATCATACAAGATAGTGCATTGGCTCTAACCCTAACTAAATTGGAAATCGTCTTGAAAATTTCTCACTTGAAGGCACTAGTTAAGGCCAAACCAATCTCACACTTACTCATGTTTCCTTTGTCCTTAGTAAAAATATCTTCTAATGCACGACTTTTTAACAAGTATATACTAATGCATTAATCATGTGAATTTCACCAACTCACACCTAACCATATCAACCATACTAACCCCACTAACTATATTTACCCAAAAAATACAACAAAAATAAATCAAAATTAATTCATGCATTACAATGAGATATTTGATTCAAAAATACAATGGAGGATGATGCAAAAATATATAAAAAAATGATGTACATCTTTAGACATAATTTTTCGATGACACAAGGCATTTTTGGAATTCCTAAACACTAAGAAGATATCCATAGTCACCCAAAAAAGGAGATAAATTTTGAATAACCCTCAATATGCCAATAACACAAGGCGGGTAGGTTTTCAACCGTTTTCCTTGACATTCAATTATTAAATAAAAGAATAAATTCTATCATATTCATCATGTGGTTGAACGACAAGAGAATACGAGGAATGTTCTTATCTAGAAAAAGAGTAGTTAAAAGGAAAACAAAAACAAAAGTCCGTTGAGAATCATCGATTAAAATTTCAGGCAAAAGTTAGGGCAAAATCGCAATATCAATTATCACAAAAGGATCATTTCATAAGAAATTTTTTGCCTAAGTCTCAGTTCGTTCTTATCTCAACCTAGAAAATTCTCTTAATTGTTGAATGTCATGCTAGAAAATTGTTGAAAATAGGATAAAGAAAAAAGGCGAAAGGGGGGTATGGGAGACACATATTTTCTAGTCTCATGTCATTTTCTTGAAAACTCTTAGCCAAACCATGATACAAGCATAAAAAGACCTTGTCGAGAACTTATTTGCCAAAGATTTGCTTCATGATAAAAAAATCTGACTCCATTATTTTCATACAATTTTGATAAAAATATCTCATCTTTAATACATAAGTTAAAATTTCTTTACTCATTATAATCATGATCTCATCGCCACTCATAACCAAAAAAAAAACAAAATTCAATTCTAACATAACCAGCACCACATCTACAATTAGCCAAACTCAAATTAACATCTATCATAATCAGCACCACATCTATTATTAGTCAAACCCAAATTAACTTTTATCATAACCAACACGACATCTACTATTAGCCAAACCCAAATTAACTTTTATCACCACCATCACCACATATACTATTAGCCCAAAACCGAATTAACTTTTGTCGTCGCCACCACCATATCTACACAAGCTAACCTAAATTAAATTTTGTCATTACTACCACATCACCGCTCATAGCCCAAACACTTGCCAAAGTATCATTGTTTTAGTATCTCTTTTTATGGAGTTATGCATGAAATAAGGAGCCCTATAGTAAAGAGAAAAATGCAAGCTTCCCAAATTGGGGCACATTTTGGGATGATTCGTGGTCGAAGACTTTCTTGTCCAAATCTACCTGATCAATGTGAATAGAAAGATGGTTGTTATCTCACATTGGGGTAGTTTTTGGATTGATCATACTTTCTAGTCGAAAGTCACAAGAAGTCCAAACTAGGGCAGATTTTGGGTTGATCTCATTTTCTTGTGAAAAATCATAAAAGCCCAAAACTGGGGCAATATTGAGGTGATTTCTCATGACTCCAAGTCGATTCGATCACAAGAAGCCGAAATCTTTGGAATAAGAAGTAGGATCTCAAGTTATCATCTTCAATAACGCCTTCAGCAACAACTCATACAAATCTTCTGCTTTCCATCAATTAAAGTCGCCACATCGGGGGTGTTCAAAAAAAAACAAAAAAAACAAAAATAGCAAAAACAAAGAGTGTTAGGTTGAGAACCCAACTGGGCAACCTAGGAAAAAGAGAGTGGTTCAAAGTCGAAAACCTGCAAAGGTGACTTAGAATCTTAATAAAATGTGAGAATTCCCGACAGATGCCTACATAAGATATTCTGGGCAAAAATTGGGGAAAATATAATGAACATCCTCAAGCTGAAGACTTACCAGTACACATCATCAATCATCCAAACTGGGGCAGCGTTTTGATGAATCTAAGTTATAGCCTTCTAGTTGAAGACAAGAGTTCATAGCTAGCACATTGGGGCAAATTTTGTTGCTACAAAAACAACAATAATTTTGAGAAACACTCTATGCAAGTCGACACCGTGGCAAAATAAATGGGTTTAATCATTGTCCTCAACATTACACTGGGAAAATTTTATGGATCGTCTTGAAAGAAATGTGTTTTCAAGTAAATTGGGTCGACATTTGATGGATTGAAAAGCTATAGTACCAATCAACAACAAACAACAAAGGTCACTTCAGCTGAGTCTACAAATATTGATGAGTTCCCCTAAAGAAATAAATCATAAGTAATACATTAGAAAATTTGCGTTTCATTCATACAAATATCTAATACTCATATTATACATGACTTACATACATAAAAAAAATCATATTCAAATCAATGCATATCACATTAATCATAATATCATCAATATGAGTTACATGCATCATAAACATCAATCTACATCATACATATCACTCTATATCACCATATAAATCAATGCATAATCATATTCATACATCAATCATTATAACTACACACATACAATAGAAAACAAACATTACATTACACATTCACAAATAACTGTGCATTCAAACATGCATCTCAACATCTTAACTGTATGACTATCGGTCTCGAACTATTTCATTCCAGAGTAAATTTTCGAATAATACAAACACCCTCATCATGGCAAAATACGGGAAATGCCTTAACAAATCCCTAGTCTACCCTCATCATGGCAAAACGCGGGAAATGCCTTAACAAATCCCTGGTCCACCCTCATCATGGCAAAACGCGGGAAATGCCTTAACAAATCCCTAGTCCACCCTCATTATGGAAAAACGCGGGAAATGCCTTAACAAATCTCTGGTCCACCCTCATCACGGCAAACCGCGAGAAATGCCTTAACAAATCCCTAGTCCACCCTCATCATGGCAAAATGCGGGAAATGTCTTAACAAATCCCTGGTCCACCCTCATCATGGCAAAATGCGGGAAATTCCTCAACAAATCCCTGGTCCACCCTCATCATGGCAAAACGTGGGAAATGCCTTAACAAATCCCTGGTCCATGTAACAACCCGAAATTCTACCCTTGAAAATTGTTCCTTATTTAATCCAATTTCATGCATTTAACGATAAATTATAATTACCAAGTAAATGAACTTAGTTAAAAGATCTCACTTCCTTTCTCACACCCAATCTATAACCAAAAGTAGCATACAACATCCGATAGCAGAAAAACATAATTCATTAATATAACCTAGTAACCACCGCATACAATTAGCTATGGGTTTCCAAAACACCCATAGGTACATATATCCCGAGTTACTAGTCTCCGGGATCAATATCATATACAAAATAATGTTCATAGTATAATTAGTTACTTCAATTACAATCAATTAAAGTTACAAAAGAATGGATAAAGAGACATCAAAAATAAAGGTCTCTAATCCCCTACTCAAAATCATCCTTCTCCGTCCACCTACCTGCAATGGGATTAACATTTACCATACACCAACAACACAAAGGAATAAGTCATTAATTCAATAAAACTTCAATGTAAGTTAATCCACATTTAATAGGTTTAGACAGTGATGTAATTTAAATACTCTTAAAACCTTTTTCGTCATCTATACTCTTGAAAACCCATGCTACATAACTCGAGCTAGAGTCGCTAACCCATTCTAGTCGGCTAAAACGAGTTTTATTTTCATTGGCACTCCACCAATACATAAACCATAAATACACCCATCATCACTACAAACATACCCATATACATTTGTAGTGACTAAGTGATTTACCATTTATTACTTTATATTTCGAGTCTTATTTCCATTGGTACTCCCCCAATAAATAGACAACAAACACACCCGACATCATTACAGCATAGCGTATATGCCTGTAACTACAAAGTGACTCAAGTTTATTGTATTATCCGAGTCTTATTTCCATTGGTACTCCCCCAATAATTAGTCAATAAATGCACCCGACATCATTACAACATAACATATATGCTTGTAACTACAAAGTGACTTACAATTATTGCTTTATTTCGAGTCTTATTTCCATTGGTACTCCCCCAATAATTAGTCAACAAATGCACCCGACATCATTACAAGATAACGTATATGCTTGTAACTACAAAGTGACTTACAATTATTGCTTTATTTCGAGTCTTATTTCCATTGGTACTCCGCCAATACAAAAATGATAAATACACCCAACATCATTATAAACATATCCACGTATGCTTATAATGACAAAGTGATTTACATTTCATGATTTCATTTTTGAGTCTTATTTCCATTGGTACTTCCCCAATAAGTAAACCGTAAATTCACTTCTAACCATTATCAACATACCCATATATGTTCATAATGATTAAGTGATTCACATCTTATCCATCATTCATAACAGAAACTCCACGCATTTTCCAACATAATTCATAAATTAAAGACTTATCCTTACCTCGGTGAGTGTTGGGTTTGGTTTTTGGTGACTTCGTAAGTTCCACCGGCACCACCTCCAAACTTAGGATCTTTCCTCATTCCCACCACATAACACAATGTTAGTCATTCATTCCAAATAACAAATAAATAACTTTTATTTCATCATTTAAACATACAAGATATTTATCATATTCTCAATGGTTCCATACTACTTTCCTTAAGAGTTTTCAACCATCTAAAACATACATATCATCTCATATTTCAACATTGTAAAACAACTCATCTTCTACCTCTAGCATTTTACCCATCTTTCCTCTCTAACCTCATTTTCTCTCTCTAGGGTTTTGGGTTTCCATGAGTCAACCCACAAACCCCTTTCCATTCTTGTAATACTAACTCAAAACCAAGAGTTTACAAGGTACAAACGACATAAAATGAACCATAACTCGAAAGAGAGAGTTTCCATGGTTTTACACACTTTGAGAAGAGATCCATAATACCAAAAATGGGTTCTCAAGAGAAAAAGAGAGTTAGGATAGAGAGTTTTACCTCTTCTCAAGCTCTTGGACAAGAATCAATGCTCCTAGACCTTGGGAATGCTCTCTTCTCTCACCTCTCTTCAATTCTTAACCTAAAAATGTGTTTGAGGTTTTCCTCATTTAATATTCTCATCAGGTTCTCGCTTAAGCGAGCTTTCTCTCGCTCAAGCGAGAAAATCCCGCCCATTTTATAAACTCAACTCTGACCCTCTCGCTCAAGCGAGGGATTCTCGCTCAAGCGAGAATCTCACAGTGTCAACCAGCCCAAAATGCCATTTCTCGCCCAGGCGAGACAACTCTCGCTCAGGCGAGAATCCTCCAGTATAGCCCAGGATTTCACCCTCCCAGGTGAACCTCTCTCGCCCAAGCGAGAATCTCTCGCTCAAGCGAGGATCCGAGGACTGATACTATAATTTTAAAGACTTAAAATTTGGGGTGTTACAATCCACCCTCAGTAGGGCAAAACGCGGGAAATGCCTCAACAAATCCCTGGTCCACCATCATCATGGCAAAACGCTGGAAATGCCTCAACAAATCTCTGGTCCACCTTCATCACGCAAAGCGCGGGAACTGCCCCCACCAAATCCACAATTCCCCATTTATGCAAGGTACGAACCATTTCTTTTTCGTCCTTAACAAAATTAGTGTTCTTTTCTTTACTAAGTTACTTACCATGATATCTTTCAAACCTTGGTTTGTCAGCTATTGGATAAGCGACAAGTAAATAGGGGCAGCTGTAAACACCAATTTTGTCCGGCCCAAAAAGAAATATTCTTGTCCAAAAACAATACAGTTATAAAAAATATCTAATGATAAAAAAAACTTGAATCTTCAAAGATTTGGTCTCCTCAAAATTGATCAAACAAATAAATTGAAATTGAAAATTATGTAATCAATATCAAATCGAGGTGATTTGATTAGGATGCATGAATCACCTTGATAAAATTAAATCTTTGAAGATTCAATAAAAATATATATAAGGATTGCATCAAATCAAAATTGATTGAGTGGTAATATGAATAACACAAGTATATATTAATCTTTTTATAATAATATTTTTAACATATCAAAATAACAACAACAATAATATTGTGTATTAAATAGCTTTTGGGTAAATGCATTTTCTATGGTAGGAAATCCAAAAATACATTCAATTCGAATTTTATTTGTTAAAAATAATAATAATTTGAATCTCCTAATGAGGATGAGAATATGTAATTATACATGATTAGAAACTACCATTTTTATTTAGACACATGTTAAATAGAATAATTGCACATGATTAAGATTTTCCCTTTTTCATTAGATATAGAATAAATAAATATGATTTTGTTGCCAAAAATAATCTTAGGATTAACCTGGAAAGATTTGATAAATTAGTAGAGCAAAAATCCTCTCATATTTGATATGTAATTAGTAGCAAAAGTTTAGGTAAAATATGATTTTACCATTTATTTCAAATAATCATATTACTATTACTATATATATGGCAAATAGCGTAAGGATTAAGGGAGGAGAAATTTTAAAGGGGAATTTGGGGAGAATGGAATTTTTAGAGAGATACACAGTGAGGAAGAGAGAAAGGGAAAAAGCTTTTGAGGGAACTAATCCAGTGCGACCGTGCTCACGCCCCTTCATTGTGAGCCCACTTTCTGGCCAAACCAAATTCGTCTGATCAACATACTTTTCATCTCCCACCGTTGACCCAAGGAGTGCCCAATCAACAGGCGAAACGTACTTTCTGTTCGCTGCACCCTGCCACACCGAATCATTGCCTTCTTGAAGTGGGTAATCACCTACAGACAACCTATTGTATTTCGGTAAACCCCCAATACATCATTGCCACACGTTCAGGCCATAGCTTGTGCCAATCCTCTTCCGCCATGTGTCTTTCTGCTCATCAAATCTTCCACACTCTAACATCATCACTAATTGTGCAAAATTCACCATTTTTTAGTGCAACAAGATATGTTTTTATTCTAATCATTTTTTTTAGTAATAAAATGTTACCCATTAATAAGTAAAAAGTTAAACTATTTTTTTATAATAATTTGCAAGAATCAATAATGACTATTTGGACTTGCCTATAATTTTAATATAAGAATTTAATACAATGATTTATGCAAAAATTAACAAACAAACAATTTATTAATAAAAATCTTTTTTTTTGCAACTAACCTAGAAAAACCCTTTTTATAATTTGTAAAAATTAATTAAATTTGTCAATAAATATTGAAATATTTTTAATATAGCTAAAAAGTTTATTAATAAAAATCACATGAAAATCTTTTATAACGATATGAATTTTAAGAGCTAATCAAAGATGGAGGAAGGTCGCGGAAACGCTTCTTGTCCTCAAGTCATATTCGAAAGGTCGCACTATGCTGCTTCTTTTCAACTGGTTAATTCTTAAAATCAATTAAAGACATTTTTTATCAAGTTAATACCCAAATAAAAAAAACATCTCTTTTTTACAATAAATATCAAATACAACTTTTTTACAAGAGATCTAAAATTTACCAACCACATCAAGGATGGAGGAATGGTTGTCTATGAGGGTTTCTTTTCCTCAACTCATCCTTTGGAGGGCCGCGCTACGCCGCTTCTTTCCCTAATTAAAACATATAACCAACAATCATTTTTTACAACAAAAGAACTACGTAGCCTTGATTCCCTTAATAAGGATACGTAGGACCAATGTTTCATCTTGTCAAGCACAACAAAAATAAAATAAAATTATGTCACCTCTAATAATTAATTAAATAAACAAAATAATTTTAAAAGTATAAAAATATCACATATAACTTAGTGAGGGTACCGCTTAAGACGGACGGATAAGGTGCTAATACCTTCCCTAATCCGTAACCGACTCTCGAACCTGGATATCAGAAATCCAAAGCCCATGGTAATTGGGCTAAAATATTTTTCTACATTTTTTACCATAAAATGTAGTGGCGACTCTAAGAAAGTCGTGCAGCTGAAAATCGGGGCGCGACAAAACTAAAAACATTATTATTGAAATTAATCATTATTTTAAAAACTACTATCTCAATATAACATTTTCTAAAATTACCTTTTAAAATCATTTAAAAAATACTTTTGAAAATCATTTTTTTATTTTAAAAAAGTGATTTTTTGAACTTTTAAAAAGTTTATTTTTTGCAATATTCTACCAGCATAAGGGGTGGTTTAAGGTTCTACGTATAAATGTTTTAACAAATACTTATAAAATGTAATATCTATGCACTGTCAATGTAAAGATTTATACATAATAACTATACCATTCACCATTTATTTGGATTACTTTTTTGAAGAGTCAATGATTATTAAATATTGGTGGATTATGCAATGACAATGTATAAAACTCATACAGGTCAGTGCATACATTTCTTTTATCATACATATATATTTTATGTACTTCAAATAAACTTTTAAAATTAACTATATCCACATGTCCTATAATTGATATCAAATTAATAAAATATTAAAAGTGAGAGTGAGAGACATGGATGAATTTGTTTGAATTTAATTTTCTTGAATATTAACTGAAATTGAAAGGCAAACAACGTCATTTTTAAATTCTTTGTTTTTTGGATTGATTGGATATCCATCCTAATGAGTATATCTATAGATATCCATTGGATATTGAGATTGCAATAGGAGTCAACAAGAAAGGTTGCAACATCCATATTCCATCATGGTTTCGCTGAAGACAGAGTCGTTGTGGAAAAGCTTGGAGACTTGACATGACAACAAACAACAAACCAAGACTCAAGATCATCAAAGGCTTTAGGGAAGTCAATTTTACATTTCTAGAAGTCCTAAGATGCTTGCTTAGATTGATGCTAGGTAGATAGAACCTGATGATGAATATCTCACATAATCTTAAATATGTCTAAATCACTTTGAGTCATCATTCATCCATATTTGAGTAGGTTGCATTAAAATGATAGTTTTTATTAAAACTCATTCATTGCATTAACTTACATTATATAGGAGGGTTACTTGAAAACCAAGAAACGTTTTAGTTTAATTGTTAATTGATTAAATACTTCAATAATCGATCAAGTTTGTGTAAGTTCGTTAATCGATTAAGTCTTTGATTAATCAATAATGAGAGTTCCAGTAGCTACCATCTTGATTTTCTTGATGAAATTAATTGATTATGGTCCTTATTAATCGATTAAATTCAACAATAGACTGTCATTTTTAAATTCATTAATCGATTAAGATTTCCTTTAATCGATTAAGTGCTCTTGAAATCGGTTAACTATAAAATCTGTTTTTGTGCATCTTAGCTCATAATGATCAATTCCAAAATTTTCATATTCTAAGAGATTTTCTGAACGAAAGTGCATTGAGTTAGAAAAACTTATGTTATAGTTTCTTGTGTTCATTTTAGACAGAAGAAAGCTTAATATCTTACTTGTGCATTAGGTGCATTCAAAATCGTATTTACAAACCAATTGCATTTTCATATTCCTCATTTTAGGTTGTGTGAGATATTCTGAAATTAGGTTTGTAGGTTACTCTTTATAAGTATTGAGCTCCTGTTTTAGGAAGTCTTTTGTTAAAGATTTTGATTCTTTGAGAGATAGATTGAGTTCTCTAAGGTTTAGAGAAAGATGTATAATATCGCTAGCCGAGGTTAGTGGATATAGTCTTCACATTGAGAATCTTGATAGCGAGTCTGATAGCAAGTTGGCAGCCGTTAGACTTGGTAGGAGAGACCATTAGGAACGTGGAAAATTTGCCAGGCTTGGCTTTGTAGATCGTTTTTCAAGTGGGAAAAGCTCTTGTACTTGGAAGTGTGCGTGTACAAAACATTCTTTCATTTTAGTGAAGCAAATCTTCCAAGATCAGAAAGGGAGGCATGGACGTAGTTCCCTTATCTTTTACGATTTCAGCATTTTTGATATACCTACTTGATTAAAGAAATTATTGTATTTGACTTGTGTTTACATACTGTTTGTGTAAATCTTTGTACTACATGTGTTAGCAATTCTTGGTATATTACTGTCTGATTTCGAGTTTACGTGTTGTACAAGAAACTGTGAATTGTTGATTTATATATTTTCTAAGACAGATAATCAATTAACACTGTCTTTAATCGATTAATTCCGTTGTTAATAATCAACTATCAATACACTTAATCGATTAATTTGCTCTCTATTTTATCTCTCTAAGCGCATCAGAAAAGCGGACATACTTTTCCGCTTCCACCTATTCACCCCATCTAGGTGTTAACTTTGACCTGAGGTACCCTAACAGATATAATGGATGGATAATTTTGCCACCTCTAGAAAAGATAGACAACAACCAGTAATAGGTCCAAGACCCAAAACAGAAAAACAATATTAATGAGAGTTCCTAGGGACAACATTGTGAAAAATCTGCCGAAGAAAGAAATGGAAATTTTCTTCATTTACAACATATTAGTCTCTAATACAGTGTAATGAAAACCGTGTCGTACCGTCCGGTTCGCCAGTTTACCGACGAACCGGACCCCTAACCGGTACGGCACGGCTATTGTACCGGACACGCAAGAGAACTGGTCAAAACCGGTTGAAAACCGGTGAACCGGTTAAAATCGGCCGGTTTGTATTTTTTTTTTTAAATTTCATCCCTAAAAAGTTAAAATATATTGCCTCACATTTCAAATTTTCAATTCTTCACCAATTATTCAACTTTAAGGATTGATACTTGTGTCATTTATTTGTATTTTGCGTTTGTGAAGTGATAATTTTGGATTGATATATGTTTTGCACTTTAGACTTTGATTTTGTTAAATATTTAATGTTGTTTGTTTGTGTGAATTTGAAGTAGATTATGAATATGAATTATAAATCTGAATACCTACTTATTTGAATTTTATTTGTTATAGGTTTACATATATATAAGGAGGTATGTCTGGTTTAATCGGCATGCAGTTTAATTACTGAACTACCGGTTGACCACTATACCACTATACCAGTACCTTGACCGGTTTGATAACCGGTACGGTTTTAATAACATTTCTCTAATATACTCCCACCTAATTCCGATATAATCAAGTAAAAGTAATTGTAATTCTAAAATTTAACAAAAACATATATTAATATTTTAAAATTATCCCTTATTTCATTTTTGAGGAAGTTAGTGGCTTAGTAGAATATGTAGTGAGTACTAGATATATAATGCAATTATGGAGGAGTATATTTTGTATTTATTTTTAATGCTTCCTCTATATATATATATATATATAATAAAATGACATATTTAGAAACAAAAAATCTTTATAAAAGTAACATATGAATATGAGGTATAATGTTAGGAGTCACACATTGAGTAGAATTGCAAACTCAATGTTGTACTTAAGCTATGAGGTTGTCCCACCTAATTGACTAATCTTTTAGGTTGTGTTCTCCTCATGTGCTTAAGTCCTAACAATTGGTGTCTTTCATTGAAAGTTGTGTCATGGAAAGGGCTATCTTTAGGTTGGATTAAAGTATATTACCAAATACTAATAGGTGACTGAAGCCACCGAAAAGAGAAAGGGTCAGGTCAGTGTCGATAGAGTGAAAGCCGCTGTGGACGTCGGCCCTTAAAGGGACATTAATGTTAGGAGTCTCACATTGAGGAAAATTGCAAACTCAATGTGGTACTTATGGCATGAGGCTCTCCCACCTAATAGACTAATCTTTTGAGTTAGACTCTCCTTATGTGCTTAAGTCCTAGCATATAAATTTATAAGATTAATTATATGATTCCACTAGTTACATTAATTATATGATTCCACTAGTTACATAAATTTTATAAATCAAATTGTCAAACATTGTGGCTTGTGTTGTGGCAGTAGCTAGCAACCATCAAATAAATGTGATCTTTCTCTTCACTCAAAATTTAATTGTTCTAGGAAGCAACAATTTTGTTTACTATGCTTTCCCCTTTCCGGTGAAGGATATGATTATTATTATTGTTGCTCCGACCAATAATCACTCTACAGATTGTTGAATTTGAGAGAATAATGCATTAAGAGTTTATAGGTGGATTAAAGCATGTGATGATGATGGTTTGTTGCAAACTACTTGAAGGTGGGTGTGAGATTAAATTTTCCTAAAAACTTAGATTCTTGTGTTTTTTGTTGTTCATGATTCCCTTCCAATCAACAAATTGTGTTTCAAAAGGAATATTAGACGACTCCAGTTTCCAATGGATGTAATAGTGTTGAAGATGACTTGATTCATATTCTTAGAGATTCCACTAATTCAATTTTATTATTGTGGCGATATTTGGATTTCAATGATATAGGTGGAAGTGAAATCTTTAAAAACTCCAGATTAATGATGTTCCTACAAGCTCACGTAATGTTCTTAATTTGAGTTGGATCGAGAATATTCCTTCAAAGGTTTGTTGTTTTATTTGGAGAGTTATGAGATGAAGAATTGCCACAAAGTCAGAATTATTTAAGAGGAATATTTTTGGGGAAGCGAATATCATATGTAGTTTGTGCTTACTTGATAACGAGAGTATATAACATTTGTTTCTGACGTGCCCCTTAGTGCCCCTTTGTGTAAATTTTGTAAAGAAATATTTATCTGGATAATGCTATGGTTTACTGTGATTTGGTGGGTTTGAACTATAACGAATTATGTAGTATTTAAGGGGAGAATTTTAGTTATATCCATATTATGGATATGATTCAAATTAAATATTGGGCTTGGTTTACAAATATTGTTGATTGTAATTCTTTATCTTTTGCTCAATGGTGCATTGATCGTATTACTTTTTTCTATCGGCAAATTTTAGTATGTTAGTATTTTTATAGTGGGTGAGATTTGAATCCTCAACCTCCTTATCAGTCTACTCCTTAAGTCTTCTACCCTTACCACTTGACCACTTTATGACTCCCCATTGATCATATTACTTGTATGGACCTGTGTTGTAAGTTGTAATCGGACTGACACCCCTTGTACACTTTTAATATTTTGCATATCAAAAAAAACTTCTTTATGGTCTACCCAATATTTTATCATTTGGTTGGTAGGTAATTCCAATCTTCCCTATGGTAGACTTTTTATGGCTAAGGTTTGGTGGTCCAGGAGATGAATGAATAACTCAATTTTGGATATTGTGATTTGGGATTTTAGTTCTGTTACTTGAAGTGTCCACCATGACTTTAGCAATGTTGGCAGTGGTTTAGCTCATCTAAGGTGGTCTCTGCCAAAGGACAATCAGGTAAAGCTTACTGTAGATGCTAATACCATTGGAGGAGGTTGCATAATTTATAAACATGTGGGTCTTTGGCAAATGGGTTTTTAATAGAGCTTTGGGGTTGGCACTACTATTCTAGCATAGTTCATCACTATGGACATAGTTTTCACATGCCTAGGGGGTTACTGTAATATTAACCTTGAGTGTGATTGTTGGAAGTGGCGCATATTATTACTGAGTGATTATTAGTTCACATGTAACATATTTCAGATGTGGCCATAAATATTAGTGAGTTGGTTGCTCGAAGATGGGTTGTCTTCTGTTTGTTATGACAGGCATATACATTGAAATATTACATGGCAAGATTTGGCACAAGAATGTATTCAATATTTGAAAGAGAATAATGTATCTCATGGTATAATGAGATAAGTTATCTCTTTCAACCTCTAAAATCGTGACATGTGTTCTGTATCTCCGGTTAGTTTTATATTCCAATACTAAGAAAAATTAAATTGTTCTGTTTTTTGTTCGCCCTTTCCTCTCTCTCTTTTAATTATCTCTTGTTAGGTTGGTAAGTAAGTTTGACATCGCCTATCTTATTGTCTCAGGAATAATTTAAGTACTTGTTGGGCTACTTCTCTCATTGCCAATTAATTTTGAGATGAAACTCTAATATGATATCAGAAACAGAGTTCACTTCTTTCCGGTTGTCATGGGCCAAAAGATGCCCTTCAATTATGGGTCAAATATAACTCTTCATCTGGTCCGACATACTTATGTTGAGAATTAAATCACACATTGTCTGTGAATGGTTTAAACGCTACTCCTCTCATTATCAATGGACAATGGGAAACCTAAATAATAATCATTGGCAACTCTTATGAAACTTTTTTGACTTGTGCTTAACCAAGTAATGCATTTCCAATTTTTAAAAAAACTTTGGTGTAAGGCTATGGAATTTGTCTATTGCCTTGTATAAGTGAATCTGTGTGAAAACGGGAGCAGATAAATCATGCACGTGTGGAAAACACCCTTCTTGGATTCTATGAGGAGACAAAAGAAAAATAATTTTGGAGTCATTCTGATAAGGTGAAGCTATGATTTATGACTACGAGACAAAGTAGTGTGGGACTAGAAAGACGGCAGGATATGACCCACCCCTATTTTTAACTCCTAAATTACATAGGAATAGTAAATATTACCGAACCTTAGAAAAAAGCTAGCATTACTAAACAAACTAATAAATTAGTGGGTACTAGGACTAACAATGAATCAAACCAATTCGACATTCGTTATAAATCTGATTCATTATTTAACTCGATAAACTTGGTTCATGAACCAAATAAGCTGAATTTGAGCCGAATACAACTCGACTCGTTAGATTTATGAGCTGTTAGGATATATATATATATATAAACTAATTTTTATATTTATTGTTATTATACCATGATCTATGTATTATTTTTTATGTTTATTGTTATTATATATACAAGGTTATATATATATAACCTTTTATAGTATTTTTTGAAAATGAATTAATTATTTGAGTTGTCTAAATGAACCAATTTGAACTAATGCAAATAGTTCGCGGACTTTGGCCGAGCCAAACTCGAGTTAAAAAATAAATCGTATCGAACTTGAGCTGAATTTCGAGTTGAGCAATAACTTAGTTAGTGGATATATATAAAACATGTAAAAGTAATTGTAATCTATATTAGTGCATATATATATATATATATATATATATATATATATATATATATATATATATATATATATAAATTATAAATAATAAACTAATAAATTAGTGGTAATAACTTAGTTAGTATTCTCGCGTATTAAGATAATTAAGTAAAAAAAACATAATTATCAACAGTTGGCCAACATGCCCATTTGTCTACTACCAGCTAACAAATAGTGTCCCTCAGTTTGCCAATGAGGTCCAAAATCGACCAAGAAGGTCCAGATTCGCCGAATTGAGTCAAAAATCCGGCAAACAAAATATTAAGGTCTAAGACGTGTACCTAGCTAAAAGGCTTCAGGCTGACCCAAGACTCAAATCTGACAATCATGCCTAACAAGGTCCATGATCTGATCAATAGGATTATGTATATTAGATGACTCTCCAATAGGGAATCTAGATGATACCATAGGCTCAAATGTAGGTTTGCCATGACTTGATGGTTGACATGACAAGAGCATGACATCATATTTATCTTCAATCTCTACCTCAGTCTCTCTACCATACACATGTTCTTTATAAACACAAACTTGAGCGTCAAAATCTTTTTCCAGATACCTACTCAAAGTGATCTAGGGCCTGTCCTCAACCTAATTCATCATTACTCAAGAACCCCAAATATCAACAAGTGGTGATGTTTATTTAATGCAATGGAATAAGGAGTAAGACCTGTGCACAAATTTGTCAACTCGTGAGGGTGCCTTAGACTAGGGGTGAGCATGACCCGACCCTACCCGCTCACCCGGTGTGGCCTGATCATGATCGGTCTAAAAAGGGTCGGGTCTCATCGGGTCTAGGTCGGGTTTGGGTTAAAAATTAGACCCATATAATATTTAGGGCCGGGTAGGGACCAAACATGACTCGTCCCATGGTCACTCACTCGTGATATTTGTACGTGTCTCTGTTCAAATATATACAAAGAAATGATAATGTTTTGGTCAAAAATATCATTGATTCTCTAATTTTTTATCATATATACATGTTTAATAATATATATATACATATATTATTTTATATGTCAAATTACATATTCATAATAATAAATAATATTTAGAAGAATTTATGTAAAATGAGTATACATTATATTTAATCAGGTCTAGGGTCGGGTCCATGTTTAAAGGCTGACCCTGTGAATATTTAGGGTCGGGTTAACTCCAGGTCTAGGGTCGGGTCCGGGTTCAGAAAAATGACCCGAACAACATTTTGGGCCGGGTAAGGACAAGCCTTAACCCGGCCCATGCTCACCCCTACCTTAGACCTCCTTTTTTTATCAACCCAAAATATATTTCCTAGTGTTGCCCTATTTTGCTTAATTGAGGATGTGTAAGGACCCGATTTTCGTAATCCAAAAATTCTTTCTAAAACCCTATTCATGAAAGCGAATTGATTACTATTAAAAGACATTACTCAAACGATTTTGGAAAACCTGATTGAATATATATATAAGTTCAATTCCTCTTTCAGGTGCGGAAACAATCAATCGTTCACTTCATTTAAAACATGTCATTGCACTTCCTTTCAATTACCCAATTTAGATACAATTATCCATTCTCAATAATACTTCCATTTTTACATCATCTAATATCCTAACTATACATTTAGGAGAAAGTCACTCATACATGAATCCCATTTAACACATTCTTCATATTACATGCATTATTCAATTACAACATTGAGAATATAAAGTAACTACTCAAACATGTACTCCCCTCCGCAAGCATCCGATGCGCTACCGCCACAACCTGAACTCAAATACATAACAGATACAAGGAAAGACAGAGGGAGTAAGAACCAACTACGGCGACCATAGCGTGGATTTACATGGAGTAATAACATTAAAGTATTAAAACCACACACATTTAGCATCAATCATGATAAACATATACTAATCAACACATATTATCCATATTCACCCTATAGTACACGTATATCCCATAATATATATGTTCTATAGTGTGCATATTTATTCATCTCATATTATCCATATCCACCCTATAGTACACATACATCCCATAATATATATGTTCTATAGTGTGCATATTTTACTCATCTCATATTATCCATATTCACCCTATAGTACACATACATCCCATAATATATATGTTCTATAGTGTGCATATTTTACTTATCCAAACATACTCATTTCTCATCATTCATATTCACCCTATAAGATATATATCTCATAATATATATCCTATGGCATGCATATGATTTTCATTCTGAATATACACTTTTCACATCATTCACATTCCGTAGTAATTTACCCTTGATCTCTTTCAACGATTCTGCACCGTACAAATAATCATCTACCACATCGGGTAGCGCTATTTAATCCCCCATACCACATCGGGCAGGTCTAGTTCATTCCCCATACCACATCGGGTAGATCTAGTTAATTCATCATACCACATCGGGTAGATTTAGTTCATTCTCCATACCACATCGGGCAGATCTAGTTAATTCTCCATACCACATCGGGCAGATCTAGTTAATTCTCCATACCACATCGGGTAGATTTAGTTCATTCTCCATACCACATCGGGTAGGTCTAGTTCATTCTCCATACCACATCGAGCAGGTGTAGTTAATTCTCCATACCACATCGGGTAGGTCTAGTTCATTCTCCATACCACATCGGGTAGGTCTAGTTCATTCTCCATACCACATCGGGCAGGTCTAGTTAATTCTCCATACCACATCGGACAGGTCTAGTTATTTCTCCATACCACATCGGGCAGGTCTAGTTATTCCTCCATACCACATCGAGCAGGTCTAGTTATTCCTCCATACCACATCGGGCAAGTCTAGTTATTTCTCCATACCACATCGGGCAGGTCTAGTTATTCCTCCATACCACATCGGGCAGGTCTAGTTTCCACATTATACTCACATCCATGTCATACACAATCAACACAAGGCATCTCATTACTTTATCACCATAAAATAACACACAACACCTTCATTGTCACAAACATACCCTTATCCATTTTAACACCTTAACAGGTCATCACACATTCATTGTTACAAACACACCCTTATCCATTTTAACACCTTAGCAGGTCACCACACATTCATTGTTACAAACACACCCTTATCCATTTTAACACCTTAACAGGTCACCACACATTCATTGTTACAAACACACCCATACATGTTTATACCAATCAACCACTCACAACATACTCATTTATGTTTATGACCATAAATAACTCACACACCATCATTATCACACAACGTAATCATAAACAAACCACGCATAACATATCCTTCATCATATACACATTAACGTTAGAACCATCTTTTATGACGGTGTATTGCCATAAATGAGCATATAGCGTTTTACTTAAATTAACGGTGTTCCCCACACATATATCTCCACTTTTATGGCTAATACATCCTCATGTAAAATAAAGACTCTCACGTGGACCACAAACTCCCAAGAGAGTTTCTATCCGTTAATATGCTCCGATTCTTGAGGGAAATCGGAGATGATGGCTCTAATGAAATACTCTAAGACCACAATGGTCTTCTCCCTCACCTTGGGTTGCGTAAACTCCGTGGATCCGCGAAGAGCTTCATCTCCCTCCATCTCCTTCAACCTCCATTGTTGCTTTTTCATCTCCAAAGCTCTCCAATGTTCCATTAAGGAGTAAGAGGAAGAGGTTTTGAGGTGTTTTTGAGGTTTAGGGGAGGAAAGAGTCGAAATCCATGAGGAGCCGCCATTGGGAGTGAAAGGGGAGAAAAGAAAATGAAGATTAGGGTTTGTGAAACCCTTTCTTTTCTTTTATAGCTGGGCACTCTCGCTCGGGCGAGAATATCTAGCTTGGGCGAGAAACCTACGATATTTTAATTTTCCAGACACGGGCTCTCTCGCCTGGGCGATATTCTTTCGCTCAAGCGAGAATCTCACAGCCTACCTAGGCTTTCTCTCGCTCAAGCGACCCATTCCTCACTTGGGCGAAACTCCCAGAATTTCCAAATTCAAAACACTGATCCTCTCGCTTTGGCGAAATCCTCTCGCTCAAGCGAGAATCTGGAAGTATGCCCCATTCTTCAGGACTGTTACCTATTTTCAAGGTGAATAAATTTGGGGTGTTACAATCCTTCCCCCTAAAAGAAATTTCGTCCCCGAAATTTTATTAGGTTACTCTCAGGAGGACACTAACCTCGCCTAGACTATAGGCACAAGATAAACTCGACCAAGCTTAAGTCCAACCGTCTAAACCGTTAAGATTACTTAGATTACAACCAAGGCACATCTCACACGACCATGACAGCATATAGTCAGATTATGGACTAAACCTCAAGAGTCCAAATACCAAAGTCAAACATTATAATACTAAGAGAAAATTTATCGCAATCGGAAATAAAGATTCTCAAGTATCTCGCAATCCCTCTAGATCTCCCTGATCTATCACTACAATCATCATTTCAAAACGATTACAAAAGCAGTGAGATTTACAACGACACCTCCCAATTCGAAAGAAAGTGGGACTCCATACCCATCTTTCATCAAGATGCACTAGTTCGCGTCTGAAACTCAAAAACTAGATCGACATCTACTCGATGGAAACAACGCCATTTCATTTTATACTCGCTACAACACTGAAACATGATATTCATTCAAGTAGCATTTAGACAAACAAGATTTTTGGAGTCTTTTCACATACGAAATAAAATCATCAAGCCATTACCCAATTCAATATAATATTTTCTACCACCAACGAATGCGTTAGGAAAAGATCTGCTAGTTCATAGTCTCAACTAAGCATATATGGTCGTAGACCGACTCAAATCACATACTTAGTTACCATTGATTTTTTTTGTTGCAATTTACGAACATCCAATCCAAAAACATGAGTTTTATATGGATATCCAAAATACAATGATGGACATGCATTTCGTGCTCAAGTCTACATCATATCTAGAAACACATGGTCATAATTACCTCACAAGGTTTTTAACACATCACATTCATTTAAGATGAGGTTGTTAAAAAATTTAATTTCAACTTAAAACTTCATCAATGCTTACCCACATAGTACTCTTCATTCAATTTTCGAAAATAGATTAAATGTAAGTTTCATGGCAATCATCTTGTGGAAGCAAGGGTTATCATAATCATTTCAAAATAACTTAAAATCCTTTATCTCATGCGACACTGAACGCTCAAATCACAATTTTCAAAAGGCTTTTTAGTTTTGTAGTGTCAATCCATTCGAGGCATTAGAATCCTCACCGTCCATTTAACAGAACTTACTATGCAATAATACTTCAATTATGCATAGCAATCATTGACGCCCATGAAACCAAATAAGTTTTCGAGGTTCAACATACAAGCACATGATTGGTGTTCACTAGCAATATATATTTGTTATGGCGAATACTCAACCTTCACAAAACTCAATTATTATACACCAAAAGTTTCACATACCGAAGATAATCCACTACCTCTCCGGGCAGGCAACTCAACAATGTTCCACTACCACTCTGGATAGGCAACTCAACAATGATCCACTACCACTTTGGGTAGGCAACTCAACTATGATCCACTACCACTTCGGGTAGGCAACTCAACAATGATCCACTACCACTCCGGGTAGGCAACTCAACAATGATCCACTACCGCTCCGGGTAGGCAACTCCACAATGATCCAGTACCACTCCGGGTAGGCAACTAACAATGATCCACTACCACTCCGGGTAGGCAACTCAACAATGATCCACTACCGCTCCGGGTAGGCAACTCAACAATGACCCACTACCAATCCGGGTAGGCAACTCAACAATGACCCACTACCACTCCGGGTAGGCAACTCAACAATGATCCACTACTGCTCCGGTTAGGCAATTCCAAAATTGAACAAGGTTAGTAAACCACTTTGAAATTCATTTTTTTTTCTCTTTGCTGCATAACTTGAGCCAAAGTTTGCTACATTGCTTGAGCCAAAGCTTGCTACATTGCTTGAGCCAAAGCTTGCTACATTGCTTGAGCCAAAGCTTGCTACATTGCTTGAGCCAAAGCTTGCTACATTACTTGAGCCAAAGTTTGCTACATTGCTTGAGCCAAATCTTGCTACATTACTTGAGCCAAAGTCGCTAACCAATCATGGTCGGCTAAAAACGAGTTTTATTTCCATTGGCACTCCACCAATACATTTCCCGAGTTTTATTTCCATTGGCACTCCGCCAATACATTTCCCGAGTTTTATTTCCATTGGCACTCCGCCAATACATTTCCCGAGTTTTATTTCTAAGGCACTCCACTAATACATTTCCCGAGTTTTATTTTCATTTCCCGTAAATTTGCGCCCACTTTAGTATAAACATACCCATATATGTTTATACTAAATGCGTAATTCACAACAAGGGATTTTCAACAAGCACTTCATCAATAACTCACAACAAGACATCTAACGATAAATTCACAACCTAACACTTATCGCAAGGAATTTAACAATCACCTTTCTCATTAGCAGTTACCACATAGCCAACACAATTCACATAAGTCAAGTAGTTAACTCACACAAATTTCACAAAGAAGCATGTAAGGTCATACCCTAGGCTGCAGAGTTGACATATGCTCTGATACCATATTGTAAGGACCCGATTTTCGTAATCCAAAAATTCTTTTTAAAACCCTATTCATGAAAGCGAATTGATTACTTTTAAAAGACATTACTCGAACGATTTTGGAAAACCTGATTGAATATATATATAAGTTCAATTCCTCTTTCAGGTGCGGAAACAATCAATCGTTCACTTCATTAAAAACATGTCATTGCATTTCCTTTCAATTACCCAATTTAGATACAATTATCCATTCTCAATAATACTTCCATTTTTACATCATCTAATATCATAACTATACATTTAGGAGAAAGTCACTCATACATGAATCCCATTTAACATACTCTTCATATTACATGCATTATTCAATTACAACATTGAGAATATAAAGTAACTACTCAAACATGTACTCCCCTCCGCAATCATCCGATGCGCTACTGCCACAACCTGAACTCAAATACATAACACATATAAGGAAAGACAGAGGGAGTAAGAACCAACTACGGCGACCGTAGCGTGGATTTACATGGAGTAATAACATTAAAGTATTAAAACCACACACATCTAGCATCAATCATGATAAACATATACCAATCAACACATATTATCCATATTCACCCTATAGTACACGTATATCCCATAATATATATGTTCTATAGTGTGAATATTTATTCATCTCATATTATCCATATCCACCCTATAGTACACATACATCCTGTAACACCTCAATATTTGTTTTCGGATTGATTGGAAAACTTAGGGTGTTGAGGTGCATGCTTGACCATTCTCTCTTGGACGAAAGGGTCTCTCCTAAGCGAGGGACTCAACATTTTAAGTTTGAGAAGTATAGGAACCTCGCCCAAGCGGAGAAGTGGTCGTTTGAGCGAAAGTGAAATCTGGAAAAGTTGTCAAATTCTAGCTCGAGCTAGGATTTTCGCCCAGGCTAGAGGGGGCCCTTAGCATACTGCCCGATTCTCGCCCGAGCGAGAAATCCGCGCCCGGGCGAGAGCTTTCCAGTGTGAAATGTGAAAAAGTCGCGAAATTCTCGCCCAAGCGAGCCGTTCTCACCTGGGCGAGAACGTCAGAGCTATAAAAGTGAAAATGGGGATCGAGAAACCCTAATCTTCATTTTCTTTCTCCCTTTTCTCTCCCAACGGTGGCTCCACCCAAATGGACCATTTTCCCTCCACTAAGCCTCAAAACTCATCAAAACCTTCCTCTTGCTTCATGGTGACACATTTGGAAAAGCTTGGAGGTGAAAAAGCAACAATGGAGGTTGAAGGAGATGAAGGGAGATGTGGCTCTTTTGCGGAGCAACGGAGCTTACGCAACCTAAGGTGAGGCAGAAGACCATTGTGGTCTTAGAGTATTTCATTAGAGTCATCATCTCCGATTTCCCCAAGAATCGGAGCATATTAACGGATAGAAACTCTCTTGGGAGTTTGTGGTCCATATGAGAGTCTTTATTTTACATGAGGATGTATTAGCCATAAAAGTGGAGATATATGTGTGGGGGGAAACCGTCTATTTAAGTAAATCGCTATATGCTCATTTATGGTAATACACCGTCATTAAATATGGTTCTAACGTTAATGTGTATATGATGAAGAATATGTTACGCGTGGTTTGTTTATGATAATGGTTATGTTGTGTGACAATGATGGTGTGTGAGATATTTATGGTCATAAGCATAAATGAGTATGTTGTAAGTGGTTGATTGTTATAAACATGTATGGGTGTGTTGTAACAATGAATGTGTGATGAGTTGTGAATGTGTTAAAATGAAATGGGTATGTTGGTAATGAGAATTGTTTGAATGAGTTGTTGCTTTGTAAAGGTGGAAATGAGTATGTTTATCGAAGTGAATATGTTGTGAATCACTTCATTGTTATAAATATGCATGGATATGTTGTGATAATGAAGGTGTTGTGTGTTATTCCATGATGTTGGAATGATGTGATGCCTTGTTTTTATTGGTGTATGACATTGAGTTGATATTTTGTGCTATGACGAACATGTGATGGAGAAACAACTTGACCTGCCCGATGTGGTATGAAAATAACTCGACCTGGCCGATGTGGTATGGAAATAACTCGACCTGCCCGATGTGGTATGGAAATAACTCGACCTGCCCGATGTGGTATGGAAATAACTCGACCTGCCCGATGTGGTATGGAAATAACTCGACCTTCCCGATGTGGTATGAAAATAACTCGACCTGCCCGATGTGGTATGGAAATAACTCGACCTTCCCGATGTGGTATGGAAATAACTCGACCTGCTCGATGTGGTATGGAAATAACTTGACCTGCCCGATGTGGTATGGAAATAGCTCGACCTGCCCGATGTGGTATGGAAATAACTCGACCTGCCCGATGTGGTATGGAAATAACTCGACCTGCCCGATGTGGTATGGAAATAACTCGACCTGCCCGATGTGGTATGGAAATAACTCGACCTGCCCAATGTGGTATGGAAATAACTCGACCTTCCCGATGTGGTATGGAAATAACTCAACCTGCCTGATGTGGTATGGAAATAACTCGATCTGCCCGATGGGGTATGGAAATTACTCGACCTGCCCGATGTAGTATGGGGAATTACTCGACCTTCCCGATGTGGTATGGGGAATTACTCGACCTACCCGATGTGGTATGAGGATTACTCGACCTGCCCGATGTGGTATGGGGATTACGCGACCTGCCCGATGTGGTATGGTAATTACTCGACCTGCCCGATGTGGTAGAGGATTATTTGTACGGTGCAAAATTGTTGAAAGAGAATCAAAGGTAAATTACTATGGAATGTGAATGATGTGAAAAGTGTATACTCGGAATGAAAATCATATGCATGCCATAAGATATATATTATGGGATATATATCTTATAGGGTGAATATGGATAATATTGGATGAATAAAATATGCACACTATAGCACATATATATTATGGGTTATATGTGTACTATAGGGTGAATATGGATAATATGAGATGAGTAAAATATGCACACTATAGAAAATATATATTATGGGATGTATGTGTACTATAGGGTGAATATGGATAATATGTGATGAATAAATATGCACACTATAGAACACATATAGTATGAGATATATGTGTACTATAGGGTGAATATGGATAATATGTGTTGATTGGTATATGTTTATCATGATTGATGTTAAATGCGTGTGGTTTTAATACTTTAATGTTATTACTCCATGTAAATCCACGCTATGGTCGCCGTAGTTGGTTCTTACTACCTCTGTCTTTCCTTGTATGTGTTGTATGTTTGAGTTCAGGTTGTGGATGTAGCGTGTAACACCCTAAATTTTAGTCTTTAAAATTATAGTATCAGTCCTGGAAGTCTTGCTTGAGCGAGAGATTCTCGCCTGAGCGAGAAAGGATCCTCTGAGAGGGTGAAATCCTGGGCTATACTGGAGGATTCTCCCCTGAGCGAGAGTTGTCTCGCTTGGGCGAGAAATGAAATTTGGGGCTGTGGACACGGTGAGATTCTCGCTTGAGCGAGAATCCCTCGCTTGAGCGAGAATCCCTCGCTTGAGCAAGAGGGTTAGATGTGAAATTTTAAAAAGGCGGGATTTTCTCGCCTGAGCGAGAATGAGCTCGCTTGAGCGAGAACCCGACGACTGCTCTTTAAAATAGAAACCCCAAACACATTTTAGGGTTAGAACTTGGAAGAGAAGAGAGAGAAGAGAGCTTTTCAAGAGAAAAGAGCCTTAGGACTCATCTTAGAGCTTGAGAAGAGGTAAACCTCTTGTTTCTAACTCTTCTTCTCCCTCTCTAACTTGTTTTGGGTATGTTGGATCTATTTTCAAAAACATGAGAAACCATAGATACTCATCCTTTACAGTTATGGTTCGTTTTATGTTGTTTTTCTCTTGTAAACTCTTGGTTTAGAGTTGGTATTTGATGAATGGAAAGGTTTTGTGGGTTATTCATGAAAACCCCAAAAACCCCCAAAATGAGAATATGGGTATAAAGAGAAAGAGATGAAATGTTAGATGTGGATGATGAGTTTATGCTTTGATGTTGATATATGAGATGAACATGTATGTTTAGATGTTTGGAAACATGTATTGAAGTAGTTTTGGAAATCTTGAATATATGTGAATCCCTTGTATGTTTGATGATGAAATACTAGTTATTTATGTGTTATTTTGAATAAATGACTGACATTGTTGTTATTTGTGGAAATGAGGAAAGATCCTAAGGTTGGAGGAAATCGTGGAGGAGACTTTTAAAGTTACTCGGAACCAATCCCCAATGCTCACCAAGGTAAGGGATAAGTGGCTCTAATTCATACTCACTGATGTGAATGAGGTATATGAAAGAGGTAATGTGTTGGTAAGTTTATTGTTGTTACTCTATCCGAAAAGGTAGTGGTTTATTGTGGATACCCTACCCGAAGAGGTAGTGGTTTATTGTGGATACCCTACCCGAAGTGGTAGTGGATTGTTATTGTATCCTACTCGGAATGGTAGTGGAACTGTTATTGTATCCTACCCGGAGTGGTAGTGGACTGTTATTGTGTCCTACCCGGAGTGGTAGTGGACTGTTATTGTGTCCTACCCGAAGTGGTAGTTGACTGTTATTGTGTCCTACCCGGAGTGGTTGTGGACTGTTATTGTGTCCTACCCGGAGTGGTAGCGAACTGTTATTATGCCCTACCCGGAGTGGTAGCGGACTTTTATTGTGTCCTACCGGGAATGGTAGTGATTTATTGTGAACTCGACCTGCCTGATGTGGTATGGGGTAATAACTCGACCTGCCCTATGTGGTATGGGGTAATAACTCGACCTGCCCTATGTGGTATGAGGTAATAACTCGACCTGCCCTATGTGGTATGGGGTAATAACTCGACCTGCCCTATGTGGTATGGGGTAATAACTCGACCTGCCCTATGTGGTATGGGGTAATAACTCGGCCTGCCCGATGTGGTATGGGGTAATAACTCGACCTGCCCGATGTGGTATGGGGTAATAACTCGGCCTTCCCGATGTGGTATGGGAAATGAAATTGATGAATACGATTAAGGGTGAATATGAATGATGAGAAGTGTGGATGTCACAATGAATGTCGTATGCATGCTATAGGATATATATTATGAGATATATATTCTATAGGGTGAATATGAATGATGAGAAAAGAGAAAGTCACAAAGAGAGTCATATGCATGCTATAGGATATATAGTATGGGATATATATTCTATAGGGTGAATATGGATGATGAGAAAAGGGAATGTCACAAAGAGAGTCATATGAATGCTTTAGGATATATAGTATTGGATATATATTCTATAGGGTGAATATGAGCGATAAAAAGGAAGATGTTGAGAATGAAAGTAATATACATGCTATAGGATATATATTATGGGATATACATACTATAGGGTGGATATGAATAATGAGAAGGATGATGTTTCGAACGAATGTAATATGCATACTATAGAATATATATTATGGGATATATATACTATATGATGAATATGAGTAAGGTGGAAATTAAAGGAAGATGATATGAATGTTTACAATTACGCATGTCTGTTTACGAATTATATTAAAGATTAACCGTATTTGAAAAGTGGATTATCATGTGATGTTAGTTTTTGAACTAATGACTTACTCCCTTTTGTTTTGTGTGTTGTTTATGATAATCCCATTGTAGGTAAATGAAGGATTTTGAGAAGGAAGCTCACTTAGGAAGCTTTTTGTGTTTATTAACTTGATTGTCTTTATTGCTACTTGACGTTGTAGTTAATTTGATAACATTATGGGATGACTTTAAATTTGATTAGGGCAATTACGGAGATATGTAGTTATGGACGTTATAACTCTGGAAAATCCATAACTGGTTGTATGCGATAATTGCTAATCGAATGAATTATGTTTTTCCGCAACATAAATATGTATGATAATATAATAGGGTAAAGAGTATTTTCAAAGAGTGTTTCATGAGGGTTTTTAAGTAAAGTTATAGATGTATGTAAGAGAGGATGAAAATAAAAGAAAAATTTTCAAGGGTAGAATTTGGGTCCTTACATAGCGTATTGGACGCTTGCGGAGAAGAATATATGATGGGGTAGTGTTTTTATGTAATTGAAACGCTATATGAAACTCGTTTGTAATATGAAAACCTTGTTGGTTTCACTCTTTTGTAAAATGGAACTTATCCTAAAGTGTATAATGAAGTTGAGTAATACTTGTAATTAAAAGTGTCATTTGTTAAAGGGTAATTGTAATGATTAGGTAATTGAAAGGAAGTGCAATGATATGCTTTAAGGAAGTGAACGATAGATTGTTTCCGCACTTGAAAGATGAATTGAACTTATATGTATATTCAATCAGGTTTTCCAAATCGTTCGAGTAATGCCTTTAAAAAGTAATCACTTCGCTTTCATGAATAAAATTTTCGGGTTAAGAAAATTGGGTCCTTACACATCCCATAATATATATGTTCTATAGTGTGCATATTTTGCTCATCTCATATTATCCATATTCACCCTATAGGACACATACATCCCATAATATATATGTTCTATAGTGTGCATATTTTACTCATCCAAACATACTCATTTCTCATCATTCATATTCACCCTATAAGATATATCCCATAATATATATCCTATGGCATGCATATGATTTTCATTCCGAATATACACTTTTCACATCATTCACATTCCGTAGTAATTTACCCTTGATCTCTTTCAACGATTCTGCACTGTACAAATATCCTCTACCAGATCCGGTAGCGCTAGTTAATCCCCCATACCACATCGGGCAGGTCTAGTTCATTCCCCATACCACATCGGGCAGATCTAGTTAATTCTCCATACCACATCGGGTAGATTTAGTTCATTCTCCATACCACATCGGGTAGGTCTAGTTCATTCTCCATACCACATCGGGCAGGTCTAGTTAATTCTCCATACCACATCGGGCAGGTCTAGTTATTTCTCCATACCACATCGGGCAGGTCTAGTTATTCCTCCATACCACATCGAGCAGGTCTAGTTATTTCTCCATACCACATCGGGCAAGTCTAGTTATTTCTCCATACCACATCGGGCAGGTCTAGTTATTCCTCCATACCACATCGGGCAGGTCTAGTTTCCACATTATACTCACATCCATGTCATACACAATCAACACAAGGCATCTCATTATTTTATCACCATAAAATAACACACAACACCTTCATTGTCACAAACATACCCTTATCCATTTTAACACCTTAACAGGTCATCACACATTCATTGTTACAAACACACCCTTATCCATTTTAACACCTTAACAGGTCACCACACATTCATTGTTACAAACACACCCTTATCCATTTTAACACCTTAACATGTCACCACACATTCATTGTTACAAACACACCCATACATGTTTATACCAATCAACCACTCACAACATACTCATTTATGTTTATGACCATAAATAACTCACACGCCATCACTATCACACAACGTAACCATTATCATAAAAAAACCACACATAACATATCCTTCATCATATACACATTAACGTTAGAACCATCTTTAATGATGGTGTATTACCATAAATGAGCATATAGCGTTTTACTTAAATAAACGGTTTTCCACACACATATATCTCCACTTTTATGGCTAATACATCCTCATGTAAAATAAAGACTCTCACGTGGACCACAAACTCCCAAGAGAGTTTCTATCCGTTAATATGCTCCGATTCTTGAGGGAAATCGGAGATGATGGCTCTAATGAAATACTCTAAGACCACAATGGTCTTCTCCCTCACCTTGGGTTGTGTAAACTCCATGGATCCGCGAAGAGCTCCATCTCCCTCCATCTCCTTCAACCTCCATTGTTGCTTTTCCATCTCCAAAGCTCTCCAATGTTCCATTAAGGAGTAAGAGGAAGAGGTTTTGAGGTGTTTTTGAGGTTTAGGGGAAGAAAGAGTCGAAATCCACGAGGAGCCGCCATTGGGAGTGAAAGGGGAGAAAAGAAAATGAATATTAGGGCTTGTGAAACCCTTTCTTTTCTTTTATAGTTGGGCACTCTCGCTCGGGCGAGAATATCTCGCTTAGGCGAGAAACCTACGATATTTTAATATTCCAGACACAGGCTCTCTCGCCTGGGCGAGAATCTCACAGTCTGCCCAGGCTTTCTCTCGCTCAAGCGACCCATTCCTCGCTTGGGCGAGACTCCCAAAATTTCCAAATTCAAAACACTGATCCTCTCGCTCAAGCGAGAATTTGGCAGTATGCCCCATACTTCAGGACTGTTACCTATTTTCAAGGTGGATAAATTTGGGGTGTTACAGGATGGGTTACGTTTTCACATTGACAGTGTTCGTTTAAGTTTCCCTTATTTTTTCCTAGAATACGTTATAAGTTTTTGTCGAGGATTCTCTATTTTTATTATGACTCTAAGCCGCCTTTGTAGGTTTTCGACTTTAGAACCACTCTCCTTTTCCTAGGCTATCCTTGTGGGTTTTCAACCTATCACTCTTTTTCGTTATTATTGTTTTGTTTTTTCAATTTATTTAACATCTTCAAGTGTGGTGATGTGGTTTCAGTAGAAAAATTCTACTACTTGTATGGATCACTCTGAAGTTGTTCTTGTAGTGATTTATTGAAGGTGTTAATTTAAGATCTTTCCCTACTTGGTTGAGGGATTTTGATTTCTAGTGAATGAATCAACTTTTAGAGTCATGAGAAGCAACTTCACTATTGCCCAATTATTGAGTTTCCTGCAACTTTCTAATAGATAAAACATGACTGATCCAAAAACTGCACAGTGTGAGATACTAGGAATCATCCTTCTATTTAAAGTGTCCTGGTAGGCTTAATCTGAAGGGCCTTAGATTAGGAATCATATCCAAAATTGCTTCAGTTTGAGAGGCTTTTACTATTACTTTGCCTTAGACCTCCTTATTTCATGTGCTGATCTTTAAAAAGAAATAGTAAAATAATAATCATACAAATTTGGCAAGCGTTTTGGTGATGGTTATGAAAGAATTAAATTTATGTTTCATTTATGAGTGTTGATGTGGTGGTGATGATGATGATGAGAGAATGAATTTTAATCTGATACATTAAAGATGAAATATTTTTATAACAAAATTATGAGATTTATTGGAGTCAACGTTTCTATGCTCTATTGTATACCTTGGACAAATTAACTCCTCGACAAGTTTTTTAAGCTTGTATAGTGTCCTCGTTAAGGGTTTCCAAAAAAGATATAAGCCTCTTGTATGTGCTTCTCATGCCCACTTTTCTTCATTCTTCTTTCTCCCATTTCAATAATTTTCTAACATGACACTCAATTACTAGGATTTTATTGGGTTTTCATGATGGAATAGGTGAAGGCTTAATATCAATGGCAAAATCTTCCCCGTAGGATATGAATAGTTCATTTGATAGTCATTGATATTGTCTTTTCTTTGCCCTAACTTTTTCTGAGATAATCATTGAGGATTCTTAGTGGGGTTTTAATTTTTTTTGTTCTTTTCTTTGTATTCTTTATTATCCGCATCAGATATGATAAATAATTTTTTGAAAGAGTGTATTAATTTCTTAATAATTGAATGTCAAGGAAAATACCTGAAAATCGACACCGACCAATGTTGTTGATATTTTGGGTGTAAATTAGAAGAAATCTACCTTCGTAATGCCTAGTATTCAAATGAAGTGACTGTGAATATTTTCTTAGTACGTGGGAGTTAAAAAGGAAGCTTTATGTCATCAGAAGAATTTTTCTAAAGGTCTACATCATTTTGCGTCTTACATTTGCATCATCATCCATTTCAATTTAATTCTGAATCAAATTTCTCACATGAATTCATGAAATAAATTTTTTTTTGGAAATTTTTTGGGTATGATTTAGGTGCATTAGCATTCATACATGTTTCTGATGCATTAAACTAAGTTGAAATTATATCATTAGAAAATCATGTATCATGCATTAGTTAATCATGTTAGAGGTTCATGAAATATTAACTAAGTATTTTTAAAAAATAATTAATCGATTAACACTATTGTTAATCGATTAAGTCTTTGCATATGAGAAACCCGTTAATCAATTAAGGACATGTATTGTGGGAGCTACTATGAACGCTATGTGTTTAATTCCACCAGTTGACAATGCAAGGCTAAATTGGTGTATGATTGAACTTTCAATTTGGGGAATATAAATCCCTAAAAGATTGAGTTAAGTTCACAAAGTAAGCAAATACATTATTAGGAAAAATCCTAACTTATGTAATACAAGCTAAATGAGTGTATGATTAAACTTTAAATACGGGCATTAAGGAAAACTCATGTAATAAGATGAAATCTAACTCAATACAAACAAATATTTATAAGGAAAACTCACTTTCAATTCGTTGCAAAATGAGTGAACTTTCGGTGTTGAATGAGAGAAAATTTTTGAGGTTGGATGCGTGAATGATTTTGATGTTGAATGTGTAAATGATTTTAAGATTGAATGGGTGAAAGGTTTTGTGAGTTTCGCTGTTGTTGAGTAAAAGAGTTTTAGAGTGAAAGAGGTTTTCGAATGCGGGGAGGTTTTAAGTTTTCTATGATAAGACTTCAACAACGCTCTCTTGAGAAGGCGTTGTTGATGATTTATAATTCAACAGCGCACCTTACAACATACGCTGTTGATGAAACGTATACAACAGCGCATGTGAAAAAGTGCGTTGTTGAACACATCCCATAAACATATACTGGAAAACCTTTTCCATTCCACAATGCATGTTAAAAGGTGCATTGTTGTATAACTTCTATTCTACAACACATGTTAAAAGGTGTGTTGTTATATATGTTCAATTCAACAGCGCACCTTTCCACATTCGCTGTTGAATGGAACATATACAACAATGCATGTGGAAAAGAGCGTTGTTTAACATATCCCATTTTCCCTTCAACAACACATATGGAAATGTGCGTTGTTATATATGTTTCACTCAAAAGCGCATGCTTGAATGAGCGTTGTTGAATGTCATGTTTCCTAAATCTAAACAATTAAGCACACACAACACAAGCATAAAGCAAAACATCAAAACAAAAAATGCATTGAACAACAACAAAAAGACATCAACAACACCAGAACACAAAAATGCATTGAACAAAAGGCACATTATCACATTCCAAAACAACAATATATATTTACATATAACAACTACATATTTTTAACAAAAAGGAACTGTTTAACAGCGACACATTTTTAACAGAAAGTACATATTTTGTCCAATCATCCCTAATCTAGTTGATTTGGTTTTCTGTATATGAATCTACATTAAACTGAACTTGAGCTGGCCATTGCTTAATGATCTCCTTCTTGAATTTCATCACATAATAGCTTTAATATATGTCATTGGTTTGATAGGGGGTCTATAGAAAAAATCAGGTAAACATATAAGTATAATCATGCATAATTGAATTATGAATGCATATAATTTTTGATGAGATGGGTAGTGACAATACCATTATATGAGTTTATGTGATGTTTGATGTAGATTTAGCACGAATATTATGGGCTTTATATATATATTCACTGCCCTAAACAATAAAAAAATTTACGTTATTACAAAACAGATATGAAAGTGAAAGTGTACCAAAAATCAGAAAGTCTAAATGAGTAGTCCACTTACCTAGAAAAAGTATCTTTCATAGCGGTGTAATGGTTCGGATCGTCATGTTTCAATGAATCAAGATAGTACAATTGTTGACGGCTCCGATTAATGACAACCAAAACCCAATGTTGCCTAGGAAAACATATGCATACGGTTAGAAAATGCTAAGCAAAAACATACTAAAAAGATAACTAAAAAATGATGCTCACCCGGTGTTAAAAGGTGCAATGAATAAATTAGCATCTTCTTTATATTTTATGAGAATGTGTGCAACATGTTCTGCCTACTTATTCTTCCTTTTGTCATTGCTAATTATAACCAAAGTGGTAGAATGAGGGGACAAGAACATCACCTTATTTTTAGTTTTGGTAATAAGGATATCATACAAGTACGTAACATATAACACAAATGTTATTTAATTATAACACACCAATGATTAAATGTGAAAATGAGAAGTTAATAAAATATATTTTAACTCATATATACACATATAGCAGATGCACCGATTCAATCATGATCACATACATCTTTCACTTCATTATACCAATGTATTCGTCAATGACAAAGCCGAAGACGGGAAATAATTGATATTATTATAATAGAATCGGGAGGTAATTTTTGAACATACTTCATGAGTTGTGCACAGTAGTTAGTATTCTTGGAGACCCCACCTTCCCTCACGGTTCTTTATTTGATGACTTAGATCGTGACTTATTTTCTTTATGCTTGGACTTCACCACTTTGTTCTTTTAGGTTGCATGTTCTACTCTGGAGGGGATGTTGCATTGCGTTCAGCTATCACTTTTCTCTGAAATATTCAATACAGAGCATATCAATTATAGATCAAAATAAATATATAATATTAATGAGCATAAGGTAAAAATCATACCTTAGTAAGAACTACATCTACAAGATGTACTGGCCAAGCTACAAAAGTGCCTATAGCCCCTCCCAATATGATGATATCCTCATCAAGAGGAATTGGAAGCAATGATCGTCTTCAATTGCAATATCAATTACGACCCTCACATGATTGGGTGGGATACATGCATTATGCAGATCCGGTGTATTGTGCACCGTACCAACACCCATTACTCGCGTAAATGGGATATCTAGGAAGAGTTTGCAACTATTGGTTCTCTAAATGTTAGTTAAAACATATAATTAGTTTAGGAATAAAATTAAACTAAAGAGCAAATAGATTAAAATTATTTAACTACCTCTGTAATGGGAATGTTGTGTCTCGGATGCGTGCAACTTTCACTGAAGGTAGAAGGTTGATGCCCTTCAGCCTCTTTACTTTTCAATTAACATTCTATTTCAATGAATCATTGTGTGAGGTCCTCGAATCGGCTCTCCAAATAAGCTACAATAGCTTTGGTTGCACGCTTTTCACGAGGTTTTAATGTACGTTTGCTAACCCCAAATCTGTAAGAATGAGAATGCAACTAAGAGAGGGGGTGAATTAGTTGTTACAAAACTATTGCCAATTTTTCTGCAAAATCAGAAGTTTAAGTGCAGCGGAAAAGTATGCATAAAAATAATGACTTTGAAAGTAGAAAGATAAGGAGAAAAGAGTACACATGTGTTTTATACTAGTTCACCTTCTTGTCCACCGAAGGCTACGTCTAGTACTCTCGCAGCGCAAGAGATTCCTTTATTAAATATTATGAGTTGCAATTACAATATCTCACCCCGAGATCTCCTTGTACCTTATACACTCACTAATATTTAAAACCCTTGGAAAACCCTATTCCAAGTAACACCCATGGAAAACACTATTCCAAGTCACTCAACCCTTTTCTCTTCACACCCTTGTGAAAGAAAGTAATCTTAGCAAAATGAAGAATGTACATATGGCAGGATTGCCTTTACAAGTAGATGTGACAATTTCTAACTTGCAATCCAAAAACAACTCTTATACAATAGATAATAATTCTCTTTGTACTTCGAAAAAGTTTAGAATACACTTAGAAGCAACTCTGAAATAATTTAGAAAGTTTAAGAGTGTGTTGCCAAAAAGTGCAGAAAATTCAGAAAAGTGTAAGAGCTTTGTGTGAATTTTGTTATGAAAATTGTTGTGAGTTGTTGTGTATGAGTTATGTGTTTCAATGCCTTTATATAGGCTTTCCAATTAACCATAACACTTCTAGGGAAGTGTAGGTTTCGTTTGGAATGAAACGAGTCAGTTTGGAGTGAAACCTTTTCACTTTGAAATCTGAAAAATGGTGCAACAACTCTCAGTAATCGATTACAGCAAGTGAGTAATCGATTACCCAAACATCTTGTCCAATAGCATTTTCGAAATTTACACAGTGTAATTGATTACTATAATTGAGTAATCGATTACTCAAGTGTTCTGTTTCACAGATTTGAAAAATGCTTTAGTGTAATCGATTACAGCTCTTTAAGTAATGGATTATCATGTTTACTTAAAATGTTAATCTGTTACTTCAAAGACAGTAATGGATTACTTTTATCCATTGGAGGTTGGATAACTCTTTTCTCACTCATGTAACTTATTACTCAAGTTCAGTAACCAGTTACATATCATTTTTGAAAATTATTTTTATTCATACTTAGAATTTTCCAATTTTCTTTAAAACATTTTTTAGCATTATTAACTAAGGTATTTAAAGAGTTTTAGGATAGAAGTACGTATAAGACTTAGACTCTATTTCTTGAAGCTTTGTGTTCTTTAGTCTTGATAAGTCTTATTCCTTTCTTCTTTTTGGTGATATTGGTGTCTTCATCAAAACCGTGCCAAGGTCAGGAGCAAGATCTTCTTCACAAAATCCAACACCCCGGATATAGCGAGAGTGCTAAGAGAGTCTTAATTCCTTATCAAGTACTATCTGACTATCTGGGGTCTGCAACAAAGTTGCCCTTTCTTTTTGGGTAACCTAACACATCAAGAAAATACATAATATTAATTAATCACTGATAAAGAATGTATGGAAATCAAGTTTTATTAAATGATAAGCACTTACAACACAATTTGCTACACTCGAAGGTGTGTCGCTTTGTTCGAGCTGTCAATACATAACCAATAATAATGTGATTATTATATATGGATACAAAACCTAACCAATTAATAATGTACTTAATTACATACGAATTAGCAATACTTAGAATTTTTTCCTCAATTCCTCTATATCTCATTCGAGAAGCTCTATATGGATACAATGGTTTAGATGCTCTCTTGTGGTTTTTATCATTTACTTTCTTAAAAAACAAACAACATTAACATCAATAGTGATATATATACACACAAAAACATAAGAATAAAGTCAATACAAAGAAAATTATGTTTCATAGAAAGTGTCGTCTTGTGTGCGAAGAGTGACAAATTTCATCCAATTCGTCTCATCAATGAGATTTGCATATTTGGCTGGAGGTTTGAGTTTAACATTGCCATCAACATCTCTGAGTCATTTGTTGGCATCGGTTCTGAATTGTCGAAGAGCTTTGTCAGAAGATTTGAGGATGTAATGCTTGTGCCCCTCACCAACATCAAAAGTTTCCTAAAACAGATAAATAAATTAAAACTATTAAACACATTGCATGAAAACAAATAAATAAAGGATTTAATATCTACATATAAGTTGCATTATACACATTGCATGGAAACACATATAAGTTGCATGAAAACACAGAAAAACATATACATTGCATGAAAACACAAAAATACATATATATTGCATGGAAAGACATATTCATGGCATGAAACAAAAAAATATATACATTGCATGGAAATACAAAGATACATATACATTGCACGAAAACACATAAATTTAATGAAAACTCATAAACACAAAGATATTGTTACATTGCATGAAAACTTATTGTTATATCCTCCCAAATACGATCCTTCACTGAGTTCAGCCTAACATCAGTCCAAGAACTGAATGTTATCGACACATTCTGCCTAACCAATACTCCAATGTAGCTTACTAAGGTGTTTCTACGTTTATTGTTTAATCGTTAGCCCCTCATGTTCCATTCAACGGGTAACTTGACATTCTTACTCCTTGCACGAGTGGCCTTCTTCATGGAAGTGACTCCATGTGGAGTACGTTTCTGAGAGACTGGAGTTTGAGAACCAAATTCATTTTCTTCATTTTGGGAAGCCATTGTTGAAGGTTTGAGAGGTTTTAGAAGGTATAAGGCTTGAGAGTGTTGGAGGTCTTGAGAAGGTACGTAACAAAATGTTTGCGTATCAACTTTTGATATTTTAAAAATTAAAATGTCGTAACAAATCTGTGGACACTCAATTTTATCCGACCCAAAATACATTCCAAAAAATTATTAATAAATAGTAAGGAAATTTTGTAAATTCAAATTGCGATTTATAATATCTAAAAAAAATGTTTTAAATAAAAAAAATTGGCACTAAAAAAGGCATGATACATTCACTTAAAAGGAAACCAAATCCACCCCCTTAACTTCTTCAGGTGTCTTAATGGGAAGATCCTCCCAAATTATGCACATCCACCATCTCGTATAGCTTAAACAGAGCAGCACTCAATCCCTGAAAAGGAAAAGAAATCAAATCAGCAACAAGATAATAAAGGCAATCAAACAGGATTCCAAAAAAATAGCACTAAATAAACACACTTAATACAATGAATCACCACTCAACAATCAACATAATGACAACAAAGATATGCAGATTAAGGATCATGATAAATTAAGCATAATTAGGAAGCAAAAATGACTAGCATTAAAGTGATAATCAGCAATTATAAGTAGAGCATCAAATAGTGGTCTGAATAAGGCAACTAGAGATTTAGAGAGAAAACTGAGGCAATAAGGAGCATTAAACCATGATTGGCAATTCAAAAGGATATAAATATAAAAAGGGAATAATTAGATAGGCAAGCAATCAGGGGACACAAATTAGAAATTCAAGAGGTTCTCATGAACCTCAACCGTTATAAAAGGCAATCAGCTGGTTGAAAAAGAGGAAACACATAAAATACCTAGATATACACATATACAAAGACCACACACCCAGAGAACATCCACCACAGATCACACATATACCACATACAACACATAGAGGCTTTGGCAATCAGCAGATACGCTCTACATCCATCTGCTCACACAAAAACACTACGTAATTTCACTATCGCATATACCTTCTCACAAACAATTCCAATCGAAGTGCTCAACACACACAAAATACCTGTATACATTACACATAAATCAGAGGGAAACCGGAAGCAAATCAAAAGGAAATCAAAGAAAGGATACACGGGTCATAGCAAAGGAAAGAAGGTACACCCATAGGTTTGTTACTCAACATATCTACAAAACTACGAACTTCGAATCATGTTTTCATTAAGCATATATCTATATTCCTAACGTAAAGTAAAGCCAGTGAAGAAACATCCAATTCGTAGATTATAAAAAGTACATTGTTCATGTTGATTATCAACCACAGAGTGGTTTTTGCCTACTCATTATATGTATATTTTTATCGGATTGCGGTAATGCATGTGTATATTTCAACCGATTTCACAAAATCTATAACAGTGTGTGATTAAAATGTCACTGTGAACCCGGGTAATCTTCAAACAATTTTATAAGAAATATCATCAACATAAAAACATGGTTGCTTAAGAAAGATATAAATTTAGGTTCTATTAAACAACTAAGGGGAATAACGAATACGGTTCCTTACCAAAGTTTCTTGCTTTACCGGTTTCAAAACATGGTTTCCACCTCCATTCTCTAATCTCAAACCCCAAACCCCAAAATCAGAAAACCTAATCCAACCCCTCCCCCCTCTCAATCCGGTTTTTTCCTCTTTGGGCCTTCAGCCCATATTTTTATTTACTTATTTATTTTATTTTCTCATATTTGTTTGATTAAAAATACAATAACCTCATAAGGTGATCTTTGCTAATTGCCTCTCCATTTTTACTCTTGTACTTTTTTATAATTTAATGTATTTGTTATAATCCCTTTTTATTATTATAGTCATGTATATAATTATCTCATTTTTTCTCTTTGAAAACCATATTTTAATTTATTAATAGAAGTCGAATGACAATGACTATTTTCAACTATATTTCAAACTATTTCCAAAATCTCTTAAAATTTGATGTGGTGCGGGAATTAGTTTCTGTTGCTTCATTTGTCTTAAAGATGAATAAATTTCAATTATATTTCAAATTATTTCCAAAATCTCTTTAAGATTTGATGTAATACAGACATTAGTTTATGCTGCTTCATCTGTCTTAAAGATGAGTAAATTCCAACTATATTCCAAATTATTTCCAAAATCTCTTTAAGATTTGATGTGGTGCTAACATTAGTTTCTATTGCTTCATCTGTTTTAAAGATGAATAAATTCTAACTATATTTTAACTATTTCCAAAATCTCTTTCAGATTTGATGAGGTGAGGACATTAGTTTCTGTTGCTTCATCTATCTTAAGCATGAATAAAATCCAACGATATTTTAATTATTTCCAAAATCTATTTAAGATTTGACGCGGTGAAGACATTAGTTTCTGCTGCTTCATCTATCTTAAAGATAAATATATTCCCACTATATTTTAATTATCTTAAAATCTCTTTGAGATTTGATACGGTGCGGACATTAGTTTTTGTTGCTTCATCTTTTCTCAAAGTTAATAAAATTCTATCGATATTAAATCCAACGAATCAATACCAATTAATTTTTGAGCCAGAACTATGTAGCATTGATTTCCCTATTGCACATAGGGATACGTAGGAGCAATATGAGCTATTGTCAGGCACAACAATAAATAAAAAAAACACTTTGCTTTTATTATTGAATTTTAATAAATAATTTTAAGGGTATAAAAGTCCATGTTATTAGAGAGGGTACCATTTTAAAACGGGCAGACAGGGTGCTAATACATTCCTCGGTCCGTAATCGACTCCTGAATCCATAACTCTGGTTGAAATGACCATTTTATCCAAGTTGGGCTTAAATAGAGAGTTTTCCTTGTTTTAACCGCAAAAAACATGGTGGCGACTCCGAAAGATGTCGCGTAGCCGTAAATCGGGGCGCGACAAAATCAATAGCGCTCTTTTAAGGGTGTGTTGTTGAATATACATGTATTTCATATTCAACAACATGCTTTTAAGAGTGTGTTGTTGAATATACATGTGTTTACGTATTCAACAGCGCTCCTTTAACAATGCGTTGTTGAAATGTTCTCTTCAACTGCAAACCTTCAAAGAGGCGTTGTTGAATATGTATGAGTTAGCATCGCACCTTCAAAGACGCGATGTTGAATATGTATCATTTAACAGTGCATCTACAAAAAATCGTTTCTTAATAGGTACAAGTTAAAAACATTAACAGTTACACCTGCTAATTTCCATCATGGCTACTCTTAGACTTACGAAATATTCAATCTCTTAAACATAGATATAAAATTATATAAAACATATATATTTTAAAATTTCAAAAAGATAATCACTTAGATATAAAATTACTTAAACATAAGCATCTATATATTAAATTTGACTAAACATAATAACTTAGAAATAATATTACATAAACATAATAACTCATATATAAAATTATTTTTAACTTTATTATATTGAGAGCAACATCTTCAACAAATCTCCTTTAACTGTGCGATGTTGCATATTCATGTGTTTCCATCTTCAACAGTGCAACTTTAACTATGCGCTATTGAATAATCATGTGTTTCCATATTCAACAGTGCACCTTTAACAATGTGTTGTTGCATGTAACACCCTAAATTTTAAGTCTTTAAAATTATAGTATCAGTCCTGGGATCCTCGCTTGAGCGAGAGATTATCGCTTGGGCGAGAGAGGCTCACCTGAGAGGGTGAAATCCTGGGCTATACTGGAGGATTCTCGCCTGAGCGAGAGTTGTCTCGCCTAGGCGAGAAATGGCATTTTGGGACTATTGAGACTGTGAGATTCTCGCTTGAGCGAGAATCTCTCGCTTGAGCGAGAGGGTCAGATCTGAGTTTTTAAAAAATGGGCGGGATTTTCTCGCTTGAGCGAGAACCCGACGAGAGCATTAAATGAGAGAAACCCCAAATACATTTTTAGGTTAAGAATTAAAGAGAGGTGAGAGAAGAGAGCATTCCCAAGGTCTAGGAGCTTTGATTCTTGTTCAATAGCTTGAGAAGAGGTAAAACTCTCTATTCTAACTCTCTTCTTCTCTTGAAAACTCATTTTTGGTATTATGGATCTCTTCTCAAAATGAGAGAAACCAGGGAAACTCACCCTTTTGAGTTATGGTTCGTTTTATGTTATTTTTATCTTGTAAACTCTTCGTATAGAGTTAGTATTTCAAGAAAGGAGAGGGTTTGAGGGTTGATTCATGAAAACCCCAAAACCCTAAAGTGAGAATGAGGTTAAAGAAGAAAATGGGTAAAGTGCTAGAGGTAGAAGATGAATAAGTTTTCTAATGTTGAAAATGTGAGATGAATATGTATATTTTAGATGTTGTAAACTTATGATGAAAGTAGTTTAGAAACATTTAAAACGTGTTAAATATTTTATATGGTTAAATAATGCAATATAAGTTGTTTATATGATATTTGGAATAAATGACTAACATTGTGTTATATGGTGGGATGAGGAAAGATCCTAAAGTTGGAGGCGGTGTCAGTGGAGCCTACGAAGTCGCCAAAAACCAAACCCAACACTCACCGAGGTAAGGATAAGTCTTTAACTTATGTACGGTGTTAGAAAATGCGTGGATTTTCATATGTGGATAATGAAATGAAATGTGAATCACTTAGTCATTATGAGCATATATGGGTATGTTGATAATGATGAGGAGTGTATTTACCGTTTAATGTATTGGTGGAGTGCCAATGGAAATAAAACTCGAAATAAAAAAATAAATTGTAAGTCACTTTGTAGTTACAAGCATATACGATATGTTGTAATGATGTCTGGTGCATTTAATGTCTATGTATTGGTGGAGTGCCAATGGAAATAAAACTCGAAATAAAACAATAAATTGTAAGTCACTTTGTAGTTACAAGCATATACGATATGCTGTAATGATGTCGGGTGCATTTATTGTCTATGTATTGGTGGAGTGCCAATGGAAATAAAACAATAAATTGTAAGTCACTTTGTAGTTACAAGCATATACGATATGCTATAATGATGTCGGGGTGTATTTATTGTCTATGTATTAGTGGAGTGCCAATGAAAATAAAACTCGAAATAAAACAATAAATTGTAAGTCACTTTGTAGTTACAAGCATATACGATATGTTGTAATGATGTCAGATGCATTTATTGTCTATGTATTGGTGGAGTGCCAATGGAAATAAAACTCGAAATAAAACAATAAATTGTAAGTCACTTTGTAGTTACAAGCATATACGATATGCTGTAATGATGTCGGGTGCATTTATTGTCTATGTATTGGTGGAGTGCCAATGGAAATAAAACTCAAAACAAAGCAATGAATTGTAAATCACTTAGTCTCTACAAACATATATGGGTATGTTTGTAGTGATGAGGAGTGGATTTATTGTTTATGTATTGGTGGAGTGCCAATGGAAATAAAACTCGTTTTAGCCGACCAGAATGGGTTAGCGACTTTAGCTCGAGTTATGTAGCATGGTTTTTCAAAAGTACCAATGATGAAAATGGTTTTAAGTGGATTTAATTTAGATCGTTGTTTAACCCTATTAAATGTGGATTAAATTACATTGATGTTTTATTGAGTTAATGACTTATTCCTTTATGTTGTTTGTGTATGGTCAATGTTAATCCCATTGCAGGTAGGTGGACGGAGGAAAGATGATTTTTGACTAGGAGATTAGTGACCTTTATTTTGATGTCTCTTTATCCATTCTTTTGTAACCTCATTTGGTTGTACTTGAAGTAACTAATTGTACTATGAATACTATTTTTTGTACATGATATTGATCATGGAGACTAGTAACTCGGGATATATGTAGCTATGGGTGTTTTGGAAACCCATAGCTAATTGTATGCGGTGGTTACTAGGTTATACTAATATGAATTATGTTTTTCTGTAATAGGAATGTATGTATGGATATTGCATGATAAATAGTCCGGAATAATCAAGGTAAACAATGAAACGTATATTCAGTTAAAAATCAGGAAACATGAATAAATTGAATGTTTGCATGAGCTAAAATAAGAGAAAATTTACAGGGTAGAATTTTGGGTCATTACAATATGGTATCAGAGCATAGTTAATCATGCGACCTATGATATGGCCTTGCATGCTTTTGTAACATTTATGTGCTGAAGTTGTTTGAATGATGCTAAAATGTTAAGTGTTTGTGTGCACTGTGTTTATACAAATTCGTTTACTAACAAGTGAGTGAGTACAGGTACTCATGGCAGGAAGAGGAAGAGGAATAGGGGCGGGTCAGACCGTCCCGAATGAATTATTAGCTCAAATGGTGGCGGCACTGCAGCAGGTCAACGAGAACTTGCAGAATCTGAATCAGAATCTGATACCAAGCCCGAATCCACATCCACTAGTTCCACCTGGACCGGCATAATATCGGGGTTTAGATGAGTTCTGTAGGAGGAACCCCACTCAGTTCCAAGGGGGATTTGCTCCTGATGCTGCCATTGAGTGGATCCAAGGGGTAGAGCGGATCTTCAGAGCCATGAACTGTACGGAGGCTCAGAAGTTGACCTATGCTACTTACATTATAGTGACAGAGGCTGAGAATTGGTGGGAGTATACTCGGCGCCAAATGGAAGCTGAAGGGCGACTGATCTCCAGGGGTGTCCTCAAGGAGAAATTCCTGCACAAGTACTTTCCCGCGGATTTGAAAAGAAAGAAGGAGATGGAATTTCTGAAGCTGGAGCAGGGGAACATGTCATTAGGGGACTATGCGGCCAAGTTTGAAGAGTTGGCCCGGTTTTGCCCCTACGCCGAGTTGGAAATAGACGGAAGGTCCAAATGTGCTAAGTTCGAATCGGGTTTGAAGCCCAAGTTGAAAAGTATGTTTGGCCACCAAGAGATTGCTGATTTCCCTACCCTGGTGAACAAGTGTAGGGTGTATGAAGATGATTTGGCAGCTGATGAAGCGGCGACATCTAGGGTGGTTCCTCCCAAACACTTTGGGCCTCAACGAAACTTCCCACACGGAAAAAGGGAAATGGAAGGCGTTTCATGAAGAAAGGAAGCCTTACTCTCCTCTGACGGGTAATCGGAGTTATCCTTCGCATGGGTCGAGGACTCATGCCACTGCTGGAGGGTCACGGTTGAACTCTCCCTCTTTGTGCAACAAATGTGGCCGAACTCATGTCGGTGACTCGTGCCCCGGAATGGCGCTTACTTGTTTTTATTGCAAGGAAGTTGGACATATTCGAAGGCATTGTCCTAAACTACCGCAGAGCGTGAATGTTGTGAGGGTTGAACGACCTCGATCCATTGACAGAGTGTTCACCATGAGTGGTGCAGAGGCATCGGGCGTAGATGGCCTGATTAAAGGTAATTGCATGGTTTCAAGTATTCCTCGGGAGCGACACACTCCTTTGTATCTATTGACTGCGTGGATAGACTAAATTTACAAACTGAGTCGTTGCCTTTCGACTTGGTCGTATCCACCCCAACTGATGTGCCTGTGGTGGTGTCGACAGTTGTGTCTCGATGTCCGGTGGTGGCACACGGTAGGGATTTTACCGTGGATTTAATCTGCTTACCACTATCCCAGTTAGATTTGATTCTGGGGATGGACTGGTTGTCAGCAAATAATGTGGTGCTTAATTGTGCTGATAAGACCGTGATGTTTGGGAATCCGGATGGGATTTCTGAGGAGGTCGGTTGTATGAAGTCGATGTCGGCAAAGGAAGTCAGAACTTCCTGTAAGGAGGGAGGGGCCGTGTTTATGTTGTTGGCGTCCCTGGAAGGTATTGAGAAATCCAAGGTTGAGGACATTCCGATAGTTCGTGATTTTCCTGAAGTCTTTCCTAGTGATATTCCGGAACTGCCTCCAGTGAGAGAAGTTGAATTCTCCATTGATTTAGTGTCGGGGACGGGACCCATCTCTATAGCTCCTTATAGAATGGCACCGTTAGAGTTAGCTGAGCTCAAAAAGCAGGTTGAAGAATTGTTGGCTAAGAAATTTATTTGCCCTAGTGTCTCGCCGTGGGGAGCACCTGTTTTGCTAGTTAAGAAGAAGGATGGTAGTATGCAATTGTGTACCGATTACAGGCAGTTGAACAAGGTTACGATTAAGAACAAATATCATGACTTGATGGATCAGTTGAGAGGGGCAGCAGTGTTTTCTAAGATTGATCTTCGATCGGGTTACCATCAACTTCGGGTGAAATCAGATGACATTCAAAAAAACTGTTTTTAGGACAAGGTATGGACATTTCGAGTATTTGGTCATGCCTTTTGGCGTAACGAATGCCCCAACAATATTTACCAACTACATGAATCGGGTTTTCCATCCGTATTTGAATTCATTCGTAGTGGTATGTATTGATGACATTCTGGTTTACTCCAAAATCCGAGAGGAACATGCAGAGCACCTGAGGATTGTTCTAGAACTCCTGAGTAAGAACCAGTTGTATGCTAAATTGTCTAAATGTGATTTCTAGTTGGAGTCGGTAAACTTCCTTGGACATGTAATAACCAAGGAAGGGGTAGATGTGGATCCTTCAAAGGTTGAAGCGGTTATGGAATGGGTCGTGCCCAAGTCGGTTACTGAAATCCGGAGCTTCCTGGGTTTGGCAGGCTATTATCGGAAATTCATTGAGGGATTTTCGAAGTTGGCCCTACCATTGACTAAGCTTACTAGGAAAGGAGAACCGTATGTGTGGACACTCCGTTGCGAAGAAAGCTTTCAAGAGTTGAAACGAAGGTTGACTACAGCGCCAGTGTTGGTTCTTTCTTGTATGGATAAGGATTTTAGTGTTTATTGCGATGCTTCCAAGCAAGGTTTGGGTTGTGTTCTGATGCAAGAGGGGAAGTGGTTACCTATGCTTCTCGTCAGTTAAGAACACACGAGCAGAACTACCCTACGCATGATTTAGAATTGGCTGCAGTGGTCTTCGCTTTGAAAGTTTGGAGACACCATCTCTATGGTATAAGGTTTGTGGTGTACAGCGACCACAAGAGTTTGAAATATCTGTATGATCAAAAGGAGCTGAATATGAGACAGGGGAGATGGATGGAGTTTCTAAAGGACTACGATTTTGGACTACAATACCACCCAGGGAAGGCTAATGTAGTGGCCGATGCACTCAATCGGAAATCCTTGCACATGTCAGCTTTGATGGTTAGATAGGGGAAATTGATCGAGGAGTTCAGGGATATGAACCTAGACGTCCAAATAAGACCTCATAGTATGATATTAGGTATGCTTAAGGTCACAAATGAAATATTTGATCAAATCTGAGTAATGCAAGTTGAGGATAATGAGCTGATGGCCAAATGGGATTTGAAGATGAGCGGAAGGGAAACCGACTTCGAAATGGACTCCAGTGGGATGATGCGTTACAAAGGGAGAGTGTGTGTACCTAGTGATGAGGGGTTACGGAAGAGTATTTTAGAGGAGTCCTATAAGAGCAAGATGAGTTTTCACTCGGGGACAACGAAAATGTACCAAGACTTGAAGAAGTTGTTTTGGTGGTTTGGATTGAAGAGAGATGTGGCGTCATATGTCTCGAGTTGTTTGATATGCTAGAAAGCCAAGATTGAGCATCAACGACCATCAAGAGAGTTACAATCCCTAGAAATTCCTGTTTGGAAGTGGGATAATATCCCCATGGATTTTGTATCAGGTTTTCCGAAGACTCAGAAGGGATATGACTCGATATGGGTAATAGTGGATCGGTTAACTAAGTTTGCTCATTTCTTGCCGATAAACATAAGGTACTCCCTGGAACGATTGGAGGAACTGTATATCGAGAGATTGTTCATTTGCATGGGATACCATCGAGCATTGTGTCGGATAGGGATCCTCGTTTCACTTCAAACTTTTGGATCAGTTTGCAATCCGCTCTGGGAACTAAGTTGAAACTGAGTTCAGCTTACCATCCACAGAAGGACGGTCAATCAGAAAGGACAATACAGTCATTCGAGGACCTTTTGAGGGCTTGTATCCTGGAACAACCCGGGAGTTGGGACTGCATGTTGCCCCTGATTGAATTTACCTACAACAATAGTTTCCATTCAAGCATTGAGATGGCACCCTATGAGGCTTTGTATGGTAGGAAGTGTCGAACTCCAATGAGTTGGTTTGAGACTGGGGAGAACTTGATATTGGGGCCCGAGCTGGTCCAAGAGACTACAGATAAGATAAAGAAAATCCGGGAGAACATGAAGATCGCCCAGAGTCGACAGAAAAGCTATCATGATAAGAGGCGGAAACCTCTTGAGTTTAAAGAAGGAGATCATGTTTTCATGAGAGTTGTTCCGACTACCGGTATCGGTAGGGTGTTGAAGTCTCGTAAGCTGACTCCTCAATTTATTGGGTCGTATTAGATATTGAAGAGAATTGGGCTGGTGGCATATCGAATTGCATTACCTCCACTATTGTCGAACCTCCACAATTTATTTCATGTGTCTCAATTAAGGAAATATGTTGGGGATTCATCTCTTGTGGTTAAGTCTGATCAGATAGAGTTGAAGGATAATTTGACTTTTTCAACGTTGCTTGTGAGAATCATGGATACCAGTGTCAAGAGATTGAGAGGCAAGGAGATTGCCTTAGTTAAGGTGTTGTGGAGTCAAGTGGACGAAGGAAACGCTACCTGGGAAGTTGAGCAAGAAATGATGGAGGATCACCCTCATTTGTTTGAATCGAGGTATGTTTAATTTTCGGGGACGAAAATTCTTATAAGAGGGGGAGGATTGTAACACCCTAAATTTTAAGTCTTTAAAATTATAGTATCAGTCGTGGGATCCTCGCTTGAGCGAGAGATTATCGCTTGGGCGAGAGAGGCTCACTTGGTAGGTTGAAATCCTGGGCTATACTGGAGGATTCTCGCCTGAGCAAGAGTTGTCTCGCCTAGGCGAGAAATGGCATTTTAGGACTATTGAGATTGTGTGATTCTCGCTGGGAGTGAAACCCTTTCACTTGAAATCTGAAAACTGATACAACAACTCTTAGTAATCTATTACTGAAAGTGGGTAATCGATTAGCCAACAATCTTGTTAACATATTTTTGAAAATTCACACAGTGTAATCGATTACTGAATTTGAGTAATCGATTACTCAACAACACTGTTTGACAGCTTTGTGAATTTGCCTTAGTGTAATCGATTACACTACTTTGAGTAATCGATTACCCTGTTTTCTAAAAATGGTAATCTGTTACTCCAAAGTGAGTAATGGATTACTCATAGCTGTAAGAGGTTTGAAAACTCTTTTCTCACTCATGTAACTTGTTACTCAAGTATGGTAACCCGTTACATGTTGTTTTTGAAAATTATTTTTATTCACACTTAGATTTTTCTGATTTTCTTGAAAACAATTTTGAGCATTATTAACTAAGTAAATAAATGAGTTGTAAGGATAAAAGTACCTATGACTTAGACTCTAAATCTTGAAGCTTTGTCTTCGATAGTCTTTGTAGGTCTTCTTCCTTTCTTCTTTTTGTGATATTGTTGTCTTTATCAAAACCGTGACAAAGTCAGGAGCAAGATCTTCTTCACAATCTCCCCATTTTTGATGATGACAAACCAATGTCTTCTTGAAAGTGTAGTTTTCTGAGAGCAGCATACTTGATGATATATCTTGACTTGTCTTGAGTATGCTCCCCCTATATGTATGCATGTATGCTCAACCAAGAGTCTAGCGCAATAGACATGTGTAGAGCATAGCATACAATTTTTCATTGGATATGAATTTTTTTAACAATATAAGCAGATATATATAAGACCATGTATGAAAATATAAACTAAAAAACATTGCATAACAAAAGCAATTTAGATGTTCATATACGAAATTATCCAAAACAGCAGAAAATAACAAGAAAATAATCCAAATAATGTTTAAAAAAACCACATGGAAAATACACAGCCATAGTCATTACAGAATCAGAAACCTAGACAGAATTTCTAAGACTCGGGCTCAGAACTATCTTCATCAACATCCATGTTGCTCAGCATCGATGAAAGACGATGAAGTTCATAATGGATTTGTTGGCTCTGGGTATCGAAAGCAATCATCCTTGTGGTGATGTAGCCTCAAAGAGAAACCAATTCATCCATAATCATCTGATTAGTGGGAATTGCAGCAGATGAAGAAGATGGAGCATGAGACTCAGGCGGGTTTGGTTCAGCAATAGGTTCTGGTTCGTCGGTAGGAGCAGGTTGGCGGTCGGTACGATGCTTATAGGTTCGACGAGTGACAGGATCTATAACGAATCCCATCTTGTGGACAACCTCAACATCAACCTTGATTTTGCGAAGATTTAGGGCCACTTTGGTCTCACCATCTAAAGATACGTCGAAATGCTCAAGGATATTTGTAATGAAGATGGCGTAGGGCAACAGACTTTGGGAGTCGCGAACATGCCACATTTGTTGCATTATCATCTTAGTCCAATTTATCTTAATGTTACGCATAATAGCATACATCAATTAGAGCTCTATGTCACTAATTTGCGAACGATTTGAAAATTTCGGAAAAATGACATAGGTAAGAAAATAATGAACCAAATGATCTTCCAGCGTGAGATATCCATCAAGGAGGATATCCCTATTCTTAACAGTCTCACAAAGGCTTTGTTGCTTTCGCCTTTCTATTTCCTCTTTAGAAATTCTACAAATAGAATTTTTGCGATCATAATCGTCCTAATCACATACTAGGCTGAAACCCGTGATGTCGCCTGTCATCGGTATATCACAGCAAATAGAACTAAAGGTTTTGATATCCAAAACTACGTCTTTTCCCTTAACATGGGAAGTCATAAGATTTTTCCTAAAGTTCATGTTGCAATAAAATACACGAACAAGCTCAGGGTAGATATCGTTCGCTTCGCACCAAAAGTCAAAAAGTTTTTGTTGCCACAAAAGGTATGGAAATGGAAAATCATCAAACTCAAAATTTCATATGTTACCATATTTTGGAGTGAAAATGGCGCGTCCATGAAAATTTTCTTCGAAGACCTTCCTTTGAGCGTCGTTTGCAAGAAGCCTCATCAAGTTCAACGAGTTGGACTTGGAAGATGATTCTCCTTGCTTAGACTTAGAAGTGTGTGGTCTCTTTGAAGAAGAAGTCATTGTAGGATTTGAAGGTTTAGGGTTTTTTTGTTCTGGAAATTAGGGGTTTTTTGATTGAAGCCACAAATCACGAAATAGAAGATGTAGAAGTGTTTTAAATCAAGAATGTGATGTGATTTGCAACAAAAATCAATCAAAACGGAGCAAAAATGAAGTTTTTTGAGATTGAGAGGGTTTAGAGAGAGGAAGCTCGTGTTACAGAAGAGAGAAAATGAAGGATTTTTCTATAAAATTGAATAGTTCATCTATAAACTGCATAGAGTAATCGAATACACAAAGTGAGTAATTGATTACTCACCTTCAAATTTTCAAAATTTTAAAACAGTAGCACTGAGTAATCGATTATTTGGTTTCCAGTAATCGATTACTATAACCTCATGTCTCCCCACTGATGCTAAAAAAATGATTTTTAACTCTAAAAGCTTGAAATTTAAAACATAACAAACATATTTTAAGATCAAGTAGACATTGGATACACACAATGAAGCATACATATTATCATATAAACATGTTAAGACAAGTAATCTTCATCGAGAATGCCTAATTCTCGTCTAATTTTATAGAAAGGTTCCTTTGCTAACGGCTTAGTGAATATGTCCCCTAGTTGGTTATGAGTGTCAATGAACTCTACCAACACATCCTTCTTTTGGACATGGTCCCTAAGGAAGTGATGCCTTATATCGATATGTTTGGTTCTTGGGTGCATAATCGGATTGTTAGTGAGATTAATAGCACTAGTATTGTCACACTTCAAGGGTGTGCAGCCTAAGTTTAAGCCATAATCCCATAATTGTTGTTTAATCCACAACACTTGTGCACAACAACTATCGGCTTCTATATATTCCGCTTCAGCGGTGCTTAAGGTAACACAAGCTTGTTTCTTGCACGACCAAGAAACTAAAGCATTCCCTAGAATGTGGCAAGTACCACTTGTACTTTTTCTCTCGGACTTGCATCCCGCAAAGTCTAAATCCGAGAAGCCAACCAATTCACATACGCTTCCCTTGGGATACCATAGTCCAACATCGGTTGTGCCTTTGAGATACTTCATGATTCTCTTAACGTCAACTAGATGTGACTCTTTGGGTTTATATTGATATCGCGCACATAGATATACACTAAACATAATATCCGGTCTACTGGCAGTAAGATAAAGAAGGGAACCGATCATACCTCGAGACTTAAATATTTCAATACATCTCCTAGTGTCATCAGCATCGATATAGGTACTTGATTCCATAGGAGTAGCGATCGGCTTGCAGTCGTCCATCTCAAATATTTTCAACAAGTCTTTGCAATATTTGGACTGACTTACAAAGATTCCATCGCTAAGTTGCTTAATTTGGAGTCCAAGAAAGTAGTGTAACTTTCCCATCATAAACATCTCAAATTCTCCTTGCATCATATTGCCAAATTCACTACACAAACTTTCGTTAGTAGAACCGAAAATAATATCATCAACATAGATTTGAATAAGTAAAGTATGATGATTTATTTTCTTAATAAAAAGTGTAGTGTCGACTTTGCCTTTAGAAAAACCTTTTTCAATTAAAAAAATTAGTTAGACGATTATACTAGGCACGTGGAGCTTGCTTTAAGCCATAGAGGGCTTTCTTCAACCTGTATACATGGGAGGGATGTTTGTAGTCCTCAAAACCAGGAGGTTTTTCTACAAATACTTCCTCTTGTATATACCATCAAGGAACGCACTCTTTATGTCCATTTGGTAAAGCGGAAAGTTTAAAGAACATGCATATGCAAGCAGTAATCTAAAAGCTTCAAGTCTAGCAACTGGAGCGAAGGTTTCATCAAAGTCTATACCTTCTTCTTGGTTGTATCCTTGGGCTACTAGCCTAGCCTTGTTTCTAATGATGATGCCATTTTCATCTGATTTATTTCAGAACACCAACGAGTACCTATTACATGCCTATTCTGAGGTCTATGAACAAGTTCCCAAACTTCGTTTCTCTCAAACTGGTTAAGTTCTTCTTGCATTGCAAGAATCCAGTGTTCATCCTCGATTGCTTCATCAATCTTGGAGGGTTCTATTTGAGAGACGAAAGCCATGTTTAGACATGCATCTTCCAGCATCTTGATGAGTTCTCCACTCTTTAGGTAAATCAGAGTGAATATGCTATTCTTGAAAGGATGGATTATGATCCACTTCCACATGCTCTGCATTAGGTGCAGTTTCAATAATGGTATTTTCATTAAAAGTAAGATTAGGCAAGTCTTTTTCATCAATAGTTAACCTTTCCTTGATTAAGGGATTGGTTTCATAAAAGGAGACGTGAATGGATTCTTCCATGGTTAGAGTTCTTTTGTTAAAGACTCTATAAGCTATACTCGTGAGAGAGTTGTAACACCCTAATTTTGAGTCTTTAAAATTATAGTATCAGTCCTGGAAGTCTCGCTTGAGCGAGAGATTCTCGCCTGAGCGAGAAAGGATCACCTGGGACGGTGAAATCTTGGGCTATACTGGAGGATTCTCGCCTGAACGAGAGTTGTCTCGCCTGGGCGAGAAATGGTATTTTGGGGCTGTTGACACTGTGAGATTCTCGCTTGAGCGAGAATCCCTCGCTTGAGAGAGAGCGTCAGATCTGAAATTTTAAAAAGGCGGGATTTTCTCGCATGAGCGAGAATGGGCTCGCTTGAGCGAGAACCCGACGACTGCTCTTTAAAATAGAAACCCCAAACACATTTTAGGGTTAGAACTTTGAAGAGAAGAGAGAGAAGAAAGCTTTTCAAGAGCAAAGAGCCTTAGGACTCATCTTAGAGCTTGAGAAGAGGTAAACCTCTTGTTTCTAACTCTTCTCTTCCTCTCTAACTTGTTTTGGGTATGTTGGATCTTTTTTCAAAACATGAGAAACCATGGAAACTCATTCTTTAGAGTTATGGTTCGTTTTATGTTGTTTTTCTCTTGTAAACTCTTGGTTTAGAGTTGATATTTGATGAATGGAAAGGTTTTGTGGGTTATTCATGAAAACCCCAAAAACCCCCAAAATGAGAATATGAGTATAAAGAGAAAGAGATGAAATGTTAGATGTGGATGATGAGTTTGTGCTTTGATGTTGATATATGAGATAAACATGTATGTTTAGATGTTTGGAAACTTGTATTGAAGTAGTTTTGGAAATCTTGAATATATGTGAATCCCTTGTATGTTTGATGATGAAATACTAGTTATTTATGTGTTATTTTGAATAAATGACTGACATTGTTGTTATTTGTGGAAATGAGGAAAGATCCTAAGGTTGGAGGAAATCGCGGAGGAGACTTTTAAAGTTACTCGGAACCGATCCCCAACGCTCACCAAGGTAAGGGATATGTGTTCTAATTCATACTCACTGATGTGAATGAGGTATATGAAAGAGGTAATGTGTTGGTAAGTTTTATTGTTGTTACCCTACCCGAAGAGGTAGTGGTTTATTATTGTTACCCTACCCAAAGAGGTAGTGGTTTATTATTGTTACCCTACCCGGAGAGGTAGTGGTTTATAGTTGGTACCCTACCCGTAGTGGTAGCGGACTGTTATTGTGTCCTACTCGGAGTGGTAGTGGACTGTTATTATGTCCTACCCGTAGTGGTAGCGGACTGTTATTGTGTCCTTCCCGGAGTGGTAGCAGACTGTTATTTTGTCCTACCGGGAATGGTAGTGATTATTGTGAACTCGACCTGCTCGATGTGGTATGGGGTAATAATAACTCGACCTGCCCGATGTGGTATGGGGTAATAATAACTCGACCTGCCCGATGTGGTATGGGGTAATAATAACTCGACCTGCCCGATGTGGTATGGGGTAATAATAACTCGACCTGTCCGATGTGGTATGTGGTAATAATAACTCGACCTCCCCGATGTGGTATGGAGTAATAATAACTCGACCTGCCTGATGTGGTATGGGGTAATAATAACTCGACCTGCCCGATGTGGTATGGGGTAATAATCACTCGACCTGCCCGATGTGGTATGGGGTAATAATAACTCGACCTGCCCGATGTGGTATGGGGTAATAATAACTCGACTTGCCCGATGTGGTATGGGGTAACAACTCGGCCTGCCCGATGTGGTATGGGAAATGAAATTGGTGAATATGAATGATGAGGAATGTGAATGTCACAATGAATGTCGTATGCATGCTATAGGATATATAGTATGGGATATATATTCTATAGGGTGAATATGAATGATGAGAAATGTGAATGTCACAATGAATGTCGTAAGCATGCTATAGGATATATAGTATGGGATATATATTCTATAGGGTGAATATGAATGATGAGAAAAGGGAATGTCACAAAGAGATTCATATGCATGCTATAGGATATATAGTATGGGATATATATTCTCTAGGGTGAATATGAGTGAATATAAAGGAAGATGTTGAGAATTAAAGTAATATACATACTATAGGATATATATTATGGGTTATATATACTATAGGGTGGATATGAATGTTTACAATTACGCATGTGTGTTTATGAATTATATTAATGATTAATCGTATTTGAAATGTGGATTATCATGTGATGTTAGTTTTTGAACTAATGACTTACTCCCTTTTGTTTTGTGTGTTGTTTATGATAATTCCATTGTAGGTAAATGAATGATTTTTAGAAGGAAGCTCACTTAGGAAGCTTTTGTGTTTATTAACTTGATTGTCTTTATTGCTACTTGATGTTGTAGTTAATTTGATAACATTATGGGATGACTGTAAATTTGATTAGGGCAATTACGAAGATATGTAGTTATGGATGTTATAACTCTGGAAAATCCATAACTGGTTGTATGCGATAATTGCTAATCAAATGAATTATGTTTTTCCGCAACATAAATTTGTATGTTAATATAATAGGGTAAAGAGTATTTTCAAAGACTGTTTCATTAGTGTTTTTAATTAAAGTTATAGATGTATGTAAGAGACGATGAGAATAAATGAAAAATTTTCAAGGGTAGAAAATCGGGTCCTTACAAGAGTAACCTAGGAAGATTCCTTCATCGGCCTTTGCATCAAACTTTCCAAAGTTTTCTTTTCCATTATTCAAAACGAAACATTTACAACCAAATACATGCAAGTGTTAAATGTTTGGTTTTCTTCCTTTGAAGAGTTCATAGGGGGTTTTATTTAGAATGGATCTTATTAGAACTCTATTTGAAACATAACAAGCGGTGCTTACCCCATCAGCCCAAAAGTGTAAGGACCCAAATTCTACCATTGAAAATTTTTCATTTATTTTCATCCTCTCTTACATACATCTATAACTTTACTTAAAAACCCTCATGAAACACTCTTTGAAAATACTCTTTATCCTATTATATTGTCATACAAATTTATATTGCAGAAAAACATAATTCATTCGATTAGCAATTATCGCATACAACCAGTTATGGATTTTCCAGAGTTATAACGTCCATAACTACATATCTCCGTATTGCCCTAATCAAATTTACATTCACCCCATAATGTTATCAAATTAACTACAACGTCAAGTAGCAATAAAGATAATCAAGTTAATAAACACAAAAGCTTCCTAAGTGAGCTTCCTTCTCAAAATCCTTCATTTACCTACAATGGGATTATCATAAACAACACACAAAACAAAAGGGAGTAAGTCATTAGTTCAAAAACTAACATCACATGATAATCCACATTTCAAATACGATTAAGCTTTAATATAATTTATAAACACAATTACGTAAATGCAAGCATTCATATCTTACTCCTTTTACTTCCATGTTATTCATAATCGTCCTATAGTGTATACATCCCATGACATATATCGTATAGCACGATTATAACGTTCTTTCGAAACATGGTACTCCTCATTATTCATATCCATCCCATAGGACCTATATCCCATAATATATTCCTATAGCATGTATATTACTTTCATTCTTAACATCTTCCTTTGTATCAATCATATTCACCCTATAGAATATATATCCCATACTATATATCCTATAGCATGCATATGACTCTCTTTGTGACATTCTCATTTCTCATCATTCATATTCACCCAATAGAATATACATCCCATAATATATATCTTATAGCATGCATATGACCTTCATTGTGACATCCACATTCCTCATTGTTCATATTCACACTTAATCATATTCATCGATTTCATTTTCAATACCACATCGGGCAGGACGAGTTACCATCTATACCACATCGGGCAGGTCGAGTAATTATCCCATACCACATCGGGCAGGTCGAGTTATTACCCCATACCACATCGGGCAGGTCGAGTTATTACCCCATACCACATCGGGCAGGTCGAGTTATTACCCCATACCACATCGGGCAGGTCGAGTTCACAATAATCCACTACCATTCCCGGTAGGACAACAACAACAGTCCACTACCACTCCGGGTAGGGCAACAATAACAGTCCACTACCACTCCGGGTAGGACACAATAACAGTCCACTACCACTCCAGGTAGGACACAATAACAGTCCACTACCACTCCGGGTAGGACACAATAACAGTCCACTACCACTCCGGGTAGGACAACAATAAACCACTACCTCTTCGGGTACGCTATCAACAATAAACTTACCAATACAATACCTCTTTCACATACCTCATTCACTTCAGTGAGTATGAATTAGAGACACTTATCCCTTACCTTGGTGAGTGTTGGGGATCGGTTCCGAGTAACTTTAGAAGTCTCCTCCGCGATTTCCTCCAACCTTAGGATCTTTCCTCATTTCCACCAATAACAACAATGTCAGTCATTTATTCAAAATAACACATAAATAACTCGTATTTCATCATCAAACATATAAGGGATTCACATATTTTCAAGATTTCCAAACATCTAAACATACATGTTCATCTCATATATCAACATCAAAGCACAGCTCATCATCCACATTTAACATTTCATCCATTTCTCTTTTTACTCATATTCTCATTTTGGGGGTTTTTTGGGTTTTCAAGAATAACCCACAAAAACCTTTCCATTCATCAAATACCAACTCTAAACCAAGAGTTTACAAGAGAAAAGCAACATAAAACGAACCATAACTCAAAAGGATGAGTTTCCATGGTTTCTCATGTTTTGAAAATAGATCCAACATACCCAAAACAAGTTAGAGAGGAAGAAGAAGAGTTAGAAACAAGAGGTTTACCTCTTCTTAAGCTCTAAGATGAGTCCTAAGGCTCTTTGCTCTTGAAAAGCTCTCTTCTCTCTCTTCTCTTCAAAGTTCTAACCCTAAAATGTGTTTGGGGTTTCTATTTTAAATAGAAGTCGTCGGGTTCTCGCTCAAGCGAGCCCATTCTCGCTCAAGCGAGAAAATCCCGCCTTATTAAAATTTCAGATCTGACGCTCTCGCTCAAGCGAGGGATTCTCGCTCAAGCGAGAATCTCGTAGTGTCAACAGCCCCAAAATACCATTTCTCGCCCAGGCGAGACAACTCTCACTCGGGCGAGAATCCTCCAGTATAGCCCAGGATTTCACCCTCCTAGGGGATCCTTTCTCGCTCAGGCGAGAATCTCTCGCTCAAGCGAGACTTCTAGGACTGGTGTAACGACCCGATTTTCTACCCTTGAATTTTTTTCGTTTATTTTAACCCTTCCTTGCATACAGTCGTCACTTTAATTAAAAACTCTCAAGACCCACTCTTTGAAAGTACTCTTTACCCTATCATATTATCATACAAATTTATGTTGCGGAAAAACATAATTCATTCAGATAGCATTTACCACATACATCCCGTTATGGGTTTTCCAGAGTTATAACGTCCATAACTACATGTCACCATATTATCCCAAAATACTATCAAATCAACTACAATGACAAATAGCAATAAAGACAATCGAGTAAATAAACACAAAAGCTTCCTAATTGAGCTTCATCCTCAAAATCCTTCATTTACCTACAATGGGATTATCATAAACAACACACAAAACAAAAGGGAGTAAGTCATTAGTTCAAAACTAACATCACATGATAATCCACATTTCAAATACGATTAAGCTTTAATATAATTTATAAATACAATTACGTAAATGCAAACATTCATATCTTCTTTCGTTCATTTCCACGTTATCCATATTCATCCTATAGAATATATATCTCATAATATATATTCTATAGCATGCATATTACGTTCATTCGAAGCATCGTTCTTCTCATTATTCATATCCACACTATAGTATATATATCCCATACTATATATCCTATAACATGTATATTACTTTTATTCTTAACGTCTTCATTTTCAGCATTCATATTCACCCTATAGTATATATATCCCATAATATATATCCTATAGCATGCATATGACTTTCGCTCTTAACGTCCTCGTTTCTCATATGTCGTATTCATCCTTAATCGTATTCACCGAGTTCTTTCATAAATATAATCCCCTACCAAATCGGGTTGGTCCAATTACATCTCCATACCACATCGGGCAGGTCTAGTTCATCATCCATACCACATCGGGCAGGTCTAGTTATCTTCCATACCACATCGGGCAGGTCTAGTTATCATCCATACCACATCGGGCAGGTCTAGTCATTCTCCATACCACATCGGGCAGGTCTAGTTATTATCCATACCACATCGGGCAGGTCTAGTTATCATCCATACTACATCGGGCAGGTCTAGTCATTCTCCATACCACATCGGGCAGGTCTAGTTATTATCCATACCACATCGGGCAGGTCTAGTTATTATCTATACCACATCGGGCAGGTCTAGTTATCATCCATACCACATTTGGCAGGTCTAGTTCATCATACTTCACTACCATTCCCGGTAGGATAACGATAACAGTCCACTACCACTCCGGGTAGGACACGATAATAGTCCGCTACCACTCCGGGTAGGACACGATAACCGTCCGCTACCACTCCGGGTAGGACACAATAACAGTCCACTACCACTCCGGGTAGGACACAATAAACAGTTCACTACCACTCCGGGTAGGACACAATTACAGTCCACTACCACTACAGGTAGGACACAAGAAACAGTTCACTACCACTCCGGGTAGGACACAATAACAGTCCACTACCACTCCGGGTAGGACACGATAACAGTCCGCTACCACTCCGGGTAGGACACGATAACTGTCCGCTACCACTCCGGGTAGGACACAATAACAGTCCACTACCACTCCGGGTAGGTCACAATAAACAGTTCACTACCACTCCGGGTAGGACACAATAACAGTCCACTACCACTCCGGGTAGGACACAATAAACAGTTCACTACCACTCCGGGTAGGACACAATAACAGTCCACTACCACTCTGGGTAGGGTATCAACAATAAACCACTACCTCTTCGGGTAGTGTAACAACAATAAACCACTACCTATTCGAGTAGGGTAACACAATAAACTTACAAACACGTTACCTCTTCCACATACCTCATTCACATCAGTGAGTATGAATTAGAGCCATTTATCCCTTACCTTAGTGAGCATTGGGGATCGGTTCCGAGTAACTTTAAAAGTCTCCTCCGCAATTCCCTCCAACCTTAGGATCTTTCCTCATTTTCACCAATAACAACAATGTCAGTCATTTATTCAAAATAACACATAAATAAATCGTATTTCATCATGAAATAGACAAACTCATCATCCACATCTAACATTTCATCTCTTTCCCTTTAAACTCATTCTCATTTTGGGGGTTTTTGGGGTTTTCATGAATAACCCACAAAACCTTTTCATTCATCAAATATCAACTCTAAACCAAGAGTTTACAAGAGAAAAACAACATAAAACGAACCATAACTCTAAAGAATGAGTTTCCATGGTTTCTCATGTTTTGAAAATAGATCCAACATACCCAAAACAAGTTAGAGAGGAAGAAGAAGAGTTAGAGACAAGAGGTTTACCTCTTCTCAAGCTCTAAGATGAGTCCTAAGGCTCTTTGCTCTTGAAAAGCTTTCTTCTCTCTCTTCTCTTCAAAGTTCTAACCCTAAAATGTGTTTGGGGTTTCTATTTTACAAAAAGTACTTTGGGAGGTTAGTTTCATTCACATTGTTCTAGTGAGTTCTTCCAAAGACCGATTCTTTCTCTCTACAACACCATTTTGTTGTGGTGTTCTAGGAGCAGAAAAGTTGTGATTAATCCCAAGAGCATCACAAAATTCCTCAAAAGAAGCATTTTGAAACTCTCCCCCATTATCACTTCTTATAGCAGCGATATTAAATGACTTTTCGTTTTGGAATATTTTAGCATAAGTGCTAAAGGCTTTGAATGCCTCATTCTTATGTACTAAGAATAGAGTCCAAGTTTTGCGTGAAAAATCGTCTACTATAACAAGAGCATAGTAGTTACCACCAAGACTTTTTGTCCTTGAGGGTCCAAATAAGTCCTTGTGTAGTAACTGCAATGGTCTATCCGAAGAAACCATATGCTTTGGCTTGAAAGAGGTTTTCGTTTGTTTACCCATTTGACATGCACCACATAGTTTGTCTTTAACAAACTTCATCTTGGGTTAACCAACAACCAAATCTTTCTAGATTAGCTTATTCAAATGGTCCATATGAACGTGAGCAATTCTCCTATGCCAAAGCCATGCATCATGAGTGTCATTTACAACTAAACATGTTATAGGAAGAGATGAATCTATATCTATCATGTAAATGTTATTAATTCTCTTACCAACAAGTTTAGAGTTTAGAAATTCCTTACTTTCAATGATCCACTTATCTGGGTAGAATGATACATGGAAGCCCTTGTCGCAAAGTTGACTTATGCTTAGAAGATTGTGCTTAAGTCCTTCCACATACAGCACTCCTTCTATGGTTGTTGAAGGTGGCTTGCCGATTCTACCGACTCCAAGAATTCTTCCCTTGTTGTTATCATCATATGTGACACAGCCTTTGTCCCTTGGAGTGAGGACAGAGAACTTACATTTATCGCCCGTCATATGCTTTGATCAACCGCTATCCAAGTACCATAAATTGCGGACGGCGCTCAAATCTACCTGCAAAACAGGTTTAAGTTATATTAGGTACCCAACTTGTCTTGGGTCCTACAATGTTTGATCCTTTCTCAACCCATATAAAATGTCTTAAGGGAACACCATATTTTCTAATATGACAAGTATTTGGTGTGTGCCCATGACTTTTACAATAAGAGCATATGAGTTTATGCTTATGTATCCTAGATTTATTTTTACTATGAGTAGATGCGTGGATACATGATTTTTGAAAGTCTGTCATGATAGACTTACTTTGTTTTTAAAGAGCAGGGTCTTTTGCATAGCCAAGACCTTTTCGGTCCGTAGAGTGTCTTTGATCATTAATAATCTTACTCAAGCTCTTGCTACTCTTATTCATTTTTTTGAGTTCAAGACTCAATGTAGAATCTTTATTGCCAAGAGTAATGCAATTAGGACATGAGGATGATGAAGGTATGTTTCTAATAGAATCTAGTTCTGATTTTTGTTTTAGAAACATTTTTTATAATTTCATGTATTCATCATGTAGATCATTAAAATCGGTTTGTAATTCACAAGAAGAAAAAGGTTTAGTTTCACTTATCTCTTCATCATCAGAATGATGAGATACCAATAGCGAGAGATGAACTTGTTCATCACTTTATGGTTCATATGTAGAACAAGTGTCGTTGAGCATTGACCTTCTATCTTTCTCCGTTCCTTCATGCATAATCTCCAGATTATCCCACATTTCTTTGGCCGGTCTGCAATTTGATACTCTGAAAAGTTCATCATTGCCAAGTGCTTAAATGAGGATGTTTTTCGCCTTCAGATCGTAATGCACCTTCTTCTTATCTTCATCATTCCAAGAAGATTTTGACTTTACTTTCCTTGTGATGTTGACTATGGTGAAGGGTTCATATGGTCCTTCTTCGATCGCATTCCATATATCCAAGTCTTGCGACTCAATGAAAATCCTCACCCGGATTTTCCAGAAGTCGTAACACTCTCCAACAAAACTTGGAGGTCTGTTTATGTTGGATCCTTCTCCTAGGAATGATCTTGAGTCCATGTTGGTGCCAATTGTAAGAATGAGATTGCAACTAAGAGGGGGGGGGGGTGAATTAGTTGTTGCAATAAGTATGGTCTATTTTTCTGCAATATCAAAGTTAATGTGCAGCGGAAATATTATGCAGAAAAATATTGACTAGGAAGGATAGAAAATTAACAACGAGAAGGGAAAGAGAGTACACAAGTGTTTTATACTGGATCACCTTCTTGTCCACCGAAGGCTATGTCCAGTACTCTTGACGCGCAAGAGATTCCTTTATTAAATATAATGAGTTGCAATTACAATTATCTCACCCCGAGATCTCCTTGTACCTTACACACTCACTTATATCTAATCCCTTGGAAAACTCTATTCCAAGTCACACCCTTGGTAAGCACTATATCAAGTTACACCCTTGGTAAACACTATACCAGTCACTCAACCCCTTTCTCTTCACACCCTTGTGAAAGAAAGTAAGCTTTGCAAAAGTGAAGAATGTACAATTTGGCTTGGATTGCCTTACAAGTGTATATTACAATTTCTAGAACTTGCAATCCAAAAACAACTCTTTATACTTGAGATAATAATGCTCTTTAACAGTATGAAAAACACTTAGAAGCAACTTCAAAATAACTTTGAAAGTTTAAGAGTAGGTTGCTTGAAAAGTGTATAAAAAATCAAAAAGTGTGAGAGCTTTTTAATGAGAGTTTGTAATCTGAGTTGTGTGTTTTATGTTGTTTTCATGAGAGTGTTTCAATGCATTTATATAGGCTTCCAATCAACCATAATACCCCTAGGTATAAGTAGGTTTCGTTTGTAATGAAAACCAATCAGTTTGGAGTGAAACCCTTTCACTTGAATTCTGAAAACTGATACAACAGCTCTCAGTAATTGATTACTGCAAGTGGGTAATCGATTACCCAACAATCCTGTTAATAGCTTTTTGAAATTTGACACAGTGTAATCAATTACTGAATTTGAGTAATCGATTACTCAATGACACTGTTTGACAGCTTTGTGAATTTTCCTTAGTGTAATCGATTACACTACTTTGAGTAATTGATTACCCTGTTTTCTAAAAATAGTAATTTGTTACTCCAAAGTCAGTAATGGATTACTCATAGCTATTAGAGGTTTGAAAACTCTTTTATCACTCATGTAACTTGTTACTCAAGTATGGTAACTCGTTACATGTTGTTTTTGAAAATTATTTTTATTCACACTTAGATTTTTCTGATTTTCTTGAAAACAATTTTGAGCATTATTAACTAAGTAAATAAATGAGTTGTAAGGATAGAATTACCTTAGACTTAGACTCTAAATCTTGAATCTTTGTCTTCAATAGTCTTTGTAGGTCTTCTTCCTTTCTTCTTTTTGTGATATTGGTGTCTTCATCAAAACCGTGCCAAGATCAGGAGCAAGATCTTCTTCACACAAACTAAAATAAGCGTTGTTGAACATATATTAGTGCGTTTTGAAACATGTATTTCTACACCTGTCAATTGCATTCATGGCAACTCTTAGACTTATGGCACATTCAATCACTTAAACATAAGAATAGGTATATGATCAAAAGAGCTAAATGTTAACAGTACAAACACCAAAAACACAATAAACAAAAGATATAAATGTTAATTTAAAATTGTATGGTTTTATATATTGAAAATTAAATGAACATTACATTTTATATATGTTACATTGAACAACATTAATACACACTGAAATCCTTATGTTATAATCTATATACGTTTAAATCCTTAAAATCTACACATGTGTTACAATCTATACACGTGTTACAATCTATACATTTAAATCCTTAAAATCTATACATGTGTTACATACTATACATTTAAATCCTTAAACAACTCTTTAACATCAAACTTAACTGGAGCTGGACAGTGTTGAACGATTACCTACATATATACAATAGAATTTGCCAAATAGATAATTATTGATATTTTTGTGTACGGCAAGTGAACTGTATCATTCAAGTAACAAGACCGGGATATCGTCCTCAGAGAGCAAATTGGATTTATGTTATTTTCTGCAAATATAGTTTGAGTAAATATATACAAGCATTGGATTTGATGAAAGTCATTAAATTTTGGTTTTTCTAAAAGATTAAATGGAAATTGTTTTTCTAAATTAAATTAAAATGGTTGGGATTGACTTTCATCATTCTTCCTCTTTGTAAACCTTAGATTCAATTCTGTAAAACTTGTGCGGCTATAAATCTTGATGCAACATCTTTGAATCATCAATAGATATTCCTTGATTACCAAATCCTTCGATAATTCATCAAATACCAATTCATTGGTTATTTAACAAATTATCTAGCATTAAGTCTGATGTTAAAAGCAATTCATACATCATTGTCTATTCCTAGATCAATGATGCATCAAGAAAGATTATCCAAATTCAATTCCAAGTTTCACTTCCTAGTTGAACTTGGATACAAGATCAAGAAACTAATATCTAGTTAGAGTCAAGCATTAAGCAAAGAATAAAATTTCCAACATCAAAATAATTGAATACATTCGAATTGAATCCAAGAATACAAGAGTTAGAAGATTACATTCAATTCCAACCCCGAGAGATTTAGCCTCTCATTCTACACATTACAATGATGAATAGTGTAAAATACAAAGAAATCCAGATCTAGAGTTGTTGCCACGGCCTTTCTCCTTCTCTCTCGTGCTCCTATCTCTAGAAAACTCAAGAAAACTCAATAATGGCAAAATCCAACAATGAGAGAAATGACTATTTTGACTAAATCCAACAATGAGATTGGACTTTGAACTTGAAACTATCGCTTGGGTGTCAGACTCTCGCTCAAGCGAGAGACAAAACTTGGGCTTGGGTGACCCTCTCGCTTGGGCGAGAGGTCTAGAGCTTCTTTTTCTCTGTTTCTTTCAACAATATATTATTCAATCAGAGAAATTTTTTTTTTTCAAAATAGAATTAAGATATTCTACAAAGTCTATGTCAACGTCCCTTTTAGCCATGAATATTCATAAGATTTAATGAATATTGGCTAAGGATGAATAATATAATATGAATAACGAAACAGTAAAAATGAATCACCTCCTCAATATTGTTCCATCTTGAAATATTATCTTGTAATGATGGTTACAAAATCGATATTCCCCATCATTGAGCACAACATCAAAGTTTTTAGCAATATAGTTAAAATTCTCTTTAAGTTTATTTTGCAATTGTGAAATATAAATCTCCTTCAAAACAGCCAAAATTTAATCCCATGTTACATAAACATATAATATGATCGATCAAATGAAAACCATATTGTAAGAATCCAAGATTTTACCCTTGAAAATGTATTCCTTTATTTTAATTCTTTCATGCATACATTCATCATATTACTTTAAGCACTCATTAGTCATTCCGTAAAACTCCTATTTAACATGTTATATTACAATACATTTCCTATTACCGAAAAACATAATTCATTCAATTAATCCTTAGTAACCACCGCATACAACTAATTATGGGTTTCCGAGAATCATAATGCCCATAACTACACATATCTAGAGTTACAATACTCAGAATTATATTTATCCCAAAATAGCATTTAGTCCGTTATAATACAAAAAGGATAGATAGATAAATGCAAGTTAAGAAAACACATAAAATCCCGAAGTGAGCCTCCTTAAAGTCCCCCGTTTACCTACAATGGGATTATCATAAACAACACACAAAACAAGGGAGTAAGTCATTAGTTCAAGACTAACATCACATGATAATCCACATTTTAAGTATAAATAAGCATTGGAATAAATTATCATCACAAGCACATAAATATAAACATTCATATTTCCTTCCTCCCATCGCCATGTTGTTCATATTCACCCTATAGTATATATATCCCATAATATATATTATATAGCATGCATATTACTTTCATTCCAAACATACTCATTCCTCATCATTCATATTCACCCTATAGTATATATATCCCAGAATATATATATTCTATAGCATGCATATTATTTTCATTCCAAACATATTCATTTCTCATCATTCATATTCACCCTATAGTATATATATCCCATAATATATATTTTATTGCATGCATACTACTTTCATTCCAAATGTACTCATTTCCCATTAATCGTATTCACCCTTAATCACATTCATTGAGTCTCCCCGCAAAGATAATCCTTTACCACATAGGGTAGATCTAGTTAATTCTCCATACCACATCGGGCAGGTCCAGTTTATTCTCCATACCACATCGGGTAGGTCTAGTTAATTCTCCATCCCACATCGGGTAGGTCTAGTTAATTCTCCATACCACATCGGGCAGGTCTAGTTTATTCTCCATACCACATCGGGTAGGTCTAGTTAATTCTTCATACCACATCGGACAGGTCTAGTTTATTCTCCTTACCACATTGGGTAGGTCTAGTTTATTCTCCATACCACATCGGGTAGGTCTAGTTAATTCTCCATACCACATCGGGCAGGTCTAGTTTATTCTCCATACCACATCGGGTAGGTCTAGTTTATTCTCCATACCACGTCGGGTAGGTCTAGTAAATTCTCCATACCACGTCGGGCAGGTCTAGTCCATGATAGTCCACTACCACTTCGGATAAGCGACACCAATAATCTACTACCACTCCAGGTTGGATAACAATAATATTCTTACATATACCTTATTCACATCAGCTCATATAAAATGGAGACACTTATCCCTTACCTTGGTGAGCATTGGGGGTCGGTTCCGAGTAACTTTAAAAGTCTCCTCCACGATTTCCTCCAACCTTAGGATCTTTCCTCATTCCCACCAATAACAGCAATGTCAGTCATTTATTCAAAATAACACATAAACGACTCATATTTCATTGTCAAACATACAAGAGATTCACATATTTTCAAGGTTTCCAAAACTACTTCAATACGGGTTTCCAAACATCTAAAACATACATATTCATCTCATATATCAACATTAGAGCACAAACTCATCTTCTACATCTAACATTTCACTCATTTCCCTTTTTACTCATATTCTCATTTTGGGGGTTTTGGGGTTTTCATGAATAAACCCACAAAACCTTTCCATTCATCAAATACCAACTCTAAACCAAGAGTTTACAAGAGAAAAACAACATAAAACAAACCATAACTCTAAAGGAAGAATTTTCCATGGTTTCTCACACTTTGAGAAGAGATCCATACACCCAAAAACGAGTTTGAGTGGGAGAAAGAGAGATAGAATCAAGAGATTTACCTCTTCTCAAGCTTCTAGATGATTCCCACGAGCTCTTGCTCTCAAAATCACATTCTCCTCTCTTCTCTCTCAATTTCTAACCCTAAAATGTGTTTGGGGTTTCTATTATAAAGCAAACTCGTCGGATTCTCACTCAAGCGAGCTCATTCTCGATCAGTAGAGAAAATCCCGCCTTTTTAAAATTTCAGATCTGACGCTCTCGCTCAAGCGAGAGATTTCTCGCTCAGTCGAGGTAGCTCTCGCTCAAGCAAGGATCCTCTCGCTTAAGCGAGGATCTTACAACCTCGACAGGTCCTGAATGCCACTTTTCTCGCCCAGGCGAGACAACTATCGCTCAGGCGAGACCACTCTCGCTCAAGCGAGACAATAATCGCTCAAGCGAGAATCCTTCAGTATAGCCCAAGATTTCACCCTCCCAGGTGAGCCTCTCTCGCTCAGGCGACAATTTTTTCGCTCAAGCGAGACTCCCAGGACTGATACTATAATTTAATGACTTTAAAATCTAGGGTGTCACACATATCATGAAAAAAATTAAATAAATAACTAAAGCACCTCTGGATCAATGAAAATCATCAAAAAGGAAGGATCTCCACATATTTCAACCCGCAAAAGAGTAGAAATTTTTACTTTAAGCTTCCATGATGTATTCTTAGAAAATAGACTAATATCTTTAATGAAATTCATTCCTTCAATGATGTAGCTACAATGATTTTCAATCATTCCATGACTAAATATATAGATTCAAACAATTCTGGGTAAATGATATATTTAATGAAATCTTTGGTAGGTGTGCGAAACCCACATCACGAAGCAAAAGAATTCTAGGAAACGAACACACTTTAATACATGAGAGAATGTTGTTTAGAAATTGTAAATTTTTAACATCCGATCAAATCAACAGTGCACATTTAAGATATCGTTGTATATGATATCAAATCAACAACACTCATTTAAGAAAGTGTTGTAGAAGAAATCTCATCAATAGCGTACACAACAAAAGGTGTCGTTGAATAAATTCCAAATAACAGTGCAATAAAAAAGGAGCGTTGTTAAAAAGAACTAATTCAAGCCAGCGCTTATTCAACATCGCTCATTCACGGATGCGCTATTTATTTTATATCCGCTTATCAATATTAACAGTGCTCGCTTAACCAGGTGTTGTTTATGTTCTTTCGCCTCGTATATAACATCATAGTTCTATGAAGCATTGTTGAAGGATTGTTGTTAAATATGATTCATGGTAGGGGTGAGCGTGGGCCGGGTTGGGACGGGTTAAGGCTTGTCCTTACCCGACCCTAAATGTTGTTCGGGTCATTTTTCTGAACCCGGACCCGACCCTAAATATTCACAAGGTCAACCTTTAAACATGGACCCGACCCTAGACCTGATTAAATATAACGTATACTCATTTTACATAAAGTCTTCTAAATATTATTTATTATTATGAATATGTAATTTGACATATAAAATAATATATGTATATATATATATTATTAAACATGTATATATGATCAAAAATTAGAGAATCAATGATATTTTTGACCAAAACATTATCATTTCTTTGTATATATTTGAACAGAGACACGTACAAATATCATGAGTGAGTGACCATGGGGTGGGTCGGGACAGGTCATGTTTGGTCCCTACCCGGCCCTAAATATTGTTTGGGTCTAATTTTTTAACCCAAACCCGACCCTAGACCCGATGAGACCCGACCCTTTTCAGACCCGATCATGATCGGGCCACACCGGGTGAGCGGGTAGGGTCGGGTCATGCTCACCCCTAATTCATGGCGTAGTGATTCTTGTTATGCAAGAAGAACTCAATCAATTTTAGAGAAACAAGGTTTGGGAATTTGTCTCAAGACTTAGGAACAAACAAGTCATTGGTATTAGGTGGGTGTTCATAAACAAATCTGATGAAAATGGTATATTGCTTAGAAATAAGGGTAGGTTAGTAGTTCAAGGGTAAGATCAATATGAGGGTATAGATTTTGATGAAACTATCACTCCTCTTGCTAGACTTGAGGCTATCAGATTAATTTAGCATATGCATGTTCATTACACTTTCAACTATATCAAATGGATGTCAAGAGTGCATTCTTAAATGGTCATATACAATAGGAGGTATATGTTGAACAAGCTCCAAGTTTTGAGGATTATAAACATCTCTCCCATGTATATAAACTAAATAAAACACTTTATGGCTCGAAACAAGCTCCTATAGCTAGGTATGATATGTTAAATATTTTTTATGTCGATGAGAATTTGAAAAGGGAAAGGTAGACACTACACTTTTTATCAAAATGATTGATCAAAATACGTTACTAGTCCATGGGTAAAAAATGAAGTACATTTTCTCTAAAAATTAATTTGGGATGACATTATGATGTGCATGAATGCGAATGGAAAGTGGATTATGTTTTGCTTCCCGTGTCTTAAAAATAGGGTACACCTATAGAGTTTTGGATATTCTAAAGGTCATGACCCTAAGGCGAGGTACTAGTTCCGTTTAAAGTGAACTCGGTAAAAAATTTCTCTAAAGGTCACCAGATTGCTTCCCATCTTTAAAAGAAAGGAAACCATATGTCATAGGTTAGTTACGAGAGGAGACTAGCTCCCCAAGCGGTCAACTTATGACATATGGGAACAATATGATTGGTTTATCTTGCCAATATCAGATGTGGCACAAAGCCACTTACCGACAAGGCAGATATCCCCCTATTTGGCACTTAATCTCTAACACCCGGGGTCTAGGGCATATGTGTGTGACTCAAGTGTACCAAGTGAGTGTGTGGGGAAGCACGTGACTCAAAAATAAATCCACCCCCAAGAGCTGCACAACAAACAGGTGAGTAGGCTCAAAATAATTAATTAAATTAAGAATAATAAGTAAACAAGTAAACAATGATGTAAGTATTGGGGCAAAAATTAGAAAAAACAAAAAGGGTATTTATATACAAGAACGCATGCAAAAGTGTTATTGAGCTTGACTCTCTAAAAAAAGTCCCCAGTGGAGTCGCCAGCTGTCGCGCCCGGATTTTCGGCCACGCAACCTCTTGAGGAGTCGCCACCACGTCTTTTGCGGTTAAAACGTGGAAAACTCGAATTTTGCCCGAATTGGATAAAATTGGTCTTTTAAACCAGAGTCGTGAGTTCGGGAGTCGATTACGAATCGGGGAAGGTATTAGCACCCCGTTCGCCCATTATTAAATGGTACCCTAACTAATTGCATGCTTTTAATTTACCCTTATTTATTAAAATTAAATTGATTAAAACAAAATATTTATTTTTTATTTTTGTGTCTGACAAGAGTTTATCTTGCTCATACGTATCCCTAGGTGCAATAGGGAAATCAAGACTACGTAGTTCTTTATAAGATTGTTTGTTGGTTTGGTTTGATCAAAAATTGTTTGATTGAGAGTTATTAAAAAATTGGCTTGACTTTAATTGAGGTGAGACTAATAGACGACGAGTCAACATTGATTGCTTACCCTCTTCTCACTTTGATAAATAGCAGAAGCAGTACAAGTGACTGCGACCGGTTCTCGGCTCGAAGTGAGAAGAAAGATGCAATACGAGTTGTAACCTCGCTATTGAATATCAAAAAACATTTTTATTTAAATTATACATTTTTAAAGAGGAACTTTATGAATAAAAGGTTATTAATTATTTTATTACTTCGATAAATAGCAGAAGCAGTACAAGTGACCGCGACCGGTTCTCGGCTCGAAATAAAAATTAATGTATGACACTAGTAAATTTTAATTATTACACATTATTATATATAAAAGATTATTACTTCTTGTAAATAATACACCACAATATAACATCACTTTTTTGTATGATCAAATAAGAAAGAACCCAACAAAAATAATAAAAAAAATAATATAACATGGGCTCAAAAGCCCAACAGAGGAAAGAATGAAGTGGGTGTAAGGAAAATTAGGTTTTATGCATTCAGATTAGGATTTGGGGAAACAGGGAGGGTTGAGAGAAGAAGGTTTTCTCTCCTAAAGTTGTTGCTGGTCATGGAGAAGACGATGGACAACTCCACCGGCTACCAAACCGCATGTACAGGCAAGGACAGAGCAGCGGGACACGGCCGAGGGAGCCACAGTGGTGGCTTGCGGCCTCAAAGTCGCCGGCAGTGCGGATTCGGCAGTGTGCGGGTTCAAAATCCTTCGGTTCACCCTTCATTATCTCCTAAATTCTAAGTGAGTCTCTTACTGAAAAATTATTTATGCTCTTATGTTTTTAGTTATTTATGTTACGATGTGATTAAACCAACATATTGTGGTTTGCTTACTTATTGTGTATTTTAGAACATAATGATGCTTTTTTTATGCTTGAAACAGTGTTGATGTTATTTTATTGATATGCTATGTAAAAGAAAGTCAATCGTGGAAGATGAATGTCATATATATAGTTTTTTTTTGTTGCAGCAATGGTTAAGAATGAATGTCATGTGTGTTACTTTTTATTTTTTTTGTTTAAGCAGTGAGTAAAAATGAATATCATACATATGATTTTGTTGTTGTTTTGGCAATGAATAAAATGAACATCATACACATGGTTTTGTTGTAGTTTTGGCAGTGAATAAAATGAACATCATACATATGGTTTTGTTGTTGTTTTGGCAGTGAATAAAATGAACATCATACATATGGTTTTGTTGTTGTTTTGGCAGTGAATAAAATGAACATCATACACATGGTTTTGTTGTTGTTTTGGCAGTGAATAAAATGAACATCATACATATGGTTTTGTTGTTGCTTTGGCAGTGAATAAACATGAATGTCGTAGTATTACTTTTTATTTTTTGTTGATGTAATACACAAATGCAATTTTCTACTAAGTGTTTATCAATTATTGGAGTCTTTAGCAGAATATATGCAGCATATGATCCTACATAATATGACACTGTGTACTAACCTTTCAAGCTTATTCCCTCTGGCGGCTTCCAATATCCCTTTATGTTGCTTCCTCAGTGTCCTTTTTCTGTGTGAAATGTCTTACCCTTCTAAAGAACAATGGCTTACAAAGATAGAGAAAAAGAATTATATGCCCCTTTCTCTTCTTTTTTGCAGTGTATATTTCTTGTGTTCAATGTTGATTTTTATGTGTCTTTCTCTGAGTTTCTAATGCTCTATATATAGGCTACGGTGTGGCCAATGTCTGCATTTTCATTATGTCCTCCTCCTTTTTCATAATGTTTGGGATTCCCTTCCATATTTGTCATTCTTTTTAAATTGCCAATCAATAATTTAATGTCATCTTTATGCAATGATTTTCCTTCCAATTTTCACTCTAACTGCCCTATTGAAAACATCTTTTTATGTTATGCTAATTATTGTCTATAAATGCCGATTATCGCCTTAATGATGTTTTGTTATTAATTTGATTTTCTTTCCTTTTCAGGGATTGAATGTGGTCTATATTTAAGCAAAAAGAGGTGGTATATGTGCAGAATGTGGGGGGAAACTTCTTACTAACATAATTGGGTGTAGTTAAGGGAGAAAATATGTTTTCTCCTTTAGTGATTGGATATGTTTTTTTTTTTTGGCCAAAAGATGCATGGTTTAGCTATTGCATGTTGTAATTTTATCGCTTGAATTTGGCATAATGTTTATCGTGTGAATTAATGGATTGATTTGCATCATTGAAGTGTAATTATTGTATTGGTTTAAATTATTGTATTATCAATTGATTTCTTTATTTCTATATATCAGAAGTTGTAACAAAACTAATTTTTAAACTTGTGTAATTGGGGGATAAATACATTGATATTGTTACTTATTTATTTGGGAATATATATTTTTGGCCGGACAAAATTGGGTACTCAAAATGATGAAGAATATGTTATGTGTGGTTTTGTTTATGATAATGGTGTGTTATGGATGGTTGATTTGTTATAAACATATATCGGTGTGTTTGTAACATTGATTGTGTTGTGAGTTGGTAATATGTAGTAAAGAATTGGATGAATATGAATATTGTGACATGGTTGTGGTTGTGGATATTAAGGTGAGATGTGAAGTAAGGATGAGTCTTTAATTTGCGCGTTGTAATGGAAAATGTGTGAATGGGATGTTTATGAAAATGATGAAGTCACAAGACGCTTAGTTATTATAAACATATATCGGTGTGTTTGTAATAATGGTTGCGTGAATTTGATGTGTATGAAAATGATGAAGTGGTGAGACGCTTAGTTATTATAAACATATATGGGTGTGTTTGTAATAATGGTCGCGTGGATTTGCTGTTTATGAATTGATGTTGAAACAATGAAAAGAAAATGTGTTTTTGCCGACCATGAATGGTTAGTCCCGTGGGCTCCGGGATATGAAGCGACACCCTGGCTCGGGTTAATGATGCGATACTGTGGGCTCTAGTTATGTAGCGACACCATGGCTCGGGTTAATGATGCGATATTGTGGGTTCCAGTTATGTAGCGACACCCTGGCTCGGGTTAAGGATGCGATACTGTGGGCTCCAGTTATGTAGCGACACCTTGGCTCGGGTTAAGGATGTGATACTGTGGGCTCCAGTTATGTAGCGATACCCTGGCTCGGGTTAATGATGCGATACTGTGGGCTCCAGTTATGTAGCGACACCCTGGCTCGGGTTAATGATGCGATACTATGGGCTCCAATTATGTAGCGACACCCTGGCTCGGGTTAATGATGCGATACTGTGGGCTCTAGTTATGTAGCGACACCCTGGCTCGGGTTAAGGATGCGATACTATGGGCTCCAATTATGTAGCGACACCCTGGCTCGGGTTAATGATGTGATACTGTGGGCTCCAGTTATGTAGCGACACCCTGGCTCGGGTTAAGGATGCGATACTGTGGGCTCCAGTTATGTAGCGACACCCTGGCTCGGGTTAAGGATGCGATGTCGTGGGCTCCGGTTATGTAGCGACACCCTGGCACGGGTTATGTAGCGACACCCTGGCACGGGTTATGTAGCAATGTAGAGTTACCTGTTGGTAACAACTATTCGTAGCTATGTATGAGTTATCGTTTGGTAACGGCTAATCGTAGCCATGTATGAGTTGCCCTTTTGGGTGTGGTATTGGATCACCCATCGTGGTGTAGACTTTCCCTATGTGGTATTGGCTCTTGGAGCAATGGATGATTAGTTCCTTGAGTGTAGTATTGTTTTGGAAGTATGGCGTTGCTAGGAAAAGTCTTTTAATGCTAGGTAAGTATGATATAGCTTGAGTATAGCATTTCGATTGTTTATTGAAAAGATTATTGTGTGGTGATCTTGATGAAGATCGAGTTGGGTAAATGGTATGTTGCACAGATTTGAATGAATCGTCTAAATGAGATATGATGAGTATGCTAATTGGATATATGAGCATTATGTGGTATAATATGTTGATTAGTATATGTTTAATATGATTGATGTTAGACGTTGTATAGGTTTAATATTTTAATGGCATTACTCTATGTAATTCCACGCTACGGTCGCCGTAGTGGTTCTTACTCCCTTTTGTCTCTTCTTGTATGTGTATGTATTGGAATCCAGGTGGTAGCGGTAGCGCATTGGATGCTTGTGGAGAAGAGTACAAATTAGAGTAGTTGCTTTATGTATTCAATATGGTATATGATTTATGTATGTAATATGAGATTGATTAATGATTGTAATAAAAGTATTATTTGAGAAAGGATAATTGTATATCTTATGTAATTAAAAGGAAGTGATAATGACATGTTTTAATGAAGTGAACGATTGATTATTTCCGCACCTGAAAGATGATTTGAACTTATATATATATATTCAATCAGGTTTTCTAAATCGTTCGAGTAATGTCTTTCAAACTAATCACTTCACTTTCATGAATAAGGTTTTAAAAAGAATTTTTGAGTTATGAAAATCGGGTCCTTACACTCAACATTACATATCAACCGTTCAAACATCTCAAGACAATCCTGAAGATCATCTTCGACAATATTTGTCATTTTGTCGAAACGATCGCCTTCATAAGCATTTGTGTTAATATCTTTCGTAAAGATCTTATTAGTGTAAATGCATTTTCTAAGAAACCAAAGAAGAAAATAATAGATTGAAAACATATTTGATTTTTTTTTTTTTTGCGTTATCATAGGTGAGCCTTAGCTCTAATAAATAGTCATAGAGAATCATCCATATCAAAATATAATCATAGTTATCAACTAGCTATTAAAGTAGAATCACAACTATCAATAAATTAGCTATTAAAATAGAATCATAGGTATCAAAAAATTAGTTAAATTAGCTCCCCATATTTTAGCTAATTTCCAACTCATACATTATCTATTCTGATTTTCCCCCCTCAAGTGAGACTATGTATATTGGAAAGGCCCAACTTGGACAGAATATTCTGATGGGAAGTGGTGGCTAGAGGTTTTGCGAAACCATCAGCCAACTGAGCAGCGGAAGAAACTGGCAGTAGATGTATGAGACCCAACTTTATCTTCTCTCGAACCACATGACAATCTATTTCAATGTGTTTGTTTCATTAATGAAAAGTTGAATTATGTGCAAGATATATGGCAGATTTATTGTTACAGTAAAGAGAAACTGACTTAGTTAAAAATATAGAGAAATCATGAAGCAATTATGTCAGCCATTGGATTTCACAAGTTAGAGATGCTAGTGCATGATACTCGGCTTCTATTGAGGAACGTGATGTTATTGATTGTTTCTTTGAGTTCCAAGAAATCAAAGAAATTCCAATGAAGACACAATATCATGTGATGGATTTGTGTGTATCCAAACAACTAGCCCAATCTGAATCAACAAAGCCAGTGAGATGGAGATCAGATGATGCTTTGAAGAACAAACTCGTTGCATGATACAATTTCAAGTACTTCAATACACGAATGGCAGAATTAAAATGAGAGAACTGATGAGCAGAAATAAACTGACTAAGCTGTTGAACAACAAAGCTTATGTCAGGTCTTGTTGTGGTTAAATATAATAATCTACCAACTAATCTTCTATAAGAAGAGGGATTTTGTAATAGTTCACCTTGATCAACTTGCAATTTCACTGAAGGTATACTAGGGGTGGTTGAAGGTTTAGCTCCTAACAGACCAGAATCTTCAAGAAGCTCAAGTGTGTATTTTCTCTGATTAAGCAAGATTACAGCTTTAGTTCTAGCTATTTCCAGACCAAGGAAATACCTCAAAGATCCTAGGTCTTTGATTTTAAATTTGGCATCCAACAATTGCTTAACATATTGAATGTCAGTCATACAATTTCCACCTAAAACAATGTCATCCACATAGATTAAAAGGGCAGTAAAATGATCACCAGAATGCTTCAGAAATAATGAATGATGTGCATTAGATTGAACATAGCCAAACGACAATAGAGCAGAAGACAACTTTGAATATCATTGCCTACTAGTAGGGATGGCAATGAAAACCGAACATGCGGGTACCCTCCCGAACCCAACCCGAATTTAACGGGGAAAACCCGATGTGATTGGGTTCGGGTTCGGGTTTTACCCGGGTTCGGGTTTGGTATTGTTAATACCCTACCCCGAACCCGCCCCGAACCCGATTAATATATATAAAATTATAAAATTACACATAAATACATATATAAAAGCTATATATATACATTTCTCACACATATATATATATAAATTTCACACATATACATATACATATATAAATATATAAAAGCTATATATATATATATATATAAATATATGTTTTGGTTCGGGGTTTTTTCGGGTTCGGGTTCGGGTTCGGGTTTTGAATTTCGGGTTCGAGGTTGGGTAAGCACAAACCTGACCCCGACCCGCCCCGTTGCCATTCCTACCTACTAGCCTGATTTAAACCATAAAGAGACTTATGAAGTTGGCAAACCTTGGTGGAATCTGCATGAAATCCTGGTGGAAGAGTCATATAAATTTCTTCATTCAAATCCCCATGGAGAAATGCATTGTTAACATTCAATTGTTGAAGGATCCATCCTTTAGAAGTAGCTAAAGCAAGAAGTAGTCTGAATGTAGTCAATTTTAAGACTAGGCTAAAAGCGTCAAAGTAATCAACATCCTCCATTTGTGTGAATCTCTTAGCAACCAATCTTGCCTTATACCTCTCAATAGTCTCATTAGCATGATATTTGACTTTATAAACCCATTTGCAATCTATAGGAATTTTTCCAGAAGGGAGATCAACTATGGACCAAGTTCCATTATCCTTAAGAGCCTTAATCTCAGTTCTCATTGCATCCTTCCAACACTGCATTTTAGAGGCTTGTGAAAACTTAGGTTCAGGGTTAGAAGAAGCAATGAGACAAAAATGTTTATAAGATGGTGTACAATTGGCATAAGATAAAACAGAATAGAGAGGGTAAGGAGTACCTAGAGAATGAGTGTATGAGCTAGCCTTAACTAGGTTGTAGTGATAATCCTTTAAGTAACTGGTCTTGTGAGATACTCTTGTTGATGTTCTGGTAGGAAAAGAAGGATTATGTAAAGGTATGGTATTATCAATAGGCAAAGTGGATGATGATTCAATAGGTTCAATATTAGCCACAGGAGGTATAGGAAATGAATCATCAGGTAATAATGAAAATGACTACAGAGATGGGAGAGTGTTTGGTGAAAGAGTTTTTGTAATTGAAGCAAAAGGATAGACATGCTCATAAAAAATTACATTTCTAGAGACATACAACTCATTGGAGTTTAAATCATAGAGAATATAACCTTTGACACCCTCCTTATAACCTAGAAAAATATATTTTCTTGCTCTAGGCTGAAATTTGGTTCTATTAGCTAAAATTGTTTATGCAAAAGAAAGACAACAAAAAACTTTGAGGTGATAAAGAGTAGGTAGTTTGCTAAAAAGGATTTGATAAGGTGATTTGTGTTGTAAAAATGGTGAAGGTATTCTATTTATCAAATGGACAGCATGAGTGACAGAAAAATTCCAAAGATTAGGTGGCAAAGAGGCTTGGAAATATAAGGATTTTTGCAACATTTAGAATATGTTGGTGTTCCCTCTCAACAACACCATTTTGTTGAGGGGTTTCAATACAAGTCTTTGATGTAAAATTTATTTGGAAAGATAAAAATCATGCATAAGGAACTCACCTCCATTATTACTTCTTGTACACTTGAGTTTGGTATTAAATTGTGTTTCTATGTAAGCAATGAATTGAGTTAAATGTTGTCTAGTTTCATATTTTGCTTTAATGAGAATCACCCAAGTAAACCTAGAAAAATCATCAACAAGTGTAAGGAAAATTCTATGGCCATGTATGGAGGGAACTGAATAAGGACCCCATATATCATCATGCAACAAGTCAAAAAATTTATTTGAGTGTGAATCAGTTTGACAGTAAGGAAGTTTCTTTTGTCTAGAAATATGACAAATATCACAAGGAGGTATACTAGAAAATGGAATAAAAGGAAATTGTTGAGTGACTACTTTAAACCTAGAAGTTGATATATGACCCAAACTTAAATGTCAAAGAATGGACTGATTTGATGTAGTCATAGTTGCACTAGAACTTGATTTTGCACCTTGTATCATATACAACCCATTGCAAAGTTCAGATGTACCAATCATTCTCTTGGTAGATGTCTGCACAATGAAACACATTTTGTTATTGACAATAAGATGACACTGTTGAGAACTAAGTAATTTAGTGACTGAAATCAAATTAACAGTAAAGGTAGGTACGAAGAGAACATGACTAAGTGTAAAAGTACAACTTAATGAGACACTTCCTGCCATAGTTGCAGCAACTAGGGTACCATTAGACAAAGTTATGGAAATTGGATCAATTTTGTGATAAGAGATATAATTATCAAGATGAAATGTAATATGGTCTGTGGCACCTGTATCAAGAATCCATTGTGATTGCAACTTACCTCCCATGTCATGTTGTGAGGAGTTAACTTGAGAAATTACAGCATTAGCATTATGAGAAGATGACATTGATAGCTCTGATACCATCTAGGAAACCAGAGAAGAAAATAATGGATTGAAATTATATTTGGCTTTTTTTTTTTGCATTATCATATGTGAGCCAAGCTCTAATAAATAGTTATAGATTCATATCAAAACAAAATCATAGTTATCAATTAGCTATTAAAGCAGAATCATAACTATCAATAAATTAGCTATTAAAACTTAATCATAACTATCAATAAATTAGCTAAATTAGCTCCCTGTATTTTAGTTAATTTCCAACTCATGCATTATCTATTCTGATACATTTTGTCTCACCATGTCTTGTTCAACATGTGTAACTCTGATTGATACCATGACACACTAAATGAACTTTTAACTCGGTTGGAGTAGCAACATTTTAAATAAGGACATATCATTCTATTAGGGTTTTCAACATTCTAAGTTGTAAACATAATAAATTATTTCATTTCATCATCATACCCCTTCGTCAATCGATTGACACTCATCCATTTTCAATCAATACTTTCTGGATAAAATGAATCTTCATCCATTTTCTAAAAACAAAATGACAAAAAAAATAAGGTAGGGAAAAACACTAAAAGCTTGAATCAGGCTTTGAGGTTTTCTGTGTCAACAAGTTTGAGAGTGTTGAGGGAAGTGAATCAAGCTTTGTGTTTAAACACTCGTAACATTCAACAGTGCTTGTTGTAATGAGTGTTGTTGATACTTAACATTCAATGCCGCCCACTACAACAAGCGATGTAGAATGTTTTTCTGACTATGGCATTTAACATCGCTCGTTGAAGAAAGCATTGTTAAATATAATAGACAGATATACATTCAACAACACTTGTTTCATTGAGTGTTGTTGATTATTATTATTTTAATAAATAAATTAGACATTCATGCATACATTTAGTAGATTAATTAAATTGAATTCTAGATTATTACTAGTGTTAGAAATATTTTAAAGTTATTACTAAAGATTGATAAATATAATTTGAGATTAGAAAATATTTCAATTATCTAATTTTATCATTAATATTCATTTACTTTTTGGTTAAAAAAGTATGCAAAATCATGAAAAGTCACGAGTTTTAACAACACTCACTATAAATAGCGTTGTTGAATCTATGAAAATTAACAATGTTTACTTCAAAGAGCATTGTTGAATCTTTGGGACAAACATTTAACAGTGTTTGTTGTAACAAGTGTTGTTTAATGTGTACCTGCCAATTACATTTAACAGTGTTTGGTTCAACGAACACGGTTGATTCTCTTCCACCTTACATGTAACAGCTTTCTACTAACATTATTGAATGACCGTTATTAAATACAAATTTTGTTGTAGTGAACAGGAAAATCAAGAATTTGACCCTCCTCCAAACCGAAGAACATTTAAAATCAAGACTTTGACCCTCCACCTCTGCACAGAAAAACATAAATCAAAGGTATATGTAAATTTCTATAGGTGTGGTAAATTGAGTTAATTTGTGTATTTAATTGTTATTAAAATAAATAGAGATAAGGTACATTTTGTTGATATTTACACTTTACAAAGGATTGCTCTTCATGTGTTGATTGGGAACTTTTAACGGAATCCAAAAAATATATTTTTTTTTATCATTATTTAATTAAAAATAAATAATCCTTTAGTAATGAATGATTTTTTTCTCTAAATATTAATCACTAAGACATACTAATATTTTAAAAAATCTTGAAACATTTTTTTGTCCTACAAACACAAATTGGCACAACTTTGAGAGTATATAATCGTGATTAAGTAATAACAAAATTTGAATTGTAGTTTATTGAGCTGAAATTTAATCTTTTGAAACTATTAAGTTAAGCTATAAAGTATTCTTTGTCAATAAAACTTGAAAGAAAAGAAGATTCTATATTGTTTAATTGCTATCTCTTTAGTGCTTTTGTTAATTGGCGAAATCCTCAAAATTGAAGTCACAGCCAATCAATAAAGTTCAATGCGGTCCCTTCTATTTTGAATGATTCCTCTCCCTCTCTTTGACTGCTGTGGGCACCTCTGCCCGCGAAAATTCCAACTATTTATATTATATTATAGAGTAAATTATATTTACACCCCTAATTTTTAGTAAAATTATATAAATCACCCATCATTTCTTTGTCTTTACACCAACTATCCCTCTCTCTTACACAAATCACTCATCCTTTCTTTGTCCTTACACCAATCACTCATCCCTCTTACACAAATCACCCCTATTTTTATACATATATAACACTGATTACCTCTGCATGTTATAAAACTGTAATATTTTAAAGAAAAAACATGTGATAATATAATTAAGTTAAACAAAAATATTGTATATTGTGTAACACTTCAAATAGTACAAAAACCAACGTTTCTTTATTATTTTTGTGTCATTACAAAATATATTAATAATTTTAAATAAATGTTTAAATAACTCTTATATTATTTTATAAGGAGCCAAATAATGAAGACTCATTGACTCTTATATTATTTGAATTTGTCTACACAATATACAATATTTTGTTTAATTAATTACACACGACATACGTTTTTTGTTTAAAATATTAACTTTTAAATCATGCAGGGGTAGTAAGTGTAACGAATGTAAAAAATTAGGGGTGATTTGTGTAATTTCATTAAAAATCATGGGGTGTGAGTGTAATTTATTCTATATTATTATATTATGGGAGAGATCCACTTACTCCAATAATAAATAGAAAAACCTACTTCACATATTAGTTATTAATTCTTAAATCATTTGATTGTCCAAAAATGGATGAGTATAATATAGAATATTTTCTTCACTTAATGTAAAGTAATTGTATCATTTCCCTTATATTATTGTACCTAATTAGGTGCACACGGGTGTCAAAATCTTTTTACTCTTCAATTCTTACTCCCTTTATTTTCCTTCCTCATAGGGTTAAAAACTTAAAATTAAGGTTATAAATCTCAACTCTTCTATGGGCTGCTACCTCTGTATTTTGTCCTTTCACATGTTTGTGTTCATTAATTATTCTCCTAAGTCTAATACCCTATGGCATGGCTGTAATTTTTTTATTTATTAGGTCCTTAGGTTTGTTCCTACCCCAAATGGGTGTTTAAATAGTACATACATGTGTTTGATTTTGATCTCCATTTTCAGAAACCTTATTCATTCCTTGTTCCACTCTCTAGAGTTTAGCTATTTTAATGTGTTATTGGTGAGAGTTACTTTGTGTCCCTGTGTTGTCGGTTATAAGTTATATATATAGAAGTTGTGATCATAGTTTCTCAGTGGAATCATCATTACCATAATAACTTCTCCACGAAACCCTCCAATTTTTTCAGTCAAAATTTGTGAGGCACTATCTAATAGGGTTAAGGTTGTGTTATCCCACTAGTTGGTTCAAATCAAAGGTTCTTGTTGTGCCAGCTTTTGTATATTACAGTTTATAACAACCTTTGACAACTTTTTTGTAACCAAAATCCACTATAAGCTTTTCCCTCTGTCTCAAGAAAATGGCCCCTTCTGGAAGGACAACAACAAGATCAAGAAGCACAACCTCAAAGGCAAGGACAAAGACAACAAAAGCAACAAGAAGAAAAACAAGGCAACCTAGAAAAACAAACATGAAGAAGCAGCAGAAGAATACAAAGAGCAAAAAACAAGATATACCAACTATTTTACCCTCTAGTTGCTCCTCAATAAGCTCACAAGATTCATCAAAGCACAATGAAATTTGTGAGGTAATTGATGTCTCTAGCAGTGTATGTTCCACCCCAAAAGGTCATAAATTTAGGATACCAGAGATTTCAACATGCCCTCCAGCACCAAAGAAGCCAAGGGTAAACTCATCAAATTTCTCTCTGCGTAGGACACCCATATCATTCTTTTCACCCCCTGACTTGGACCACTTCTTCATCGCCACCCTTCGCGATGTTTCAGTCTGATATGGTATTCAGTGTTTTAAATTGCGGTTACGATAGATTAACATGTGTGTTGATAGATAGTTACATATCATATAATAAGGTCATGACACTTTAGAAGATGGACTTTTGAAGTGCTTTTCTGTTTAATAATTTCTCTTCATACCTCAATCGATTATGAGAGGTATGCTTTCAGAAATTTAGATTTTGGTGTGCTTCATCATAGGAAATAGTTATTTGTCCCTTCCTGATTTTCTTCTAATTTTAGTTTGGGTAACAACTTATAAGGTTTGCACTTCAAAGTCACTAAAACTAAATTTAGCTGAGTGATTCTCTAGCTACATTTAGCTTTTAATTTAAGCTTACCTTATTTTATTTATAACTTATAGGAAAAATATGTTCTGACCTTTAAACTTTAGTGTGCTGAGTGCAAATGTAATTGGTTTGGTTTGATGTATATGGCTGTTCAAGCTTGTAATAACTCTACAAAGCTTCTTTGCCAATTAGTTACCTTAAAAGAAAGTACAGTCATAAATTTCCCATTTTTTATGCTAAATCTTTTCTTTATTTTTTTTTCTCTTTCTCAACTAAGTGATGATGATGGTGACTACAATTCCAGTTTTGACAGTTTTAGCTAGGTTCCTTTTGTTTTTATCTACCACTGCTTTAAACTTGTGTGGATATTCATGGCAACAATTAGTTAAATTTTATTTCAAGAAGAGTTGAGAAGTAAGTCTCACATCGTTTATTTTATTGTTCTCGGTTTAAATACTTGTTAGGATACTCCTCTAATAATTAATTGATTTTGAGATTGAACCTATATAAAAATTATGGAACAAGTTCAAATTAACATCTTCAATTTCATATGAATATACAACACTGTGAATAAGAGTTTGATTTTAATTTGGTAAGCCTAGAAACCCAACTAAATAGCACTATATTTGTTCTATACATTAATTAAATTAGACTAGACTAGTGGCTACTAAAGTCAAACTTGGGGTCCATCATATACTTTATGACTATGGGTGCTGCTATTGATCACTTAAGATAGAAAAACAATTTTTAATTGAATTGTAAAAATAAAAATAATCAATTTTCACGATTAAAAGTGTGATTAGGTAGGCTATTATTTTATCTTATATGTGAAATGACACAGTGCGGTGATGTTACACATTAAACAAATCCTCTGTTAAACTATAACCAAAACAAACATTTAACATTTTTTTGTTTCCCTATAAGCAAAGTTGAGTATCTTTACAGTTTTTTTTTCATAATTATATATGAAAATATAATTCTATGTATGTTTTTTAATTATAACAATTATTTTTCTTTAATTGATTTCTTTAATATATGTGAAATAAACCATTAAAGTTTCATTTTAAAATCAATTAGTAATGAGAGGAGTAGTTCAACAAGTATTTAAACTATTTCCGAGATAATGAGGTAGACGATGTAAGAATCACTTCCCATTTCCCAACATGCCTCTCCACATAAGTCTATCGGATCAGGCGAAATGTTACATTTGACCATTAACTAAACGACATAATTTTAGCCTATGACAACCAGAAATAAGTTAGACTCTGGCTCTAATATCATATTAAATTTGCATCTCAAAATTAATAAACAATAAAAGTAGTAATCAAACAAATATTTAAATCATTTCTAAAATAATGAGGTAGACAATTACTAACTTCCTAATAAATTTTGTAATAAGGAACACTTATTTTCTTTTATAGAATGCTTTGTAACTTTTGTACCTATAAGGAGGCTATAGTTGGAGGATGAGGCTATACTTGGAAGATAGTGGCTGCAAATCTTTTCATGTTTTTTCGAATTAAGCCTCGAGACAAGACAACTTCCAAGTGGGAAGTTGTTAAGACAATTTTAACCTTTACTGTCTAAGAGAAAATATAAATGAGTGATGGGTATATTCGGTATTTTACAAATAACAAAGTGTGATTAAGGAAATTAAATCATTTGATGAGATTTGTGGTTGTCCGTGTCTGAGCACTCCCCAACATCCGTAAGAGAATCCAATGAAAGACTCTCGTGCGTGTTTGTCACTGTCAGCATTGGGGAATCTCAACAAATTTCTCATCTTTTTTTCATACTTTCTACACTTTTTCTGCTTTGTGGAGGCTGGTATTAAAATTTTGAGACATGAGAATAATTTTTTCATACGTAGTATATACTAACCCAAATTCTATACAACCTCTTATATTTATGTCTTTGATTTATTTTAGACAGATTTGTTTAAACCAGAGAAGGAGAGAGTATCACTATCCGAGTTTGAACTTTGTTGAAAGTCCCACCTACTGGTATGTTCCCTCTTTTGTGATATAATTTTTTTTTTTTAATATTGAGAGATCTTTCACATAGTGTTGTGATAAATGGTCCGACCGATTGGTCCAATCATTGACCGAACTTGAAAACGATTCTAGTTTGTAGTTTTAATCGAATGAGTGGTTGGATCGCTTTGAACCGGAAAAACTTCAGTTTGATCCTGCTAAACAGGTTTAAACTGGAATAAGCTGTGAATTAAAACAGACGATTCCCTTAAAATTTTAATAAATTGAATACTTTAATATTTTGTTTTACTCTGGATAAAAAAAAAATAGAAAAGTGTTAGTTATATAAAATTATTGATTATATAAAATTTTTACTTCAATATAAATGTTACTCCGGTCCAAAAAGAACAAGACGATTAAATATGTTGTTACTATTCATTCTTAATGGATTTTGAGATGTAATTTTAATCAATTTGAACACTTATATATTATGTCTAGGAACTCTACAAGTGAAATTGACGTTTTTTTATTTTTAGGTGCATGAACGGTAAACGATTCTCAAATTCCATTTATCCATTCACCCATAACAATGAAATAGAAGAAAAATAATATAAGGTTCATCTATTAGTTAGTTATCATTAGGTTCATGTGTCAAAACTTTGTTAGCGTCAAAAACATCTTAAATTAATATGTAGATTACATTAATATCTCTAAGTTTTAATAAAATTATATAAATCATCTTTTTTTTTTTTACATTTACATAAATTACCACTAATTTTATATATGCATTATACTGACTATCCTTGTTGTGGAGATAAGTTAAACAAAATATGATATTTTGTGGAGACAACTCCAAATATTATAAGAGTCGGTACATCTTCATTATTTTTGGTTCATTACAATATAATATAAGAGTTTTAGAATTATTGATGCAATTTGTAACTAACAAAAATAATAAATAAATATTGACTCTTATACTATTTGGACTTGTCTCCACATTATATCATATTTTATTTAACTTAATTACATTATTCATCATTTGTGCTTAAAATATTGTATTTATCCTTCCAACGGGGGTAGTCGATATAATTATATACCTAAATTAGGGGTGATCTGTGTAAGTACAAAAAAAGATAATTTATATAAGTTCAATACAATTTAAATAATATTAGTGTAATTTACTGTAACTTGATTAATATTAAATAAAATATTTATTGGCTAATCATAAATAAAAAAAATTAAGTCTCCACGGGTTACATTTGAATGAATAGTCAAATAATATTTGAGTTTAGAAAAACATTTTAATTCATAAAGTTTAAACAGTTTTAGCATATGGAGCATGTCATACGAGTCTTAATTATTTTTAATGTTTAAAATAATTGAATATTAATAATATAGTAGATAAACTAATTTTAAAAAGCAAAACCACACTTTTCTGGTTCCATAATTTATTTTTATATTTTGTTTTCGCCTTTTTTCTCAACTTGGAAACATAACTTTGTTTCCATTCTCATGTTATTCCCATTGTGTAATATTTTTTGCTAATGTGACACAACTAGAAAGAAACACATGACATACTTAGATACATGAGATGATAAGAAAAGGACATATAGCAACAACAAAAAATATTAACCAATGGTTAAGGGACTCAAATGAGAAAAAGGTTCAGGGACTAAATTGAGAGAATAAAAGAATTTAAGGGACCAAAATAACAAATTTACTTTTTAATTGCCAAATATTTAAACTCCACCTATTCCACATATTTTAATGTTTAAGGTTATGCACATAGATTACAAAGTCATAAGTAATGTACAGTTTTGATATACATTGACAAAAATATCCTCATTGGATTATCATTTACTTACCATAAATCCATGAGCCTTGTGGCAACAATTCAATGGAATATATGGCCATAAGCCCCCAAGGTTATGGGTTTGAGTCTGTAAAATAATCATTTTAGGAGGAATACTCCATGAAGTATTTAAGCCTCTTTAAATGTAAGCACATCAATATTTGAATATAACACATCAGCCTTGACATGCAGCATGTAATACCTCAATTTTGACATGTAACTCCTCTAGGCCCATGAATTTATAAAACCACCACCACTAAGTCATTGTAAGCAAAGATATGAAATTGAGGTTACTCGACGATACTAAATGCATGAAATTATAAGTCAATAGGGTACATACGAATTATACGACATTACTTCCATTACCTATCACTTTTTAAGAGTGGTAATTAGTGAGTTAGGTTTGTCTATTATTCCACCCCGATCTAAGCCATGTCATGGCCAAACTAAAACCGCAAAGACTGAGCTAGATATCGAGCATGGACAAGTTCGTTTTGGATGTCCCTAAGATCAAGACTGGACAACTAGTCAATTTAGAGAAATGACACACTTGACCGAACAGATCCTAATAACAGTATAGGGGTTCACAACCATCTCTCATGCCGCTTGCACAGAACTGACACAACCTCTGGCAACCTTTTCTATACACATATCTCTCTCATATATTGACTTGAGCGTCAGAGCACCTTTTTAGGTATCCACCCAGGCGCTCCCAAACAAAACTCCAGTGACATTATGAAGGTTTCTTGCCTCATCAGCCCAATTATTTTCATCCTAAAGAACATTGGTCGTGTCTGTCTTACCTACACCATGGTGACCACCAGAGATTAAGCAAACCTCCTCAACCACATAGAAGCAGCACCAAAAAAACATGCCTCCAAACCATAACACCCTCTCCCTCAATCCTCAATCCTCAATCCCATATACAACCATCCAACCAAGTATAAAGAGGCTCTAATTCCATTCCATTTGGAGACAAAGTCTAACATTCAAGCCAGAAGCTAAGAAAAGCATATTAAGACAAAACCAAAAGCAAAGCAAATCAATGCAATAAATATTATACCACAATGAATAAATGCAATAAAAAACTATTAAATGTTGAAGAGTTGAAACGTGCTTAAAGACTACCTTTGAAACTTATGAAGACTTAAAGGTATCAAAATGGGCGGGCCAACCGGCCCGGCCTGCCAAAGCCCAAAAATTTATATGGCTTGTGTATTATATTAAGTATTTTTCGTTGAATTCGGGCTTTTAAGCCCGACCGGGGTATATTAAAACCGGACTCGAGCCGGGTTTACCCAGGCGGGTTCGGACTACCCGTTTTTCCTTATTTATTTTTATTTTTTAGGGACTTTTGGCTTGATAATTAGCTTTAGGTGAAATTTATTTTACAAAATAACTTATAATAAAAAGTAGAGAATATATATTGTGATATAAATTACAATAATTTTATAAAGTTAAACATTATCATATTTTTCTTATTTTATATAATATCATTTTAAGCATAATAACAAAATAGTGTATCAAATCAATTGAGAATACATTAAACCATATAAATCTCATTTTTCCTTTCTTAATTGTGTATCTAATTAGATTTAACTTCAACAAAAAAACATAATAAAGAAAATAACTTCTAAAACAAAACTAAAAGACAACGTAAATGTTTACAATAGAGAATTTCACAAAACCAAATTTAACATAAAAGTTTATAATGAAAGTGTTAATAAAGAGCATACAAAAGATCTTCAAACATAAATTAAAACATAATGATCATATATTACAATGTTGAATATACTTTGACATATATAGAGGTCATTATGAACTTGAGTCTATACTACTATTAGTATAAATCAAAATGATGTTATTTTTTATAGTGTCCAAAGATTTATATATTAAAATGAAGTTACAAATTATATTTTGTTAGGGAGTGAAAGTTCAATAGAAATGAGAGATTTAATAAATGGGTTCTGATAAAATTTATATACATGGACTTGATATCACGTCTTTACTCAAACACAAGAGATTATATTTATAAATTTGGATTCATTTGACATAACAAGTGTATTAAAAAGTTATACATTAATATCATATGATATATATATATATATATATATTTTAAATAGTTTAAATATGTTAAAATTTAAATAATTTTATTTTAAGTATTATAAGGGCGGCCCGCCACAACCCGCAACCCGCTTAGGGCGGACTTAGGCTACAATTTGTTATGCACAATTTTTATCCGGGCTTTTGAGCCCAGCCCGTATTAGCCCGGACCCGATGTAAGCTAGTCCGAATCCATTCAGTTAGCCCGTTTTGACACCTTCACTGAAAAATTTATTATATAAATATCAAGACTTCAGCCTTGAATAAAAAAGTTTGCACAAGAAAGAAGAACAAGAAGCGTTGATAAAAATCATAACATTATTTATATAGCTTTCTGGTATGATGAAAATGGTAATGCAATAAAATGGTCTAAGATCCAAAAGAGTTAGCAAAAGTCTAGCATGAGTGACTGATTATGTGTAGAATGACTGCGATGCTATAACTTTCATTATTATATTTAATTCAAAATAGTAGTCTAAGATGATGCCACGTGTGTGGCTTTTATTCTTAAAGGTCTATCATCTTTGTATTTAATTTGCAGTATCATTAGAAAATGATATTTGTTGGGTTTATTTAAGTGTGAAATCTCATATTTGATTAAGTGGATAGGAGTAAAAGAGTTTATAAGAGAAAAGGCTCATGAAACTAATGCCTTAAAGTTTTGGTTCAAGACGTGGTTCATCATTTGTGGTTTTGCACTCTTCCCATACCCCGGTAACAATGGAACTCCCCGGTGGTTGGCGACTTCCCGGTTGCAGTCTGGTCCAACAAGTGGTATCAGAGCCGATGGTTTGGCATGAGACATTATGGACTTAAGGGGGACCGGAAAGTGTGTGGTACCCACACTTGAGGGGGAGATTGTTGGGTTTACCCACACTTAAGGGGTAGATTGTTAGGTTTATTCAAGTGTGAAGTCCCACATTGGATATGTGTAGAGGAATAAAAGAGTTTATAAGTATAAAAGACTCATGGAACTAATGTCTTAAGGTTTTGGTTCAAGACGTAGTGCATCACTTGTGGCTCTGCACACTTCCCATACCCGATGGTTGGAGGCTCCCCGGTCGCAGTCTGGTCCAATAAGTGGTATCAGAGCCGATGGTTCGGCATGAGACATGGTGGACTTAAGAGGGAGCGGACCAGAAAGTGTGTGGTACCCAAACTTGAGGGGAAGATTGTTAGGTTTATTCAAGTGTGAAGTCCCACATTGGACATGCGGGGAGGAATAAAAGAGTTTATAAGTAGAAAATGCTCATGGAACTAATGTCTTAAGGTTTTGGTTCAAGACGTAGTGTATCACTTGTGAATCTGCACTCTTCCCATACATCGTTAACAATGTAACTCTCTGGTGGTTGGAGGCTCCTCGGTCGCAACATGGTCCAATAATATGAAAAAAAATAAGAGGATTTCTCAATTTCTATTGTAGTTTACAATTTATTTTGAAATTCTATATTTTGAATATCCCTGAAAAGCTTCTACTACTTTTCAGAAAAAACATATCCAAATCAGATTTAACTATGCTAGTATCCCTAAAATATGTTGATTAGGTTTAATAGTATTTGGCTCTAAATAGAGGGTCTAAGGTCACTAAAAAAATCGTCCAAAAGAATGAGAAATTCTAGAAAAAAAGAAAAAGGGTAGAGAGAGAAAATATGCCGCAAGATCCAGTGTGGTTGCGAGTAGCGGAAGCAGTATGCAACTATATTCCACACCAAGGGCTAGACGCACGAGATCGCGACACACAGGCAGGTATAACCTGCCTCTCTAGCCCGATGCATATCAGGCACTCTTTACCCATTTCCCCGTCCAATCAGGTCGCGACATTCAAGCGAGTGTACGCCACTCGTGTAGGCGCGTCCGTAGTAGACCATAGCCATTCCCCGACATACATTCCCGTGTAACCGAGTGCACTTCGGGCACGACGCACCCTTGGCCTCAGCGAAGCAGAGACGTCCATGTGGCACATCTCTAGTTGCACTTTATCAACCACTGCAGGCGTTACATGCAGGCGGAAATTCCTATTCCCTTTCGCACACGATCATAGCTCCAATGGTTTGTTTTTTCTTCTTTTCTTTTTATATTTGCATTAATTCATAGTATTTTTGCACAATTAAATTATAATCACTTAGTAAATAAAAATGCAGTTATATTAAAATCATTTTTTAAAGGTCAATCACAATAGTAAAATAAATAAATAATAATTTAGGGCTAAACAGTTAGAACAAAAATATAGAAATCAATATAATCAACAAAACCTTTTTTTATGATTTAATAGCCAGTAAATATTTTCCTGTGATTAATTAAAAATTGTTATTCGAAAAATGATTATTAATAAAATTATAAGAAAATCTTTAAAATAGTATAAATTTTGGGATTAATCAAAGATTGACTAATTATGAGAAAAATTGTAGTGCAAGAAAATGGGCTCAGATCTAAAAGAATTAGCAAAAAACCAACATGGGTGACTAATTATGTGTAGATTGACTGCCATGGTGACAAAATTATCGACAATCCATAATTCATCCAAATTCATCCAAATCTATCCGTTAGAGTTAATGAATTTAAATGGATATAATCCAATGAATAATGTTGATAATGGATGGATTCAAATCCATCCATTATATCCAATGAATATCCATTGATATATTCATTTGGATGGATACTCAATTCATCCAAAAAAATAAAAAATAAAAACATTTTTTTCTCAAAACACACATGCAAACTCCTTTTTAATAAAATGATTCGTTCAAAAGTTGCATTACCCTTTCTAACAAAAACATTACTTCAACAAAAGCTAGCTTTCTTCATCTATGGAGGTTTCTTTTTCCAATATCTTCATTCCTTTTACTTAGCCTTCACATAATTGCATTAAAGTGTTTAACATTTTTTGTCAATTCTATTACTCTTGTATTCCCTTCAATTGGATATTTCAATTATCTATCAATCATGTAATTTAACTTCGGTAAATATAATTTATATTTGTAAACAACCAAAAAACATGAAAAATGAGAGAAATAACAAAACGAATCTATCAAATTCATGATATACTTCAAAAAAAATTAACAATACTAACATGGACCTCAATTGAAGATTTTAAGACTATAAATTTAAGTTTAACCATGTGATTTACCATTAAAAGCTTAAAAGTTAATTTTTAAGTTTATTACTTTTTTAAGTTTTTGGATAAAAACTTCAAAAGTTCACATTTTTAAAAATCATTTTTTTAAAAATGTTTTTTTAAAAGTACTTTTTAAAAAATGTGAAGTCACAAATTGAATATTCATCCATCCAAATCCATGAAAATGGAGTCATGGATTGATTTGATGTATTATAATCCATTGTAATCAATGGATTATATAATTTATATTTGTAAACAACCAAAAAACATGAAAAATGAGAGAAATAACAAAACGAATCTATCAAATTCATGATATACTTCAAAAAAAATTAACAATTTAAGTTTAACCATGTGATTTACCATTAAAAACTTAAAAGTTAATTTTTAAGTTTATTACTTTTTTAAGTTTTTGGATAAAAACTTCAAAAGTTCACATTTTTAAAAATCATTTTTTTAAAAATGCTTTTTTAAAAGTACTTTTTAAAAAATGTGAAGTCACAAATTGAATATTCATCCATCCAAATCCATGAAAATGGAGTCATGGATTGATTTGATGGATTATAATCCATTGTATATGGATAAATTTGATAACTTAAAATATGGTTTAAATGGATTTATATGGATTGATGGATGGTTCCATTTTCATCCAAATTCAAATTCATCCAACCCTTACCTGTCATATTACGGCTGTCATTATTTTCTTTAATTCAAAATATTAGTCTAAGATGATGTTAAGTGTATAGCTTTTATCCCCATGGGGCTATTATCTTTGTATTTAATTTGAAGTATCCATGAGAAAATGATATAAAAAATCGAGAGCATTATTCAATTTCTATTTTTGTTTACAATTTATTTTGAAATTTTATCTTTGATTGGATCTTCCTATCACTTTCTCGGTACAGAATATGCACATAAACTCTTCTAAAGAGTGGAGAAAAAGAGGTGAGTGAAAAAGAAATAACTCTTTAGAGAAGATCAACATATTTATTCTAGAATAATGTTAATTACTCCATTTGATAAGAAGTTCCATACCCTCATTCAGTGAACATAGATCAAAACCTTCAATCTACTAGGTTAGATTTTGTTGTTTGGAGAAGTTGTGGATACTCATAATTCTTAGAGAGGTTACTAATACATATTTGCTAGGAGAGCTTGTGTATAATGAAAAATTAAAATGATGTAAAAGAGCATATGAATAAGGGGATTGTAAGACAGTCATTTAAAGTGGCTTATCAAATAATTGCTTTTAATCTGAAGGCTTTTGTAAAAATCTCTAACTAAGCTGACTACGGAATTAATTTTCGTCAAATAAATCTAAAGTAAATTATATTAACACCTCTGAGTTTTAGTAAAATTACACAAACCACTCCTCCATTTTTTACATATATAAAACCCCATAATTTATAAATATACATTATACTGATCACCCATGCATGAGAAGTAAATGTGATTTTTTAAATAAAAAATTGATAAATATAATTAAGTTAAACAGAATATGATATATTGTGGAAACAACTCAATAATATACGGGATAATCCATTTTCATTATTTTTTGTTCGTTATAATATGGTATAAGAGTGATTTAAATAACATATCGTTAGAATTATTGATGCATTTTGTTATAAACCAAAAATAATGAAAATGTATTGATTCATATACGATTTAGATTTGCCTCAACAATATATCATTTTTTAACTTAATTACTGTAATTAATGTATGCATATAAATTAGAGGATTTTGTACGTATAAAAAATGGAGGGATGATTTCTATAATTTCACTTAAAGTTAAGTTAACCTTATTTAGTCATAAATCTATTGTTTGATCTTTAATCCCCTTCACGTTCTCATCTCTACATTTCAAAGAATTTTTCTAGTTTACACTTAACACTACCTTTTTTAATTCTCAGCTCTAATAGTTTGCTTTGTTGCCAAACACTAACTTTTTTAATTCTCAGCTCTAATAGTTTGCTTTGTTGCCAAACTGTGCCTGCCTTGTTTATGTTAAATCTAGGGGTGAGAAGGACCCGACTCTATCCGCTCATCCGGTATGACTTGATCGTGATCGGGTCTAAAAAGAGTCGAGTCTCATTGGGTCTAGGGTCGAGTTCTGCTTCAAAAATTAGACTCAGTCAATATTTAGGGTCAGGTAGGGACCAAACATGACCTGTCTCGACCCGTCTCGTCCCATGGTCACTCACTCATGATGTTTGTATGTGTCTCTGTTCAAATATATACAGAGTAATGATATTTTTTTTGGTCGAAAATATCATTGATTCTCTATTTTTTCATCCTATATACATGTTTAATAATATATATACACATAAATTATTTTATATGTCAAATTACATATTCACAATAATAAATAATATTTAGAAGATTTTATCTAAAATGAGGATACGTTACATTTAATAGGGTCTAGGGTCGGGTCCGGGTTTAAAGGCTAACCCTATAAATGTTTAGGATCGAGTTAAATCTGAGTCTAAGGTCAAATCCAGGTTCAGAAAAATGGTCCGAACAATCATAAATTCACGGTTTCACATTAACTATTAAGCATAACATAAAAAGAACTTATTTGTTAATTTGGCTAAACACAAAAGAATAAATAATATTACTTTGTTTTGTCATCATAATGAATTATGATGATGAACAATGTATCATGGCCACTGCCAAATAAAAGCTTTTTGTGATAAAGTAAGTAGAGCAATTCTAAAGGTTCCCCATGTGTCTCATAGTTGAATCACTGAACTGATACATAAAGAGAGAAAAACATCAGTGACTAATGCAGATACCTTTGAATATTGCAATCTTCTGCACATTTTCGGATAGATATAATTGTAAAAGGAATGCATCTATCTTTAAATATTGTAATCTTTTGCATTCATTAGAAGCCATTATTGGATAGTGCTGTTCCATTTATTTCATGGGCCTCTCTTTCTTTTACTCAGACGGCTGTGGTCCCTTGTTTGTTATCATACTTCTACAAAAATGTATACAGTCACATGTATCAATAGTATTATATTATGGTGATACACTCTTAGTTTTAGTGTAATTACACAAACTATTTTTTGATTTTTTACAACAACAAAACCTCGTAATTTATATAAATAGATTACACTGATTACCTCTACATGGCAAATAAGTGTAATATTTTAAACAAAAAATGATAATAAATGTAATTAAGTTAAACAAAATATGATATAATGTGGAGACAAGTCCAAATAATATATGTATTAACATTTTCATTATTTTTGGTTCATTACAAAATGCATCCGTAATTATAAGGATATATTGTTTAAATCATTCTTGTACTATACTGTAACGTACCAAAAATAATAAAAATATATTGATTGATATACAATTTATTATATTGTATACTATTTGAATTTGTTTCCATGATATAACATATTTTTTTAACATATTATCCCACCAAATATTTTTACAAATTTTCATATCTATAAGAAAATTGACAACATCACCTATTAAATCAATCATTAATAAATAAGGTATTATTTAATTTTCATGATACTTAGTCCTAGCATATTATTTGACACGCTTTACACCGATTTCAAAATACATAATACTGTATCCTAGCATATTATTTGACACGCTTTACACCGATCTTGATGATGGCAAGAGAAAGATAAGATTCCTCTATTTTCGAATAGGATAATTCCTACCTTGAAATTTATATAACTTGATGGTTCTTACTGATTCACCCTTTTACATCCCTTGCTGATACCCCATTCAGTTCCCATCTATTTCTATACTACATTACAAGGGTATTGAATAAGTGTAATTTTTATATCTTAATTTACTATTATTATTATTATTACTAGCGTGTTGACCGACGTTTGTGTCTGTCAACCCGCTTTCCTATTGAATAGATTGTAAGTGATTTGTATACTTTTATTACATTTTTGCATAACTATAACAAAATCAACAAAACATGATTTGCAATTTTGCATGTTAAAAAATGAAAAGGATAATAGGTTATATGGAACATAAAATGAGGAAATAAGTTATATTATTTTTTGGTAGAAAATATAGATTAATTAGGGAAAAATAGAAAACAACAAATTGCACTATTAGAAGTTAATTTATGTTTTTCAAGTATATATAATGATAAAATATACCTAAAAAACTTTAAGGTAATTCAACTTATAATTTCATTTAATTCCAATTAAATGTTAGATTCAAGTTTCAAAACCTTTTAATTTAATGTTACTAAATTGTCTCATACTCTTTCATTATTTATTCAATTTCTTTGAAAGACACTATACCTTTATGTAAAATGAATGTTTTTGAAACATTATTGACCATAAATTATTTGAATATATAATTTTTAAAATATAAAGTTGAACAGTAAGCAAATGTCAGTGTGACTTACTGCTTAAGGATTTTAAGTGTTTTATAATTTTCTTTTAAACATTGGAATTTTGCCATAATCTGACTGATTTTCATCTATAATATTTGATACCCAAAATATACAAGTCCTCATTTACTTAGACTTAACCACATCAGATATATAAGAACAAGTTACTTAGTCCAAAATAACTTCCATCATCCAACGAGGCTATAATCTGGTCAGATTAATTAAGTTCTGTTTTATTTTCTGTCGTTTTAATGATTTTCATTTTGTAAAGTCACAGTTCTTATTCCCAAGTCTTATTATTTCCACAAAAAAAAAAATTGATATTAACACTAGCTTAATAACCTTATAATTTATTTGATATAATTCCTTGTCGTTTTTGTTTTTGGACAATTCTGGTTAGAAAATCATATTAATTTTCTCAAGTCCTTTATAGCTCAAAAATTGTGTTAATAATTTTTATAATCATATAAAATTTATATTAAAGCCTTTCATCATAAAAAATTAGAAATCCTATAATGATTTTTTGAAAATTGACTAATTGTACTAAATTACGCTAACATTAATAATTTATTCAAGATCCCAAGTTTCTAATATAATCTTATAAAACGTCTGGATTTAAAATTTAAATTTTAATATCATAAAAATTGTAAGAATTTTTATCTTAGTATGTTTTTAATTAAGGAATTAAAAACTAAATATTTTTAATTTAAGGATCATTTACAAATACTTTTTTTCAAGGGCTAATTTGAACATATTATTCCAAAGACCTTTTTAACAAAATAAAGATCATTTAGTAGGATATAATAGTTTTGGGACTTATTTGCAAAAACATCATGACTTATTTTGCTAATATTGTAATTTTCAAGGTCTGTTATAAATATATTTTTATTTTAAGGATCTTTTTGCACCTAAAATATTTTCAAGAGGTAAAAATAATGTTATTAATATCATACCTGTTATCAAACCGGTAGGGGTACTGGTATAGCGGTTTAACCGGTTGTTCACTAATTAAACTGCATACCGGTAAAGTTTGATATACATATATTATATATTAACATTAATGTTGAAAAATCAATAAAAAACATTTTTTTTATTTTCATTAAAAAATTAATTTTAAATTAAAATCGACTGGTATGACATGTACGGTTCAATTGAAAACCGGCTGGTATGACCGGTACGGTTCAATTGAAAATCGACCAGTATGACCGATTTTTACCGGTTTTGACCAGTTTTTACTGGTATAATTGCATGACCGATATAATCATTGTATCGTACCAGTATTGGGACTGGTTTACTAGTTCAACCAGTCGGCCCGAAACGATTTTAATAACTATGGTAAATTTTTATTATTCATGTAAAATTTGGTAGAATTCGTTGATGTGTGTGTTATTACTTAATAAAGTTACATTTTTAGGTGTTTCTTATCAGAATTTCATTATTAATGTTATGTCATAAGATTGAGATTTAATAATAGGAAATAGTAGTAGTTAATAATATCATTAAGGTATTAACCCTGGGTCACTTGAACAAAGATTGCAGAGAAAGATTCAAGAAAATGTTATACACTTTTGTACTCATTTTACTTATATATGGTAATATAGATTTTTTAGAATCAAGGAATATAGATATAGATGTAGATAGAGTCTTATAGCTATGTCTATATAGATAATTCTCATTTCACTTATATCTGTATTATATAGATACTGTATTAATTAGTTTTAAATTTATCCGTTGCATGACTATAGTTTATGTATTTTCTCATATTAGCTTCTTCATCTACAATTAATGATGAGGATGAAAATCAACCTAATTAAAAATAGAGTGACTAAATATTTAAAAACGCAGAAAGTAAAATTAACACAATGCATAAATAGAGGGAACAAAAAAATGTATTTAAAGCTATATGTAATGTATAACCGGTTTAAATAACAAAATTTACAGTGTGTTTGTAACAAAATTTACAGTGTGTTTGTCTTGCCATTCATTGTGGTGATAACCGATTTAAACATAATTTTTATTCTTATTTGGGTCATACAAATTAGTTTATAATTTATCGTAACTCCTCGTCAAATAAGAATAACATATATTTTTCTCCACAATGACAAATATTATCCTTATTTTTATTTGGATATCACAACCTACACCATACTTTTATATTTTACAATAAGTATAACAAAATATTAAGAATAATTACTTATTTATTTATAATAAATTAAAAATTGCTATAATTTATTATAAATAAATTAAATAAAAAATATAATTTTTTTATTGCTACCAAAAGCTGATCTTATAAATAAAAAATGAATCATAAATAAAAAATATAATCGCTACCAACAACTATTCTTATAAATAAAAAATATAATTGTTATTAAGATCTTTTCTTATTTAAGAACAAAACTCAAGAAATAAGATGTCACAAAAGAAAATAAAAAAAAATGTTCTTATCATGTTAAGAACAACCTTAAAATTAACCACTCAATGCTCCTAAGGATAGGGCATTCTTCCTTAATGTATAATAAAAAATTAGTGTTAAAAATTAGGGATAAATCCACTTACTCCAATACTAAGTTTTTTAAGTCTACTCCACATTTTAGTCATCAATTCTAGGGGAATCCAATGGTTTGAATTAGTGAATAGATCTAAACAATTGGATTTCCCTAGAATTGATGACTAAGATGTGGATTGAGATGACAATGGGTATCCAGATCTGCGGGTACCCGCTAATAATACTCAGAACGGGTCGGGTCTGGGTCCATGTTTTGGACCCATAGGTAATTGAAAACCGATGTTAGATGAGTTTGGGTCCGGATGGGTACCCGAACATGCTATTTCTTCCTATATATATATATATATATATATATATATAGATAACAACATTTGTAATATCATGTTAATCTATATTGTAATATAATATTAGTCCATAATTATAGAATCATATTAATTCTTAAATGTGATAGTTATGATGTTAAATGTGTTGTTATGTTGTTAAACAATGATGTTATGTTGTTAATTCATATGTATGATATAATATTATGTTAACTGAAGAGTTCTTACTAAAATAATTTTTCATATGAAGTTGTTTAATATTTAATTTAAGTTGTGTTTAAAACTTTAAATTAAGTTTTATAATTTTTTTCTCTTGTTGATTGCCTAAATAACATATAAGATCGTAGGAAACAAATACATAAGTGCATAAATTACTTGCAATTATTTTTAATATTTTTGAATTAATGGGTACCTATGGATCCGCTGAATGCTTAACTAATGATTAGGAGTTAGCTAAAATGTGTAAATCTTAGAGTTTCTATTATTGGGAACTTGTTTGTTATTTTTAGTTGGTAGTTAGCCTAAATACACTATAAATAGCTATGTGTTGATACACTGAGGAATATATGAGAAACTACTATTTTTCTCTAACTCTCTTATTCTCGGCTATCTCTTCTTTCTTTCTTTCACTGTTCCAACAACTTGGTATCCAGAGCCACCAAAATTCGAAGGAGTGTGGGTGATTGATTTCAGTGGAGGAAGATTCCAGATTCAAGAACCAAGCTAGGGATTCACTGAGTGTGAATCAAGAAGGTGATTGAAGGATCTTGGAAAGGGAATTCTTGGAGAATTCTTGTGAAATCAAGAACGTGTGGGGTGTATCAAGAACGAAAGAAAGATTGAGGGTGCAAGAACAGAAGCTTCGAAAATGGCCACAACAAGCAATAATCTTCCATCAATGGGGATTCGAATCCTTACAGAGAAGAATTGGGACAGATGGTGCACTCAGATGAGGGTTCTTTTTAACTTTCAAGAGGTGAGTGAAGTTGTGCTCAATTCAATTCCTAGTCTAAGTGATGAAGCAACTGAAATGCAAAGAGCTGCACATATATAGGCTAAGAAGAAAGACAACAAAGCCTTATACATGATTCATCAATGTGTTGATGATGTTCATTTTGAAAAAATCCAGAATGCAAACACTTCGAAAGAGGCATGGGATATCTTGATCAGAAGTCATGCAGGGGGTGAGAAGATCAAGAAAGTAAAGTTGCAAACACTTAGAAGGCAATATGAGATTTTGAAGATGGAAGAAGGTGATAGGATTGGGGAATACTTCACCAAATTGATCACCATAACAAACCAGATGAAAGGGTATGGTGAGATCATCACTGATCTCATGATAGTAGAGAAAGTGATGAGGTCTTTGCCTCAGAAATTCGACTACATAGTGGTAGCCATTGAAGAAGCTAAAGACATCAATGTGATGAGGATAGAAGAGTTGCAGAGTTCACTTGAAGCCCATGAGATGAGGCTGCTTGAAAGGAATCCCATCATGAACACAATGCATGCTTTGAAGGCAAATCACTTCAATGATGGAGATAGGAGGAAAGGCAGAAAGTGGAAGGACAAGACCACTTACCAAAAGAAGTGGGACTCTGAAAGAAGCAAGCTAGATCATGATTGGCCTGAGTCTTCTGATAGAAGAGGAGGGTCAATAATGATCAAGAAAAGGTTTGACAAGAAGAAGGTAGAATGCTTCAAGTATCATAAGCTAGGACATTATTCCTATGAGAGGAAAGTATGGCAAGAAGCAAGAAAAAGAAGCCTATGTTGCACAAGAAGAAGAATCAGATCCAGAACCACCGAACCTGATGGTTACAACCTCTGCAAACAGCTCAAACACTGAATCTTGGTAGTTAGATTCAGGGTGTTCAAACCACATGACAAAGCACAGAGAATGGTTGGTTGACTTTGATCCATCCAAGAAGAGCAGAGTCAGATTTGTAGATGATAGCTCTCTTGAAGTCAAAGGGGTTGGAAATGTGGTAATAATGAGAAAGAATGGATCAAAAGCTACAATATCTAATGTCTTGTTTGTACTAGAAATGAAGTGCAACTTGTTAAGCATTGGACAATTGGTAGAAAAGGGATTCATTGCAGTGATAAAGAATGGTCAACTTGAGTTGTTTGATTGTGATGACAAGCTAATCCTCACTAGCAAGCTGACCAGAAATAGAACATTTCAAGTGAGCATGAAAGCTGCAGAAATACAATGCTTGTCTGCCATGGAAACTTGTGATGAAATTTGGCTTTGGCACTCAAGGTTTGGTCACCTCAATTTCAGAAGGCTACATCAACTAGGAGCCAAGCAAATGGTCATTGTAATGCCAATCACAATGCTAATAGATAAAGCTTGTGAAGTTTTCTTGATTGGTAAGCAATCAAGAAACTCATTCAAGTCATAATCCAGCAAGAGATCCAAAGCAGTGTTAGAAGTTGTGCACTCAGATGTATGTGGTCCATTTGAAACACCATCATTAGCAGGCAGCAAATATTTCATAACCTTCATTAATGAGTTCAATAGAATGATTTGGGTGGACATTATAAGAGCTAAGAGTGAAGCTTTTTAGTCACTCTTGAAATTCAAAGCAGCAGCAGAAAAGGAGTGTGGAAAGCAGCTGAAAATCCTCAGAACAGATGTAGGAGGAGAGTTCACCTCTAACAAATTTGAAGCCTATTGTCAAAAGAAAGGGATCAGACATGAAGTAACTACTCCCTACACCCCACAATACAATGGCTTAGCAGATAGAAGGAATAGAACCATAATGGATATGGCAAGGAGTCTGATTAAGGAAAAGAAGTTGCCTCAGAAGCTATGGGCTGAAGCTGTGTCAACCTCAGTCTATATCTTGAATAGATGCCCAACTAAGAAGCTTGAAGGAAAAGTACTAATTGAAGTATGGTCTGGAAAGAATCCAAGGGTGGATCATTTGAAGGTATTTGGCTAATTGGTTTTCAGACATGTTCCAGATCAGAGAAGGACCAAATTGCAAGATAAGAGTAAAGCTATGGTGCTTATAGGCTATCATGATACATGAGACTACAAACTTTTTGATCCTATCAATGACAAAGTGGTGATTTGCAGAGATGTCTTGGTGCTAGAGAATGAGCAATGAGATTGGAATTTGATGCAAACCAGCTTACAAAAGAGAATCCCTGTAGTGATTGATGAAGGGATTGAAGCTGAACAATCACTTGATGAAATACACACAAGTGAAGATAGAATTGAGTCCAATGATACTCAATCCAATCCAAGTCAGAGAGCTCATAGGACCAGATCAAGATCAAGCAGATTCAATGACTATGAAATTCACTCAGATGATCAGATTAATGCAGAAGGTGAACTGATTCATCTAGCACTATTAGCTGAAGCAGAACCTGTGAATGAGTCAGATGCAATGAAGCAGAAGGTGTGGCTTGATGCTATGCATGAAGAGATCAAGTCAATTGAAAAGAACAAGACTTGGATTCTGGTTGAACTTCCAATTGGCAAACATCAAATAAGAGTCAAATGGATTTTCAAACAGAAACTAAACCCTGATGGATCAGTCTCAAGACACAAAGCAAGATTGATTGCAAAAGGGTTTCTACAAAGGCAAGGAGTAGACTATCCTGAAGTATTTGCTCCTGTGGCCATAATAGAAACCATAAGGTTGGTTATAGTTGTGGCATGTGCTAAGAATTGGCCTCTGTTTCAATTAGATGTCAAGTCAACTTTTCTTCATGGTCCATTGGAGGAGTAAGTGTATGTTCAACAACCATCTGGATTTGTTGTTGAAGGCAAGGAGCAGCATCTGTATAGATTGAAGAAAGCCTTGTATGGAATGAAGCAAGCTCCAAGAGCTTGGAATAGGAGAATAGATTCATTTTTCTTTAATCTCAAATTCAGAAAGTGCACTGTTGAGCATGGAGTTTATGTCAAGCAAGAAGCAGATGGTGAATTACTGATCATATGCCTTTATGTTGATGACTTGTTGGTCACTGGATCAAATTTGAGTGCAATTGAAGAGTTCAAAAGGATTATGGAGTGTGAATTCGAAATGACTGACTTAGGAAGGTTGAGCTACTTTCTGGGCATGGAATTCACAAGCACACCTACTGGTTTGATTATGCACCAAAGGAAATACATAAGTGAAGTATTGAAGAGGTTCAACATGAGTACTTGCAACTCATTAGCCAATCCTGCTACACCTGGTGAGAAATTGACAAGGGATGAAGAAGGAGAAGTTGTGAATGAAACAGTCTTCAAGCAAATTGTAGGGTGCCTAAGATTCCTATGCAATAGCAGACCTGATATATGCTATGGAGATGGCATCATTAGTAGATTCATGAGCTGCCCAAAGAAGTCACATATGCAAGCAATAAAGAGGGTGATGAGATACATTCAAGGCACTTCAGATTATGGAATTCTTTTCCCTACTGGAAGACAGAAAACAGAGATGGAATTGGTTGGGTTTACTAATTCTGATTATGGTAGAGACATGGTTGAAAGGAAGAGCACTTCATGTTACTTATTCTTACTCAACAAAGCTCCCATCTCATGGTGTTCAAAGAGACAAGAAGTGGTTGCATTGTCTAGTTGTGAGGCTGAATACATTGCAGGGAGTTATGGAGCTTGCCAAGCAATGGGTTGGAAGAATCGTTGAAGGAGATAAAGGTGAGTGTGAAGACTCCATTGCAGCTCAACATAGACAACATTTCAACAATCAACTTGTGCAAGAATCAAGTAAGCCATGGTGGGAGTAAACACATAGAGGTGAGGTTCCATTACATAAGGAACTTGGTGAACAAAGGCAAACTAGAGGTGGTGCATTGTAAAACTGAAATGCAAGTGGCTGATGCTTTTACTAAAGCATTGAAAACAGAAAGGTTTGAAGAATTAACGATGAAGATGGATGTTCAATCATCAAAGCTCTTGACTTAAGGAAGAGTGTTGAAAGCAAGAATAATTCAAGAGCTTAACTAATGATTAAGAGTTAGCTAAAATATGTAAATCTTAGAGTTTCTATTATTGGGAACTTGTTTGTTATTGTTAGTTGGTAGTTAGCCTAAATACACTATAAATAGCTATGTGTTGATACATTGAGGAATATATGAGAAACTACTATTTTTCTCTAACTCTCTTATTCGCCTATCTCTTCTTTCTTTCTTTCACTGTTCCAACAAATACACAAGGATCCGCTGGTAGTATACCCAGCGGATATTAGCACGGTTTGGGGTGAATATGGGTCCAAAAATGAAGTAACGGGGCACGTCCGGGTAATGCACTATCCGGATTCATTGTCATCCCTAGATGTGGAGAACGTTTAAAAAACTTACTCTTGGAATAAATGAATCATTCTTATAAAAATTAAGTATATACTTTTATAAAAATATTATTTATTTTTACAAAAGTTTTTTTGAATTCATTAAATAATATTCTTATGACAATCACTAAACTTTCCCAATAATTTTATTGTGTGATAAGGGTTGTAGAAATAATGACGTGGTGGTAGTGTCTGTATATTACTCGATATTGGTAAAATTAAAATCTACAAACAAGAAAGTACGGTACACTTTATCATCATCATATATATATATATATATATATATACTGCACTGCTGTACGTCTATAGACATAAATAATTCGTTTGTCAGAACTGACATACATCGGAATGAGGGTAGATATAAAAATGAAGTGAACGCTACTTGTGTGAAAGCAATAGGAAAAATAAATAATTTTAATAAATTAAGAATAATATACAATATTCTTATATGTGTCTTATAACATTTAGAGTAATATTTTCTAAACACAACCCACCCATAATTATATACATTACACTGAATATTCATATAAAAGAGATAAATATAATTTCTTAAACAAAAAATAACAACGAGTGAAATCAAGTCAAAGAAAATATGGTATATTGCGAATACAATTTCAAATAGTATAATAGTCGATGTATATTCATTATTTTTTATCTGTTACAATCAACATCAATATTTAAATTACTCTTATATTATATTGTAACTGATCAAAATAATGAATAGACATCGATTCTTATATTATTTGAACTTGTCTTCATAATGTAATATATTTTATTTGACTTAATTACACTTGTCGTCAGTTTTTGTTTAAGAAATTACAATTATCTTTCTTACATGGTAGTGTAATGTGTATATATAATTAATGTGGATAATATATGTAATTTCACTAAAAATTAGGGGATATCAGTGTAATTTACTATAACATTTGTCTTTTTCATACAACATTTATCTTTGAGTTTCAATTCCTCACCATTAATGGATAAGTCTATCTCCTTTCCTATGGCCAAGAGTTATCATAATAGAGAACATAATAATTATTATTATGCTAAAAACAACTTCAAGAACAACAATTTATTCATGTTATTATATGTAACAATAAAAAAATCACTAGTTGCAATAAGTATGGTGAAGATTTTCAAATTCCAATAATGGAATTGTCTTTTTGTGGACACGAGTTCGGCTTAATATATTTGATTCACGCCTCACTTTTTTAAGAATCCGAGGTTGCTGAAATTAATTTCTCCACAAATGAGAAATCATCATTTTGTTTGTTGAATCATCTTTTGAGTCAAACAACAACTTGCCCCAACAGTAATTTTATTACACTTCTGACCTACTTATTTCACATTGCTCATTAATTTTACTACTTCATATTCTACTTGCTATAATTGACTAAAAAAGTAATCTATTAAAATTTTAATAATTATATATTTTTACCTTTTATTTATTGCACATGATGTAGACAATATGTGAGACTCTAGACCTATTTGGGATATAATAGAGATTAACTATCTAATTTTTTTGTATCTAAAGTGTGTCCAAATCTAATTACATTATTTGGTGAAACATGATTGATTTGAGACATTAGGAAAATGATTTTTTAACACAGTTAATCATTGTTCTTTATGACATGCCAACAGCTAGCGTTTCAAGGACTTCAAGAGTTCAAGGCAACCGTCATGAAATTAATTGGAACGCGTTTTAGATCATATCCGAAGTGTTCAATCAAGGGCACATAATTTATTTTCAACTCCCATCATTGTTTCTAAATGTTGCTTTCTTTATGTATCAAAAGATGTTGCTTTCTTTTTATTTTACATTCTCTAGGACCTCATCTATCTTAAACTAGTTTATACCGTTAATTTTATTTTATCTAACCGAATAAATGATGACTGAAGTTAAAATCATAATTGACATATATGTGACTCTGATGCAAATTTCAATATTGATTATTGAATATTATTTGAAAGATTAACGATACAAATTTGCAAATTTCAAATAAGACTAACAAAGTAATATTTATACAACGTTGATGTAAAAATGTATACAAAATCATTATATTAGTTACTATTCATTTGAATTACTTTTTCATAAAGTCAATGATTAAATATTAATGGATGATAATACAGTGATAATTTATAAAACTCATGCTATGACTTTCTCTAATATGATTTACCTACTCAAAACTAATGGCACCAATAGTCATAGTATAAAACTTATGATCTCTATCTCCCGTGTTTGGAACATCTATTATATATTATATGATGGAGTTACCTCTCCAAATAACTATTATTTTTTTGTAACAAACAAGATTTCAACCCAATTATTTAAGGGGAAATATAGTCATGCATGTACCAATCATTAATAATCCTTTAGTTTTCTACATAAGGATTTGGGTGCTACTCATATATGCATGGAAGATTTATATTACTTAATAAAACCTATAAACTTAAACCATATGTGAATAATAAATTTAATATTTGAAAAAGCAAATCGATCTTGATTTATTGATATTGAGCCCAAAAAGTTGGAAGGCATAGAAAATGGAATCAAAGGAGAATCTTATGTAGGGTGTCCTAGTTGATTTCAAGTTAAATGATATAAGCGTGTTGAGTTTATAATTAATCAGTCATCAAAGTAAGAATGCCTAGTAATTAGCATTTTAATTTGTAAACATTTTCTTAGAAACTGTTTATGTGCTTTTAAGATTATATATTGTGTCCGGATAAAATGTTTTTATATACATGTATTGACTTTAGTATACTAAAGTATGAGATAAAAAAAAAACTTCTAATCCTAATCTCTAGTAACACGTGATGGTAGTAGCCGCATAAGTTTTGAAAATATAAGGCACAATTGAAGGTACCTCTTTAATGAATCTATCGTCTTATTCTCACTACGATAGATAATGCAATTAACAACAGTCATTCAACCGTGCTTCATAGAAAAACATTGTTAAAATCAAGGTGTAAAATCATTAACATCGCTTGCTTGAGTGAGCACTGTTAATTTGGATAGGCAGATATAACATCAACAACGCACGTATGAATGAATGCTGTTGAATTAGCATTGGTTTGAATGAGTTCTGTTTAACAATGCTCATTTATGCAAACATTGTTAATGGACATCTATTCAACAAAACTTTTTGTAGAGCACACAATTGATTAGATATTTTCTACAATGCTATCTTAAATGTGTGTAGTTCATTAGATATCTTCTATAACGCTTTATTAAATGTGCATTGTTGATTGGATACGACGTTTAAATATCATAACAATTAACACTTTCTAAACGACATTCTATCATTTATGTGTCTCTTCGTTCCATGAAGTTCTTTTGCTTCATGATATGGGTTGTTGTTGTTACCGTAACTTGCAGCAATTCTAAATGGCACGAAATAATTCTTACTGGCTGAGTCACGACCAGATCGCCCTCTTTAAGACGTTTCGTGGTACTTCCCAAAAATGTGCAAGCAGACTATCAACCACACCATCCCCAGGATAAAACAACCTAGTTCTCTATTATTGAATTCATACTGCACTGTAAGAATTGATCTTAAATACACCCACCACAATATGGCTACCAATGTCAATTCTCAAAATTCCCATAGTATGACTACCAATGTCAATTCTCGAAATTCCCACAGTATTGCTACCAGTGCCAATTCTCGATAATCCCACAGTATGACTATTAGTGCCAATTCTTTTCTCACAATCTGCCTACCAGTGTCAGTTCTCGAAATACTCGCACTTTGGCTACTAGTGCCAATTCTTTTCCCACAATCTGACTGTTAGTGTCAGTTTCCGAACTTCCCACAATATGGCTGCCTGTGCCAATTCTTAGTGCCACGGAAAGAAAACAGGAAAAGTTTGCTGAAAATGCGTCGGCGGAAAATATGAGGGAGAAAGAAAAAGTCAAGTAAAAATGTACTCAACTTTGGTGCAAGAAAATATGAAGGGAGAAGGCTTCTATTTATAGCATGAGATTTTGTCACAACTTTTGCATCCTCCAATGTGGGACATGTGAGTTTTTTTTCTTCAAAATCTTCCAATGTGGGACTTGTGATTTTTTTCAATTTCATTACAACACAAGTTCCAACAATCCCCCACTTGAAATTAAAAAATGATTTCTGGGAATTTATGTGGTCTCAATAAGATTATGCATAAACAAATGTGTCATTTGACTTCAACATTTGCATAGTGAATAAGATCCAGATTTTACTAGAGTGACTCGTAGTCTTGAACTCTATCTCCGACATCGAACCACTCAACCTTTTCAAAGGTGTATTGAATAAAGCCTGTGCGTTAAAGGCCATGCACGTCTATCCCAATTTAGTGAACGCTCTAGAAATTTATGCCCCGAAATTTCATAGAAAGCGGCCCCCACTTCCACATTCACATAGGTGAGTCTATCAAAAGTACTCATGTAGTCTAGGTACTCCACTCTAATTGGACTATAGATTTCATTAAGAGTTTAACTCATCCTTACATATACTGCATGAATCATGCTTCACATAACTTCATAGCATGTTCATTCTCATATCACTTCACAACTTGTTATTAACCATTGCACCTATTTCTTGGGATCTCCAGTAAGTTAGGTCAGGTTACCATCGTGAGTGATCTTCGTTCTAAGGGCAATAATCCCATAAATTTGGAAGTATTATGGACTTTCTCTCTAGCTAGTCCTTTCGTCAAAGGATCTGCTAAATTATTCTCAGTGCGTACATGATCCACTCTAACAGCTCCTGTAGAGAGTAACTCTCTAATGGTTCTGTGCTTACTACGTATTTGTTGTTTCTTATCGTTATAAAAACGATTCTCAATTTTTGCAATAGCCGCGGTACTATCACAATGGATCATCACAGCTGATATTGGTTTTTCCCAAAGGGGAATATCTGCAAGAAAGCTTCTCAACCAACTTGCTTCTTCACTAGCTATTGCTAGTGCTATCATCTCAGCTTCCATAGTGGATTGAGCCAAAATAGTCTGTTTCTTTGACTTCCAAGAAACAGCCCTACCAGCTATGCTAAATATCTAGCCACTAGTTGCTTTGGAATCATCTGAAAGAGTGTTACAATCACCACCGCTGAATCCTTCTAGGTCAGTTGGAAACCTTCGAAAATGTAATCCAAGGTTTATTGTTTTCTTAAGGTACCTCATTATCCTTTCTATAACATGCCAATAATCCATACTAGGTCTAATGGTAAAGCTGCATAATAGTCCCACAACATAGGCAATGTCGGGCCTAGTGCAATAAGTGACATACCGAAGGCTGCCAATGATGCTAGCATACTTAGTTTGTCTTACACCTTCACCAGTGTTCCTAAAAAGTTTTACATTTGGATCATATGGTGTGCTAGCAGGTTTACAGTTAAAATATGTATATTTCTTTAGGATCTTTTCCACATAGTGAGATTGATCCAAAGAAATTCCTTCTTTTGACCTAGTAATGTTTATACCAAGGATTACGCTTGCCTCTCATAAGTCTTTCATATCAAAGTTGTTACACAACAATGATTTTACATTGTTCACAACATGAATGTTGGAACCAAATATGAGCAGGTCGTCAACATAGAGACATATGATAGTGTAAATGTCATTTTCTGATTTGTAATAAATGCATTTGTCACTTTCATTCACCTTAAACCCATTCGATACAATTAAGTTGTCAAACTTTTCATGCCATTGTTTAGGTGCTTGCTTAAGACTATACGATGACTTATATAACTTGCAGACCTTATTTTCTTGCCCATGGATTACAAAACCTTCAGGTTGTTCCATATAGATTTCTTCTTCCAAATCACCATTTAAAAAAGCGGTCTTACATCCATTTGATGTACTACTAAATCATGTATCGCAGCGAGCTATATTAGTACTCTAATAGATGTTATTCTAGTAATAGGTGAAAATGTATCGAAGAAATCTAAATTTTCTCTTAGTCTGAAACCCTTGGCTACAAGGCGAGCCTTATATTTATCCACTATGCCATCAGGTTTCAGTTTCTTTTTCAAAACCCACTTATAACCAATCGGTTTGCAACCAGGTGACAAGTTAGTCAAGTGGCAAGTCTTGTTAGACTCTAGAGAATCCATCTCATCATTTATAGCATCTTGCCACAAGTCAGCATCCAAAGAAGTCAAAGCTTCTTGGATAGTTGATGGACCCTCCTCCAATGTATAGACCATATAATCAGGTCCATACTCTTTTGCAATTCTTGCTCTCTTACTTCTTCTGGGTTATATTTATAAACCTTCATCACAATCCCTAATCACAAGTGTGTGACTAGTTGATATGCCCCACTATTCCTCAATTTAAAAAGGAATTTCATTTCATTGAAATGAACATCATTAGACTCAATGATCACTTTCGCGTTAAGGTCATAAAACCTGTACGCCTTCCTTTTCACAACATACCCAATGAATACACATTCATAGGCTCTCCTAGCGAGTTTAACTCTTTTGGGGTCTGGTTTCCGGACATAAGCCAGAAAACCCCAAGTTCTCAAATAAGACAAGTTTGGTTGTCTATTCTTAAAGATTTCATATGGAGATATTTTGCTTTTAGCCTTGGGGACTCTGTTTAGCACATAGAACATAGAAAATAAAATTTCACCCCACCAAGAGGGTGCTGCACCAGAACTTAACATAATAGCTACTACTAATTCAGTTAAAGTTCTATTCTTTCTTACACCTTTACCATTCATTTCAGGTGAATATGGTGTAGTTGTTTCATGAATAATGTCATTTAATTTATAAAAATCATTAGACATGCTAGAATCATACTTAGTGCCTCTATCGCTTCTGAGTTTATTTATTTTCTTATTAAATTGATTTTCAATTTCAGTCACAAACAACTTTAACATGTCAAGTGCTTCACTTTTATTTTTCATCAGATATATGTAACACCCCAAATTTTAAGTCTTTAAAATTATAGTATCAGTCCTCGGATCCTCGCTTGAGCTAGAGATTCTCGCCTGAGCGAGAAAGGATCACCTGGGAGGGTGAAATCTTGGACTATACTGGAAGATTCTCGCCTGAGCGAGAGTTGCCTCGCCTGGGCGACAAATGGAAAACTGGGGCTGTTGACACTGTGAGATTCTCGCTCGAGCGAGAGGGTCAGAGTTGAGTTTTTAAAATGGGCGGGATTTTCTCGCTCGAGCGAGAGAAAGCTCGCTAAAGCGAGAACCCGACGAGAACATTAAATGGGGGAGAACCCCAAACACATTTTAGGTTAAGAATTGAAGAGAGGTGAGAGAAGAGAGCATTCCCAAGGTCTAGGAGCTTTGATTCTTGTTCAAGAGCTTGAGAAGAGGTAAAACTCTCTATCCTAACTCTCTTCTTCCCTTGATAACCCCTTTTTGGTATTATGGATCTCTTCTCAAAATGTGTAAAACCATGAAAACTCTCTCTTTCGAGTTATGGTGCATTTTATGTCGTTTGTACCTCGTAAACTCTTGGTTTTGAGTTAGTATTCCAAGAATGGAAAGGGGTTTGTGGGTTGGCTCATGGAAACCCAAAACCCTAGAGAGAGAAAATGAGGTTAGAGAGGAAAGATGGGTGAAATGCTAGAGGTAGAAGATGAGTTGCTTTACAATGTTAAAATATGAGATGATATGTATGGGTTAGATGGTTGAAAACTCTTAATGAAAGTAGTATAGGACCATTGTGAACATGATAAATATCTTGTACGTTTAAATGATGCAATATAAGTTATTTATTTGTTATTTGGAATGAATGACTAACATTGTGTTATGTGGTGGGAATGAGGAAAGATCCTAAGTTTGGAGGTAGTGCCGGTGGAACTTGCGAAGTCACCAAAAACCAAACCCAACACTCACCGAGGTAAGGATAAGTCTTTAATATATGCATTATGAGGAAAATGCGTGGAATTTCTGTATGAATTATGAATTAAATGTTATTGGGGGAGTACCAATGGAAAGATGACTCAAATGAATTAAATGTTATTGGGGGAGTACCAATGGAAAGATGACATAAATGAATTAAATATTATTGGGGGAGTAACAATGGAAAGATGACTCAAATGAATTAAATGTTATTGGGGGAGTACCAATGGAAAGATGACTCAAATGAATTAAATGTTATTGGGGGAGTACAAATGGAAATATGACTCAAATGAATTAAATATCATTGGGGGAGTACCAATGGAAATATGACTCAAACGAATTAAATATTATTGGGGGAGTACCAATGGAAATATGACTCAAATGAAATAAATATTATTGGGGGAGTACCAATGGAAATAAGACTCGAAACCTATTGGGGAAGTACCAATGGAAATAAGACTCGAATTATAATGACATAAATGATAAATCACTTAGTCACTATAAATATATATGGGTATGTTTGTAGTGATGATGAGTGTATTTATGGTTTATGTATTGGTGGAGTGCCAATGAAAATAAAACTCGTTTTAGCCGACCAGAATGGGTTAGCGACTCTAGCTCGAGTTATGTAGCATGGTTTTTCAAAAGTATTGATGATGAAAAAGGTTTTTAAGAGTTTTTAAATCATATTACTGTTGAAACCTATTTAAATGTGGATTAACTGACATTGAGTTTTATTGAATTAATGACTTATTCCTTTGTGTTGTTTGTGCATGGTAAATGTTAATCCCATTGCAGGTAGGTGGACGGAGAAGGATGATTTTGAGTAGGGAATTAGGGACTTTTATTTTGACGTCTCTTTATCCATTATTTTGTAATTTTAATTTATTGTAATTGAAGTAACTTATGATACTATGATTATTATTTTTGTACATGATATTGATCATGGGTACTAGTAACTCGGGATATATGTAGCTATGGGTGTTCTGGAAACCCATAGCTAATTGTATGCGGGGGTTACTAGGTTACATTAATGAATTATGTTTTTCTGCTATCGAATGTTGTATGTTACTCATGGTTTAAAGATAGGGTGTGAGTGAGAAGCGAGACTTTTAAAGTAAATTTAATCACTCGGTAATTTATGATGGACTGTTAAATGTATGAAATTGAAATAAATAAGGAAAAATTTTCAAGGGTAGAATTTCGGGTCGTTACAATATACATAAGTGAAATCAGAACAGTCATCTATAAAAGTTATAAAATATCGTTTACCATTTCTGGTTAACATTGTATCAAATCTAAGGCTCAGGTTCTCACACTACTGACTTATGTGGTTTTTTAGTTATTTTAGTTTGACTGCATGATTCACAATTTTCAAAATCATTTTTAGATAACTTAGGAATTAATCCTATGTTACTTAAATTCGAAATAGCACGTTTATTAATATGACAACTCCTAGAATGCCAAATGTTAAAATCATACAACATGTAAACTGAATCAAAGTCTTACCAGATGTAAACTTCAGCTCCACATCAAAAGTTCCAACAATAATAGTGGTGTGAGTATCTCCCAACAACACTTTCTTGTTATAAGCATTTGTGTATATTTCAAATCTAGCACGATCATTGTAGACATGTCCTGAGGCACCAGTATCTACCCACCACCCATCACTTCCTCTAACCATAGTAACCTCACTAAACATTGTCACAAGTGGCTCCTCAATCATGTTGGCTTGTGGATTATTATCCATTGGTTGGTTTCTGCACTTGCGTGCCATATGATCTGACTTTCCGCATTTGAAGTAGATAGACATGTTGCCAGAGTCATTCTTAGCGGGTGGCTAAGCATATTGGACCTTCTGGGGGTTCCAATTCTTGTTGCCGCCAATGTTCCTAGCCTTAGTCTCATTGCGGTTTTGATTCTTAAAGTTGTTGCCTGTAGGCTTCAGAACCACACGTGAGAATTTCTTCTTAGTGTTTTTGTTTGATACAAAATAGCACATCATCTTTCTGATCTTTTCTACGAGCCTCTTCTTCAATGCGAAGACGGGTGATCAGAGATTCCAAAGAAAATTCTTTGGTCTTGTGCCTCAGGAAATTTTTAAATTCCTTCCAACTAGGTGGTAGTTTGTCAATAATGACATCCACTTGAAATTGCTCATCTAGGGGCATACCCTCAGAAATTATCTCATGAGCAATTTTATGTATCTCATGTGACCGAGACTACTGATTTATCATCAGTCATCTGATACTTAAGGTAGCGGCTAACATCATACCTTTTAGTCCCAACTTCCTCAGCATCATACTTTTGCTGAAGTGCATACCAAACTAATTTGGCAGACTTGTATGAGCTGTAGTAATCATAAAGATCAACATACAACCCATTAAGAATGAAATTCTTACATAAGTAATCATTTTCATTCCAGAGAGCTATATCAATAGCAACTTTATCCCTTTCCTTTTTTTCAGCTTGTTCAGGCAACACCGAGACATCAGTTTTCAAAACGCGTGCAACCTTTTTCACAGTTAGGAAAAATTCCATCTTGGTTTGCCAGCGTTTGACATTAGTCCCATCAAACCGAAATGATTTGTTCAGACCGAAGCTATTCGGACCAGTAATATTATCTACGAATGTCATTGCAGTATGAAACGTCTTAAAATTGTGTACCTATACTATAAGAGTACTTTTGATAGACTCACATATGTGAATATTATAAGGACCCAAATCCTATCCTTGAAATTTTTTCATTATTTTATTCATTTCACATACATTTTTCCTATAACTTAGATTCACAAGTTCAACAATCTTATTTTAATCCCAATCTCAAATCATACTAATTCCTTTAACGCAATATCCACAAACAAGTTCATTAAACAGAAAATCATAATTCATATTAATGTATCTCGGCAACTACTGCATACAACTAACTATGGATTTCCAGAATACCCATAGCTATAAATAATCAGAAGTTACAACATCCAAAATTACAATTATCCAAGTTGCATGTAATTAGTCATAATACAAAATAGCAAAATAAGGAAATCCAGGTCTTAAGCTCCTAAAGCATCAAACCAAGCACCCTCAACCATCCTGTTTACCTACAATGAGATTATCAATGGCAAATACACACAACACACAAAGGATTAAGTCATTAATTCAATAAATACCATTATAAGATAATCCACATTTTAAGGAGATTTAAGTAAACAATTTAGCATTCGAACATAAGGTAAACACGTCACATTTCCCAACTCATATCACTTCGTTCACTACTGGTATTTATGCATTCCTCCTCATCAAACCTTATCAACTTACTCATCATTGCTACATCACAAAGTTATATTCCACACATATATATTTATCTTAGTTCATGTATCTTACCACATGGGGCAAGTCCGACATTTGTTACAAATAGCCAATACCACTAAGGGCAAGTCAGTCACTACTACGAATATCCAATACCACTAAGGGCAAGTCAATCACGGCTACTAATAGCCAATACCACTAAGGGCAAGTCAGTCATTGCTCAACGAGCCAATACCACAAAGGGCAAGTCAATCACCGCTACGAATAACCAATACCAATAAGGGCAAGTCAGTCATTGCTCAACGAGCCAATACCACAAAGGGCAAGTTAGTCACCGCTAAGAATAGTCAATACCACTAAGGGCAAGTCAGTCATTGTTCAACGAGCCAATACCACAAAGGGCAAGCCAGTCATTGCTACGAATAGCCAATACCACTAAGGGCAAGTCAGTCATTGCTACATAACTTAAGCCAAAGTCGCTAACCAGTCATGGTCGTCTAAAAATATGTTTTCTTTTCATTGATTCGCCATCAACTCATAAACAGTAAATTCACACAATCATTATTACAAACATACCCATATATGTTTATAATAAATAAGCGATTCATAACTTGATAATTATCAACAACCAGAAAATTCACACATTTTCCATTACATACGCAAGTTAAAGACTTATCCTTACCTTGGTAAGTGTTGGGGTCAATTTTCGAGTAACTTTACAAGTTTTCTCCGTGATTTCCTCCAACTTTAGGATCTTTCCTCATCCCCACCAACCACAACAGAAGTCAATACTTTATTCACAACAATATACACACAACTCATATTACATTCATAAACATACATATTCACATTCTAATCAACATTCAACATTCATAAACCACATTCTAAATCTAACATTTCACCCATCTCCTTTTTTACCACATTCTCATTTGGGGTTTTGGGGTTTTCTTGAATCAACCCACAAACCCTTTCCATTCATTGAATACTAATTCTAAACCAAAAGTTTACAAGAGAGAAACTAAATAAAACGAACCACAAATCAAAAGGAAGAGTTTCCATGGTTTCTCACATTTTGAGAAGAGATCTCATACATCCAAAAACGAGTTTGAAAGGGAGAAAAAAGAGTTAGAATAAGGAGATTTACCTCTTCTCAAGCTTCTAGATGATTCTCACGAGTTCTTGCTCTCAAAATCACCTTATTCTATATTCTCTCTCAATTTCTCACCCTAAATGTGTTTGAGGGTTTCTATTTTAAAGTGAAATCGTCGGGTTCTCGCTCAAGCGAGAAAACCCGCCTTTTTAAAATTTCAGATATGTCTCTCTCGCTTAAGCGGGAATCTCACAGTCTCGACAGGTTCCAAAATGCCATTTCTCGCCTAGGTGAGACAACTCTCACTCAAGCGAGAGCACTCTCGCTCAAGCGAGATTTACAGGACTAATACTATAATTTAATGACTTTAAAATTAGGGTGTCACAAATGTGGAAGTGGGGGACGCTTTCTATGAAATTTCGAGGCATAAATTTTTAGAGTGTTCACTAAACTGGGATAGATGTTGTGACACCCTGAATTTAAAAGTCATTAAATTGTAGTATCAGCCCTGGGAATCTCGCTTGGGCGAGAATGGGCTCGCTTGAGCGAGAACCCGATGAATTTACTTTATAATAGAAACCCTAAACACATTTTAGGGTTAGAAATTGATAGAGAAGAGAGGAGAAAGTGATTTTGAGAGCAAGCACTCGTGTGAATCATCTAGAAGCTTGAGAAGAGGTAAATCTCTTGATTATGACTCTCTTTCCCCCTTTCAAACTCGTTTTGGTAATGTTGGACATCTTCTCAAAATAGGGGAAACCATGAAAACTCATCCCTTAGAATTATGGTTCGTTTTATGTTGTTTTTCTCTTGAATACTCTCGGTTTAGAGTTGGTATTTGATAAATGAAAAGGTTTGGTGGGTTGGTTTATGAAAACCCCAAAACCCCCAAAATGAGAATATGAGTAAAAAGGGAAATATATGAAATGGTAGAGGTAGGAGATGAATATGTGTTCTAATGTTGAATATAAGATGAATATGTATGTTTTGAATGTTTGGAAACTCTTAAGGAAATAGTTTTGGAAACTTTCAAAATGTGTGAATCTCTTGTATGTTTAAAGATGAAATATGAGCTGTTTATGTGTTATTTTGAATAAATGACTGACATTGTTGTTATTGGTGGGAATGAGGAAAGATCCTAAGGTTGGAGGAAATCGCGGAGGAAACTTGTAAAGTTACTCGAAACCGACCCCAACGCTCACCAAGGTAAGAGATAAGTGTTTCCATTTTATAAGAGATGATGTGAATCAGGGATGTGTAAGAGGTAATATGTTTGTAAGAATATTGTTGTTATCCTACCCGGAGAGGTAGTGGATTATTGTTGTTGTCCTACCCGGAGTGGTAGTGGATTATTGCTGTTATCCTACCCGGAGTGGTAGTGGGATTATTGCTGTTGCCTATCCGAAGTGGTAGTGGATCATCGTGGTAAAGACCTGCCCTATGTGGTGTGGGGAATTAACTAGACCTGCCCTATGTGGTATGAGAATTTAACTAGACATGCCCTATGTGGTATGCGGAATTAACTAGACCTGCCCTATGTGGTATGGGGAATTAACTAGACCTGCCCTATGTGGTATGAGGAATTAACTAGACCTGCCCTATGTGGTATGGGAAATTAACTAGACCTGCCCTATGTGGTATGGGGAATTAACTAGACCTGCCCTATGTGGTATGAGGAATTAACTAGACTTACCCTATGTGGTATGGGGAATTAACTAGACCTGCCCTATGTGGTATGGGGAATTAACTAGACCTGCCCTATGTGGTATGGGGAATTAACTAGACCTACCCCATGTGGTAAAGTAATAACTCGATCTATCCGATGTGGTATGAGATTAACTAGAGCTACCCGATGTGGTAGAGGATTATCTGTACGGTGTAGACTTGTTGAATATGATCAAGGGTAAATTACTATGGAATATGAATAATATAAAAAGGGTATGTTTGAAATGAAAGTTATAACACCTCAAATTTCGTTTTCGGATTGATTGGAAAACTTAGGGTGTTGAGGTGCATGCTTGAACATTCTCTCTTGGACGAGAGGGTCTCTCCTAAGCGAGGAACTCAACGTTTTAAGTTTGAGAAGTATAGGAACCTCGCCCAAGTGGAGAAGTGGTCGTTTGAGCGAAAGTGAAATCTGGAAAAGCTATCAAATTCTAGCTCGAGCTAGGATTTTCGCCTAGGCTAGAGGGGGGCCTTAGCATACTGCCCGATTCTCGCCCGAGCGAGAAATCTGCGCCCGAGTGAGTGCTTTCTAGTGTGAAATGTGAAAAAGTCGCGAAATTCTCGCCCAAGCGAGCCGTTCTCGCCCGGGCGAGAGCGTCAGAGCCCAACAATGGCTCCACCCAAATGGATCATTTTTCCCTCCACTAAGTCTCAAAACTCATTAAAACCTTCCTCTTGCTTCATGGTGACACATTTGGAAAAGCTTGGAGGTGAAAGAGCAACAATGGAGGTTGTAGGAGATGAAGGGAGATGTGGCTCTTTTGCGGAGCAACGGAGCTTACGCAACCTAAGGTGAGGGAGAAGATCATTGTGGTCTTAGAGTATTTCATTAGAGTCATCTTCTCCGATTTCCCTCAAGGATCGAAGCACATTAACGGATAGAAACTCATTTGAGTGTTTGTGGTCCATGTGAGAGTCTTTATTTTACATGAGGTTGTATTAGCCATAAAAGTGGAGATATATGTGTGGGAAAACCGTTTATTTAATTAAAACGCCATATGCTTATTTATGGTAATACACCGTCATGAAAGATGGTTCTAACGTTAATGTGTTATATGATGAAGAATATGTTGTGTGTAGTTTGTTTATGATAATGGTGTGTTATGAATGTTTGATTTTTTATGAATATACATGGGTATGTTTGTAACAAGGATTGTGAGATGTGTTGTTTAATGGTAAAAAGTAGAAATGGTTATGTTGTGTGATAATGATTATGTGTGAGTTGTTTATTGTTATAAACATATATGGGTGTGTTAGTAACAATGATTGTGTGATGAGGTGTTGATTTGTTAAGACTGGAGATGAGTATGTTTATGAAAATGACTAAGTTAAGAGTTGCTTTATTGTTATGAACATATATGGGTGTGTTTGTGACAATGAAGGTGTTGTGAATTATTTTACGATGAGGACACAATGAGATATGTTGTGTTTATCGTGTGTATGACATTGATGTGATATTTTGTGTTGTTGTATGAAATGAGATGTAAGTAGAAGTCTTTAAGTAGCATGTTGAAATGGATAATATGTGGATTCTCTGATTTTGTATAATGATAAAGTGATGAATCGCTTAGTTATTGTAAACATATATGGGTATGTTTGCAATAACGGAATGCGTGGATTTACTGTTTATGGATTGATGGTATATCAATGAAAAGAAAATATGTTTTTAGCCGACCATAAGTGGTTAGCGACTTTGGCTCAAGTTATGTAGCGATACTTTGGCTCAAGTTATGTAGCAATACTTTGGCTCAAGTTATGTAGCAATGCTTTGGCTCAAGCTATGTAGCGATACTTTGGCTCAAGTTATGTAGCGATACTTTGGCTCAAGTTATGTAGCAATACTTTGGCTCAAGTTATGTAGCAATGCTTTGGCTCAAGCTATGTAGCGATGCTTTGGCTCAAGCTATGTAGCGATACTTTGGCTAAAGTTATGTAGCGATACTTTGGCTCAAGTTATGTAGCGATACTTTGGCTTAAGTTATGTAGCGATACTTTGGCTCAAGTTATGTAGCAATGCTTTGACTCAAGCTATGCAGCGATATTTTGGCTCAAGTTATGTAGCAATACTTTGGCTCAAGTTATGTAGCAATGCTTTGGCTCAAGATATGTAGCGATACTTTGGCTCAAGTTATGTAACGATACTTTGGCTCAAGTTATGTAGCAATGCTTTGGCTCAAGCTATGTAGCGATACTTTGGCTCAAGTTATGTAGCGATACTTTGGCTCAAGTTATGTAGCGATACTTTGGCTCAAGTTATGTAGCAACGCTTTGGCTCAAGCTATGTAGCAAAACTTTGGCTCAAGTAATGTAGCACAAAATGAATTTATAAAACAAATGGTTTACTAACCCCTTCAAAATGTGGATTATCTTATAACAGTATTTATTGTTTTGATGACTTACTCCTTCGTGTGTTGTGTGTATTTGCCATTGATAATCCCAATGCAGGTAAACATGGTAGTTGAGGATGCTTGGTTCGAGGCTTTAGGAGCTTAGGACTTGGATCCTCTATTTTGCTTTTTTTGTGTTGTAAATTGTTATTTGGAAGATTGTATTCGTATTCATTTAACTTACTACATTTTTGTGTAATGCTGGATACTAATAACTATGGATGTTTTGGAAACTCATAGTTAAACATATGCGGTAATTACCGATGAAGGTTATAGATGAATTATGTTTTTTGCAGCATGAGATGTATATTAACATAATATATTATAAAGATAGTTTTACGAAGTGATTATGGAGGAATTAGAGCAAGATGTTGAATGTATGTATAAAAAGATTAAAATAAAGGAAAAATTTTCAAGGGTAGAATTTGGGTCCTTACAAAAGTAATATGCATGCTATAGAATATATATTATGGGATATATATACTATAGGGTGAATATGAATAATGTGAAAAGGGTATGTTTGGATGAAAGGAATATGCATGCTATAGAATATATATTATGGGATATATATACTATAGGGTGAATATGAATAATGTGAAAGGAATATGTTTGAATTGAAAGGAATATGCATGTTATAGAATATATATTATGGGATATATATACTATAGGGTGAATAGAACAACATGGAAATGGAAGGAAGGAAATATGAATGTTTATATTTATGTGCTTGTGATTATAATTTATTCCAATGCTTATTTATACTTAAAATGTGGATTATCTTGCAATGTTAGTTTTGAACTAATGACTTAGTCCCTTGTTTTTATTGTGTGGTTTATGATAATCCCATTGTAGGTAAACGAATGAATTAGGGATGCTTGATTTGGAGCTTTAGGCGCTTTTAAATCTGGAGTATGTTATTTACCCTTTTTGTATCATAAATGATTATATGCGGATTTGAATATTTGTAACCATGACCATATATCTTTGGAATACTTGTAACTATGGGCAATGTTACTTTGGGACACCCATAACCATTGGTATGTCGAAAGTACCAAGATTAATTAAAATGAATTATGTTTTTCTGCCTTATGAAGGGGCGTATGATTGTTACATGTTAAAATGATCGGGAAATAACAAGGGTGATTAAAGTAAAGCCATTTGGTTTATCATTTTAAGTTATATGGGAAATTTACATGTGTGAATGATTTAAAATAATGAGAAATTTTCAAGGGTAGAATTTGGGTCCTTAGAGACGTGCATGACCTTTAACGCACGTGCTTTATTGAATATACCTTTGAAAAGGTTGTGTGTGGTTCGATGCCGGTGATAGAGTTCAAGACTATGAGTCACTCTAGTAAAATCTGGATCTTATTCACTATGCAAAGGTTGAAGTCGTATTATGCACAATCTTATTGAGACCACATAAATTCCCAGAAATCAGTTTTTAATTTCAAGTGGGGGATTGTTGGAACTTGTGTTGTAGTGAAATTGAAAATATTCACAAGTCCGACATTGGAAGATTTTGAAAAAAATCTCACAAGTCCGACATTGGAGGATGCAAGATGTAAGGACCCAAATTATACCCTAAAATTTTCGTTCGTTTATTTCTGAACATACCAACAATAATAGTCCGTCTCCTTATAACTAACTTCATGAGTTTCCTTTTGTTATAATTATACTTCGCCTTCAACATTAAGGACTACACTACTCAAGCATTTTGGGGTTCAAACCCATAAACTTCACATTCTAATTAAAAAGGACTCCGTCCCCACACAATTAACAGTAATTCATCAAGATCACAAGGAACTGGGTTACAGATTTAATGGTTCATGTAATAGGTACAAATGCATGTATAATACAAAACAACATGCCACTATCCCTATTACATCCAAATAAAAGGAACTACACTGACGTGCCTCCTGGATCTGCTAATCCTTTGCTTTACCTGTACACCGATTATCACCAATAGCGTTATCAAGAAACAAAAGGGAGTAAGATAACAAATTCAAGATAATCAGTATGAATAAATCGAAGTAGGATAATTATAATGGGAACATGCATATATATATATAATTCTATCAGTAAAGTAATTCAACCGTTAAGATACACTAAACTATCAATCTACCATGTATCAACCACATTCAATATCAATTATCCCAATACCTTGTAGGGTAGTTCTATGCCACGAAGGCTATTCAATACCACATAGGGCAAGTCTATGCCATGTAGGCTAATCAATACCACATAGGGAAAGTCTATGCCATAAGGGCTAATCAATACCACATAGGGCAAGTCAATGCCACGAAGGCTAATCAATACCACATAGGGCAAGTCTATGCCACGAAGGCTAATCAATACCACATAGGGCAAGTCTACGCCACGAAGGCTACTCAATACCACATAGGGCAAGTCTATGCCACGAAGGCTAATCAATACCACATAGGGCAAGTCTATGCCACGAAGGCTAATCAATACCACATAGGGCAAGTCTACGCCACGAAGGCTATTCAATACCACATAGGGCAAGTCTATGCCATGAAGGCTAATCAATACCACATAGGGAAAGTCTATGCCACGAAGGCTAATCAATACCACATAGGGCAAGTCTATGCCATGAAGGCTAATCAATACCACATAGGGCAAGTCTACGCCACAAAGGCTATTCAATACCACATAGGGCAAGTCTATGCCATGAAGGCTAATCAATACCACATAGGGCAAGTCTATGCCACGAAGGCTAATCAATACCACATAGGGAAAGTCTATGCCACGAAGGCTAATCAATACCATATAGGGCAAGTCTACGCCACGAAGGCTAATCAATACCACATAGGGCAAGTCTATGCCACAAAGGCTAATCAATACTACATAGGGCAAGTCTACGCCACGAAGGCTACTCAATACCACATAGGGCAAGTCTATGCCACGAAGGCTAATCAATACCACATAGGGCAAGTCTACGCCACAAAGGCTACTCAATACCACATAGGGCAAGTCTATGCCACGAAGGCTAATCAATACCACATAGGGCAAGTCAACACCACGAAGGCTATTCAATACCACATACTAAACAATAACCAATTTACTCTATTATCGTAACAATAATGCCATTACATTTACCTTTTCCATCAAATCATTAACTATGGAAACACAGCTCCCTTACCTTGGCGTGTGTTGGCGTTTGACGGCTTGTTTGAATCTACTCCGCTTCCTCCAACCTTAGGGTCTTTACCCATTCATACACACACAAAAACAACATCAATAATATATTTGTAACATCACATTATAACTCATTTAACATGTTTCTACGACAAATTAATTCATACTCCGATAACTCTCAAAACTATCTCTATTTAGACTCCCATCTGCATTCATAAACATTTAATCCCTCCTTCCTCATCACCAATCATAAACCACAACTCAACTTACCATTTTCCAACCCCTTTTTCTTCACCATTTCGTTTGTAGGTTTTGGGGTTTCTTAATATCAATATTTTTCAACTATCATCTCCAAATAGACACTCTATAATATGAGGTTTCGAGAAAGAAGTTAACTAAAACGAACTACTACATCAATGGAGAGAGTTGGGTCATTTTCCAACTCAAAGAGAAGAGACCCCAATAATCTTAATGAGTTCCTAAGTAAGGAGAAGTGTTAAAATCAAGAGGTTTACCTCTTCTCTAGCTTCACGTAGCCTTTATGTGAGCTCTAGCCAAGAAAATCACTTCCTCTTCTCCTTTCTCTCAAAACTCCCCCCATTTTCGTGTTTGGGGCTCTATTTTAGGTTTCAGGATTTTAGATTCTCGCTCAAGCGAATAAGTGTAATCGATTACCATATGGTGTAATCGATTACAATGTGAAAAATACACATATCTGATGCTTTTAATATGTTGTAATCGATTACGAGTATAGTGTAATCGATTACATCATGTAAAATACACAGGTCTGATTAGTTTATCAGCATGTAATCGATTACCAGGATTGTGTAATCGATTACACTGTTTTTTTTAAAACACAATCTCACAGTATCACCCTCTCGCCCAGGCGAGCCATCTCGCCCAAGCGAGGCTCCCAGGTAAAATTTTGGGAGGAATACTGGTGCTCTCGCCCAAGCGAGAGATTCTCGCTCAAGCGAGAGATTCTCGCTCAAGCGAGAATCAGTCAGTAGCTCCCAAACTGACTGAGTTTCACCATGTTCCAATTATCAAACTTTTAGGGGGTTACACAAGAGTTGTGACAAAATCTCATGCTATAAATAGAAGCCTCATCCGTTCATATTTTCTTGCACCAAAGTTGAGTGCGTTTTTACTTGACTCTCTCTTTCTCCCTCATATTTTCCGCCGATGCATTTCCGGCAAACTTATCCCCCTTTCTTTCCGTGGCAGTAAGAATTGGCATAGACATCCATATTGTGGGAAGTTCGGAAACTGACACTCGCAGTCAGACTGTGGGAAAAGAATTGGCAATGGTAGCCAAAGTGCGAGTATTTCGAGAACTATCATTGGTAGTCAGGTTGTGGGAAAAGAATTGACAATGATAGCCATACTATGGGATTATCGAGAATTGGCACTGATAGCCATACTATGGGAATTTCAAGAATTGGAACTGGTAGCCATAATGTGGGAATTTCGAGAATTGATACTGGTAGCCATATTGTGGTGGGTGTATTTAAGATCGATTCTTACAGTGTAGTACGAATTCGATAACAGAGACCTGAGCTGTTTTATCTTGGGGACGACGTGGTTGATAGTCTGCTTGCACATTTTTGGGCAATAGCACGAAACGTCTTAAAGAGAGCGACCTGATCGTGACTCAGCCAGTAAGTATTATTTCGTGCCATTTAGAATTGCTGAAAGTTAGATAATAATAGTTGCAAATATGCCAAGGATGGCTGTAGCACTTCTCTTTCCATTTGAATCTATATTCATATTTCAGAATGAGAATCTCAACTTAAAGATGGTTTTATTTATATTGCTCAAAAATTTGATGTTGTTCTCAATGATGGACACTATCAATTTTGTAACAATCTTTACAAGCTAATATTTAAAGATGGAACAATATTGCAGAGGTGATTCATTTTTGCTGTTTCATTATTCACCTTATATTATTATTAAATGCTTTTCCATTTCCCGTATTAATAGTAACCAAATCTTATGAATCTCACATTGAATTCTTAACGACTATAGGGGACAATGACCCGGACTATGTGGAATATCTTAATTCTATTTTGCACTTGGATGATTTCTTCGACTGCGGGACACTTTGAAGAATGAACAATTGTTGATGTTAATTTCTTTCTTGTTGTTTGTCTTTTGGATGGTTGTGCAAACTCCATGAACATTGTTAATTCTTAACTGCTTAATTTATTTTGAGCCCTGAACATTATATTTTTGAAACATATATAATTGTTTAAATTATGGTAATCTTGAAATTTAGAATATATATTTGTTGATAATTGTATATGCAGGTAATCGTTCAGCATTGTCCAGCTCCAGTCAAGTTTGATGTAATGTTAAAGAGTAGTTTAAGGAATTCAATATATAGATAGTAGCATAGGTATAGATTTAGCACATCTATAAATTATAACTTAAGCAATACATCATATTTAATGTTAATGTTCAATGTAATGTTTTGGTGTATGTAATCAATAGTACACTGTAATGTTGAATATATATACCTGTTCTGAAATTTAATTATGTTTTGAATACCATTTAACTGTTTTGTTCAATGTGTTTTGGTATTTATGTATGCCTTTTTTGTTGTTTTGTTCTATAAAAACGATCATTCAACCGCGCTTCCTAGAAAGCGCTGTTAAATTGGATAAGTGAATATCACTTCAATAGCGCAAATCTGAATGAGCATTGTTGAATTAGCAATGGCTTGAATGGGTTCTGTTTAACATCGCTCATTTAAGAAAACACTGTTAATGTAAATCAATTCAACAGCGTAGGCTTAAAGGAGCGCTGTTGAAAATTCATATCAACATCGCTTTCTTAAAGGTGTATTGAGGATGTTTGACAACACTTTCTTAATATAAGCAATTGTATATCTAATTTTAATATAAGTGTATAAGTAATTATATATCAAATTTTAATATAATTTTATTGTTATATTATGATTAGATGTGTCGTAGGTCTACTAACCTATTTAAATGTAGTCGGCGGTGTGAGTTCAGTTTAACAACGCTTGTTTGAGAAATCACTATTAATATAAATCTATTCAACAATGCTTTCTTAAAGGTGTGTTGTTGAAGATGTTTAATAGTTATTTCTTAATATAATTAATTGTATATATAATTTTAATATAAGTGTATAAGTAATTGTATATCTAATTTTAATATAATTTTATTATTGTGTTATGATTATATGTGTCTAGTTAAAATTATGTATACTAACCTATTTAAATGTAGCCACGATGGCAATGTTGCAGTGTGAGTTATGTTTAACAACGCGTGTTTAAGAATGTGTTGTTAATGTACATGTATTCAAAAACGCTTTCTTGAAGGTGCGTTGTTGAAGATGTCATATCAACAAAGCTTATTTAAATGAGCATTGTTGATTTGTTATGATGTTTTAAATATCAGAAGTTGATTCATATCCCTCTACACAGTTAAACTTGTACGTTAGAAAACCTCATACACTCTCAAACTTGTTTAAGTAGATAACCTACTTCATAAACGGCTTCCCAAAGTGTTGATCATGTTTCTCAAACCTCAGACACTCAGAAATGTACTCCACATGGAATGACTTCCATAAGAGGGTCATTCGTGCAAGGAGTAAGAACGTGATGTTACCAATTCAATGGAACACAAAAGGCCAACTATTAAACATGAAGGGTGGAAACACCTTGGTAAGCTACATTGGAGTCGTGGTTAGGCAGAATGTGCCAACAACATTCAGCTCTTGGATTAATGTTAGGTTGAATCGAGTGAAGGAGCATATTTGGAATGATATAGCAGTAAGTTTCTAGTTAAATATAACAATAAGTTTCTATTTAAATATAACATTAAGTTTATGTTTATGTGTTTTCAAGCAATGTATATGTGTTTCCACGCAACGTATATGTATTTTTATATGTTCATGCAACTTATATGTGTTTTTGTGTATTCATGCAATGTATATGTGTTAGCATGCAATTTATATGTTGTAATTATCTGTTTTAAGACAACTTTTGATATTGGTGAGGAGCACAAGGATTACATCCTTAAATCTGTCGGCAAGGCTCTCCAACAAGTCAGAACCGATGTCGATAAGTGTATCAGAGATGCTGATCGTAATGTCAACCTCAAACCTCCAACCAAATAATCTCATTGATGAGGCGAATTGTAAGACTTTTGTCACTATTCGCATACAAGATGACCCTTTCTTGGTAAAACCATCTTCTATGTATTGACTTTATTCTTATGATTTTGTATATATATGTGAATTTTGATGTTAATGTTATTTGTTTTTGCAGAAATTAAGTGATGAAAACCACAAGAGGGTATTTAAAATTTTGTATCCATACCGAGCTTCTCGAGCGGGGTATAGAGGAATCGAGGAAAAAATTGTAGGTATTGTTAATTTGTTAGTACATTATTAATTTATTATCTTTTGTATCCATATCTAATTACATTATTATTGGTTATGTATTAGCAGCTCAAACAAAGCGATACACCTTTGAGTATAGTATACCTCGATGTTTTGTGGGTGGATACCCTTAATAACAAGGATATCGTTATCATTTAATTAAACGTGATTTCCATATTTTATTTATCAATGTGATTAATTAACAATATATTTTTTCTTGATGTGTCAGATTTCCCTAAAAGAAAGGGAAGGAGATCTACAGATCTCAGATAGTTAAGTGGTACTTGATAAGGCACTAGAACTGCCTCAGTACTTTGGCCGTATCCGGGGTGCTGGATTTGCGGTTAGCTAGTGAACATTTGTACCCCGTCAAAAGCGTGCAACCAAATTTGAATTGACTCGGGTGCATAGCCAATTGGATACCCTCATGCAACGATTCAGTGAATTAGAACGTTCGTTGAAAAGGAAAGAGTCTGAGGGGCATCAACAAGCTGGTGATGTTCCTTATAACATCAGTGAGAGTTGAACACATCTACTCACAACATCCCCATTCCTGGGGTAATTTAATTAAGTAATTTTAATTTATTTGCCCTTTAGGTTAATTATAGTCCTAAACTAATTATATGTTTTAACATTTAGGGAATCAATACTTAAAAACTGTACATGAATGTCCCATCTAGGTGAGTAGTGGGTGTTGGTAAGGTGCACAACTTACTAGATGACATGCTTCATAATGCATGTATCCCACCCAATCACGTGAATGTTTCGATTGATGTTGCAATTGATTGTGACACCCTAGATTTTAAAGTCATTAAATTATAGTGTCAGTCCTGGAAGTCTCGCTTAAGCGTGAAAAGTGTCGCCTGGGTGAGAGAGGCTCACCTGGGTGAGTAAAATACTAGGCTATACTGAAGGATTCTCGCTTGAGCGAGAGGATCCTCGCTTGAGCGAGAGCTGTCTCGCCTGAGCGAGAGCTGTCTCGCTTGAGCGAGAGTTTTCTCGCCTGGACGAGAAGTGGCATTCTGGGCCTGTCGAGGCTGTGAGATTCTCGCATGAGCGAGAGGGTCATATATGAGTTTTTAAAATGGGTGGGATTTTCTTTCTTGAGCGAGAATGGGCTCGCTTGAGTGAGAACCCAATGCTGTTACATTAAATAAGGAACCCCAAACCCATTTTAGGGTTAGAAATTGAAGAGAAGTGAGAGAAGAGAGCATTTTCAAGAGCAAGGAGGCTAGAGAATCATCTAGAAGCTTGAGAAGAGCTAAATCTCTTGATTCTAACTCTCCCTCTCCCTTTCAAACTCGTTTTGGGTGTGTGGGATCTCTTCTCAAAATTTGGGAAACCATGGAAACTCATTCTTTTGAGTTATGGTTCGTTTTATGTTGTTTTTCTCTTGTAAACTCTTGGTTGAGATTTGATATTTTAAGAATGAAAAGGGTTTGTGGGTTGATTCATAAAAACCCCAAAATCCCCAAAATGAGAATATGAGTAAAGGGGGAAATAGGTGAAATGTTAGATGCAATAGATGAGTATGTGCTCTAATGTTGAAATATGAGATGAATATGTATGTTTTAGATGTTTGGAAACTCTTAATGAGAGTAGTTTGGAAATATTGAAAATGTGTAAATCTCTTGTATGGTTTAAGATGAAGTATAAGTTGTTTATGTGTATCTTGAATAAATGACTAACATTATTGTTATATGGTGGGGATGAGGAAAAATCCTAAGGTTGGAGGCGACATCGGTGGAACTTGCAAGGTTACCAAGGACAAAACTCAACGCTCGCCAAGGTAAGGATAAGCATTTTTCTTTGAGATATGCATTATGAGATGTGCAGTTTTATGTTGTTGACTCGAAAGGAATATGATGTGGAATGTATCAAAGAAAATTTATGTCTTGCCTTAGTGGTAATGGATTGAATGTCTTGCCTTAGTGGTATTGAATTGAATGTCTTGCCTTAGTGGTAATGAATTGAATGTCTTGACTTAGTGGTATTGAATTGAATGTCTTGCCTTAGTGGTATTGAATTGAATGTCTTGCCCAAGTGGTATTGAATTGAATGTCTTGCCCAAGTGGTATTGAAGTTAATGTCTTGCCTACGTGGTATTGAATCGAATGTCTTGCCTACGTGGTATTGAATCGAATGTCTTGCATACATGGTATTGAATTGAATGTCTTGCCTACGTGGTAATGAATTGAATGTCTTGCCTAAGTGGTGTTATGGAATTATGTGTAAGTGGGAAATGGCTATGTAACATGAGAATGAATAAGATGATTAATAAGGTTTGATATGGAGGAATGGGAAGGTAAGACAATCATATGATGTAGTAAGATATAATATGAAATACAATGGTTTATGTTGAAATGCTTAATTTGATATCTAACTTTGTTTAAATGTGGATTATGTCCAATGATATTTATTGAATTAAATGACTTACTCCTTTGTACGTTTGTGTGTTGCCATTTGATAATCCCATTGTAGGTAATAGGATGAGTTAAGGACACTAAATTTGGAGCCGTGGAAGCTTTTAACTCTGGATTTCTCTATTTACACTTCTTTTGTTCAATGACTGAATATTTGTGGATTAAAGTATTTTTAACTATGATCTTTATAATTTTCGGATAATTGTAACTCGGGATATTTGTAGCTATTGGTATTTTGGAAACCCATAGCTAGTTGTATGCGGTAGTTACCTGGATACATTTATATGAATTATGATTTTCTGTTAAATGAACCTGTATGTGGAAATTGTCTTAAGGAAAGAATATGAATGGGAAAGTAGGGCTTGAAATGAGGATTGTTACACTTGCAAATCTAAGATATAGGAAAAATGTATGTGAAAAGAACAAAATAAGGAAAAAATTTCAAGGGTAGAATTTGGGTCCTTACAATATGGTATCAGAACATAGTTACTCCTGCGACCTAGGGTATGGCCTTACGTGCTTCTTCGTGACTTTTATGTGATTAAATTACATGATGTTTACAAACTGTTAAGTGACTTTGTGATTCTTGTCTAATTACAATTTTGATGTGCTGACAAGTGAATGAGTACTGGTACACATGGCTGGGAGAGGAAGAGGAACGAGTCAGAATGTGCCAAATGATTTGTTGGCTCAGATGGTGGCTGCCCTGCAACAGGTTAATGAGAACATGCATAACCTGAACCAGAATCCAGCATCGATTCCGAGTTTGCAACCCTTAGTCCCACCCGGACCGACAGAATATAGAGGTTTGGATGAGTTTTGCAGGAGGAACCCTAGTCAGTTCCAAGGTGGGTTTGCTCCTGATGCTGCCATTGAATGGGTCCAAGGATTGGAGAGGATCTTCAGGGCCATGAGCTGTTCTGATGCTCAGAAAGTGGCATATGCCACCTATATGCTGGTAAGGGAGGTTGGAAACTTGTGGGAGATGGTTCGGAGGCAGATGGAGACTGAGGGGAAAATCATTAATTAGGAGGCCTTCAAGGGCAATTTCCTTCAGAAATACTTTCCTACAGACTTGAAGAGGAAAAAGGAGGTGAAATTCTTGCAGCTAGAGCAAGGGAGTTTGACCGTGGGGGAGTATGCGGCCAAGTTCGAGGAATTGGCCCGATATTCCCCATATGCCGAACTTGAGGTGGACGGGAGGTCCAAATGTGTCAAGTTCGAGATGGGTCTGAAACCTGAGCTGAAGGTGATGTTTTGCCACCAAGAGATTTCCGACTTCCCTACACTGGTGAACAAGTGTAGAATGTATGAGGATGATGTACGAGTGAGGGACGCGACAACAGTAAAGGTGAACCCTCCCCGAAACTATAGGCCTCAACGCAACTTTGTGCAAGGAAGGCGTAAGGAGACAGTGGCTGAAGACCGACGAACTTATGGGCCACCTAGCAACCATCACACTCGAGGTCCTCAAAGGCTAGCCACTACCACTGTTGCAGGGTGATCAAACTTTTATCCTATGTGCAACAAATGTGGTCGAGGACACTATGACAATATTTGTCCCGGATCGGGAAATGGATGCTTCCATTGTGGAGGACAAAGGCATATCAAGAGATATTGTCCGAAGTTACGGCACAATGTGAATTATGTGAGGACTGAACGACCTCGATCCAGCAGTAGAATATTTACCATGGCAGATAAATGTATGATGGCAAATATTCCTCTTTTAGTGTTGTTTGATCCAAGGTAAATGTATGATGACAGATATTCATCTTTTAGTGTTGTTTGATTCGGGTGCGACACACTCCTTTGTATCTGTTGAATGCGTGGATAGACTAAAATTGCAAACTGAGTCATTGCCTTTCGACTTGGTCGTATCCACCCAAACTAGTGTGCCTGTGTGGTGTCGACGGTTGTGTCTCGATGTCCGGTAGTGGTAAACGGTAGGACATTTACCGTGGATTTAATCTGCTTACCACTGTCCCAGTTAGATCTAATTTTGGGGATGGACTAGTTATCAGCAAATCATGTGATGCTTAATTGTGCTAATAAGACTGTTGTGTTCGAAGATCTGGGTGAGATTTCTGATGGGACTGGTTGTGTGCAACCGTTGTCGGCTAAAGGAGTCAAAACTTTCTTTAAGGAGGGACGAGCCGTGTTTATTTTGATGGCATACTTGGAGGGTATTGAGAAACCCAAGGTTGAGGATATTCCGATAGTTTGAGAGTTTCCCGAGGTGTTTCCTAGTGATATTCTGGAACTACCTCCAGTCAGAGAAGTTGAATTCTCCATTGACTTAGTGCCGAAAACGGGACCCATCTTTATAGCTCCTTATAGAATGGCACCGTTAGAGTTGGCTGAGTTGAAAAAGCAGGTTGAGGACTTGTTGGCAAAGAAATTTATTCGTCTTTGTGTCTCACCTTGGGTTGCACCTGTTTTGTTGGTTAAGAAGAAAGATGGGAGTATGAGGTTGTGTACAGATTATAGACAGTTAAACAAGGTCACCATCAAAAAAAGTATCCATTGCCTAGGATTGATGACTTGATGGATCAGTTGAGAGGAGCAGTGGTGTGTTCAAAATTTGACCTTCGGTCAGGTTACCACCAACTTCGAGTGAAGTTGGAGGATATTCCTAAAACTACTTTTAGGACGAGGTATGAGCATTTTGAGTATTTGGTGATGCCCTTTGGTGTGACGAATGCCCCAACAATATTTACCGACTACATGAAACATATGTTTCATCGGTATTTGGATTCATTCGTAGTAGTATTTATTGATGACATTCTGGTTTACTCCAAGAGCCGAGAGGACCATGCGGAGCACCTAAGAATTGTTCTGGATCTTTAGAGTAAGAATCGGTTGTATGCAAAATTGTCTAAATGTGATTTCTGGTTAGAATCAGTGAACTTCCTTGGGCATGTGATCTCCCAGGAAGGAGTGGCAGTAGATCCTTCTAAGGTCGAGGCAGTGATGGAATAGGCAGTACCCAAGTCAGTTATCGAGATCAGGAGTTTTCTGGGTTTAGTTGGTTACTACAAAAAGTTCATAGAGGGGTTTTCCAAGTTGGCATTACCTCTAACTAAGCTGACCAGAAAAGGATAACCGTACGTGTGGACGATTCGTTGCGAAGACCTTGTAAATGTAGTTCCTGTTAAGGTATGATTTTCACCGTTTGCTCATTCGTATTATATATATTTTGATCTGTAATTGATATGATTTGTATTGAATATTTCAGGAAAAAGGGATAGTAGACATCCCTTCCCATATTAGAACATGCTTCGAAAAATGCCAGAGTGATGAAGTTTAAGCTTAAACAAAGTAATAAGCCACAATCTAAGTCATCTAAAGAATCTTCAGGGGATGTGAGCTCCAAAAAGATCAACTTCTTTACTCAGCTGTCGAATCACATTTAGAACTTACCTGAAGGTTCTATACTTATGATAACATTTCCCCTTCGAGTCTCCGAGTATAGTAACGAAGAACTCATTAATGTTAATGAATTGAAGGATATATACGATCATAACTGGATCAGTGTAAACAAGTACATTTTCTATTGTTTAGGGCACTGCAAATATACAAAGCCCATAATGTTCATTGTAAATATACATCAAAAAACATCACATGGACTCATCTAAATGTATTTCCACAAATCATCTCAAATAATTATATATGTGAAGTAGTATTTATATTTCAATTAAGGTTATACTTATACGTTTACCTGATTTAAATTGTAGACCCCGTGCCAATCCAACGACAAAGATTGCGACTATTATGTGATGAACTTCATGAAGGAGATCATTAAGTAATGGCCAACTCCAATCCAGTTTGATGTAGAGTCATACACGGATGACCAAGTCAACTAGATTAGGGAAGATTGGTCAAACTATGTTCTTAATGTTAAAGAATAGTTTAGGGAATTCAATGTATAGATTGTAGCATAGGTATAACTATTTTTTAATACCATTTTTGATGTACAAAGTAGTCTAGTTTGATGTAATGTTTTGGTGTACGTGATCAACAATGTAATGTTCAATATACATATAGTTGTTTTGTAATACCATTAACTTGTTTTGTTCAATGTGTTTTGGTGTTGTGGATGTATTCTGTTCTAGTTGTTCAATGCTTTTTTTGTTTTGGTATTGTCGTGTATGCTTGTGTTGTATGTGCTTAACTGTGTAGAAGTAAGAATTATGACATTCAACAGTGCTCATTTAAACAAATGTTGTTGAATATATGAACATCGAACATACAACATCGCTCCTTTATACAAACGTGTTGAATTGAACATATACAACAGCGTACATTAAAAAAAGTGTTGTTGAATTGGATTTATTCTACAACACAACCTTAAATATGCGCTTTTGAATATCTATTCAACAACGCCTATTAAAACAAGCATTGTTGAAGTGTAAGGATTCTAAACATATGTTAATTGTCATTAGTAACACTAAAAACACAATTATTTGAATGTTTTGTATTATTTGAATGACATTCAAAACACATTTATTTAATTATTTTACATATTTAATTAATTGTCATTATTCGAATGTCATAATGTCATTATTAATTTGAATTTCATCAAAAATACAATTGGATATATTCAACAATGTTTTTTTTTGTAGGAAGCGTTGTTGAGTTGGATATCTTCAACAACGCCCTCTTTAATGTGCGATGTTGAATTGGATATCTCCAACATCGCTCTTTTTATTGTGTTGTTGAATGCTTATCAGACCTAGAAAACTGAAAACTTTCTCGCAATTTCACACATTCAGCAATCCCAAAACTCATTTACTCAACAGTGAAACTCATTTACTCTGAAAATTACAAAATCAATTTACTCATTCAACCTCAAAATCTCTCACTCATTCAACACCGGAAATCATTCAACCTCAAAATCATTCACTCATTCAACACCAAAAGTTCACTCATTCAACACCGAATTGAAAGTGAGTTTTCTTTATAAATATTTGTTTGTGTTGAATTAGATTTTGTCTTAGTACGTGAGTTTTCCTTATTGCTTGAATTGAAAGTTCAATCATTCACTCACTTTCGAAAATAGTTCAGATATAAGATTCATGACAATCATCTCGCGAAAGCAAGGTTTTCATAATCATTTCAAAATAGCTTCGAAAATCCCTTTTCTCATGTGATACCAAAAGTTCAAATTAAGATTTTTAAAGGCTAGCTATTTTTGAAGTTACATTCCATTCGAGACATTAGAGCTCTCACAGTCCATTCAACAAAACTTACCTATGCAATAATACTTCAATTATGCATAGCAATCACTAACACACATGAAACAAAAATAAGTCTCCGAGGTACAATATCCAAGCACCTAATCGGTGTTCACTACCAATATTTATTGGTTATGGCGAATTCTCAACTCTCACAAAAATCAATTATTATAGACCAAAAGCGTCATGTACAAGAATCAAAAATAACTTTTCCATTTCAATTATCACTTTCTACAATCAGCTTAGAAACACAATTTTGTCTAGCGTCTAACCCGCCAAGACTTGAGCTACACAACATTCATGTTCACCATCCAAGCTCAGATTCATGCATATATAAGAAATCACTGGCATAATAAATAGTTATCACTATAACATTTATATGCCTATCCTTTTTCATACTAACTCATTTTGTGGTTACCCACCATGAGTCACTTCAAAATGATAACCCTCTAAATGTTCAACATTTATGCAAACACATTCATCGCAAAGACATTTAGGTAACTGATCCAACCTCAATTGTGTAACGACCCATTTTCTACCCTTGAAATTTTTTCGTTTATTTTAATCCTTTCTTGCATACAGTCGTCACCTTAATAAAAAACTCTCAAATATCACTCTTTGAAAATACTCTTTACCCTATTATATTATACAAATTCATGTTGCGGAAAAACATAATTCATTCAAATAGTATTTACCACATACAACCAGTTATGGGTCTCCAAGAGTTATAACGTCCATAACTACACATATCCGTATTAATCTAAACAGATTTACAGTCATCCCAAAATGTTATCAAATTAACTACAACGTCAAGTAGCAATAAAGACAAACAAGTTAATAAACTCAAAAGCTTCCTGAGTGAGCTTCCTTCTCAAAATCCTTCCTTTACCTACAATGAGATTATCATAAACAACACACATAATAAAAGGGAGTAAGTCATTAGTCAAAAACTAATATCACATGATAATCCACATTTCAAATACGATTAATCTTTAATATAATTCGTAAACACACATGCATAATTGTAAACATTCATATCATCTTCCTTTAATTTCCACTTTACTCATATTCATCATATAGTATATATATCTCATAATATATATTCTATAGTATGCATATTACGTTCGTTCGAAACATCATCATTCTCATTATTCATATCCACCCTATAGTATATATATCCTATAGCATGTATATTACTTTCATTCTCAACATCTTCATTTTTATCGCTCATATTCACCCTATCGGATATATATCCAATACTATATATCCTATAGCATGCATATGACTCTCTTTGTGACATTCTCATTTCTCGTCATTCATATTCACCCTATAGAATATACATCCCATACTATATATTATATAGCATGCATATGACATTCATTATGACATCCACACTTCTCATCATTCATATTCACCCTTAATCGTATTCATCAATTTCATTTCCCACACCACATTGGGCAGGCCGAGTTATTACCCCAAACCATATCGGGCAGGTCGAGTCATTACCCCATACCACATCGGGCAGGTCGAGTTATTACCCCATACCACATCGGACAGGTCGAGTTATTACTTATTACCCCATACCACATCGGGCAGGTCGAGTTATTACCACACATAAGACATCGGGCAGGTCGAGTTCACAATAATTCACTACCATTTCCGGTAGGACACAATAACCGTCCGCTACCACTCCGGGTAGGGCACAATACCAGTTCCACTACCACTACGGGTAGGACACAATAACAGTCCACTACCACTCCAGGTAACAGTCCGCTACCACTCCGGGTAGGACACAATAACAGTACGCTACCACTCCGGGTAGGACACAATAACAATCCACTACCATTTCAGGTAGGGTATCCACAATAAACCACTACCCCATCGGGTAGGGTATCCACAATAACAATTACCTCTTCGGGTAGGGTAACAACAATAAACCACTACCTCTTCGGGTAGGGTAACAACAATAAACTTACCAACACATTACCTCTTTCACATACCTCATCCACATCAGTGAGTATGAATTAGAGACAGTTATCCCTTACCTTGGTGAGTGTTGGGGATCGGTTCCGAGTAATTTTAAAAGTCTCCTCCACGATTTCCTCCAACCTTAGGATCTTTCCTCATTTCCACCAATAACAACAATGTCAGTCATTTATTCAAAATAACACATAAATAACTCGTATTTCATCATCAAACATACAATGGATTCACATATATTCAAGATTTCCAAACACCTAAACATACATGTTCATCTCATATATCAACATCAAAGCACAAACTCATCATCCACATCTAACATTTCATCTATTTCTCTTTATACCCATATTCTCATTTTGGGGTTTTTTGGGGTTTTCATGAATAACCAACAAAACCTTTCCATTCATCAAATATCAACTCTAAACCAAGAGTTTACAAGAGAAAAACAACATAAAACGAACCATAACTCTAAAGGTTGAGTTTCCATGGTTTCTCATGTTTTGAAAATAGATCCAACATACCCAAAACAAGTTAGAGAGGAAGAAGAAGAGTTAGAAACAAAATGTTTACCTCTTCTCAAGCTCTAAGATGAGTCCTAAGGCTCTTTGCTCTTGAAAAGCTCTATTCTCTTCTCTTCTCTTCAAAGTTCTAACCCTAAAATGTGTTTGGGGTTTCTATTTTAAAGAGCAGTCGCCGGGTTCTCGCTCAAGCGAGCCCATTCTCGCACAGGCGAGAAAATCCCGCCTTTTTAAAATTTCAGATCTGACGCTCTCGCTCAAGCGAGGGATTCTCGCTCAAGCCAGAATCTCACAATGTCAACAGCCCCAAAATGCCATTTCTCGCCCAGGAGAGACAACTCTCGCTCAGGCGGATATCCTCCAGTATAGCCTAGGATTTCACCCTCCCAGGGGATCCTTTCTCGCTCAGGCGAGAATCTCTCGCTCAGGCGAGAATCTCTCGCTCAGGCGAGAATCTCTCGCTCAGGCGAGAATCTCTCGCTCAGGCGAGAATCTCTCGCTCAGGCGAGAATCTCTCGCTCAGGCGAGAATCTCTCGCTCAGGCGAGAATCTCTCGCTCAAGCGAGACTTCTAGGACTGATACTATAATTTTAAAGACTCAAATTTAGGGTGTTACAAATTGTCATTTCGAAACATAAGCTTTACCACTTAGCATACTCATACACACTAATCCAATAAGGGGAATTAACCTTTAGTAACTCATAAAAGAAAAACAAGGATACCAGACTTAGTCCCTTCAAAACACGCAAAGTACATTTCTTTACATCTTCCTTGTTAGCATAATATTTCTAAAAGTCAATCCTTCATACTCAACATTCAATGAAACACAAATCATTTACATGTTCATAGAAATCTTTTAATTTACTCTTCAAGTTATTACCGAAATAGTTAACATACTATTTTCAAAATTCATGCATCCAGGAACCATTTACCAAGCATTGGCGCTTAATCTCAAAGAGATATTTCTCCATCATTATACAGAACATGTTACACACAAATTCTTCATTTCATTCATCAATTCTAAGCCTTCATGCATTGCAAACAACCTCATATGCAGGAATAGGTTAAGACATACATGTTCATTTCTAGGCAAAACAGACAAGTACATGTTAGCAGACTTCTACAATTTAAAATTTTGCATGATTACATTTCATACAATAAAGATGTAGATATTTAGTCACTGATTCTCATAACCGGTTAATCTTTACATCATGCATATTTGTTTTTAATCTTGAGGAATGACATGAAAAATCAACAAATCACATTAACTAAGAACATGTAGGAAATCACATAACATAACATACGACTTTTCATGTTATAGATTATCCTATCTTTAGCAAAAGTTAACATTCTTCCCATTATTACATATCACTCATCAATTAAGAATCCAATTTTCAAAATATAGGATATCGTTCTTTCAAAGTCATACACTCTCAACATGCTAACAAGATCTTTAATTCTCATTCATATGTCACAGCGGACGACTATTGCCTTAATCTTGTTCAACTAGAGCCATAGAGACAAATAAGCAAACATCCAAGAAAGCCAATTTAATCAATCCTCTTCAATTATCTAAATCTTAGTGATAAAAGAAAATTCAAATCAAGAGGTTGACCAAAGCTCAAACAAGAGATCCACCACTAGGAACTCTCAACAAATAAATTTCACACCAAGAAATCCAACCGGAAAATCACAATCACAAACCCCCCATAAACAAGTCCAACAAGATGCTCACAACCAGAAACTTTCAGCAAGAGTTTCATCAAAGAATCCCCAACAAGGATCTCACACAATAAATTCAACAACAATTCCATACCAGGGAATTCAACAAGAGTTTTACAACAAGAAACCCTCTACGAAATTCACAACAAGGAATTTTCAACAAGCACTTCATCAATAACTCACAACAAGACATCCAACGATAAGTTCACAACTAGCCGCTTACCGCAAGGAATTTAACAATCATCTTTCACATCAGTAGTTATCACATAGTTAACAAACTATCAGCATAAATCAAGCAGTTAACTCACACAAATTTCACAAAGAAGCACGTAAGGCCATACCCTAGGCCGCAGAGTTGACATATGCTCTGATACCATATTGTAAGGACACAATTTTCGCAATCCAAAAATTCTTTTAAAACCTTGTTCATGAAAGTGAAGTGATTACTTTTGGAAGACATTACTTGAACGGTTTGGAAACTTGTGTGAATACAAATATTAGTTCCATTTATAAATCACAAGGAAGAAATATTCCAAATACATCTCACTTCAAAAGCATGTCATTATACTTCCTTTCAAATACATAATCTAAATAATTATCCTTTCTCAAGGAACAATTTTAATACAAACATTAAATCAACTTCATTATACACTTAGGAGGAGTTCCATTTTACAAAATAAATAATCCAACATAGTTCTCATATTATAAACATTTATCTTATAACATATCATTTACATAAAACCCTACTCTACCATGTACTCTTCTCCGCTAGCGTCCAACGCGCTACCGCCACAACCTGAACTCAAATACAAAACACATACAAGAAGAGACAGAAGGAGTAAGAACCAACTACGATGACCGTAGCGTGGAATCACATGGAGTAATAACATTAAGGTATTAAACCTATACAACGTCTAACATCAGTCATATTAAACATATAACAATCAACACATTATACCATATAATGTTCATATATCCAATTTGCATGATTATCATCTCTCACTTAGACAATTCATTCCAAATCACTATAACATTTATAGGATATTCACTCCTTCATTTAGCACCTATTACAACTTACTTACATGATTTACCCAATTCAACCTTCATCATAATTCAACATACATATATATCTATAAATCATGCTACATAACTTGAGCCAAAGTTTGCTACAATGCTTGAGCCAAAGCTTGCTACATTGCTTGAGCCAGAGCTTGCTACATCGCTTGAGCCAAAGCTTGATACATAACTTGAGCCAAAGTCGCTATACCATTTCAGTTAGCTAAAATATACTTTCTTTTTGAAGATCATGCTACATAACTATAGCCAAAGTTTGCTACATTGCTTGAGCCAAAGCTTGCTACATTGCTTGAGCCAAAGCTTGCTACATCGCTTGAGCCAAAGCTTGCTACATCGCTTGAGCCAAAGCTTGCTACATCGCTTGAGCCAAAGCTTGCTACATCGCTTCAGCGAAAGTTTGCTACATCACTTGAGCCAAAGTTTGCTACATCACTTGAGCCAAAGCTTGCTACATAACTTGAGCCAAAGTCGCTAACCAATCATGGTCGACTAAAAATGTGTTTTCTTTTCATTGATTCACCACCAATTCTTCTCACAACACAATAAACACAAGGTGTCTCATGGTTTCATCACCATAAAATAACCCACAATACCTTCATTGTCACAAATATACCCATATATGTTCATAACAATAAAGCGACTCACTACTTAGTCATTTTCATAAACATACTCATCTCCACTTTTAACAAATCAACAACTCGTCACACAATCATTGTTACAAACACACTCATATATGTTTATAACAATAAACAACTCACACACAATCATTGTCACACAACATAACCATTTCTACTTTTGTCATTAAACAACACATCTCACAATCCTTATTACAAACACACCCATATATGTTTATAAAAAATCAACTATCCATAACACACCATTATCATAAACAAACCACACACAACATATTCTTCATCATATAACACATTAACGTTAGAACCATCTTTCATGACGGTGTATTACCATAAATGAGCATATTGCGTTTTACTTAAATAAACGGTTTTCCCGCACATATATTTCCACTTTTATGGCTAATACATCCTCTTATAAAATAAAGACTCTCAAATGGACCACAAACACCCAAGATTGTTTCTATCTGTTAACATGCTCCGATTCTTGAGGGAGATCGAAGAAGATGACTCTAATGAATTACTCTAAGACCACAATGGTATTTGAAGTTTTAAAATCTCGACTCTCTCGCCTAGGCGAGATTCTCTCGCTCAAGCGAGAATCTCACAACCTGCCCAAAATTTGCAAAATTAAAATACTGGGTCTCTCGCTTGGGTGAGACCCTCTCCCTCAAGCGAGAATCTGGCAGTATGCCCCATTCTTCCGGACTGTTACCTCATTTTAAGGAGGGTAAATTTTGGGTGTTACAACTTCCAGGTTGTTTCAAAACACAAGCCCTCAAAAGGTCCTCCAACGATTGTATGGTTCTTTCCGATTGAACATCCGTTTGGGGATGATAAGCAGAACTCATTTTCAACTTACTCCCCAAAGCGGATTGCAAACTAGTCCAAAATTTCAAAGTGAAACGGGGATCTCTATCGAATACAATACTCTCTGGTATTCCATGCAACCGAACTATTTCCCGGATATAAAGTTCAGCCAATCGCTCCAAGGAATATCTCATGTTCATAGGTAAGAAGTGAGCAGACTTAGTCAACCGATCCACTATTACCCATATCGAATCATACCATTTCTGAGTCCTTGGAAAACCCGACACGAAGTCCATTGAAATACTATCCCATTCCACACAGGAATTTCCAGAGATTGAAGTTCTCCTGCCGGTCTCTGATGTTCAATCTTAGCTTTTTGGGAAATCAAGCAACTCGACACATACAAAGCCACATCCTTCTTCATTCCGGACCACCAAAACAACTTTTTCAGATCTTGATACATCTTTGTAGTTCCCGGGTGAAAACTCATCTTACTCTTGTGAGATTCCTCAAGAATACTCTTTCGCAATTCCGCGTCAAACAACACACACTCCCTTCCCTTGTATCACAATAATCCACTAGAATCCATTTTAAAATCAGTCCCCTTCCCACTAGTCATTAAATCCCATTTGACCCTTAGTTCCTGATCCTCCACTTGCATTTTCTTGATCTGGCCAAACAAATCATTCATAACCTTGAGCATTCCCATGATCATACTCTGGGGTTTTACTTAGACTACTAGGTTCATATCTCAGAATTCCTCAATCAATTTCTCTTCACGGATCATCAATGCGGACACATGTAATGACTTCCGACTTAACGCATCAGCCACTACATTGGCTTTTCCAGGATGATATTGCAAACCAAAATCGTAGTCTTTCAAGAATTCCATCCATCTTCTTTGTCTCATATTTAGTTCTTTCTAATCGAAAAAGTATTTCAGACTTTTATGATCACTGAAAACTTCAAATCTAACACCATAAAGGCGATGTCTCAAAATCTTTAGTGGAAATACCACCGCCGCTAACTCCAAATCATGAGTAGGGTAGTTTTGCTCATGCGACCTCAATTGTCGCGAAACATAGGCAACAACCTTCCCTTCTTGCATCAAAACACAATCCAAACCTTGTTTTGAAGCATCACAGTACACACTAAAGTCTCAATCTGTGCACGGAAGAACCAACACTGGTGCCATAGTCAGCCTCCGCTTCAACTCTTGGAAACTTTCCTCACATCGGGTTGTCCATATATACAGTTCTCCTTTTCTGGTTAACTTTGTTAGCGGTAATGCTAACTTTGAAAACCCTTCTATGAACTTCCGATAGTAGCTCCCAAGTGATGGCTCGTCCCTCGGATTCTAGCTGCCTCCGTGCATATTCCCACCAATTCTCAGCATCTTTGAGGAGGACATATGAGGCATATGTCACCTTCTGAGCATCGGAGCAACCCATAGCCCTGAATATCCGCTCCAAGCCTTGGATCCACTCATTGGCCGCATCCAGAGCGAATCCACCTTCAAATTAAGGAGGATTGCGCCTACAGAACTCATCCAATCCCCGATACTCTACTGGTCTTTGAGGTGCCAAGGGGTGTGGGTTTGGGCTTGGTGTCGCATTTTGGTTCAGATGCTGCAAGTTCCCATTCATGGTCATTAGCACGGCCGCAATCTGGGCCAACAAGTCATTCTGACTCGATCCTCTTCCTCTTCCTCTTCTAGACATATTCGTAACTTGGTACCTGTACTCATTCACTTATTAGTAAACCAAGTTTAACCAAACAATTTGTCACATAATCACACAACAGTTCACACAATTCACATAGTTACGTCGCAAGCATGTTACAAAGAAGTAAGTAAGGCCATATCCTAGGTCGCAGAATTAACTATGCTATGATACCATATTGTAAGGACCCAAATTATACCCTATGTTTTTTTTTCCATTTATTCCTAGACATACAAGTTCTATTAATTAACTTCCTTTTTATTTTCCCCATAGATTTCTTCCTCAATATATTTATAATTCACATTCAGTAATAACAATTAATCTATCCAAGCATTTTGGGATTCATAACCCATAAACTTCAATTTTAATTAAAGAGAGAACTCCGTCCCCACATATTTGTTCATACTACATCAAATTCCCGATACTACCGAATTACTGGTTAAATGGTTCAAGTAATAGGAACATTTACATAAATAGCATGTTACTATTCCTATTACATCCAAGTCAAAAGAAAACTACGGTAGCACGCCATCCTGGTTATGCTAATTCTTCACTTTACCTGTACACCGATTATCATCAAGGCATCCACAAGAAAACACAAGGGAATAAGATATAGGAATCATGATAATCAGTGTTATAAGTCATTAGACAATAATTATTCAAATATACTTAAATGACAATAATTGAAAAATAGAAATACTTCAATCCTGTGGACATTAGTTCATAATTTATTCAACTACACAACATACAAGTTAGTAAATTCAATACCACGTTGGGCAAGTCAGACATCGCCATAAGGCCAATACCACATCGGGCAAGTCATACATTGCCATGAAGGCCAATACCACATTGGGCAAGTCATACATTGCCATATAGGCCAATACCACATCGGACAAGTCATACATTGCCATGAAGGCCAATACCACATTGGGCAAGTCATACATTGCCACAAAGGCCAATACCACATTGGGCAAGTCATACATTGCCATAAAGGCCAATACCACATTGGGCAAGTCATACATTGCCATAAAGGCCAATACCACATTGGGCAAGTCATACATTGCCATAAAGGCCAATACCACATTAAGCAAGTCATACATTGCCATAAAGGCCAATACCACATTAAGCAAGTCATACATTGCCATTAAGGCCAATACCACACTGGGCAAGTCAAACAACGATTTATCCTTTTTTTCACACAACATAAAGTAATATACTATTACCTCAAACATTCACAATGCTTATCCTTGGGGTGCGTTGGCGTTTGGCGACTTGTTAGTCTCTACTCCGCTCCCTCCAACCTTAGGGTCTTCCCCATTCACACCACACATAAAAACCATAATCAATAATATATTCTTAATAGCACATAATAATATATATTTCATATTTCAATCCACAAAATAGCTCATATCCCGATGATTCTCCAAAACCATCTCTATTAAGACTTTCAAACATGTAAAATATACATATTCATCTCAAATCAACATAAACCAACCATAAACCACATCTCTAACCTAACATTGCTCCTCCTTCAACATCATTTTCGTTTTAGGGTTTGGGGCTTTCATGAATAAACCACCAATCATCCCCATTTCCGAATACAAACTCTAAACCACGAGTTTTCAAGGATAAAGTTAAATAAGAACGAGTTATCACTCTAAAGAGAAATGTACAAGGTTTTCTACATTAAGAGAAGAGACCCAAATGCTAAAAATGAGTTTCTAAAAGAGAGTGAGTGTTAAAATCAAGAGGTTTACCTCTTCTCTAGCTTCTTATAGCCTTTACACGAACTCTTGTCAAGAAAATCGCCTCTTATTCTCTTTTCTCTCAAAAAACCTCCCCATTTTCATGTTTGGGGATCTATTTTATGGTTCAGGATTTTAGATTCTCGCCCAAGCGAGAAACCCCGCCTTTTTAAATTTTCAAACACTGATACTCTCGCTCAAGCGAGGATCCATCCGTATCGAGGTCACTCCCCCTCGCCCAGGTGAGCTACTTCTCGCTCAGGCGAGACATCTCTCGCTCAAGCGAGTCCACTCTCGCTCAGGCGAGAATCTCAGGGAAAATCTTGAGAGAAACACTAATACTCTCGCCCAGGCGAGACAACCTCTCCCAAGCGAGAATCAGCCAGTAGCTCCCAGTTTTTTGAATTCATTTATATTCTAAAAGATGAGAAATTAGGGCGATACATTTTCAATGCCTTTATATAGGCTTTCCAAGCAACCATAACACCTCTAGGGAAGTGTATGTTACGTTTGGAATGAAACAAATCAATTTGGAGTGATACCCTTTCACTTTGAAATCTGAAAACTGATGCAACAACTCTTAGTAATAGATCACAACAAGTGGATAATCGATTACCCAACTATCCTGTCTAACAACATTTTCGAATTTTACACAGTGTAATCGATTAATATAATTGAGTAATCGATTAGTCAAGTGTTCTGTTTCACATAATTGAAAAATGCCTTAGTGTAATCTGTTACAGCTCTTTGAGTAATGGATTACCCTGTTTTACTTAAAATGGTAATCTGTTACTTCAAAAACAGTAATGAATTACTTATAGCCATTGGAGGATGGATAACTCTTTTCTCACTCATGTGACTTGTTACTCAAGAATAGTAACCCGTTACATGTTGTTTTTGAAAATTATTTCTATTCACACTTAGAATTTTCCGATTTTCTTGAAAACATTTTTTAGCATTATTAACTAAGGTAATAAAGGAGTTTGGGGATAGAAGTACCTAAAAGACTTAGACTCTAAATCTTTGAAGCTTTTGTCTTCTTTAGTCTTGATAGGTCTTCTTCCTTTCTTCTTTTTGTGGTGTTGGTGTCTTCATCAAAACCGTGCCAATGTCAGGAGTAAGATCTTCTTCACATTTATAATACACCACAATGAGCCAAGATTTGCTAAACCACATCGGGTAGACAAAATTTATTCTACACCTCAAAGGGTCAAGATTTATACTATGCCATAATGGGCCAAGATTTACTCTACACCCCAAAGGGACAAGATTTACCAAACCACAATGTCTTCTCACAAACACAAATCTTCCATTCATCAAGTGGACATCTAGATAATATGCAACATATTTTATTACAATTAAGTAAAATGCTTCTCCCTTACCTGAATAGGAGTTAGCGTTTCCGTTCTCCAACCTTGTTGGATTTTTCCTCTCATCCTCCAACCTTAGGATCTTTTACCATATTCCCATGACAACAACAACATTGACCAAATTATTATTCATGCCATACAAATAGACATATTTCACAATAACACATGACATTCATTCATGAGATAAGTTCATATTCCTAATCATTCATTAACTATAACTCTAATACATATAAAGCATTCAAATAAGGCACATTTTCCCTTTTTAAGAAACCTCATAAACCTCTAAACCCCTTTCTAGCTTCATTCCCCATTTTCTTTCACAACTATTTCATTTTTAACTCAATGGTTCTAAAAAACCAACACTTTGTTAACCCCTTTTCGAAAACAACTTCAAAACACACCTTTCAATAGGAAAATCAGCTATGAACAAACTACAACTCAAAAGGAAAGGTTAAACGATTTTCCACCATGAGAGAAGAGATCCTTATATATGATAATGGGTTTAAAAGTAAGGGGAAGTGTTAAAATCTAGGGTTTTACCTCTCCTCAAGCTCTTTCCTTCACTTCTACACGAAATGGGGCGAGGAGCCACTCTTCTCTTTTCTTTTCACCCAAAAAGTGTCCCAAATCTCTTTTGGGACTTCTATTTTAGGGTTCAGATTATCGGGATCTCGCTCGGGCGAGAATGGCTCGCTTGGGCGAGAAACCCTCGAGTTTTAAATTTCAAACTCTGATGCTCTCGCTCAAGCGAGAATGCATCGCTCAAGCGAGAATTGTCCAGGTTGTGTAGTTCTCCCTCGCTTGGGCAACTACTCCCTCGCTCAAGCGAGAATCCTAGGAAAATCCTGGGAGAAACTCTGAGCCCCTCGCTCCTCTCGCTCAAGCGAGAAACACCCTATATTACTCCAACTTTCTGAGTTTTTCCACACGTAGTAAAAGGTAAATTCAAGGTGTTACAGATTTGAACGCATCTTCATTGAGATAAATCGCAACAAAGTAGTTGTTATTGGGAAAGTGGAGGTTAGGGAAAATGCCAAATAAATTTAATACTAAGGTATCACCCGATTTTCAGTTGAACTTCGATTATATGAGTTGGGAGGAGGAATGATGAAGTCATATCCCCTTTCTTATGATTTGAAGATGCCACTACACTTTTGCAGTCAAAATGTAGTAAATTCTCTTTATGCCTATCTTCGACATGTATAGGTCTTTAATTTGGAGATCTAGATTCGAGATTCAATTATGTATCGTAGAAGGGGTTAGCACCCACCGGCCCATACTAGACGATATTATCACTAATTGTATGAACTAATTTATATTTAAAGTTGTTTGATTATTTTTTCATTTATAAAGGGAAAAAACTATTTTTTATTTTTATATTTGATAACACAATGCCATAAAACGTCTTTAAAAGTGGTTCTTCAACAGCGCATCCTAGAATAATGTTGTTAAATACGAGACGAAGGAAAATAGGCAGCACATCTTTAAGAAATCGCTGTTAATATTGATAAGCGGATATAACATCAACAACGCCTTTTTTGTTTACGTTGTTGATGAGATATATTTAACAGCGCATTCTTCAATATTCGATGTTGATTTGTTATCTTATACAATGCTTTCTAAAATATGCACTGTTGATTAGATATGATTTTAAAAATTTACAATTTATGAACAACATTCTCTCATGTATTAAATTGTTTTCATTCCCGATAATTCTTTTGTTTCGTGATATGGGTTTCGTACACCTGCCAAGGATTTCAATAAAGATATTAATTCTTTGATTCCATATATTTAGCCATGGAATGATTGAAATTCATTGTAGCTACATCATTGAAGGGAAATGAAGTTTATTCAGATATTGATCTATCTTATAGGAATACATCGTGGAAGGTTAAATTGGAAATTTCAACTCTTTTTCGGATGGAAATATGTGGAGATCCTTCCCTTTTGTTGATTTTCGTTGACCGTGAGGTGTATTAGTTATTTATTAAAAAAATTCATTTATGATTTACAATTTTCATTTGATCGATCATATTATATGTTTATGTAACAAGGGGATAAAATTGAAGATGTTGTGAAGGAGAGTTATATTCCATAATTGTCAAATAAACTAAGACAAGGTTTTAACTATATTGTTGAAAACTTTGATGTTGTGCTCAATGATGGGGAATATCGATTTTCTAACAATCCTTACAAGCTAATATTTCAAGATGGATCAATATTGAAGATGTGATTTATTTTTTATGTGTGTAATTATTGAATTTGTAACCATCCTTTAAAGTCAATATTCATTTAATCTAATGAATATTATTATAGGGAATTATACACAACTGCAGGGGTTGTTTGTAACACCCCAAATTTTAATCTTTAAAAATATAGGGAATTATTTTGGGTATGTTGGATCTCTTCTCCAAATATGAGAAACCATGGAAACTCATCCTTTGGAGTTATGGTTCGTTTTATGTTGTTTTTATCTTGTAAACTCTTGGTTTAGAGTTGTTATTTGATGAATGGAAAGTTTTATGGGTTATTCATGAAAAACCCCCAAAAACCCCCCAAAATGAGAATACGAGTATAAAGAGAAAGAGATGAAATGTTAGATGTGGATAATGAGTAGTGCTTTGATGTTGTTATATGAGATGAACATGTATGCTTTGATATTTAGAAACTTGTATTGAAGTAGTTTTGGAAATATTGAAATATGAGATGTTATGCATGTTTTAGATGGTTGAATATTGATGATGAATATTTTGTATGATTAAATGATGCAAAGTAAGTTGTTTATGTGATATTTGGAATAAATGACTAACATTGTTGTTATTGGTGGAAATGAGGAAAGATCCTAAGGTTGGAGGAAATCGCGGAGGAGACTTTTAAAGTTACTCGGAACCGATCCCCAACACTCACCAAGGTAAGGGATAAGTGGCTCTAAATCATACTTACTGATATGAATGAGGTATGTGAAAGAGGTAATGGTTTAAAATGATACGTCTGTAATTTATGCATTATGTTGGAAAATGTGTGACTTTTCTGTTATAAATGAAAGTAACATTGTTGGGGGAGGCCCAATGAAAAGATGACTCCGATGAAAGTAACATTGTTGGGGGAGGCCCAATGAAAAGATGACTTCGATGAAAGTAACATTGTTGGGGGAGGCCCAATGAAAAGATGACTCCGATGAAAGTAATATTGTTGGGGGAGTTCCAATGAAAAGATGACTCAAATGAAAGTAACATTGTTGGGGGAGGCCCAATGAAAAGATGACTCAAATGAAAGTAACATTGTTGGGGGAGGCCCAATGAAAAGATGACTCCGATGAAAGTAACATTGTTGGGGGAGGCCCAATGAAAAGATGACTCCGATGAAAGTAACATTGTTGGGGGAGGCCCAATGAAAAGATGACTCCGATGAAAGTAACATTGTTGGGGGAGGCCCAATGAAAAGATGACTCAAATGAAAGTAACATTGTTGGGGGAGGCCCAATGAAAAGATGACTCAAATGAAAGTAACATTGTTGGGGGAGGCCCAACGAAAAGATGACTCCGATGAAAGTAACATTGTTGGGGGAGGCCCAATGAAAAGATGACTCCGATGAAAGTAACATTGTTGGGGGAGGCCCAATGAAAAGATGACTCAAATGAAAGTAACGTTGTTGGGGGAGGCCCAATGAAAAGATGACTCAAATGAAAGTAACATTGTTGGGGGAGGCCCAATGAAAAGATGACTCCGATGAAAGTAACATTGTTGGGGGAGGCCCAATGAAAAGATGACTCCGATGAAAGTAACATTGTTGGGGGAGGCCCAATGAAAAGATGACTCAATTGAAAGTAACATTGTTGGGGGAGGCCCAATGAAAAGATGACTCGGAGTAATGAAAGTCATATGCATGTTATAGGATATATAGTATGGGATATATATTCTATAAGGTGAATATGAAGGATGAGAACTGAATGTCAAAATGAAAGTCATATGCATGCTATAGGATATATAGTATGGGATATATATTCTATAGGGTGAATATGAATGACGAGAAATGACATGAATGCTGTATGCATGTTATAGGATATATAGTATGAGATATATATTCTATAGGGTGAATATGAGCGATAAAAAGGAAGATGTTGAGAAAGAAAGTAATATACATGCTATAAGATATATATTATGGGATATATATGTTATAGGGTGGGTATGAAGAACGAGACCGATGATGTTTCGAACGAACGTAATATGCATACTATAGAATATATATTATGGGATATATATACTATAGGATGAATATGAGTAAAGTGGAAATTAAAGGAAGATGATTTGAATGTTTATAATTTCGTATGTGTGTTTATGAATTACATCAAAGCTTGATTGTATTTGAATGTGGATTATCATGTGATGTTAGTTTGAACTAATGACTTACTCCCTTTTGTTTTGCGTGTTGTTTATGATAATCTCATTGTAGGTAAATGAAGGATTTTGAGGATGAAGCTCAAATAGGAAGTCTTTGTGTCTATTTACTTGAGTGTCTTTATTGCTATTCGACGTTGTAGTTGATTCGATAGCATTTTGGGATAAATGTAATCTGATTAGGATAATATGGTGACGTGTAGTTATGGACGTTATAACCTTAGAAAACCCGTAACTGGATGTATGTGGTAAATGTTATCTAAATGAATTATGTTTTTCCGCAACATAAATTTGTATGATAATATAATAGGGTAAAGGGTATTTTCAAAGAGTGATACTTGAGAGTTTTCAATGAAGGTGACGACTGTATGTAAGAAAGGATTAAAATAAATGAAAAATTTTCAAGGGTAGAAAATCGGGTCGTTACATTGTTGACCCAGAATATGTGCAATTTCTTAATTCTATTTTGGACAATGAAGATGAATATCTCTGATTGAATAATATATTGTTGATGCATGTTGAATTTTTTTTGTTTAATTGTTTTTTTCCTGTTAATTTATATTTTGAAATGAACATTAATTTCTATTTTGGATGTTAATATCCAATGAACATTATATTTGGCAAATTCTATTTTATTTTCTATTTGGAAAATTCTATTGTATATATACATATGCAGGTATTAATTCATTTTAGCAATCAACATTGTCCAGCTCTCCAGTCAAGTTAGATGTTAAAGAGTTGTTTGAGAATTTAAATGTATAGATTGTAACAATTGTATAGATTTTAAGGATTTATATGTATAGATTGTAAGTTGTAAAACATTGCATCTATAGATTTTAAGAATTTTAATGTATATAGATTACAACATAAGGATTTCAATGTATATTAATGTTGTTCCATGTAACATACATATAATGTTCATTTAGTTTTCAATATATACAACATACAATTTCAATTAACATTAACAATTTCAGTTTTGTTTATTGTGTTTTTGGTGTATGTACTGTTAACATTAAGCACTTTTGTTCAATGTATACCTATTCTTATGTTTAAGTCAAAGAGTAGGCTTGAAAGCAATTGGCAGGTGCAACTTGGCGTGTTTTAAAACATATGCTCAAGAGTGTATTGTTAAAGATGCGCTGTTGAAGATGAAAAAACATGTGTGTGCAACAACACATTAAAAAGATGCGTTGTTGAAGATGGAAAAACATGCATGTGCAATAGTGCATCAAAAAGATTCATTGTTGAAGATGGGAATACATGAATGATCAACAACGCAATTTTAAACATACGCTATTGCAAATGTTACTCTTAATATAAAAAAATGAAAAATAATTATTGATATGAGCTATTATGTTCAAGTAATTTTGTTTTTCAAATTTTATAACGAAAATGATTTAACCTTATAGACAATGAAAAAAAAATGATAATAATTTTCTGTTGGATTGACTTAAAAAAATGAATTTGAATTATAAGAGGAGAAACAAAATAGTTTATAATTTATGTAAATATGTTTGTGTTGTTTGTGAATATTATAATTTAAGTGATTGAATATGTGTCATAAGTCTAAGAGTGACCATGATGACAATTTGTAGGTGTATGTCGCCTGAGTGATTGGATATGCGCTGTTTTATATGGAACATATGTATGTTCAACAGCGCATCCGAAAACAGGCGCTGTTAATGTGTTACTTTTGAAAATATGAAAAGTTGATACTCAACTTTTTTGTTACGTACCTCTCAAACCTCCAATACTCTTAAACATTCTGAAAACTCTCAAACCTCTCCAATGACACTCTCAAACCTTCAACAATGGCTTCCTAAAATGAAGAAAACAAACAAGGAACAATGGTTTCTCAAACTTCAGTCACACAGAAACGTACACTGTAAGGACCAAAATCATACCCTTGAAATTTTTTCATTATTTTATTCATTTCAAATACATTTTTCCTATAACTTAGATTCACAAGTTCAACAACCTTATTTTAATCTCAATCTCAAATCACACTAATTCCTTAACGCAATATCCACATACACATTCATTAAACAGAAAATCATAATTCATATTAATGTATATCGACAACTACCGCATACAACTAACTATGAATTTCCAGAATACTCATAGCTACAAATAATCCGAAGTTACAATATCCAAAATTACAATTATCCAAGTAGCATGTAATTAGTCATATTACAAAATAGCAAAATAAGGAAATCCAGGTCTTAAGCTCCTAAAGCATCAAACCAAGAATCCTCAACCATCCTGTTTACCTGCAATGAGATTATCAATGGCAAATATACAAAACACACAAAGGAGTAAGTCATTAATTCAATAAATACCATTATAAGATAATCCACATTTTAAAGAGAGTTAAGTAAACAATTTAGCATTCGAAGATAAGATAAACAAATCACATTTCCCAGCTCATATCACGTCGTTCACCACTATTATTTATGCATTCCTCCTCATCAAACCTTGTCAGCTTACTCATCATCGCAACATCACAACGTTATACTCCACATATACATTTATCTTAGTCCAAGTATCTTACCACATGGGGTAACTCCGACATTTGCTACAAATAGGCAATACTACTAAGGAGAAGTCAGTCACTGCAACGAATAGCCATTATCACTAAGGGCAAGTCAGTCACTGCTACGAATAGCCATTACCACTAAGGCAAGTCAATCATTGCTCAACGAGTCAATACCACAAAGGGAAAGTCAGTCATTGCTCAACGAGCCAATACTACAAAGGGAAAGTCAGTCACTGATACGAATAACCAATACCACTAAGGGCAAGTTAGTCATTGCTCAACGAACCAATATCACAAAGGGCAAGTCAGTCACTGCTACAAATAGCCAATACCACTTAGGGCAAGTCAGTCATTGCTCAATGAGCCAATACCATAAAGGGCGAGTCAGTAATTGCTATGAATAGCCAATACCACTAAGGGCAAGTCAGTCATTGCTCAACGAGCCAATACCACAAATGGCAAGTCAGTCATTGCTCCAATACCACAAAGGGTAAGTCAGTCACTACTACGAATAGCCAATACCACTAAGGGCAAGTCAGTCACTGCTCAACGAGCCAATACCCCACAGGGCAAGTCAGTCATTGCTGCATAACTTGAGCCAAAGTCACTAACCATTCATGGTAGGCTAAAAATATATTTTCTTTTCATTGATTCACCATCAATTCACAAACAGTAAATCCACGCAATCCTTATTACAAACATACCCATATATGTTTATAATAAATAAGCAAATCGCAACTTACTCATTCTCACAACCAGAAAATCCACACATTTTCCATTACAATACGCAAGTTAAAGACTTATCCTTACCTTGGTGAGTGTTGGAGTCAATTTCGAGTAACTTTACAAGTTTCCTCCACGACTTCCTCCAACCTTAGGATCTTTCCTCATTCCCACCACATAACAACAATGATAGTCATTTATTCCGAATAACACATTAACAACACATATTTCATCTTTAACATACAACAGATTCACACATTTCCAATGTTTCCAAAACTACCTTCATTAATAGTTTCCAAACATCTAAAACATACATATTCATCTTATTTACAACATTAGAACATATATTCATCTTCTACATGTAACATTTCACCCATTTCCCATTTTACTCACAATCTCATTTTGGGGGTTTCTGGGTTTTCATGAATAAACCCACAAAACCTTTCCATTCATCAAATACCAACTCTAAACCAAGAGTTTACAAGAGAAAAACAACATAAAATGAACCATAACTCTAATGGAAGAGTTTCCATTGTTTCTCACATTTTGAGAAGAGATCCTATACACCCAAAACGAGTTTGAAAGGGAGAAGGAGAGTTAGAATCATGAGATTTACCTCTTCTCAAGCTTCTAGATGATTCTCACGAGTCCTTGCTCCCAAAATCACCTCCTTCTCTCTTTTCTCTCAAGTTCTAACCCTAAATGTGTTTGAGGGTTTCTATTTTAATGTGAAATCGTCGGGTTCTCACTCAAGCGAGCCCATTCTCGCTCAAGTGAGCAAATCCCGCCTTTTTATTCATATCTGGCTCTCTCGCTCAAGCAAGAATCTCTCAACCTCGACTGGTTCCAAAATGACATTTCTCGCCCAGGCGACACCTTTCTCGCTCAAACGAGATTTCCAGGACTTATACTATAATTTAATGACTTTAAATTTAGGGTGTCACAATCCTTCCCCCCTAAAAGGAATTTCGTCCCCAAAATTTTATTAGGTTACTCTCAGGAAGATTCTATCATCGCCTCAACACTAGGTATAAGATAAACTCAACCAAATTTATACTCGATCATCTAATCCATTAAGATTACTTAATCGACCACCAAGGGCACACACCACTAAACCATGATATCACAAAACTAATTCATGGACTAATTCATCAATGTCCAAATCTTAAGATCCCAATCTCGAACAACTCGAACAACTAAGAGAACGAAACCATAACTGAAATAAAGATTCCCCGACATTCATCAAAAACAATAGATCCCTCCGACCTATCAAGCTAACAATCGTTCAATACGATCATCACATAGAGTGAGCATCACTATAACATCCAACATGCAATAGCTAGTTCAACCTCCACTCAAGGAAATAGCATCAATTCATTCCACTCATGAAACATAACCACTATCTGCTCAAAATTTACCTTAGCATTCCAAACATTGTATTCCCTACCATATAGCAACAAGGTGGTCATTCAACAAAAACATCTATACAAATAAGACTTTTAGAGTCTCTCCCCTTGTACACAATCAAAATATCCAGTAATTATCCAATTACATCAAACATTTCTACCACCCTACAATACAGTAGAAGGGAATTACCAATCCCTAGCCTCAATTGGACACACGAAACCATTGATTCACCCAAAATTAGATATTTCGTTACCAATCGACAAGTGCAGATTTACAAACGTTCAGTCCAATAACCTAAGTTAGATTTGGATACCCCAATTACACTTGTAAATATACATTTAGTACTCCACTTGCAGCATGACTCGAGTCATATGGTTGTAATCGTATCACCAAGTACTTACACAAGAATGATTTTCAAAATGGATTGAATATAAAATTCATGGCAACCGTGTCGTGAAAACAAGGTTTACATAATCGCTTCAACATAAATTTTAAAACAAATCTTTTTCTCATGCGATTACGTTACAATCTTGTGTAGCAATTACTGACTCACATGAAACAGAAACAAGTTTTATCATTACAACATTCACGGCAAATAATTGGTGTACATCCCCACTATATCGGGCATTGCCAATGTCCTACTACAAAAGGATCGATCATCATAGACCAAAAGTTTCTTGTACAAAAACAAAATAACTGTGTTATTCCCGATATCACTTTCCACAAACGCATATAACAAAAATTTGTGTTTCTCAATTATCCCGCTAAAGCTTAAACCACACAACCTCCTCTTGCATCATCAAAGCCTAGATTTATGCACTTATAAGAAATAATTCACATTATTATTCAAGTCATCACCGAGACAGTTTAACATTTGCCTCTACAATTCTCACGTCACGAAACAAATTACCGGATATTAACAACTAATCTCAAAGAGATATTTCATCCTATAGTATATATACCCCATAATATATATTCTATAACATGCATATTTATTCATTCTAAAGCATTTTTATTTCATCAATTGCATTTAGCAACATAATGACTCGTACACACACCATGTTCACATTTCTACACCTCAAAGGTAATCCACTACCACTTCGGGTAGGTCCACGACACACGATAACCCACTACCACTCCGGGTAGGTTCACTTTCCAATTCTTACAAACATAATGACTCGTACACACACCATGTTCACATCATCTCATAAATAATGAAGACACTTCTCCCTGACCTCATTTAACTTTCTAAACCTTCATGTATTGTAAGCAAACTCATATACAAGAATCTTTCAAAATATGCATATTCATTCCCCGAATTAAATCCACGGTGAATGTTCTACCGTTTACCACCACCCGACATTGGGGCACAAACATCGACACCACCACAGGCACACCAGTTGTGATGGATACAACCAAGTCGTAAGGCAACGACTCTGTGTACAATTTCAGGCGGTTCACACATTCAACAAATACAAATGAGTGTGTCGCTCCCGAATCAAACAACACTAAAAGAGGAATACCTGCCACCAAGCATTTACCTTGGGTCAAACCGTCAACATCGGACGTCTCCGCGCTACTCATGGTGTACCCTCTACTTGTTGTCCTAGGCCTCTCAACCTTCACAACATTCACACTCCGATTCAACTTTGGACAAAACCTCTTCATATTCCCCGATTCATTATAGTGGAAACAGCCATTCCCAGAGTCAGGACAAATGGGTCCCACATGCTTCCGCCCACATTTGCTGCACATAGGGAATGAGTCAAGTTGGAATCCTCCATCATTCGACTTCGACCCTTGGTAGCCACAGTTACGATGGCAGTTAGGTGAGGGATAAGGTCGTCGGTCCTCACTCAACTTCTCCTTACCTCTCCCTTGCACAAGGTTTCGTTGAGGCCGAAATTTCTTGGGAGGAATGGATTTGGGTGTCGCCATCTCATCTGCCTTCAGGTCATCCTTGTACATTCTGCAATTTTTTACCAAGGTAGCAAAATCAACAATCTCTTGATGCCCGAACATCCTTTTCACCTTGGGCCTTAAGCCCAATTCAAATTTAGAGCTCTTGGACCGTCCGTCCACTTCCAAATCAGAGTAGGGACAAAATCGGGCCAATTCCTGGAACTTAGCCGCATATTCCCCCACTGACATGTCACCCTGTTCCAACCTCAGAAATTCCATCTCTTTCTTCCTCTTCAGATTAGTAGGAAAATATTTATGAAGGAATTTCTCCTTGAAGGTACCCTAGACAATTTCTTGGCCCTTCGTTTTCATTTGGCATCGAGTAAATTCCCACTAGTTCTCGACCTCCTTCGCTAGCATATAAGTGGCATATGTTAACTTCTGAGCATCCGAACAGCTCATGGACCTGAAGATCCTTTCCAACCCTTGGACCTACTCAATGGCAACATCAGGAGCAAATCCCCCGTGGAAATGACTGGGGTTCCTCCTGCAGAATTCGTCCAAACCTCGGTACTCTGCCGGTCTGGGTGGAACTAGTGGTTGCGAACTCGGACTTGGTGCGATATTCTGGTCTAGGCAATGAAAGTTCTCATTAACTTGTTGAAATGCAACCACCATCTAAGCCAACAGATCATTTAGAACATTCTGACTCGGTCCTCTTCCTCTTCCTGCCATGTGTACCTGTACTCATTCACTTGTCAGTAATCAAATTTTAACTAGACAAGGATCACATAATCACATAGCAATTTTGTAACATCCTTAATTTCACTCCTTAAAATTATAGTATTAGTCCTGAAATTCTCGCTTGAGCGAGGGGTTATCGCTTGGGCGAGAAGGGCTCACCTAGGAGGGTGAAATCCTGGGCTAAATTGGAGGATTCTCGCCTGAGCGAGAGTTAGCTCACTTGAGCGAGAGTGGTCTCACCTGAGCGAGAGTTGGCTCGCCTGAGCGAGAAAAGTGACATTTTGGACCCGTCGAGGCTGTAAGATTCTCGCCCGAGCGAGAATGAGCTCGCTTGAGCGAGAGCCCAACGAGTGCATTAAATAAGGAAAACCCTAAACACATTTTAGGGTTAAGATTTGAAAAGAGGTGAGAGAAGAGAGCTTTTTCAAGGGCAAGAAGATTTGATTCTCGTCCAAGAGCTTGAGAAGAGATCCTAAAGTTGGCAGCGGTGTCGGTGGAACTTGCGAAGTTACCAAGAACCAAACCCAACACTCACCGAGGTAAGGATAAGTTTTTACTTGTGCATTTGAAAACAGAAAATGTGTGTATTTTCTGGTTGTGCAATGATTAAGTCGTGAATCACGTATTTAGTATAAACATATATGTAACACCCTAAATTTTAAGTCTTTAAAATTAAAGTATCAGTCCTGGGATCCTCGCTTGAGCGAGAGATTCTCGCCTGGGCGAGAGAGGCTCACCTAGGAGGGTGAAATCCTGGGATATACTGGAGGATTCTCGCCTGAGCGAGAGTAGTCTCGCCTGAGCGAGGAAGGACATTTTGTACTGTTGACACTGTGAGATTCTCGCTTGAGCGAGAATCCCTCGCTTGAGCGAGAATCCCTCGCTTGAGCGAGATGGTCAGATATGGGTTTTTAAAATGGGCGGGATTTTCTCGCTTGAGCGAGAATAAGCTCGCTTAAGCGAGAACCCGACGAGACAACATTTAATGTGAAACCCTAAACACATTTTAGGGTTAAGAATTAAAGAGAGGTGAGAGAAGAGAGCTTTTCCAAGGGCAAGGAGCTTTGATACTCACCCAAGAGCTTGAGAAGAGGTAAAACTCTTGATTGTAACTCTTTTCTTCTCTTTAAAACTCATTTTGGGTATGATGGATCTCTTCTCAAAATGTGGAAAACCATGGAAATTCATCCTTTGGAGTTATGGTTCGTTTTATGTGGTTTTTCTTTCGTAAACTCATGGTTTAGCGTTAGTATTTCGAAAATGGAAAGAGTTGGTGGGTTGGGTCATAAAAACCCCCAAAACCCTAAAGTGAAAATGTGGTAAAAGGAGAAAAGAGTAAAATGCTAGAGGTAGAAGATGAGTTTACCTTCTAATGTTGAAGTGTGAAATGAATATGCATGTTTTGGATGGTTGTATACTTATGATGAAAGTAGTTCAAAAACATATAAAATGTGATGAATATCTTGTATGGTTAATTAATGCATTATAAGTTGTTTATGTGACATTTGGAATAAAGGACTAACGTTGTGTTATGTGGTGGGATGAGGAAAGATCCTAAAGTTGGAGGCGGTGTCGGTGGAACTTGAGAAGTTGCCAGGAACCAAACCCAACACTCACCAAGGTAAGGATAAGTCTTTATTTGTGTAGTTGGAATAGAAAATGTGTGTTTTCTGGTTATGTAAAGATTGAGTTGTAAATTATGCAATTAGTATAAACATATATGGGTGTGTTTATATTAAAGTAGGCGTAGATTTACGGAAAAGGAAAATGGTTTATGTGGAAATTAATGAAAGGAAAAATATGATTTTAGCCGACCATGAATGGTTAGCGACTCTGGCTTAAGTATAGAAGCACACACTCTGGCTTGAGTATAGAAGCAAACACTCTGGCTTGAGTATAGAAGCAAACACTCTGGCTTGAGTATAGAAGCACACACTTTGGCTTGAGTATAGAAGCAAACACTCTGGCTTGAGTATAGAAGCAAACACTCTGGCTTGAGTATAGAAGCATACACTCTGGCTTGAGTATAGAAGCATACACTCTGGCTTGAGTATAGAAGCAAACACTCTGGCTTGAGTATAGAAGCATACACTCTGGCTTGAGTATAGAAGCATACACTCTGGCTTGAGTATAGAAGCAAACACTCTGGCTTGAGTATAGAAGCAAACACTCTGGCTTGAGTATAGAAGCATACACTCTGGCTTGAGTATATAAGCGTGATTTGTTTTAAGAAAAATAGGAATCTGCTTTTAGCTAACCTTGAGGGATGTAGCGACTTTGGCTCAAGTTATGCAGCAAAGTAAAATGAATTTCAAAAATGGTTTACTACCTTTTTCTAATGTGGATTATCTTATAATGATGTTTATTGAATTAACGACTTACTCCTTTGTATGTTTGTGTACTTGTCATTGATAATCCCATTGCAGATAAACAGGTGACATGAGGGGGACTCATTTTTAGGGAGCTTAGAGAGAGTTATATTTTGGATTTATTCAATTGCACTATCTTGTATATGAGTGCATAGTTGATAGCTTTAGACATTCTGTAACTATGGATATATATATACATACATATATATATATATATATATATATATATACATATACATATATACATATACATATATATATATACATATACATATATATACATATACATATACATATACATATACATATACATATACATATACATATACATATACATATACATATACATATACATATACATATACATATACATATACATATATATATATATATATATGCTAACACGAGGGTGTAATTCTGGATATGTGTAGCTATGGGTATTTTGGAAACCCATAGCTAGTTATATGCAGTGATTACTAATCTGCATTAATACGAATTATGTTTTTCTGTCAACTGATTATGTACGTCATTATTGATTGAGTATAGAAGCATACACTCTGGCTTGAGTATATAAGCGTGATTTGTTTTAAGAAAAATAGGAATCTGCTTTTAGCTAACCTTGAGGGATGTAGCGACTTTGGCTCAAGTTATGCAGCAAAGTAAAATGAATTTCAAAAATGGTTTACTACCTTTTTCTAATGTGGATTATCTTATAATGATGTTTATTGAATTAACGACTTACTCCTTTGTATGTTTGTGTACTTGTCATTGATAATCCCATTGCAGATAAAGAGGTGACATGAGGGGGACTCATTTTTGGGGAGCTTAGAGAGAGTTATATTTTGGATTTATTCAATTGCACTATCTTGTATATGAGTGCATAGTTGATTGCTTTAGACATTCTGTAACTATGGATATATATATATACATACATATATATATATACATATACATATATATATATATACATATACATATATATATATACATATACATATATATATATATATATATATACATATACATATATATATTTACATATACATATATATATACATACACATATACATATACATATACATATACATATACATATACATATACATATACATATACATATACATATACATATACATATACATATACATATATATATACATATATATATATATGCTAACACGAGGGTGTAATTCTGGATATGTGTAGCTATGGGTATTTTGGAAACCCATAGCTAGTTATATGCAGTGATTACTAATATGCATTAATACGAATTATGTTTTTCTGTCAACTGATTATGTACGTCATTATTGATTCATGCGTTGAGTGGGAGGAGGGAAATAAGATTTTAAGGTAAGGATATTAAATTGGTAATGTGGGTTATGAGTGATTGCATGAAATTGAATTAATATGAGAAAAAAATTTAAGGGTAGAATTTGGGTTCTTACAATATATGGGTGTGTTTATACTAATGATGGCGGGGATTCACGGGAAATGATTTATGGTGAAATCAATGAAAAGAAAATATATTTTTAGCCGACCATGAATAGTTAGCGACTCCGGCTCGAGTATAAGAAGCAAAACTCCGGCTCGAGTATATGAAGCAATACTCCGGCTCGAGTATATGAAGCAATACTCCGGCTCGAGTATATGAAGCAAAACTCCAGCTCGAGTATATGAAGAAATTCTCCGGCTCGAGTATATGAAGCGAAACTCCGGCTCGAGTATATGTAACACGTTTTCTTTTTAAAAGAAATGAGAATTTGCTTTTGGTTAACCTTAAGGGTGTAGAGACTTCGACTCAAGTTATGCAGCAAAGAAAAGGAATTTCGAAATGGTTCACTAACCCCTTTAAAATGTGGATTATCTTATAATGGTATTTATTGTCTTGATGACTTAATCATTTGTATGTTGTGTGCATTTTCCATTGATAATCCCATTGCAGGTAAACAAGATAGTTGAGGATGCTTGGTTCGAGGCCTTAGGAGCTTAGGACTTGGATCCTTTATTTTGCTTTTTGTGATGTAAATTGTTACTTGGATGATTTTATTCATAACTATTTGACTCACTACATTTTTGGGTGTAATGCTGGATATTAGTAGCTATGGGTGTTTTGGAAACCCATTGCTAGTCATATGCGGTAATTTACCAAGGAAATGAATATATAAATTATGATTTTCTGTTAAATCGAATGCATGTGAATATGGCGACCAAAAGTAAATATGTTGAAATGCGATAGTAAGTATAGGAAAATGTATGCAAAATGAATAAAATAATTAAAAAATTTCAAGGGTAGAATTTTGGTCCTTTCAATATGGGATCAGAGCATAGTTAATTCTGCGGCCTAGGGTATGGCCTTACTTGCTTCTTTGTAACCTTTATTTGATTTAACTATGTGATTTAGGTGAACTGTTGTGTGGTTATGTGATGATTTATTTGGTTAAACATGGTTTACCGATGAGCGAATGAGTACAGGTACCCGTTACGGAGATGTCTGGAAGAGGAAGAGGAAGAGGATCGGGTCAGAATGACTTATTGGCCCAGATTGCGGTTGTGCTGATGAACATGAATGAGAACTTGCAGCATCTGAACCAGAACACGACACCAAGCCCGAGTTCCCAACCCCTAGTTCCACCTGGGTCGGCTGAGTACCGAGGTCTGGATGAATTCTGCAGGAGGAACCCCAGTCAGTTCCAAGGTGGATTCGCTCCTGATGCCGCCATTGAATGGGTCCAAGGTTGGAAAGGATCTTTAGGGCCATGAGTTGTTATGATGCTCAGAAAGTGGCATACGCCACCTACATGCTAATGAGGGAGGCTGAGAACTGGTGGGAAATGGCCCGAAGGCAGATGGAGACCGAAGGGAAAATCATCACGTGGGGAGCCTTCAAGAGTAAATTCCTTTAGAAATATTTCCCTGCAGACCTGAAAAGGAAGAAGGAGATGGAATTCTTGCAATTAGAGCAAGGAAACATGTCGGTGGGGGAGTACGCGGCCAAGTTTTAGGAGTTGATCCGGTATTGCCCATATGCTGAACTAGAGTTGGACGAAAGGTCAAAATGTGTATAGTTTGAGATGGGGTTGAAACCCGATCTTAGGGTGACGTTTGGTCACAAAGAAATTTCTGATTTTCCTACCCTAGTGAACAAGTGTAGGATGTATGAGTATAATGTGCGGGTGAGGGACGCTGCTGCTTGTAAAGGGAACCCTCCACGACACTATGGACCTCAACGGAACTTCTCGCACGGAAAAGGGAAGGACAAGGTGTTTCAAGAAGAATGGAAGCCTTACTCTCCTCCAACGAGTAGTCGGGGTTATACTTCACATGGGCCGAAGACTCATGTCAATGCCGGAGGGTCACAGTTGAACTCTCCATCTTTGTGCGGCAAATGTGGCCGGAATCACGTCGGTGAGTCATGCCCCGAAACGGCACTTACCTGCTCCACTGCAAGGAGGTCGGGCATGTAAGAAGATATTGTCCTAAGTTACAACAGAGTATGAATGCTGTGAGGGCCGAGCGACCTAAATTGTATAAATGCGATTTCTGGTTGGAATCGGTGAATTTTCTTGGACATGTAATATCCAAGGAAGGGGTAGCCGTAGACCCTTCAAAAGTTGAAGCGATTATGGAATGGGCAGTACCCAAGTCAGTTACTGAGATCCGGAGTGTTCTGGGTTTGGCTGGTTATTATGAAAATTCACAGAGGGATTTTCAAAGTTAGCACTACCTTTGACTAAGCTCATCAGAAAGGGGGAACCTTATGTGTGGACAATCCGTTGTGAAGAGAGTTTCCAAGAGTTGAAACGGAGATTGACTACGGCGCCAGTGTTGGTTCTTCCTTGTACTGATCGTGATTTCAGTGTTTATTGTGATGCTTCCAAGCAAGGTTTGGGTTGTGTGTTGATGCAGGAAGGGAAGGTTGTTGCTTATGATTCGCGACAGTTAAGAACGCATGAGAAAAACTACCCTACCCATGATTTGGAATTAGCTGCAATGGTCTTTGCCTTAAAAATCTGGAGACACCATCTTTATGGCGTAATATTTGAGGTATATATCGACCACAAGAGTTTGAAGTACTTGTTTGATCAAAAGGAATTGAATATGAGGCAGAGAAGATGGATGGAATTCCTTTAGGATTACGATTTTGGGTTGCAGTATCACCCAAGAAAGGCCAATGTAGTGGCCGATGCTCTAAGTCAGAAGTCTTTACACATGTCGACTTTAATGGTTAGAGAAGGGAAACTGATTGAAGAGTTCAGGGACATGAACTTGGACGTTCAAATAAGGCCTCATAGTATGATATTAGGAATGCTTAAGGTCACAAATGAACTTTTTGATCAAATCCGGGTAATGCAAGTTGAGGATAGTGAGCTCATGGTTAAACGAGGTTTGATGATGAGCGGGAAGGAAACCGACTTTGTATCAGACCCTAGTGGAATGTTGCGTTACAATGGGAGGGTGTGTGTGCCTCGTGATGAGAAATTACGGAAGAGTATTTTAGAGGAGTCCCATAAGAGCAAGATGAGTTTTCAACCGGGAACTACAAAGATGTACCAAGATTTGAAGAAGTTGTTTTGGTGGTCTGGGTTGAAGAGGGATGTGGCTTTGTATGTCTCGAGTTGTTTGATATGTCAGAAAGCCAAAATTGAGCATCAGCGACCAGCAAGAGAGTTACAATCCCTAGAAATTCCCGTTTGGAAGTGTGATAGTATCTCCATGGATTTTGTATCGGGTTTTCCGAAGACTCAGAAAGGATATGATTCGATATGGGTGATAGTGGACCGGTTAACTAAATCTGCACATTTTCTGCCTATGAACATGAGGTATACTTTGGAGCGATTGGCGGAACTGTATATCCTAGAATATAGTTCATCTGCATGGGATACCGTCGAGCATTATATCTGATAGGGATCCCCATTTCACTTCGAACTTTTGGACCAGTTTGCAGTCCGCTTTGGGAACTAAGTTGAAGTTGAGTTCGGCTTATCATCCACAAACGGATGGTCAATCGAAAAGAACTATACTGTCATTGGAGGATCTTTTGAGGGCTTGTGTCTTAGGACAACTAGGGAGTTGGGATGGCATGTTGCCTTTGATTGAGTTTACCTACAACAATAGCTTCCATTCCAGTATTGGGATGGCACCCTATTAGGCATTGTATGGTAGGAAGTGCCGAACTCCAGTGAGTTGGTTTGAAACTGGGGAAAACTTGATATTAGGACCCGAGCTAGTCCAAGAGACAATGGAAAAGATCTAGAAAATCCGAGAGAATATGAGAATAGCCCAGAGTCGGCAGAAGAGCTATTACGATAAGAGACGAAAACCTCTTGAGTTTAAGGAGGGAGATCATGTTTTCATGAGAGTAGTCCCGACCACCGGGATTGGTAGAGTGTTGAAGTCTCGTAAGCTGACTCAGCGATTTATTGGGCTGTATCAAGTGTTGAAGAGGATTGGGCCGGTAGCATATCAGATTGCTTTACCTCCGTTATTATCGAATCTCCACAATGTGTTTCATTAGTCTCAGTTGAGGAAATATGTTGGGGATCCATCTCATGTGGTCGAGTCTGATCAGATAGAGTTGAAGGATAATTTTACCTTTACGACGTTGCTAGTGAGAATCCTGGATACCAGTGTCAAAAGGCTAAGGGGCAAGGAGATTTCCTTGGTGAAAGTATTGTGGAGCCAGGTAGACGAAGGGGATGCTACTTGGGAGGTGGAACGTGAGATGAGGGAGGATTACCCTCATTTGTTCGAATCGAGATATGTTTAATTTTCGGGGAAGAAAATTCTTATAAGAGTGGGAGGATTGTAACACCATAAATTTGAGTCTTTAAAATTATAGTATCAGTCCTCAGATTCTCGCTTGAGCGAGGGATTCTCGCCTGGGCGAGAAGGGCTAACCTGGGAGGGTGAAATCCTGGGCTATACTCGAGGATTCTCGCCTGAGCGAGAGTTAGCTCGCCTGAGCGAGAGTTAGCTCGCCTGAGCGAGAGTTGGCTCGCGTGAGCGAGAAAAGTGACATTTTATACTTGTCAAGGCTATAAGATTCTCGCCCGAGCGAGAGGATTCTCGCTTGAGCGAGAGATGCCTCGCCTGGGAGAGAGTCCCCTCGCCTGGGCGAGAGGGTCAGATTTGAGTTTTTTTAAATTGGGCGGGATTTTCTCGCTTGAGCGAGAATGAGCTCGCTTAAGCAAGAGCCCAACGAGTGCATTAAATGAGGAAAACCCCAAAGACATTTTAGGTTTAAGATTTGAAAAGAGGTGAGAGAAGAGAGCTTTTCCAAGGGCAAGAAGCTTTGATTCTCGTCCAAGAGCTTGAGAAGAGATCCTAAAGTTGGCGGCGGTGTCGGTGGAACTTGCGAAGTTACCAAGAACCAAACCCAACACTCACCGAGGTAAGGATAAGTCTTTACTTGTGCATATTAAAATAGAAAATGTGTGTATTTTCTGGTTGTGCAATGATTAAGTCGTGAATCACGTATTTAGTATAAACATATGTGGGTGTGTTTATACTAATGATAGCGGAGATTCACGGGAAATGATTTATGGTGAAATCAATGAAAAGAAAATATATTTTTAGCCGACGATGAATGATTAGCGACTCCGATTCGAGTATAAGAAGCAAAACTCCGGCTCGAGTATATAGAGCAATACTCCGGCTTGAGTATTTGAAGCAATACTTCGGCTCGAGTATATGAAGCAAAACTTTGACTCGAGTATATGAAGCAAAACTTTGGCTCGAGTATATGAAGCAATACTCCGGCTCGAGTATATGAAGCGAAACTCCGGCTCGAGTATATGTAGCATGTTTTCTTTTTAAAAGAAATGAGAATATACTTTTAGCTAACCTTAAGGGTTTAGCGACTTCGGCTCAAGTTATGCAGCAAAAAAAAGGAATTTCGAAATGGTTCACTAACTTTACAAACTTAAAGATTAAAGATTTATCCTTAACTTGGTGAGTGTTGGGGTCGATTTCGTGTAACTTTACAAGTTAAAGATTTCGTGTTACTTTACAAGTTTATATTACACTACGCAAGTTAAAGATTTATCCTTAACTTGGTGAGTGTTGGGGTCGATTTCGTGTAACTTTACAAGTTTCCTCCGCGATTTCCTCCAACCTTAGGATCTTTCCTCATTCCCACCACATAACAACAATGTTAGTCATTTATTCCGAATAACACATAAACAACTCATATTTCATCTTTAACATACAGTAGATTCACACATTTCTAATGTTTTCAAAACTACCTTCATTAATAGTTTCCAAACATCTAAAACATACATATTCATCTTATTTACAACATTAGAACATATATTCATCTTCTACATCTAACATTTCACCCATTTCCACTTTTACTCACATTCTCATTTTGGGGTTTTTGTGGTTTTCATGAATAAACCCCAAAACCTTTCCATTCATCAAATACCAACTCTAAACCAAGAGTTTACAAGAGAAAAACAACATAAAACGAACCATAACTCTAAAGGAAGAGTTTCCATGGTTTCTCACAGTTTGAGAAGAGATCCCATACAGCCAAAACGAGTTTGAAAGGGAGAAGGAGAGTTAGAATCTAGAGATTTACCTCTTCTCAAGCTTCTAGATGATTCCCACGAGTCCTTGCACCCAAAATCACCTCATTCTCTCTTGTCTCTCAAGTTCTAACCCTAAATGTGTTTGAGGGTTTCTATTTTAACGTGAAATCGTCGGGTTCTCACTCAAGTGAGCCCATTCTCGCTCAAGCGAGCGAATCTCACATTTTTAAAATTTCAAATCTGGCTCTCTCGCTCAAGCGAGGGATTCTCGCTCAAGCGAGAATCTCACAGCCTCGGCAGGTTCCAAAATGCCATTTCTCGCCCAAGCGAGACAACTCTCGCTCAGGCGAGACCTCTCTAGCTCAAGCGAGGATCATCTCGCTCAAGCGAGAATCCATCAGTATAGCCTAGTATTTTAATCACCCTGGTGAGCCACTCTCGCCCAAGCGACACCTTTCTCGCTCAAAAGAGATTTCCAGGTCTTATACTATAATTTAATGACTTTAAATTTAGGGTGTCACATACAACACATGGAATCACTTCCATAAATGGAACACAAGGGGCCAACCATTAAACAATAAAGGTGAAAATACCTTAGTATGTTACATCGGGGTATTGGTTAGGCAGAATGTTTCCATAAAATTTGGTTCTTGGTTTGATGATAGACTGAAATTAGTGAAGGATCTTATTTGGGAGGATATAACAGTAAGTTTTCATGCAATGTAACAACATCTTTGTATTCTTTGTGGGTTTTGTCTTTCCATGCAATGTGTATGTTTTTTTTTGTGTTTTCATGCAATGTGTATAATGCAATTTTTTTAGGCAACTTTTGATGTTTAGCCAACTTTTGTGTTTCCATGCAATGTATATGTTTTGTTGTGTTTTCAATCTTGGAAATGTCGCTTGAGCATTATCCTCTCGCTCAGGCGAGAAACTGATAGAAGCTTTGGCCTTCAATCCTGCAGTTGTAAAAAAAAATAAAAAAATAAAAAAGTGTTTCCATGCAATGTGTAATAGTTTTAAGTTATTTTTCTGTTTAGGCAACTTTTGATGTTGGTGAGGAACACAAGGATTACATCCTCAAAACTTCCGGCAAGGCTCTCCAACAATACAGAACCGATGCCGGTAAATGTCTCAGAGATGCTAATGGGAATGTCAACCTCAAGCCTCCAGCCAAATATGCAAATCTCATTGATGAGGCAGATTGGATGGAATTTGTCACTCTTTGCACACAAGACGACAATTTCTTGGTAATATAATATTTCTTTTTATTGACTTTATTCTTATGTTTTTGTGTGTATATATCATTGTTGATGTTAATGTTGTTTGTTTTTGCAGAAATTAAGTGAAGAAAACCGCAAGAGAGCATCTAACCCATTGTATCCATATAGAGCTTCTCAAATGGGATATAGAGGAATCGAAGAAAAAATTGTAAGTATTGTTAATTCGTATGTAATTAAGTACATTATTAATTGGTTAAGTTTTGTATTCATATTTAATTACATTTTTATTGGTTATGTATTGGCAGCTCGAATACAACTTTGGCTTCGAGTGCCGCAGTCCTCGATGTTTTGTGGGTGGATGCTCGTATGAACAAGCAAGGTGTTATCGATAATGAACAAGTTCAAGAAGTAGAAATTGTGTTGTAAGTGCTAATCATTTAATTAAACTTGATTTTCATACTTCCTTTATCAAAGTGGTTATTTAATATTATGCATTTTCTTGATGTCTTAGGTTACCCTAAAAGACAGGGCAAGTTTGCGGACCGTGGATAGTCAGGTGGTACTTGAAAAGGCATTAGGATTGCGTCAGTACCATGGCCGTATCTGGGGTGCTGGATTTGGGGTTAGGAAACGTACAATAAGACCCCATGAAAAGCGTGCAACCAAAACTGAGGTAGTTGTCTTGCAGGACAAATTCGATGACCTCTCTCAACGATTCCATGAAATGGAACGTTTGTTGAAAAGTAAACCTACTGAGGGGCCTGAAGCTTCTACCATGAATAAAAATTTCACGCGTCCAAGACACCACATTCCCATTCCAGAGGTAATATAATAAACTAATTTTGTGCTATTTGTTTTAACTATCATTTGTTTTCACTATTGCTAAACTAATTAATTATATGTTTTAAATATCATCTAGGGAATAATCAGTAGTTGCAAACTCTTTCTGGATATCCCATGTACCTAAGCAGTGAGAATTGGCACGGTGTACAACACACGGGATGCCATGCTACATAATGCACAAATCCCCTCCAATCATGTGAGGGTTTCAATTGATATTCCAATTGAAGAGGATGCATTGCTGCTAATTCCTCTTGATGAGGATGTCATCACAATTGGAGGGGCTCTAGGCACTTATTTGGCTTGGCCAGTACATCTTATAGATGTAGTTCCTACTAAGGTATGGTTTTCACCTTATGCTCATTCATATTATATACATATTTTGATCTGTATTGAATAATTCAGGGAAGGGTGATTAATGACCATAGTGCAACATCCCCTCCCAAAGTAGAACATGTATCTAAAAAGACCAAAGTGGTGAAGTCCAAGCATAAAGAAAATAAGCCACAGTCTAAATCAAATGTAGAATCGTCATAGGAGGTGATCTCCAAGAAAACCAACTTCTGTGCAAAACTCATGAAGTGTGTACATAAGTTACTTGCCGATTTTACGATTATGATATCAATTTCCATACCCATCTTCGAGTTTTTGGCAGATGAATACATCAGTAGAAGTGATGTGAAGGATGTATACAATCATGATTGAATCGGTGCATCTGTTATATCTGTATATATAAGGTAAAATATATTTTATTAACTTCTCATTTTTGCATTTAATCATTGGTGTGTTATAATTAACTAACGTTTGTGTTATATGTTAGGTACTTGTATGACAACTTTATTTCCAAAAGTCAAAAGAATGTGATGTACTTTTCCCCTCATTCTACTATATTGGTTACGATTACCAATGATAGAAGGAAGAAAGAGCATACAGAATATGTTGCAAACATTCTCAATAAACATAAAGAGGATGTTGACTTATTCCTTGCACCTTTTAATATCGGGTAAACATCATTTTTTAATTGTTTTGAAATATGTTTTTGCTTAACATTTCCTAACTGTATGCATATATGTGTTTTCTTAAGCAACATTGGATTTTGGTTGTCATTAATCGGATAAGTCAACAATTGTTCTATCTCGATTCATTAAAACGCGTCGATCCGAACAAGTACACCGTTATGAAAGAATTGTTTACTAAGTAAGTAGACTTCTCATTTAAACTTTCTAAATTTTGGTACACTTTCACTATCACTTTAATTTAAACATTATTTTCTATTGTTTAGGGCATTGAATATATATAAAGCCCAAAAATATTCGTACTAAATCTACAAAACCCGTCAACTGAACTCATGTTAAGGTATTGACACGACTCATCTTATCAAACAATTATATGTATTCATATGAATTATGCATGGTTATACTTATATTTACCTGATGATTTTATTTGTAGACCCCTTGTCAACAATGACAAAGATTGAGGCTATTATGTGATGAACTTCATAGAGGAGGTCATTATGCCATGACTAGTTGAAGTCAATTTTAATGTAGATTCATATACATATGACCAAATCAACCAGATTAGGGTTGATTGCTCAAAATTTGTACTTTCTTTTAAAACTGTGTAATGGTTGGGATAAGTTCAATTTGTAATATACAATGTGTTTTTGTTCTGTTAAATATATATAGCTGTTTTTGTTCAATATGTGCTATTTTGTTCAATGCATTTTGTGTTTTTGTGTTGTTATTGTATTTTTGTTGTTGTTGTTGTTCGAAGCATTTTGTGTTTTGATAATTTGTTGTATGCTTGTCTCAGTTGTGTGATGTCTGCTTAACTGTTTAGATTTAGGAAACATGCAATTCAACAACACCTATTCAAGCATGCACTAAGGAATTGAACATATAAAACATCACACATTTCCATATGCGTTGTTGAAATGAAAATGGGATATGTTTAATAGCGCATGTGGAAATGTGCAGTGTTGAATATAACATATACAACAATGCACTTTTTAACATTTGCTATGGAATACACCCTATACAACAACGCATAATCCAACATGTGTTGTTGTATATGGTGTATTCCACAGCGCAAATGGAAGGTTGTGCTGTTGAATTGAACATATATTTTTTTAAAAGCAAAGGTGTAACTACACATACATATTTATATTATAAAGATTAACGAAGAACATTCATAAAGTAATTAATGAGCCGTAATCTCTTGCTCAGGTGAGTAACCCACAGAGAGTTTGGACATCAATCTTGGAACTCTCGCTTGAGCGTTGTCCTCTCGCTCTGGATAACACTTGAGATTGTGTTGGACATATACAATAGCGCATAAGGTTACATGCGCTGTGGAATTAATATCTTCAACAACGCATAATTCTACTTGCGTTGTGGAATTGATATTTTCAACAGCGCAACCTCAAGAATGCATTGTTGAAAACTTATCAAAGAAAACTTAAAACTTCCCCCCATTCGAAAACCTTTTTTTCTCAGCAGCAGCGAAACTCAAAACCTCACAAAATCTTTCACCCATTCAATAAATCTCAAAATCATTTACACATTCACCGTTAAAATCTTTCAACATTCAACATCGAAAATCATTCACGCAATAAACCTCAAAATCATTCACGCATTCAACGTCAAAATCTCTTTCTCTCATTCAACACCGAAAGTTCACTCATTCTGCACCGAATTGAAAGTGAGTTTTCCTTGTAAATAATTGCTTATGTTGAGTTAGATTTCATCTTATTACATGAGTTACTATGTATGCCCGAATTTAAAGTTCAATCATACACTCATTTAGCTTGTATTTAGTTAGGGTTCCTCATTTAGTTTGTATTACATGAGTTAGGATTTTTCCTAATCCTGTATTTGTTTGCTATGTGAAATTAACTCAATGTTTTAGAGATTTATGTTTCCCCTAAATGAAATTTCAATCATACACCAATTTAGCTTGTATTGAGTTAGGGTTCCTCACTTAGCTTGTATTACATGAGTTAGGTTTTTCCTTAATAATGTATTTGCTTGTAAGGTGAGCGGTGACTCAATCTTTTAGGGATTTATGATCCCAAATTCAAATTTCAATTATTAAATAATTTTTTTTGACAATTTCTTTCTAGAAAATGGATGAAAGAATTGATCGAAAATGGATGAGTGTCAATCGATTGACAAAGGAGTATGAGGATGGAGTGAAATCATTTGTTAGGTTTGCATACGAGAATGCTGAAAACCATGATCGAATTGTATGTCCTTGTTTAAGATGTTGTTACTCCAACTGAATTACTCTAGTTGATTTAAAAGCTCATTTAGTGTGTCACGGTATCGATCAAAGTTACACATGTTAGACAAGGCATGGTGAGAAAAGCCATGAGATGCATATGAAAGAAAACAACACAAATGCATATGAAGGAGATTGTTTCGATGAAATGGCAAATGTTGTCGAAGAGGATCTTTAGGATTGTCCTGAGATTTTTCAGAGGTTGTTAAGTGATGCTGAGAAACCATTATATGATGGTTGCACTAAATTCACATGATTGACAGTTGTATCAAGGTTGTACAAGTTGAAATCTGTTAATGGATGGACTGATAAGAGTTTCACAGAGCTACTGACACTTTTGAAGGATATATAGCCCGAGGATAATGTGTTTCCTTCTCGAACCTATGAAGCTAAACATATGTTATGCTCCATTGGCATAGACTAAAATATGAAACATGCTTGTGAAAATGACTGCATCTTATTTCTTAATGAGTATGTTTCGTTGAAGTATTGTCCTAAATGTAATGCATCGTGTTATAAGAAGGAAGACTCAATTTCCAATAAGGTTGTATGGTATTTTCCTGTCAAATCAAGATTTAAGTGTATCTTCAACAACGCTAAAGATGCAAAGAATTTGACATGGCATGCTGATGAAAAGATTAAAGATGGCAAGCTTCGGCATCCTGCAGATTCTCCTCAATGGAGAAAATTTGATCAAGACTATCCTAGTGTTGGTCAAGAATCAAGAAAACTACGCCTTGCATTGTCAACTGATAGAATTAACCCATATAGTGTTGAACGTAGCTCCCACAGTACATGGCCAGTGATGTTGGTGATGTACAACCTCCCTCATTCTCTGTGCATGAAGCGCAAATATGTGATGTTATCTATGTTAATTTCTGGACCTAAACAACCAGGAAATGACATAAACATATATTTGGCTCCATTAATTAAAGACTTGAAGCAAATGTGGGAGAAATGTATAGATGTATATGATGTGTATAGGGAAGAAAGATTCAACTAGAGGGCTTTGTTGTTCAGCACAGTTAGTGAGTTCCCTGCATATGGTAATCTTTCAGGATATATTACAAAAGGGAATCTTGCATTTCCTGTATGTGAAGACAATACTCATTCAACGAGGTTGCCACACTATAAGAAGAATTCCTACCTTGGTCATCGTAGATTTTTGCATTAAGATCATCAATATCGTCGATGGAGAAAATCATTCGATGGGAACAATGAAGAAAGTCGTGCTCCTTTGTAGTTGACGGGTGACCAATTATTTAAAAAGCTAGAGGGTTTGAATAATAACTTCGTTAAATCATTTGCTGGACAAATGGTCACAATTGGTGGGTGGAAGAAAAGGTCAATCTTATTTGAATTGCCATATTGGAGCTCATTATATGTAAGACATTTTCTCGATGTTATGCATATTGACAAAAATGTATTTGAAAGTCTCCTTGGTACTTTCCTCAATATCTCTGATAAGTCCAAACATTGCTTGAATCCAAGATTGGACATGGTTAGTGTGGGAATAAGAAATGAATTGAGGTCAATAATAAAGGGAAAACGTACATTTCTACCTCTAGTAGCTTATACTTTGTCGAGGAAGAAGAAATTAGAATTTTGTAAATTTATTAATGGTGTTAAAGTTTCAGAGGGGTACTCTTTCAGTATTTGAAACCTCGTATCAATGAAAGACCTCAAGTTAATAGATCTTAAGTCTCATGATTGTCATATACTCATGGAGAATTTCTTGCCTATTGGCATACAGTCTTTTCTACCTAAAAAATTATGAGGAACCATAACTAAGTTATGCTTCTTCTTCAAGGCAATTTATAGCAAAGTGATTGACTTTGAGAAATTACCTACATTGCAAAGACAAATTATTTTGACTTTGTGTGAGCTTGAGATGTATTTCACACCTTCTTTTTTTGACATAATGTTCCATCTAAGCCTTCATCTTGTTCGAGAGATACAACTATGTGGTCTTTCCTACATGAGATGGATGTACCCTTTTTAACGTTATATGAAGATATTAAAAGGGTATGTGAAGAATCGATCAAGACCATAAGATTGTATTGCTGAGCGATATATTGTTGAAGAAGCTCATGATTTTTGTACTGGATACCTTGAAGATGGTGATTTCATAGGCATTCCAAAACCTCGATATGCAAAAAGAACATCTGGTGAAGGGATTACTGGAATGAAATATTAACTATATCAAGAAACGAATTGGAGCAAGCACACTTGTATGTTTTACATAATGCCTACGAGGTTGAGCCATATGTTGAAAAACACATGATGATGCTTAAGAAGTCTAACCCAAGTAAGAATGAAAATTGGATTTCCAAAGAGCATAATCAATGTTTCATAAAGTGACTAAAACATCATATTGATGAAGAGTTGAATATAAACGCGGATTCGGTTTCCAAAAGATTGAAATGGTTAGCCAATGATCCATGTATTCATGTCTTATCCTACAGTGGTTACGTATTTAATGGGTTCAGATTTTATACGGAAAAACAAGATGATCAAAGTAAAATGCAAAATAGTGGTGTGACTATTGTTGCTCGAACTCTTCATATGTCAAATGTCAAAGATAGAAACCCAATATATGCAAACATGTCATACTTTGGGGTCATTAAACAAATATGGGAATTAGATTACACAATGTTTCGGGTGCCAGTTTTTTGTTGTATGTGGGTTGATAACAATAATGGCTTTCGATATGATGAGTTAAGGTTCATGCAGGTGGATCTTAATAGGTCAGGATATAAAGATGAACCATTTATTCTAGCATCCATACTCAACAAGTATGCTATCAAAAAATAATAAATTGTTCATTGTTCTTTTGAGTAACAAAATCATCCTCAATAATATAGATGACAAAGAAGATATTGATGTTGAAGATGATCCTTTTTTGGGATATAATTCTCACGTGAGAGCGGACCAATGACTATGAATGATGATTTATATACAAGAGATGATCATGATGAGGGGCTTTGGGTGAATGAAATTCTTACTAGAGAAAACAATAATATTAGAAGCCAAAAATCATTAAAGAAGAGGAAAAGGTAGATGCATATCTTTGTATAAATATAGCATAATTTTTTTATTTGTAATTTGCATAAAAACTTTATATTAGTGTGTAATTTATGCACTCAACAAAACATAATTGGAATAATATTCTTGGTTAGCATTTTGGTCTGATGTTTTAATATTACAAACATAATTTAGCTTTTTTATGTTAATGTGTCTGTTCTAGCTTGAATATAGTAACCACTATGAATAGTTTAGCTTGAATATGTTGTGTTGAGAGTTTGCTAGTTGAGAGTGTGATGTGGATAGTTTGTTGTTGAGAATAATCAACAGCGCATGCTAGGAGGAGATCTAGCAAGCGCTGCTTTATTTGAAACATAAAACAACACATGGTAGTAAGGTGCTGTTAATGTGAGTGCTGCATAAATATAGCATTGCATAAACAATGGCTGCTTAAATAAGCGCTTTCATACGTAACCTATAAGACAAAATTTATATACCATGTGATGTCATACGTAACCTATAAGACAACGCTTTATATATCATGCGCTGTCATACGTAACCTATAAGACAACACTTTATATACCATACGTTGCCATACGTAACCTATATGACAGCACAATTGCTTACTTACAAAGTGCATTGTGGTATAATATCAATAAAACAGCTCTACTTATACCATTCGCTGTAAAACACTATTGTATTATACAGCACAACTTTTAAGTAGTGTTGTGATATATTTATTATAAGACAGCGTTATTTGTAGTCCACATTGTTATATTTGGCAGTTGTATAACAACGCATCTATTAGGTTGCGCTGTTGTATATATGGTATACAACAACGCCAACGAAAGCGCGGCTAATGTATACCATATACTACTACGGTCAAAATATACAGCGGACGAACGCGTTGTCATAAAACCAAAATAAGCGTTGTTGCTTGACGTATCTAGCATAGTGTAATATTTTTCTTACTCATATGTGTCCTTGTGAGTACAAAGAAAGAAATACTACATAGTTCTGGGTATAAAATGTTGGTTGATTAAGTGTATTTTATTTATTTTTAAGAACATAAACGGTATAGCATGGTTGTTCAAGTGATAAGTCAGGCAAAATAAGTGAGTATTCTTGACTCATTCTCCATCTAAATGTAATTATTTTTTTGGCTATATTTTATATCTTTTAACTTAATTGACAAAAATATTTATATTTACTTTATTTTTCACTTATTATTCATTATTTAAAAAAATATTTTAAATAATGAATAGTTTTTTATATTTCTAGAGTCTTAAGATGATTAATTAGGTAGATTCTTAGCCAGGTGAACCTTGAATGGAGGTCTCACAATCCTAAAATTTAATCAACTGAAAATGAGACTTGCATGCATTCATACATGATCAACATGCTTATGCATTTACATATGGTAACATGATTTTGGTGCACCAAACCTGGTTTATATCTTACATCTTTCAAAGTCGTGAATCATGCATATACACATAATGTAGAAGGTTCATTTTGCATCAAAGAAATGTTTTTCAACACATTTAATCGATTACAACTTGTGTTAATCTATTAAATAAACATGGGAGTCTATTAATCGATTAAGTTATGAGATTAATCGATTAAATGGAGTTAGAGTAGATGAAATCTTGGATTTCTTGGGATCGTTGATAGATTAAGTTGTAGGTTAATCGATTAAATCCAACAAAAAATATTTTTGTATAAAAGCTTATTTTTCCCCATGTGCTCATAGATTAATATACGTCTTGATTTTAATTTTTATAATCTTTGAGCAAAAATTTCTTATTATGTGAAAAAGTTTTCATTTTATTTGATTGAAGAAAAGAGAGAGAGGATAGATTCATAGAAGTTTATTCATTGTGCTTCATTGTTAAACCATTTTTGAAAAATCTTACATAATCACACATCATTCTTTTGAGTATTGTGAGATTTCTGGGTCGGTTTTAGCTTTTGTTCTTAAGGTGTGCATCACTTGTAAACCTTTGTAGTCGATTGATCTTGTATTCTCTATGTGTGTTGGTATCACCTTGTTAGAGCGAATAGAGCGGGAAATCCTAGTTGCGGTTAGGTGATGTATTCACTAAAGCAAGGGTCTTGGTTGATAATTGGGAGTGGTTGGGGTCAAACCGTTAGAAGTGGTGTTGAGTATCCATTAGAAACGGGTGAGAGGGTCAAACCATTCAAGAGCTCTATGGCCAAGAAGGGAGTCTTGTAATTGGAAAAGTGCTTGTAAACATTTGTTCCTGTAGTGAATAAAAATCTTCCAAGATCAGAAGGGGAGACCTGGATGTAGTTTGCAAGTGGAACAGAAAATGAACCAGAATACAAAAGATCATCATCTCCATTTCTCTACACCTTATATCTTTACACTTCAGTTGATGTACGCTTACCATACTTAGATTAAATTGCTTACTGAATTTGTTGCATATTCTGAATGTGTGATCATAAAAGCATAAATTTATTAGGTAGCTTCCATCTAAGATAGGGTATATCGCTATAATTTTATGTGCAAAGAGAACAATTTTCAAGAAAACAAGAAACAAGTTAATCGATTAAACATTTTAATCGATTAAGTACAGTTGGTGTTAATCGATTAAGAGCATATATAATCTATTAAACAGTGTGATTTTTCAGAACTTCTCATTAACTGGAAAAGCAAGAATTGTGATCCGCTACACCTATTCACCCCTTGTAGGTTAACCAAAATCGAGTAACAGATTACAAGGAAAAAAAGGCAAAGTAATCGATTAACCGATTACTCATTAGATAGAAGCTCGCCATAACTGATTACCTCGTATGTGTAACCAATTACTCAGTGTTATTGCAGCAGTTTTCATATTCAAAATGAAACAAATTCTTTCCAAACGAATTAGTGTTCATATTTAAACTACTCAATTTTCATATTCGAAATACACAACTTTCATACTAATTTACAAACACTTCATTCACAATTTTCTGATTTCATAAATTTGTTGAAGTGTTTTTTAGAGCATTTGTGTTATACTCATTTTAAATTGTCTTCCAAATGATTGAGTGCATAAGTGTGAGAAGTGATGTGCTTCTTGTGAGGGATTAGAGAGTTAGAATCTTCAAAGAAATCTTGGTGTAATATTTGTAAGATTGAAACTCATTATAGTGAAATCCATGAAGTGATGGGCTTCTTGTGAGGGATTAACAAGTTAGAATTTCGAGAGAAATCTTGGTATAATATTTGTAAGATTGAAACTCATTCATAGTGAAATACAAAAAGTGATGTGCTTCTTGTGAGGGATTAGCGAATTATAATTTTGAGAGAAATCTTGGTGTAATATTTGTAAGATTGAAGCTCATTCATAGTGAAATCTCTTGTGATTTTCAAGGGGTGGACGTAGATTTCGGTGAATTGAAAGTGAAACAGGATATATATGGTGTTACCTCTCTTATCCTTACTCTTTTACTTTCTTTATTTTTTATTTTTGCTTAATTAAAGTCTTGTGTTCTAATGTGAATTTAATCATAAAAGAAGTGGCAAAAATCTACATAAGATGCACAAAACTAATTGACCCCACTATTAGTTTACTATATAGAATTATAAGTTGAGTGGGATAAAAAATCTTAAAAGAGTATGTGAATAATCAATATCATCTTTGTAAGGACCCAAATTCTACCATAGAAATTTTTTCTTATTATAACTCATGCAAACATTCATTTTCCTTATATCTTATGATTAGTAACCTAAGGTACGTTACATTGGTTACCTTGATTATTTTCTGATCAATTCTCATGCAGTATTCATAAATACATCCATAAGGCAGAAAAACATAATTCATATTAATGATTCCCCATGAGTACTAAGAATCCAAAAGTATAGTTCTCCAAAAATAGCATTACACATGGTTACAAGTATCCAAGTAAATAATAACCATAGTTACAATCATTCAAATCTACAAGTAGTCAATTAGAGTACAAAAACGAAAATAGAGGAATCCATAGTCTAAAGCTCCTAAGGCTCTAACCAAGCATCCTTAATTCACTGGTTCATCTGCAATGGAATTATCAATAAGAAATACACAAAACACACAAAGGAGTAAGTCATAAACTCAACATAATCATATGATAATCCACATTTCATATAAGGTTAGATAAACAATTATATCATAACACCTAAATAGTACTTCCACATATAATCACTTTCTTATCTTCAACGTTCTGCATTTTACTCAAACTCATCGTTATCCCATTCGTAATTCCCATACGTAATTCCATCCTTCCCTTTCATATTCCTCTATCTCATTTTTGTTTATCTTAGTTCATGTATCTTACCACATGGGACAAGTCAGACACTTGCTATAAATAGCCAATACCACTAAGGGCAAGCCAGTCATTGCTCGACGAGCCAATACCACAAAGGGCAAGTCAGTCATTGCTACGAATAGCCAATACCACTAAAGGCAAGTCAGTCATTGCTCAACGAGCCATTACCACAAAGGGCAAGTCAGTCATTGCTACGAATAGCCAATACCACAAAGGGCAAGTCAGTTATTGCTCAACAAGACATTACCACAAAGGGAAAGTCAGTCATTGTTAAGAATAGTCAATACCACTAAGGGCAAGTCAGTCATTGCTCAACGAGCCATTACCACAAAGTGCAAGTCAGTCATTCCTACGAATAGCCAATACCACAAAGGGCAAGTCAGACATTGCTCAACGAGCCACTACCACAAAGGGCAAGTCAGTCATTGCTACGAATAGCAAATACTGTAAGAACCCTAATTCTACCCTTGAATTTTTTTCCTTATATTATTCCTTTTTCATGCATTTTCCTATAACTTATAGTTACAAATTCAACAACCTTATTTTAAATCTCACTTTCTTCTTCACACTCGATTCATAAGTCAATATCAACATACACGTTCGTTTAACATAAAAAAAACATAATTCATGTTAATGCATCCCAGTAACTACCGCATACAACTAGCTATGGGATTCCAAAATACCCATAGCTACAAATATCCAGAGTTACAAATGTTCATGACTATCAACATGTACAAATATCGTGCACATGATTACAAATATTCAGTTCAAAACATCATCAATTAGATTACAAAACAATGAACATAAGGACTTCGAAAATTAAAAGCCTCTAAGCTCGTAATCAAGACATCCTTAAAACTTCCACCTACCTGCAATGGGATTAACATTGACAATTCACAGAAAACAAAAAGGAGTAAGTCGTTAACTCAATAAATGTCAATATACATTAATCCACATTTTAATAAGGTTAAGTAAACAATTAAGAGTTAAATATACTTAAAATCATTTCCATCGTTTATACTTTTGAAAATTATGCTACATAACTTGAGCCAAAGTTTGCTACATCGCTTGAGCCAAAGCGTGCTACATCGCTTGAGCCAAAGCTTGCTACATCCCTTGAGCCAAAGCTTGCTACATTACTTGAGCCAAAGTTTGTTACATTACTTGAGCCAAAGTTTGCTACATTACTAGAGCCATAGTTTTCTACATTACTTGACCCAAAGTTTGCTACATTACTTGAGTCAAAGTTTGCTACATTGCTTGAGCCAAAGCTTGCTACATTACTTGAGCCAAACTTTGCTACATCGCTTGAGCCAAAGCTTGCTACATTACTTGAGCCAAAGTTTGCTACATCACTTGAGCCAAAGTTTGCTACATAACTTGAGCCAAAGTCGCTAACCAATCATGGTCGACTAAAAACGTGTTTTCTTTTCATTGATACACAATCAATTCATAAACAGTAATTCCGCGCAATCATTATTACAAACATACCCATATATGTATATAATAAATAAGCGACTCACAACTTGATCATTATCCACAACCAGAAAATTCACACATTTTCCATTACAATGCGCAAGTTAAAGACTTATCCTTACCTTGGTGAGTGTTGGGTTTGGTTCTTGGTAACTTCGCAAGTTCCATCGACACCGCCTCCAACTTTAGGATCTTTCCTCATTCCTAACATATAACACAATGTTAGTCATTATTTCCAAATAACACATAAACAACTCATATTGCATCTTTAACCATACAAGAAATTTAACACATTTTCAATGTTTCTAAACTACTTTCATTATAAGTTTACAAACATCTAAAATATACATATTCATCTCATATTTCAACATTAGAGTACATACTCATCTTCTACATCTAACATTTTACCCATTTTCCTCTTTAACCACATTTTCATTTTAGGGTTTTCATGGATCAACCCACAAACCCTTTCCATTCTTGAAATACCAACTCTAAACTAAGAGTATACAAGAGAAAAACAACATACAATGAACCATAACTCAAAAGGATGAGTTTCCGCTGTTTCTCACATTTTGAGAAGAGATCCAACATACTCAAAACAAGTTTCAAAGGGAAGAAGAGAGTTAGAATCAAGAGTTTTACCTCTTCTCAAGCTTCTAGATGATTCTCAAGACTCCTTGCTCTTGAAAATGCTCTATTCTCTCACTTCTCTCTAGGATATCACCCAAAAATGTGTTTGGGGTTCCTTATTTAATGTAACAGCGTCGGGTTCTCACTTCAGCGAGCCCATTCTCGCTCAAGCGAGAAAATCCTGCCCATTTCAAAAACTTAGATCTGACCCTCTCGCTCAAGCGAGTATCCCCTCGCTCAAGCGAGAATCTCACAGCCTCTACAACTTCAGAGTGCCATTTCTCGCCCAAGCGAGACAACTCTCGCTCAAGTGAGACCACTCTCGCTCAAGCGAGGATCCTCTCGCTCAAGCGAGAATCCTTCAGTATAGCCTAGTATTTCACTCACCCAAGTGAGCTACTCTCACCCAGGCGACACCTTTCTCGCTCAAGCGAGATTCCTAGGACTGATACTATAATTTAATGACTTTAAATTTAGGGTGTCACAATCCTCCCCCTCTTATGAGAATTTTCGTCCCCGAAAATTAAACATACATCGATTCGAACAAATGAGGGTAATCCTCCTTCATATCACGCTCTACTTCCGAAGTAGCGTCTCCTTCATCCACTTGGATCCACAATACCTTCACAAAAGCAATCTATTTGCCTCTCAATCTTTTGATACTGGTATCCATGATTCTCACGGGCAACGTCATAAAAGTTAAGTTATCCTTCAACTCTATTTGATCAGACTCAACCACATGAGATGGATCCCCAACATATTTCCTCAACTGAGACACATGAAACACATTGTGAAGATTCGACAATAATGGGGGTAAAGCAATCCGATATGCTACCGGTCCAATCCTCTTCAATATCTGATAGGGTCCAATAAATCTCGGAGTAAGCTTACAGGACTTTAATACTCTACCAATCCCAGTAGTCGGAACTACACTCATGAATACATGATCTCTTTATTTAAAATCAAGAGGTTTCCGCCTCTTATTGTAATAGCTTTTCTGTCGACTCTAGGCTATTCTCATATTATCCCTAATTTTCTTAATCTTTTTCGTCGTTTCTCAGACCAACTCAGGTTCCAATACCAAGTTCTCCCTAGTTTCAAACCAACTCACAAGAGTCCTACATTTCCTACCGTACAATGCTTCTTACGGTGACATCCCGATACTAGTATGATAACTGTTGTTGTAGGTGAACTCAATCAATGGAAACATACTATCCCAACTCCCAGGCTGTTCCAAAACAAAGCCCTCAAAAGGTCCTCCAATGACTGTATGGTCCTTTCTGATTGACCATCCGTTTGTGGGTGATAAGCCGAACTCAGTTTCAACTTAGTTCCCTAAGCGGACTGCAAACTCGTCCAAAAGTTTGAAGTGAAACGGGGGTCTCTATCCGACACAATACTCAACGGTATCCCATGTAACCGAACAATCTCCTTGATATACAACTCAGCTAATCGTTCCAGGGAATATTTCATGTTCATCGGCAAGAAATGAGCAGACTTAGTCAACCGATCCACTATTACACATATCGAATCAAACCCTTTTTTGAGTCTTTGGAAAACCTGACACAAAATCCATGGAGATACTATCCCACTTCCAAACGGGAATTTATAAGGATTGAAGTTCTCCTGCCACATCCTTCTTTAAACCAGACCACCAAAACAACATTTTCAAATCTTGGTACATTTTCGTAGTTCTAGGATGGAAACTCATTTTACTCTTGTGTGACTCTTCCAAAATACTCTTTCGCAATTCAGCATCATGAGGCACACATACTCTCCCTTTGTAACGTAACATCCCACTAGGGTCTGATGTGAAATCGGTCTCTTTCCCCCTAGCCATCAGGTCGTGTTTCACCTTCAACTCCAAATCCTCAACTTGCATTACTCGGATTTGGTCAAACAGTTCATTCGTGACCTTAAGCATTCCTAACATCATACTATGGGGTCTCATTTGAACTTCCAAGTTCATATCCCTGAACTCTTCAATCAGTTTTCCTTCATGAACCATCAAGGCCGACATGTGTAAAGACTTCCGACTTAAAGCATCGGTCACCACATTGACCTTTCCCGGATGGTACTGTAATCCAAAATCATAGTCCTTAAGGAATTCCATCCACCTTCTCTGTCTCATGTTCAGTTCCTTTCGATCAAACAGATACTTCAAACTCTTGTGGTCTCTGTACACCTCAAATCTTACACCATAAAGATGGTGTCTCTAGATTTTCAAGGCAAAGACCACTACAAATAATTCTAGATCATGGGTAGGGTAGTTTTGCTCATGTGTTCCCAATTGTCTTGAAGCATAAGCAACCACTTTCCTGTCCTGCATTAACACACAACCCAAACCTTGCTTAGAAGCATCACAATACCCACTGAAATCACGGTTCGTACAAGGAAGAACCTGTAACACCCCAAATTTTAATCTTTAAAAATATAGTATTAGTCCTGGAAGCCTCGCTTGATCGAGAGATTCTCGCCTGAGCGAAAAAGGATCAGCTGGGAGGGGGACTATACTGGAGGATTCTCCCCTGGGTGAGAAATGGCAATTTTGGGATGTTGACACAGTGTAATCGATTACACTCTGCTGGTAATCGATTACACTCTGCTAGTAATCGATTACACTCTGTTGGTAATCGATTACATCGTATTAAAAGCATCAGATATGTGCATCTGACACAGTGTAATCGATTACACATTTCTGGTAATCGATTACACATTGCTGGTAATCGATTACACATTTCTGGTAATCGATTACACATTGCTGGTAATCGATTACACATTTCTGGTAATCGATTACACATTTCTGGTAATCGATTACACATTTATGGTAATAGATTACATCGTATTAAAAGCATCAGATATGCGCATTTTTCACGTTGTAATCGATTACACCATGTTGGTAATCGATTACAACCCGACGACACCTCTTTAAAACAGAAACCGAAACACATTTTTGGGTTAGAACTTCGAAGAGAAGAGAGAAAGGAGAGCTTTTCAAGAGCAAGGAGCCTTAGGACTCATCTTGGAGCTTGAGAAGAGGTAAACCTCTTGTTACTAACTCTTCTTCTTCCTCTCTAACTTGTTTTGGGTATGTTGGATTTATTTTCAAAACATGAGAAACCATGGAAACTCATTCTTTAGAGTTATGGTTCGTTTTATGTCGTTTTTATCTTGTAAACTCTTGGTTTAGAGTTGGTATTTGATGAATGGAAAGTTTTATGGGTTATTCATGAAAAACCCCCAAAAACCCCCAAAATGAGAATATGAGTATAAAGAGAAAGAGATGAAATGCTATATGTGGATAATGAGTAGTGCTTTAATGTTGTTATATGAGATGAACATGTATGCTTTGATATTTAGAAACTTGTATTGAAGTAGTTTTGGACATATTGAAATATGAGATGTTATGCATGTTTTAGATGGTTGAATATTGATGATGAATATTTTGTATGATTAAATGATGCAAAATAAGTTGTTTATGTGATATTTGGAATAAATGACTAACATTGTTGTTATTGGTGGAAATGAGGAAAGGTCCTAAGGTTGGAGGAAATCGCGGAGGAGACTTTTAAAGTTACTCGGAACCGATCCCAAAACTCACTGAGGTAAGGGATAAGTGGCTATAATTCATACTCACTGATGTGAACGAGGTATGTGAAAGAGGTAATGTGTTGTAAGTTTGATTGTTGTTACCCTACCCGAATAGGTAGTGGTTTATTGTGGTTACCCTACTCGAAGAGGTAGTGGTTGACTGTTATTGTGTCCTACCCGGAGTGGTGGTGAACTGTTTGTTGTGTCCTACCCGGAGTGGTAGTGAACTGTTGGTTGTGTCCTACCCGGAGTGGTAGTAGACTGTTATTGTGTCCTACCTTAAATGGTAGCGAACTGTTGTTGTGTCCTACCCGGAGTGGTAGCGGACTGTTGTTGTGTCCTACCCGGAGTGGTAGTGGACTGTTATTGTTATCCTACCGGGAATGGTAGTGAAGAATTGTGAACTAGACCTGCCCGATGTGGTATGGAGTATAACTAGACCTGCCCGATGTGGTATGGAGTATAACTAGACCTACCCGATGTGGTATGGAGTATAACTAGACCTACCCGATGTGGTATGGAGCATAACACTAGACCTACCCGATGTGGTATGGAATATAACACTAGACCTACCCGATGTGGTATGGAGTATAACTAGAGCTGCCCGATGTGGTATGGAGTATAACTAGACCTGCCCGATGTGGTATGGAGTATAACTAGACCTGCCCGATGTGGTATGGAGTATAACTAGACCTGCCCGATGTGGTATGGAGTATAACTAGACCTGCCCGATGTGGTATGGAGTATAACTAGACCTGCCCGATGTGGTATGGAGTATAACTAGACCTGCCCGATGTGGTATGGAGTATAAGTAGACCTGCCCGATGTGGTATGGAGTATAACTAGACCTACCCGATGTGGTATGGAGTATAACTAGACCTACCCGATGTGGTATGGAGCATAACACTAGACCTACCCGATGTGGTATGGAATATAACACTAGACCTGCCCGATGTGGTATGGAGTATAACTAGACCTGCCCGATGTGGTATGGATGATGAACTAGACCTGCCCGATGTGGTATGAATGATGAACTAGACCTGCCCGATGTGGTATGGATGGTAAACTAGACCTACCCGATGTGGTATGGAGATGGAATTGGATCTACCCGAGGTGGTAGGAGATTATAGTTGTGAAAGGACTCGGTCAATACGATTAAGGATGAATACGACATATGAGAAACGAGGACGTTAAGAGCGAAAGTCATATGCATGTTATAGGATATATATTATGGGATATATATACTATAGGGTGAATATGAATGTTGGAAATGAAGACGTTAAGGATAAAAGTAATATACATGCTATAAGATATATAGTATGGGATATATATATACTATAGTGTGGATATGAATAATGAGAAGAACGATGCTTCGAATGAACATAATATGCATGCTATAGAATATATATTATGGGATATGTATTCTATAGGATGAATATGGATAATGTAGAAATGAACGAAAGAAGAGATGAATGTTTGCATTTACGTAATTGCGTTTATAATCTATATTAAAGTTTAATCGTATTTGAAATGTGGATTATCATGTGATATTAGTTTTTAAACTAATGACTTACTCCCTTTTTGTTTTGTGTGTTGTTTATGATAATCCCATTGTAGGTAAATGAAGGATTTTGAGGATGAAGCTCAATTAGGAAGCTTTTGTGTTTAATTACTCGCTTGTCTGTATTGCTAAGTGACGTTGTAGTTGATTTAATAGTATTATGGGATGACTGTAAATCCGTTTAGATCAATACGGATATGTGTAGTTATGGGCTTTACAACCTTGGGAGACCCATAACTGGTTGTATGTGTTAAATGCTATTTGAATGAATTATGTTTTTCCGCAACATAAATTTGTATGATAAGAAAATAGGGTAAAGAGTATTTTCGAAAATGATACTTGAGAGTTTTCAATGAAGGTGACGACTGTATGTAAGAAATGATTAAAATAAACGAAAAATTTTCAAGGGTAGAATTTGGGTCCTTACAGAACCAACACCGGTGCCGTAGTCAACCTCCGCTTTAACTCTCGAAAACTTTCCTCACAACGGATTGTCCACACATACGGTTCTCCTTTTCTGGTAAGTTTGCTTAGGGGTAATGCCAACTTGGAGAACCCCTCTATGAATTTTCTATAGTAACCAGCCAAACCCAAAAAACTCCTTATCTCAGTAACTGACATGGGCACCGCCAATTCCATCACTGCCTCGACCTTAAAAGGGTCTACTGCCACTCCTTCCCGGGATATCACATGTCCAAGGAAGTTCACTGATTCCAACCAGAAATCACATTTTGACAACTTTGCATACAACCGATTCTTACTCAGAATGTCTAGAACAATTTTCAAGTGCTCCGCATGTTCCTCTCTGCTCTTGGAGTAAACCAGAATGTCATCAATAAATACCACTACAAATGAATCCAAATACGGATGAAAAATCTGATTGATGTAGTCGGTAAATATTGTTGGGGCATTCGTTACCCCAAAAGGCATCACCAAATACTCAAAATGCCCATACCTCGTCCTAAAAGCAGTTTTAGGAATATCATCCGATTTTCCTCGAAGTTGATGATAACCTGACCGAAGGTCAATCTTTGAAAACACCACTGCTCCTCTCAGCTGATCCATCAAGTCATCAATCCAAGGCAAGGGATACTTTTACTTGATGGTGACTTTGTTCACCTGTCTATAATTGGTGCACAACCTCATACTTCTATCTTTCTTGTTAACCAACAAAACTGGTGTACCCCACGGTGAAACACTAGGATGAATAAACTTCTTAGCCAACAGGTCCTCAACCTGCTTTTTCAACTCAGTCAGCTCTAACGGTGCCATCCTATAAGGAACTACAGAGATGGGTCCCATTCCAGGTACTAAGTCAATAGAGAATTCAACTTCCCTGACTGGAGGCAATTCCGGAATATCACTAGGAAATACATCAGGAAACTCACAAACTATCGGAATATCCTCAACTCTGGGTTTCTCAATACCCTCCAGGGATGCCATCAAAATAAACACGGCCCCTCCCTCTTTAAAGGAAGTTTTGACTCCTTTAGCCGACAACGACTTCATATAACAAGCCTCATCAGAAATCTCACCCAGATCTCCAAACACAACGGTCTTATCAGCAAAATTAAGCATCACATGATTTGCTGACAACCAGTTCATTCCCAGAATTAAATCTAACTAGGACAGTGGTAAGCAGATTAAATTCACTGTAAATGTCCTACCGTTTACCACTATCGGACATCGAGGCACAAACGTCGACACCACCACAGGCACACTAGTTGGGGTGGGTACGACGAAGTCGAAAGGCAACGACTCAGTTTGCAATTTCACTCTATCCACACATTCAACATAAACAAAGGAGTGTATCGCTCCCGAATCAAATAACACTAAAAGAGGAATATCTGCCACCACGCAATTACCTTTAATCAAGCCATTCACATTCGATGCCTCCGCACCACTCATGGTAAAAACTCTGCCAATGGATCGAGGTCGTTCAGCCCTCACAACATTCACACTCTGCCGTAACTTATGACAAGATCTCCTGATATGCCCCGCCTCCTTGCAGTGAAAGCAACTAAGTGTTGTTACGGGGCATAAGTCACCGACATGAGTTCGGCCACATTTGCTGCACAAGGATGGAGAGTTTAATTGTGACCTTCCGACATTGACATGAGTCATCGGCCCATGCGAAGTATAACCCTGACTACTAGTGGGTGAGGAGTAAGGCTTCCGTTCCTCCTGAAACACTTTGCCCTTTCCCTTTCCGTGAGAAAAATTCCGTTGAGGCTCAAAGTTCTAGGGAGGAATTAATTTAGGTTTTACCACCTCATCGGCTGCCAAGTCATCCTCATACATTCTGCACTTGTTTACCAATGTAGCAAAATCGGCAATCTCTTGATGCCCAAACATACTTTTCAATTTGGGCTTCAAACCCGATTCAAACTTAGAACATTTGGACCATCTGTCCACCTCCAATTCAGCGTATGGACAAAGTCGGGCCAATTCCTCGAACTTGGCCGCATATTCCCCCATGGACATATTTCCCTACTCCAACTTCAGAAACTCCATTTCTTTCTTCCTCTTCAGATCTACAGGGAAATATTTCCGAAGAAATTTCTCCTTGAAGGCAATCCAGGTAATCACTCGCCCTTCCGTTTCCATCTATCGCCGAGTAAATTCCCACCAAGTATCAGCTTCCTTCACCAACATGTAAGATGCATACGTCACCTTCTGAACGTCAGTACAACCCATGGCTCGGAATATTCGTTTCAAGTCTTGAATCCACTCGTTCGCAACATCAGGATCGAACCCACTTTGGAAATGGCTAGGATTCGGCTTGCAGAACTCATTCAACCCTCGGTACTCGGCCGGTTCGGGTGGAACTAAAGGTTGCGAGCTAGGACTTGGTGCGGTGTTCTGGTTCAGACTATTCAAGTTCTCATTCACTTGTTGCAGTGCAACCACCATCTGAGCCAATAGATCATTTGGAACATTCTGACTCGTTCTTCATCCTGTTCCTCCTCCTCTTCCAGCCATTTCTTAACCTGCACTCCTTGGTGGTTAGCACACAAATCTAACACATATAAGTCAGGTCATCACATAGTCTCATAGCACATTACATGTCACTACACCAAGGCTACATGATTTAAACAGTCAATCCACATAATTTCATCTAGTTAAATCACAAACATGTTATAAAGAAGCAATTAAGGCCATACCCTAGGCCGCAGAATTAACTATGCTCTGATACCATATTGTAAGAACCCAAATTCTACCCTTGAAATTTTGTCCTTATTTTATTCCTTTTTCATGAATTTTCCTATAACTTATAGTTACAAATTCAACAACCTTATTTTAAATCTCACTTTCTTCTTCACACTCAATTCATAAGTCAATATCAACATACACATTCGTTTAACAGAAAAAAATATAATTCATGTTAATGCATCCCAGTACCTACCGCATACAACTAGCTATGGGATTCCAAAATACCCACAGCTACAAATATCCAGAGTTACCATCATCCATGGCTACCAACATGTACAAATATCGTGCACATGATTACAAATACTCAGTTCAAAACATCATCAGTTAGATTACAAAACAATGAAGATAAGGACTTCAAAAATTAAAAACCTCTAAGCTCCTAATCAAGACATCCTTAAATCTTCCACCTACCTGCAATGGGATTAACATTGACAATTCACAGAAAACACAAAGGAGTAAACCGTTAACTCAATAAATGCCAATATACATTAATCCACATTTTTATAAGGTTAAGTAAACAATTTAGAGTTAAATATACTTAAAACCATTTCATCGTTTATACTTTTGAAAATCATGCTACATAACTTGAGCCAAAGTTTGCTACATCGCTTGAGCCAAAGCGTGCTACATCGCTTGAGCCAAAGCTTGCTGCATTGCTTGAGCCAAAGCTTGCTACATTACTTGAGCCAAAGCTTGCTACATTACTTGAGCCAAAGTTTGCTACACTTTAGCCAAAGTTTGCTACATTACTTGAGCCAAAGTTTGCTACATCGCTTGAGCCAAAGCTTGCTACATTACTTGAGCCAAAGTTTGCTACATCTCTTGCGCCAAAGCTTGCTACATTACTTGAGCCAAATTTTGCTACATCACTTGAGCCAAAGTGTGCTACATAACTTGAGCCAAAGTCGCTAACCAATCATGGTCGACTAAAAACGTGTTTTCTTTTCATTGATACACAATCAATTCATAAACAGTAATTCTGCGCAATCATTATTACAAACATACCCGTATATGTATATAATAAATAAGCGACTCACAACTTGATCATTATCCACAACCAGAAAATCCACACATTTTCCATTACAATGCGCAAGTTAAAGACTTATCCTTACCTTGGTGAGTGTTGGGTTTGGTTCTTGGTAACTTTGAAAGTTCCATCGACACCGCCTCCAAATTTAGGAACTTTCCTCATTACCACCATATAACACAATGTTAGTTATTATTTCCAAATAACACATAAACAACTCATATTGCATCTTTAACCATACAAGAGATTTAACACATTTTCAATGTTTCTAAACTACTTTCATTATAAGTTTACAAACATCTAAAATATACATATTCATCTCATATTTCAGCATTAGAGTACATACTCATCTTCTACATCTAACATTTTACCCATTTTCCTCTTTAACCACATTTTCATTTTAGGGTTTTCATGGATCAACCCACAAACCCTTTCCATTCTTGAAATAGCAACTCTAAACCAAGAGTTTACAAGAGAAAAACAACATACAATGAACCATAACTCAAAAGGATGAGTTTCCATGGTTTCTCACATTTTGAGAAGAGATCCAACATACTCAAAACAAGTTTCAAAGGGAAGAAGAGAGTTAGAATCAAGAGTTTTACCTCTTCTCAAGCTTCTAGATGATTCTCAAAAATCCTTGCTCTTGAAAATGCTCTCTTCTCTCATTTCTCTCTAGGATATCACCCAAAAATGTGTTTAGGGTTCCTTATTTAATGTAACAGTGTCGGGTTCTCGCTCAAGAGAGAAAATCCCGCCCATTTTAAAAACTCAGATCTGACCCTCTCGCTCAACGAGGATCCCCTCGCTCAAGCGAGAATCTCACAGCCTCTATAGCTTCAGAGTGCCATTTCTCGCCCAACCGAAACAACTCTAACTCAGGCGAGACCACTCTCGCTCAAGCTAGAATCCTTCAGTATAGCCCAATATTTCACTCACCCAAGTGAGCTACTCTCGCCCAGGCGACACCTTTCTCGCTCAAGCGAGATTCCTAGGACTGATACTATAATTTAATGAATTTAAATTTAGGGTGTCAAAAATACCACTAAGGGCAAGTCAGTCATTGCTCAACGAGCCATTACCACAAAGGGCAAGTTAGTCATTGCTACGAATAGCCAATACCACTAAGGTCAAGTCAGTCTTTGCTACATAACTTGAGCTAAAGTCGCTAACCAATCATGGTCGGCTAAAAATATGTTTTCTTTTCATTGATTCACCATTAACTCATAAACAGCAATTCCACGCATTCTTTCAATACGATATGCTAATCAAAGACTTATCCTTACCTTGGTGAGTGTTGGGTTTGGTCCTTGGTCACTTTGAAAATTCCTCTAACACCGCCTCCAACCTTAGGATCTCTTCTCAAGCTTCTAGATGATTCCCACGAGTCCTTGCTCCCAAAATCACCTCCTTCTCTCTTCTCTCTCCAGTTCTAACCATAAAAGTGTTTGAGGGTTTCTATTTTAAAGTGAAATCGTCGGGTTCTCGCTCAAGCGAGCCATCTCTTGCTCAAGCGAGAAAATCCCGCCATTTTAAAAATTCAGATCTGATGTTCTCACTCGAGCGAGGGATTCTCGCTCAAGCGAGGATCCTTCAGTACCAAATCCCTCTCCCTTGCCCAGGCGAGAATTCCAGGAAATCCTGGGAGCAGATACTGGGCCTCTCGCTTGGGCGAGACCTTCTCGCTCAAGCGAGAAACACCCAGTATACCCCAAAATTTCACTACACTTAGGAAATTAAAATTTGAGTGTCACAATCTTGAAGGAGAGTAAAAGGAAGAGATGGTTTTGCTTTAGAAATTGTCTCCCTTGTTTGGAAGCTAGAGAAATAGAGATAAAAGTTGTGAAAGTTTCTTTTAGCCCTCTAAAACCCTCCACTTCTATTTTCTTAATTCCCATAATTTGATGTTTTTCTGGAGACAAACATGTTAAAGTACCAAAGTATTTTTAGTAAAATTTATAATTACATTCTTATTCATTTCCCATTATTAATTAAAAAATTTAAAGAGAATGTAAAACAATACTCTTGTATTATCTTTATTTAGTCTCCTATTATTTAAATATCACACTCCCAAATAAGAGAGATGTTTAATCATAATAGGCCAGATTCGAGGGAGAAGATGTACAATAAATTTGATATGTTTGTTATGTAAATATAAACGAGTCGTACACTCAATCTTCATGATTTCCAGACTTCAACAATACCACACATTATCTAATTTTGTGCCACACTTGAAAAGGACTAACTTTTTAATGGAATCACTACAATACCCCAACTTAACAATATTGATTAAGATCATATAATAGTAATCCTCTAATTGACCTTTAGTTCTCACCACAAATATACCACTATTAAAAGATTTCATGACCTGACCCTTTCCTTTGTGTGAAACTTATAGCCATTTATCTTGAGCAGTACACATTACTCTTACGAAAATATACCATTTTCATTATAATAGTGAAATATATGGGGGCGAAAAGTTAATGTGTGCTTCATGAGCCACTTTTACTATTTACTTTCTTTTATTTTTCTTGTCAGTAAATTTTTTATTTGCAACCAAAAAGATAATATTATTGAAGAGGATAGATCTTAAGAGAATAAGTGGTGCTCCAATTCGCCAAAAGGTACTCATCATTTATCATAGGAATAAATTTTTCTTAAATCTTGCTTTCTAAAGGCTCAATGAATTTAGATAAATTAACTTCATCTATGTCAAAATTGTTATTCTCAAACACAATCTAATTTCTAGCATGTCAAATATTCTAGATAGTTACAAATCACAGAGAAATCCACACTCATCTTCCTTGTAGTCACATGCAGCCAATTTTCATGGCGTAGGAATTGAGTTTTAACTTCTTTGTGGATGGTAAAAGAAAAGCGGAACCAATAATAGATTTTTTGTCAAATATCATAGGAATTTGGGCATGGGAAAAAAATATGGTTGAGTGATTCCTCCGACTTTCACATAATGCACAAGTCATCTAAATATTGTGGTCTAGGGCACCTCTTTTTACCAAATTCATTAGTATATATTTCATTCATGATTATTTTTCAAACTAAGCATGTTAAACATGGTATTTCATCTTGCTTTGATGTGGATGATGAATTTCAGAATAATGGGAAAAAATGGAGATGTTAAAAATATCTCATATTTCATTAATTAGAAAGGTTGGGTGGTTAAAGTAACAGAAATAACCACCCAGAAACAAAACTACCTACCAAAAGGAAAATGGGCCAAACAGAAAAAGCCCAAGAAGAAGAAAACAAAAAAACAGAGTTTGAAACCCATTATCCTTCTCCTTCTTCGGTAATGATGTTCGACTTTAAGAGCCTCCCACAAGCTGAAATATGGATATCGAACATTCCAAGCTTGGTAACAAGATTCTGAAATGGACTGGGAGACAAAGATTTAGTGAACAAGTCAGCTATCTGAGACATGGTTGGTATATATATGAGATGAAGAGTGCCACTTTCCACCTTTTCTCTTAGAAAGTGGCAGTCCACTTCAATATGTTTGGTCCTCTCATGGAAGACTGGATTTGCAGCTATATGAAGGGCTGATTGGTTATCACAGTACATCACGATAGGTTGAGAATGAGAGATCTCCAAATCATGCAGCAAATAGAGTAACCATTGTGCCTCAGAAGCTGTTAATGTCATGGCTCTATACTCTGCTTTTGTTGATGATCTTGCCACCACTTGTTGCTTTTTGCTTTTCCATGAAATGAGGGAATTCCCAAGATAGAAGCAGTATCCTGATACAGATTTCCTAGAGTCAGGATATCATGCCCAATCTGAATCAGTATACCCTCTTATCTTGAGATCTGAAACAACATGAAAGAAAACTCCAGCACTGATTGAGCCTTTGCGATATCTCAATATTCTCTTGGCTCCTTCAAAGTGAATGTTAGTAGGTTTGGCTAAAAACTGACTTAAATGGCTGACACATAAGCTAAGATCAGAACTTGTATGGGTTAGATATAATAACTTGCCTATAAGTCTCCTACAAGGAGTAGGATCAATCAAGGGTGTACCTACTTCAGAACTTACCAATTTCTTTGAATATTCCATTGGAGTGGAACATGGTTTTGACCCAAGCATCCCAGCCTCTTCCAATAAGTCCAATGCATACTTTCTTTGATATAGCAGAATGCCTTTAATAGACCTTGTTACTTCCATGCCTAGAAAATACTTGAGGGAACCAAGGTCTTTGATATTGAATTCTAAGTCAAGTAGTTTTCTTATGTGATCAATTTCAGCTATGTCATTTCCTGTCAAAATAAGATCATCTGCATACACAATAATAGCAGTAAAACCTGAGGCATTGGATTTAATGAAAAGAGAATGGTTCAACAAAGGATTTTGAGTAACCTGACATGATCAAAGTTCTATTCAACTTGCCATGCCATTGTTTGTTGGCCTGCTTTAGGCCATACAATGATTTTTCCAACTTACAAACCAAGTCATAATGCTCAACAATAAGGCCTGGAGGCACTTTCATACAGACTTATTCCTTCAATTCCCCATGAAGGAAGGCATTATTGACATCAAGTTGATGCATATGCCAACTATTCTTTGCTGCTAAGGATAGGACCACTCTAATGGGGGTCATTTTTATTACAGGACTAAAAGTTTTCATGTAATCTATGCCTTCTGTTTGGGTGAATCCTTTGGCAACAAGTCTTGCCTTGTGCCTTTAAATAGACCGATCAGACTTGTACTTTAGCTTGAAAACCCATTTACAACCTATGGCCTTCTTATCCTTTAGGCAGTTTGGTTATAGTCCAAGCACCATTTTTGTCTAGAGCATTAAGCTCATTTTGAATGGCTTCTTGCCAACATCTATGTTTGATAGCCTCAGTGTAATTATCAAGTTCAATATTAGAAGATATGCTAAAAGAAAAGTGCCTATGAGTGTTAGAAAGCTGATCATAGGATATACCTTTAGACAATGGATACCTTGTCATTGAAGATTCTGATGGAATAGTATGAGAAGTAGAATTGGCAAAAGAAAAATGATAGTCTTGTAAATAATGAGGTATGTGCCTAACTCTTAGAGATCTCCTAGAAGTATGGTTATCAGTAGAGGTGCCATGATTTGTGGCACTATTTTCATAGGGCTCAACAACTTGGGTATTGTTGTCCTCATAATGATAAGTAGCAGCATCATAACGTTGATCACATTGATTAAAAGAAGGGGTAACATTGCTAGTGTGCTCAACATTATTGGCATTATAGTTCAAATTAGTGTGCAAAGTGCTAGTGTGCTCAACATTATTGGCATTATAGTTCAAATCAATGTGCAATTCCTCATGTATTGAAAAGTCTGGATCCATATCCATAGAGGAAAATCTTTGAAAAGGGAAAATATGCTCATAAAAATGTGTATTTCGAGATACAAAAATCTGATGAGTCTTGAGGTCCGTTATCATGTAATGTAACACCCTAATTTTATTTTCTAAGTATAGTGAAAATTCTGGGAATCTGGGGTATACTGGGTGTTTTTCGCTTGAGCGAGAGGGCCTCGCCCAAGTGAGAGGCCCAATATTTGCTCCCAGGATTTCCTGGGATTCTTGCCTGGGCGAGGGAGAGGGTGTTGACACTGGAGGATCCTCGCTTGAGCGAGAGCGTCAGATCTGAAATTTTAAAATGGCGGGATTTTCTCGGTTGAGCGAGAGATGGCTCGCTTGAGCGAGAGATGGCTCGCTTGAGCGAGAACTCGACGATTTCACTTTAAAATAGAAACCCTCAAACACATTTAGGGTTAGAACTTGAGAGAGAAGAGAGAAGGAGGTGATTTTGAGAACAAGGATTCATGGGAATCAACTAGAAGCTAGAGAAGAGGTAAATCTCTTGATCTAACTCTCATTCTCCCTTTCAAACTTATTTGGGTATATGGGATCTCTTCTAAAAAATGTGAGAAACCATGGAAATTCTTCCTTTTGAGTTGTGGTTCGTTTTATTTCATTACTCTCTTGTAAACTCTTGGTTTAGAGTTGGTATTCGAAGAATGGGAAGGTTTTGTGGGTTGATTCATGAAAACCCCAAAACCCCCAAAATGAAAATGTGGTTAAAAAGGAAAATGGATGAAATAGTATATGTAGAAGATGAGTATGTGTTCTAATGTAAAATAGAAGATGAATATGTATGTTTTAATGTTTGGAAACTTCTAATAAAAGTAGTTTTGGAAACATTGGAAATAAGTGAATATCATATATGTTTGCAAATGTAATATGAGTTGTGTGTATATTATTGAGAATGAATCACTGAATTTTGTTGTTGTTTGGTGGGGATGAGGAAATATCCTAAGATTGGAGGAGGTAGCGAAGGAAACTTGTAAAGTTACCCAAGGACCGACCCCAACACTCACCAAGGTAAGGATAAGTGTTTAAATTGTATATGATGATAGAGAATGCGTGGATTTTCTGATTATATATGGATTGTGAAGTAATGGAAAGAAAAACCTATGTTTAGCTCCCTTAAGAGGTCGAGCAATGTATGAGTTAACTTCGGGGTAATGGCTATTCGTAGCAATGCATGACTTGCCCTCGTGGTATTGGCTAATTGTAGCAATGTATGACTTGCCCTCGTGGTATTGGCTATTCGTAGCAATGTATGACTTGCCCTCGTGGTATTGGCTATTCGTAGCAATGTATGACTTGCCCTCGTGGTATTGGCTATTCGTAGCAATCTATGACTTGCCCTTGTGGTATTGGCTATTCGTAGCAATGTATGACTTGCCCTCGTGGTATTGGCTATTCGTAGCAATGTATGACTTGACCTCGTGGTATTGGCTATTCGTAGCAATGTATGACTTGACCTCGTGGTATTGGCTATTCGTAGCAATGTATGACTTGCCCTCGTGGTATTGGCTATTCGTAGTAATGTATGACTTGCCCTCGTGGTATTGGTTATTCGTAGCAATGTATGACTTTCCCTCGTGGAATTGGCTATTGGTAGCAATGTATGATTTTCCCTCGTGGTATTGGCTATTCGTAGCAATGTATGACTTGCCCTCGTGGTATTGGCTATTCGTAGCAATTTATGACTTGCCCTCGTGGTATTGGCTATTTGTAGCAATGTATGAGTTACCTTCGTGGTAATGGCTATTCGTAGCAATGTATGACTTGCCCTCGTGGTATTGGCTATTCGTAGCAATGTATGACTTGCCCTCGTGGTATTGGCTATTTATAGCAAATGTCTGACTTGCCCCATGTGGTAAGATAAATTATTTAAGATAAATTTAAATGGGATAGATGAATATCAAAAGAAAAGATGGAATTGCGTATGGATATGAGGAATTGATATTGATGAGTTCGAGTAAAAATGCAGAACGATGAAGATAATAAAGTGGGATATATGTATGTTAAAGTATTATTTATATGTCATGATATAACTGTTTATCTAACCTTATTAAATGTGGAGTATCATTTGATTATGTTGAGTTTAAGACTTACTCCTTTGTGTTTTCCATGTATTGTTTATGATAATCTCATTGCAAGTAATTGGATAAATTAAGGATGTTCGACTTGGAGCTTTAGGAGCTTTTAAATCTGGATTCCTTTATTTACGCTTTTTGCATCATAAATGACTATTTGTGGATTTGAATATTTGTAACTATGGACGTTATATGTTTGAATACTTGTAACCATGGGTAATGTCATTTTGGGTACTCATAACCATCGGATATTGGAAGTGTTGGGAGATGTTAATATGAATTATGTTTTTCTACTTAATGAATGTGTATATGATTATCGTGTGTTAAAACTATCACGAATCCAAAAAAAATGATTAGGGTAAATTCATTGGGTTCATAATTATAAGTCATAAGTGAGAATACATATGTAAATGAATTAAAATAGGGGGAAAATTCAATGGTAGAATTTGGGTCCTTACATGTAACCCTTGACTCCTCTTTTTAGCCCAAGAAACACACCTTTCCTTGACCTATTGTAAAGACCCAAATTCTACCCTTGAAAATTTTTGCTAATTTTAGTTCAATTACGTGCAATCTCTCCTAACTCATATTACCAACTTAATATCTTTACTTCAAATCTTATTTCCCTCTTCGCACTCTATCTCAATATTAACATACAAAATCATTCGACAGAAAAACATAATTCGTATTAATTAAACTTTGTAACCACTACATATAACTAGCTATGGGTTTCCAAAATACCCATAACTACACATATCCAGAGTTACACCATCAGGTTAGCAATTATATCTACATCATTAGTTACATCATATTTCAAAACATCAACTATGCACTCATGTACAAAATAGTGCAAGTGAATAAATCCAAAATGTAAAGCTCCCTAAGACTCCCCAAAATGAGTTCCCCTCATGTCACCTGTTTATCTGCAATGGGATTATCAATGACAAGTACACAAACATACAAAGGAGTAAGTCGTTAATTCAAATAAACATCATTATAAGATAATCCACATTAGAAATTGGGTTAGTAAACCATTTTTGAAATTCATTTTACTTTGCTGCATAACTTGAGCCAAGGTCGCTACACCCCTCGGGTTAGCTAAAAGCAGAATCTCATTTCCCCTTTTTAAGTAAAACATGCTTATATACTCAAGCCTGAGTTTTGCTTATATACTCAAGCCAGAGTTTTGCTTATATATTCAAGCCAGAGTTTTGCTTATATACTCAAGCTAGAGTTTTGCTTATATACTCAAGCCAGAGTTTTGCTTATATACTCAAGCCAGAGTTTTGCTTATATACTCAAGCCAGAGTTTTGCTTATATACTCAAGCCAGAGTTTTGCTTATATACTCAAGCCAGAGTCGCTAACCATTCATGGTCGGCTAAAAATATATTTCCTTTTCATTAATTTCACCGTAAATCATTTCCTATAAATCCACGCCCACATTACTATAAACACACCCACATATATTTATACTAAATACGTGATTCACAACTCAATCATTGCATAACTAGAAAGTACAACATACTTTCCTTTCTTTAAATCTACGCCTACTTTAATATAAACACACCCATATATGTTTATACTAAATGCGTACTTTACAACTCAATCATTGCATAATCAGAAAATACACATTTTCGATTCCAAATGCACAATTAAAGACTTATCCTTACCTTGGTGAGTGTTGGATTTGGTTCTTGGCAACTTCACAAGTTCCACCGACACCGCCGCCAACTCTAGGATCTCTTCTCAAACTTTTAGATGAGTATCCAAGCTTTTTGTCCTTGAAAAAGCTATCTTCTCTCACTCCTCTTCTTTTCTAAACCCTGGATTGTGTTTAGGGGTTTCTCATAATGATGTCTCGTCGGGTTCTCGCTTAAGCGAGCTTATTCTCGCTCAAGCGAGAAAATCCCGCCCATTTTAAAAACTCAGATCTGACCCTCTTGCTCAAGCGAGAATCTCACAGTGTCCACAACCCCAAAATGCTATTTCTCGCCCAGGCGAGACAACTCTCGCTCAGGCCAGAATCTTCCAGTATATTCCAGGATTTCACCCTCCCAGGTTAGCCTCTCTCGCCCAGGCGAGAATCTCTCGCTCAAGCGAGGATCCTCCAGTATAGCCCAGTATTTCACCCTCCTAGGTGAGTCTCTCTCTCGCTCAAGCGAGAATCTCTCGCTCAAGCGAGAATCTCTCGCTCAAGCGAGAATCTCTCGCTCAAGCGAGGATCTCAGGACTGATACTATAATTTTAAAGACTTAAAATTTAGGGTGTTACACCTATGGTCAAGCTTCTTTCTAAGAGAAGTGGGGGTAGCAGCATAACATAAGCACCCAAAAACTTTAAGATGTGAAATGCTAGGCTGTTTTCCATACAAAATATTAAAAGGATTGTCATTAGATAAACATCTACTAGGCTGTATATTAATCAAGTATACATCATGGTTCACAGCAAAATTCCAAAAACAATGAGGTAAATTAGATTGAAAAACCAAAGATCTAGCAACACTTAAGATGTGTTGGTGCTTTCTTTCAACAACTCCATTTTGTTGAGGAGTTTCAACATAGCTGGTTTGATGCTCAATTCCTTGTTCTGCATAATAGTGATCGAGGGAAAATTCTTTCCCATTGTCACTTCTTATGCACTTAACCCTTATGCTAAATTGAGTGTTAACAAGAGAAATGAAGGCCTTAATCAAATCAGGTACCTCATATTTAAGCTTTAGGAAATACAACCAAGTAAATCTAGATTTATCATCTATTATAGTTAAAAAATATTTGTGACCAAGAGTGCTAGGGATAAAAAAAGGACCCCATATATCTATATGAACAATGTTAAATAAGCAACTAGATTTAGTGTTGTTGATGTCATAAGAAAGTTTTCTCTGTTTAGCTAAGTGGCAAACAAGACAAGGATCTAAAATTTTATTGCATTTAATGTTGAAAAACAGTCTTTGCATAATGGTCATTTTATTATGAGAGGGATGTTCTAATCTATCATGCCAAATATTGTTGTCTTTGTAAAAGAATTGACTTTTCTATAATCTTGATTGCAAAGCATGAGCAAGACCTTCACAGAATCTTTCATTGCAAATAGGCAATTCTTCAACTCAGCAACACCAATCATCTTCAATGATGAGGGATCCTGGATATGGCAAAAAAATATGGTAAAAATCAGTTGACGAGGAATGGTATTAATCAATCTAGATACAAAAATCAGATTATAATGAAATGAAGGAATATTAAGCACATTAGTTAGGTAGAAGTTTGGAGAAAACATGATACTCCCTGAAATAGTGGTTGACATTTGGCTACCATTAGGTAGAGTCACATGGATGGCTTTAATTTCTTTGTAGGTCTGAAAAAGTGATAGTGTGTGGCACACATGATCTGCGGCCCCTGTATCTAGATACCAGTCCATTATCTTAGTGTAACAATTCAAAACATAGTTGCTACCTTTGTCATTGGTGTCACTTGAGCTGGTGTTGAATTGATTTGCATTATGGCCTTTAGGAGTGGATTGTTGCAATATAGACAACAAAGTTTGATGTTGTTGAGGGGTGATACTGACCCCTATATTCTGCTCATCATTCTTGCTACCCAAAGGTGATTCCCCTGCCTCATGTTAAGAATCAGAGTGATAAGAATCTTCTTCAGAAGTAGTAAGACTGTTAATGTTGTAATTCTTGGAATGTCGAGGGGGAAATCAATGCTTCTTGAAGCATTGATCAATAGTGTGGCCTATTCTGTGGCAGTAGCTACAGGTCTTGTTTCCTCTCCCACTTGGAATTCTTCCTAAGCTTTGTCCTCTACTTTTGCCTCTGCTTCTGCCTCTACTTCTATTACTTTTGAAACTATCCCCTGACTCACTACTAATCTCACTATTGTTATTGCTATTGTATCTGCTATCAGCACTGTTCATCAAAGTCTTAGGCTCAATGTATTGTTAGTTGAAAAGCCTTTCTTGTTGGGTCATAAGAGAGAAAGCCTTTTTGATGGAAGGAAGAGGGTCCATCAACATGATTTGGGACCTCACCCCCCCCCCCCCCCCATATTGGTAATTGAGTCCTTTTAGGAAACAAATGACATAATCATTTTCCTTGTATCCCTTAATGGTGGGAATCAAATGACAAGAACATTTTTGAATGCATAGACATGAAGGAATGGACCTGAAATTGTCTAATTCTTGCCATAAACCCTTTATGTGATTATAATAGGCATCCACACTAAGATTACCTTGTTTATAGGTATGGATTTTTGTGAACATATCTGAAATCCGAAAAATATCTCCTTGGTAGTACCTCTCACGCAAGTCTTTCCATATCTCAAGAGTTGTTTCCATCCATAGCACGCTTTGAACCATTGAAGCATCAATAGATTGGATTAGCCAAGAAACCACAAGAGTGTTGTTTCTATCGCATGCAGTGAAATATGGATTATCAACAGTAGGCTTCATAATTGTCCCATCTATGAATTGCAATTTGTTCTTGGTCTTTATTGCCATAAACATAGCTCGTGACCAACAATGATAATTGGCACCATTTAGAAGCGTGGAGACCAAAACAGCTCCAGGATTTTCGTTAGGGTGGATAAAGAAAAGGGATGAAGGATCTTGTGTGGGATTTAGTGGCTGGATGACTCGATTTTCCATTAGGGATTTTAGAAAAAAGAAAGGGAAGAAGAGGTAGGCGAATGAGAAAAGAAGAAGTAGAAGAGAATGAAAGTTGAGATAAAGAAAATGCAGCGGATCCTTTTATGCCCAAAGAAGCTCTGATACCATATTAAACATGGTATCTCATCTTGGCTTTGATGTGGATGATGAATTTCAGAATAATGGGACAAAAGGGAGATGTGAAAAATACCTCATATTTCATTAATTAGAAAAGAAGAGAGTCAAACTATTTATAGAAAGGTTGGGTGGTTAAACTAACAGAAATAACCACCCAGAAACAAAACTACCTACCAAAAGGAAAATGGGCCAAACAGAAAAAGCTCAAGAAGAAGAAAACAAAAAAACAGAGTTTGAAACCGATTATCCTTCTCCTTCTTCCTTAATGATCTTCGACTTTAAGAAAGCATGCAATGTCATCTTTGTTTGTACATGTTTTGACAAAAGTTTCTTCAGTAAATTTGTTACAATTTTCTTCCTCTTGTTCAAACAATTGATAGACGTTTGTGACCGAGTACATTCTCCTTTGTCATGAGTCTAAATCCACATATCAACCCCATCTAGTTTAGACCTTATTGATGTTAAGAAAATATATAGTTCTTTAACTTCTTGTTTTCATTAAAAGAGACTCATTCTCCGCTATATGTTCCATATCCACTCCCCATTCCTTCATTTCCTCGAGTCACTTACTTTTACGTCTTTATTCAAAGTTACATGATATAATCTTGCAAAAGAGATTTTAAGTTGTAAACTGCCATATTGATAGACCCCTTCTTGTCAATTATAACTTCCACTTTTTTGAAATATAAAATCATAGTTCTATGATGCAAATGCACAACAGAAAAGTATATATAAAAGCCACAGAACTTTAAAGTTAGTTGAATCAAACCCTGAATGCACCGTTCATCAATTAGATAGATAGAAACAAATTGTGTGGTGAGAACTCAGAACAACGAACATTTATACTTGATCTTAAATAAAATCAAAAGTGTATCATGCAGCATGTTTAAAGAAGTATAAAAGATTGAAATTATTGTATTCTGCTTATAGAACAATATATCCAGGCCAAAAGTATAGGAATATTCAGTGAAAGGAAAAAAGAATATTTTTGTATTGAATTATTTTATCCTGTTGACAATAAAAGGAAGCAGATGATATATGTTTTCTTACTTATTCATTGATAAAACAAAACAACCGATAAATAGGTGAATACATAACCGAAATCATCATGAGAATAATCACTAGGTAACGTGCAAATAAAACCTATTAACTATGAAACATAATTGTAATAAAACGAAAATGCTACGGAAATAAACATTATTGACGCTCCTGAATACTAGGACATAAAACGTCCATATCATTAATTTTCTTAACAATCCCTCCCTTAAACAAATGTTCCAGACACACATACAGTTTAATATGAGCAAGACTTTGAAACTTCATCCTTCAAATTTAAATTTTTGAAGTACAAATACCAAGCAACATCCTCAGCTTCTGAAATGCAGGAAACTTGAGAGGTTTGGTTAGAATATCAGCAATCTGGTCTTCACTTCTGCAATAACTAAGATTAATGACTCCATCATTTGTGAGATCCTTCAAAAAATGATATTTCACATCTATATATTTGCTTCGACCATGACTTTTGAGCTTCCATAGCGATCACCATTCTGATTGTATCATGCCTTGCAACCGGAGCAAATACTTCTTTATAATCAACACCAAACTCTTGCTTGTAGCCCTTAGCTACCAAGTGTGCCTTGTGTTTGTCAACCTCACCATTTTCATTCCACTTTGTCTTGTAAACCCAATTTACACCAATTGTCTTGTGTCCTTTTGGAATATCACATAGCTCTCATGTGTCATTTCTTTCAATTGTTGTAATTTCAGCATCCATATCATTTCTCCATTTTGGTTCTTTAACAACAACTTCATAGATGGTAGGATCACAATCTGAAAATAAAGAAAAATGTATAATCGGGTCATCACCTTGGTCAACTCCAATTACCTCATAATCATTCATCAATGATGGTCTTCTTTGAACACGTTGAGCCATTTGTGATTCAGCTGTAATTGGACTTTGATCAGTTGGAACATTTTGATTGACTTCATCTTCTTCCTCATTTTCTATAGGTTGTTGCCCCTTCTCCTCATCATCAAAATCTATTGGAATACTTTCTTTAACACCATTTTGATTCCATGACCAGTGCATTTTTCATCAAATACTACATCACGGCTAATGACAATTTTTTTCGTGCTAGGATTGTACAATTTACCAAGAAAAATACATTTTTCACCTTTGTTGTCTAGCTTTCTCCTCTTCTGATTTGGAATAAGGGCATAGGCAATACATCCAAAAATCCGGAAATAATCTACAGCAGGTTTCCTTCCACTTCATGCCTCCTCTGGTGTCATATTTTTAACAACAAGTGTAGGACTTCTATTCAATATATGAGTGCTCCAATTAACTGCTTCAGGCCAAAAACTTTTTGGAACACCACTTGTTGTCAAAAGCTTTTGCACCATATTCATAATAGTGCGATTCTACCTCTCACAAACATCATTCTGTTGGGGTGTATAAGCTGCTGTAAGCTGTCTCTTGATTCCATGATTCTCACAAAAATTAGAAAATTCATGTGAGTTATATTCTCCACCACGATCCGTGCGAAGAACTTTTATTGGGTAGCAAACTTCTTTCTCAACAAGCGCTTTATAGCTTTTAAAAGCTACAAAGGCTTTAGATTTTTCTTACAAAAATTAAACCCAAGTTTTCCGACTATAATCGTCAATGAAGGTAATTAAGTATTTTTTACCTCTGTTAGAATGTGGTGTTATTGGCCCACAAATGTCAGAATGAACAAGTTCCAATGCTTTCTTTGCTCTCCAAGATTTTCCTTGTGGGAATTGATTATGATGTTGTTTGCTAACAATGTAATGACCCAAATTCTACCCTTAAAATTTTTTCCTTATTTTAATACAATTTCAAGCAATTTCTTGTAACTTACATTTACAAATTTCATAACCTTATTTTAAAATCTCATTTTCCACTTCACACTCAATCTATGAACCAATAACGACATACACATTCGTTTGACAGAAAAACATAATTCGTATTAATGCAGCTCAGTAACTACTGCATACAACTAGTTATGGGTTTCCAAAATACCCATAGCTACAAATATCCAGAGTTACCATCATCCATGGTCCCTAAAACGTACAAAAATCAGGCCCATGATTACAAATAGTCAATTCAGTATACAATCTCTTAGGATACAAAAGAATGGAAATAAAGATTTTCAAAATAAAAGCCTCTAAGCTCCAAAATCAAAACATCCTTACATCTTCCACCTACCTGCAATGGGATTAACATTGACCATACACAGAAAAACACAAAGGAGTAAGTCGTTAACTCAATAAATGTCAATGTACGTTAATCCACATTTTAATAAGGTTAAGTAAATAATTTAAAACCAAATATACTTAAAACCATTTTCATCGCTTTATACTTTTGAAAACCATGCTACATAACTTGAGCCAAAGTTTGCTACATCGATTGAGCCAAAGCTTGCTACATCGCTTGAGCCAAAGCTTGTTACATCGCTTGAGCCAAAGCTTGCTACATCGCTTGAGCCAAAGCTTGCTACATCGCTTGAGCCAGAGCTTGCCACATAGCTTGAGCCAAAGCTTGCTATATCGCTTGAGCCAAAGCTTGCTACATAGCTTGAGCCAAAGCTTGCTACATAGCTTGAGCCAAAGCTTGCTACATCGCTTGAGCCAAAGCTTGCTACATCGCTTGAGCCAAAGCTTGCTACATCGCTTGAGCCAACGCTTGCTACATAGCTTGAGCCAAAGCTTGCTACATAGCTTGAGCCAAAGCTTGCTACATCGCTTGAGCCAAAGCTTGCTACATCGCTTGAGCCAAAGCTTGCTAAATAGCTTGAGCCAAAGCTTGCTACATAGCTTGAGCCAAAGCTTGCTACATTACTTGAGCCAAAGCCGCTAACCAATCATGGTCGGCTAAAACGAGTTTTTCTTTTCATTGATACTCCATCAATTCATAAACAATAAATCCACGTCATCATTATTACAAACACACCCATGCATTTTCTAACACAATGCATAAGTTAAAGACTTATCCTTACCTTGGTGAGCGTTGGGTTTGGTTCTTGGTAACTTCGCAAGTTCCACCGACACCGCCGCCAACTTTAGGATCTTTCATCATTCCCACCATATAACACAATGTTAGTAATTTATTCCAAATATCACATAAACAACTTATATTGCATTATTTAACCATACAAGATATTTAACATATTTTCAATGTTTCTACATACTTTCATCATAAGTTTCCAACATCTAAAACATACATATTCATCTCATATTGCAACATTAGAATGCTTAATCATCTTCTACCTCTAGCATTTTATCCATTTTCCCCTTTAACCACATTTTCTCTTTAGGGTTTTGGGGTTTCCATGAATCAACCCACAAACCCTTTCCATTCTTGAAATACCAACTTTAAACCAAGAGTTTACAAGAGAAAAACAACATAAAACGAACCATAACTCAAAAGGGTGAGTTTCCATGGTTTCTCACCTTTTGAGAAGAGATCCACCATACCCAAAATGAGTTTCAAAGGGAAGAAGAGATTTAGAATCAAGAGTTTTACCTCTTCTCAAGCTCGTAGATGAGTATCAAAGCTCCTTGCCCTTGGAAAAGTTATCTTCTCTCACCTCTCTTCAATTATTAACCCTAAAATGTGTTTGGGGGTTTCTCATTTAATGCAACTCGACGGGTTCTCACTTAAGCGAGCCCATTCTCGCTCAAGCGAGAAAATCCCGCCCATTTTAAAAACTCAGATCTGACCCTCTCGCTCAAGCGAGAATCTTACAACCTCGCAGGTCCAAAATGTCACTTTTCTCTCCCAGGCGAACCAACTCTCGCTCAGGCGAGACCACTCTCGCTCAAGCGAGAATCCTTCAGTGTAGCCCAGGATTTCACCCTCTCAGGTGAGCCTTTCTCGCCCAGGCGACAATCCTTCGCTCAAGCGAGATTCCCAGGACTGATACTATAATTTTAAAGACTTAAATTAACGGGGTTACAATCCTCCCCCTCTTATAAGAATTTTCGTCCCCGAAAATTAAACATACCTCGATTCGAACAAATGAGGGTAATCCTCCCTCATATAACGCTCCACTTCCCAAGTAGCGTCTCCTTCGTCCACTTGGTTCCATAGTACCTTCACCAAAGCAATCTCTTTGCCCCTTAGTCTTTTGATACTGGTATCTATGATCCTCACGGGCAACGTCGCAAAAGTCAAGTTATTCGTCAACTCTATCTGATCAGACTCAACCACGTGAGATGGATCCCCTACATATTTCCTCAACTGAGACACATGAAACACATTGTGGAGATTCGACAATAATGGAGGTAAAGCAATCCGATATGCTACCGGCCTGATCCTCTTCAATACTTGATACGGTCCAATAAATATCAGAGTCAACTTACGAGACTTCAACACTCTACCAATCCCGGTAGTCGGGACTACTCTCATGAAGACATGATCTCCCTCCTTAAACTCAAGAGGTTTCCGTCTCTTATCGTAATAGCTCTTCTGCCGACTTTGTGCTATTCTCATATTCTCCCGGATCTTTTTGATTTGTTCCGTCGTCTCTTGGACCAAATCGGGTCCCAATATCAAGTTCTCTCCAGTTTCAAACCAACACACTGTAGTTCGGCACTTCCTACAATACAATGCCTCATAGGGTGCCATTCCAATACTAGAATGGAAGCTATTGTTGTAGGTAAATTAAATAAAAGGCAATATGCCATCCCAACTCCCCGGTTGTTCCAAGACACAAGCTCTCAAAAGATCTTCCAATGACTATATAGTCCTTTCCGATTGACCGTCCGTTTGCGGAAGATAAGCCGAACTCAATTTCAACTTAGTCCCCAATGCGGACTGCAAACTAGTCCAAAAGTTTGAAGTAAAACGGGGATCCCTATCTAATACAATGCTCGACGGTATCCCTTGCAAACGTACTATTTCCCGGATATACAGTTCCGCCAATCGCTCCAAAGAGTACCTCATGTCATAGGCAGAAAGTGAGCAGATTTAGTTAATCGATCCACTATCACCCATATCGAATCATACCCTTTCTGAGTTCTTGGAAAGCCCGACACAAAATCCATGGAAATGATATCCCACTTCCAAACGGGAATCTCTAGGGATTGTAGTTCTCCCGCTGGCCGCTGATGCTTAATCTTGGCTTTCTAACAGACAAGACAGCTCGAGACATACAAAGCCACATCCTTTTTCAGTCCAGACCACCAAAATAGCTTTTTCAAATCTTGGTACATCTTTGTAGTTCCCGGGTGAAAACTCATTTTACTCTTGTGTGACTCCTCTAAAATACTCTTTCGCAATTCCACATCACGAGGTACACACACTCTCCCTTTGTAACGCAACATCTCACTAGGGTCCGATGCGAAATCAGTTTCCTTCCCACTTATCATCAAATCTCGTTTAACCATTAGCTCACTATCCTCCACTTGCATTACCCGGATTTGATCAAACAGTTCATTTGTGACCTTAAGCATCCCTATCATCATACTATGAGGCCTTACCTGAACTTCCAAGTTCATATCCCTGAACTCCTTAATCAGTTTTCCTTCTCTAACCATCAAGGCCGACATGTGTAAATATTTCTGACTTAAGGCATCAGCCACCACATTGTCCTTTCCCGGATGGTACTGCAGTCCAAAATCGTAGTCCTTAAGAAACTCCATCCACCTTCTCTGTCTCATATTCAGTTCTTTTTTATCGAACAGGTATTTCAAACTCTTGTGGTCGTTGTACACCTCAAACCTCACGCCATACAGATGGTGTCTCCAGATTTTCAAGGCAAAGACCACTACAGCTAATTCTAAATCATGTGTATGATAGTTTTGCTCATGCATTCTTAACTATTGAGAAGCACAAGCAACAACTTTTTCCCTCTTGCATCAGAACGCAACCCAAACCCTGCTTAGAAGCATCACAATACACACTGAAATCACGGTCGGTACAAGGAAGAACCAACACGGGCGCCATAGTCAATCTTCGAAAATCCCTCTATGAATTTCCGATAATACCCAGCCAAACCCAGAAATCTCCGGATCTCAGTAACTGACTTGGGTACTACCCATTCCATAACTGCTTCCACCTTTGAAGGATCTACAGCTACCCTTTCCTTGGATATTACATGTCCAAGAAAATTTACCGACTCCAACCAGAATTCGCATTTAGACAATTTAGCATATAGTCGATTCTTACTTATAAGATCTAGAACAATTCTCAGGTGTTCTACATGTTCCTCTCGGCTTTTGGAGTAAACCAGAATGTCGTCAATAAATACCACTACGAATGAATCCAAATACGGATGAAAAATCTGATTCATGTAGTCGGTAAATATTGTTGGGGCATTCGTTACACCAAAAGGCATGACCAAATACTCAAAATGTCCATACCTCGTCCTAAAAGCAGTTTTAGGAATATCTTCTGACTTCACACGAAGTTGGTGGTAACCCGACCGAATGTCAATTTTTGAGAACACTACCGCTCCCCTCAACTGATCCATCAAGTCATCAATCCGAGGCAAGGGATACTTGTTCTTGATGGTGACTTTGTTCAATTGTCTATAATCCGTACACAACCTCATGCTCCCATCTTTCTTCTTAACCAACAAAACAGGCGCACCCCATGGTGAGACACTAGGATGAATAAACTTCTTTGCCAACAAGTCCTCAACCTGCTTTTTCAACTCAGCCAACTCTAATGGTGCCATCCTATAAGGAGCTATAAAGATGGGTCCCGTTCCAAGTACCAAATCAATAGAGAATTCAACTTCTCTCACTAGAGGCAACTCCAGAATGTCACCAGGAAATACCTCAGGAAATTCACACACTATGGGAATATCCTCAACTTTTGGTTTCTCAATACCCTCCAGAGATGCCAACAACATAAACACGGCTCCTCTCTCCTTACAGGAAGTCCTGACCTCCTTAGAAGACAATGGTTTCATACAACTAGCCTCATCAGAAATCCCATCCGGATTTCCGAATATCACGGTCTTATTAGCACAATTAAGTACCACATGATTTGCCGACAACCAGTCCATTCCCAGAATTAGATCTAACTGGGATAGTGGTAAGCAGATTAAATCCACGGTAAAAGCCCTACTATTTACCACTACCGGACATCGAGACACAATTGTCGACACCACCACAAGCACATCAGTTAGGGTGGATATGACCAAGTCGAAAGGCAACGACTCAATTTCCAATTTCAGTCTATCCACGCATTCAATAGATACAAAGGAGTGTGTCGCTCCCGAATCAAATAACACTAAAAGAGGAATACCTCCCGCCATGCAATTACCTTTTATCAGGCCATCTACACCCGATGCCTCTACACCACTCATGGTGAACACTCTACTAGTGAATCGAGGTCGCTCACCCCTCACAGCATTCACAATCTGCTGTAACTTAGGACAATATCTTCTGACATGCCCAACCTCCTTGCAGTGAAAGCAGGTAAGTGCCGTTTCGGGGCATGAGTCACCGACATGAGTTCGGCCACATTTTCCGCACAAAGATGGAGAGTTCAACCGTGACCCTCCGGCATTGACATGAGTCCTCGGCTCATGCGAAGTATAACCCCGACTACCCGTTGGAGGAGAGTAAGGCTTCCGTTCTTCTTGAAACACCTTCCTCTTCCTTTTTCCGTGCAGGAAGTTCCGTTGAGGCCCAAAGTTCTTGGGAGGAATCACCTTAGGAGTCGCCGCTTCATCGGCTGCCAAGTCATCCTCACACACCCTACACTTGTTCACTAGGGTAGGGAAGTCAGCAATCTCTTGGTGCCCAAACATGCTTTTCAACTTGGGTTCAAAACTCAATTTGAACTTGAAGCACTTGGACCTTCCGTCATCCTCCAATTCGGAGTAAGGACAAAATCGGGCCAATTCTTCAAACTTGGCCGCATACTCCCCCACCGACATGTTCCCCTGCTCCATCTTCAAAAACTCCATCTCTTTCTTCCTCTTCAAGTCAGCAGGAAAGTACTTATGAAGGAATTTCCCCTTGAATGTGCCCAAGGAGATCAGTTGTCCTTCCGCTTCCATTTGGCGCCGAGTAAATTCCCACCAGTTCTCGGCCTCCGTCACTAGCATATAAGTGGCATACGCCAACTTATGAGCCTCCGAGCAGTTCATGGCTCTGAAGATCCGCTCCACCCCTTGGATCCACTCAATGGAAGCATCAGGAGCAAATCCCCTGTGGAACTGACTGGGGTTCCTCTTGCAGAACTCATCTAAACCTCGGTATTCTGCCGGTCCAGGTGGAACTAGTGGTTGTGAACTCGGACTTGGTGCCGGATTCTGGTTCAGGTTATGCAAGTTCTCATTGACTTGTTGCAATGTCGCCACCATCTGAGACAACAAATCGTTCGGGACATTCTGACTTGCCCCTCTTCCTTTTCCTCTTCCTCTTCCTGCCATGGGTACCTGTACTCACTCACTTGTCAGTAATTGAATTTTGTCTAAACAAAGCTCGCATAACCACTTAACAATTAGTACAAATCAAATAATTTCAGCACATAACGATTACAAAGAAGCATGCAAGGTCATATCCTAGGTCGCAGGATTAGCTATGCTCTGATACCATATTGTAAGGACCCAAATTCTACCCTAGAAAATTTTTCCTTATTTTAATCCAATTTCATGCAATTTCCTGTAACTTACATTTACAAATTTCATAACCTTATTTTAAAATCTCATTTTCCACTTCACACTCAATCTATGAACCAATAACAACATACACATTCATTTGACAGAAAAACATAATTCGTATTAATGCAGCTCAGTAACTACCGCATACAACTAGCTATGGGTTTCCAAAATACCCATAGCTACAAATATCCAGAGTTACCATCATCCATGGTCCCTAACACGTACAAGAATCAGGCAGATGATTACAAATAGTCAATTCAGTATACAATCTGTTAGGTTACAAAAGAATGGAAATAAGGATTTTCAAAATCAAAGCCTCTAAGCTCCAAAATCAAAACATCCTTACATCTTCCACCTACCTGCAATGGGATTAACATTGACCATACACAGAAAAACACAAAGGAGTAAGTCGTTAACTAAATAAATGTTAATGTACGTTAATCCACATTTCAATAAGGTTAAGTAAATAATTTAAAACCAAATATACTTAAAACCATTTTCATCGCTTTATACATTTGAAAACCATGCTACATAACTTGAGCCAAAGTTTGCTACATCGCTTGAGCCAAAGCTTGCTACATCGCTTGAGCCAAAGCTTGCTACATCGCTTGAGCCAAAGCTTGCTACATCGCTTGAGCTAAAGCTTGCTACATCGCTTGAACCAAAGCTTGCTACATTACTTGAGCCAAAGTTTGCTACATCGCTTGAGCCAAAGCTTGCTACATCGCTTGAGCCAAAGCTTGCAACATCGCTTGAGCCAGAGCTTGCAACATCGCTTGAGCCAGAGCTTGCTACATCGCTTGAGCCAAAGCTTGCTACATCGCTTGAGCCAAAGCTTGCTACATAACTTGAGCCAAAGCTTGCTACATTACTTGAGCCAAAGTCGCTAACCAATCATGGTTGGCTAAAACGAGTTTTTCTTTTCATTGATACTCCATCAATTCATAAACAATAAATCCACGTCATCATTATTACAAACACACCCATGCATTTTCTAACACAATGCATAAGTTAAAGACTTATCCTTACAATCCGATGGCAGAAAAACATAATGCATATTAGTATAACCTAGTAACTACCGCATACAATTACCTATGGGTTTCCAAAACACCCATAGCTACATATATCCCGAGTTACTAGTCTCCATGATCAATATCATGTACAAAAATTGTATTCATAGTACAATTAGTTACTTCATTTACAATCAATTAAAGTTACAAAAGAATGGATAAAGAGACATCAAAACAAGGTCCCTAATCTCCTACTCAAAAATCATCCTTCCTCCGTCCACCTACCTGCAATGGGATTAACATTTACCATGCACAAACAACACAAAGGAATAAGTCATTAACTCAATAAAACTTCAAGGTAAGTTAATCCACATTTAATAGGTTTAAACACCGATATAAATTAAATCCACTTAAAACCATTTTCGTCATCTGTACTTTTGAAAAATCATGCTACATAACTCGAGCTAGAGTCGCTAACCCATTCTGGTCGGCTAAAACGAGTTTTATTTTCATTGGCACTCCACCAATACATAAACCATAAATCCACATGTTATCACTACAAACATACCCATATATATTTGTAATGACTAAGTGATTTACCATTTATTACTTTGTTTCCGAGTTTTATTTCCATTGGCACTCCACCAATAATTAGACAATAAATGCACCCGACATCATTACAGCATAGAGTATATGCCTGTAACTACAAAGTGACTTACAGTTTATTGTTTTATCCGAGTTTTATTTCCATTGGCACTCCACAAATAAATGGACAATACATGCACCCGACATCATTACAGCATAGCATATATGCCTGTAACTACAAAGTGACTTACATTTTATTGTTTTATCCGAGTTTTATTTCCATTGGCACTCCACCAATAAATGGACAATACATGCACCCGGCATCATTACAGCATAGCATATATGCCTGTAACTACAAAGTGACTTACAGTTTATTGTTTTATCCGAGTTTTATTTCCATTGGCACTCCACCAATAAATGGACAATACATGCACCCGACATCATTACAGCATAGCATATATGCCTGTAACTACAAAGTGACTTACAGTTTATTGTTTTATCCGAATTTTATTTCCATTGGCACTCCACCAATACATAGTCAATAAATGCACCCGACATCATTACAACATAGCGTATATGCTTGTAACTACAAAGTGACTTACAATTTATTGCTTTATTCCGAGTTTTATTTCCATTGGCACTCCACCAATACAAAAATGATAAATACACCCGACATCATTACAAACATATCCACGTATGCTTATAACTGCAAAGTGATTTACATTTCATGATTTCATTTCGAGTCTTATTTCCATTGGTACTCCCCCAATACATAAACCGTAAATTCACTTCTCACCATTATCAACATACCCATATATGTTCATAATGACTAAGTGATTCACATTTTATTCATTACCCATAACAGAAAATCCACGCATTTTCCAACACAATGCATAAATTAAAGGCTTATCCTTACCTCGGTGAGTGTTGGGTTTGGTTTTTGGCGACTTCGTAAGTTCCACCGGCACCACCTCCAAACGTAGGATCTTTCCTCATTCCCACCACATAAAACAATGTTAGTCATTCATTCCAAATAGCAAATAAATAACTTATATTGCATTATTTAAACATACAAGATATTTATCATATTTTCAATGGTTCTATACTACTTTCATTATGAGTTTTCAACCATCTAAAACATACATATCATCTCATATTTCAACCTTATAAAGCAACTCATCTTCTACCTCTAGCATTTTACCCATTCTTCCTCTCTAACCACATTTTCTCTCTCTAGGGTTTTGGGGTTTCTATGAGTCAACCCACAAACCCTTTCCATTCTTGGAATACTAACTCAAAACCAAGAGTTTACAAGGTACAAGTGGCATAAAACAAACCATAACTCGAAAGAGAGAGTCTCCATGGTTTTACCCACTTTGAGAAGAGATCCATAATACCAAAAATGGGTTCTCAAGAGAAGTAGAGAGTTAGGATAGAGAGTTTTACCTCTTCTCAAGCTCTTGAACAAGAATCAGAGTTCCTAGACCTTGGGAATGCTCTCTTCTCTCACATCTCTTCAATTATTAACCTAAAAATGTGTTTGGGGTTTCCCTCATTTAATGTTCTCGTCGGGTTCTTGCTTCAGCGAGCTTTCTCTCGCTCAGGCGAGAAAGTCCCGCCCATTTTAAAAAACTCATCTCTGACCCTCTCCCTCAAGCGAGAATCTCACAGTGTCAACAGCCCCAAAATGTCATTTCTCGCCCAGGCGAGACAACTCTCGCTCAGGCGAGACAACTCTCGCTCAGGCGAGACAACTCTCGCTCAGGCGAGAATCCTCCAGTATAGCCCAGGATTTCACCCTCCTAGGTGAACCTCTCTCGCCCAGGAGAGAATCTCTCGCTCAAGCGACGATCCCGGGACTGATACTATAATTTTAAAGACTTAAAATTTGGGGTGTTACACTTGCTACATAGCTTGAGCCAAAGTTTGCTACATTGCTTGAGCCAAAGCTTGCTACATCGCATGAGCCAAAGCTTGCTACATCGCTTGAGCCAAAGCTTGCTACATCGCTTGAGCCAAAGCTTGCTACATCGCTTGAGCCAAAGTCGCTAACCAATCATGGTCGGCTAAAACGAGTTTTTATTTTCATTGATACTCCATCAATTCATAAACAGTAAATCCACGTCATCATTATTACAAACACACCCACGCATTTTCTAACACAATGCATAAGTTAAAGACTTATCCTTACTTCGGTGAGCGTTGGGTTTGGTTCTTGGTAACTTCGCAAGTTCCACCGACACTGCCGCCAACTTTAGGATCTTTCCTCATTCCCACCATATAACACAATGTTAGACATTTATTCCAAATATCACATAAACAACTTATATTGCATTATTTAACCATACAAGATATTTAACATATTTTCAATGTTTCTACATACTTTCATCATAAGTTTACAACATCTAAAACATACATATTCATCTCATATTGCAACATTAGAATGCTTAATCATCTTCTACCTCTAGCATTTTATCCATTTTCCCCTTTAACCACATTTTCTCTTTAGGGTTTTGGGGTTTCCATGAATAAACCCACAAACCCTTTCCATTCTTGAAATACCAACTCTAAACCAAGAGTTTACAAGAGAAAAACAACATAAAACGAACCATAACTCAAAAGGGTGAGTTTCCATGGTTTCTCACATTTTGAGAAGAGATCCACCATATCCAAAATGAGTTTCAAAGGGAAGAAGAGATTTAGAATCAAGAGTTTTTCCTCTTCTCAAGCTAGTAGATGAGTATCAAAGCTCCTTGCCCTTGGAAAAGCTCTCTTCTCTCACCTCTCTTCAATTCTTAACCCTAAAATGTGTTTGGGGGTTTCTCATTTAATGCAACTCGTCGAGTTCTCGCTTAAGCGAGCCCATTCTCGCTCAAGCGAGAAAATCCCGCCCATTTTAAAAACTCAGAGTTGACCATCTCGCTTAGGCGAGGAATCTCTCGCTCAAGCGAGGATCCTCTCGCTCAAGCAAGAATCTTACAACCTCGACAGGTCCAAAATGTCACTTTTCTCGCCCAAGCGAGCCAACTCTCGCTCAGGCGAGACCACTCTCGCTCAAGCAAGACAATTCTCACTCAAGCGAGAATTCTTCTGTGTAGCCCAGGATTTCACCCTACCAGGTGAGCCTTTCTCTCCCATGCGACAATCCCTCGCTCAAGCGAGAATCCCAGGACTGATACTATAATTTTAAAGACTTAAATTAAGTGTGTTACAAACAACACATTCTTCACAAACTTGAGAAGAAATTGTAATTTTAGGAAGCCTCGTCACCATGTTTTTTTGCTTTAATGTTTTCAATCCGCCAAAATTCATATGTTCATAACGAAAGTTCCATAGCCATGCCTCATCTTCTAATTTTGCCGAGAAGCAAGAAGTACCTGTGTTGTTGAGATAAAGTGGGAACATACAATTTGCCGTCATGTTAACTTGAGCAATTAAGCTCAAATTTGCATCATGAATTTTACATACTCCATTTTTTATAAAAATCTCATATCCCTTTTCTTGTAACTGACTCACACTAAGCAAGTTGGTTTTTAAATCAGACACAAAAAGAACATTAGCAATAGTGTGGGGTGCAATTTCCTTTGGTTTGGATTGTTACCTTTCCTTTTCCCATAATAGAAAACTTAACAAAGCTCCGAAAGGATTCATCTAAGTCAGAAAATGCATTCTTTTCTCCACACATGTCGTTGCTGCAGCCAGTGTTTAAATACCACATATTTTGCTAAGTTTCTTCCTTCATGTGACACACCATCAAAAGAGACAATTTTTCTTCCTTTTCTACAAAGTTACTTTGATCTCCACTTTGTTTATTAAAATCAGTTTGACATTCTGATATATAATGACCATACCTATGACATCTGAAAATTCAACATTTGACTTGTCTGCTGACTTTGATCTATAGGTTGTTGAGTGGTGACCTTCACGTCTTCTGCCTCTTCCTTGAAATTGACTCTCTTGATGATGATTTCGTTGTTGGTTCCCACGATCATTGTTGTTTCTGAATCCTCTATGTTGACCTCTTCCTCGTCCTCTATCATATCTACTAGATGTGAAGTGTTTTTCTGATAAGATCTTCAATGCTTGTTCTTCTTTTTCCTGTTGGTTAATTTTTTGTTCATGAATCAACAAAGAACTTTGTAGCTCATCAATTGACAATAAACCAACATCATTAGCTTCTTCTATAGCACAAGCAACAAAATTAAATTTTGGTGTCAATGATCGAAGAATCTTCTCAACAATGAGAATATCCTCTATCTTGTCGCCATAGATCTGCATCTTGTTAACGATTGTCATCGTTCTTGAAAAATAGTCTGCAACTGATTCTCCTAACTTCATTTGAAGTATTTCGAACTTCGAACGAAGTGCTTGAAGCTGCTGCCTCTTAGCCCTTGTTGTACCTTGATACTTCTTCTTCATGGAATCCCAAATATGCTTGGATGTATCTTTGCAAAGAATAGTTTCTAAGATTGAGCGATCAATAGATTGGAAGAGATATTTTTTTGCTTTAAGATCTTTTAACTTCGGCCCTTCAAGTTCTGTCTTTTGTGCATCTGTCAGCATATCACATGTTGCTGGTTCTGCTACTCCAGAAACAACAATCGTCCAATATTCTATGGACCTCGGGAACTTCTCCATGAGCAAGATCCAATGGTCACTATCACAGTGTGGAATGGCTGGCTGCACAAAACTTTTGGAAGCCATCAGTTTCACATTTTGTTTCTCTCTTTGGAACTCAACTCAGCTCTGGTACCAGTGTTAACAATAAAGGAAGCAGAGGATATATGTTTTCTTACTTATTCATTGATAAAACAAGACAACCTATAAATAGACGAATACATAACCGAAACCATCATGACAATAATCACTAGGTAACGTGCAAATAAAACCTATTAACTATGAAACATAATTGTAATAAAACGGAAATGCAACGGAAACAAACATTATTGACGCTCCTAAATATTAAGACATAAAACGTCTATATTATTAATTTTCTTAACATATCCTAGCTGATAGAAATTATTGTATTCTGCTTATAGGAACAATATATCTTAATAGTATTGAATCTTTTTGTATTAAAGAGCTAAGTAGACAGTGGTTCAAGAAAGGAAAATTGCCTTCTGTGTAAAATAAAACAAATAAGGATAAAGATTGTAGAACACTACTAAAGCAATCAAATTTAGGAATATTCAGTGAAAATTAATCTGTTCAAAAAGTAAATTACATTCGTTTTTATTCATTCTTTCCATTATCTCCATATCTTTTTGTTGTTTCATATTTATATAGCATTTTTTCCTCAGATAAAATACATGGGAATTGTATTGAAAGAATGAAATTCACCTTTGTTTTCTTATATTATTCAGAAATCAGAATCTGTTCCCAAGTTTACAACTAATTAATAAATACAATAATAATCAATGTTATGATACCTTCGTCATTGCAGGTGGATAGAAATAAGGATTTGTACGTATATTCTAGGTGTTCAATTGGTTAGAAATTAATAATTTAATACAATTATATCGGCTATTTATTTTAGAGTTACAAAATAAGTGATGTAATTTTCTGACAACATATAGGACTTCTGAAACTAATAATGGATATGAGCTTAATGAGTGGATGCCCAAAACAGTTGGCCTAAGGGGATAATAGGAACCCTATAAGTTAACGTATAAAGAACGATTATGGTCCCCAAGACACCAAATCACAAATAGTTTCCACTTCTCCTCATCATAGAGAAAACGAAGTTCCCAAAAGGAATTCAGGATTTGGTTGAGGGATGTCAGCATATCAAAACTCTCTCAGAAGGTACATCAAATGAGTAGATCTGAGAACATAAATTCATGTATGACTTTGTATTCTTGTTTTACATAATGTGTGAGATTCAAGATCCTTGGATTGTTATATTCTAACACTGTATACTGAACATAATATCTACCTAGATGCTTTTGCATTTAAATAAAAAAAGAGCAAAAATTAAAGGGTGGGAGAAGAAATGAAGAATTCATAGTGTATATACATATATTTTAGACCTAGCTAAAGGGACACTCATCAAAAGATTGTGCCAACTTTTATCTGAACTTTTTTTCAGACATCATGTTTTACAAAAGCAATATCAGTTATAGGAAAACAACTGATCTATCCGGAGAATACTGATAACCTGGAACTTTAGACTATGAGTGGCACTAAATTTAGAGCTTCACTTTAGTTGAGGTTTACAGCCATTATAGAAGAATCTCTCCAAATTGCATTTATAAACCCCACCTATAACTTAATGCTTTGTCTTTTGGTTGAGACAAGCATTAAAGTGTTCACATGTGTAATCTCAACTTTGCATGCATTTCTATTATTATGGTTTTGATTTTGTTACCTCTATCCATGGTTTTGTGCTTAAACAAATTAAAGATATTGTTTTTATGTTACCAAACACAAAATATGTAACCATTAATTTCGTGAACTCTTAAGTTGTTTTTGCCTTAAATTTATACGTAACGAATTGTCTCATATCATATCTCATGTATCATGTTCATTCTAAATTTAAAACATTCATTATTATTGTTGTTTTCGATTTATTATCATTGGCCTGAGATAGCATATGGAACGGAATCTAAGACATTATATCTATGTTCCTATGTACCATGATAAGAATGATTCATAAAAAAACTTTAAAAGTTTGTCAGGTGATGTAATCTAGTCAGTAAACTTCTTTTGATGCTGCTAGGAGACATGGATTCAATCATCAAGAAACATTATATATATATATATATATATATATATATTATATATGCCATCAATTAACTTTTTTCCTTTTATGATTGAAAGTAAAAAGAACAAGCACGAACTCTTATGAATAAAAAGAGATCAATTTGTAGATATAAGTGCCATAGCTGCTTTCAATATTAAACCATTTCTAAAGAAAAGCAAATTGGTCAGTAGATTCCCGTTCCCTACTTATTTAGTAAAGAAGGCTTTAGCAACCACTTTAGAGAAGAGCCACCATACTGCAATGCTTGAAGATTCTCATCACACATAAAATAAGCTTTCATAAGTGTTTTAAAATGTGGTTGCAATTGCAGTAACGGTTGTGCCTACTGCGATTGCGTTCATTGTAGTCATTGTGATGCGGATTGCGGCCGTTGCGGTGTAAATTAATTTGTTATTAAAACAACATTTTTTAATCCGATGTGGTCTAAATGCGGTCTGATGCGGTTGTGTTGCGGTCTAATGTGGCCTCATCATTGTGATTCAGAATCACACCACACAATTGTAGTGTGATGCGGTTGTGGCGGTCACCACAATTACAATATTGACTTTCATATCTAATGCTTCACCTTTTCTTACTATATAATTAGCAAAATACTCGTGCATTTGCACAGGTCGATATTTTATGTTGTATGATTAAGAACACACAACACATATTACATGTGTTCATATGGTTATTAAGAATACACTAACTGTTTGTGCATTTGAATGATTAAAGTACATATATTACATATGCATTCGTAAACACATGTTACTCATACACTTTTGTAATTTTTGGATTGATTTTCATACTCAATAGTCTATATATTTGGTTAACTAATAAATACAATAAAAACTTGTATTGTTCATTCTTAATATAGACATGTACATATAGAAAACTTATATATTTGTATATATAACTTGTTGATATTTTCTTTTATTTCCACAATATTATTTCTTATTAATTGTTAGTATAATTGATTTATTATTTTATATTTTTTAAAGGTATATAAAATAAGACATTATAATTAATTACTTAGATTTTTTTAAAATAAATACGGGTTTAATCATTTAGTATGACAAAATAAGTACCAAATCGATGAATGAAACCTCTCATTGTAAGTATGGGAGAGATGAAGAGGTAGGAGATAGGTAGGGGTAGAAAAAATGAGTAAAAAATATGACAATGATCATATTTAAATGAGTAAAGAAATGGTTATTTTTAACAATTAAAATTAAAATTTAGAAAGAGTTACTTATCATGATTGCCCTTTCAATGCCATTTATTCCGTTTTTTTAAATTAAATAGTTGTTGTAACACCCTAATTTTAAAGTCACTAAATTATAGTATCAGTTCTCAGAGTCTCGCTTGAGTGAGAGAATTGTCGCCTGAGCGAGAGAGGCTCACCTGGGAGGTGAAATTGTAACGACCCAAAATTCTACCCTAGAAATTTCTCTTATTTTAACTCATGCAAACATTCAATTCGTTTATGTTTCCTGATTAATAACTGAATATGCATTACATTGTTTACCTTAATTATTTCCGGACTATTTATCATGTGATATCCATACATACATTCCTAATACAGAAAAACATAATTCATATTAATATAACCTAGTAACTACCGCATACAATTAGCTATGGGTTTCCAAAACATCCATAGCTACATATATCCCGAGTTACTAGTCTCCATGATCAATATCATGTACAAAAAATAGTATTCATAGTTACAATTAGTTACTTCAAGTACAACCAAATGAGGTTACAAAAGAATGGATAAAGAGACATCAAAATAAAGGTCTCTAATCTCCTAGTCAAAAATCATCTTTCCTCCGTCCACCTACCTGCAATGGGATTTACATTGACCATCCACAAACAACACAAAGGAGTAAGTCATCAACTCAATAAAACATCAATGTAAGTTAATCCACATTTAATAGGGTTAAACAACGATCTACCACTTAAAACCATTTTCGTCATCTGTACTTTTGAAAAACCATGCTACATAACTCGAGCTAAAGTCGCTAACCCATTTTGGTCGGCTAAAACGAGTTTTATTTCCATTGGCACTCCACCAATACATAAACAGTAAATTCACTCCTCATCACTACAAACATACCCATATATGCTTGTAGCGACAACGTGATTTACAATTCATTGCTTATTCCGAGTTTTATTTCCATTGGCACTCCACCAATACATAGACAATAAATGCACCCGACATCATTACAACATATCGTATATGCTTGTAACTACAAAGTGACTTACAATGTATTGTTTTATTCCGAGTTTTATTTCCATTGGCACTCCACCAATACATAGACAATAAATGCACCCGACATCATTACAACATATCGTATATGTTTGTAACTACAAAGTGACTTACAATTTATTGTTTTATCCCGAGTTTTATTTCCATTGGCACTCCACCAATACATAGACAATAAATGTGTAACATCCTAATTTTTAGTCCTTAAAATTATAGTATCAGTCCTGGAAGTCTCGCTTGAGCGAGAGATTCTCGCCTAGGCGAGAAATGACAATTTTGGGTTGTCGACACAGTGTAATCGATTACATGGTCCTGGTAATCGATTACATGCTGATATCTGATCAGACATGTGTAATTTTTCATGATGTAATCGATTACATGGTCCTGGTAATCGATTACATGCTGATATCTGATCAGACATGTGTAATTTTTCATGATGTAATGGATTACATGGTCCTGGTAATCGATTACATGATGATATCTTATCAGACATGTGTAATTTTCATGATATAATCGATTACACTATACTCGTAATCGATTACATCATATTAAAAACATCAGATATGTGCATTTTTCACACTGTAATCGATTACACCATTATGGTAATCGATTACACTTAACACGGTGAGATTCTCTGAAAACATAAATAGACGTCCCAAGTGAGGATAAGGGTTATTTTTCGAAAAACAAAGAGGAGAGGAACTGTTTGAGGAGTTGAGCACCCTTAGAGTCGAGAAAGAGGCCGGAGAAGAGGTAAATCGCTTAACTTAGTCTCTCTTAGGGTTGAATGTCTTGTTTTGGATAGGGTTTCTTCTCCACGTTTAGGGATAAAACCCCATAAACCCTCTTTTGACATTGTGGTTCGTTTTGCTTTGGAAAACCCTGTAAAACTAGTAGAGCATGAGTTGTTTTTCGTAATGGGTGTATGAAGGGTTGTTTTCAAAACCGTAGAGTCATTTCATATTATGGAAACCTTTCCTTTTGAGGATGAATTGAATAGATGATGTTGTCTTGTGTTGTAAAAGTTTTGGTTGGTATTATTCTTGTCTTGACATGTAAATTGATGTGTTGTGATTGTTGTTGTTGTGGGTTGAAAGACCCTAAGGTTGGAGGAGACGGCGGAGAACGCAACTGAGCTTTAGTGCAACCATTAGTGGCTACTCAGGTGAGGGAGCAGCATTAACCTTTGTGGTATTAGAATCTTAGCATTGGAAACTCCAACGACACTCACTAGTTGGATGGTTTCGGTGAATTAACACGATTAAACGGGAAATATCATGAATTTCCTATTTAACCGCGTTAATCTTACGGTTGTGGATAATATGTTGATTATAAATTGTGACCTGCCCTTCGTGGTATCGAATTGTGACCTGCCCTTCGTGGTATGGAGTTGTGACTTGCCCTTCGTGGTACGGAATTGTGACCTGCCCTTCGTGGTATAGACTTGTGACCTGCCCTTCGTGGTACGGAATTGTGACCTGCCCTTCGTGGTATGGAATTGTGACCTGCCCTTCGTGGTATGGAATTGTGACCTGCCCTTCGTAGTATGGAATTGTGACCTGCCATTCGTGGTACGGAATTGTGACCTGCCCTTCGTGGTATGAAATTGTGACCTGCCCTTCGTGGTATGGAATTGTGACCTGCACTTCGTGGAATGGAATTGTGACCTGCCCTTCGTGGTACGGAATTGTGACGTGCCCTTCGTGGTATGGAATTGTGACCTGCCCTTCGCGGTACGGAATTGTGACCTGCCCTTCGTGGTATGGAATTGTGACCTGCCCTTCGTGGTATGGAATTGTGACCTGCCCTTCGTGGTATGGAATTGTGACCTGCCCTTCGTGGTACACAATTGTGACCTGCCCTTCGTGGTACAGAATTGTGACCTGCCCTTCGTGGTACGGAATTGTGACCTTCCCTTCGTGGTACGGAATTGTGACCTGCCCTTCGTGGTATGGAATTGTGACCTGCCCTTCGTGGTATGGAATTGTGACCTGCCCTTCGTGGTATGGAATTGTGACATGCCCTTCGTGGTATGGAATTGTGACCTGCCCTTCGTGGTACGGAATTTTGACCTGCCCTTCGTGGTACAGAATTGTGACCTACCCTTCGTGGTACGGAATTGTGACCTGCCCTTCGTGGTATGGAATTGTGACCTGCCCTTCGTGGTACGGAATTGTGACCTGCCCTTCGTGGTACGGAATTGTGACCTGCCCTTCGTGGTATGGAATTGTGACCTGCCCTTCGTGGTATGGAATTGTGACCTGCCCTTCGTGGTACGGAATTGTGACCTGCCCTTCGTGGTACGGAATTGTGACCTGCCCTTCGTGGTACGGAATTGTGACCTGCCCTTCGTGGTATGGAATTGTGACCTGCCCTTCGTGGTATGGAAATGTGAGCTGCCCTTCGTGGCATGGAGTTAGACCCGCCTTCGTGGTACGGATTGTGGTGCACTTGTAGTGTGGATTTTGACTGTGGTTCGGTTGATGGACATTTGATTTATATTTTATATGGGTGGTATGATCATGGTATATTGGTATGATCATGGTATATTGGTATATGAACTCTCTTGGATGTATTTGTGCTGTAATGCTGTATAGTTTTTGTGAAGTAATGTTTCAATGTTACTATTCTATTTAAATCCACCATGTTTATATTGCATGTATTTAATGACTGACTCTCTCTATGTTGTTTTGTTTACTCAATCCGTGGTAATCGAATTGTAGGTGGAGCAACGGAATAAGATATTGCCGAGCCTTAGGGTGATTGTGTTGCTTTGGATTTAGTGTGCTTTTGAATTACTCTAGGAGTCTGTAATGGTTGATATTGGACCCTTTCATGGGAATTTTCAACGATGTATTTGATGTTCAGTTTACTAGACTAAAAAGTGTAGAACCTAGTATTGTGGAATCACTGTGTTGTTTTCCTTTTTATGGTTTACCTTACTATTAGAGTATTCTTGATTGAAAGGAAATTTTAAATGGTATGAAATTTTATTATGTTAGAAAAAGAATTGAATTTTTTCCGTGTTAGTAACTTGAGGCGTTACAATTATGGTATCAGAGCATATGTCAACTCTGCGGCCTAGGGTATGACCTTACATGCTTCTTTGTGAAATTTGTATGAGTTAACTAATTGATTTACTCTAATTGTTTGTTAACTATGTGATAATTGTTGTTATGAAAGATTCTTGTTGAATTTCTTGTGGTAAGTTTCTGGTTGTGACTTGTATTGGAATATCTCGCTGAGAGTAATTGCTTAAGTGTTTGTTGAGGAATTCTTGTTGAAGTTCTTATTGAGAATTTCTTGAAGAGTGTTTGGTTGTAAAACTCTTGTTGAATTCCCTGGTATGAACTTGTGGCTTAATTTATTGTGTGAGACCCTTGTTGGGAATTCTCTGGTGAAACTCTTGCTGAAAATTTCTGGTTGTGAACCTCTTGATTAAATTTCTTATGGTGAGTTATAGTTGTGATTTTATTGTTGAATTTCATGATGTGAAATTGACTTGCTGAGAGTTCCTCGTGGTGAATCTCTCGTTGTGAGTTTCTTGTCAACCTCTTCATGTGAACCTTCTTTTATCACTAAGATTAATATAATTGAGGAGGAACGATTAGCTTAGCTTTCTTGGATGTTTGCTTATATGCTTATGTGGTTATAGTTGAATGAAATTAAGGTATTAATTGTTCGCTATGATATCTACATGAGAATTAAGAACCTTGTTGGCATTTTGAGAGGATAATAATTTGAAATAACTATATATTTGTCTTGGAACTTGGATTTTTATTCTACGGATGACTTTTGATAATGAAAGGAATGTTTGTCCTTGTTAAAAGTAGAATAATCTATAATATGAAAATTTGTATGTCATGCTATGTGGTTTCCTATATGTTCCTATTTGAGATATGTTCTTAGTTAACTTGTCATTTCCCAGGATCAAAACAAATATGCATGGTATAACGATTGACCGGTTATTAGACTCGGTGGCTAAACATCCACATTTTATTATATGACATGTAACCATGCAATTTTACTTTGTAAAAGTTTGCTAGCATGTATTCGTCTATCTTGACTAGAAATAAATATGTACATTTTGACTTACTCCTGCATATGTGTTTGCTTGCAATGCATCAAGGTTTTGAAAGTTGAATGAAATGATGAATTTGTGTATAACATGTTTTATATGACGACGGTGAAATATCTTTTTGAAGTTAATTGTTAATGCCTGATAAATTTTCCTTGATGCGTGAATTCTAGAAACCGTATGTTAACTACCTTGGTAATGACTTGAAGAATAATGTAAAGGATTCATATGAACATGTAAATGAATATGTTTTATGGAATGTGTTGATCATGAAGTATTGTTTTTAGATAGTATTGTGCTAACAAGGAAAAATGTAAAGAAATGTATCCTATGTATTTTGAAAAGACTAAGTTGAATATCTTTGTTTTCATGAGTTGCTAAAAGTCAATCTTACAATGCTTGCATAGGTTTTGGATTATTTTTGCTTAAAATTAAACTCTTTGTTCAAAGTAATAATTGAAGTGAGTGAAGTATCTAAATGTCATTGTGATGATTGTGTTTGCATAAAGGCGGAATTTTCTTATGTGTTTATACATGAGGCGATTCCCTAAATTTTTGGAAACTAAAAGCGAATCGGTATGAAAAACAAAATGGGCATAATAAAGTTAAGGTAACAAACTTTCATTATGCCAGTGATTTCTTATATGTGCATAAATATGAACTTTGATAATGAATGTTGATGTTGTGTTGTTTCAGTTTTAGCGAGTCATCGCTAAACAAAACTTGTTTTCACCCTATTCGTAGGCAATGGTAATGTAAATGGAAAAGTTATTTTTCATTCTTGTACATAAAATTTCTGGTCTATGATGGTTGACTTGTCGTAGTTGAATAATTAAATGCACGATATAGTGATGATGTGCACCAACTTTTCTGCTTTGATATTGTACTTACAGAACTTGTTTACGTTTCATGTGCGTCAGTAATTGCTATGCATAATTGCGGTGTTATTGCATAAGTGTGTTTTCGTAAATGAAATATGAGGACTCTACTTTCTTGAATGAAATGTAATTTCAGAGATAACTAGTCTGTAGAAAATTGTGACTTGGACTTTCGGTATCGCATGAGAGAAATGGTTTTTGATTTAGGAGGAGATGATTATGAAAACCTTGTTTTCATGAAATGATTGTCATGCATCGTATATATAATCTATTTTTGAAAATCATTTTGCGTGAAGTGTATAATTTGGCTAAGCATTGACTTAGTTCCTTGTTGAATATCCAAACGGTTAGCAACTCCATCTTGTACGAATGCGATGTTGTTAAAAACTTTGTGAGGTAATTCCGATTATGTGTTTCTAGACACGATGTAGAATCGAGTTCGAAATGTATGCATACCATGATAGTTTGAGTATCCATGTAATGCACATGTTATTGGATTGAATGTTTATAAATTGCAATAATCATTGGTAACGAAACATGTGATTTGAGTTGACCTACGGTCTTGTACGCCGAGTTGAGGCTAAAATTGGCAAATATTCTTCTACCGCATCCGTGTTTCGTAGGAATGTTTGATTAGATTGGATAGTTACTCAGCGATTTTGTTTGATGCTCTGAAAAACTCTGGAAATCTTGTTTGTCTAAATGCTACTCGTTGAATAAATGACTTGTTTATGTGTTATAGCAAGTACAAGTTTGAAAATGCTAGTGAGAATTTTTGAGTTAATTGTGGCTATTTTCATGTGTGGAATGAAATGACGCTGTTTCCATCGAGTGGATGTCGATCTAGCTATTGCATTTTGGATGTAATCTGGTGCATCTTGGTAGATGATGGGTATTGAGTCCCACTTTCTTTTGAATTCGAATGTGTTATTGTGAATTTCACTGTATGTGTTGATCATTTTGAACGATTTTTATCTTGATAGATCGGGAAGATCTATTTTTCTTGATGAATACTTGAGAATTTTTATTCCGGTGGTAATAATTTCCTCTTAATTGTCCTAGTTGTCCATATATTTGCCTTTAGTATGTGGACTCGGAAAAGTTAGTCCATGAATTGTCATTGTGGTATCACTGTTACGTGGTATGTGTCCTTGTCTGTCGACTAAGCGATCTTAATTGTTTAGATGGTCGGACCTAAGTTTGGTCATGTATATTTATGCCTAGTGTCGGAGTGATGATAGTATCTTCCTGAGAATCACCTGATAAAATTTCGGGGACGAAATTTCTTTTAGGGGGGAAGGACTGTAACATCCTAATTTTTAGTCCTTAAAATTATAGTATCAGTCCTGGAAGCCTCGCTTGAGCGAGAGATTCTCGCCTAGGCGAGAAATGACAATTTTGGGCTGTCGACACAGTGTAATCGATTACATGGTCCTGGTAATCGATTACATGCTGATATCTTATCAGACATGTGTAATTTTTCATGATGTAATCGATTACATGGTCCTGGTAATCGATTACATGCTGATATCTGATCAGACATGTGTAATTTTTCATGATGTAATCGATTACATGGTCCTGGTAATCGATTACATGCTGATATCTTATCAGACATGTGTAATTTTCATGATGTAAAAGATTACACTATACTCGTAGGACTGATAATTTTCATGTGTAATTTTCAAGCGAGAATCTCTCGCTCAAGCGAGGATCCCAGGACTGATACTATAATTTTAAAGACTTAAAATTTAGGGTGTTACAGAAATCCTGGGCTATACTGAAGGATTTTCGCTTGAGCAAGAATTATCTCGCTTGAACGAGAATGGTCTCGCCTGAGCGAGAGTTGTCTCGCCAGGGCGAGAAAAGTGGCATTCAGGACCTGTCGAGGCTGTAAGATCCTCGCTTGAGCGAGGGGATCCTCACCTAAGCGAGAGCTGCCTCGCCTGAGTGAGAGCTGCCTCGCCTAAGCGAGAAATCCCTCGCTTGCGCGAGAGCGTCAGATCAGAAATTTTAAAAAGGCGGGATTTTCTCGCCTGAGCGAGAACCCGACTATTTCACTTTAAAATAGAAACTCCAAACACATTTTAGGGTTAGAAAGTGAGAGAGAAGAGAGGAGAAGGTGATTTTGAGAGCAAGAATTCGTGGGAATCATCTAGGAGATTGAGAAGAGGTAAATATCTTGATTCTAACTCTCTTCCTCCCTTTCAAACTCGTCTTTGGGTGTATGGATCTCTTCTCAAAGTATGAGAAACCATAAAAACTCTTCCTTTAGTGTTATGGTTCGTTTTATGTTGTTTTTCTCTTGTAAACTCTTGGTTTAGAGTTGGTATTCGATGAATGGAGAGGTTTTGTAGGTTTATTCATGAAAACCCCAAAACCCCCAAAATGAGAATATGAGTAAAAAGGGAAATGAGTGAAATGTTAAATGTAGAAGATGAGCTTGTGCTCTAATTTTCATATATGAGATGAATATGTATTTTTAAATGTTTAGAAACTCGTATTGGAAACCTTGAAAATATGTGAATCCCTTGTATGTTTAACGATGAAATATGAGTTATTTATGTGTTGTTTTGAATACATGACTGACATTGTTTTTATTGGTGGGAATGAGGAAAGATCCTAATGTTGGAGGAAATCGCAGAGGAAACTGGTAAAGTTACTCGAAACCGACCCCAACGCTCACCAAGGTAAGGATAAGTCTTTAATTGTACATCGTAATGGAAAATGTGTGGATTTTCTAGTTGAGAAAGTAATTAAGATGCAAGTAGCTTATTTATTATAAACATATATGGGTATGTTTGTAATAAAGGGCACGTGGAATTGCTGGTGATAAACTGATGGTCTATCAATGAGAAGAAGACATATTTTTAGTCGACCATGAATGATTAGTGACTTTGGCTCAAGTTATGTAGCGGTAATGAATTTACAATGGTTTAATAACCCCCTTAAATGTAGATTTTGTGAAATTACCTACCCGAAGTGGTAGTGGATCATTGGGAAATTACCTACCCGAAGTGGTAGTGGATCATTGGGAAATTACCTACCCGAAGTGGTAGTGGATCGTTGGGAAATTACCTACCTGAAGTGGTAGTGGATCATTAGGAAATTACCTACCCGAAGTGGTAGTGGATCATGGGAGAAATTATCTACCCGAAGTGGTAGTGGATCATTGGAAGAATTACCTACCCAATGTGGTAGTGGATTATATGTCCAGTGTAAACGACCGAATGTGGTAAAGAGTAAGTTTGATGTCGATGGTAATCGATGGAACAAAAAGTATTTGAAATAAATGAATATGCATGCTATAGAATATATATTATGGGATATATATACTATAGTGTGAATATGAATAACATGGAAACGAGTATGTTCGGAGGAAGGTAATATGCATGCTATAGAATATATATTATGGGATATATATACTATAGGGTGAATATGAATAACATGAAAATGAGTATGTTCGGATGAAGGTAATATGCATGCTATAGAATATATATTATGGGATATATACACTATAGGGTGAATATGAATAACATGAAAATGAGTATGTTCGGAGGAAGGTAATATGCATGCTATAGAATATATATTATGGGATATATATACTATAGGGTGAATATGAATAACATGAAAATGAGTATGTTCGGAGGAAGGTAATATGCATGCTATAGAATATATATTATGGGATATATACACTATAGGGTGAATATGAATAACATGAAAATGAGTATGTTCGGAGGAAGGTAATATGCATGCTATAGAATATATATTATGGGATATATATACTATAGGTGAATATGAATAACATGAAAATGAGTATGTTCGGATGAAGGTAATATGCATGCTATAGAATATATATTATGGGATATATATACTATGGGGTGAATATGACTAACATGGAAATGGAAGAAAGAAGATATGAATGTTTATGTTTATGTGCTTGTGATTATAATTTATCTCCATGCGTAATAGTATTTAAACTGTGGATTATCATGTAATGTTAGTCTTGAATTAATGACTTACTCCTTTTGTGTGTTTTGTGTATTTGTCATTGATAATCCCATTGCAGGTAAATAAATGAATGGAGGATGCTAGGTTGGGAGCTTTAGGAGCTTTAGACTATGGATTCACTATTTATGTTTGTATATTCTAAATGACTACTTGCGGATTTAAATGATTGTAATCATGGTTAACATTTAGTTGGATATTCGTAACCATGTATAATACTATTTTTGGGAGGATCATAACTTTTGGGTTCTTAGCACCCATAGGGAATGATATGAATTAATTATGTTTTTCTGTCATATGAGGAGAGTTGTAGTATGACATGTTAAAAGAGTTTTAAGTGATGGTTAATGAGTGATAAAAAGGATAATGATGAATGTAGGTATAAATGTATTAAAATAAGGAAAAAAAATCCAAGGGTAGAATTTGGGTCCTTACAATATGGTATCAGAGCATAGTTAATTCTGCGGCTTAGGGTATGGCCTTACTTGCTTCTTTGTAACATGTTTACGATTTCACTAGTTGAGATTGTGTGAATTGAGTGTTTAAAGCATGTAGCCTTGATGTAGTGACATGTACTGTGTTATGAGACTATGTGATAACCTAACTTATGTGAGTTAAATTTGTGTGATGACTACCCATGAGCGCAGGTTAAGACATGGCTGGAAGCGGAACGAGTCAGAACGTTCCAAATGATTTATTGGCTCAAATGGTGGCTGCACTACAACATATGAACAAGAACTTGCATAATCTGAATCAGAACCCTGCACCAAGTCCGAGTTCGCAGCCCCTGGTTCCACCCGGTCCGGCAGAGTATCGAGGTCTGGATGAATTCTGCAAGAGGAATCCCAATCAGTTCCATGGCGGATTTGCTCATGATGCTGCAAATGAATGGATTCAAAGCTTGGAAAGGATATTTCGAGCCATGGGTTGTGGCGATGTTCAGAAGGTAACCTATGTTTCCTACATGATGGCAAGGGAAGCTGAAAACTGGTGGGAAATGACCCGTCGCCAGATGGAATCTGAGGGAACAGTGGTTACTTGGGATGCATTCAATGGAAAGTTCTTTCAGAAGTACTTTCCAGCTGATTTAAGGAGGAAGAAAGAGATGGAGTTTTTAAGGTTGGAGTAGGGGGACATGTCGGTAGCAGACTATGCAGCCAAATTTGAGGAGCTGGCCAGATTTTGCCCCTACTTTGCATTGGAAATGGACGAAAAGTCCAAGTGTTCAAAGTTTGAGTCGGTTTTGAGACCCAAGCTAAAGACGATGTTTGGACATCAAGAGATTGTCGATTTTCCTACCTTGGTTAACAAGTGTAGGATGTATGAAGATGACCTGGCAGCGGCTGAGGTAGTGACCCCTAGAGTTAATCATCCGAGAAGGTTAAGGGAAAGAGGTTTGAAGATAACCACAGACCTTATGAGGCACCTACTAGTTATCGTGGCCGCAACGATCAAGGGTCAAGATCTTCTGACATTCCAAGTGGAGGGGTTTCAACTCCTTTGTGCAACAAGTGTGGCGGATTCCATTACGGAAGCACATGCCCCGGGGTCGAATAATAAATGTTTCTACTTCAAGGAATTAGGACACATCAAAAGGTATTGTCCAAAACTAAGTCGACGGCTGAATGTCGTTCATGCTGAGAAGGCAAGGGACCATGGTCGAGTGGTTACCCCAAGAGGTGCAAGGACATCAGGTGTTGATGATCCGGTTAAAGGTAATTGCATGGTGGCAGGTATTCCTCTTTAGTGTTGTTTGATTCGGGAGCGACACATTCCTCGTATTTGTTAAATGTTTGAACCGACTGAGATTGTACACAGAGTCGTTGTTTTCAACTTGGTTGTATCCACCTCACCCAGTGTACCGGTGGTGGATATCGATATTGGTGTCTCAGTGTACGGTTGGGGTAAATGGTAGAACCTTTACCCTAGTTCTGATACGCTTAATGATGTCCCAGCTGGAGTTAATCCTGGCGATGGACTGACGGCCAGCAAATCGTGTTATGCTTAACTATGTGATAATTGTTGATGTAAAAGATTATTGTTGAGTATCTTAGTGAGGATTTAAGATCTAGTTTGCATTGATTTGTATATGTATGTTAAGGGGTAAAACTTATATTGTCAGGTAACGAATGAGGCTAGTTAAGTTACTTACCCCGTCAATGTGATGAATGCATTTGAATAAACGTGAACATTTGATATGTTGTATTTTGAAGTGACTCATGGTGGTGATCAAAACGAGTCATTATGAAAAAGAATAAGCATGCAACTGATTGTGTGATGAAATGTTTATCGATGATGAATGGACATGGATAGGTTGTGTAGTTTAAGTTTTAGTGGGTTAATTGATAAACAAAATTTTGGTTCTATGCTTTTTTGGAAAGTGGTATCGGGAATGATAAAGTTATTTTGAATGAACTTGAAACTTTTTGTCTATGATGATCGATCCTTTTGCAGTAGAACATTGGCAATGCACGATATAGTGGTGGTGTACACCGATTATCAGCTTTGAATGTTGTACCGGCAAAAGTTGTTTCTGTTTCATGTGCATCAGTAATTGCTATGTATGATTGTGGTGTGACCGAAAGAGAGAAAGGGTTTGAGTTATGTTGAAATGATTACATAAACCTTGTTTTCACGACATGGTTGCCATGAATCATGTGTTCAAACCATTTTTTGAAAATCATTCTTGGATAAAACGTAGCTTGTGGCTAAACAATGATTTAGTATCAAGTTGGAGAATCCCAACATTTTAGCAACTGTATCTTGATAAATATGAGGTTGTTAAAAATTTGGTGATACGATTAGGACCATGTGTTTCTAGACGTGCTGCAAGTGGAATACTAAAATTATATTTGCTAGAGTAATTGGGGTATCCACTTCTAACGTATGTTATGGGACTGAGTGGTTGTAAATTGCACTTGTCGATTGGTAGTCGAGTACCTAGTTTTGGGTGAATCAATGGTTTCGTGTGTCCAATTAGGGCTAGGGATCGGTAATTTCTTTCTACTGTATGGTATGGTGGCGGGAATGTTTGATGTAATTGGATAATTACTCCATAGTTTGATTTTGTACGAGGGGAGAGACTCTAAAAGTCTTAGTTATTTAGGTGTTTTTGTTGAGTGACTACCTTGGTTCTATGTGGTAGTGCATGCAATGTTAGGAATGCTAAGGTAAATTTTGACAAATAGTGGTTTTGTTTAATGAGCGGAATGAATTTATGTTATTTCCTTGAGTAGAGGTGAAACTAGCTAGTGAATGTTGGATGTTAAATGATGCATGTAACGACCCAAATTCTACCCATGAAAATTTTTCGTTTATTTTAAATCATTTCTTACATACAGTCGTCACCTTCATTAAAAACTCTCAAGTATCACTCTTAGAAAATACTCTTTACCCTATTATATTATCATACAAATTTATATTGCGGAAAAACATAATTTATTAAAATAGCATTTACCACATACAACCAGTTATGGGTCTCCTAGGGTTACAAAGTCCATAACTACACATATCCATATTAATCTAAACGGATTTACAGTCATCCCATAATGTTATCAAATTAACTACAACGTCAAGTAGCAAATAAAGACAAATAGGTTAATAAACACAAAAGCTTCCTAAGTGAGCTTCCTTCTCAAAATATTTCATTTACCTACAATGGGATTATCATAAACAACACACAAAACAAAAGGGAGTAAGTCATTAGTTCAAAAACTAACATTACATGATAATCCACATTTCAAATACAATTAATTTTTTTAATATAATTTGTAAACACACATGCGTAATTGCAAACATTCATATCATCTTCTTTAATTTCCACTTTACTCATATTCATCATATAGTATATATATCCCATAATATATATTCTATAGTATGCATATTTCGTTCGTTCGGAACATCATCCATCTCATTATTCATATCCACCCTATAGTATATACATCCCATAATATATATCCTATAGCATGTATATTACTTTCAATCTCAACATCTTCCTTTTTATCACTCATATTCACCCTATAGAATATATATCCCATACTATATATCCTATAGCATGCATATGACTCTCTTGGTGACATTACCTTTTCTCATCATTCATATTCACCCTATAGAATATATATCTCATACTATATATCCTATAGCATGCATACGACATTCATTGTAACATTCGTATTTCTCATCATTCATATTCACCCTAGAGAATATATATATCACATACTATATATCCTATAGCATGCATACGGCATTCATTGTGACATTCACATTTCTCATCATTCATATTCACCAATTTCATTTCCCATACCACATCGGGCAGGTCGAGTTATTATTACCCCATACCACATCGGGCAGGTCGAGTTATTATTACCCCATACCACATCGGGCAGGTCGAGTTATTATTACCCCATACCACATCGGGCAGGTCGAGTTATTATTACCCCATACCACATCGGGCAAGTCGAGTTATTATTACCCCATACCACATCGGGCAGTTCAAGTTATTATTACCCCATACCACATCGGGCAGGTCGAGTTATTATTACCCCATACCACATCGGGCAGGTCGAGTTATTATTACCCCATACCACATCGGGCAGATCGAGTTATTATTACCCCATACCACATCGGGCAGGTCGATTTATTATTACCCCATACCACATCGGGCAGATCGAGTTCACAAAAATCACTACCATTCCCGGTAGGACACAATAACAGTCCGCTACCACTCCGGGTAGGACACAATAACAGTCCACTACCACTCCGGGTAGGGCACAATAACAGTCCACTACCACTCCGGGTAGGGCACAATAACAGTCCACTACCACTCCGTGTAGGGCACAATAACAGTCCACTACCACTCCGGGTAGGGCACAATAACAGTCCACTACCACTCCGGGTAGGATACAATAACAGTCCACTACCACTCCGTGTAGGGAAAAATAACAGTCCACTACCACTCCGGGTAGGGTAACAACGATAAACCACTACCTTTTCGGGTAGGGTAACAATAATAAACTACTACCTCTTCGGGTAGGGTAACAATGATAAACCACTACCTCTTCGGGTAGGGTAACAACAATAAAACTTACCAACACATTACCTCTTTCACATACCTCATTCACATCAGTGAGTATGAATTAGAGACACTTATCCCTTACCTTGTTGAGCGTTGGGGACCGGTTCCGAGTAACTTTAAAAGTCTCCTCCGCGATTTCCCCCAACCTTAGGATCTCTTCTCATTTCCACCAATAACAACAATGTCAATCATTTATTCAAAAACACATAAATAACTACTATTTCATCATCAAACATACAAGGCATTCACATATATTCAAGATTTCCAAAACTACTTCAATACACGTTTCCAAACATCTAAACATACATGTTCATCTCATATATCAACATCAAAGCATAAACTCATCATCCACATCTAACATTTCATCTCTTTCTCTTTATACCCATATTCTCATTTTGGGGGTTTTTGGGGTTTTCATGAATAACCCACAAAACCTTTCCATTCATCAAATACCAACTCTAAACCAAGAGTTTACAAGAGAAAAACAACATAAAACGAACCATAAATCTAAAGGGTGAGTTTCCATGGTTTCTCATGTTTTGAAAATAGATCCAACATACCCAAAACAAGTTAGAGAGGAAGAAGAAGAGTTAGGAACAAGAGGTTTACCTCTTCTCAAGCTCTAAGATGAGTCCTAAGGCTCTTTGCTCTTAAAAAGCTCTTCTCTCTCTCTTCTCTTCAAAGTTTTAATCCTAAAATGTGTTTGGGGTTTCTATTTTAAAGAGTTGTCGTCGGGTTCTCGCTTAAGTGAGCCCATTCTCGCTCAGGCGAGAAAATCCCGCCTTTTTAAAATTTCAGATCTGACGCTCTCACTCAAGCGAGAATCTCACAGTGTCAACAGCCCCAGTTTGCCATTTCTCGCCCAGGCGAGACAACTCTCGCTCAGGCGAGAATCCTCCAGTATAGCCCAGGATTTCACCCTCCCAGGTGATCCTTTCTCGCTCAGGCGAAAATCTCTCGCTCAAGCGAGACTTCCAGGACCGATACTATAATTTTAAAGACTCAAAATTAGGGTGTTACAATGCATCGAGGTGGATGAGGGGTAAGGAGTTCCCCATTCCCTTGGTTTTGGAAATGTTATTGGGAATTCTCAACGTAAGTGAGGATTGCTAGCTGGATAGGTCAGAGAGACCTACGGTCCTTGATGGATATTGGAGAAATCTTTAGTCCACTACAGTTTCGAGTGAATAACATGAAAATGAGTATGTTCGGATGAAGGTAATATGCATGCTATAGAATATATATTATTGGATATATATACTATGGGGTGAATATGACTAACATGGAAATGGAAGAAAGAAGATATGAATGTTTATGTTTACGTGCTTGTGATTATAATTTATTTCCATGCTTAATAGTATTTAAACTATGGATTATTAAGTAATGTTAGTCTTGAATTAATGACTTACTCATTTTGTGTGTTTTGTGTATTTGTCATTTATAATCTCATTGCAGGTAAATAAATAAATGGAGGATGCTAGGTTGGGAGCTTTAGGAGCTTTAGACTATGGATTCACTATTTATGTTTTTGTACTCTAAATGACTACTTGCGGATTTAAATGATTGTAATCACGGTTAACATTTAGTTGGATATTTGTAACCATGTATAATACTATTTTTGGGAGGATCATAACTTTTGGGTTCTTAACACCCATGGAGAGTTGTAGTATGACATGTTAAAAGAGTTTTAAGTGATGGTTAATGAGTGATAAAAAGGATAATGATGAATGTAGGTATAAATGTATTTAAATAAGGAAAAAAAAATTCAAGGGTAGAATTTGGGTCCTTACAGTTGTTCCTCACAATTAATTTTGGGATTTGATTGATGATGGTATTTTGGGTTGAATTTCTCTTTAATGTTTATTAGACATGATTGTCTTTGAATGCCTTTTATTTTGTTTTTAAATTAAACAGTTGTTCCCCGCAATTAATTTTTAGACTTGAATGATGATTGTATTTTTGGATTAAAATTCTCTTTAATCTCTATTTGCATGATTGCTCTTGAATGTCTTTTATTCTGTTTCTTAAAAATTAAAATTTGTCCACACAATTAATTTTCGGATTGATCATATTTCCAATTTTAATTAAAAATGTGTTTTTCAATTTTAACATTTTTTAGTCGGCTCCTATTAATTTATTCAAATCACAAAAACAAAAGGAAGTGGTTGTCTAAGGAGTAATATCTTTTAGAATTAATATTATTGTCATAAATGAATAAAATTAGCAGCATATCCTTATTAATAATCTTTTTTGTAACCATGTTATTCTTCTACCCACATACTTAATGGTTTAAGAAAAATAAGTTGACACTCATCATATAAAATAAATATGGGTTTAATCATTTAGTATGATAACTTTGAAAATAATATTTTAATAGATAAAAATAATATTTTAGTAATAAATGACCATTGAAATAGAAAAGTTGTAATTATATAGTTCGATTCTTTTTCAAAATAATGGAAGCCTTAATTATATAGGATCAAAACTGCTAAAATATTTTAAAGATGGTAATAAAAATGTATGAACAATATTAATAAATTGAAATGAAAACATTATAATTAATATTTTATTTTTCATTTAAATTAAAGGAGACGTACTAATTTGCATGTAACAATTACTAAACATTATTTTTTAGCTTGTGTAACACCCCGAATTTTAGTCTTTAAAATTAGAGTATCAGTCCTGGAAGTCTTGCTTGAGCGAGAGATTCTCGCCTGAGCGAGAAAGGATGAACTAGGAGGGTGAAATCCTGGGCTATACTGGAGGATTCTCGCCTGAGCGAGAAAGGATGAACTAGGAGGGTGAAATCCTGGGCTATACTGGAGGATTCTCGCCTGACCGAGAGTTGTCTCGCTTGAGCGAGAAATGGCAATTTTGGGTAGTGTAATCGATTACACAGTCCTGGTAATCGATTACACGATGATAAAAACATTAGATATGTGCATCTAACACAGTGTAATCGATTACACACTCCTAGTAATCGATTACACACTCCATGTTGGGTTAGAACTTTGAAGAGAAGAGAGAGAATAGAGCTTTTCAAGAGCAAAGAGCCTTAGGACTCATCTTAGAGCTTGAGAAGAGGTAAACCTCTTGTTCCTAACTCTTCTTCTTCCTCTCTAACTTGTTTTGGGTATGTTGGATTTATTTTCATAACATGAGAAACCATGGAAACTCATCCGTTAGAGTTATGGTTCGTTTTATGTTGTTTTTATCTTGTAAACTCTTGGTTTAGAGATAGTATCTCAAGAATGGAAAGGGTTGTGGGTTGATTCATGAAAACCCCAAAAACCCTAAAAGTGAAAATGTGGTAAAAGGAGAGAATGAGTAAAATGTTAGAGGTAGAAGATGAGTTTACCCCCAAATATTGAAATATGAGATGTTATGCATGTTTTAGATGATTGAATATTGATGATGAATATTTTGTATGATTAGATGATGCAATATAAGTTGTTTATGTGATATTTGGAATAAATGACTAACATTGTGTTATGTGGTGGGAAGAAGAGAGATCCTAAGGTTGGAGGCGGTGTCGGTGGAACTCGAGAAGTTGCCAAGAACCAAACCCAACACTCATCGAGGTAAGGATAAGTCTTTAATTGAGCATTTGGAATCGAAAATGTGAGTTTTCTGATTATGCAATGATTGATACGTAAAGTACGCATTTGATATAAACATACATGGGTGTGTTTACATTAAAGTAGGCGTAGATTTACGGAAAGGAAAGTATGTGGTACTTTCTGGTTATGCGATGATTGAGTGTAAATCACGTATTTCGTATAAACATATATGGGTGTGTTTATACTAATGTGGGCGTGGATTTACCGGAAATGATTTATGGTGAAACGAATGAAAAAGAAGTACATTTTTAGCCGACCATGAATGGTTAGCTACTCTGGCTTGAGTATAGAAGCATACACTCTGGCTTGAGTATAGAAGCATACACTCTGGCTTGAGTATAGAAGCATACACTCTGGCTTGAGTATAGAAGCATACACTCTGGCTTGAGTATAGAAGCATACACTCTGGCTTGAGTATAGAAGCATACACTCTGGCTTGAGTATAGAAGCATACACTCTGGCTTGAGTATAGAAGCATACACTCTGGCTTGAGTATAGAAGCATACACTCTGGCTTGAGTATAGAAGCAAACACTCTGGCTTGAGTATAGAAGCATACACTCTGGCTTGAATATAGAAGCATACACTCTGGCTTGACTATAGAAGCATACACTCTTGCTTGAGTATAGAAGCATACACTCTGGCTTGAGTATAGAAGCATGAAAATGATTTATGAGGAGATCGATGAAAGGAAAATATGTTTTAGCCGACCATGAATGGTTAGCGACTCTGGCTTGAGTATAGAAGCGTAAACTCTGGCTTGAGTATATAAGCGTGATTTGTTTTAAGAGAAATGAGATTCTGCTTTTAGCTAACCCTGAGGGGTGTAGCGACTTTGGCTCAAGTTATGCAGCAAGACAAAATGAATTTCAAAAATGGTTTACTAACCCTTTTTCTAATGTGGATTATCTTATAATGACGTTTATTGAATTAACGACTTACTCCTTTGTGTGTTTTGTACTTTTGTCATTGATAATCCCATTGCAGATAAATAGACGAATGGAGTATGCTAGTTCGGGAGCTTTAGGAGCTTTAGACGTTGGATTCACTATTTGCGTTTTTGTACTTTAAATGACTACTTGTGGATTTGAATGATTGTAACCATGGTTGACATTTATTTGGGTATTCGTAACCATGGGTATTGTTATATTTGGAGTATTATGACTTTTGGGCTCTTAGTACCCAATGGGAATAATAATGAATGAATTATGTTTTTCCGCAATTTAAATTATATGATAATATAATAGGTGTAAAGAGTATTTTTAAGGAATGATTCATGAAGGTTTTAAGTAAGATGATGAATGTATGTGAGAGGGAATTAAAATGAATGAAAAAAATTTCAAGGGTAGAAATCGGGTCATTACAGCTTGAATAGCATCATCGATCTCACCAATAACACCATATTAAATGACAATATATGTTTTTATTCTCTTATATCACTTTTATTTCTTTCATAATGGTCGGCGATATTTATTCATATTAATTAGTAATTATTAGTTTGCAAATTATAACTGTATAACAAAATTTATTGTCATTATTCAACTATGCAGTTTCTATTCCTTTATGAATTTTCTTTTATTATCATTCTAATGAAGACGAAAACACGTCAATAAAATATTGTAAGTTGTGCATATGATTATCACGTCAATAGTGAGAATATGATTATGAATATTAATATGTGAAAAATAAATTTGACATTAACAGTTATGACAAAGTAAAAGTAAATCAAAGTTGTGTTTTTATAAGATTTTAGTTAGATCTACACTTAAAGAAGTGATTTTTATAACATTACAAAAAAGTCATGACAATGAAGTTCCATTAGAGACCATAGTTAGTAAAGAAAAATATAAAAAATGATGAATACTGTAACACCCCGAATTTTAGTCTTTAAAATTTTAGTATCAGTCCTGGAAGTCTCGCTTGAGCGAGAGATTCTCGCCTGAGCGAGAAAGGATCACCTGGGAGGGTGAAATCCTGGGCTATACTGGAGGATTCTCGCCCGAGCGAGAGTTGTCTCGCCTGGGCGAGAAATGACAATTTTGGGCTGTTAACACAGTGTAATCGATTACATGGTCATTGTAATCGATTACATGCTGATATCTGATCAAACATGTGTAATTTTTCATGATGTAATCGATTACATGGTCCCTGTAATCGATTACATGCAGATATCTGATCAGACATGTGTAATTTTTCATGATGTAATCGATTACATGGTCCCTGTAATCGATTACATGGTCCCTGTAATCGATTACATGCAGATATCTGATCAGACATATGTAATTTTTCATGATGTAATCGATTACATCGTATTAAAAGTATCAGATATGTGCATCTGACACAGTGTAATCGATTACACACTTATGGTAATCGATTACACTCGTCGCAGTGACTATAAAAGTGTAAAAAAGGGGACCTAGAAACCCCAATCTTCATTTTCTTTCTCCCCATTTCTCTCCCAACGGTGGTTCCACCCAAATGGACCATTTTTCCCTCCACTAAGCCTCAAAACTCATCAAAACCTTCCTCTTGCTTCATGGTGACACATTTGGAAAAGCTTGGAGGTGAAAAAGCAACAATGGAGGTTGGAGGAGATGAAGGGAGATGTGGCCTTTTTGCGGAGCAACGGAGCTTACGTAACCTAAGGTGAGGGAGAAGACCATTGTGGTCTTAGAGTATTTCATTAGAGTCATCATCTCCGATTTCCCTCAAGAATCGGAGCACATTAAAGGATAGAAACTCTCTTGGGAGTTCGTGGTCTATGTGAGAGTCTATATTTTACATGAGGATGTATTAGCCATAAATGTGGAGATATATGTGTGGGGAAAACCGTTTATTTGAGTAAAACGCTATATGCTCATTTATGGTAATACACCGTCATTAAAGATGGTTCTAACGTTAATGTGTATATGATGAAGAATATGTTATGCGTGGTTTGTTTATGATAATGGTTATGTTGTGTGATAATGATGGTGTGTGAGATATTTATGGTCATAAGCATAAATGAGTATGTTGTAAGTGGTTGATTGTTATAAACATGTATGGGTGGATTGTACCAATGAATGTGTGATGAGTTGTGAATGTGAGTTGTGAATGTGTCAAAATGGATATGAGTATGTTCATCAAAATGAGTATGTTGTGAGTGGTTGATTGTTATAAACATGTATAAGTGTGTTGTAACAATGAATGTGTGATGAGCTGTGAATGTGTTAAAATGGATAAAGGTATGTTTGTGACAATGAAGGTGTTGTATGTTATTTATGGTGATAAAATAATGAGATGCCTTGTGTTGATTGTGTATGACATGGATGTGAGTGTAATGTGGAAACTCAACCTGCCCGAGGTGGTATGTGGATTACTCGACCTGCCCGATGGGGTATGATGATTATTTGTACGGTGCAGAATTGTTGAATGAGATCAAGGGTAAATTATTATGGAATGTGAAGGATGTGAAAAGTGTATACTCGGAATGAAAATCATATGCATGCCATAGGATATATATTATGGGATGTATATCCTATAGGATGAATATGGATAATACGCGATAAATAAATATGCACACTATAGAACACATATAGTATGGGATGTATGTGTACTATAGGGTGAATATGGATAAAATGCGATGAATAAGTATGCACACTATAGAACACATATAGTATGGGATGTATGTGTACTATAGGGTGAATATGGATAAAATGCGATGAATAAGTATGCACACTATAGAACACATATAGTATGGGATATATGTGTACTATAGGGTGAATATGGATAATATGTGTTGATTGATATATACATATCATGATTGATGTTAGATGTGTGGTTTTAATACTTTAATGTCATTACTCCATGTAAATCCACGCTACGGTCGTCGTAGTTGGTTCTTACTCCCTCTGTCTTTCCTTGTATGTGTTGTATATTTGGGTTCAGGTTGTGGAGGTAGCGCATTGGACGCTTGCGGAGAAGAGTACATGATAGAGTAGTGGATAATATGTAATTGATATGTTATATGATAAATATTTGTAATATGGAGAACATGTTAAAGTGGATTCATGTATAAACAACTTTCTTGTAAGTGTATAATGAAGTGGATCTAATGTTTGTATTTAAGGTACTTTTGAGAATGGGTAATTGTATAAAGGATGTATTTGAACGGAAGTGTAATGACATGCTTTTGAAATGAAAGGTGTTTGGAATATTTCCGCCTTGTAAATTTATAATCAATCAAGTTTCCAAACTGCTCGTGTAATGTCCTTCAAAAGTAATCACTGCACTTTCACGAATAAGGATTTTTAAAAGAGAATTTTCGAGTTATGAAAATCGGGTCCTTACAAATACAAAGAAAAATATAAAGGAAAAATGATGAATATGTTTACATTGAAGAAAATGATAAGTCATATCTACACTTAATACTTGAAGTTCAAGTGGAGAACATAGTTAGTAATGAAAAATATAAAAAAATGATGAATACAAAGAAAAATATAAAGGAAAATGATGAATATGTTTACCTTGAAGAAGATGATAAGTCAGATATACACGTAATACATGAAGTTTAAATGGAGTCCATAGTTAGTAAAGAAAAATATTAAAAAAATAATGAATAGAAAAAAAATATAAAGGAAAAATGATGAATATGTTTACCGTGAAGAAGATGATAAGTCAGATCTACACTTAATACATGACGTTCAAATGAAGATCATAGTGAGTAAAGAAAAATATAAAAAAATGATGAATATAAAGAAAAATATAAAGGAAAAATGATGAATACATTTAACTCGAAGAAAATGATCTAAAGATTTGAACAAAGTAAGAAAAGATAAAAGAGATAATATGATATAGAGAGAGAGAAAAAATGAAGAAGATGAAGATGAATAAAGAAAAACCTTCTTTGGAAAATAAACTCAAGTTTGTATTTTGAAATCGGGAGATAATGAAGTGTTAGAAAAATTAGGGATGACGAAGAGTTTGGTGAGATGAAGGAAAATGAAGAGTTTGAAGTATTGATGGTGAGAAAAGTCAGATGAAGTTTGAAGAATTGGGGATGAGAGAAGTCAGATGAAATGAAATTAAGGTAAATAAAGAGTTTGGTGGATTTGGGGATAATGAAAAGGTTGAATAATTGTGAATGAAAGACACGTGGATAAGCAGAGATCAACGGTTAGGATGTGGGTGTGTGTTTAGGCGGGGGAAAAATGCACGAGGAGCTGACACGTGGACATTGAATAATGCCTTGGAACATCTTTTTTTTTATATAGTAATAGATGTTTCACCTTATAATGTAGTCCGTAATTTTATACCTCATTTTGCTTCCATTTGAAAATGAAGCATGGAACTGAAAGGAGATGAAATTATAGGAAAATATATTTCACTATATATTTACATACTAATACATAGAGTCCACATAAGAACTTCAAAATATTGCTTAAATTAAATTTCAATATATAGGTAATTGGTCACCTTTAATTTAGTTTAAATTAAAAGTTTTACTCACTACAGTTCTATATATTGACATAAATACGTTGAGGGTATTAATCGTTTACTTTGTTTCTTTTTAGGTTAAAATACAGTTCTGGCCTTTTAACTTTTTCAGTTCTGGTAATTTATGACCTATTTGTTTTTGTCATTCTCATCCTCGAGATTTTTGTCCAATGTGTCATTTCTCGGCACTGAGAATTATAATGTGTAGTTTTACTCTATAATCTTTTACATTTGTGCAACATCCATTCTCTAGTTTCTATGGGTGTTTTTCATCCTCTAACTTAAGAGTGTAAGTAGTTTGAGTTTAACCCGGGGAACCGAACCAAATCACAAAATGTGGTTTAGTTCGATTTTGTGGTTCAGTTTGATTATTTTTTAAGGACCCATTTATGTTTCATTCGGTTCAAGGTTTTAGAAATTTAGAAACCGTTGGAACCGAATCGCATATTAAAGAAATATATACTAGGAAATGATGTTGGGTTTTTGTTTAAATTCTTCAATCAATTATGGACTTAAATTATTAATTTTGTGTGAATTGTAGTGTTATATATGTTACTAAATAATTATTATTAAGTTAGTGTTATATATGTTATTACTTGCTAAATTGTTCCCCATCATCTTGATGATTTAGAATATATCTTCTAACTTTTATGGTATTGAGTTTGAAATTAACATATACCATAAATTGTTATACGTGTATTGTTATATGTGTTACTAATTGTGAATTGTAATCTTATATATGTAACTATTATATATTTTACTAATTGATATATACGTTACTAAATTATTATGTATATTAATTGTGAATTGTATTGATATATATATATATATATATTATTAATTGTTGATTGTATTATTATATATGTGATCATTTGTTTTTTTTCTCGGCATAAATTGCATAATTGTTATATATGTAATTTGCAAATTAAAATCCTATTAACTATGAAACATAACTCAAATATAATGGAAATGCAACAGAAACAAATTTTATTGACACTCCTAAATACTAGGACAACTAAAACGTGCATATTATTAATTTTCTCAAAAATATCTCCCTTATAGTGATGTTCAAGACACACATCCAGTTTAATAAGAGCTAGACTTTGAAACTTCATCCCTCAAATTTAAAACTTTGAAGTACAAACACCATGCAGCATCTTGAGCTTCTGAAATGCAGTAAACTTGAGAGGCTTTGTTAGAATATCAGCAATCTGGTCTTCACTCCTGCAGTAAGTAAGATTAATGACTCCATCATTTGTGAGATCCCTCCAAAAATGATATTTCACATCTATATGTTTGCTTCGACCATGTAAAACAGGATTTTGTGAAAGCTTTATTGTTGAACTATTGTCACAATAAATCTGAGTAGGCTCATCCTCCTTAAAATGCAGCTCTTTAAGGATTTTCTTTAGCCAGATAGCTTGACAAGCACAAGTTGTTGCAGCAATAAATTCAACTTCAGAGGATGATAATGTGACAATAGGTTGCTTCTTTGATGGCCATGAAACAACTCATGTTCCCATCATGAAAACATACCTAGATGTACTTTTTCGATCATCTAAATCTCCCGCATAATCACTATCTATAAACCCAAACAAATCTGACTTTTCTCCACTCTTGTATAATAGCCAATTATCCTTAGTATCTTGCAAGTAACGAAAAATTCATTTTGCAGCCAAAAGATGAATCTCTGTAAGACATTCAATGTACCTGCTAATCACACTTACATCATGCATTATATTAGGTCTTGGTGTTGTCAAAGACATTAAACTCCCCACTATTTGTTTGTAAAGAGTGTCATCAACCTTCTTTCCTCCATCATCTTTGTTTAGCTTCATACCAAAATCAGATGGAGTATTTACAAGATTACAATCCTTCATATGAAACTTGTCCAAGATTTATCGCACAAACTTCTTTTGAGAGATAAAAATTCTAGTAGAAGATGACATCACTTCAATGCCTAGAAAGTAATGCATCATGCCAAGATCAGACATCTCAAATTCAGCCATAATGGATTTCTTAAAACTTCCAAACATATCTATATTATTTCCAGTGTAGATTAAATCATCTACATATAAGCAAACGATGAGCATTTTTCCTCTATCTTTAGTCTTTGTAAAAAGTGTATGTTCATAAGGACATTTTTGAAATCATTCCTTCAAAAAAATAAGTTTATATACGATTATACCAAGCTCGTGGAGCTTGTTTTAATCCATATAGAGATTTCTTTAACTTATATACTTTGTGCTCTTGCCAAGCATTACATAACCAGAAGGTTGATCGATAAATACCTCTTCTAGCAAATCTCCATGGAGGAATGTTGATTTCACGTCCAACTGGTAGATAGGCCATGACTTTTGAACTTCCATAGCAATCACCAATATCTGATCGTATCAGGCCTTGCAACCGAAGCAAAAATTTCTTTATAATCAACACCAAACTCCTACTTGTAGCCCTTAGCTACCAACCGTGTCTTGTGTTTTTCAACCTCACCATTTTCATTCAGCATTGTCTTGTAAACCCACTTTACACCAATTGTCTTGTGTGTAAAGACCCAATTTCTACCCCTGAAAATTTTTCTCATTTTAATATATATATTCTTACCATCTCTACTCTACTTCCGTTAAACAACATTCAATACTTCAGATTCAGTTATCGTAATATGCTAGGACCCTTTCCCATAAGGCAGAAAAACATAATTCATATATTTTCTTATCGGTAAGTACCGCATATGACTAGCTATGGGATTCCAAAATGCCCATAGCTATTAATATACGGCATTACAAAAATGTAGTACTAAATCAGTTAGAATTTGCAATCATCCATTTAACGGTTTACATCAAACAAAAAGCAAAATAAGGATTCTGAGTTCTAAGCTCCTCATGCCTCGAACCGAGTATCCTCAACTACCTCGTTTACCTGCAATGGAATTATCATGACAGATATACACAACAACAAAGGAGTAAGTTATCAATTCAATAAATATCAGTAAACGATAATCCACAATTTTAAAGTTTTGATAGAAGACTTGACGTTAAAATATAAAATCGACATATCATCATTGTCTGTCTCAAGTTACCACATCCAACACTTTGGATCTACCCGTTCATCTCTACCATACCTTGTCACCTCATTCATCAATACCATTTCAAATCATTATTTTCCACTTGTACGTTTACCTTTCCATTACCACATAGGGCAAGTCATACACAATACCACGTAGGGCAAGTCATACACAATACCACATAGGGCAAGTCATACACCATACCACATAGGGCAAGTCATACACAATACCACATAGGGCAAGTCATACACAATACCGCATAGGGCAAGTCATACACAATACCACATAGGGCAAGTCATACACAATACCACATAGGGCAAGTCATACATGATGTCACCTAGGACAAGTCATTCTCTATACCACATCGGGCAAGTCATACACAGATCATATACGTAATCAGAAAATCCACAAATTTTCTATTATCATATACCATTAATAACTTCTCCTTACCTTGGTACGTGTCGGGGTTGGTTTTGGGTAACTTTGCAAGTTCCTTCGCTACCTCCTCCAACCTTAGGATCTTTCATTATCCCCATCACAAAACAATAATGTCAGACATTTATTTCCAAATATCCCATAAACAACTTATATTGCATTACTCAACCATACAAGATATTCATCATATTTTCAATGTTTATAAACTACTTTCATCATAAGTTTACAACCATCTAAAACATACATATCCATCTCATATTTCAAAATTGGAAGGTTTAATCATCTTCTACCTCTAGCATTTTACCCATTTTCCACTTTAACCACATTTTCACTTTAGGGTTTTGGGGTTTTCATGAATCAACCCTCAAACCCTTTCCATTGATGAAATACTAACTCTAAACCAAGAGTTTTCAAGATAAAAGCAACATAAAACGAACCATAACTCTAAAGGATGAGTTCCATGGTTTCCCTCATTTTGAGAAGAGATCCAACATACCCAAAACAAGTTTTCAAAGGGAATAAGAGAGTTAGAATCGAGAGTTTTACCTCTTCTCAAGCTTCTAAATGACTCACAAGCCTCCTTGCTCTTGAAAATGCACTCTTCTCTCACTTCTCTCTAGGTTAACCCTCATAAATGTGTTTGGGTTCCCTATTTAATGTAACAGTGTCGGGTTCTCGCTTAAGCGAGCCCTTTCTCGCTCAAGCAAGAAAATCCCGCCTATTTTAAAAACTCATATCTAACCCTCTCGCTCAAGCGAGGGATTCTCGCTCAAGCGAGAATCTCACAGTCTCAACAGTCCCAAAATGCCATTTCTCGCCCAGGCGAGACAACTCTCGCTCAGGCGAGAATCCTCCAGTATAGCCCAGGATTTCACCCTAGGTGAGCCTTTCTCGCCCAGGCGAGAATCTCTCGCTTAAGCGAGGATCCCAGGACTGATACTATAATTTTAAAGACTTAAATTTAGGGTGTTACATTGTGCCCTTTTGGAAGATCACATAGCTCCCATGTGTCATTTCTTTCAATGGCTGTAATTTCAGCATTCATAGTCTTTCTCCATTTTGGTTCTTTAACAGCCACTTTAAAGATGGTAGGATCACAATCTGAAAATAGACCAAAATGTGTAAGTGGGTCGTCACCTTGGTCAGTTCCAGTTACCTCATAATCAATTATCCATGCTGGTATTCTTCAAACACGTTTAGGCCGTTGTGATTCAGTTGTAAGTGGACTTTGATCAGTTGGAACATTTTGAGTGACATCATCTTTTTCCTCATTTTCCATAGGCTGCTGCACTTTCTCCTCATCATCAAAATCTGTTGGAATACTTTCTTTAACACCATTTTGATTCCATGACCAGGTGTCTTTTTCATCGCATACTACATCACGACTGATGACAATTTTCATGGTGCTAGGATTGTACAGTTTATAAGCTTTTGACTTATCACTAACACTAAGAAAAATACATTTTTCTCCGTTGTTGTCTAGCTTCCTCCTCTTCTCATCTGGAATATGAGTATAGGCATAACACCTAAAAATCCGGAAATGATCTACAAAAGGTTTCCTTCCACTCCATGTTTCCTTCGGTGTCATATTTTGAACATCAAGTGTGTAACCCCCTAATTTCTCCTCTTTGAAGCTTGGTGAAACTCAATAGGCCTGGGAGATGCTGGAGGATTCTCGCCTGGGCGAGAGAGCCTCGCTTGAGCGAGAAGTCCAGGATTTCTCCCAGGATTTTCCCTGAGAGTCTCGCTTGGGCGAGATTTGGTTCGTATGGGCGAGGGAGAGTGTTGGAGGCTGAGAGATTCTCGCTTGGGCGAGAATTGGCTCGCCTAAGCCAGAGGAATAGTTCTGGAGCTGTTGGATCCTCGCTTGAGCGAGAGAACTAGAGTTTGAAATGTAAAGAGGCGGGGCTTCCTCGCCTGGGTGACGTATTCTCACCTGAGCGAGAATCTAAAACCCTAAACCCTAATAAAGGGCCCCAAACACGAAAAGAATGAGTTTTTTTAGAGAAATGAGAAGAGGAAGCGATTTTCTTGACAATAGTTCGTGTAAAGGCTAAGAGAAGCTAGAGAAGAGGTAAGCCTCTTGATTTTAACACTCCTCCTTATTTAGAAACTCATTGTGGGTATTTGGGTCTCTTCTCTTTGAGTTGGAAAACAACCTAACTCTCTTTTGAGTTGTGGTTCGTTTTATTTAATTTGTTTCTTGAAAACTCGTAGTGTAGAGTTTGTATTTGGAAATGGAGTTTGAAAAATGTTGATTTTAGGAAATCCCAAAACCTAGAAACGAAATGGTGAAGAAAGGGGGTGAAATGTTAAGTTGGGTTGTGGTTTAGGACTTATGATGTGGAATGAGGGGTAAAATGTTTATGATTTACATGCTTGAAGCCTCAATAGAGATGGTTTCGAGAATCATCGGAGTATGAGTTATTTTGCAGTTGAAATATGTAATATGAGTTATTATGTGATATTATGAATATATTATTGATTATGGTTTTTGTGTGTGGTGTGAATGGGGAAAGACCCTAAGGTTGGAGGAAGCGGAGTAGAGACTAACAAGTCGCCAAACGCCAACGCACACCAAGGTAAGGGGGAAGCATTTCCATTATTAATGATATAATGTGAAAGGTAAGCTTATTGAGCTTGTTATTATGAGAATAGAGTTATGAATATCATTTAATGAAAGTTGTATTGATTCGCCTTTGTGGCATAGACTTGCCCTACATGGTATTGATCCGCCTTTGTGGCATAGACTTTCCCTACATGGTATTGATTCGCCTTTGTGGCATAGACTTGCCCTACGTGGTATTGATTCGCCTTTGTGGCATAGATTTGCCCTACGTGGTATTGAACCGCCTTTATGGCATAGACTTGCCCTATGTGGTATTGAAGTAACTGTTACCAAATGTGGTTGAGAAATCATAGAATGATGGTTTATTGGATTTTGACTGTTGAATTATGTTAATGTTAGATTTATATATGTTTGCGTTATAATTATTCTATACTGATTTATAAATATTGATTATCTTAAATTTGATGTCTTACTCCCTTGTGTTTCTTGTTGGTGTTATTTGTGATAATCGGTGTACAGGTAAAGCTAAGGACTAGCGGATTCAGATGATGTCGTAATTTAGTTTCTTATCTATTTTTGTAGAAGGGATACTCATGTGCTGTTTTGTATTATGCACGTACTTGTATCCATTACTTGAACGAATTGACTTGTAATTACGATTTTAGGGATGGGATGTACGATTGATGTGCGTGCGGGGACTGAGTCCCCTTTTGGGAATTAAAAATGTGAAGTTTATGGGTTATGAACCCCAAAGTACTCTAGTAGATTAATTTGTTATTATTGAAATTTAATTGTAATTATATTAAGTATGTAATTCCTGAAAATAGATAGCGAAAAAATAGTTGTTAGAATTTGTTTGCTTAATAATAAATGGACGAAAAATTTTAGGGTATAAATTGAGTTCTTACAAAGGGTAGGACTTTTATTCAATATATGAGTGCTCCAATTAACTGCTTCAGGCCAAAAAAAAAAATTGGAACACCACTTGTTGTCAAAAAGGTTTCACACCATATTCATAATAGTGCGGATCTTCATCTCACATACACCATTTTGTTGGGGGTATAAGCTGCTGTAAGCTGTCTCTTGATTCCAAGGTTCTCAAAAAATTTGCAAATTCATGTGAGTTATATTCTCCACCACGATACGTGCGGAGAACTTTTATTGGTTGCCGACTTCTTTCTCAGCAAGCGATTTATAGCTTTTAAAAGATACAAAGGCTTCAGATTTTTCTTGCAGAAAATAAACCCAAATCTTTCGATTATAATCATCAATGAAGGTAATTAAATATCTTTTACCTCCATTAGAATGTGGTTTTATTGGCCCACAAATGTCGGAACGAACAAGTTCCAATGCTTTCTTCGCTCTCCAAGATTTTCCTTGTCGGAATCGATTACGATGTTGTTTGCTAACAACACATTCTTCACAAACTTGAGAAGAAGCTCTAATTTGAGGAAGCCTCATCACCATGTTTTTTTGTTGTAGTGTTTTCAATCCGCCAAAATTCAGATGCCCATAGAGAAAGTTTCATAGCCATGCCTCATCTTCTAATTTTTCCGAGAAGCACGAATGAGATGTGTTGTGGAGATAAAGTGAGAACATACGATTTGTCGTCATGTTAACTTAAGAAATTAACCCCAAATTTGCGTCATGAATTTTACATACTCCATTTTTTATAAAAAATCTCATATCCTTTTTCTTGTAACTGACTCACACTAAGCAAGTTGGTTTTTAAATCAGGCACAAAAAGAACATTAGCAATAGTGTGGGTGAAATTTCCTTTGGTTTGGATTGTTACCTTTCCTTTTCCCATAATAGAAATTTTGGGGTTGTCATCAAACTTAACAGAGCTGCGAAAAGATTCATCCAAGTCATAAAATGCATTATTTTCTCCACACATGTGGTTTCTGCAAGCGAGTGTCTAAATACCACATATTTTGTTGAGTTTCTTCCTTCATGTGACACACCATCAAAAGAGACAACTCTTCTTCCTTTTCTGCAAAGTTACTTTGATCTCCACTGTGTTTATTCAAATAAGTTTGACATTCTGATTTATAATGGCCATACCTATGACATCTGGAACATTTCACATTGGATTTGTCTGCTGACTTTGATCTATTGGTTGTTGAGTGGTGGTCTCCACGTCCTCTGCCTCTTCCTTGAAATTGACTCTCTTGATGATGATTTTGTTGTTGGTTCCCACGATCATTGTTGTTTCTGACTCCTCTATTTCGACCTCTACCTCGTCCTCGTCCTCTATCAGATCTACTAGATGTGAAGTGATTTTCTGATAAGGTCTTCAATGTTTGTTCTTCCTTTTCCTGTTGGTTAAATTTTTGCTCATGAACCAACAAAGAACTTTGTAACTCATCAATTGACAATAAACCAACATCATTAGCTTCTTCTATAGCACAAGCAACAAAATTAAATTTTTGTGTCAAAGATCGAAGAATCTTGTCAACAATGAGAATATTCTCTGTCTTGTTACCATGGATACGCATCTTGTTAACGATTGTCATTGTTCTTGAAAAAATAGTCTATAACTGATTCCCCTAACTTCATTCGAAGTATTTCGAACTCCGAACGAAGTGCTTGAAGTTGCTGCCTCTTAGCCCTTGATGTACCTTGGTACTTCTTCTTCATGAAATCCCAAATATGTTTGGTTGTATCTTTGCAAAGAATGGTTTCCAAAGTTGAGCGATCAATAGCTTGGAAGAGATAATTTTTTGCTTTAAGATCTTTTAACTTCAGTCCTTCAAGTTCTGTATTTTGTGAAACTATCAGCATATCACCTGCTGTTGGTTCTACTACTCTAGAAACAACAACCGCCCAATATTCTTTGGACCTTAGGAAGTTCTCCATGAGCATGCTCCAATGGTCATAGTGATCATCAAAGCTTGGAATGGCTGGTTGTACAAAACTTTCGGAAGCCATCAATTTCACTTCTTGTTTTTCTCCTTGGAACTTAACTCAGCTCTGGTACACTATTAATAACAGAAGGAAGCATAGGATATATATTTTCTTCTTATTCATTGATAAAGCAAAACAACCTATAAATAGGCTAATACATAACTGAAATCATCATGAAAATAGTCATTATGTAACGTGCAAATTAAAGTCCTATTAACTATGAAACATAAGTGAAACATAATGGAAATGCAACAGAAACAAACTTTATTGACACTCTTAAATACTAGGACAACTAAAATGTGCATATTATTAATTTTCTCAACACCGATGTGGTCCAAATGCAGTCTGATGTGGTTGTGTTGCGGTCCAATGTGACCATGTCAGAGTGATTCGGAATCACACCACAATTATGGTGTGATGCGGTTGTGGCGGTCACCGCAACTGTAATATTAGCTTTCATATCTAATGAAGAAGCTTCACCTTTTCTTACTATATAATGTTTCACCTTATGATGTAGTCCATAATTTTATACCTCATTTTGCTTTGATTTGAAAATGAAGCATGGAACTGAAAGGAGATGTAATTATAGCAAAATATACTTCACTATATATTTACATGCTAATACATAGAGTCCACATAAGAACGTCAAAATATTGCTTGTTGGACCAGACTATGACGGGGAAGCCTCCAACCATCGGGGAGTTCCATTGTTACTGGGGTATGGAAAGAGTGAAGAGCCACAATCGAGACACCACGTCTTGAACCAAAACCTTAAGGCATTAGTTTCATGGGCCTTTTCTACTTATAAATTCTTCTAGCCGAACCATCGGATCTAATACCACTTGTTGGACCAGACTGCGACCGGGGAGCCTTCAACCACTAGAGAGTTCCATTGTTATGGGAGTATGGGAAGAGTGGAAAGCCACAAGCGAGACACCATGTCTTGAACTAAAACCTTAAGGCATTAGTTTCATGGGTCTTTTCTACTTATAAACTCTTCTACTCCTCCCCGCATATCCAATGTGGGACTTCACACTTGAATAAACCCAACACTTATTAGTTTGAGGTTATACATTGATGATTATATAACTCTTATTATCTCTAATATGGACTTGTAACAAAACTAGATTTTTTAGTATTTTATGTTCCAACTAGAAACTATGAGGTGTATTTATAGTTGAAAATATGAGATTTTAAAATAATGAATATGTTATAGTTTAAATTTTTAATAGGATCTCCATTTGATAAGATTTGTTTTTTTTTTTTAAAAACACTCATAGGATTTATCTATTTTAAAAAATTATTGAACTTCGTAAAATTATTTATTTCCAATTTTTTCATTTTATTATATTTAAATAAAATGATTAAATAGTTCGAATAAAATTAGATGTTCATAATAAAGTCATAATTTTTAATATTGTTAGTGCATTATCTATCTTATATAACTTTTATTTTTAACTAAATAATGTATAAATAAATTGTGGATGAAATAATTTTTATATTATCATTCATGCCCATTTTCTCTAAAAAAAAATATTTGAAATGAATGAAAAATATGTGATGAATCCAAACAACTTGAAAAATCAATCTTACCATGAAATTTCTTTCTTTTTTTAATCGATTAAGTGGGCCTCATATATTTTGTGAACTAAAGGCCCCTAAGATACTCAAGCCCAACAGAGTCAAACACAATATTGTCAGAAACTAACTTTCATCGTCTTCATTGCACTTTGCGTTGCCCTGCTGCTGAGGTCTCCACAGTCCACACATTTCATTGGACAGTGGAACCTTCTCCAATATCTCCCCATACCCAATAAGCTCTATTTTCTGGTCAATGAGGTGATTATTCATTACCACATTTTGCAATGACGTTTTTCCCTCTTGTTTCTCTGCTCAATTATTTTTTTATGTCTGATATTTGAAATAAATTCTAAGGATAGAAATAAGTCCGAAAATCCGAAAGAAGTCCGATAAGCGGAAAGAGGGTGAGCCTCAACACAACTGCATGACTTGCTTGCTTTTTGACTGAGTTACAAGTCATGAGTTCAAATCCACATCCGATAAGGTTGCTTACATCTACTTAATGATTTAAATTGTGATTTAAACTGCGGACCGCAGCCGCAGTATTGTTATTGCGGTGGCCACCGCAATTGCGGCGTGACTCCAAAGCACAATGATGCGGCCACATTGGACCGTAAGTCAACCACATCGGACCGCATTTGGACCGCACCAGGTCGCATCGGATTCAAAATTATTATTTTAATCACAAAATAATTCACACAGCAACTGCCGCAATCTGCGTCGCGACAACCACAATGACCACAATCGCAATAACCATGACTGCAACCGCGATTTTAAACGGTGCATCTACCATTCCCACACCCAATTGGACGGACTAGGCCGCCCTTTTTTAGAAAAAATGGGAAGAGATTATAAAATTGTAAAATGGCATAGACATATCATAAACACTGATAACATGACATGATGAAGGTTGGTTTCTGTTTTGGTAGTTTAATGAAGCATCTTAATGAAGCATTCTCGTGTTGTTAGAACGCTTGAGTGCATAAACTTGTGTATGAATCTCTTTATACTCAATAGTGAATATATGCAGGTTGTGATATGTGCATGCACGGATATGATGATACGTGAGTTGTTCTGTTTTCTGAGAAAGTATTAGCTTTTCGGCATTAATTCATATCAATGAATTCCATTTTTGTGGGGTTCTTGACTGTCATCATAATAGATAGTACACCAATTTTTCCGAAATCTTGATGGTGTCATGCAATAATTGTGAGGTTTGCCGAAATCTCATTCAATATATAATATGGTTGAATGGCCTGTCTTATCTATTGGTTTTGGCACCCTGCAAATTGTCAATGCTGGATTGTAAATTTTTTGAATTGTACATTTGAAGATGAAATCTAGTTTCTAATCTCTATTGATACATTTGGCTTGACCATTGAGCTATTTATGGAAATAACGTGATACACAGACGATCCAGAGATGGGAAATATGAGAAGAATGAGGGACTGTTTGAGTTTGGATTCAGGTTTTGAATGTAAAAACATTAACATTCCGATCTTGTTTCAGTTTAACTCTGGGAATATTCTTGTTTGAGTTGTTGTCTACTATTTGAGCTAGGGTGATTGTTTGAGTTGTTTGAATGGACCGTATGCATCAAGTGACATTATGGAGTTTATTTTCAATCCTGTATTTTTAACCAAACACATCGGATTTTGGTTCCATTTGTTTTGTAAAAACTTAAGTGACAAGGTAACTAAAAAATGGACTTAGACTCTTAGCAAAATAGATACAGTCTTGGTTTAAAATCATGTTTATTCAGCATAATTTCCTGTTTTGACAGCATACACTAATTGGTGCATAACTTAGCTATACAGCTCAAAACTATGCACACCATTTCTTACTTGGAAGGCTAACACATAAATCCTTTAATTATAAAATTTTCAGGCTGAAATTCAATCTTTATTGGTATCAGTTGTCTTTTCTAAAGTCAGTATTTGTCTCACATGTTCTCAGTTTTTGATAGCATGCATTCATTTGTGTACAACTTGGACCTTGCATCTCCATTTGCATAACACTTGCTGCATTGTGAACATAAGGCGTCTTACATTTGTAAAATAAATAGACTCCATCCTTTTGCTCTTTTGGGCAATTTTGTGCATGAATTAGATCTGATGGTGCTGGTTTTGTTTGTTTGTCGATGTTCAATAATTTGTTTCATTACACAAGCGATATAACTCAATATCGTGGACTTCTTGGTTTGTTTAAAAGATAATATTCAGGGCCTTTCGCCATGAAAGTCTTAGTTTTTTGTTCCTTTCCCAGCAATATCAGTTTTGTTGGAAATCAAGGTTTGATGTTGCATGTGATTTTTATTTAAACACATCTAGTTTTTGTTACTTCATTTGGATATAGGATCTTGATACAGTGATTACTTAGGTGATTAAAAACTAATTTGCAAGGTCTTATTCTATGTGATTGTTCACTCTTTAAGTCACCACTTTACGAATTGGACATTATTTTTATCTTTTTGTATTTTAGTTTCTTCCCTTTTATGGATTTACTTCAGTTGAGGGGTAAAAAATTAAGTCTATAAGTTGCTCAATTAATTTAGAGTTAGCATCTTAGGATGGGTGTTCATGGGTGGTGTGGGACTTAGTTTTTACCCTTCTGCAGTTCTGCATGCACAATTGACTCCTGAACTCAGCTTGATATCAAAGAAGTTAAGAAAAGTTCTTTTCAATTTTTACCAAGTTAAATAATATTGGTGGAAGCTCCATTTTTCTTAAATTTTATTGTTCACCACTCCCTGCATGATATTGTTCACAAGGGACTTTTTTTCCCTGGATATTACCTTTATGTTGTTTTCTTCAACCTGTGTGTGTATTTCCTTGGCTTTCTAATTTTCTGTTTCACTGTTTGTTTTGATTAATTTTATGTATTCCTATATCTTCACATCTCATATACTGTGGTATTTATTTGATAAGAAATATTAGTTAATTACCTTCTTAGTCTAATGGTGCCTTCTGCACCTTCAAGGACATATAAGGAGAGGTTACATGACCCTATTAGACACATTTTTCCGTGTTTTTACATTTTTGTCTGAATAAATCTATTTTGACCAATGACTTTGGCCTCTCATTGGAAGTTGTGTTTCAAATGTATTTACCACTAGTTGTGGATTTTTTTTTATTAGATTGCTTTCTTCATTTGGAACATAAAGGTTCTGATATTATAAAAGACTTGCCCTTCAAAACACTACATATTGAATTTAACAGTGTAATCCATCTTAAATTTCTGGAACTACTATTTTTTCTACTCAATGTATGATTCTTTTATACATTTTATGCATGTATAATATTCTTTATGATATGAGTTTGTGATGGCCTGACATGTAATGTTTTACTTCTACCAACTTTCTTAGGTAATCTTTCTGGTTTGACCTTTACTGATTCTTGATCAAAGATAGACAAATGGCACATTCAATGAGTTTAATCCCTATAGGCCTCAGATTTGGCACAATTCCTACAATCAAAGCGAGTGCGTCTCCAAGGTCCCTTTCCAGATCTGCATTGAGATTTCGCATTCGAGCTGCGCAAGATAATGGTGGACCAAGGAGACTAGTGGACATTATCAGAATCGTGCCCGAGCTGTCGAGGAATTATTTTAGAAGCCCTTCTCGCCGGACTTTGTTTGGTGGAATCTCCTTGTTGGGTGGATTTTATGTTGCACAAACAATCTCCCTCTCTTTTGGAGCTCTAGGAGTCAACGATGTCATCGCTGCAGTCGTATGTGTTCTTCTTACCGAGTATGTGACTAAATTCTATTACAGCAGGCCAAAAATTACTTTCCCAATTGCACTTCTCAACAACTTTAAAATGGGTTTCACTTATGGACTCTTCATTGATGCCTTTAAGCTTGCTAGTTGAACTATGTTCTTTAGCATCTGAATGCAACTTCTCAACATTTTTGCTTACCCGGTTGCTCTCTAACATTGGCTTGGTTCTATTGACACACCAAAGTTGTACATGTTAGAACTGGCCCCTGAGCTATCCTATTTTTATATTTAATCCAATAATGCATATCAATTATTTTTTCCCTTGTATTTCTGCTGTTTCCTTTCTTGGTAATTTGATAGCCTATTCTGGTCATCTTGTTTCTAGGGTTTATTAAAGTGTGAAGTCTTACATTGGATATGAGGGGAGAAGTGAAAGAGATTATAAGTGGAAAAGACCCGTGAAACCATTTCCTTAAGGTTTTGGTTGAAGATGTGGCTCTCACTTGTGCCTCTCTACTCATTTCATACCTGACAATAATGGAATTCATCGGTGGTTGGAGGCTCTCCGGTCATGGTTGGGTCCAACAAGTGGTGGGGGGGGGGGGGGGGGGGCTTATAAGTGTGAGGTACCCACACTTGAGGGGAAGATTGTTAGGTTTACTCAAGTGTGAAGTCCTACATTGGATTTGAGGGGAGGAATGAAAGAGTTTATAAGTGGAAAAAGTTTATGGAACCATTACCTTAACGTTTTAGTTCAGGACGTAGTATCTCACTTGCCTCTTCACTCGTCTCATACCAGGCAAAAATAGAACTTCTCAATAGTTGTAGAATCCTCGGTCATGGTCCGGTCCAATGGTAACATGCAAGAGAGATGAATAAAAACAAAATAGTACTAGTGCCATCAACAAAAATTTATGACAATTTTACTTTGACTGTTAGGGGAAAGATGTCCCCCGGTCAAGAATATTATGTGAAGGTATTAGTGAGTACCAATCAGTTCCGGATGGACACATATCATCTGTTCCACACGGTATTTCATTTCTTGTATTAAACCAATCGGAATGTTGTTACATGAATAAAAAAATAATTTTAAAAATAAAAAATAATAAAAAGTAATGTTTTGATTAGTCGAGAGTGGGAGTGGGACACCATGTGGAGCAGGTAATCACCGTTTGTTCCAACTCACACTCCATACTTGTCCCTCTTCCTTCTCCTATTTCCAATGTACTAAAAAAAGATTAATAGAGAAGCTGATAATCAGATGAAGATAGATGAAGAGATGGATACATCAAAATCTAAGAGAATCAAAAGTTGAAACATAAAAAGATATCATGGGTCAAGTGTTGTGCTCATACACATGCTTAAGTATGTCTTCATCATTTTATGGTTTTGCTCATCTCATGACTTTGTTTGGCAGCATTATGACGGTAATTGCTCATCTCATGGCTGGCCAAGTTTTAATCACAAATAACAATTATTCAACAATGTTCTTAAAACTAATTCCATGTGGCAATTTTTTTATTTGTATGCTTAATTTTTATTTTTGCTTATATATAATAATAGTTCATGAATAAATTTTTAACAATAAGAATAACAATTAAGTTAAGTTATATTTAAATAAACAATAAATGTTTTTCAATTAAATACAATAAATTAGAAACATTTTCAATATTTTCTTAATGGTTTAAGAGGGCTCGTGTCATATGATTTTGTTTTTTCATATTTTTACACTAAGTATATAATTAGTCCATGCAATTAGAGGATAAGATTTTAATATGAGTGAATAGAGTATTAATATCTTTTTCAATTCATAATCGACTATCGAGCTCAAAATTTTGGTTCAATGATCATATTTTCCAAGTTAGACATAAACGAGAGTTTTCTATGTTTTGATCGCAAAAACTATAGTGGCGATTTCAAATTAATTAGAAGATATCATAATTTCATTCTCCCTCAGTCGTGAAATTGATGGTTAATCGAGAATCGAGTGGCTACAATATCTAAAGCATGATTATTGAATGATAAAACAAATAGTTGGAATATATATATATAGGGTTTGCTAACATACGTTCACCTAATTTTAGGAAGATCATGTTAGCATCATGTACCAAAAAATTATGGACAAAAAACCTACCTAAAAATTGTAAAAATAACTTAATATGTAAGGTTATTTTGATAAATCTATTTATTTTAAAATTATTTTCCTCTCTCTTCTCTCCTCTCACCTCTCACATCTTATCTCTCCTCTCACCTTTCATTCATTTTCACCATATATGTTTATCTAGACTTTTTCATGTTAAAATAAAAATACATTTCCTTTTTTATGCATTTCACTTTGTTCTAGTTTATTATCCATAATTAAAATTAAAATGTTGACTCTATGGTATATGCTTTACTCACCTACTGCATAAATTTCTTAATGAAGTCAAATATTTAACTAACATTTTTGTTTTGAGGAAGAAATGCATAAACAATAGTAATGCAACTAGTTATGAAAGAAGATATAGAGTTTGTTTTTTAGCCTAAAACAGTGTAAAATAGGTGAGCAAGGAGATATGAGGGAGGAAAGTGAATAGGTGAGAGAGGAGAGATGGGAATAATTTTTCAAAATTTAAAATAAATAGATTTATCAAAATAAGTTATTTTTACAATTTTTAGGTGGGTTTTTTGTTCATAATTTTTGTGTACATGATACTAATATGATCCTTCATGAAACCAAGTGTACACATGTTAACAAACACATATATATATACAAAATAAATGAAATAATGAAATATGTTAAGCCGAAAACCCAAAAGGGTGGCCTAAGCAAAAGTTGGGGACAAAAATGGAAAATGGTCTCATTTAGCATAAGACAGAAGGCAAATTGGGGCAATTTTTTTGGACAACACACAAGGTGGAAGAAACTCGAGCAATTGTTGGAAGGAGCTGAGATTAAAGAACAAGTCTACTCTTTAGGATCTATAAGCTAGGGCAAAGTTTTTTGGAGGATTAAAGAACAACAATGTACTAGACAAATTTTGTGATTGTCATGAGTCGTATGAAGACCAACTAACATAAGTTATTGTTTAAAATCACTATGCACCACTTCATCCCAAAAGTAAAAAAAAAACTTTGTGTTCTTGATGACTGATATATGAAATAAAATTTGTTATTGCATACTTGTGCTCGTACTATCTTGTGAAATTTAAATGTGTCAATCAATTCAACATTTGAAGACGAATGCTTCCTCACAAAAAATAATATTAATAGTCTATGACTATCCTCTAAGTGGAAATGGAACATCATCAAAGCAATCACTACCACCAACAACAATCTTCAAACATGCCAAATCGTCTCAATCGGTTAGGTATTGAGGATACAACGGAACAATGACGATAAAAACAAAGTACCTTTATGAATAAGTTTAGAAACACTCAACATTAACATTTGTAATATTGCATGCACAAGCCAGCGTTCAGAGAACGATATCCCTAAACCATAATAATCTTACATTAAACATCAACAGCATCATTATGCACACACATACTACTCAATACATAGTCAAATTCATACATTAATCGTTACAATACAAACATCAACATGAACCTCGTGTATTGCATATCTCATTGCACTATTCATCAAAATTGTTTTAAATTTTAATTTTTGAGGGCTCCATGCTTGATGACCTCAAACTATGCATGTGAGGACCTCGTGCTTGACGACTTTAAAGTCAAATTTTTTCGGCTTCATGCCTCACGTTATTTTTAAATTAAAAAAAATTAATTTTTGAAGATCCGTGCTTGACGACCTCAAATTGTGCCTTCGAGGACCTCGTGTTTGACGACCTCGAAGTCAATCTTTTTAGGCCCTGTGCTTGACGCTTTTTTAAGTATAATTTCTCATGTCATTTGTCTTCGTGCTTTTTTAAATCAATCTTTTCAGGCCTCGTGCTTGGAAAAGAGAGAGAAAAGAAGCATTGGAAAAAAACACAGGGAAGAAAGTAGAGAACTTCCCAAAGCGATACGATCCAACATGGACAAGTTCACTGTTCATCTGGTGCAATTGTTTTAGTACAACATCGTGAGCGTTGGTTTTGCATACTTTCCCATCCTCTACATTGACTTTCGGGTTGGCCAATCGTTGTGTGAAAAGTCGGTTGGCTTCATTTCAACGTGTTGTGTCAAATTCCATCTCTTGTGAGAACACGAGATCCACTATGACAACGTTCACACTGCACCATCCGTTCCAACCAGCATCACGCCACGTATCTGGGCGTATCCGATCTACATGTTGCGACCAATCCATGTCTGCCACGTGTCTAGCCAATCTTCAATATTCTACACGCAGAATATGTGTCCCACAGTCCCCATTCCAATTTCATTGAACTCGGGTACATTCTTATTCACTACATTTGTGGTTTTATCCACCAATTTGGCATTACAACACTGCTTAATAAATAAATATTAATCTTCTTTTTTTCAAATAACTCATAAATAATTTTATTAATTATTCCTTTTTCAATAATGTAATTTTAACAATAATGAATAAGTATTGTTAATTTTTACGGAATAAACAATAAACTAGTGAGAAAATCATTTTTGGAATAGTTAATAATCAACCAAATATTTTATGATTTTTTTGCACTTAATTAAACTTCTTTATTTTCTGTAATTAACTAAAATTATGATTAATAAATAATTAGAGCATTTTTAATATAATAAAAGAGATTGTTAATTAAGTTTCACGAAAAAAACCTTTATAATGATATAAATTTTAGGGATTAATCAAAGATGAAGGAGGGTCGCGGAAACGCTTCTCGTCCTCAAATCATCTTCGAATGGTCATGCTACACCGCTTCTCTTCACTCGATTAATTCTCAAAATCAATAAAAATACATTTTTTAATAAATTAATAATTAATTAAATAACAATAAAAACATTTATACTAATCAATAAATATTAAAATCAATATATTTTACAAAAAAAATCTAAAAATTACCAACCGCGTCAAGGATGGAGGGATGGTCGCCCCTCAAGGCTTCTTCCCCCAAGTTATCCTTTGGACGGTTGCGTTACGCCACTTCTTTCCCTAAATAAAACATTTAACCAACAATCTCATAAAAAACTACGTAGTCTTGATTTCTTTGTTGCACCTAAGGATACGTAGGAGCAATATGAACTCTTGTCACACACCAATATAAAAAGTGAGACATTTCACTTTAGTAATTGAATTTTTAAAAAATAATTTTAAGGGTATAAGAGTCTATGTTATTAGCGAGGGTACCGTTTAATACGTGCGAATGAAATGCTTATATCTTCCCCGATCTGTAATCGACTCCCGAATCCATAACTCTAACTGAAAAGATCATTTTATCCAATTTGGGCTTAAATTGAGTTTTCCATGTTTTAATCATAAAAATGTGGTAGCGACTCCGAAAGAGGTCGCGTAGCCCAAAATCAGGGCGCAACACCTAGGTTACGGTAGCACCTCGACCTGCATGCCTAGTGTTTTGATTTCCCAAGTTCTAGTAGTACCCGACCTGCGTTCTTTGTTTTACCTTCTTGCATTTTGGCAATAATTAAACATATTCACAAGACTGAACAAAAATTATGTCCTAAACCCTAAACTAAAATTACATTAAGCAACTTTATATTATCCTTATACACAATTAGCCTAAACACATAACTCAACAACTCATTACCCTAATCTAGTTAATGAACTACTTCCGTACTCAAAAGAGAGAGACAACACTCAGTTATCCTATATTATCCTTCTCCAACACCTTCACCAACAATACACCCATATCTGTGCCTAAACCGCTATCACCGAGAGAGAGGTTCATAGGAGGCCAGGCGGTGCTGGAAACCGCTGTCCTGAGGTGGGGCAAGTCCTCTGCGCATTGCCAGCAATGGGAACCTCCTTGCTTGGTTTGGACTCTATGGGGATCAGACTGCCTCCAATAGAACTCTATGTCTTCTTTCTTTCTCCCACCCATCTTATCTTCTTTTTTTCTTATCTATTTTTGTTTCTTTTAGTTATTATACTTCTGTTTTTTTTCATTTCATTTACTCATATTTCTTTTTTTCCTTTCTATATATATTTATTAGTCGGTAGTCCGTATTATTATTTCATCCACCTTCGATTTTGTTGCTATTTATTATTGGTTACTTATTTTGTTTTATCACTTGTTATTTATATTAACTTTGTAGTGTATTATTGTATGTATAGAAAATAAACTTCAAGTTACATTTGTCTTTTTTAGAGTTTTTACGACTAAATAGTTTATTTAATAAATTAAAACTCTAAGAATTCTTGGGTCCAAGTAAGTCGTATCTTACCTAAGTCTTATCTTCCTACTTTATTCGAGCTGAAAAGCTGTACACGATCTTGAACTACATCTTCTCTCTCAAATATGGGTAAGGCGGTGTAGTCTAGAGTTAAATCTTCTTGCTTACCCTAAATATAAGATATCTAAATTTTATTTAATAACTTAAAACTAATAGAATTATAGGGTTTAAGTAAGAGGTACATGAACCGAGTCTTATCTTCCTACCTTTTTCAAGCTTAAAAATGGTATGCGGTCTTGAACTGAGTTGGATCTTCTTGCTTACCCTAAATATAAGATATCTAAATAGTATCCATATATTTTAAAACTCTTAGGATTCTAGGGTTTAAGTAAGCGGTATCCGACTCAAGTCATATCTTACTACTCTATTCGAGCTGAAAAGTGGTACACGATCTTGAAGTACCTCTTCTTTCTCTTGAATATGGGTAAGGTGGTGTAATATAGAGTTAGACATTCTTGCTTACCCTAGATATTGAAGGTCTAAATTTTATCCATATACCATATACTAGAGTTAATTAAAATCAACCGAACACACAACATTTTATACCGAAGAACTACGTAGTCTTGATTTCCCTATTATATCTAGGTATACATAGGAGCGAGATGAACTATTGTCAGATACAAAAATAAAAATAAAATATTTTATTCCAATAAAGAATTACTTGATTAAACAAGTTATACTTAGTTTCACGTGATTATTGCGGGTACCATTTGAGTAGGGGCAGATGGGGTGATAATATATCCCCGATCCATAATCGATTCCCAAGGTCATAAATCTAGCTCAAAAGTCGATCCTTCTAATATTTGGGCATCAAAGGGGTTTTCTACGTTTTGACTGCAAAGAATATCGTGGCGACTTCAAATCAGTCACGTAACTGATGTTTGATCGAAAATCCGGGAGCAGCAACTTAGGACACATGATAAATGTTACATATTTGTTGTGACATTTTTAGTAGACAAACCATATTGCATCTTCATTTTATATTTTACTAATAAGAAATCATATTTTTATAATGATAATTAGAGTATATTCTAATAGGAGTTTTATATTTAATTTCCAGTTATATACAACTATAATTGTTGATAGTAATTCAAATAAGAGCATTCTAAACTTTTAATTGATTGTGTTTGATATATTTGGATTGATAAAGAATAATCTTATCAAAGATTCAGTTAGTTTCGTTTTATTTAAGTTTATTTTTTTTTAATTTTATCCTAGTAGTTTTATTTGAGTTTATCATTCTATCATTTGTAACAACTTCTTCTTATACAATAAATTGTTTGGACAAACTCATATTTGAGTTTTGATGAATCTTTACCATTTTAAACTTGTACATGGTATCATAGTAGTTTCATTATCCGTGACCTATTTAGTCACTATTCCACTCCCGAGAAGCCAAAAATTCAAAACCCTTATTAGTAATCTTTCATTCTTTTTTTCGACCTCACAATTCTAAATTCCATGCAATAATTATCAAAATAAACAAACAATGCTCTAATACAACAATTCAATTTCTTTCTTTATTTATATATATGGTAATATCTACACTTGTCATTTTGGCAATTCCTTTTTTATTTTCTTCTATTTGTGATTATGTCACTTTTTCTATTCCCGCCGAAATTCATTTTGATATTGTACTTTTTTGTTTCATTGACGAGTTATGTTAGTAGTAATGACTTAATTTCTCATCGATGATTATTCAGAAGTTTCTTTTCTCACCAACAATCATTTTATTGGAGTTTCTACATGCAAACTTTGCAATTTACAATACATTTGTAGCGATCTTTGTGGACCCATATAATCATTTAATTATTTTCATTTTCAAGAAATTATTTGCAACAAGCTTAAAGCTTACTAAGCTTTACCTTGAGGGGCGTGTTAGATATCTTTGGATTGATAAAAAATAATATTATCTAGTATTTAGTTAGTTTCTTTTATTTGAATGTAATTTTAATTTAAGTTTATCATCTTAGTTATTATTTGAGTTTATCATCCTATCATTTATATCAACTTCTGTTTATATAATAAGTTTTTGGACTAACTCATATTTGAGTTTGACCAATCTTTTCTATCGTAAACTTCTACATATTATTAACATGATTATAATGAATGATGTATATCTATTACTTTACTATATAAGAAAAAAAGATCCAATAATATTCTTCTTGAACACATGTCATAACCACATTCATTTTTCCCGCCCAAACTTATTTTCTCTTGAACCATATATTTACTTTGTTACTCTCAAAGTCCTTCACCTTGCTTTCATACACGTGTCATTATTTTTCTTTCCTTCAAAAACCTTTTGAGCCACATTAAATCTCATAATCACCATTAAAAAAACCTTTAATTTTTTTTTAAAAAAACATGTCATTCGGTCATTCCATCAAATCTTTCATTTTCATTTTCAAATATCTTTTCATTTCCAAAGAATATTCATAATTTTAAAAAAGATTTCATTTTCATTATAAAAAATATTCCTCGTTCCAAAGGATGTTCATAATTTTAAGAAAAAAATTATTAAACAATATCCTATAACAATAATAATTTTAACAAAATATTCCCATTTCAAAATGATGTTCATAATTTTAAAAAGTCTTTCATTTTCATTTTTAAAAATATTCCTATTTCCAAAAGGATGTTCATAATTTTAAGAAAAAATATTAAACAATATCATATAACAATAATAATAACTTTAATATTAAACAAAATATTTGTACATTGACTACTAGATATTTACCCTCAAAGTCCTTCACCTTGCTTTCATATACGTGCCACTATTTTTCTTCCTTTTAAAAACTTTTTGAGTCACATTAAATCTCCTATAACTCTTCCAACCACATTCAATTTCACGATTAAAAATCATTTCAATTTTTTTTTAAAAACACATGTTATTCCCTCAAATCTTTCATTTTCATTTTCAAATATATTTCCATTTTCAAACGATGTTCATAATTTAAAAAAAAAATCATTTTAATTTTCAAAAATCTTCCTCTTTCCAAATGATGTTCATAATTTTAAGAAAAAAATTATTAAACAATATCCTATAACAATAATAATTTTAAAAAATCTTCTCATTTCCAAATAATGTTCACAATTTTAAAAGTCTTTCATTTTCATTTTCAAAAATCTTCCCATTTTCAAAAGGATGCTCATAATTTTAAGAAAAAAAAATATTAAACAATATCTTATAACAGTAATAATAACTTCAATATTAAACAAAATATTTTTTACATTTACTAATAATTTTAAAAGTAATGCACTCACCCACATTCTATATACATTTTATTTTATATATTTCAAAAGTAATTCACTCGCCCTCAGACATTATATTGATCTTTATATATTTCAATTTAAAATTCAAAGTGGAAGATTTCTACATGACATGTGGACAATTTTTGTCCCTCCATTTGACGCTACTTAGTAAATCACCATTTGTCCATCCATTTTTTTGGTTAAAAATTAATATGGAGGAATTAAGTTCATCTATTGACTATATAATAAAATAAATTTCTTCCATCAACTATATATAATAAAATAAATTCATCTCACTTCATCACTTGCAACATGTCACTTTCTCCTTAATTTGTTTCCCTCCTAAAAGTTTTCATAGTACTACCATGTACTTATCCACATTACATAATCACTTTTATACAATGTATATTTTAAAAATTAACGATAGTGATTATTGATTGGACTATATGTTTTTATTTTTTTGAATTTTAAACTAATTTGAAGTAATCAGATATCACATTTACTCATATAGTATCACAGTTTGATTTCCCTAATTTCATTAAAATAAATCAAATTCGAAATAAAAAAACTTTTCATTTTCTATAACTTTTAAAGTATTTATTTTCAATAGAAAAATCACATAATATAATATTTCGGTTTTCTATTTTCATTAGAAAATTCAAATTCAAAATTTTCATTTATTTTCCTTATGAGTTTGAAGAGACAAATACATGTGTAACACATATTAACATGTGTATTTTAACTATGCAAATGTAATATGTGTTCTTAGTAATACGAATGTACGGTAACATGTGTGATTTTAACCATGCAAATGTAAGTATCATATGTGTTCTTAACAATACGAATGCACAAGTAACATGTTTTTTTAGCCATGCGAATGCACGTGCAATATGTGCATTGAATGTACATGTAATATGTGTTCTTAATCATACAAAAAAAACTGCTTCGTGCGAATGGACGTGTAACTTACTAGTTAGAAAATGTAAAAAAAATTTCTAAAAAATTAAAAATATTCTAAAAATAAAAGTATCTCTTAAAGCTAGTAAAAAAATGAAAACTCATTTTAGTTTCTTATAAATTTTCGCATACATCATCCTAAGTGTCAAAAAAATAAAATTTGAAACTAATACTAAAAGACTCTGAGTCATAAAATACTAAAAAAGATTAATTGACCATACATTTAATATTTTTTAAGTTTTATTTTTATTTTCGAAGTAAGTCACGATTTAGGAAACAATTTTTTTTGAAAAAACCTTTACACTAAAAAATTAGGAAAGAATGAGACACGTGATTAAGATTGCTCTTAAAGCTGCAATTATGTTGTCCCAGTAGAATAACACAAATCATCTATACCAAAATAAATTATTCCTCCATTCCCAACCAATAAAATACTACCATGTATAATGGTGTTAACTTAAAAAATAATTTATATTTATTTGATACGTATTTATCAAAATCCTATCCAGTGATTAGGGGTGAGCAGGACCCGACTCTATCCACTCATCTGGTATGGCCCGATCATGATCGAGTCTGAAAATGTTTGGGTCTCATTGGGTCTAGGTTCGGGTTCAAAAATTAGTTCCAATCAATATTTAGGACCAGATAGGGACCAGACATGACCCGTCCCAACTCGTCCCATGGTCACTCACTCATGATGTTTATATGTGTCTCTGTTCAAATATATACAAAGTAATGATATTTTTTTGGTCGAAAATATCATTGATTATCTAATTTTTCATCATATATACATGTTTAATAATATATACAGATATATTATTTTATATGTCAAATTATATATTCACGTTAATACAAATATTTAGAATATTTTATGTAAAATGAATATACATTATATTTAATCTGGTCTAGGGTCGAGTTCGGGTTTAAAGGATAACCCTGTGAATATTTAGAGTCGGGTTAATTTCGGACCTAGGACCGGATCTGGGTTCAGAAAAATGGTCCAACACATTTAGAGGCAAATAAGAACAAGCCTTAACTCATCCCAAACTGACCCACGCTCACCCTAGCGGTGATAATAAATTGGATTTAGGAAAATGAGATAGAAGATTTTAATTAGATGGCTAACATTGCTGTCAACGCTGCACTTCTGTGGTCCCCAGAGAGAGATCACGCATTTAACGATTCTGCTGGGTCAAGTGCGTGTCACGTGGGCCACAATTTTGTTTTGTTTGTTTCGTCCACAAAAAGGGTTCTGATAATTTCACCCCACACAACACTAACCCACTCCCCAACCTCCACTTTGTCCCTTTCACTCTCATCACTTCTCACACACTCTTCACCCGCTACCCGCTGTCACCGGTTCCTTTCTCTCCTTCTTCCCACCTCCGGTACCGGTACACCCGGTTCCCTTACACGTGTCTTCGCCGTATAACGTCGTGGACCCTTAGGTATGTGACGTCATCATTATCCCTTTGCTTAAAGTACTTTATGAAAAGAAAGAAGAAGAAAGAGAAAAATAGGACATGACTTAAAAAGACTAAGACTTTTGAGTGCTATAATTTTTATTTTTATTTTTATTTTTATTTTCTCTATTATTATATAGTTGGTGTTACTATTATTATTAATTAATTTCTGGTGCTAAATTGAGAGTGAGGAAGAGAGAGATTGGCGATTTGAATTTCTTCTCAGATTCTGAATACCTAAAATATAGGGTTTTATTGTTCTTCCCGGGTAAGTGAGTATTTTGATTAGTTTTTAAATAAAAATTGATTTGGGAATTAAGTTCGATTGTGTGATTAGTTTCTCTCTTAGAATCTTTTGAAATTAGGGTTTTTGCTCTTGAGGTGAGAATTTTGAGTTTTTTTTTATCATCTGGGTTGAATAATTCTGTGGCTGCATGGCTTTTGGCCTTTTGCTGAGGAAATTCTTGTTTGGTATCACGGAAAACCCTAAATTCTTTCGGGGTAGAGTTTCTTCGTGAGGTTGGGGTTGGTTATGGATTTAGCTCACAAATTTGGTGGAATTCTATGAAATAGAATTTCTTAGGTAGTGTCTGGTTGTCTGGTTGATACTTAGATTGCGTGTTGTTTTGGTATTTCCTATGGCTCTGTTTTATAGATTTTGTTCTTGTGGTTTTTTAATTACCTATAGATGTAGCTAATAATTGAAAGCTGTTCCCTTTCAAGAGTTGTAAGCAGTCTTGTATAAGGTAAAGTTTGTAAATGAACACCAGTTTTGTAAATTTTGGCTGACTAAGAAGTGTTCTGTTTTTTATGAATCATAATTAATTTCATTGAGGGCGTATTAATTTTCTTACATTGTTCGTCTTTTAAAATTATTGTAAATTTGTTATCCTTTTAATGTGTTTCTTGTTGTTTTAGACATTTGTATCAATCAGCTTTGTTTAAGCATAATGAATAATGAATGAAATTTGTATATGACTGTTATAGTTTTTCTAGGGATCTAAATATGCGGTCCAAGTCTGAAACAAATCCAATGAGGTCGGGTCCACATTCCTTTCAACCTAGCAATGTTTATGCTGAACCTTGGTGGCGTGGTATTGGGTACAATCCCATTGCGCAAACTATATCTGGGGCAAATGCAACCAATTCATCCTCTCTTGATTGCCCTAATGATGATTCAGAATCCAATGAAGGTCAGTCTTTGTCCAATAGTGGTTTGAATGAGGAAGATGATGCTGCTGCTGAAGATTCCCAACTTGCGGCTCCTAATCAAACAGGTGGTTTAGACTTTAGAGTATAGTGTAACTATTTATGAACAGTAAAAGGGAAGATAAACAAATGAATTGGCTCTTCAAATTATATTTTTTGGGTAGTTTTTCATTTGTTCAAATATCATAAATTATAGAGATGTTGAAGTTCACTATTCTTTTTCTTGGTAGAAAATTATGGACAAGAACAACAAGGGATGCAGCATACTTCAGCATCTGCACCTTCTGTGTGTGAAGATGCCCATACCCAGACTCCACAGCTGGAACTTATTGGTCATTCAATTGTAAGTCTTTGCCTTTATTGTTATCACATTTTTGACATGAAGAGACCTGATGTAAATATCCCACTTTGTTCAATGGCGTAAAGCTATGCTAATTCTTGCATAACTTTTGGTGGACATTCTATCATTATAGAACAGACTGTAGCTGCATGTTTTTGGAATGGATAGGACTTCTAACATTCTTTGATGCAGGCATGTGCTACAAATCCTTATCAAGATCCATACTATGGGGGCATGATGACAGCCTATGGACACCAGCAGTTGGTATGTGACATTAATCGGTATTTATACATGATTGAAGCTTACTGCATATGTAGGTCATAACTGACTTGCTGATTTGCATTTCACATAAATTAGTCTGATAAGAAATGTGGTCAGTACATAACCCTGAAGGGATAATTTGTTGTAATGATGATAAGAAATATGGTTAGTGCATTTTATTTATTTGTTTGGTCCGTTTCCCTGCGTAATGCAAGGTGATATTTGGATAATGGTGAGCTAACCGTGTTATTTTTAATGTTAGGGATATGCTCCTTTTGTGGGAATTCCACATGCAAGAATGCCTTTGCCTCTTGAGATGGCACAAGAGCCTGTTTATGTGAATGCTAAACAATACCAGGGAATTCTGAGGCGAAGACAGGCTCGTGCTAAGGCAGAACTTGAAAGGAAGCTTATAAAAGCCAGAAAGGTACAAATCCACTAGACCTAATGCATGTTTATGTATATTTCTATTTTTTTACTATTGTAGTTGGGTGCTGGCTGCTGCTTTATTAATTGGAAAGGTGATATCTAACCACTTTTAGGTGTGAGACGTTTGTTCTGCTCTGTTGCCTATCACTAAACTAAACCTTATGACTCTCATATGAGCTAAAAGCTTTTGTTTTGTACGAATCATCTCCCAAAAGAAACTAGCAGAGGGTATTTGCCTTCTTTTGGTGTGCAATAAAATAAGTGGTTGGGAAATACAAGCAGTTTAGGAGTAATTTTTCCTTTCTGTGAGAGAGAATGAGAGATAGCCTTTTTTTGTCCAGGCAGTCTTCTCTACCGTTTACATGATGTCATCTGATAGTTGCTTAGTCTTAGTCTGGAAACCATTTTTAAAATATAGCAGTGAGCATGTGAAAAGGAAAAGTTTGTGAAACTTTGCTCCGTATTGCCTATTAAGAGAAAACAAGAGATCTGCTGTGACCTCCCCTCCGTCGCGTTGGAGGGACGGCAACCACCGCAACGCCGCTATCCCAGCGCAATAGTGCGCTATTGACTTTTTAGCTTTATTGCATTAGAATTGTTGAAGGACCTTCATGAACTGATATTTACTCTATTGCTTAAAATCATATAAAATTAAATATCAATTTACTATAAAGAAATCCAAAATCCTAGTCAGAGTCCTTCTAACATCTATTTGAATTCACACTGAATAGCACAATAGGTTTGATTTCTATGTTCAACAGATTTATCATTGGGATTTGTCTTTGCCAAATTTTTGCTTAAACTGCAACTCTAGGGGATTTTTAACATGCTGATATAGATATGGTTAGTAGGAATCATTTTGCAATGAGATAAGTAAAAATGGGAAGCTCCATATGGTAAATGTAGAACCATTTTAACTAGAATACTTTTTAGTTTGTAGTGAAACATCAGTGAGGAAAAACTTCTAATTTAGTTTTGAAAGATTGCTATTGGAGACTGAACGAAGTCAGCCTTGTCTGTAAGAATTAGGTTCTAGAAAAATAAGAATGCGGATGTAGACAGTGGAAAATGGAAGTCATACAAGTTCACAAAGGTCAAGAAACTTATGACCTTTTAGCTTCTACAATGATTTTGCTACATTAATTTATGATTCCACTCTAATTATTTTTGCCTCTGTATGCAATCATCTCCTAAAGCCATTTCATTAAAAATTATGAAAACAAATAAAGGGTTAAAGAGCTTCTTTTCTCAATGTTTTGAATGAAAAGGATTTTGGTGCTATTAGTACTGCTGTCTTGACTAATTTATACTGTTTTCTTCATTCAATTCTCGTATCCTCTTCTGGGCTATGCTAACATCTGTTTTACACAGCCATATCTGCATGAATCTCGTCATCAGCATGCTATGAGAAGGGCAAGGGGTAGCGGAGGACGTTTTGCAAAGAAATCTGATGCTGAGGCCGCAGGGAAGGAAAACGTTATGGGTTCTGGTCCAGTCCTGTCATCACAGTCGATCAGTTCATCTGGTTCCGAACCTTTACCTTCTGATACTGCCGAAACCTGGAATTCTCCAAATATGCTGCAACAAGAAGCAAGAGGATCAACAGGGCACAGCAGGTTGGAAACACCCAATTATGAAAATGGAAGTGGTTCCTATCATAATCATAATGGCATGCAATCTTCAACTTATCATATGCACTCGGGTGAGAGAGCGGAGGAAGGTGACTGCTCTGGTCAGCAAAGGGGAATCATATCTTCTGAGCACGCCTCGCAGAGGCGTCTTGCTATACAGTAAAAACCCCTGCATGGGGGATAGAGTTAGCAAGGTTGGTCTGTATCCTAGTGATATATTCTGTGAATACCTTGGTTATCTGTCAACATTCTTGGCAAAATATATATGCCAAGCGGCAAATCATTCTTGGCTTTGTTCTTGTGTTTATGGTGTGAAGGATATAGGGGAAAGAATGATGATTGGGATGTGATTTCCTTTGAAGTTAAATCAATCTTTCATTCTTATCTCATTTGCATTTTGTACAGAACTATAGTGGTTAGTGAACTCAATCCCAGATGGATGGTGTCAGATCAGAGATTTCAGAAGGCTTTTGGAGAATTAAACTCTTTATGTACCAATTCTAGTTTGATTGGTTTTGTCTTATGTAACTCACCAGTCAATTTTAACATTAGACATCATAGGGGAATGACATGAGTTTAGTTATACATTATATTAGTTTGCCGTGTGATTTTAATTTAGCATTCTAAATTTCTATATTTTCTCTAACTAAACGAAAGATAAATTAGAAAACCATCTTTTTTCTTACTTTATTCCACTATTTGTTTATTTGTTTATCCTTGTGTGGCGACTTTGTTTGATTTAAGAGAAGAAAATGGGTAGAGAGAAATAGATGAGAAAGATAGTGTGAAGAAAGAAAGATGGGAGAAATATAGATAATTTTTGTATTGTTTGGTATAAGAGAAAGTAAGAAGAGAAACGTGTGTTTTATTATGTTACTCTCTTTTCCTCTCATTTTCTCCTCAAAGTGAAGAAAGAGAAATTTATGAGACTCACTTTTTTACTCTCTCACTCATTTCTCTCCTCTATAGAAACTCCATTTTTCTCTCCAACTTCTCTCTTCCCCTTTCTCTCTTTCCTAACTCTCCTCTACCAAACAAAGGATAAAAGTTGTATATCCAAATTGCTCATATCCAAATTTGCTTCAATTATAGAATAAAAAAAAGTGAATAGCGATTCTATTTAAACTTGGGGTATACTTCTTTTTATCATTTAGTTTTTGATTAGATCATGTTCTTGTATGGTTTAAGTTCTCATGCAGTTTGTTAATAGCATGTATTTTTTATTATTTTCTATCTAATTTTTAAAGAAAGACACGTTAAAGTCCAAATGTTTATCACTGGTTATACTTAATTTGTAATTGTGCATATAGATCATTTATTTTTTAGTTAATTACACTGACACTCCTTACGTTTTAATGAAATTACAAAGACCACTCCTCCATTTTGTACCCCTACAAAAAATCTCTGATTTATATATATACATTATACTGACTATCCCTATACGTGAAATAAGTGTGATTTTACTTAAAAATGATGATAAATATAATGAAGTTAAACAAAAAAATATGATATATTGTATAAACAAGTCAAAATAGTATAGACAAGTCAAAATGATGGTGAGTGTAATGTATGTTTATAAATTAGGGTTTTTGTAGGTGTTAAAAATGGAAACTCAAGGGGTGTCAGTGTACTTTACACTTTATTTTAAAGTAAATTATACTTAAGCTCCCTGAATTTTAGTGAAATTATATAAATCATCCCTCCCCTTTTGTCCTTACACGAACCACACATTTCTCCTACACGAATCACCCATTCGTCCTACATGAACCACTCCCAATTTAATACATACATTACACTGACTACCTTTGCATGATATACAAGTGTAATATTTTAAACAAAAATCATATGACTTGTGTAATTAAGTTAAAAAAAATATTGTATGTTGTGAAAAAAATTCAAATAATATAAGAGTCAATGTGTCTGTATTATTTAATTTGTTACAAAATAGTACAATATTTATTTAAACATCTTATTGGAATTATTAATGTATTTTGTAATAAAAAAAATAATTTAAACAATATTTTTCCTTTCAATTGCAGTTTCTATTGTTTCGTTCATTTTAGTTTTTGTTTTTTCTTCATTTCTAAAATTTAAATTCTCTCATTCTCATTCTCACTTTCCTTTTAACTGAAATTTCTATTTTTAAAGTTTAGACAATTCTAGCTATCTACAAATTAAGGTAATGCCGTTATTTTATTCTAATTTCCACTTTTCCCTTATTTTATTCTATTCCTCAAATGCTCTTTTGATTCAACTTTCTCCAATGATTATGAGGTGTTTATTTTATATAGATAGTAGATCTCAGAAACAACCCTCTTGTCTTAACCACTACACCTCTTTCACCATTGCCTTTGTCAGATTTTATTGGACTGAAATAGAACATGACAACTTCCTCGAACCTCTTCACTTGTAAAGTTTCTTTCTTTAGTTCTAATTTTTTTATTTAAGTGATTGTTATTTTTTGAGTAAATTACACTCACATCCCCTGAGTTTTAGTGAAATTACACAAACCACCCCTAATTTTGTACATATACACTAACTACTCCTGCAAATATAAAAATGTAATATTTTAAACAAAAAATGTGTGACATGTGTAATTAAGCTAAATAAAATATTGTATATTGTGTAAACAAATTCAAATAATATGAGAGTCGATGCGTTTTCATTATTTGACTCGTTACAAAATATTATAAGAGTTATTTAAACATATATTTGAAATTATTAATGTATTTTGTAATGACACAAAAATAATAAAAAACATTGATTTTTTGTACTATTTGAAATGTTAAACAATATATAATATTTTGTTTAAATTAATTATACTCACAACACGTTTTTTGTTTAAAATATTACACTTTTATATTATGCAGGGGTAGTCGGTGTAACATAGTTACAAAATTATGAGTGATTTGTGTAAGGATAAAAAATGGAGGGGTGATTTGTGTAATTTTACTAAAACTCAGGGGGTGTGAGTATAATTTACTCTTATTTTTTTTTACATTTTCTTTTCTTTTAACCATTGATTAATTTATAAATAAGTGTTTTTTACACAAACATACAGTGTTTTTGTTGTAGGAGTTGGTGTTTTGTGTGGACCCGACAACTCATTCCATTTTTTTTTGTTTTTTACTTATTCCCTCTCCAATCACACGTAAGAAACACTGAAAAAAAATTAGGAATTAACTTGAACTCTATGAATCATCATTATTGTCAAGATACTTATGCATTCGCAAACTATGTCTATATCTTTTTCTCTTATTTTATTTTATTTTATTTCAAAAAAGAATTCGTTTGAGCGGAGAACAAATGTTTTGAATTGTGTTGATTGAGATTTTTATTAAGGCATATGGTTAATTAAAAGTGTGTGAATTAACATTTTTTAATTGTGTGAATTTTGAAATAATAACAATAATAATGTGTGTTTTGAAATTGATCTTATTATAAATTGAATGAACTGATGTTATTATAAAAATAGACATTTTTATATTATATGTCCATCAAAATAATGTGTATTAATTCAATAAATCAAATTATGCTATTTTTGTCATCACATATTATAAAATAGATATCTTCATATTGTGACACCTGTAATCTCACACAACCATATAATTTTATAATTTTTCTGATGAATTAAAAATAATGCATTTAAGAGAATTAAAAATATTATTATTTCTAATTTGAAATCATGTTTACTCTCCTAATCAATTGTAAGCTATATAATAGCAGTTATCAAATTCAAATATGAGTATATTAAAATAGTAGCATATTATTATAACTGCTATCATTCTTATAATTCAAATTCAATTATTTATTCCTAACTGGATTGTTCTTATGAAGATCATTCTATTCATAACTGATATTAAATGATTTATTTAATTCTATTTAACTCAAATCATTCTACTCTTATAACTCATATTATTTTATTATTAAATATTATCTCTATGAGAATAGGGATCATTCATATGATATCAAAATAGTTGCATGTTTGATATGAATTTTTTATCGTTTTCTCTTATTTTATTTTAATATTTTTTTCTTATCTTAAAAAATAATTCAGTTGGGTGGAAAAGGAATGTTTTGAATTGCCTTGATTGAGATTGAAATTAAAGCTTGCGGTTAATTGCAATATTTGTATTCAAAATAGGAGCTGAAGTTTCCTTATTAAAATTGTGTGAATTAATGTGTTTTAATTATGTGAATTTTCATCCAGAGTTATTTTAGAATCAAATAATAACAATATCAATGTGTATATTTAAATTAATCTTATTATAATGTGTATTAATTTGATGGAGATCATTCTATTCCTAACTGATATTAAAGTCGTATCATTCTTATAATTCAAATGAATGATTTATTCCTAACTGATTTATTCATATGGAGATCTGATATTAAAATTAAATATCTTAAATTTAAAATGTTTTTAGTATATTAACTTAAAAAGTTTAAGAAGACAGTTCATGTCAATGCTGCATTTGCTCTCTTAACCCTATTTTTATAAAAATATGTGATAATAATTAAAAGGATGGTAGTGACCTAAGATTTTTTCTTCCACCTATTCAAGTTGAGACACGATAAGACACGATAGAGGACAGACGGATTCTATTTTTCTCTCTTGAAGTGTAAGGTAGATAATGATAAATGTTGGACTTCCCTATTACCTTATAATGATAATCTTCAAAGACAGGAAGAGCAACATTATTTCTTTAGCCATTGTTTCTTCCCTCCTAATCTTTATGTCATAAAAATCACAAGCATCAAAACATTTTTACCCAGGAACTACATAAGTTATGAGGATAAGTATAAATTCATGTTATTAATGATGATATCATCTTATTAAGGACAGATGAGGTAATAATACATTCTTTGAGCCGTAATCGACTCACAAATCTCTGAAATTTGATTTGAAGACCAAAATAATCTAAATTAGGCATAAAAAGATATTCCAAGTTTTGACCAAAAAAAAGCGTAACTACGACTTCATTCATTAAACATAAAGGAAGAAATAGTATTATACATTCTTTACATTGACATGCATACCCATTAAACTTTAAGCTAAAGTATATGACAGCAAGGAGGAAGCTGACTAGACCAACAGTTGCATTCTCATTTAAAGATAGGTTCCATGAACATTGTAAACATGATAAAGGTGTTGCGTGCAGATAAGCACAAGAGTGTCCGTAACAGCCACTTTCATATAATTTTGGGATATGCTATTAAACTTTCATCTAACACACTCATAGCATCTCAACAACCGAAAGTCATGTTGCATGATTAATGAGATGCTTGAGTGAGAACCATCTTAAAAATAAAAAGCAAGATAACATGAGATTAGCTTAGGGGTGAGCATGGACCGGGTTGAGCTGGGTAAGACTTGTCCCTTACTTGACCTTAAATATTGGCAGGGTCATTTTTTTAAATCCGGACCCGACCCTAAATATTGGCAGGGTCATTTTTTTAAATCCGGACCCGACCCTAGACTCGAAGTTAACCCAACCCCAAATATCAACTGAGACAACCTTTGAACCTGAGTCCAACCCTAGACCTAATTAAATATAATACATATATCTTTTGGATAAAGTCTTCTCAATATTTAGTAATATGAATATGTAATTTGACATATGAAATTATATATCTCATACATATATATAATGAAAAATTAGAGAATCAATGATACCCTCGGCCAAAGAGATGTCATTACTCTGTACACAATTGAATAGAGACACATACAAATATGTTAAAGGAGTGACCATGGAACAGGTCGGGGCTGAGTCATGGTTCTCCCAGATCCGGTCTTAAATATAGTCTGAGTCTAACCCGAACTCGACCTAGACCCGATGACATCCAACCCTATTCGGACCCGATCATGACCGGATCAAGCCGGGTGAGCGGGTAGGGCAACGTTCTACTCACCCCTAAATTAGCTTGTAAATCTCATTGAAAAGGCACATAAAGGAAGAAAAACATAATCCTTTAAAAGCATATATTTGAAAAGGACTATTTTTACTGTTATATTTCATACATGGTACTTTTACACCCCTTTAATAAAAGGAAAATTGTGATCTAGTCACTATAGATGTTTAGTTTAGGTATATAATTAACTTTTAATCATGCTGTTTATCTTCTTCACCCTTCACCCGCATCCTCTACATTATCACTGACTTCTTCGATATCATACTGTTCAGTGAAAGATTTTGCATCATCACCATGAGGTGGAGATTGATGCTCCGGGTCTGTTTTGCTCGCATGTGGTGCATAATCAGCAGACCCTGTGGCATTAGCCACATTTTGCTGTTTATCCATCATCCCTGACAAGGCTAAAGTAGGAGACCATTCAAGAACATCATCTATGATGTTAGACACCCTCTTCTGGTACCTGCAAAAAGTCAAATATCAACTTCAGATTCTGGCTAAAAGATGAAACATGATATGAAGTAAAAGAGGGATTATAACAGCTAGAAAGACCAATTGCACATAGTTTCTCCTTTGTTGGTTATGTATGTAGGTCCAACCATAAAAGTTATTAAGCTGTGGGTGTATGATTATTCTCTTCAAAGAAAAAAGTGGGTAACTCTATATCATCTGCGTTTATTGTTTAGGACTCACCTTGCTCTGGCAGCTTCATCAGGTGCATGATGCCTCAACAATAATATGACCAGCATAGCCACTACAGTATAAAAAAGTCTCTTTGTCCATGTGGGTCTTTCCTCTTCATCTTTCTTAGGCCAAAATCTGAACAACTCTCCCAGTGTTGCTTCCTCAGCAAGGATGTTATGGAAAAACCAGACCCTTTTTCCAAGAAGAATATATAAAACGCCAAATATTGTCCCTCGTACTACAACATTAAAAAGTATTCATGAGCTTCAGTGAAGTAAGGAACCACTGAAGCAGCAGAATGCTGTGCAGTTATCAAGCAAAATTTCAACAATTAAACAGTTCAAATAAAAAACTGGAATATGGTGTAAGCAAGCAGAAATAAGAAAATGCATTTTTTCCTTTTGATAGAGTGAGAGCTAAAAGGACTATAGGAGATATAAAAAGCCATTGTCATTAATACACTGTGGCCCAGGTAAGATTGCAAACAGGATTCAAATATCATCAGGGATGATTCATAAAAATGACACATTATGTTATGGATTCCATATGTATTTCGTAGGTCTAAAGCGTCATTTTCAAGTCACACAAAAAGGCATACAGTCCTCTGTAAAAAGGTGAGAGCTATTCGATGATTGAAATTCATTGCAGCAGATGTATATTTTTAATACATACACGTCAATTACTCTAAAAAAACAACCTCCTCTTTTATCAGTTTATTATTCAAAAACAGAAAATTCAACTTCCCCTCTATCTACGCCATCATGAAAAACCTTTGCATGCCTCCCTTCAAAGTTATAGAAACCTAACAAAAACCTACACGGACATCTAAGGATTTTCCTGACTTTTCACAAACCTCTATTATTTATGGGAGGTTTGTATAGGTTCCTAAATAAGGGGAGCTATAAAGCTTTTATTTCTAGATTTTTCATCATGTATGAGCAATTCACCATTCTAGGGATAACACTAAAACTTTAATTTCCTCATCCAAGGACAAAATCTCTAAAATTGCTGTCATGGGCTCATGGTAAACGACTTTCAATCCCTATCTTAAGGTTTTTTCCTCCTCCATTATTACATAGTTACCAATAAATGAATCAAGATTGCACTTGCTACAACATATGATGGAATTGGATTGAGGCGTGAAATTTGATAAAAGTAGTCTAAAAGTGTAATAGAAGTGAAAAAACTGAGGAAATATTATCAAACACTGAAGAAAAGCAAAACTTACTCAGAAGCAGCGAGAGAATGAGAAAGAGGACCCCAGCACATGAGTAAAGTATTAATAGCTTGCAGCGATGAGGATATACAGGAAATAAGCATATAGCCAATGTTAAGACAGGCCAGAAAAATGAGAGGAGTGTCTGCCAAAGTGGATGGCGTTTCACAAATGTCCAAGCAAAAAAAGCATCATTTTCAGAAAATACTTGTTCCTGCCAATGACAGCCAAGTTTTGTTAGAATCAAACAGAATGAAATTTAATCCATTAGCTTAGAGCGAAGAAAAAGCCAGACAATAAATCATTTACAAGTTGCTCAACATGCTGATGATAACAACATAGAAAATGCACTTAAAATCTAAGGATAGCTAACAACGCTCACACAACAAGTTTTCCCCGAACTTCAAGAAAATGCTGCTTTATTTTTTCCAGTTTAATAACAATATTTGATTGCAAAAACACAATGTAAACATAATTTTCTAGCTGGCTTAGAAACAGACCCTCCTACAAATGCATCATCTATTGATTGATTGGATTTCAAAAACAGACTCATTAATGGAAACCATATCAATAAAAGATAAATCGGAAAAGCATAAGATGACAAATTGGTTGGTTAAATCATCACATTATCGATTTCATGACATAGAACAAGTAGCCATGTCAGGCAGAGGCATTAGTGGCCATTGAGAGTGGCCATAAATTTCCAAAAATGAAATACTATCATAGTTCATGGATTTGAAAATTAGTTTTCTTTTAAACTCTATCAATCTTAATTTGGCCCCTCCTTACGATTCAATCATAGTTCCACCCCTGATCTAAGATATGCAAGATAGGTAGGAAAAGATTAGGATGTGAAACTGGTTGATCTAAATCCCAAGTTCCCAACATAGCACAAGTAACCATGTCAGGAAGAGGCAAATCTGCAGCCCATAGAGAGTGACCATAAATTTCTAAAATTGAAATTTTTTTCTCTGTTTGGCTATATTTTTGCACAATATAGTATTAGTTAATTCTAATTTTCTCTAAAAAGTCATCAATCAATGTATTTTGACCCCTCCCTACGATTCAATCATACTTTCACCTCTGATCTCAGATAGGAGCAGTCTGATAATTACAGTCACATAAATAGGGCTCGCAAAACCTGCACCCCCAAGGGAAGCAAGAAAAAAGAAAACTAAAGAAGTAACAGAAAATTGGAGGGGAGTTCTGTTAGACAGGTCAATATTGCACTGCCAGATGAATTCAGAATATTGATGATCCACATGCAAGCACATACATAATCATTGCAACACAATAAACACAGTGAGAAGCCTCCAACCTAAACAAAAACTACTTACAGGGAAAATTTCTAAATGTGCAGGCCAAGTAGACAACTTTTTCTTCCCAGGACGCACAGTTTTGACCACACGATCACAGCGCACTAACAGACTTTTTCCAAGTAGAATGTTGGCAATCTCTTCTGTTTCTAAATTCTTATCCGATTCTAGAACATCTTTGACGTCCGGGTGATTTTTAATGAAGCTCACAAAATCCTTCCCTCTAAAATATTCAACACGTGTCTCCTGTAGAACAGCCCATCTAGAAACCAAATCCTTATTGTCTCTCACCTTCTCAGCAAACACCTGGAACACATCTTTCTTGGCAGCTTGTTTCTGCAAACACAAAAAAAAACATCTCAACACAATCACAATTAACATAAACAACTTTCACTTCTCAAATAAAAACGGGGAAAAGAAAACGACATTCAAAGGGCACAACTAAACATGGCTAACAAAATGATCCAGTAAGAAGGTGAAAGATGATTTTTCAAAACCAGTGATTGATATGAAGCTTATAGATCAATTATAAATCTAAACACTAATACTAAATGAGATGTTAAAAATAACTATTGTAAAGTTGTCAATTTCTCTACTTTTTTATTTTCTGCTAAAAATACCATAGAAAAAGAAAAACTATTTCAAAAAAAAAAAAAAAAAAAAAGAAGGACAAAACTTAGGTAAAGTACCATAGGTGCTAGTGGTACAGGTGACCTATTAGAGGATGACACGTGGACCATTTTGTATACTTTCAATGTCAAAAAATGTTTGATTGTAAATCTAATAAATGTTAAAAGATCATGTGTCATACTCTAATAGGTCACATGTACCACTAGCACCTACGGTACTTTACGTAAGTTTTTTCCAAACAAAACATAGTGAACAACAATATTGTATGCAAAATTGAAGTTTAAATGTAATTAGCACAACAAAAACCAAAAGATTTTCTTAGAATAATTATAATTACAACAATTACAAAAAGTATACTAAAACTCCATAAGCAGAATAAATACAGAAAAATGAGAATTTGATCTAGAAAACACATTGAGTGAAGGAAAGTAAATGAGTGAAACATACACATTGCTGAATAAAGAAAGGGCATGAATGAATATACATAAGAACACAAATGAAAGTTAGAGAAAACGCATGATGTGAAAATGGAAAATGAAGAATGAAAGAGGAATTGAATAGTGATGGAAAAATAGAAAGTAAGTAACTCTGGGAGGGGCGTCGGAGTTGGGATCTGGTGCGGAGGAGCGTCGGACCCTTTTCTTCTCTGTTCCGCCTCCTGATGCTTTCTTCATTCTGTTCCACTCCTGCACCACACCTCTCTCTCTTCTCTTTTTGCAATGACTTGTATTGAGTTTACTCTTCTTTTACTTTTCCTTCACCTCCATTAATTTAGCAACTCTATACTAATCAATTGTTTCAAAATACTAAATTACACTGAAACTTGTGACTTTATTTTATTTTTGTAAACTTATTTTATTCATTTATTTGCTTCTCCACGTATTATTTCTAATTTGAATACATATTATATTGACTTGAGATGAGTATTTAAACAAGTAAATAAGTAATAATTTTAAGTTAAAATTTAAGAGGTGTTAGTATAATTTTAAGTTAAAATTTAAGTATTGTTAATGTACTTTTTTATTCTTAATTAATTAATTATTAGCTAGAATAAATTGATTATTTGGAAATATTCATATAGAATTTGATTATAAATCATTCTTCTCTTTAGTGTATTTAAGCATCATGTTTTATAATTATTGATGCATTTTGTAATGAAAAAAAATTATTTTTTTTATAATTTACCATGTGTTTTTTATTTTTCTTTGTATTGTATGTCAGTTCTAGGTAATGATGACGATATAAGTTTTGACACATTCTATATTGTTAAGTATGACAATGATCATTTCATACAATACAAAATACATTAATAATTATACGGAAATATTGTTTAAATACAAAATGAAAGATAAGAGTGATTTCATAATCAAATTCTATATGCAAATTTACAAATGATCAATTTATCATAGCTAATGTATAATTAATTAAGATTAAATTACATCAACACTCCTTAGAGTTTAGTTTAATTACACTTATCACCCATTTTTTGTTTAAAAGATTACATTCACCTCATCAAGGTGTAATCAGTGTAATGTATATATATAAATTAATGATGATTTGTGTAGGTGCAAAAGATGAAGAATGTTAAATATTTAATTTTTTATAAGACCTTTGTGGAGAAAGTAAATGATGAGAGACAAAAAGATAATTTAAATGATAATTAAAAAAATCAAATATTATGTTTATGAATGATAATAAAATTAATTATATTTCTTAATATGTATTTTTTTTATTTCTTAATAATTATTATGAAGTGAGGAATATATTTTAACAATATATATGTAGGTATTTGCTAACATGAGAAATCTCATTTTTAACCAAAAACATATTAGTATCGTGTACCATAAAAATTGGATAAAAATATCCTTTCTATTTTGAAGAGATAAATATATTTTTAAGATCATTTTAGTAACATCAATTATAGAATAAATTTAAAATAGAATTGGACCGATCGATTCAACAAGAAAAATGGTTAATTGGATCTCAAACTAGTGTGATACAACAATCATATCAGTCATATAATTATACCGACCAAAATTGAGTATACTTGATTGGTTTTATTTAAACTGTATGGTCCAAAATGGTACTTATGTTTTACCAAAAAAAAATTGTTGGGTAGGTGTAATCACACCACCACTACCTTTATTTATACTTCCAAAATTATTTATCTGTATTAGTTTTTCAAAATTAATATTAATAAAATATATGTATATCTAATTTCATTGATGTTGAGTTTTAATTATTCAATCATCAATTAAACCACTATGACATCATATCATCATCCTAGCCAGTTTGATAACTAATACAATATTGATAACAATATTATCAATCCACTCCCCTCACCCCAAAATATCCCTTCTGTTTTAATGTCGCTGCTCTTTTAACCACTCAACTTCTTCCTTGGTAGAATACACATGAAGGTAATACTTTTCCTATGAGTTAATATTCTGTTCATATAACCTTTCATCCATTTCTGACTAGTTTCTTTATGTACTATGCTTTACTCTCCAGAATCAATGCACTATTTTGTGTGCTTGTAATTACATTATTGGAATCTAGTATTCTAGTGTTTCAAAATAAACATCAAAATATAATCCATGAGTGGTTGATGCTTATATCCTATGTGGTCGGTGGTAGCATGAAGGGCGAGAACGGTGATCGTTAGTTGTTTCATAGTTAGTAGCTAGTAAATGACGTGGTACAGTATAATCCGCAAGGGTGTTAGTAGCTCTGAGATGTTTTCATAATCCGCAAGGGTGTTAGTAGCTCTGAGATGTTTTCAAGGATAAACAGATATGATAAAAATATTCGGACCCGTACCTGTCAAAAAATACTTGCAACGAGTATACACAAAAATAGCTCATGAGTTGGAATGAGTATCATGATACTCGCCCCATGGGTACCCACATATATGTTTTAATTAAATATTTTATACTTAGTTATTATTAATTTAACATTATATTTGTCTATTTTATTATTATTTCATAATAAAATTTAGTGATGAGACTATGATCATAAAATTATCATATACATATCATATTATTTAAATAATAATTATTTTTATAGATTAATTATTCTAAAATACATAAAAATATAATTAAAATGGGAAATCCATTGGGTACCCGCAGATACCCGCTACCCGCATGAATACCTATAAATAGTGCGGGTACGAGTATGCACTACCGTGCCCGTTGTCATCCCTAAGGATAAGCATCTTCCTTGTGTGGAGGACCGAAAGGAAGTTAAGAAATAGTGTGTGGTGAAATCAAGCATAAAATAATAACTTGCATATTCAATCATTTTGATATTGAAATGTTAAAGAACTTTACTTTCAAATTCCAATAACTATTCTTGAGTTGTAAATAGTTACCATTTACTTTACTTAAGATTACTTTACCTTGAAGTAAACACAACTAACTTATGATTGAATTTCCATTCTTATTGATCTAAAACTAAAGTGTAACTCATATTTCTATTGCAATTCCTTATGAGATTGATATAGCCATATATTATACTGCAATTGAATCTTGAAAGGGATTTGAGAGTAACTATAGTTGTTTGTTTGTTGATATTATCCTTTTACATAAATTGTTTGTTTGTTGAAACTGACCCAAAACTTTTTCACATGTATCTTGAACCATCAATTTCAACTCGTGGCTCCTTCCCCACTACACCCAAATTCTTAGGCCTTTATTTGGAATAGGAATCATCTCTATTAATGTAGAGACAAATACTTCAAGTTTATTATGTTTTTTATGACAATATGTTATTTCATTATACTTAAAAAGATAGATGTGCCATTACATGTTAAATTTTCCTTATTTTTCCAAGTATTTCCCTCTCCATTAATAGAGAGGATACATACTCCTTTATTTGAGCATTTGAGCTTTTATTTGAAGTATGGGAATTCCCTTGTATGCTAAGGCTTTTATACTAGATGTTTTGGGTGTACCAATGAGAGTGAATAAGAGGACTTGAGGAGGGTTTAGGCCTACATCTAGTCCAGAAACAATTGATCTCTATTTCCCAATCCATGGGTCTTACAAGGATTGGAAGGCTCGCCAATCCAAAGTAAATCTAACACTAAGGGTGAATGCTTGGTTGTTTAGTCTATCTGACTTTCCTCGATTTATTTTGTATTCAAAAGAGGGCCAAAACCTCATAAGCTATAGTTCTTATAACAAGTGTTATTGGCTTGGTTGGGAGTGCCTATTTTATATTCAACTTGGTGATGAAGCTTTTAAGAAGTCAATAGGTTGATAACAAAGAGGTAGTGGTTGGCAAATGAGGTAACTATAAGTTTCATAAATCCGTCTCTTTTCGAAGAGGCCCAAAGTGAAGTTCACCCTAATCTCAACCTCTCTTCTTTTTGTTATTCCTATTCTGAAAGGGATATGCAAAATGGTAAGGGGCCTTCTATCAATGTTCCATATATGATCGAATATCCTACTTTCACCTCTCAACCTGAAGTGGAAACTATGGCAACGAACTTCACGGATTCTTGAGTGTTGAAGGTGATCGAGCACACTTTTTTATTTGGTCGGGCTGCGAGCATGTATAAGAAGAACATTCCTCATGCTTTTGCAAAGCAAATGAAGTAATCAAGCAGTTATTAAAAATACGATCTGCAATACCTAATGAGGCCGCAACAATGCAGAAGCGACCAATAGCGTATCGACAAAGAATCACAATTGCGGTGTGAGTGAAATTCACATAAAAAACCACAACGAAAAAGTGTTGCGGCCGCAATGAAGCAAACTTGTAATGAAAATGTTACTTTTGCCGGTCCAAACCCTTTTTTAATTTCAAATCCAATTTTCATATGCCAAACAAGACTCCAAGACAACAAAATTAGAAAAAGAAAAAGTAGATGAAGAGTAGAAAGTAGTGAAAAGTACACCAATAGTTCACAATTTCACTCACACAAAGTAGATATAAGGGAATATGAAATAATTGATTCTGCATTATAATCGGGGTTTTCAAATAGAACCCTCTACAGAAAATGAGCCACGTTCTCAACCATAATTGGAAATTTTGGTGTTGGAGTTATGGGAAGTTGCAAATGTTGCGCAAGATGGGGTTGAAGGACATTGTGATAGTAGCCAATGTCTACCAAAACCGTTACAACATGGGTTGCAATAAAACCCTTAAACCGCAAGGTTTTTGGAGAAGGTGGGCCTTCCAGTGTTTGTTCATACAATTGGAAGTAGCACAACCCTTGAGCTTGTCTCTCTTGCATCTAAGCTGTGGTGAGACGTTTAATTGGTAGAGTACTTTGTGGAGGAGGTGGGTGGGTAGTGTTTGGGGGTTGTGGGTTAGGAAAGTGAATAAATTTTTGGTTGTATATGGGTCTTTGAGTTTGGGGAAAGTGGATTTGGAATCTTTTAGTTTTGACTCTACCAATTTAGCTAGACCTAAGCACTGCTAGCTCACATATAATCTCAGGGATTAGACCTGAAATAAAACAATTAAGGATTACATCAGGGATAACTCCCAAATTCGATTGCAAAAGCTTCTCAAACTACTGTTGGTAATCTCTTACTGTTCCTATTTGGTGGAGCTTAAATAGTTCTGCTTGATGATTCTCATAACATGAAAGTCCAAAACGAGTCTCTATGGACCTTGTAATATTCTCCCAATTCTTGACATTCACATTAAGGAAAACTCATTTAAACCAGCTCAACACCTTATCTTTCATATAACAAGAAATTAATTGCATCCGTTGGTCTGGCGAAACTTGGTACAGTTGAAAAAATTGTTTCGCTTGAAACAACCAAACCAAGGGCTCAAAACCATCAAAGGGACTTAATTGCAATTTAGGTGGTCTAGAGTGGTTTGGGTTGGGTATGGGAAAGTGGACGTTAGGCCATGTATATGAGTGGTGGGAGGAAAAAAATGGGGGTACTAGTGTTATAAATGTTGGGAGTGGACATGAGATTTGAGTTGGTATGGGAAAAGATGGCATTTGTAGTGGAAGTTTTGTGGGTGATTAAGGTTTAGGGTTGGAGATTTGAGAGGAAGAGGGTGGATCTGGTGGTTGTAAAGGTAGAGTAGAAATTCTTGCTAATTTTCCATATAGAACGTAATGCATCAATAATTATCTAATGTCTAGAATCTTGTTGTTTCTTGGGCTCTTGTAATTTTTCTGCAAACAGTTGCAACAAGGTCTCATCAATATCTTTGTTAGAAGCTTTGGGAGGCATAGTGCAAGAATGAAAGTTTTGTTAACATAGCTATTGAGCTTTAAAGTATTGGTCCTGAATTATTTAAGGAAAATATCAACACACAACTTAATAACATAAGGTAAATACATAAGGAAATTATAAACTAATTATAATCCTTCATCCAGTTGGGTTGCTTCTTTTCACAATTGGGCCTTATTGTGTGGGTCTCCACATTTGGATTCCCATCAATCTCTCCCGCATGTGTTGCACCTTCCTTGAAATGAACAAAAGTTCATCCTTTTCTAGACCTTTATCACTTTCTCAAGGTTCAGCTTCAACAACTGATTCCGCAGAGGCTCTTAAGAAATGTGCATTACTTGCCTTCAAACCAATGGGTTTTCCTTCTCTAGCAGTTTCTTCCTCATTAATTTGTAGTTCATAAACCTTGAGAGTCCCATAAAGTTCCTTTTGTGATGAAGTGTTGAGATCCTTAACTTCTTGTATTTTGTGACCTTGCATGATCTCTATATTCGTAGATCTCACCAAAACATCTAGGACTGTTAAGAATAGATTGGAAACTTCATAATCTGCAATCTCGAAGAGTTCATACCTATGAACGAATGTGCTTATGTTTGACTCATTTACTTGAAAGAGTATCCTGAATATCCTTAGTTGTGTTGCAACCGTGGATTTTACCATGTTCTAATCTAGAGATGCTTATCATAGAGAGAGAGGATAAACTATGATGCCAAATCAAGTTGGCAAGGCAAACACAAGAAATTGAGTTGAATTATGTTTGTTAAGTTTTTTGAAAATAATTCTTCATTACAAAAATTCACAAGCAATAATATAACAAGCACAATGTTAAAACTTATTTGAAATAATTAACTCACAACAAGTTCAAATCCCCATGATTAGTATAAACAAAAGCAATATGTACTTAAGGGATAGAAAAACATATTAATTTATCCTAGTTTACCCCCATGAGCTACGTCCATTCCCTTCTCCCAAAATTATTTCCTAAATTGTAACAGTATTAAACACCTCATCATGCAAATGTTATTTATCTACCAAGCCTTTTAAGGCTCCAAACACACTAATTATTCTTCTCTAGGCTTTAAACATAACTAAGTATTCTTTCAATACCTATCATCTCTAGGCTTTAAGATTCTTCCAAGCTTACTTCTATACAAGATATATGAAAATATGCACTTAAATATTTGATTCAAAGATATTTTTTAAAATTAAGTAACTCAACGGATCTTTCCCTTGTTATTTTTGATCTCCAGAAGCAATTTTTTATAGATGAACTTCTAGGTCTTCCAAACTTCTCCAAAGGATATTCAACTTAGAATCTACTTAGGAATTGCATTTATAGCAGTGTTTTCGACTCTAATATCAGGAAGAATGTAATGTAAGGAATCCATTACATCTTGAACCTAGTTCGAATGTTCAACTAATGAGTTGGATCTAGTGTAAGGAATCCATTGCATCTTAAGGGTGCAGACGTGGTTTTAGGGATTGAACGGTTACGAACTCTGGGTCTTGTAACATCTAATTTTGCCACACCTTCCATGACCTTCATGGTGGGAAGCAACACTATCACACTCCAAGGTGACCTCACTAATCCATTAACCCCCTCCACTTATAACAATTATGCCGTCTTCTACAAATAGATGTTATAGCTTCCCTCTACACTATCACATTCCTAAACAGCCAACCGATCACCGAAACAACCACTACCACACCATCCCCTATGCCCCCAACTATAAAACAACTACTTACAAACTATGACATTGTTTCCCATCAATGTGAAACACTACAAATATTCTCACTCACAAAAGGAGAAAATGACAACAATGATCCAAAACATGTTACATGAAGAGATAATTATCCCAAGCACTAGTCCATTATCTTCACTTGTGTTGTTGGTTAGAAATAAGGACATATCTTGGCACTTTTACGTCAATTACAGAGCACACAACTCAATTATTATCCGGGATCGTTTTCCAATCCCTACGATAGATGAACTCTTGGATGAACTTCAAGGTTCAACCATTTTTCCTAAGGTTGATTTACGCTCAAGGTATCATCAGATCATGGTGCAATAAGCTGATACCCATAAAATAGTGTTTTAAACATTTGATGGCCATTATGAATTCTTAGTTATATTGTTTGGGCCAACTAAAGTGCTTGTAACCTTTTAGGCAGCAATGAATGATCTGCTCATACTGTATCTGAGACGATTCGTGTTGGTTTTTCCCGATGATATACTCATTTACAGTTTATCATTAGCTGATTATCACGCTCATTTGCAAGTGATTTTGGACCTATTAGTTTCTAACCGATTTTATGCAAATGTGTCAAAGTGTGCATTTGGGGTTCTATAGTTAGTTACTTAGGGCACATCATTTCCTCAGGAAGAGTCCATCCAGATCCTGACAAGATTCAAGACATGAGTGATTGGCCTCATCCCACATCCCTCATGACCCTTCGTGGATTTTTGTGAAGAAGATCTTGCTCCTGACCTTGACACGGTTTTGATGAAGACACCAATATCACAAAAAGAAGAAATGAAGAAGACCTACAAAGACTATTGAAGACAAAGCTTCAAGATTTAGAGTCTAAGTCTTAGGTATTTCTATTCTTACAACTCATATATTTACTTAGTTAATAATACTCAAAATTGTTTTCAAGAAAATCAGAAAAATTCTAAGTGTTAATAAAAATAATTTTCAAATACAACATGTAACGGGTTACCATACTTGAATAACAAGTTACATGAGTGAGAAAAGAGTTTTCAAACCTCTAACAACTATGAGTAATCCATTACATACTTTGGAGTAATAGATTACCATTTTTAGAAAACAGGGTAATCGATTACTCAAAGTAGTGTAATCGATTACACTAAGGCAAATTCACAAAGTGTCAAACAGTGTTGTTGAGTAATCGATTACTCAAATTCAGTAATCGATTACATTGTGTGAATTTTCAAAAATATGTTAACAAGATTGTTGGGTAATCTATTACCCACTTGCACTAATCGATTACTAAGAGTTGTTGTATCAGTTTTCAGATTTCAAGTGAAAGGGTTTCACTCCGAACTGATTGCTTTCATTCCAAACGAAACCTACTCATACCTAAGGGTATTATGGTTGATTGGAAGCCTATATAAATGCATTGAAACACTCTCACAATATACATATACAACAATACATACAACTCACAACTCAGATTTCAAACTCTCTTTAAAAACTCTCACACTTTCTGATTTTACTTACACTTTTCAAGCAACCTACTCTTAAACTTTCAAAGTTATTTTGAAGTTGCTTATAAGTGTTTTTCATATTGTTAAAGAACATTATTATCTCAAGTATAAGAGTTGTTATTGGATTGCAAGTTCTAGAAATTGTCATATACACTTGTAAGGCAATCCAAGCCAAATTGTACATTCTTCACTTTTACAAAGTTTACTTTCTTTCACAAGGGTGTGAAGAGAAAGGGTGAGTGACTTGATATAGTGTTTACCAAGGGTGTGACTTGGAATAGAGTTTTCCAAGGGGATTAGATATAAGTGAGTGTGTAAGGTACAAGGAGATCTCAGGGTGAGATAATTGTAATTGCAACTCATTATATTTAATAAAGGAATCTCTTACGCGTCAAGAGTACTGGACGTAGCCTTCGGTGGACAAGAAGGTGAACTAGTATAAAAAACCTGTGTACTCTCTTTCCCTTCTCTTTGTTAATTTTCTATCCTTCCTAAGTCAATATTGTTCTGCACAATTTTTCCGTTGCACATTAACTTTGATATGGCATAAAAATTGGCCATACTTATTGCAACAACTAATTCACCCCCTCTTAGTTGCAATCTCAGTCTTACAATTGGCACTAGAGCTATTTTTGAGAAAGTTACTCTCAAAATCTGATCCTACTACAACATGGCCTCAAGACCACTCCTAGGAGAAGGATCCAACATAAACAAACCTCTAAGATTTGTTGGAGAGTGTTACGACTTCTGGAAAATCAGAATGAGGATTTTCATAGAGTCGCAAGACTTGGATATCTGGAATGCTATCGAGGAAGGACCATACATGCCATTTACTGTTGTCAACATCATAAGAGAGAAAAAGCCAAAATCTTCATGGAATGATGAAGATAAGAAGAAGGTGCAATATGATTTGAAAGCAAAGAACATCCTCACATCGACACTTGGAATAGATGAGTTCTTTAGAGTGTCCAACTGCAAATACGCTAAGGAAATGTGGGACACTTTGGAGACAACTCACGAAGGTACCGAAGATGTAAAGAGATCGAGACTCAACACTCTATCCCAAGAATACGAGATGTTTCGTATGAGTCCTGGAGAGAAGATCTTGGATCTTCAAAAGAGATTTACTCATCTCACCAACCATCTTATTGCACTTGGAAAAGTGTTGTCAAATAGTGACCTGAACTTAAAAGTTCTAAGATCACTAACAAGAACATGGCAACCAAAGGTAACGGCTATTTCCGAAAAGAAAAGTCTTTCGAAAATGTCCTTGGCTGCTTTGTTTGGAAAGTTGTAGGAACATGAACTCGAATTGAGTCAACTTGATCAACACGAGGAACTAGAGAAGAATAAGAAGAAAATTTCTCTCAAGGAAAAAACTGAGAAATATTATTCATCGGAAGATGAAGACGACAAGGAAGAGACTGATGACATGAGCCTCTTCGTTAAAAAGTTCAGCAAGTTCCTAAGAAGGAACAAAGGCAGAAGAACCGGGAAAATAAACAAGTTCTCCAAAAGCAATGAGGCCTCCACTTCAAACCAAAATTTTACATGTTTTGAGTATGGCAAACCTGGTCACATGAAGATGGACTGTCCAAACATCAAGAAGAGTTCTTTGAAAGGAAAAAAATGAATTAAAGAATGGACGAAGAGCCTACATCGTTTGGGAAGACAACGACACAATTTCAGCCTCTGAACCAGAAAGCGAAGAGCAGACGCATCTCTCTCTTATGGCGTCTCATCATTCAGACGATGAAGTGGTAAATGAATATATCCCTTTTTCTTCTTCCGAATTGCAAACTGCTTTTAATGATCTACATGATGAATGCATGAAATTGTTAAAAATGTTTCTAAAACAAAAATCTGAACTAGATTCTCTTAGAAACATACCTTCATCATCCTCATGTTTAAATTGCATTACTCTTGACAACAAAGTTTCTACATTGAGTCTTGAACTCAACAAAATGAACAAGAGTAGCAAGAGCTTGAGTAAGATCATTAATGATCAAAGACACTCTACGGACCGAAGAGGTCTTGGATATGAAAAAGGCCTTGCTCTTAAGAAACAAAGTAAGTCTATCATAACAGACTTTCGGAAAACATGTATTCATGCATCTACACATAGCAAACAAAAATCTAGGATACATATGCATCAACCTATTTGCTCTTATTGTAAAAACTATGGGCATACACCAAACACTTGCTCAATAAGAAAATATGGTGTCCCTTTAGGATATTTTAAATGGGTTAAGAAAAGATCTAACCATGTAGGACCCAAAACAAGTTGGGTACCTAATATAACTTAACCTGTTTTGCAGGTAGATTTGAGCGCCACCCGTAATTTATGGTACTTGGATAGCGGTTTCTCAAAGCAGATGACGGGCGATAAAAGTAAGTTCTATGTCCTCACTCCAAGGGACAAAGGCTTATGTCACATATGGTGATAACAACAAGGGAAGAATTCTTGGAGTCGGTAGAATCGGCAAGCCACCTTCAATAACCATAGAAGGAGTGCTATATGTGGAAGGACTTAAGCACAATCTCCTAAGCATAAGTCAACTCTGCGACAAGGGTTTCCATGTATCATTCTACCCAGATAAGTGCTTCACTGAAAGTACGGAATTTCTAAACTCTAAACTTGTTGTTAAGAGAATTAATAACATTTACATGATAGATATAAATTCATCTCTTCCTATAACATGTTTAGTTGTAAATGACTTTCATGATGCATGACTTTGGCATAAGAGAATTGCTCACATACATATGGACCATTTGAATAAGCTAATCAAGAAATATTTGGTTGTTGGTTTACCCAAGATGAAGTTTGTTAAAGACAAACTATGTAGTGCATGTCAAATGGGTAAACAAACAAAAACCTCTTTCAAGCCAAAGCATATGGTTTCTTCGGATAGACCATTGCAGTTACTACACATGGACTTATTTGGCCCCTCAAGGACAAAAAGCTTGGTGGTAACTACTATGCTCTTGTTATAATAGATGATTTTCACGCTACACTTGGACTCTATTCTTAGTACATAAGAATGAGGCATTCAAAGCCTTTAGCACTTATGCTAAAAGATTCCAAAACAAAAAGTCACTTAAAATCTCTGCTATAAGAAGTGATCATGGGGGAGAGTTTCAAAATGCTTCTTTTGAGGAATTTTGTGATGATCTTGGGATTAATCACAACTTTTCTGCTCCTATAACACCACAAAAAAATGGTGTTGTAGAGAGAAAAAATCGGTCTTTGGAAGAACTCGCTAGAACAATGTTAAATGAAACTAACCTCCCAAAGTACTTTTGGGCTGATGCGGTAAGCACCGCTTGTTATGTTTCAAATAGAGTTCAAATAAGACCCATTCTAAAGAAAACCCCCTATGAATTCTTCAAGGGATGAAAACCAAACATTTCACACTTGCATGTATTTGGTTGTAAATGTTTCATCTTGAATAATGACAAAGAAAACTTAGGCAAGTTTGATGCAAAGACAGATGAAGGAATCTTCCTAGGCTATTCTCTCACGAGCAAAGCTTATAGAGTTTTTAACAAAAGAACTCTAGCCATGGAAGAATCTCTCCATGTCTCATTTGATGAAACCAATCCTCTAATCAAGGAAAGGTTGACTATTGATGAAGAAGATTTGCCTAATCCCACTATTAATGAAAATGCTATTATTGAAACTACACCTAATATAGAGCATGTGGAAGTGGATGATAATCCTTCCATTCAAGAAGATCATATTCACTCTGATTTACCTAAAGAGTGGAGAACTCATCGAGATCATCCTATAGACAACATTATTAGCGATATTAACAAAGGTGTTACCACCCGTTTAACGCTAGATAATGTGTGTCTAAACATGGCCTTTGTTTCTCTAATAGAACCATCTAAGATTGATGAAGCAATCGAGGATGAACACTGGATTCTTGCTATGCAAGAAGAGCTTAACCAGTTTGAGAGAAACAAAATTTGGGAACTTGTTCCTGGACCTAAGAATAGGCATGTAATAGGAACTCGTTGGGTGTTCCGAAATAAATCAGATGAAAATTGTATAATCATTAGAAACAAAGCTAGAGCAGTAGCTCAAGGATACAACCAAGAGGAAGGTATAGACTTTGCTGAAACCTTCGCTCCGGTTGCTAGACTTGAAGCGATTAGACTGCTTCTTGCATATGCATGCTCTTTGAACTTTTAGCTTTACCAAATGGATGTAAAGAGTGCATTCCTTAACGGGTATATACAAGAGGAAGTATTTGTAGAACAATCTCCTGGTTTTGAGGACTACAAACATCCGTCTCATGTATACAAGAATTATGCAAATATTGCAAAGACTTGTTGAAAAGATTTGAGATGGATGACTGCAAGCCAATCATTACTCCTTTGGGATCAAGTACCTATATCGATGCTGATGACGCTGGAAAATGTATTGAAATATCTAAGTATCGAGGTATGATCGGTTCCCTTTTATATCTTACTGCCAGTAGACCTGATATTATGTTTAGTGTATGTCTATGTGCGCAATATCAATATAAACCCAAAGAGTCACATCTAGTTGCCGTTAAGAGAAGCATAAAGTATCTCAAAGGCACAATCGATGTTGGACTATGGTATCCCAAGGGAAGCGTATGCGAATTGGTTGGCTTCTCGGATTCAGACTTTGCAGGATGCAAGTCTGAGAGAAAAAGTACAAGTGGTACTTTCCACATTCTAGGGAATGCTTTAGTTTATTGGTCTTGCAAGAAACAAGCTTGTGTTGCCTTAAGCACCGCTGAAGCGGAATAAATTGCTGCTGGTAGTTGTTGTGCACAAGTGTTGTGGCTTAAACAACAATTACGGGATTATGGCTTAAACTTAGGCTGCACACCCTTGAAATGCGACAATAAAAGTGCTATAAATCTCACCAAAAATCCGATTATGCACTCAAGAACCAAACACATTGATATAATGCATCATTTCCTTAGGGACCATGTCCAAAAGAAGGATGTGTTGGTAGAGTTCATAGATACTCATAACCAACTAGCGGACATATTCACTAAACCGTTAGCAAAAGAACCTTTCTATAAAATTAGACGAGAATTAGGCATTCTCGATGAAGCTTACTTGTCCTAACATGTTTAAATGTTTATGTGTATGCTTCATTGTTTATATCCAATGCCTACTTGATCTTAAATTGTGTGTTTTATGCTTTAATTTTCAAGTTTTTAGAGCCAAAAATCACTTTTAGCATCAGTGGGAAACAATATGTTACAGTAATCAATTATTGTAATGGTGTAATCGATTACAGAGAGACACTATTTGAAAATTTTGAATTTTTGAAATTGAGTAATCGATTACTCACTTGATGTAATCGATTACTCTGTGCAGTTATATATATGAACTGCTGCACTTTTTTAGAAAATCCTCCATTTTCTCTCTCCTGTAACACGAGCTCCTCCCTCTCTAAACCCTCTCAATCCCTAAAAACTTCATTTTTACTCCGTTTTGATTGTTTTTTGTTGCAAATCACGTCACATTCTTGATTTAAAACACTTCTACATCTTCATTTCATGATTTGTGGCCTCAATCAAAACTTCCAAAATCTCCAAAACAACAAGAATTATGTATCTATTTTGGATTTCGTGTATGGACATCTTTATTTTTGTTGTTATGCAATGCTTTTCAGTTTATGTTTTCATACATGGTGTTATTATATTATGCTTTATATTATTTGAACTTTCATATACTATGAAATATTGTATGCTATGCTCTACAAATGTCTATTATGCTAGACTCTCGGCTTTTCTTCTTTTTGATGAAGTCAAAAGGGGGAGAAAAGTTGGGAGTAGTGTATTTTCTGTAATATTCTTTCAGGCACATAACTCCAAAAGAAAGGGGGAGCATACATGCTACATATAGGGGGAGCATACTCAAGACAAGTCAAGATATATCATCAAGTATGCTGCTATCAGAAAACTACATTTTCAAGAAGACATTGGTTTGTCATCATCAAAAAGGGGGAGATTGTGAAGAAGATATTGCTCCTGACCTTGGCACGGTCTTGATGAAGACACCAATATTACAAAATTAAGAAAGGAAGAAGACCTACAAAGACTGTCGAAGACAAAGCTTCAAGATTTAGCGTCTAAGTCTTAGGTACTTCTATCCTTACAACTCATATATTTACTTAGTTAATAATGCTCAAAATTGTTTTCAAGAAAATAAGAAAAATTCTAAGTGTGAATAAAAATAATTTTCAAAAACAACATGTAACGGGTTACCATACTTGAGTAACAAGTTACATGAGTGAGAAAAGGGTTTTCAAACCTCTAACAGCTATGAGTAATCCATTACATACTTTGGAGTAATAGATTACCATTTTTAGAAAACACGGTAATCAATTACTCAAAGTAGTGTAATCGATTACACTAAGGCAAATTCACAAAGCTGTCAAACAGTGTTGTTGAGTAATTGATTACTCAAATCCAGTAATCGATTACACTGTGTGAATTTTCAAAAAGTTGTTAACAATATTGTTGGGTAATCGATTACCCACTTGTAATAATCGATTACTGAGAGTTGTTGTATCAGTTTTCAGATTTCAAGGGAAAGTGTTTCACTCCAAACTGATTGCTTTTCATTCCAAATGAAACCTACTCATACCTAGGGGTATTATGGTTGATTGGAAGCCTATATAAAGTTATTGAAACACTCTCACAATAACATACATACAACACACAACTCAGATTACAAACTCTCTTTAAAAACTCTCATACTTTCTGATTTTACTTACATTTTTCAAGCAACCTACTCTTAAACTTTCAAAGTTATTTTGAAGTTGCTTCTAAGTGTTTTACATATTGTTAAAGAGCATTATTATCTCAAGTATAAGAGTTGTTATTGGATTGCAAGTTCTAGAAATTGTCATATACACTTGTAAGGCAATCCAACCTAAATTGTACATTTTTCACTTTTGCAAACTTTACTTTCTTTCACAAGGGTGTGAAGAGAAAGGGTGAGTGACTTGGTATAGTGTTTACCAAGGGCGTAACTTGGTATAGTGTTTAACAAGGGTGTGACTTGGAATAGAGTTTTCCAAGGGGATTAGATATAAGTGAGTGTGTAAGGTACAGGGTGAGATAATTGTAATTGCAACTCATTATATTTAATAAAGGAATCTCTTGCGCGTCAAGAGTACTAGACGTAGCCTTCGGTGGACAAGAAGGTGAACCAGTATAAAACACCTGTGTACTCTCTTTCCCTTCTCTTTGTTAATTTTCTTTCCTTCCTAAGTCAATATTTTTCTGCACAATTTTTTCGCTGCACATTAACTTTGATATTTTAGAAAAACTGGCCATACTTATTGCAACAACTAATTCACCCCCTCTTAGTTGCAATCTCAAGGCACATCGTTTACCCAGGTAGAGTCCATCCAGATCCTGACAAGATTCAAGCCATGTGTGATTGGCCTCAACCCACATCCATCACGACCCTTCGTGGATTTTTGGGTCTAACAGGATTTTACCGTAAGTGTGTGAAAACTATGCTATTATTGCCGCTACTCTCACAGACTTACTAAGGCATCAAAAATTTACATGGGGTATAAAGGCTAAGTAGGCCTTTACAACATTAAAAACAACAAAGATCACTACCCTAGTTCTAGAGCTACTAATTTCACTAAACCCTTCGCGGTCGAAACGAATGCTTCAACTGTAGTAATCGGAGCTGTTCTATCGCTAGAAGGTCACCCTCTGACATTATTTAGTAAGAAAATGTCATTCCGAATGCAAAATGCCTCAGCTTATGTTCGTGAAATGTTTGTTGTCACATAATTAGTAAAACAGTTGCGTCAATACCTCATTGGAAAAAAATTCATTATATATATAAATGAGTATAGCCTAAAGCACCTCATGACCCAAGGATTTCATACACTCGAGCAACATAAGTGGGCTACTAAATGAACTAGGTTAGAATACGAGATTAAGTATTGTTCTAGTACCTAAAACAGAGTCGTTGATACTTTGAGCAGATGTCACAATTATGATCCAATCATCTTCTCTGCCTTATCCTCTTCAGTTCCTGAGGTGCTACAAAAGCTCTGCTATTTTTATGCTACTCCTACATGGCAAGACTTATTGTATAAACATGAGAATAAACCCTCTTGGAAGAAACAATTCCATTTTTCACAAGGGATCTTGTTTTATCGAAATATAATATAGATACGTGATTTCCAAGATCTATGTCCTGCCCTCATCAAGGAGTTCCATGAATCCCCCAATGTTGGCCATTCAGGTTGGAAACCCTCTCTTTCCCGACTCACAGGTTTGTGTTACTGGCCCAGTGCGGCCAAGAATCTCAAACTTTTTATCTGGAACTGTACAACATGTCAATATAACAAGTATCTTCAACACAAAAAACAGGGGTTACTACAACCACTTAGAATTTCGAAAGAGTATGGGAAGAAATATCAATGGATTTCATTACTCACTTACCTCATTCACAAGGACACACTATCATATGGGTTATTGTTAACTGATTGACAAAGTATGCTCATTTTGTTGCACTTCCCTCCATTGTATCTGATTGTGATAAGCTCTTCCTCAGCCATTTCTGGAATTAATTATTTCGGCTTCTTAGTATTTCATTATCTTATAGGACCGCTTCCACCCCCAATCTGATGGTCAGACAGAGGTGGTCAACCATTGTTTGTAGACCTACTTACGATTCTTTACTGATTCTCACCCCACCAGGTGGAATGCTCATTTACCTCTAGCTAAATATCGGTACAACACGAGTCATCACTTGTCATTGCATCTCTCACCCTTTGAGGCTTTCTACGGTCGTGTTCTTTCTACCATTCGAGATTATGTCTCGGGATCCTCATCCAACCCACAAATTAAGAGTACACTACTAACAAGAAAACAAATGTTACCCACTTAAAAACACAGCTTAGTCGTGCACAATAGAGGATGAAGTCCCAAGCGGACTCTAGGAGAAATGATATTACCTTTCTGTCGGGAGACTGAGTCTTGTTGAAACTCCACCCTTATAGACAACAAACATTAGCCAATCACACCTCACAAAAGCTCAACAAGAGATACTATGGTCCTTCCCAGGTGAAATGTTGCATTGGACGAGTGGCTTATGAAATCTCCCTACCGGACACAGCAAGGGTTCATTCGGTTTTTCATGTATCCTTATTATGTCGTTTTAATGGGGATCATCACGACCACAAGGTTGAACTTTCCGAAACAGATAAACGACCTTCTTTCGAACCTCCCATGGTTCTAAAGTTTTTTTTGGACGGTGGAAAAGGGGAAGGGATGCATGATGAAGACGCAATAAGGACTAAGCCCTCAAGGGTGTTTTAAACTAAGGGTTCTCTCGGTGGGCAAACTGAAATTTCATAGGAGGGAGGAGAACATATGTCAAGAACAAATGATGTGGTTGAGGGTAAGTATTCAAAAGTGTACTTAGAGAAAGGTAGGAACTCTTCAGACACCCACTCATTTGGCCCTCATGCACCTCACTCTAAGGTTAATGGTTCATTCCATGCGAAACAATTGGATCTATCGATGGGAAATGCACAGTTGGATATGCCTTTTCTAGCTAGTGCCACATTAACTTCTGACTCATTATATATGGGTGGTACACGTTTTACGCACAGTTCATTGAATGCTCCAATTCAAAATTGTGGGAATCTCATTAAAAACACCACATTACTCCACCCCCACCCCCTTCAGCATTAAGCCTCTATTTGGTAGAGGTGAATTAGAGTGAAGAGAAAAGGGAGGGAGAGAGATTGAAGAGAAAGAGAAACTTTCTCCCATTCGGTTGGGGGAGAGAAAGAGAGAAGAGAAGAAAAAGTGAGTGAGACTCATCATAAAATTTCTCTCCTACTTTGGTGAGAAAATGAAGATAAAAGGAAAATTTGGGATGAAATGTCAAAAATGCCCTTCAATTTTTTTATTTTCTTTACTTATTGATTTTAAATACTACTAATATACATAAGTCTCTTTTGAATATAAAAAATACCAATTAAAAAGTTAATTGATATTATAATAAAATCTATATTTTAAAATTATAAAATTTATTTTAAATTAATAAAAAAAACAATATTTCTTCATGCGCCAATCAATCATTACTTATGTCACTCCAACATAGTGAAAGATGACAAACATTGAAAAGCTTGGAGCATTATTTGGTTTCTACTGTTTGGGCGCTTTGAATTTCTAGAAATGATCTTATCTTAATAACGTTTGTCACTCCTTACATCACGTTGTGGGTAAAGCTAGGGTGAATGCTTGGTTATGGGCCAAAACTCTCTTAGGGATAGATTCTATTACTTACTTAAATTGAGTTTCAAAACCTTTTGCTTGTTTAAACATTAATTTGTAATTTTTTCTTCCTCTTCTTTCTTGTACTCTTCTTCTTCTTCTTCTTCTTCTTCTATTAAAATATTCTTTTTGTTGACAAAAATAAAAAATATTTTTTTATATCTTTTCGTTATTTTAGGGACATTTTTGTCATTTTAACCATAACATCATTTGTTTTCTCTTTTTTTTATTCAACCAAATAGGGATAACAATGGGTACTCAATCTGCGGGTACCCGCAATTGAAATCCGCGATTTTAAGACTCGATGTTAGGTGGGTCTAGATTCAGGTAATAAGATACTCAGACCCGTGGGTACCCGAACCCGCTATTTCTTTCTATATATATAATAGCAACATAATTGTAACATCATGTTAATCTATATCGTAATACCATATTAATCTATAATTATAATATCATACTAATACATAAACGTGATAATTATGTTGTTAAATTGTGCTATTATGTTGTTAAGCATTGATGTTATGTTATTAGTTCATATTTATGATGTAATGTTATGTTAATTGAAGAGTTATTACCGAAAGAATTTTCATCCTAATGTTGAAGTTGTTTTTAATGTTTATTTGAAAAAAAATGAGTTGTGTTTAATAGTTAAATTAAGTTGTGTTTAAAATTTTAAATTAAGTTTTATAAATTTTTCTCTTGTTGATTGCCTAAATAAAATATAAGATCATAGAAAACAAATATACAAGTATATAAATTATTTGCAATTATTTTAATATTTTTGAATTTATGGGTACTCGTAGATCTGCTAGTACCCAAGAACCTTCTAGTAGTATACCCAGTGGGTATTAGCACAGATCTGAGTCCAAAAATGAAATAACGGGTGGGTCCGAGTAATGCACTACCTGGACCCATCCAAACTCATTGCCATCCCAACAACCAAACAGAAAAGTAAGAGAATAAAATATTTATTTCTATTCGTTTTATCTCATTCTTCTCTTATATCAAACATTACAGAAATCTATTATATTTCTCATCTTTCTCTTTCTCATATTTTTTTTCTCATCTCTTTCTCTTTTCTTATTTTCTCACTCATTTACTTCTCCAACGGACTCCTCTATCTATTTGTCCATTCAAAACTCCAACATGGCGCCACTTCATCTTCAACCATCAGATCTGGTGCAATCTCCCTCCAACAGTGCCCACTTGAAGAAAATGCATCCACCCCTCATTCCATCCAGAATCATAGACCATGAGGACAAGGTCATACTTGGAGAAGTGGACAATGACGGGAATCCAAATGTGGAGACCCACACAATAAGGCACAACCATGTGAAGAAGCAGCTCAACTGGATGAATGATCATAATTAGTTTATAATTTTTCATTTTGTATTTACTTTATGTTATTAAATTGTGTCTGTTGATATTTTCCTTAAAGAATTCGGGGCCAATACTTTAAAGCTCAATAGCTATATTAACCTAATTCTATTTGCTGATATTTAGTGAATGGAGCACCATAAGTATTTTCCACTAATTTATTTTGCTGTTATAATTTTGTTAGTTGATAGTTTCTAATTATATGAATATAAATGTCTGAATAATAAAATCTTGAAATTATAAAAAAGAACGTGAAATGATGTGCATAGAAAACAAAGAGTTGAAAGCTCAAAACAGTGAGCTTACTTACCAAAAAGAACGTCATTGCTACTGACAAAATTATTATCGACCCTAAATAGGTGTGAAATATTTGATAAATTACTCTAAAATCTTGGATATCTTTTGAAATATTTGAGGTCGCCCTTGGAAAATTCTGAACTAGGGTATGGTCCTAAAAACATGGAAAAGATCCAAAGAAAGCTAAACAATATGCAGTAGCTTCTAAGAGGCTGTAACATCATAAGGCTATGGTTGTCCTTAAATTGCGGTTGCGGTTGTGATTGCGGTCTATGCGGCCGCTGCGATTCGAATTGCGTCACTGCGGCGTGAAATTAATTAATGTATACACAAAATGTAAAAAATAATGTATAATTACTATAACTATTATTAATAATTTTGTATAGCTTTTTTATTCATTATTTGATTTTGTTTAATGACAACTAATAATTTAAAATAGATTTTTCTTTTTAATATAAATAATATAATTTTATAATTAAAAGAAAACATTTTATCATATTTTTACATTAATAAAAGTGAATTACATTCAATTAGAGGAGTACAAGTTGTACAATATATTACAATTCTCATAATCATGAAAAGTAAAGCCAATATTCTCATATATGACATGACATCCCTACAAAATAAAGTAAGATAAAACATCACAATTAATATATTATAAAATGTCACTTGAAAAAGTAAAGGTAATTATTAAATTCACTAGAGTACTCACATCCGCATTGTTAATTGTTACCACATGTTAGAATGGTGTGGAGGAGTATAATCTTCATTGTCATCCCGACTACCATATCGTGTAGCTCCTTGTCCAAAGACATAACAAAAAAATCCATGACTTGATTGTTGAAAATAAGGTTCTTGATAATCTGTTGATGAGGACTGGTAAGGTGGAAATTGTCCACTTGCATACTGATCATGTGTATAATAACCATGTGGATAATATGACGGATGCATTGGATTGTGCTATTCATTTTCTTTGTATGAATGTAGCTAAATGTGCTCCTGTTTATCTCACAATTTGTTGCTGAAGTTGTTTAACTGAGAACCTTAATTGCAATGCTTTTAAGTTCAGAAGAGCATGAACCAAATACCATCCACCATTCATCTATTTATGTTAACAGGAAAATAAACAAGTTATTATACTCATAAAAAGTGTTTAAATATACTAGTATAAAGAAATATGAGAAATGTTATTTTACTTGGATTCATTCTAGACCAAGCTGCTTGAGCTTGAGGTGTACCAAATGTCTATGATTTATTTCTAAAAAGAAACAACTGTATAACATAAAACAACATGTCATTATATAAATGTATAATATTAAATTATAATTTAAAATATCAAAATATAAGATTTCATTATGAACTAGTGAACCTGATTCAAAGCTTTAATTTGTTTATCGATGCTTCTTTCAAGTTTCATGATGACATTACTTGTTCCATCAAATGTTTCTTTATAGACATCAGTTCCATGTTCAACTCCATATTGGAATTGCGGATTAAGAAAATAACCTATCAATTTATTAAAGTGTGAATATTAGAATGAAGATGTGAAATTATGAATCATGTGATAAAATTGAATATAAAATTTTACTAACATACCTGCAGAGTGAAGATCGGAGTGCATGAATTTCCATCTCCTATCAATTACATCATTGTATTGAGAATGACAACGACAATGTTTTTGAATTGATTGTTTACCTCGGTCAATTGCTTCATAAAGAAAACTCATTGTGGGTTTTGTGTCATCATCCACTAGCCTTAGTACTTTGACTATAGGCTCAAACACTTTTAGTATATCTGTAGCCCTACTCCAGAATTCATGATCCAACACAATTTTCCTTGCTTCAAGTGCTGGCCCATTCTTTTGTTTGTAAAATTTAGATTTTTTGAAGTCTTCAGAGTTGAACATTTGTTTCAAACCTTGCTTTTGATTCATAATCGCTTGAAGCTGCAAGAACTTTGTTGCGAATCGAGTGATGCTAGGACAAACAATTTCTCTACATTCAGTATATTTTTTCATAAGATTTACTGTCCATATATGGTTATAGATGAAGGTTGTCACCGTCTTTGCTTCCTCCAATGATTTTTGCACACTTTTCTTTTTTCCAATATCCCCCAAACAAAGATCCAAAGAGTGAGCTGAACATGCAGACCAATATAAATGTGGTCTCTTTTCCATTTACTTTTGGCTAGCTGCTTTAAGTGTTTTTTTTATTATCTACAACAATTTGAATGACATATTCTTCTCCCACTTCATCCACGATTTTATTCAACAACTGGAAGTAGTAATCTGTGTTTCTACTATCAACATCAGATGCATCAACAAAATTTGTGAAAATAGTTCTTTTGCTGGAGTACACAAGAAAATTCATAATGTGTATGTGGTTTATACTATCAGACCAACCGTCACACATTATCGTTTACTCCAGTCTCCTTCCATGTGCATTTCAATGTTTTGATCCATTCACGCATATTGTTATACTCAACTTTCAAACACACAATCAAAATTTCATAAGGGGTTGGACATTTAACTCCTTGACCGACCTCAACTTCTGCAACAATTAAATTATTAAACCAATGAGACCTCGTTACATTCATGGGCACTCGTCCATAGATTATAAACTCGTCCATAGATTATAAACTTCCCCATAAAATGACCAATTATTTTAGGTTGTTTCGCGCTTTTACTCCTCACTAGATCAACATATGTAGACCTCAAATTAAAATCGATATCTTGTGGTCTTGAAGCGTCACTAGCACTTGCACGAGAACTTCCACCTTTCTCATATATATTCTGAGACTCCCTTGTTTGTTGCATTTGTTCCCATTCATATTGTTAATTAAGGCTTGCTTGTTTAGCTTGCCTTACTTGCTCATCAATATCTTCTTCATTACTATCCCCTCTTAAACGTGCTTCAAACTCATCTTTTATTTTTCTGTAGTCAATTTTTTTTTCTTTTCCATCTAGGAGGAGTTTCATCATGTTTTCTCTAACTACAGTAACTCTAGGACAACCTACCACTTGTCCTCTATAATGTGCTATATGTTGCTTCAATATAGTGATAACCCCTTTGATCACTTTTCCACAAAGTTTACATTTAATATTGTTTCGATGTTCACGTACTTGTGTTCCAAAATATCATCAAATATCTTCACTTGGAGCACCATCTAACCTTTTAGTTGGGGATTCTTCTCTTGGAGGCACTGTAAAAATTTCACACTACCTGAATGCAGAAAAATATATAAGTTTACAACAATTGTCAATAAACTAATTTTCTTAAACATGTCCAAATATAATAATACTAACTTAAATATGTCTAAATATAACTTAAATATAATAATACTAACTTAGATATGTCTAAATATGTCTAAATAATACTAATTTTCTTAAATATGTCCAAATAATACTAATTTTCTTAAATATGTAGTATTTTTTTAAATTTATCAATAAATTAATTTTCTTAAATATAATAATACTAACTTATTAATTTTCTAAATATGTATTAAATACTAACTTATCAATAAACTTATTAAGCCCATTTAGCAAGGCCCAATTTTAAACATTTTTATATTTATTTTTGGAGGTTTTATTAGTGAATTGGTGGGTGCGAAGAATTCTTACCCATTCATTCCCAAAATTGGTTCCCCATTAATTCCATTCATTTCATCCCCAATTCATTTATTTCACAATTCATTTCTTTCCTTTTACAATTTCTCTCTTTCTCACTCTTCTTCTCATTTCCCCTTTCCCTTTCCTTCTCATTTTATCACATCCCTTTCTCCCATCCTCTCCACTTTCTTCTTCTTTTCTCAATCTTCTCAACATCTTCCACTCTCCTCTCTCAAGCTACTCAACTCTCTTCTCCCACAGCCAACAGATCTAAATCATATAATCTATCTTAGATTTTCAGGAAAAAAAAAAGAAATACAAAAGGGATGAAAGGTTTTAATTGGTGTTTACCTTGTCGGTCTGCCTTAAAGTGGTTCGTTGTGTTGGTGGACGCTGGATTGCCGGAAGGATTTCTCAGAGTTTGGAGGAGGTGAAATTAGCAAGAAGGAAGAAGGAAGTTGTGGTGAGTGAAATTGTAAATTATTGATGTGCATGTCACTACTTTTTTACTATAAATGTTTTTTGTTGGAAATTGTCTTGAAATCTTTTCTGAAATCTGACTTTCTAACATATAAAAGTTGGATTTGAAATCAATTTTGTCTTCTATTCTTAGAATTATGTTTAATCTTCAAAGTAAAAATGCAATATTGCCGTTAAAAATCCGAATCCGTCCCGTTGCGGTTTTTAGTATGAATTTCAATCACACCGCAATAGCGGTGCGTTGCCGATGCGTTGTCGGCCGCATCCACATTTTTGCGTCCGCATTATATATTGCGAAACGAATTTTAAAACACTGGTTGTCCTCTCCAACACATGCATTTGAAAATTGTGTGGAAAGGTAGACACCCATCCACTAAATGCAGAAGCAAACAAGAAGCTTGCTTACTTGTCCTAAGTCTACTAACAAGAACGGGTACAAGTCTATCTGTGTACCTAAAGGACGGGAGAAAGGTCATTGTTCCAATACCTTAGACCCAAATAGGGAGGTTGGTGTTAAGATAAATGTGTATAAAGGGAGAATGCTTTCAATTTGTTAATGGTGATACTTGAGTTAGTCAGTCAAAGTTGTATATGAAGGGGGCATACCCCTAATATTTGTAATTTACTCACTTCATCTCATTCATTTGTTGGAAAATCTTGATTGTTGGGGAAGATGCTACACCACTTGGACAAAGAAGATGTTGATGGAATTGCACGTTGAAACCTCCAAAGCGTGTGTTAACACACTAACCTTTAGGTTCGATTCGCCCCCACCAATCTAAGTATATTGGATGCAAATGGGATGAACCGCGAATCCCCTTCAGGATACTTTGGAAACCTTGATGTGATTTGCACAAGCACAACAAGCGTATCTCTCAAAAGAATTTTACAAATTTATGTTTCCCACAATTCTCTCATGCATTAGAGAAGTGAAGGAAGATTTCTAGGCTTGAATTTTCGGATGTAGATTATGGCTTGGAGGGTCTCTATTTATAGAGAAACTCTTACCACTTGGTGGATTAGAACACATTTGGATTTTACACTGTCTGATCCGAATAAGTATATACTTTAACGTTTCAGTAATGAAACGAAAAAGTCACATAGCCCAACCGGTAGGCATGCTGCTTGGGAACCAATGCACCCCTGTTCGAATCTCGACTGATGCACTGTTTCAATTTTAATTTATACGCATTATATAACGTATATATATAATACTTGTTGAGTAAAAGAAAGCTTGGCCGTGTAGCCTAGTTGCAACTAACTTACTTTCAAGTCCGAGTTCGAATCCAAGCAAAGGCACATTTGTACCTTTTATTTTTGCAAGCATTCAAATAAAAAACAAAAGTCCAAACTTGAGATTCGAACCAGACCAACAACTCAACCCCAAGAATAACAACCACTAAACCAAATATAATTTATGTTACATATCATGATAAACTAATATGTATATACTGCTTATGCGGATTTAGATATTTTGGAAATATCTTTCACAATCCCCCACCATTTTCAAAATATAAGAAATCTCATAAATCTGGAAATATCATGGATTCAGATAATGGTATCTCACGATTTGAACCATTACTTAGTAAGTTATGGGTTTCACTTATTCTGAATAGACATTGGTAGACAAGCTTTGAACCAACTATTCATTTGAATAAATGTGCACGACTTACACATGAAATCTCGGTACTATTGAAAGAATTGTAAATGTGACACATTTGATAAGGCCTTGTGTCATGTACCCTTTTCATGAGAATTTAAGAGTCAAGCCCTTTAACTCTATGAAGCGGCCCAACTTCATTCTCATATAGGTAAACTATATCAGAAATGCACCCATAATAAGCATTCCAACAAATTCATGCTATATGTCCATTAAGAGTAAAAAACTCAACCTTCCAACTTTATATTTATGGTCCAAGTACTTTTACCTTTGGGATGTATCTATTGTCAAGTACTTGCAATCACTCTTATAGTGTATTTCCACCATTGAACTCAAGACTTGATGTTACTCAAGTGTGAGTTGAGTTAACACTATTGGTGATCAATTTAGACATGGGCTTGAGTCCCATCCCCAATGATGTTTTCAACACCATATCTTTTATCAGACCTTTCGTCAAAGGATCTGCAAGATTCTTTTCAGTTCTTACGAACACTATGGAGATTACTCCATTTGCAATTAATTCTTTTACATAGCTATGTCTTAAACCAATATGTCTAGATTTTCCATTATACACTTGGCTATATGCTTTTGAAAGTGTAGACTGACTATCACAATGTATAGATACAGGTGCCATTGGCTTTGGCCAAATAGGTATCTCATACAATAAGTTTCTTAGCCATTCAGCCTCTTTACTACCTGCAGCCAGAGCAATAAATTCTGCAGCATGGTGGAGTCGGCTATGCAAGTTTGTTTCTTTGAACCCCAAGAAATTGCACCTCCACCAAGGTTTGAAGATCCATCCACTTGTGGAAGCATGATCTTCAACATAAGTTACCCAACTAGCATCTGTATATCCTTCCAAAACTGAAGGATATCCATTATAGGTTAAACAATAGTTAATTGTTCCTTTCAAGTATTTCAATACTCTGTTAACAGCATGCTAGTGTTCTTTACTTGGATTATTTGTATATCTGCTTAATCTACCAACAGCATATGCTATGTCAGGTCTAGTGCAAGTCATAGCATACATCAAACATCCAATTATCTTTGAATATTCTAGTTGTGCCACCGGACAACCTTTATGTGGTTGTAAACTAACATTGTGATCAAATGGGGTAGAAACAAATGTGCAATCAAAGTGATCAAATTTCTTTAGCACATTCTCAATATAGTGAGTTTGAGACAAACCAATATTGTCTTTTTCTCTTATGATTTTAATGCCTAAAATCACATCTGCTTTACCTAAATCTTTCATATCAGGTAAGGCCTCATAGTATGATTTTGGGAATGCTTAAAGTCACGAATGAGTTATTTGAACAAATCCGGACAATGCAAAGTGAGGATAGTGAGTTGATGGATAAACGGGATCTGATGCTGTATGGTAAAGATACCAATTTCACATCGAAACTTAGTGGAATGTTGCATTACAAAGGGAGAGTGTGTGTACCTCGTAATGATAAATTACAGAGGAAGATTTTAGAGGAGTCCCATAAGAGTAAAATGAGTTTTCACCCGAGGACCACAAAAATGTATCAAGATTTGAAAACACTGTTTTGGTGGTCTGGGTTGACAAGGGATGTGGCTCTGTCTGTCTCGAGTTGTTTGGTATGTCAGAAGACCAAGATTGAACATCAACGACCAACTGGAGAATTACAACCCCTAGAAATTCCCGTTTGGAAGTGGGATAGTATCTCCATGGATTTTGTATCTGGTTTTCCAAAGACTCAGAGAGGTTATGATTCGATATGGGTGATCGTGGATCGGTTAACTAAATCTGCTCACTTTCTGCCTTTGAACATGAGATACTCGTTGGAGAGATTGGCAGAACTGTATATCCGAGAAATTGTTCGCTTGCATGGAATACCGTCAAGCATTATGTCGGATAGGGATCCCTGTTTCACTTCAAACTTTTGGACTAGTTTGCAAACCGCTCTGGGAACTAAGTTGAAGCTGATTTCAGCTTATCATCTACAAACGGACGGTTAATCAGAAAGGACAATACAGTCATTGGAGGACCTTTTGAGAGCATGTGTCTTAGAACAACCAGGGAGGTGGGATGACATGTTGCCGTTGATCGAATTTACCTACAACAATAGCTTCCATTCGAGTATTGGGATGGCACCTTATGAGGCGTTGTATGGTAGGAAGTGCCGAACTCCAGTGAGTTGGTTCGAAACTGGGGAGCACTTGATATTGGGGCCCGAATTGGTTCAGGAGACGACGGATAAGATCAAGAAAATTCGGGAGAATATGAGGGTCGCCCAGAGTCGGCAGAAAAGCTACTATGACAAGAGGCGAAAACCTCATGAATTCAAGGAAGGGGATCATGTCTTCATGAGAGTAGTCCCGACTACCGGAATTGGTAGAGTGTTGAAATCTCGTAAGTTGACTCCGCGATTTATTGGGCCTTATCAAATACTGAAGAGGATTGGGCCAGTAGCGTATCGAGTTGCCTTACCACCGTTGTTGTCGAATCTCCACAATGTGTTTCATGTATCTCAGTTGAGAAAATATGTTGGAGATCCATCTCATGTGGTTGAGTCGGACCAGATAGAGTTGAAGGATAACCTGACTTTTGCGACGTTGCCTGTGAGAATCATGGATACCAGTATCAAAAGGTTGAGAGGCAAAGAGATTCCTTTGGTAAAGGTGCTGTGGAGTCAATTGGACGAAGGAGACACTACTTGGGAAGTTGAGCAAGAGATGCGGGAGGATTACCCTCATTTGTTTGCATCGAGGTATGTTTAATTTTCGAGGACGAAAATTCTTATAAGAGCGGGAGGATTGTAACACCCAAAATTTTAAGTCTTGAAAATCATAGTATCAACCCTCGGACTCTCGCTTGAGCGAGAGATTCTCGCTTGAGCGAGAGATTCTCGCTTGAGCGAGAGAGGTTCATCTGGGAGGGTGAAATACTCGGCTATACTGGAGGATTCTCGCCTGAGTGAGAGTTGTCTCGCCTGGGCGAGAAATGTCATTTTGGGGCTGTTGCCACTGTGAGATTCTCGCTTGAGCGAGAGGGTCAAATTTGAGTTTTTAAAATGGGTGGGATTTTCTCGCTTGAGCGAGAATCCCTCGCTTAAGCGAGAACCCGATGAGACAACATTTAATGAGAAACCCCTAAACACAATCTAGGGTTTAGAAAAGAAGAAGAGTGAGAGAAGAGAGTTTTTCAAGGGCAAAAAGCTTGGATACTCATCTAAGAGCTTGAGAAGAGGTAAAACTCTAGATTCTAACTCTCTTTTTTTCTCTTAAACTCACTTTGGGTATATTGGATCTCTTCTCAAAAATGAAGAAAAACCATGGAAACTCATCCTTTTGAGTGGTGGTTCATTTTATGTCATTATTACCTTGTAAACTCTTGGTTTAGAGATAGTATCTAAAGAATGGAAAGGGTTGTGGGTCGATTCATGAAAACCCCAAAAACCCTAAAAGTAAAAACGTGGTAAAAGGAGAGAATGAGTAAAATGCTAGAGGTAGAATATGAGTTTACCTCCAAATATTGGAATATGAGATGTTATGCATGTTTTAGATGGTTGAATATTTATGATGAATATTTTGTATAACTAAATGGTGCAATATAAGTTGTTTATGTGATATTTGGAATAAATGACTAACATTGTGTTATGTGGTGGGATGAGGAAAGATCCTAAGGTTGGAGGCGGTGTCGGTGGAACTTGAGAAGTTAACAAGAACCAAACCCAACACTCACTGAGGTAAGGATAAGTCTTTAATTGTACATTTGAACTCGAAAATGTGTATTCTATGATTATGCAATGATTGAGTTGTAAAGTACGCATTTAGTATAAACATATATGTGTGTGTTTATATTAAAGTAGGCGTAAGTTTACGAAAAAGAAAGTATGTGTACTTATGGTTATGTGATTGATTGTGTTGTGAATCACGTAATTAGTATAAACATATATGGGTGTGTTTATACTAATGTGGGCGTGGATTTACTGGAAATGTTTTATGGTGAAATTAATGAAAGGGAAATGTATTTTTAGCCGACCATGAATGGTTAGCAACTCTGGCTTGAGTATATAAGCAAAACTCTGGCTTGAGTATATAAGCAAAACTCTGGCTTGAGTATATAAGCAAAACTTTGGCTTGAGTATATAAGCAAAACTCTGGCTTAAGTATATAAGCGAAACTCTGGCTTGAGTATATAAGCGAAACTCTGGCTTGAGTATATAAGCAAAACTCTGGCTTGAGTATATAAGCGAAACTCTGACTTGAGTATATAAGAAAAACTCTGGCTTGAGTATATAAGCACGTTTTGTTTTAAGAAAAATGAGAATCTGCTTTTAGCTAACCCTAAGGGGTATAGTGACTTTGGCTCAAGTTGTGCAGCAAAACTAAAAAATGAATTTCAAAGATGGTTTACTAACCCTTTTATTTATGTGGATTATCTTAAAATGATGTTTATTGAACTAATGACTTACTCCTTTGCGTGTTCTGTGTTTTGTCATTGATAATCCCATTGCAGATAAATAGGTGATAAGAGGGAGACTCATTTTTGGGAGATTTAGGAGCGCTATATTTTGGATTCATTTATTTGCACTATTCTTGTACATGAGTGCATATTTGATAGTTCATACATTATGTAACTATGAACATATACTAACTTACATGGCGTATAACTCTGGATATGTATAGCTATGGGTATTTTGGAAACCCATAGCTAATTATATGCGGTTGTTACAAAGTTTAATTAATGCGAATTATGTATTTTTGTCGAATGATTTTGTATGTTATATTGAGGTAGATTGCGAAGGGGGAAATAAGATTTGAAGTAAAGATATTAAACTAGTAATGTGAGTTAGGAGGAAATGCATGTAATTGAACTAAATCGAGAAAAAATTTCAAGGGCATAATTTCGGTCCTTACATGTTTCATGTACACCTCTTCATCTAACTCTCCATTTAGGAAAGCAGTTTTAACATCCATTTGATGGATTACCAACTTATAGATGGAAGCTAGTGCTAAAAGCTCTCTAATAGATGCAATTCTTGCAACAGGTGCATAGGTATCAAAATAATCAATACCTTCTTTTTGTGTAAATCCTTTTGCAACAAGTCTAGCCTTGAATTTATCAATGGTACCATCAACTTTCATTTTCTTCGTAAAGATCCATTTACAACCTATTAGTTTGGATCCTGGTGGGAGATCTACTAGTTTCCAAGTTTTATTTCCCATAATTGAGTCTATTTCCTCTTGGATAGCTTCTTTCCAAAAAGCATAATCTTGAGACTTCATTGCCTCATCATATGTTTCTGGATCACATTCTAAATTATAGGAAATTGGTCCATAACTATTGATGGAATCATTTGTTCCTTCAACAAGGAACATAAAGAAGTCTGGTCCATAATTTTTATCTTTTCGGACCCTTTTACTTCTTCTAGGTTCCGAACTTGCCAAAGTATCTTTATCAGATACATTATTTTCTAGGCATTTCATATTATAATGAATAATGTCTTTGGGATTTTGAATTGATGTAAATCTATTTTCTTGGAAAATTGCATCTCTTGACTCAACCACTGTCTTGACAGGATATAAGTCATTTGATTCAATAACCATGAATCTATATGCTTTGCTATTTTCAGCATATCCCAGAAATACACATTCAATTCCTTTCTCACACAATTTCTTTCTTTTTTGGTTCAGGAACTTTTACAATTGCTCTACAACCGCAAACTTTTATATAGTTTAGATTGGGTTTTCTTTTCTTCCAGAGTTCATATGGGGTCACCTTGTTCCTTTTATTAGGAACTCGGTTTAATATATAACATGCAGTTAATATGGCTTCACCCCAATAACCTTTTGACAAACCAGAATAGGATAGCATGACATTAACCATTTCTTCTAACACTCTATTTTTCCTTTCTGCTATTCCATTCTGTTGAGGGGTGTATGGTGCAGTTGTTTGATGCACAATACCAGTAGACTCAAAATAACTAGGATGATAAAACTCTCCTCCCCTATCACTTCTAAAACATTTAATGAAAGTTTCATGTTGAAGTTCTACGTGTGCTTTGAAAATTTTAAATTTTTCTAATACTTCATCCTTAGAGTGCATTAGATAAACAAAACAAAATCTAGTACAATCATCGATGAAAGTAACAAAATATTTTTTACCACCAAAGGTGGGCCAACCATGTAAATCATATACATCAGAATGAATTAAATCTAACACCTTAGAACTTCTTTCAATTCTTTTAAAAGGTTGTCTTGTGATTTTAGTTAACATGCAAGTAGTACATGAATTTAAAGTTTTACTAAGAGCAGAAATTAATTTTGATTTTATCATATCATCCAATTTCCTAAAATTAACATGTCCTAATCGCATATGCCATAAATCATAAGACTCAACAATATAAGCAGAAATCATACTATTATTATTATTGTTAACAACATTACACTTGAACATATTCTCACAAAAATATCCCTTTCCTACAAACATACCCCATTTGGAGAGAATAAATTTATCTCCCTCAAATACATATTTGAAACCATGCTTATTAAGTAAAGGTACAGAAATCAAGTTCTTTCTAACTTCAGGAACATAAAATACATCTTTAAGAGTGAGTGTCTTCCCAGAAGTGAATTCAATTTCAACTGTTCATTTTCCTTTGACTTGAACAGTTGATGCATTTCCCATGTACAAAACACTTCCATCTTCTTTATCGATGGTTTTGAATAGTTCTTTGTTTTTGCACACATGGCGGGTAGCACCAGAGTCTATCCACCAAGAATCAACATCTTCTATCATGTTGAGTTCAGAAATGACCGCAACAAGATTATCTTTTGCTTCACTTGAATTCTTTTTCACGTTCTTCTTTTTCAAGAACCTGCACTCATTTTTAAAGTGTCCTGGTTTCCCACAATGGAAACAACTTCCTTTACTTTTCCTTCTTTTGTTGTCATTACCATTGTGACGATCATGAGACTTATCGAAGTCTCGATTTCTTTTCTTGGAAATTTTATTTGAATTTCCTTCCTCCATCACATGGACCTTTTCATGAGCATTTTGGTTTTTAGTATCATCTTGTTTTCGATACTCTTCTTCTAAGGGAAGGTGATTACCCAATTGCTCAAGAGATATGTCCTCTTTCTTATGCTTCATGGTTCTTTTGAAATCTTTCCATGAAGAAGGGAGTTTATCTATTATGGATGATACAATGATGATTTCATCCATATGCATGTTATGCTGTTTGTAGTTATTGAGAATGCGTTCAATTTCATGCATTTGTTCCATAACAGATCTATTGTCTACCATTTTATAATTATTAAAATGAGAAACAAGAAACTTCTTACTTGTTGTGTCCTCCTACATGTACCTTGATTCCAATTTCTCCCATAGTTCATTTGCAGATTGACTAGTTTGATAAATATCGAACAAGGAGTCGGACATCCTGTTGAGGATATGGCCCATGCATATATAGTCATCATTGTCCCATTTATGTCTCTCTCTTGTTTCTGCAATTGTTTCTCCTTCCAACTCTAACGGCCTTGTGGTGTTAAGAACATATGTCACCTTTAGAGTTGTTAGAAGAAATTTCATCTTCTTTTGCCAGCGAATAAAATTGCCTCCATCAAATTTTTCTAATTTCACAAAATCAGAAGTCATTTCTTTGAGTGATGCAACCATTATCACTAATCGAACCTAAAGATTGTTGGAAAATCTTGATTTTTGGGGAAGATGCTACACCACTTGGACAAAGAAGATGTTGATGGAATTGCACGTCGAAACCTCCAAAGCGTGTGTTAACACACTAACCTTTAGGTTCGATTCGCCCCCACCAATCTAAGTATATTGGATGCAAATGAGATGAACCGCGAATCCCCATCAGGATACTTTGGAAACCTTGATGTGATTTGCACAAGCACAACAAGCGTATCTCTCAAAAGTATTTTACAAATTTATGTTTCCCACAATTCTCTCATGCATTAGAGAAGTGAAGGAAGATTTCTAGGCTTGAATTTTCGGATGTAGATTATGGCTTGGAGGGTCTCTATTTATAGAGAAACTCTTACCACTTGGTGGATTAGAACACATTTGGATTTTACACTGTCTGATCCGAATAGGTATATAATTTAACGTTTCAATAATGAAATGAAAAATTCACATAGCCCAACCGGTAGGCATGCTGCTTGGGAACCAATGCACCCTTGTTCGAATCTCGGCTGATGCACTGTTTCAATTTTAATTTATACGCATTATATAACGTATATATATAATACCTGTTGAGTAAAAGAAAGCTTGGCTGTGTAGCCTAGTGGCAACTAACTTCCCCTTTCAAGCCCGAGTTCGAATGCAAGCAAAGGCATTCAATAATAAGAAGTTCATTCATTTCAATGTAGTCTTGATTCTGCATTCTTTCTTTAACTTTCTTTAATGCTTTGATTCATGCATGTCTTTTCTCATATTTCTTGTTACTCAAGAAAACTTCTTGCATGGCACCTATCATTTTAACATGATATGAGAACAATAATTATACATCTCATTCTGTCCGCTTATGCATCTTCTATTCCAATATTGAACAAAGAATCATCATTATCAATCAATTGAAGGGCATCATTAGCTGCAATTATTTATATGTGTGTTTTTTTGGCTCCTTGGGTTCTCATTAGATGCAATGTTCTAGCAGAGAAGTTAAAGTACGATGATCCACTTTAGGCTGCACAACTTCATGGTGGTTGCATCATTCGGGGCATAATCTTCATTGCCTTGCTTGCCAAGAAACAATATGTTGATGAGATCTATCAAGGGTTCTCTAAGTCTTGCAAAGAAGGAACTTACAATGAACATCTTCAAGATTATTGATGCAAGAGGTGCAAATGAGCACATTGCTATTAGAGCTTGCATTACAATTCAGTATGTTTCCAAATATTTGCAGCATTTTGTTTCTCCTTCTCAATATTCTTTCTCTTTACATGATACCCTTTTATCTTTGGCAATATTCTTTCTTGCAATATCACTTTACATTTTTCCTTTTTCTTGCAATATTCTTTTCTTATTTTCAAAATTCAAGAACTATAGTTGGTTCCATTTCTCCTTTCTTGCCATTCTTGTACATGCAAGCTTTAAAACTTTGGGCTATGTTTTTACTAAAGATGAAGTCTTCATCTATTACCCTTTTTCACCCTCTATCAACACCAACAATAATACTATACACATTATTTTCTTATCTTTTATCAATTATCCCAATTATCTCATTTCTCTATACTCTAATTTCTTTGCCTCTCTCTCATTAAACACACAACATTATTATAGTGTGTATTTTTTCTCATTGAAGCATCACATTAGGATTAAGATTAAGATCCATTTTTTTCACTCTCTTTCATCCATTATGGTTGGTTTGGTTGGTTAAGCTTCTACCAAAGTATGTAGTTAAGCTTTGGATGAAGCTGCTTCACATTCATATTTCAATAGTGAGAGATCAAGATTTGCTCTCCTGGAAGAGGATGTTTTCGAGTATAATCATCATGTTCAACATAATCATTTCAAGCTTGGAATGCTTGATACATTCCATCTTGCGGGGGATGTTAAGATAAATGTGTATAAAGGGGGAATGCTTTCAATTTGTTAGTGGTGATACTTGAGTTAGTTAGTCAAAGTTGTATATAAAGGGCATACCCCTAATCTTTGTAATTCACTCACTTCATCTCATTCATTTTCATCAATGCATTCAATAATGAGAAGTTCATTCATTTCAATTGAGTCTTAATTCTCCATTATTTCTTTAGCTTTCTTTAAAACTTTCTTTCTCATTCATGCATATATTTTTTTTCATCTTTATTGTTAATCAAGAAAACTTCTTGCATGACTTATACCATTTTAACAGTTGTGTTGCCTTTGTAGAAAACCATGAGGGAAGGATCACTAGTATAGGTCAAATTGGTAAATCTCATTTCCCGTCCACGTATAATATGTCTTGTATGTTAAAGGATTAAAACATAATCTACTTAGCATAAGTCACATATGTGACAATGGGATCCCTATTTCATTTAACAAAGATGTGTGTAAAGTCAACGAGTTTGATAGATAACTCTTCTTCACTGATAGATAACTCTTCTTCACTGATAGATAACTCTTCTTCACTACCAAGAGAGAAAATAATATGTAAGATTGACTTAGAAAACTACTCAGATCAAAGTGTACGTTGTCTGTGGCAATTAAAGATGAGCAATGAATTTTAAAAAATGTACACTTAAAAGAGACAATTACTAGATGCAACAAATATCAAATACTCTACATGACTAATATTGGACAACTAAGTGAATAGCATGTTTTTCCACATAAGTCATATTTAATTTTTTCTGAATTAAATTGAATCGATCCTCAAACCAAGTTTTTTTAAAAATGTCCACTCACTGATGATTAGTGTTTCTTATAGGCAAGTGTTAGTATGTTAGTATTTTATGGTGGGTGAGATTTGAACCTTCAAACTCTTTATAATTCTACTCCTTAAGTTTTTCACCCTTACTACTACCACCTTATGACTCTCACTGATGATTAGTGTTGACAAATAGAATATCACTTATGTCTTTATACATGTAATCTCTAATTAAATGGTGACTAATATCCATATGCTTAGTCCTATAATAGCATTAGTATTATCACATATTAAAGATATTTAGCTTAAGGAGATGTTATAGTCTACTCGTCGGTGTTCCGTTCATAACAAATGTAAATAACAACTAGTAAGTAACTGACACATATTCAACTGTAGTTGTTGATAATGCAAAAATGCTTTGCCTTTTGTTGGACTATGAGACAAGATTATTTCCAATAAGTGGCATCTTCCGGTAGTCCTTTTTATTTCAACTATAATTTGGAGGAGAAGCCCCTGATGACAATAATTGGAGGCACATTTCAAGAATAAGGAGTTGTACCAAAATCAAGATAAAAAAAATAGTATGCTTCAGTAATGTTTGGGTTGTGTAATAAGTTAAATGAGCTATATTGTGGCTGGAACTCGAAGGCATGCATATTATATTCCCCCTGTTTTAAATTGTTGAGTTGTTTTAGAGAATTAGTGTTGGGGAAAAAATGGACTTGTCTTTATTGCATGTGAATTAGCCAATTATTAAAACATGTTTGGTCTCATATATGAAATTGGGTTTGCCCATTTTGAGAGAATTTGTTCTCTTGCATTCTTAGTAGGATGACAACGGAGAGGAACACATAGTAATTTCCCATACCCATACTTATAATATTTGCGGGTACTCGTGCATGTATCGGGTATATGCTGGTACCCAAAAGGTTTTTAAGTTTTAATATATATTTATATATTTTGTAATAATTAAAATAAATATTACATAGATAATAAAATTTATGTGCATGTTAAATATAGCATTTATATTTTAAATAGTAAAATTCATTATAAACTAATAATAAAATAAATAATATATAAGTATAAAAAATAAAAAAAATGATATATATAAAATATATAATTAAAAAATAAGTTTATAAATATGTGGGTACTCGCAGGGTGGGTACCATAATACTCGTTCTCACCCATACGTTATTTTTGTGAGTACTCGTTGCGGGTATTTTAGCATGTACCCAAGAGACGGGTTTTTTGTCATCCTTATTCTTATCACAATTTTTGTGGCACCTACTATTACCCTATTTATCCCCTAGGGATGACAATTGATTTGGATGGGTCTGGTTAGTGTACTATATGGATCTGCCCCGTTCTGCGGTGACAATTGGCACGGTTTTGATGAAGACACCAATATCACAAAAAGAAGAAAGGAAGAAGACCGACAAAGACTATCGAAGATAAAACTTCAAGATTTAGAGTCTAAGTCATTAGGTACTTCTATCCTTACAACTCATTTATTTACTTAGATAAAAATACTCAAAAATTGTTTTCAAGAAAATCAAGAAAAACTAAGTGTGAATAAAAATAATTTTCAAAAACAACATGTAACGAGTTACCATACTTGAGTAACAAGTTAAATGAGTGAGAAAAGAGTTTTCAAACCTCTAACATCTATGAGTAATCCATTACAGACTTTGGAGTAACAGATTACCATTTTTAGAAAACAGGGCAATCGATTACTCAAAGTAGTGTAATCGATTACACTAAGGCAAATTCACAAAACTGTCAAATAGTGTTGTTGAGTAATCGATTACTCAAATCCAGTAATCGATTACACTGTGTGAATTTTAAAAAAGATGTTAACAAGATTGTTGGGTAATCGATTACCCATATGCAGTAATCGATTACTGAGAGCTGTTGCATCAGTTTTTCAGATTTCAAGTGATAGGGTTTCACTCCAAACTGATTGCTTTTCATTCCAAACGAAACCTACCCATGCCTAAGGGTATTATGGTTGATTGGAAGCCTATATAAAGGCATTGAAACACTCTCACAATACACAACAACTCCGATATCAAAATCACACAAAGCTCTTGTACTTTTCTGATTTTACTTACACTTTTCAAGCAACCTACTCTTAAACTTTCAAAGTCATTTTGAAGTTGCTTCTAAGTGTTTTTCAAATTGTTAAAGAGCATTATTATCTCAAGTATAGGAGTTGTTATTGGATTGCAAGTTATAGAAATTGTCATATACACTTGTAAGGCAATCCAAGCCAAATTGTACATTCTTCACTTTTGCAAAGTTTACTTTCTTTCACAAGGGTGTGAAGAGAAAGGGTGAGTGACTTGGTATAGTGTTTACCAAGAGTGTAACTTGGTATAGTGTTTACCATGGGTGTTACTTGGAATAGAGTTTTCCAAGGGGATTAGATATAAGTGAGTGTGTAAGGTACAAGGGGATCTCGGGGTGAGATAATTGTAATTGCAACTCATTATATTTAATAAAGGAATCTTTTGCGCGTCAAGAGTACTAGACGTAGCCTTCGGTGGACAAGAAGGTGAACCAGTATAAAACATCTGCGTACTCTCTTTCTCTTCTCTTTGTTATTTACTTATCCTTCCTTAGTCAATATTTTTCTGCATATTATTTCCGCTGCACGTTAACTTTGATATTGCAGAAAAATTGGCCATACTTAGTGCAACAACTAATTCACCCCCCTCTTAGTTGCAATCCCAGTCTTGCAATTGGCACCAGAGCTATTTTTGAGAAAGTTACTCTCAAAATCTGATCCTACTACAACATGGCCTCAAGATCATTCATAGGAGAAGGATCCAACATAAACAGACCTCCAAGCTTTGTTGGAGAGTGTTACGACTTATGGAAAATCAGAATGAGGATTTTCATAGAGTCGCAAGACTTGGATATCTGGAATGTTATCGAGGAAGGACCATACATGCCATTTACCATTGTCAACAGCACAAGAGAGACAAAGCCAAAATCTTCATGAAATGATGAAGATAAAAAGAAGGTGCAATATGATTTGAAAGCAAGGAACATCCTCACATCGACACTTGGAATAGATGAGTTCTTTAGAGTGTCCAACTGCAAATCCGCTAAGGAAATGTGGGACACTTTGGAGACAACTCATGAAGGTACTGGAGAGGTAAAGAGATCGAGGCTCAACCCTTTATCCCAGGAATACGAAATGTTTCGTATGAGACTTGGAGAGAAGATCTCGGATCTTCAAAAGAGATTCACTCATCTCACCAACCACCTTATTTCAATTGGTAAAGTGCTGTCAAATAGTGACTTAAACTTAAAAGTTCTAAGGTCACTAGCAAGAACATGGCAACCAAAGGTAACGACTATTTTCGAAAAAGAAAAGTCTTTCGAAAATGTCCTTGGATGCTTTGTTTGGAAAATTGCAGGAACATGAACTCGAATTGAGTCAACTTGATCAACACGAGGAACTAGAAAAGAAGAAGAAGAATATTTCTCTGAAGGAAAAAGCTGAGAAATATGATTCATCAGAGGATGAAGACGACAAGGAAGAGACTGACGACACGAGCCTCTTCGTCAAAAAGTTTAGCAAGTTCCCAAGAAGGAACTAAGGCGGAAGAATCGGGCAAATAAAGAAGTTCTCCAAAAGCAATGAGGCCTCCACTTCAAATCATAATTTTACATGCTTTGAGTGTGGCAAACCTGGCCACATGAAGATGGACTATCCAAACATCAAGAAGAGTTCTTTCGAAGGAAATAATGAATTAAAGAATGGACGAAGAGCCTACATCGCTTGGGAAGACAACGAAACAAGTTCAGCCTCTGAACCAGAAAGGGAAGAACATGCACATCTCTCTCATGGCATCTCATCACTAAGATGATGAAGAGGTAAATGAATCTCTTCATTTTTCTTCTTCCGAATTACAAACCGCATTTAATGATCTACATGATGAATATATGAAATTGTCTAAAATGTTTATAAAAAAAAAATCTGAATTAGATTCTCTTAGAAACATACCTTCATCATCCTTATGTTTAAATTGCATTACTCTTGGCAACAAAGTTTCTACATTGAGTTTTGAACTCAATAAAATGAACAAGAATAGGAAGAGCTTGAGTAAGATCATTAATGATCAAAGACACTCTATGGACCGAAGAGGTCTTGGCTATGGAAAAAGCCCTGCTCCTAAGAAACAAAGTAAGTCTATCATAACAGACTTTCGGAAAACATGTATCCATGCATCTACACATAGCAAACACAAATCTAGGATACATATGCATCAACCTATCTGCTCTTATTGTAAAAATCATGGGCACACACCAAATACTTGTCATATTAGAAAATATGGTGTTCCCCTAGGATATTTTAAATGGGCTGAGAAAGGATCTAACCATGTAGGACCCAAAACAAGTTGGGTACCTAATATAACTTAACCTGTTTTGCAGGTTGATTTGAGCGCCGCCCGCAATTTATGGTACTTGGATAGCGGTTGCTCAAAACATATGACATGCGATAAAAATAAGTTCTTTGTCCTTACTCCAAGGGACAAAGGCTATGTCACATATGGTGACAACAACAATGGAAGAATTCTTGGAGTTGGTAGAATCGGCAAGCCACCTTCAACAACCATAGAAGGAGTGCTATATGTGGAAGGACTTAAGCACAATCTTCTAAGCATAAGTCAACTTTGCGACAAGGGCTCTCATGTATCATTCTACCCAGATAAGTGCATCATTGAAAGTAAAGAATTTCTAAACTCTAAACTTGTTGGTAAGAGAATTAATAACATTTACATGATAGATATATATTCATCTCTTCCTATAACATGTTTAGTTGTAAATGACATTCATGATGCATGGCTTTGGCATAGGAGAATTGCTCACATTCATATGGACCATTTGAATAAGCTAATCAAGAAAGATCTGGTTGTTGGTTTCCTAAGATGAAGTTTGTTAAAGACAAACTATGTGCTGCATGTCAAATGGGTAAACAAACAAAAACCACTTTTAAGCCAAATCATATGGTTTCTCCGGATAGACCATTGCAGTTACTACACATGGACTTATTTGGTCCTTCAAGGACAAAGAGTCTTGGTGGTAACTATTATGCTCTTGTTATAGTAGATGATTTTTCACGCTACACTTGGACTCTATTCTTAGTACATAAGAATGAGGCATTCAAAGCCTTTAGCACTTACTCTAAAAGAGTCCAAAACGAAAAGTTAGTTAAAATCGCTGCTATAAGAAGTGATCATGGGGGAGAGTTTCAAAATGCTTTTTTTGAGGAATTTTGTGATGATCTTGGGATTAATCACAACTTTTCTGCTCCTAGAACACCACAACAAAATGGTGTTGTAGAGAGAAAGAATCGGTCTTTGGAAGAACTCGCTAGAACAATGTTGAATGAAACTAACCTCCCAAAGTACTTTTGGGTTGATGCGGTAAGCACCGCTTGTTATGTTTCAAATAGAGTTCTAATAAGACCTATTTTAAAGAAAACCCCCTATGAACTCTTCAAAGGAAGAAAACCAAACATTTCACACTTGCATGTATTTGGTTGTAAATGTTTCATCTTGAATAATGGCAAAGAAAATTTAGGCAAATTTGATGCAAAGGCAGATGAAGGAATCTTCCTAGGCTATTCTCTCACGAGTAAAGCTTATAGAGTCTTTAACAAAAGAACTCTAGCCATGGAAGAATCTGTCCATGTCTCCTTTGATGAAACCAATCCTCCAATCAAGGAAAGGTTGACCATTGATGAAGAAAATTTGCCTAACTCTACTTTTAATGAAAATGCTATTATTGAAACTACACCTAATATAGAGCATGTGGAAGTGGATGATAATCCTTCCATACAAGAAGAGCATATTCACTCTGATTTACCCAAAGAGTGGAGAACTCATCGAGATCATCCTATAGACAACATTATTAGCGATATTAACAAAGGTGTTACCACTCGCTTAATGTTAGAAAATTCTTGTCTAAACATGGCATTTGTTCATCAAATAGAACCATCTAAGATTGATGAAGCAATCGAGGATGGACACTGGATTCTTGCTATGCAAGAAGAGTTTAACCAGTTTGAGAGAAACGAAGTTTGAGAACTTGTTCCTAGACCGAAGAATAGGCATGTAATAGGAACTCGCTGGGTATTTCGCAATAAATCAATTGAAAATGATATAATCATTAGAAACAAGGCTAGACTAGTAGCCCAAGGATACAACCAAGAGGAAGGTATAGACTTTGATGAAACCTTCGCTCTAGTTGCTAGACTTGAAACAATTAGACTGCTACTTGCATATGCATGCTCTTTGAACTTTCAGCTTTACCAAATGGATGTAAAGAGTGCGTTCCTTAACGGGTATATACAAGAGGAAGTATTTGTAGAACAACCTCCTGGTTTTGAGGACTACAAACATCCTTCTCACGTATACAAGTTAAAGAAAGCCCTCTATGGCTTAAAGCAAACTCCACGTGCTTAGTATGACCGTCTAACCAACTTTCTAACAGAAAAAGGTTTTACAAAAGGCAAGGTCGATACTAAACTATTTATTAAGAAGATAAATCATCATACTTTACTTGTTCAAATTTATGTTGATGATATTATTTTCGGTTCTACTAATGAAAGTTTGTGTAGTGAATTTGGCAATATGATGCAAGGAGAATTTGAGATGTCTATGATGGGAAAATTAAAATACTTTCTTGGACTCCAAATTAAGCAACTTAGCAATGGAATCTGTAACACCCCGAATTTTAGTCTTTAAAAATTAGAGTATCAGTCCTGGAAGCCTCGCTTGATCGAGAGATTCTCGCTTGAGCGAGAGAGGTGCATTTGGGAGGGTGAAATCTTGGGCTATACTTGAGGATTCTCGCCTGAGCGAGAGTTGTATCACCCGGGCGAGAAATGGCAATTTTGAGTAGTGTAATCGATTACACAGTACATGTAATCGATTACATGTAGATAAAAGCATCAGATATGTGCATTTTACATGATGTAATCGATTACACAATACATGTAATCGATTACATGCAGATAAAAGCATCAGATATGTGCATTTTACATGATGTAATCGATTACACAATACATGTAATCGATTACATGCAGATAAAAGCATCAGATATGTGCATTTTACATGATGTAATCGATTACACAATACATGTAATCGATTACATGCAGATAAAAGCATCAGATATGTGCATTTTACACGATGTAATCGATTACACAATCCATGTAATCGATTACATCTATGCGCTAAGCGTAAATTGCTCACTGTAAGATTCTCGCTTGAGCGAGAATGAGCTCGCTTGAGCGAGAACCCGACGACTGCTCTTTAAAAATAGAAACCCCAAACACATTTTGGGGTTAGAACTTGAAGAGAAGGGAGAGAAGGGAGCTTTTCAAGAGCAAGGAGCCTTAGGACTCATCTTAGAGCTTGCGAAGAGGTAAACCTCTTGTTTCTAACTCTTCTTCTTCCTCTCTAACTTGTTTTTTTGGGTACGTTAGATCTATTTTCAAAATATGAGAAACCATGGAAACTCATCCGTTAGAGTTATGGTTCGTTTTAGGTTGTTTTTCTCTTGTAAACTCTTGGTTTAGAGTTGCTATTTGATGAATGGAAAGGTTTTGTGGGTTGTTTATGAAAACCCCAAAATGAGAATATGAGTAAAGAGAGAAATAGATGAATATGTATGTTTTAGATGTTTGGAAACTCGTATTGAAGTAGTTTTTGAAACCTTGAAAATATGTAAATATCTTGTATGTTTGATGAGGAAATACGAGTTATTTATGTGGTATTTTGAATAAATGATTGACATTGTTGTTATTGGTGGAAATGAGGAAAGATCCTAAGGTTGGAGGAAATCGCGGAGGAGACTTTTAAAGTTACTCGGAACCGATCCCCAACACTCACAAAGGTAAGGGATAAGTGTCTCTAAATCATACTTGCTGATATGAATGAGGTATGTGAAAGAGGTAATGGTTTAAAATGATACGTTTGTAATTTATGCATTATATTGGAAAATGCATGGCTTTTCTGTTATGGTAATGAAAGTAAAATTGTTGGGGGAGGCCCAATGAAAAGATGACTCCGATGAAAGTAACATTGTTGGGGGAGGCCCAATGAAAAGATGACTCCGATGAAAGTAACATTGTTGGGGGAGGCCCAATGAAAAGATGACTCAAATGAAAGTAACATTGTTGGGGGAGGCCAAATGAAAAGATGACTGAAATGAAAGTAACATTGTTGGGGTAGGCCCAATGAAAAGATGACTCCGATGAAAGTAACATTGTTGGGGGAGGCCCAATGAAAAGATGACTCAAATGAAAGTAACATTGTTGGGGGAGGCCCAATGAAAAGATGACTCCGATGAAAGTAATATTGTTGGAGGAGGCCCAATGAAAAGATGACTCAAATGAAAGTAACATTGTTGGGGGAGGCCCAATGAAAAGATGACTCCGATGAAAGTAACATTGTTGGGGGAGGCCCAATGAAAAGATGACTCAAATGAAAGTAACATTGTTGGGGGAGGCCCAATCAAAAGATGACTCAAATGAAAGTAACATTGTTGGGGGAGGCTCAATGAAAAGATGACTCCGATGAAAGTAACATTGTTGGGGGAGGCCCAATGAAAAGATGACTCCGATGAAAGTAACATTGTTGGGGGATGCCCAATGAAAAGATGACTCAATTGAAAGTAACATTGTTGGGGGAGGCCCAATGAAAAGATGACTCGGAGTAATGAAAGTCATATGCATGTTATAGGATATATAGTATGGGATATATATTCTATAAGGTGAATATGAAGGATGAGAACTGAATGTCAAAATGAAAGTCATATGCATGCTATAGGATATATAGTATGGGATATATATTCTATAGGGTGAATATGAATGATGAGAAACGTGAATGTCACATGAAAGTCATATGCATGCCATAGGGTATATAGTATGGGATATATATTCTATATTGTGAATATGAATGACGAGAAATGACATGAATGCTGTATGCATGTTATAGGATATATAGTATGGGATATATATTCTATAGGGCGAATATGAGCGATAAAAAGGAAGATGTTGAGAAAGAAAGTAATATACATGCTATAGGATATATATTATGGGATATATATGTTATAGGGTGGGTATGAAGAACGAGACCAATGATGTTTCGAACGAACGTAATATGCATACTATAGAATATATATTATGGGATATATACACTATAGGATGAATATGAGTAAAGTGGAAATTAAAGGAAAATGATTTGAATGTTTATAATTTCGTATGTGTGTTTATGAATTACATCAAAGCTTGATTGTATTTGAATGTGAATTATCATGTGATGTTAGTTTGAACTAATGACTTACTCCCTTTTGTTTTGCGTGTTGTTTATGATAATCTCATTGTAGGTAAATGAAGGATTTTGAGGATGAAGCTCAAATAGGAAGTCTTTGTGTCTATTTACTTGAGTGTCTTTATTGCTATTCGACGTTGTAGTTGATTCGATAGCATTTTGGGATAAATGTAATCTGATTAGGATAATATGGTGACATGTAGTTATGGACGTTATAACCTTGGAAAACCCGTAACTGGATGTATGTGGTAAATGTTATCTAAATGAATTATGTTTTTTCGCAACATAAATTTGTATGATAATATAATAGGGTAAAGGGTATTTTCAAAGAGTGATACTTGAGAGTTTTCAATGAAGGTGACGACTGTATGTAAGAAAGGATTAAAATAAATGAAAAATTTTCAAGGGTAGAAAATCGGGTCGTTACAATATGGTATTAGAGCATAGTTAGTCCTGCGGCCTAGGGTATGGCCTTACTTGCTTCTTTGTATCTTGTAATTGATGGGACTATGTGGTTTAAGTGAACTGTTGTGTGGTTATGTGCTGATTTGTCTGGTTTGATAGTTAGCTTACTGACTAGTACATGAGTACAGGTATGCATGGCTGAAAGAGGAAGAGAAATGAGCTAGAATACTTCTGATGATCTCTTGGCATAGATGTTAGAGGTGCTTCAGGGCATGAATGAAAACTTACGAAATTTGAATCGGAGCGTAGCTCCAGGTCCAGGCTCTCTGTCCCAAAGCGGATTCGCTCTGAATGCTGCTATTGAGTGGGCCCTAGGAATGGGGTGTACTAACATGAAGGCGGATGGAGTGGCGACCTCCAAATCCAATTTCCCCAAGAGCGTCGGGCCTCATAGAAACTTTGTGCACGAAAGGGGCAAGGACAAGATGTTTCCCGAAGAGCAAGAGCTTTGTCTTTCACCTGCTGGCACTCGGAGGTACACATCGCATGGGCCAAGGACCCATGCAAATGCCGGAGGATCACGGCTAAACTCCCCATCCTGGTGCAGCAAGTGTAATCGAAAACATGATGGAGGATTATGTTTTGGAACGACAAATCGCTGTTCTCGTTGCAAGGAGACCAGACATGTCAAGAGGTATTGTCCTATGTCACGGCAGAGTATGAATGCCATGGAGACTGGATGACCTCAATCTATCGGCAGAGTGGTTACCATGTATGGTGCAGGGACATCAGGTGTTGATGATCCGACGAGAGGTAAATTGCATGGTGACAGGTATTCCTTGTTTAGTGTTGTTGAATTCGGGAGCGACACACTCCCTGATATATGTGTTAAATGTGAAAAACTGGCTGAGATTGCAAACTGAGTCAGTACTTCCGACTTGGTCGTGACCACCCAATCTATGTGCTGGTGGTGGTGTCGACGTTTATGTTCTAGTGTCCGATTGTGGTAAATGGTGTGATATTTACCGTAGATTCAGTCTGCTTGTCGTTATCCCAGTTAGATATAATTTTGGGGATGGACTAATTGTCAGCAAATCATGTTGTGATTGAATAGTGCTGACAAGGTTGTGGCGGTTAGGGATCTGTGCGAGATCTCTGACCAGGCTAGTGGTTTGGTGCCAGTGTCAACTGAGAAAGTCAGAACTCTACTTCGAAAAAGGGATCGGTATTTATTCAGTAAATGTCACGAGAGGACATTTAAGAACTCGTTAGTATTTCAAGATGTTAAGATTTGAAAGAACTATTTATTTTGTCTTGGAAAGTGGACTTTCGTCTATGAATGATTGACTTTTATAATAAGTATGCTGACAAGAAAAATGTCTAAGTCGGGGATGCTTGTTTTCTCTTATGAGTTGTTAAAGGTTAACTCCTTTTGTTGGCTTTTGGGTGTACACGTATGCTAAGTGATGAAACTCATATTTCGAAAATGAAATCGAGGTTGGATAAATTACCTAAATGTCCGTGCGACTAATGCGTTTACATGGACGTTGACGGTTTGGATGTGTTATTGTTTTGAGGTGACCTAGGGTTGGTAATCAAAATCGATTCAGTACGAAAAAGTTATTTTTGATTCTCGTGCATGAGGCTTCTAGTCAAGAAAATGTGATTTTTGTTAAAGAGGAGTGCGCGCTGTAGCAAATGTATCTTGGTAGTGAACACCAAATTAGGTGCGGGGATGTTGAACCTCAAAAAAAAAACTTATTTTTATCGGGAGTGTCTCAGTGTACGGTTGGGGTAAATGGTAGAACCTTTACCATAGTGTTGATATGCGCAATGACGTCCTAGCTGGATTTAATCCTAGAAATGGACTAGCGGTCAGCAAATCGTGTTATGTTTAACTATGTGAAATTGTTGAGGTGAAGATTTAAATTTGGTATGCATTGATATGTATTTGTATGCTAATGGGGTAAGACTTATGCTGATAGTCGAGGAAAGAGGCTAGTCGAGTTGTTTACCCCATTGATGTGATGAATACATTTTATTAGACGTGAAACTTTTGGTCTCGAATGACCGGTTCTTTTGCGGTAGGACATTGGCAATGCATGAAATAGTGGTGGTGTACCTAAGTGGTCTGCATTGAATGTTGTCCCAGCGAAAGTTGTTGCTGTTTCGTGAACGTCAGTAATGACGGTGTACGAGTGTGATGTAGCCATATGAGAGAAGGAGTTTTGGGTTGTGTTGAACTGATTATGTAAACTTTGTTTCATAAGTCGTGGATTCAAACCGTTTTCGAAAATCCTTTTCTTTGGGTGAAACATAGTCTGTGGCTAAGAAATGATTTAGTCTTATGTTGGAGAATTCTGAAATTTTAGCAACCATCTCGGGATAAGTATGAAGTTGTTAAGAAAATTTATTGATAAAAGACGCCCATGTATTTCTGGGCATAATGCGAGTGGGTTAATAAGTTTATTTTGCTGACGGAATTGGAGTGACCAAACCGAACGCAAGTTGTAGGTCGAGTGTTGGTCGACTTGTGCTTGCCGATTGGTAACGTAATACCTAGTTTTGGTGTGAATAAATGGTTTTATGGTTTCAGTGGAGGCTAGAAATTGGTAATTTCTTTAGACGATAAGATTTGATGGTAGAAATATTTGATGTAATTAGACAATTATTGGATAGTTGAATTGTGTACGATGGATGAGACACTAAGAGTCCTATTGTGTAAGTACTTTGTTGATTGAGTGAAATGGAATTGTGCTAGATTCTGGAGTGGAGATGAAACTAGCTAGTGTATGATGGATGTTAAAAGACGCATTTAGATAGATATGAGATAAGGAGTTCCCCATTCGCTAAAGTTCGAGAATGTCATCGAAATTCTTAACGTATGTTAGGATTGATAGATGGATAGGTGCTAGATACCTATGGTTCTTGACAAGTGTAGGAAAGATCTTTAGTCTATATTACGGTTTAATTCTCAGGGCATTCGGGATATTAAAGGCTGAAACCTTAATATTTGGACATTTATGAGTTAGTTCATGAATTGGTGGGTGATGTCACGGTTTAGTGGTGTATGCCCTTAGTGACTGATTAAGTAATCTTAATGGATTAGAGAATCGATTATGATTTTGGTGGAGTATCCTTGTGCCTAAGGTCTAGGTGATGATTTTGATTTCCGAGGTATGTTTAATTTTCGGGGACGAAAATTCTTATAAGAGGGGGAGGATTGTAACACCCCGAATTTAAGTCTTTAAAAATTAGAGTATCAGTCCTGGAAGCCTCGCTTGATCGAGAGATTCTCGCTTGAGCGAGAGAGGTGCATCTGGGAGGGTGAAATCTTGGGCTATACTGGAGGATTCTCGCCTGAGCGAGAGTTGTATCACCCAGGCGAGAAATGGCAATTTTGGGCAGTGTAATCGATTACACAGTACATGTAATCGATTACATGCAGATAAAAGCATCAGATATGTGCATTTTACATGATGTAATCGATTACACAATACATGTAATCGATTACATGCAGATAAAAGCATCAGATATGTGCATTTTACACGATGTAATCGATTACACAATCCATGTAATCGATTACATCTATGCGCTAAGCGTAAATTGCTCACTGTAAGATTCTCGCTTGAGCGAGAATGGGCTCGCTTGAGCGAGAACCCGACGACTGCTCTTTAAAAATAGAAACCCCAAACACATTTTAGGGTTAGAACTTGAAGAGAAGGGAGAGAAGGGAGCTTTTCAAGAGCAAGGAGCCTTAGGACTCATCTTAGAGCTTGCGAAGAGGTAAACCTCTTGTTTCTAACTCTTCTTCTTCCTCTCTAACTTGTTTTTTTGGGTACGTTAGATCTATTTTCAAAATATGAGAAACCATGGAAACTCATCCGTTAGAGTTATGGTTCGTTTTAGGTTGTTTTTCTCTTGTAAACTCTTGGTTTAGAGTTGGTATTTGATGAATGGAAAGGTTTTGTGGATTGTTTATGAAAACCCCAAAATGAGAATATGAGTAAAGAGAGAAATAGATGAATATGTATGTTTTAGATGTTTGGAAACTCGTATTGAAGTAGTTTTTGAAACCTTGAAAATATGTAAATATCTTGTATGTTTGATGAGGAAATACGAGTTATTTATGTGGTATTTTGAATAAATGATTGACATTGTTGTTATTGGTGGAAATGAGGAAAGATCCTAAGGTTGGAGGAAATCGCGGAGGAGACTTTTAAAGTTACTCGGAACCGATCCCCAACACTCACAAAGGTAAGGGATAAGTGTCTCTAAATCATACTTGCTGATATGAATGAGGTATGTGAAAGAGGTAATGGTTTAAAATGATACGTTTGTAATTTATGCATTATATTGGAAAATGCATGGCTTTTCTGTTATGGTAATGAAAGTAAAATTGTTGGGGGAGGCCCAATGAAAAGATGACTCCGATGAAAGTAACATTGTTGGGGGAGGCCCAATGAAAAGATGACTCCGATGAAAGTAACATTGTTGGGGGAGGCCCAATGAAAAGATGACTCAAATGAAAGTAACATTGTTGGGGGAGGCCCAATGAAAAGATGACTCAAATGAAAGTAACATTGTTGGGGGAGGCCCAATGAAAAGATGACTCCGATGAAAGTAACATTGTTGGGGGAGGCCCAATGAAAAGATGACTCAAATGAAAGTAACATTGTTGGGGGAGGCCCAATGAAAAGATGACTCCGATGAAAGTAACATTGTTGGGGGAGGCCCAATGAAAAGATGACTCAAATGAAAGTAACATTGTTGGGGGAGGCCCAATGAAAAGATGACTCCGATGAAAGTAACATTGTTGGGGGAGGCCCAATGAAAAGATGACTCAAATGAAAGTAACATTGTTGGGGGAGGCCCAATCAAAAGATGACTCAAATGAAAGTAACATTGTTGGGGGAGGCCCAATGAAAAGATGACTCCGATGAAAGTAACATTGTTGGGGGAGGCCCAATGAAAAGATGACTCCAATGAAAGTAACATTGTTGGGGGAGGCCCAATGAAAAGATGACTCCGATGAAAGTAACATTGTTGGGGGAGGCCCAATGAAAAGATGACTCGGAGTAATGAAAGTCATATGCATGTTATAGGATATATAGTATGGGATATATATTCTATAAGGTGAATATGAAGGATGAGAACTGAATGTCAAAATGAAAGTCATATGCATGCTATAGGATATATAGTATGGGATATATATTCTATAGGGTGAATATGAATGATGAGAAACGTGAATGTCACATGAAAGTCATATGCATGCCATAGGGTATATAGTATGGGATATATATTCTATAGTGTGAATATGAATGACGAGAAATGACATGAATGTTGTATGCATGTTATAGGATATATAGTATGGGATATATATTCTATAGGGTGAATATGAGCGATAAAAAGGAAGATGTTGAGAAAGAAAGTAATATACATGCTATAGGATATATATTATGGGATATATATGTTATAGGGTGGGTATGAAGAACGAGACCAATGATGTTTCGAACGAACGTAATATGCATATTATAGAATATATATTATGGGATATATACACTATAGGATGAAGATGAGTAAAGTGGAAATTAAAGGAAGATGATTTGAATGTTTATAATTTCGTATGTGTGTTTATGAATTACATCAAAGCTTGATTGTATTTGAATGTGAATTATCATATGATGTTAGTTTGAACTAATGACTTACTCCCTTTTGTTTTGCGTGTTGTTTATGATAATCTCATTGTAGGTAAATGAAGGATTTTGAGGATGAAGCTCAAATAGGAAGTCTTTGTGTCTATTTACTTGAGTGTCTTTATTGCTATTCGACGTTGTAGTTGATTCGATAGCATTTTGGGATAAATGTAATCTGATTAGGATAATATGGTGACATGTAGTTATGGACGTTATAACCTTGGAAAACCCGTAACTGGATGTATGTGGTAAATGTTATCTAAATGAATTATGTTTTTCCACAACATAAATTTGTATGATAATATAATAGGGTAAAGGGTATTTTCAAAGAGTGATACTTGAGAGTTTTCAATGAAGGTGACGACTGTATGTAAGATAGGATTAAAATAAATGAAAAATTTTCAAGGGTAGAAAATCGGGTCGTTACAGAATCTTTGTAAGTCAGTCCAAGTATTGCAAAGACTTGTTGAAAATATTTGAGATGGATGACTGCAAGCCGATTGCTACTCCTATGGGATCAAGTACATACATCGATGTTGATGACGCTGGAAAATGTATTGAAATATCTAAGTATCGAGGTATGATCGGATCTCTTTTATATCTTACTACCAGTAGACCTGATATAATGTTTAGTGTATGTCTTTGTGCGCGATATCAATCTAAGCCCAAAGAGTCACATCTAGTTGTCGTTAAGAGAATCATGAAGTATCTCAAAGGCACAACCGATGTTGGACTGTGGTATCCCAAGGGAAGCGTATGCGAATTGGTTAGCTTCTCGGATTCAGACTTTGCAGGATGCAAGTCTGAGAGAAAAATTACAAGTGGTACTTGCAACATTCTATGGAATGCTTTAGTTTCTTGGTCCTGTAAGAAACAAGCTTGTGTTGCCTTAAGCACCGCTGAAGCGGAATATATTTTTGCCGGTAGTTGTTGTGCACAAGTGTTGTGGCTCAAACAACAATTATGAGATTATGGCTTAAACTTAGGCTGCACACCCTTGAAATGTGACAATACTAGTGCTATTAATCTCACCAAAAATCTGATTATGCACTCAAGAACCAAACACATTGATATAAGACATCATTTCCTTAGGGACCATGTCCAAAAGAAGGATGTGTTGGTAGAGTTCATTGATACTCATAACCAACTAGCAGACATGTTTACTAAACCGCTAGCAAAAGAACATTTTTATAAGATTAGACGAGAATTAGGCATTCTCGATGAAGCTTACTTGTCATAACATGTTTAAATATTTATATGCATGCTTCATTGTTTATATTCAATGCCTACTTGATCTTAAATTGTGTGTTTTATACTTTAAATTTCAAGTTTTTAGAGCCAAAAATCACTTTCAACATCAGTGGGGAGAAAATTGGTTACAGTAATCGATTACTGGAAACCAAGTAATCGATTACTCAGTCCTACTGTTGAAAATTTTAAATTTTTGGAAGTGAGTAATCGATTACTCACTCAGTGTAATCGATTACTCTGTGCAGTTATATATATGAACTGCTGCATTTTTCAGAAATTCTCCATTCTTTCTCTTTCCTGTAACTCGAAGGTTTCCCTCTATAAACCCTCTAAATCTCTAAAAACCTCATTTCTACTCCGTTTTGATTGATTTTTGTTGCAAATCACATCACATTTTCAATTCTAAACACTTCTACACCCTCTATTTCGTGATTTGTGGCCTAATTAAAAAAAACCCCAAATTTCCAAAAACCCTAAACCTTCAAACACTAACAATGACTTCATATTCAAAAAGACCATGTTCTTCAAAGTCTAAGCAAGGAGAATCAACTACGGGGCTTCTTGCTAATGACACTCAAAGGAAGGTCTTCGAGGAAAACTTCCATGGACGCGCCATATTCACTCCTAAGTATGGTAACATTGGGAACTTTGAGTTTGAAGATTTTCTTTTTCTTTATCTTTTGCGGCAACAAAAACTTTTTGACTTTTACTGCGAATCGAATGATATTTACCCAGAGCTTGTTCGCGTATTTTACTGCAACATGAACTTTAGGAAAAATCATATGACTTCCCATGTTAAGGGAAAGGACATTGTTTTGGATATGAAAACTTTTAGTTCTATTTGCTGTGATATACCGATGATAGGTGACATTATTGGGTTCGGCCTGGTATATGAATGAGATGATTACGATCGCAAGAAATTCTATCTTTCCATTTGTAGAATTTCTAAGGAGGAAATAGAAAGGCGAAAGCAACAAAGCCTTGGAGAGACTGTTAAGAACAGGGATATCCTCTCTGCTGGATATCTCACGCTGGAAGATCGTTTGATCCATTATTTTCTTTCCTATGTTATTTTGCCAAAATTTTCAAACCATTCGCAAATAAGTGACATAGAGCTCCAATTGATGCATGCTATCAAGTTTAACATCAAAATTAATTGGACTAAGATAATAATGAATCAAATGTGGCATGTTCGCGGCTCCCAAAGTCCGTTGCCCTATGCCATCTTCATTACCAAAATTCTAGAGCATTTCGGCGTACCTTTAGAAGGTGAGACCAAAGTGACACTAAATCTTCGCGAAAACTAGGTTGATATTGAGGTTGTCCACAAGATGAGATTCGTTATAGATCCTATCACTCGTCGAACCTACAAGCATCGTACCGACCGCCAACCTGCTCCTACCGACGAACCAGAACCTACTGCTGCACCAAACCTTCTTCGTCTGCTGCTATGCCCACTAATCAGATGATTATGGATGAATTGGTTTCTCTTCGAGGCTACATCACCACAAGGATGGATGCTTTCGATACTCAGAGTCACCAAATCCATTATGAACTTCATCGTCTCTCTTCGAAGCTAAGAAACATGGATGTTGATGAAGACAGTTCTGAGCCCGAGTCTTAGATTATTTTATCTAGGTTTCTGATTCTGTAATGACTATGGCTGTGTATTTTCCATTTTGCTTTTGAACATTGTTTGGGTTATTTCTAATGCTTTTGAACATTGTTTGTGTATGAACATCTTATTTTCGTTGTTATGAAATGTGTTTATGTTTCATACACGGTGTTAATTATGCTTATATATTGGTACTTGAACTTTCATATACTATGAACTATTGTATGCTATGCTCTGCAAATGTCTATTGTGCTAGTCTCTTGGCTTTTCTTCTTTTTGATGAAGTCAAAAGGGGGAGAAAAGTTGGGAGGTGTGTATTTTCTGTTAATATTCTTTTAGGCACATAATTCCAAAAGAAAGGGAGAGCATACATGCATACATATAGGGGGGGGGGGGGGGGGGGGGGAATACTCAAGACAAGTCAAGATATATCATCAAGTATACTTCTCTTAGAAAATTACACTTTCAAGAAGACATTGGCTTGTCATCATTAAAAAGGGGGAGATTGTGAAGAAGATCTTGCTCCTGACCTTGACACGGTTTTGATGAAAACACTAATATCACAAAAAGAAAAAATGAAGAAGACCGACAAAGACTATCGAAGATAAAGCTTCAAGATTTAGAGTCTAAGTCTTTAGGTACTTTTATCCTTACAACTCATTTATTTACTTAGATAAAAATGCTCAAAAATTGTTTTCAAGAAAATCAAGAAAAACTAAGTGTGAACAAAAATCATTTTCAAAAACAACATGTAACAGGTTACCATACTTGAGTAACAAGTTACATGAGTGAGAAAAGAGTTTTCAAACCTCTAACAACTATGGGTAATCCATTATAGACTTTGGAGTAACAAATTACCATTTTTAGAAAACAGGGTAATCGATTACTCAATGTAGTGTAATCGATTACACTAAGGCAAATTCACAAAGCTGTCAAACAGTGTTGTTGAGTAATCGATTACTCAAATCCAGTAATCGATTACACTGTGTGAATTTTCAAAAAGCTGTTAACAAGATTGTTGGATAATCGATTACCCATATGCAATAATCGATTACTGAGAGCTGTTGCATCAGTTTTTCAGATTTCAAGTGAAAGGGTTTCACTCCAAACTGATTGCTTTTCATTCCAAACGAAACCTACCCATGCCTAAGGGTATTATGGTTGATTGGAAGCCTATATAAAGGCATTGAAACACTCTTACAATACACAACAACTTTGATATCAAAATCACACAAAGCTCTTATACTTTTCTGATTTTATTTACACTTTTCAAGCAACCTACTCTTAAACTTTCAAAGTCATTTTGAAGTTGCTTCTAAGTGTTTTTCAAATTGTTAAAGAGCATTATTATCTCAAGTATACGAGTTGTTATTGGATTGCAATTTATAGAAATTGTCATATACACTTGTAAGGCAATCCAAGCCAAATTGTACATTCTTCATTTTTGCAAAGTTTACTTTCTTTCACAAGGGTGTGAAGAGAAAGGGTGAGTGACTTGGTATAGTGTTTACCAAGAGTGTAACTTGGTATAGTGTTTACCAAGGGTGTTATTTGGAATAGAGTTTTCCAAGGGGATTAGATATAAGTGAGTGTGTAAGGTACAAGGAGATCTCGGGGTGAGATAATTGTAATTGCAACTCATTATATTTAATAAAGGAATCTCTTGTGCGTCAAGAGTACTGGACGTAGCCTTCGGTGGACAAGAAGGTGAACCAGTATAAAACACCTGCGTACTCTCTTTCCATTCTCTTTGTTATTTACTTATCCTTCCTTAGTCAATATTTTTCTGCATATTTTCGCTGCACGTTAACTTTGATATTGCAGAAAAATTGGCCATACTTTGTGCAACAACTAATTCACCCCCTCTTAGTTGCAATCTCAGTCTTACATGGTTAGTGTACTATCTGGATCTGCCCCGTTCTGCAATTTTGTGACCCAGACTCGTGCATGTACCAAGTCCATCTATCACCCACTAGTCTTTGGGTACGCAACAGATCCATGAGTACATAGAAATTCATTAAATATTTAAAAAGTTCCAAACAATTTATACATTTGTGTACACCTTCTCTACAATCATGTATGTTATTTTAGACACTCAAAATAAGAAGAAAATGATGAGATTGCAAGAGGAGTCAATGTGAAAGGTTGCAATAGAGATCTTCTGATTTGGTTCGATGAAGACATAGACGCTATGGAAAAGCTTGAAGTCAATGACAAGTCAACATACAAAATATCAAAACTCAAAGTCATCTTAGACTTAGGGAAGTTACTTTTATATTTTTAGAAGTCCTAAGATGTTTGTTTAGTTGAGTTTAGATAGGTAAACCCAAGGATGGAAATCTCACATAAGCCTTAAAATGTTTTTAATTAAAATGAGTCATCATCCATCCATATTTTGATTAGGTTGCATTAAAATGATAGAATTTTCAAAATCATTTATTGCCTCAACTTATAGTAGGGTTGCTTTAAAACTAAGAAACTATTTTATGCTTAACTGTTTAATTGATTATATGTTGCATTAATTGATTATGTAGTTATGGAAACCTGGTAGTCGATTAAGCTAAGAGTTAATCGATTAATAGGAGTTATAGTAGCTACCATCTTGAAATTGCTGATGTCGTTAATCGATTAAGTATGAATTTAATCGATTAATTGAAGTTCTAGTAGCTAAACATCATGAATTTCTTGGTGCCACTAATCGATTAAGTTACTTGTTAATCGATTAAGTTCAACAAAAGTCTGTTATTTTTAAAAATCGTTAATCGATTATTCATTGGGTTAATCTATTAAACTCTGTTGAAATCAATTAGCTATATAATCTGTTTTTCCATAATTTTTGCTCAGAAATTACAACCTAAAATTTTTATGTCTGGTTAAGATTCTCTGAGCGAATTTTTGTCATAGAAAAACTTGTGAAAAGTTTCTTGTTTTGATATAGGTCTTAAGTATTTCAATCTATTGAATTTGAGTGCAAACCAAAATCTTGTTTTTACAAACCTTGTCATATTCACTCACTTAGACTATAGGTTGTGTGAGGGATTTATTCTTGGGTTTGTAGGAATCATTGTTTAGGTGCTTTTGTTACAATATTTTTTATCTTTTCAAGAAGAGTTGATATCTCTAGAAATAGAGAAGTTGTGAGGATCACTAGATGAGGTTAGGTGATTAATTCTTTGTAAGCAAGTATCTTGGTAGAGAGTGAGAAGAGAGTTGATTGTACCGTTAGAAGTTGCGAGGATAGCCATTAGAAGCGGGCGTGTTGAACTCAAGCTTGTCTTAGAGACTCTAGGTCCAAGAGGGAAAAACTCGTGTCTATTTGGAAGTGTGGTTGTAAAACAATATTCCTTATAGTACAGAAAAATCTCCCAAGATCAGAAGGGGAAACCTGAATATAGGTTGCACGTGGACAAACAAACGAACCAGGATAAAATTCCGACTCACGATTAAGTAACAAAAGCACCTAAACATTGTGTATTCATTGTGTGCTTTGATAAATTGCTTGATATATACTACGATTAAGTGCTTTTATGTGTATATTATGGATAAATCTCAGTTAGCAGTCTGTGTCAATTAATCAATGAATTTTGCGCTGCTTGTGAATCAAGAAACTATTTTTGGTTGTAAATTTTTCAGTACAGGATAATCGATTATACTTGTAAGCAACTGATTACCAGACTCTGTCAATAATCGATTATACATTCTGATTAATCAATTAACCAGTATATTTTTTCACTTTTGTTGTATATCGGAAAAAGCAGTAAAAGTGGTCCGCTACACCTATTCACTTCTCCCTCTAGGTGTAATTGCTCTTGTGGTACCCCAACAAAGAATGATAACAATTACAAAACATAATTAAAGTTAAAGTACACAATTTTAAATTGCCACTTAAATAAATCTTTTTACTAAAAGCACATAATTTAGAATAAGACAATAAAACATATCAAGTGTATAACATTCCTCCATTAACATAACATTATATCATAATTATGTATAAAAAAATAGAACATCACTTTAACAACATAACATTAAAATTATGATCTCAACTATCCGCAGGTCCAAAAATACAAACTCATACACTATCCATTAGGTATTACCGACATATAATCGTGGGTTCGAGTATCCATTATCATCCCTATTTATAAGTTCATATTGTCCTAAAGGTCAGATGTAGAGATTATATTATATTAACCATCCAGTTTTTTTTTATAGTATTTATTATTTTTTGTGTCAGTATGCCTTTTATCAGTTTATGTTTGAGAAATATGTATAAACTATACTTTTTATTTCCTTGAATATATTACTCTATAAGTTAGTTTGAATAATTATTGGTAAATGGCTCATAGACTCATATCCTTCTATTTATAATACATTTTTAAGTCATACAAAGTTTCATCAAAACCAAACTTATAAGACTGCAAGCATCGAAAAAGTTTACAAGAAAAAAATCAGCGTAATTGTATAGAGAAGTCATAGAACTTGATTGCTCGACAATAGCATGGACTTTCCAAAAAGAATAATTCATAACTTATTATTAATATACTAAACTAGAATTTTTATTTAACCACGGTCATTTAATAACACTTTTTTAGTACAACATTGTTAAATATGAGATGGAAGATCATTAACAACACATTTTTAAATGAGCATTATTAATATGGATATGCGGATATAAAATCAATAGTATATATATGTAAATGAACGTTGTTGAATTAGTGTTGGCTTGAGTTAGTTTTTTTAAGCAGACGGTGTCAATTGGAATCTATTCAACGTCGCTATCATAAATGAACGATGTTGATTAAATATCATCTACAACACTTTCTTCAACTAGCGCTGTTGATTGATTGAGTATGATGTTTAAATATCATAACAATTAACGATTTTTAAATGACATTCTCTCATGTATTAAAGTGTTCATTCCCCAAAATTCTTATCTTTAATTAGTTTTTTGTAACAGCAATCTTTTGTCAAGTCTTGAAGTCTTTCTCCTTCCATAATAATGTTCCCATTAAAACGGGATTTGAATGATGGACATCGTTTTCCACATTGGAATGTTGATGAGCGTGAATGTTGGGTTTAATAAGAGGAACAGATTTTGTGGGAAAGACTTCAAGTCTTTGCCGTATATTTATACCACACGTTTTCTTGGTTGATTGTGTCCGATCTCCTCTCACCTAACAAATTCGCAGCAACCTTTGTATTGTTTTTATTTACCTATTGTGCGTGATCTCCATTATTATCTGCAGTTGGTTATTGTATTGTTTTGTAATAAAAATATTTTTACAACACATTAGAAACATAGTGGCACAAGCTAAAATCCTGCTTTGTATTTGCTAAAATCCTGGCAAAATATGCTTAACAAAAATCAACAAATATCACATGTTTCAACAACAAAAATCATAGTACATGGCCATACTTAATTAAACTATAATAAGTAATATAAAAATATTATTTTATATTTTGAAAAGATCAATTTTAACTAAGTGTCACATTTTAATTGAATTGACACACAAATGGAAACAAAGATCTTCATTTTGTGAATACCCAATTTCACCTGCGGTCTTTTTTAAATTTTAAAGAAGTTTAAGGTTTGAGTAACGATTAAATACACTCTCAAGACTAAACTGTAATTATCCTAAACTTGAGACTCAATGGGTCTATAAATGATAGGACACGTAAGCAACACAGCACAAAGAAAGCAAACCGAAAATATGAAGAATTGCAGAAAGTGCCAAAGGTTGAAGATGATGAATAGTGATCTTTCTATTAATGAAAAACTAACTTTTAAAATTTTACAACCAACTTCTATTTATAGTAACTTTCACAAAGTAACTAACAAAGCCCAAACTAGCTTAATCTAACTAAAGCCCAATGCTTAGTGTGCTAGTTATAATTCATCTCAACACTCCCCCTTAATTCAAACTAGCTAAGCTAAGCACTCCTAATTGATTCCTTTGTTTCTCAAAATCAACCCTCTTTAATGGCTTTGTGACTATATCAGCTTGCTGCTCCAAGGAAGTGCAGAATTCCAACTCCAACTTCTTCTTCTCAACTTGGTCTTTCAAGAAATGGTACTTCGTCTCAATGTGCTTGCTTCTGCCATGTGAGACTGGATTCTTTGACAAGTTTATTGCTGATTTGTTGTCCACGAAAATCAACACTGTTTCATCCAAGCATATCCCCATCTCATTCAACAATGCCTTGAGCCACAAGTCTTGACATCCACCCAAGCATGCTGCTATGTACTCAGCTTCACAGGAGGAGAGGGCAACAACTTCCTGCTTCTAGGAACTCCAACTAATTGAGGCACTTCCAAGCTTAAACAAGTAGTTACTTGTGCTTTTTCTGTCATCCTTGTCTCCGCACCAATCTGCATCAAACCAAGTTTGTTCAGTGATCGTAACGTAATTGGTTAGTAGGGAAAAATCGGACCGGGATTCGGATTGTTCTCTGATTGTGCTCTTCTTTGTTAGGAAAGAGCACACCATGATCTAAGCTACCCTTTAAGTACCTAAGTACACTTTTTGCAGCGTGCAAGTGTGAGGATCTAGGATTTTCCATGAACCTGCTAACCAAACCTACTCCAAAAGTTCTGGTCTTGAATTGCATATATACCTCAAGGATCCAACCAATTGTCTGAATAGAGTTAGATCCACAACCTCTTCACCTTGAATTCCTTTGCACAAGATTGCTCCAACCTCAACAGGTGTTGCATTCATGCAGATTGAACCTTTTGAGCACCTCTGTGATGTATTTCTTCTGGTTCATCAGAATGCCATGGCTTGTTCTAGTGAATTCAATGCCTAAGAAGTAGGAGAGTGTGCCTAGGTCAGACATCTCAAATTCTGACTTCAATCTGACCTTGATGCTTTCTATGTCTTCCTCACTACTTCCTGTTATGAGAAGATCATCAACATAAAGGCATATGATGATGGAAGCTTCTCCATTTGTCTCCTTCAAGTAGATGTCGTGCTCACTCTTGCATCTGATAAGGCCTTGCTTCAAGAAGAAGCTATCTATCCTTTTATTCCAAGCCCTAGGAGCCTTCTTCAACCCATAGAGTGCCTTATGCAACCTATACACTTTCTATGTTTTGCCTGCAACTTCAAAGACTTGTGGTTGAGTCACATACACCTCTCTATCTAGAGGACCATTCAGAAATGCAGACTTGACATCTAGTTGGCTTAGGGTCCAATCCCTTGAGCTAGCTAAGGCAATGACAAGTCTTATTGTCTCTATTCTTGCAACAGGTGCAAATACTTCATCAAAATCAAGTCCAGGCTTTTGTAGAAAGCCTTTTGCAACCAACCTGGCCTTGTGCTTAGATACTGTCCCATCTGGCTTGAGTTTTAACTTATATACCCACTTCACAGAGATGGGCTTCTTCCCTTTAGGCAAATTAGTAAGTTCCCAAGTCTGATTTCTTTCTATGGACTTCAATTCTTCTTCCATAGCTTCAATCCAACAACTCTACTTTGAAGCTTGATCAAAGCTTATGGGTTCCATCTCAGCTAACAAAGCCATATGCACTAGATCACCTTCTGGAGTTACTGAGTCATCAGTGAATACCTTATAGTCTCTCAGCATTGTAGGTAAGTGTCTATGCCTTTGAGGTCTGTCCTCAACTCTTGCTTCTATTGCAGCTTCATGCTCAATAGTAATGCTTTCAGGTTGAGACTTCTGACCCTCATCAATGTTCATCTTCACTAATCTTGAAGTTGCTGTTTCATTAGCATTGTTCCAATCCTACCCTTGAGACTCATCAATTCTTATGTCTCTGCTATAGGAGATGGTATTTGCCATAGGATCATAGAGTTTGTAGGAGCCTGCAGTGTGATAACCCAAGAGAATGAGTTTCTGACCCTTGTTATCTAGCTTTTCCCTCTTGTTGTTTGGAATGTGCTTGAAGCAAATTGACCCAAACACCCTCAGATGCTTCACACTAGGCTTGATTCCTGACCAAGCTTCTTCAGGAGTCACTCCACTTAGCCTTTTTGTTGAGCTTCTGTTCAAAACATAGGCTGCAGTGGACACTGCTTCACCCCAAAACCTCTTGGGAAGCCCCTTTGTCTTTAACATGCTTCTCACCATATTAAGCAAGGTTCTGTTCACTCTTTTTTCTACTCCATTGTGCTGAGGAGTGTATGGTGCAATCACCTAATGTGTGATACCTTCCTTGGTGCAGAACTCATGGAACTCATAAGATACATAATCAACCCCTCCATCACTTCTTAGCATCATCAATCTCTTTCCACACTAAACTTCAGCAACAACCTTGAATGCCTTGAACTTTTCAAGCATTTCATTCTTCCTTTTGATCAAGTAGACCCATAATCTTATTGTGAAATCATCCTTGAAGGTCACAAAGTAATTGTTTCCTCCAAGTGATTGAACTTCAAATGGACCACACACATCTGAATAGACAACTTCAAGTGGCCTGCTTGACTTGATTGAGATTTGAGTGCAGAATTTGTTCTTTGTCTGCTTACTAGTGAGGCACTCTTCACACCAATCACCGTCACCACTAATTGTAGGAAGACCAACCACCATTTCTAGCTTGCTCATCAACTCAAGGCTTCTCAGATTCACATGACAGAACCTTTGGTGCCAAACCCTTGTCTCATATGTTAAGGACTAAAGACATTTCTGATTTTCAAGTTGAATCCCAATCTTGAAGGTCCTATTGCTTGAAATTCGAGCCTTCAAGATCACTCTTCCTTTATTGTTGAAGATCCTAAGCATCTTATCTTCCATGTTGATCCTATAGCCCATTTCAAGCAGCTGACCAAGGCTAATCAGGTTATTTTTCATTCTTGGCACATACAACACATTAGAGATTGCTGAAGTTGTGACATCCTTCTTCTGAATCTGAATTCTACCAATCCCTTCTGCATTGATGAAGCTATCATATGCAAATTTTACCTTGGTCCTCATTGAATCATCAAGTGAGGTGAACCATTCCTTGTGTCCAGTCATATGATTAGAGCACCCTGTGTCTAAGTACCAACTTTATGAGGTTGTTGCACCAGGTTTTATTGACACCATCAAGCTAGCTTCTTTAAGATCTTGATCTTCTTGCACCAAGTGTAAGGACCCAAATTCTATTGTAAGGACCCAAATTCTACCATTGAAATTTTTTCATTTATTTTACTCATCTCTTACATACATCAATCACCTTACTTAAAAACCCTCATGAAACACTCTTTGAAAATACTCTTTACCCCATTGTATTATCGTACAAAGTTATGTTGCGGAAAAACATAATTAATTCAATTAGCAATTACCACATACAATCAGTTATGGGTTTTCCGGAGTTATAAAGTCCACAATTACAAATCTCCGTATTATCCTAATCAGATTACATTTATCCCAAAATGCCATCACTTCAACTACAATGTCAAGTAGCAACAAAGACAATCAAATTGATAAACACAAAATCTCCCTAAGTGAGCTTCCTCCTCAAAATCCTTCATTTACCTACAATGGGATTATCATAAACAACACACAAAACACAGGGAGTAAGTCATTAGTTCAAAAACTAACATCACATGATAATCCACATTCAAATACAAATAAGCATTGATATAACTCTTAACCACAAGTAAGTAAAGGTAAATGTTCATATATTCTTCCTTTCATTTCCACGTTATTCATATTCGTCCTATAGTATATATATCCCATAATATAAATTCTATGGCACGCCTACTACGTTCTTTCGAAACTTCATACTTCTCACCATTCATATCCACCCTATAGAATATATATCTCATACTATATATTCTATAGCATGCATACGACTTTCATTGTGACATTCTTAGTTCTCATCCTTCATATTCACCTTATAGAATATATGTCCTATACTATATATCCTATAACATGCATATGACTTTCATTGTTCACATCTTCCACTTTATCAACCATATTAACCCTATAGAATATATATCTCATACTATATATATCCTATAGCATGCATATTCGTTTATCTCAAATATTTTTGTCCCATTGCTTATTCTCGCCATTAAGCTTACTCTTTACCACATCCGGTCGTTTACACTACTCTGATAATCCACTACCACATCGGGTAGGAAATTTCTCCATGATCCACTACCACTTCGGGTAGGTAATTTCCCTTAATGATCCACTACTACTTCGAGTAGGTAATTTCCCTTAATGATCCACTACCACTTCGGGTAGGTAATTTCCCTTAATGATCCACTACCACTTCGGGTAGGTAATTTCCCTTAATGATCCACTACCACTTCGGGTAGATAATTTCCCTTAATGATCCACTACCACTTCGGGTAGGTAATTTCCCTTAATAAATCCTTTGTCGCAAATTCATTTTACTTTGCTGCATAACTGAAGCCAAAGTCGCTAACCATTTACGGTCGGCTAAAAATATATTTTATTTCCATTGGCACCCCCACCAATATATAAACGGTAAATCCACTCCCCGTTGTTACAAACATACCCATATATGTTTATAACAACTAAGTGACTTACGATTCATTTCATTATTCCGGGTATTATTCCCATTGGTACTCTACCAATACATAAAAGGTAAATCCATTCCTCGTTGTTACAAACATACCCTTATATGTTTATAACAACTAAGTGACTTACGAATCATTTCATTATTCACATCAGAAAGTCCACATTTTCCATCACAGTGCATAAGTTAAAGACTTATCCTTACAAACCTTTTACCTCTATCACATACCTCATTCATAACAGCGAGTATGATTTAGAGACGCTTATCCCTTACCTTGGTGAGCGTTGGGGATCGGTTCCGAGTAACTTTAAAAGTCTCCTCCGTGATTTCCTCCAACCTTAAGATCTTTCCTCATTATCACCAATAACAACAATGTCAGTCATTTATTCAAATAACACATAAATAACTCGTATTTCATCATCAAATACTCAAGGGATTCATGTATTGTCAATATTTCTAAAACTACTTCAATACAAGTTTCCAAATATCAAAACATACATGTTTATCTAATATATCAACATCAAAGCACAAAGTCATCATCCACATCTAACATTTCATCTCTTTCTCTTTATACCTATATTCTCATTTTGGGGGTTTTTGGGGTTTTCATGAATAACCCACAAAACCTTTCCATTCATCAAATATCAACTCTAAACCAAGAGTCTACAAGAGAAAAACAACGTAAAACGAACCATAACTCTAAAGAATGAGTTTCCATGGTTGCTCATGTTTTGGAAATAGATCCAACATACCCAAAACAAGTTAGAGAGGAAGAAAAAGAGTTAGGAACAAGAGGTTTACCTCTTCTCAAGCTCTACGATGAGTCCTAAGGCTCTTTGCTCTCGAAAAGCTCTCCTCTCTCTCTTCTCTTCAAAGTTCTAACCCTAAAATGTGTTTGGGGTTTCTATTTTAAAGAGCAGTCATCGGGTTCTCGCTCAAGCGAGCCCATTCTCGCTCAGGCGAGAAAATCCCGCCTATTTTAAAAACTCAGATCTGACCCTCTCGCTCAAGCGAATAAGTGTAATCGATTACCATATGGTGTAATCGATTACATCAGTTAAAAGTTTAAAATACAAACTCAACGACTTGATGTAATCGATTACCAAACATGTTGTAATCGATTACAATATGAAAAATGCACACAAATTATGCTTTTAATATGTTGTAATCGATTACGAGTATAGTGTAATCGATTACATCATGTAAAATACACAGGTCTGATTAGTTTATCAGCATGTATTCGATTACCAGGATTGTGTAATCGATTACACTTTGTCAACAGCCCAAAATTGTCATTTCTCGCCCAGGCGAGACAACTCTCGCTCAGGCGAGAATCCTCCAGTATAGCCCAGGATTTCACCCTCCCAGGTGATCCTTTCTCGCTCAAGCGAGAATCTCTCGCTCAAGTGAGGCTTCCAGGACTGTTACTATAATTTTGAAGACTAAAATTCAGGGCGTTACACCAAGCAGTGAGTTTGCACTTCATTCTCAATTGAGATCACACCTTTTTGCCAACAACAAGACATCATCTTCCGAGTCTTCATCTTTAGCCAGCCTAGCCTCTGCATATTTGTGCCTTCTTTTTGAGTTTGCACTCAAATGCATAATGTCCCCACTCTTTGCAGCTATAGCATTGGATCTTGCTTTTATCCTTCTTCTTCCTTTCACCAAGATTTCTTCTGTTCTTGGGAAACCTTGACACAAAATCAAGATGCTTGTGGCTTTGATCAGATCTTGATTGATCTGATTCAATCTTTCTGTCTCCACTCCACTTCTCCTCTGCTTTCTTATTCTTTTATTGATTCAAGAAGCTAATTTTCTTCCTGAATTGTGCACTCAAAGCATGCTGATATTTCCTATCCACTATTCTTTCTTGCATCCTTTGCTCATGCACTTCCAATGAGCCTTGTAACTTTTCAAGCTTTAGACAATCAAGATCCTTGGATTCTTCAATTGCTACTATGATGTGATCAAACTTCGGTGTCAAGGTTCTAAGCACCTTCTCCACCACACCTTGTTTTATCACTTGATCACCACAAGATTTCATCATATTGATCAGGCCTCAAATTCTTGAGAAGTATTCAGATATTGTTTCACTTTCATCTATCTGAAGCAACTCATATTGCATGCGCATCAATTGGAGCCTGACCTTCTTCACCTTGACCCCACCTGAGTAACATTTGTCAAGCACCTCCCACGCATATTTAGAACTTGTAGTAGCTGAGATTTTCTCAAAGTTAGCCCTATTCACACACTGTTGAATTAAGAAGACTGCCTTGCAATCCTTTTTCTTGGCTTCTTTGACTTCTAGCTTCTCAGCTTCTGATGGACTCTCACCCAAGGAAGGAACACCATTTAGCACTACATCCAAGCAATCTTGAAAACCAAAAATGGCTTTCATCTGGATGCTCCAGTGCTCAAAGTTCTTGCCATCCAAAAATAGGTAGGTTCATAGCAAAGCCATTCGAGTTTGTCATTCTTGTTGTTTTAGCTTTCTCGCTTTCCTTCCCTTCGATTTTTACCCACTGTCGAATCTTGACTTCAATTGGTCCTTTTGATCAACAAAGCTCTTGATACCACTGATAAAACACGAAAGCAACACAGCACAAAGAAATCAAACCGAAAATATGAAGAATTGCAAAAAGTGCCAAAGGTTGAAGATGGTGAATAGTGATCTTTCTATTAGTGAAAAACTAACTTTAAAATTTTACAACCAACTTCTATTTATAGTAACTTTCACAAAGTAACTAACAAAGCCCAAACTAGCTTAATCTAACTAAAGCCCAATGCGTAGTGTGCTAGTTACAATTAATCTCAACAATAAATAGCCCCACTTAGAACTAATCTAAGCACAATTTAGCAGCTAATCCCTAAACACAAAGCACTCCTAAATCATTAGCAACTATCATTATATTGAACACATTATATTGAAGAACCTTATCTTAAAAGAAAAAAAAACAAAGCAGCAACAAACTTATCCTATAAAAGTTAATATCCAACTTTTTATCCTTATCTTTTCATACCTATACGCTTTCAATGTTGCTGAATCTATAACTGAGTTTAGAGACTCACTAGTAGACGAAATCATGAACTAAGAGGTGTTGGTTGAAACCTCATGGTCGGAATCGACCTGTGAGGGACTCAATCTCATCTCTGAAACGGTGAAAGTATTTATGGACTCACCAATTGCCAAAGCCGTGACCCAAGAAGTTTTTGTTGAAACCTCATGGTCAGAATCGACCTGCGTGGGACCCAGCCTCATTTCTGAAATGACAGAGGTGTCTATGGACTCACTGGTAGCTAAAGTTGTGACCCAAGAAGTGTTGGTTGAAAGTTGAAACCCCATGGTTAGAATCGAACTGCGAGAGATCCAATCTCTTCTCTGAAACCCCATGAGGGAACCGACATGCGAGGGACCTATTATCTTTTCTGAAATGATAGAAGTGTTGGCGGCGGAGTTTGCTCACCATATTATAGTTGCCGCCATACTAGAACCGCACCTGGGCGTGGTGGCTCGGTCCACACAACCTTATCCTTCTTAACCCTCTCTGGCGTTGGCTGAACAAGTAGCAGAAAAAAAGCTCATGGGATGAAGGAAGGAACCTTGCGGTTCCATGGGAAGAAGAACTCCTTTCCCTTTCTTTTTCTTTCTTTGTTCTACTTTTTAACATTTTGTCTTTTTTTCTATTTTTTTATTACACACGTTATTTCAGTATTTCATTTTGCATATACTGTTCATTTCATTTAGCATATTATATTAGGTTGTTGTATTTAGTTAGATTTTTGTTTGGGTCTACTATTATATCTATGTTATTATTTTACATACTATTTTGTATTTTATGAATAATGTCTTAAATTATATATGATTAGTTTAAATCGGATTTCTAAAAACTCAGATAATTTTGATTCTAAAAAGTTATTGCCATAATCACTCTAATAATGAGTAAATGAAGAATATTTTCAAAAAAAAGTTGTTTATTGTAAAAAAGGATCCAATTCAAATCTTTTAATCATCATTAATGTGTTTATAATAATTGTAAATAATAGGAAAAACAATTATTTTCATAATTAATGGGTTCTAATTATTTATGACCTCATTAAATGAATTTTCTTTATACATGTAAATTTATATTTCTAAGAGTCAATAATTATTAAAAATATTTTTTCGAGTTAATTACATTAATACAAAATAATGCTTTAATTTTTCCAAAAAAAAAATTTGAATCCTAAAGTTAAGTAAGCGGTATCTGACCCGAGTCTTATCTTTCTATCTTATTCAAGCTGAAAAGTGGTACGCGATCTTGAACTGTCTCTTCTTTCTCTCGAATATAGGTAATGCGGTGTAGTTCAGAGTTGGATCTTCTTGCTTACCCTAGATATAAGAGATCCAAATTTTATCCACATGTCTTAGGCTCTATTTTATAATTAAAATCAATAAAACACACATTTTTATCAAGAACTACGTAGTATAGATTTCCCTATTGCACATAGGGATACGTAGGAGCAAGATGAACTCCTGTCAAACACAAAAATAAAAAATATATCTTTTATTTCAATAAATAATCATTTGATTTAACAAGCTTTAGGATATATTTAATTTCATGTGGTTGATGCAGGTATCGATTAATAACGGGAAGATCGGGTGCTAATATCTTCCCCGATCGGTAACCGGCTCCCGAGTCCATAATTCTAGTTCAAATGGCAATCTTTCCAACATTTGGGCATCAAAGGGTTTTTCTACGTTCTGACCACAAAAAACGTAGTTGTCACTCCAAATCAGTCATGTAACCGGTGTTCAGCCAAAAATTGGGGCACGACAGCTGGCGTCTCCACTGGGTGCAACATCCACAATTGGAAACTCGAAGATCTGCATTTAAGTATTCCAATATTGCACCATAGTAGCCATAGCCTTTGAAGTTTCATATTCCAATATTCCTTTGAAGTTCAAGGTGCAGCACCTCAAACGCTCGAAATGACTTCATTTTAGGCAATCAATGCAAAATGTCAGCAATAACCTCTTGCCCAATCATGGGAACCATGGGGTAAATGTTGTCGAAGAGGTTCAAGATGAATCTTTTCTAAGGGATGTGTCTGAAATACTCACCACGATGAAAGTAATCTTCAAGGAGATGTGCAACCAAGGAATGATTGAGGTGTTAAGAAAAAATCCAGAAGGTGAAAAATGTTGTGAGATGCATGGGTTAGTGTGTCATGTGATTGAAGAATGCGCATAAGTCAAAATGTTGCTACAAATCAATATAGTAGGGGACAATAAAGAGATAACAACGTTCACCCCATCATTGATCTAATTCAAACCAGTGTTGAATATTTCAAGGGGTATGCTGCTAGATCCACCTCAACAATAATGGTTCCCATACCTCACAAAAATGGAGCCTATAGTATTGAGTACACCTCACCCATTTTCGTACGAGTCAGATAAAGCAGTACCTTGGAAATATGGTGGGGAGGTAATCACACCATCAGAACATGCCTCATAGGTAACTAATGTTGCCAGAGTCAGTAGAATCACAAGGAGCGGAAGAGTATATAGACCTTCAAAGATAGAAAAAATGTGGTTACCATTTATAAGGGGAATGAGAAGGTTGATGTTCCAACAGTCCCCGAAATTAGACCAGATGGGTCACCCATGGATGAAATGAAATATGGGCATGAAATTTCTAATGAGCAAGCAAGTGAATTCTTAAAGTTTATAAAGGAAAGCGAGTATAAAGTGGTCGATCAGTTGAGGCGCACGCATGCGAGAATATTCATACTCTCCTTGCTAATGGATTCGGAGCCTCACAGGAATGTAGTGTTGAAAATTCTAAATCAGGCTCATGTGATCCTGGACATAACCATAGATAAGTTGGGTGGTATTGTGAACAACATTGTTGCTGACAATTTTATATCCTTCATCGATGAGGAAATACCTCCTGAAGGAAATGGCCATGTCAACCCTCTTCACATTTCTATCATGTTCCAAGACTGTGTGTTGGAAAGGTCTTGATAGATAATGGTTCATATCTGAATGTGATGACTAAGACAAGTTTATCTAGGCTCCCTATTAGTTACTCGTATATTAGGCCAAGCGTTATGATTGTTAAGGCATTTGATGGGTCCAAAATGGAGGTGATGGGAGAATTTGAATTGCCCATAAAAATTGGACCTTGTACTTTCCAAATTTTGTTCCAAGTGATAGACATAAACCCAACTTACAGTTGTTTCTTGGGCAGACCATGGATCCATGCTGTAGGAGCAGTTCCCTCAACCTTTCATCTACAGATCAAATTCATCATCAACATCAAGCTGTTGATAATAATGGGTGAGGAAGATATGTTGGTATCTAGGACTTTTGATACCCCATACATCGAAGCTAATGATGAGTCATATATTACACACTATTAATAACCTTATTTTACAATTGTTAATGATTCTTGGTGTTTAATTGACTTTGTTTGGCATTGTTTAGTATTTTAGGCTTTATTGGACTATTATTCCTAAAATGGGTTAATTTGGGATTATTTAGTCTAATTAAATCTAATTCCATTTTCATGTCATATTTGGCACATATGACATTTTGGGCATTACAAGTGGAAGATGTGTGCTATAATGAAGATTGTATTTAGTAATAGGAATTCTAATTTCGTTTTGAGTTTTGGGCCCATTGTTTAGGCCCATTTCGGTTTCACTCCCTTATAGCATTAGTATTTTCGGTTTTACACAACTTATACATTAGAAGATTAGACTCTTAGTGCTAGAATAGAATAGAATTAGTTTTCCCCCTTTGGGTTTCTGCTAGGGTTTCTTCCCCTTCCATCTTGCATTTCGGTTTTGCTTCTTCCTCCACGGAAGGCTAGAATTTGGACTAAATTCCTTTGGTAATGTATCACAACTATTGAGGTTTAGTGCTTAATGCATTTTGGTTTCTGTTTATTACTAATGTAATTTCAATTTTTATATTGTTGAATTTTCTATCCTATTTCAGATTGTGGTTTGCTTAATTCCATGGTTTTGTTGTAGGTTTGTGAATTGATTTTCGCTTAGTCAATTAGTTCTCTAGCACATAATCACTTAGTTTATGTGACTCTGTTAAATGCTATGTGTTTATGTTGATTTCGCTTAGTTTGAAGCTTAGACATTAGATTTGTGAGTTGATTATCGCTTAGTTAATTAATTCTCAACATATTAGGAGTTCACTGTTTATGAGTTGAAATTGATATTTTGATTTGTGTGAATTTTTTAACTGTTTGTTGCTTATGCCAATTTCGCTTAGTTAGAGGTTAAGTAATTTATCTATGAGTTGATCATCGCTTAGTTAATCGACTCTCAACAAAGAAACACATAGAATCTGGATTTTATCTTTTGAAACCAATGATTGAGTTGTGAACAAAGAAACCAAATGGATTTAGCCACTTTAATGTATGCTTAGCTAATTGTTGTTTTATGTTCTGTTTTAGTTTTAGATTCATACCATAACAACCACCAAAAACTCCTGTGTGCGTGAGTGTAAGGTGTTTGAACATTTGTGTGAAATATATTCATTGGGAGACAACCTGAGAGTTACTTCCTAGTACTATACTTAATTGCTTTATTATTTGCATCGGGTGCGACCTCGATGAGTCGCCGAGGAAGCACTTGAAACTTCATTTGAGGCCTTGGAAATCACCAATACCACCTTCATAGAGAGCAAAGTATCAATCATGAAACCACATCACTCTAAAGCATCTCTGATGATGACCAAGGTTGTAAGGACCCAAATTCTACCATTGAAAATTTTTCATTTATTTTAATTCATTTATGCAAGGTTCCTAAATTATATCATGGGTCAAAATACTTTGAACTTAGATTCATATATTCCTTTCTTTTGGAATTCCCTTGATCATACACTACTTTCGTTATGCAGAAAATCATAATACACATTCATAACTTAAAGTAGCATCAACATCGGTTAAGTCATAGGGTTACATCACTACAATACCCATAATTATAGTCATCAATTAACACAGTCATTTAGGGTACAAAATATGATACTATAAAGTCTTGATTTGAAAGGCTCCTAAAGCTCCAAATCAAGCATCTCTAATTCATCCGTTTACCTATAATGGGATTATCATAAACAGATACATAGAAAACACAAATGAGTAAATCATCAATTCAAACATAATCATATGATAATCCATGTCTAATAAGGTTAGATAAACAGTTCGGTCATAACATATAAATAATACTCTAGCATATATCCATCTTACTATCTTCCCCATTTCACATTTATTAGAACTCACGGTTATCCCATACATCATACTCATATATCATTCAATCCTTTTCTTTTGTAATCATCTAACTCATATACTGTTATATTGGTTCATTAATCTTACCACGTATGGCAATGTAAGACTGAGATTGCAACTAAGAGGGGGGGGGGGGGGTGAATTAGTTGTTGCAATGAGTATGGTCAATTTTTCTGCAATATAAAATTTATTCTGCAGCGAAAATATTATGCAGAAAAATATTGACTTAGGAAGGATAAATAAATAACAAAGAGAAGGGAAAGAGAGTACACATGTGTTTTTATACTGGTTCACCTTCTTGTCCACCGAAGGCTACGTCCAGTACTCTTGACGCGCAAGAGATTCCTTTATTAAACATAATGAGTTGCAATTAAAATTATCTGACCCCGAGATCTCCTTGTACCTTACACGCTCACTTATATCTAATCCCCTTGGAAAACTCTATTCCAAGTAACACCCTTGGTAAACACTATACCAAGTTACACCCTTGGTAAACACTATACCAAGTCACTCACCCTTTCTCTTCACACCCTTGTGAAAGAAAGTAAACTTTGCAAAAGTGAAGAATGTACAATTTGGCTTGGATTGCCTTACAAGTGTATATGACAATTTCTAGAACTTGCAATCCAATAACAACTCTTATACTTGAGATAATAATGCTCTTTAACAATATGAAAAACACTTAGAAGCAACTTCAAAATAACTTTGAAAATTTAAGAGTAGGTTGCTTGAAAAGTGTAAGTAAAATCAGAAAGTGTGAGAGCTTTTGAGAGTTTCAATTAAAAGTTTTTAATCTGAGTTGTATATGTAGTTCTTATGTTGTGAGAGTGTTTCAATGCCTTTATATAGGCTTCCAATCAACCATAATACCCTTATGCATGAGTAGGTTTCATTTGGATGAAAAGCAATCAGTTTGGAGTGAAACCCTTTCACTTGAAATCTGAAAAACTGATGCAACAGCTCTCAGTAATCGATTACTGCATATGGATAATCGATTACCCAACAATCTTGTTAACAGCTTTTTGAAAATTCACACAGTGTAATCGATTACTGGATTTCAGTAATCGATTACTCAACAACACTGTTTGACAGCTTTGTGAATTTGCCTTAGTGTAATTGATTACACTACTTTGAGTAATCGATTACCTTGTTTTCTAAAAATTGTAATTTGTTACTCCAAAGTCTGTAATGACATAGGTAAGAAAATAATGTATCAAACGATCTTCCAGCGTGAGATATCCAGCAGAGAGGATATCCATGTTCTTAATAGTCTCACCAAGGTTTTGTTGCTTTCGCCTTTATATTTCCTCTTTAGAAATTCTACAAATGGAAAGATAGAATTTCTTACAATCGTAATCGTCTCATTCATATACCAGACCGAAACTAGTTATGTCGCCAGTCATAGGTATATCACAGTAAATAGAACTAAAGGTTTTCATATCCAAAACAATGTCCTTTCCCTTAACATGGGAAGTCATGAGATTTTTCCTAAAGTTCATGTTGCATTAAAATACACGAACAAGCTCAGGGTAGATATCGTTCGCTTCGCAGCAAAAGTCGAAAAAATTTTGTGTCCACAAAATATAAGGAAATAAAAAATCTTCAAACTCAAAATTTCCTATGTTACCGTATTTAGGAGTGAAGATGGCGCATCCATGGAAGTTTTCTTCGAAGACCTTCCTTTGAGCGTCATTTGCAAGAAGCCTCGTCAAGTTCAACGGGTTGGAGTTGGAAGTTGATTCTCATTGCTTAGACTTTGAAGAACGTGGTCTCTTTGAAGAAGAAGCCATTGTTGGTTTTTGAAGGTTTAGGGTTTTTGGAAATTGGGGGTTTTTTGATTGAGGCCACAAATCACGAAATAGAAGGTGTAGAAATGTTTAGAATCGAAAATATGATGTGATTTGCAACAAAAATCAATCAAAATAGAGTAGAAATGAGGTTTTTAGAGATTGAGAGGGTTTAGAGAGGGAAACCTTCGAGTTATAGGAGAGAGAAAAATAGAGGATTTCCGAAAAATGCAGCAGTTCATATATATAACTGCATAGAGTAATCGATTACACTAAGTGAGTAATCGATTACTTGGGTTCTAGTAATCGATTATTGTAACCAATTTTCTCCCCACTGATGCGGAAAGTGATTTTTGGCTCTAAAAACTTGAAAATTAAAGCATAAAACACACAATTTAAGATCAAGTAGGCATTGGATATAAACAATGAAGTATACACATAAACATTAAAACATGTTAGAACAAGTAAGCTTCATCAAGAATGCCTAATTCTCGTCTAATTTTATAGAAAGGTTCTTTTGCTAACGGTTTAGTGAATATGTCCGCTAGTTGGTTATGAGTATCAATGAACTCTACCAACACATCTTTCTTTTGGAAATGGTCCTTAAGGAAATGATGCCTTATATCAATGTGTTTGGTTCTTGAGTGCATAATTGGATTTTTGGTGAGATTAATAGCACTAGTATTGTCACACTTTAAGGGTGTGCAACCTAAGTTTAAGTCATAATCCCGTAATTGTTGTTTGAGCCACAATACTTGTGCACAACAACTACCGGCAGCAATATATTCCGCTTCAGCGGTGCTTAAGGAAACACAAGCTTGTTTCTTGCAAGACCAAGAAACTAAAGCATTCCCTAGAATGTGGCAAGTACCACTTGTACTTTTTCTCTAAGACTTGCATCCTGCAAAGTCTGAATCCGAGAAGCCAACCAATTCGCATACACTTCCCTTGGGATACCATAGTTCAACATCGGTTGTGCCTTTGAGATACTTCATGATTCTCTTAACAGCAACTAAATGTGACTCTTTGGGTTTATAAATCGCGCACATAGACATACACTAAACATAATATCAGGTCTACTGGCAGTAAGATATAAAAGGGAACCGATCATACCTCGATACTTAGATATTTCAATACATTTTCCAGCGTCATCAGCATCGATGTATGTACTTGAACCCATAGGAGTAGCAATCGGCTTGCAGTCATCCATATCAAATCTTTTCAACAAGTCTTTGCAATATTTGGACGGACTTACAAAGATTCCATCGCTAAGTTGCTTAATTTGGAGTCCAAGAAAGTAATTTAACTTTACCATCATAGACATCTCAAATTCTCCTTGCATCATATTGCCAAATTCACTACACAAACTTTCGTTAGTAGAACCGAAAATAATATCATCAACATAGATTTGAACAAGTAAAGTATGATGATTTATTTTCTTAATAAATAGTGTAGTATCGACCTTGCCTTTTGTAAAACCTTTTTCTGTTAGAAAGTTAGTTAGACGGTCATACCAAGCACGTGGAGCTTGCTTTAAGCCATAGAGGGCTTTCTTTAACTTGTATACATGTGAGGGATGTTTGTAGTCCTCAAAACCAGGAGGTTGTTCTACAAATACTTCCTCTTGTATATACCCGTTAAGGAACGCACTCTTTACGTCCATTTGGTAAAGCTGAAAGTTCAAAGAGCATGCATATGCAATTAGTAGTCTAATCGCTTCAAGTCTAGCAACCGGAGCGAAGGTTTCATCAGAGTCTATACCTTCCTCTTGGTTGTATCCTTGGGCTACTAGCCTAGCCTTGTTTCTAATGATCATACCATTTTCATCTGATTTATTTCAAAATACCGAGCGAGTTCCTATTACATGCCTATTCTTAGGTCTAGGAACAAGTTCCCAAACTTCGTTTCTCTCAAACTGGTTAAGTTCTTCTTGCATAGCAAGAATCCAGTGTTCATCTTCGATTGCTTCATCAATCTTAGATGGTTATATTTGAGAAACAAAGGCAATGTTTAGACAAACATTTTCTAGCATTAAGCGAGTGGTAACACCTTTGTTAATATCGCTAATAATGTTGTCTATAGGATGATCTCGATGAGTTCTCCACTCTTTAGGATTCTTCCTTTGTTGCTGTCACCATGTGTGACATAGCCTTTGTCCCTTGGAGTGAGGATAGAGAACTTACTTTTATCGCCCTTCATATGCTTCGAGCAACCGCTATCCAAGTACCATAAATTGCGGGCGGCGCTCAAATCTACCTGCAAAACAGGTTAAGTTATATTAGGTACCCAATTTTTCTTAGGTCCTTAATGGTTAGTCCCTTTCTCAACCCATATAAAATATCCTAGGGGAACACCATATTTTTTAATAAAACAAGTATTTGGTGTGTGCCCAAGGTTTTTACAATAAGAACATATGAGTTGATGCTTATGTATCCTAGTTTGATTTTTACTATGAGTGGATGCATGGATACATGATTTTTGAAAGATTATTTCCATTGAGACATTTTGCTTCTTAGAAGCTTGGCTTTTAGAATAGCCTAGACCTCTTCGGTCTTTAATATGTCTCTGATCCTTTATTATCTTTTCTAGATGTTTGCTACTCTTGTTTGAATCATTAAGTTCAAAACTTAATGTTGAAACTTTATTTTCAAGAGTAATTCATTTTTGACATGAAGATGATGATGATGATTTATTTCTAAACATTTCTAATTCAGTTTTATGTTTTAGAAATAGTTTTCTAAGTTTGACATATTCATCATGCAATTCATTAAATGCTAATTGTAATTCAGAAGAAGAAAAAAGTTTAGTTTCACTTATCTCTTCATCATCAGAATGATGAGATACCAATAGCGAGAGATGAACTTGTTCGTCATTTTCTGGTTCAGGTGTAGAACAAGTATTGTTGAGGATTGACCTTTTATCTTCTTCCGTTCCTTCATGCATAATCTCTAGAGCATCCCATATTTTTTTGGCTGATTTGCAATTTGATATTTTGAAAAGTTCATCATTGCCAAGTGATGAAATGAGGATGTTTTTCGCTTTAAGATCGTATTGCACCTTCTTCTTATCTTCATCATTCCATGAAGATTTTGACTTTACTTTCCTTGTGCTGTTGACTATGGTGAAGGGTTCATATGGTCCATCTTCGATCGCATTCCATATATCCAAGTCTTGCTACTCTATGAAAATCCTCATTCTGATTTTCCAGAAGTCGTAACACTCTCCAACAAAGCTTGGAGATCTGTTTAAGTTGGATCCTTCTCCTAGGAATGATCTTGAGGCCATGTTGTAGTATGATCAGATTTTGAGAGTAACTTTCTCAAAAATAGTTGTGGTGTCAATTGTAAGACTGAGATTGCAACTAAGAGCGGGGGTGAATTTGTTGTTGCAATAAGTATGGCCAATTTTTCTGCAATATTAAAGTTATTGTGCAGCGGAAATATTATGCAGAAAAATATTAACTTAGGAAGGATAAATAAATAACAAAGAGAAGGGAAAGAGAGTACACATGTGTTTTTATACTAGTTTACCTTCTTGTCCACCGAAGGCTACGTCCAGTACTCTTGACGCACAAGAGATTCCTTTATTAAATATAATGAGTTACAAATACAATTATCTCACCCCGATATTTCCTTGTACCTTACACACTCACTTATATCTAATCCCCTTGGAAAACTCTATTCCAAGTAACACCCTTGATAAACATTATACCAAGTTACACCCTTGGTAAACACTATACCAAGTCACTCACCCTTTCTCTTCACACCCTTGTGAAAGAAAGTAAACTTTGCAAAAGTGAAGAATGTACAATTTGGCTTGGATAGCCTTACAAGTGTATATGACAATTTCTAGAACTTGCAATCCAATAACAACTCTTATACTTGAGATAATAATGCTCTTTAACAATATGAAAAACACTTAGAAGCAACTTCAAAATAACTTTGAAAATTTAAGAGTAGGTTGCTTGAAAAGTGTAAGTAAAATCAGAAAGTGTGAGAGCTTTTGAGAGTTTCAATTAAAAGTTTTTAATCTGAGTTGTATATGTAGTTCTTATGTTGTGAGAGTGTTTCAATGCCTTTATATAGGCTTCCAATCAACCATAATACCCTTAGGCATGAGTAGGTTTCGTTTGGAATGAAAAGGAATCAGTTTGGAGTGAAACCCTTCCACTTGAAATCTGAAAAACTGATGCAACAGCTCTCAGTAATCGATTACTGCATATAGGTAATCGATTACCCAACAATCTTGTTAACAACTTTTTGAAAATTCACACAGTGTAATCGATTACTGGATTTGAGTAATCGATTACTCAACAACACTGCTTGACAACTTTGTGAATTTGCCTTAGTGTAATTGATTACACTACTTTGAGTAATCGATTGCCTTATTTTCTAAAAATGGTAATTTGTTACTCCAAAGTCTGTAATGGATTACTCATAACTGTTAGAGGTTTGAAAACTCTTTTCTCACTCATGTAACTTGTTACTCAAGTATGGTAACCCGTTACATGTTGTTTTTGAAAATTATTTTTATTCACAATTAGTTTTTCTTGAAAACAATTTTTGAGCATTTTTATCTAAGTAATTAAATGAGTTGTAAGGATAGAAGTACCTAAAGACTTAGACTCTAAATCTTGAAGCTTTATCTTCGATAGTCTTTGTCGGTCAGAAGCAAGATCTTCTTCACAGGCAAGTCAGACATTTGCTATAAATAGCCAATACCACGATGGCAAGTCACATTGCAATGAATAGCCAATACCACAAAGGCATGTCATACATTGCTACGAATAGCCAATACCACGAAGTCAAGTCATACATTGCTACAAATAGCCAATACCACGAAGGCAAGTCATACATTGCTACGAATAGTCCATACCACTATTGCAAGTCATACATTGCTACGAATAGCCAATACCACGAGGGTAAGTCATACATTGCTCAACCTCTCAAGGGAGCTAAAAATAGGTTTTCTTCCCATTACTTCACAATCCATATATAATCAGAAAATCCACGCATTCTCTATCATCATATACAATTAAACACTTCTCCTTACCTTGGTGAGTGTTGGGTTTGGTTCTTGGTAACTATGCAAGTTCCTCTGATACCGCCTCCAACCTTACGATCTTTCCTCATCCCCACCAAACAACAACAAAAGTCAATGATTTTTTTCACAACAATATATAAACAACTCATATTTCATCTTTAACCATACAAGAGATTCACACATATTCAATGTTTCCAAACATCTAAGATATACACATTCACCTTCTAATCAACATTCAACATTCATAAACCACATTTTACATCTAACATTTCACCCTTTTCCCATTTAACCACATTTTCATTAGTGTAATCAACCCCTAATCACTTTTATCTTTCAATATTAACTCTAAACTAAGAGTTTTCAAGAGAGAAATTAGATAAAACTAACCACAAATCCAAAGGAAGAGTTTCCATGGTTTCTCACGTTTTGAGAAGAGATCCCATATACCCAAAACAAGTTTGAAAGGGAGAAAGAGAGTTAGAATCAAGAGATTTACCTCTTCTCAAGCTTCTACTTGATTCCCACGAATCCTTGCTCTCAAAAATCGCTTCATTCTCCCTTTTCTCTCAATGTTCTAACCCTAAAAGTGTTTGGGGGTTTCTATTTTAAAGTTAACTCGTCGGGTTCTCGCTCAAGTGAGCCTTTTCTCGCTCAAGTGGGAAAATCCCGCCCATTTTAAAACTCAAACACTGACGCTCTCACCCGGGCGAGCCATCTCTCGCTCAGGCGAGAATTTCACAGCCTCCAGTGTGCCATTCTCTGTAATAACCCAAATTCTACCCTTGAAATTTTTTTCTCATTTTAATTCAATTCCATGCAATCACTCATAACTCACATTACCAATCTAATATCCTTACTTCAAAACCTTATTTCCCTCCTCACACTAAATGCATGAATCAATAATAACGTACATAATCATTTGACAGAAAAATATAATTCATATTAATGCAGATTAGTAATCACCGCATATAACTAGCTATGGGTTTCCAAAATACCCATAGCTACACATATCCAGAGTTACACCCTCATGTTAATAAATATATATCCATAGTTACATAATGTCTTAAACTATCAACTATGCACTCATATACAAGATAGTGCAATTGAATAAATTCAAAATATAATTCTCCCTAAGCTCCCCAAAAATGAGTCCCCCTCATGTCACATGTTTCTCTGCAATGGGATTATCAATGACAAGTACACAAACATACAAAGGAGTAAGTCATTAATTCAATAAACATCATTATAAGATAATCCACATTAGAAAAGGGTTAGTAATCCATTTTTGAAATTCATTTTACTTTGCTGCATAACTTGAGCCAAAGTCGCTACACCCCTTGGGGTTAGCTAAAGGCAGATTCTCATTTCTTTTAGAAGAAAACATGCTACATATACTCGAGCTGGAGTTTTGCTTATATACTCAAGCCAGAGTTTTGCTTATATACTCAAGCCAGAGTTTTGCTTATATACTCAAGCCAGAGTTTCGCTTATATACTCAAGCCAGAGTTTCACTTATATACTCAAGCCAGAGTTTCGCTTATATACTCAAGCAAGAGTTTTGCTTATATACTCAAGCCAGAGTCGATAACCATTCATGTTCGGCTAAAAATATATTTCCTTTTCATCGAATTCACCATCCATCATTTCCCGTAAATCTACCCCTACTTTAGTATAAACACACCCATATATGTTTATACTAAACGCGTAATTCACAACTCAATCGTTGCATAACCAGAAAATACACACATTTTCTATTCCAAATGCACCAATAAAGACTTATCCTTACCTCGGTGAGTGTTGGGTTTGGTTCTTGGCAACTTCACAAGTTCCACTGACACCGCCACCAACTCTAGGATCTTTTATCATTCCCACCATATAACACAATGTTAGTCATTTATTCCAAATATCACATAAACAACTTATATTGCATTATTTAACCATACAAGATATTTCATCATATTTTCAATGTTGTTAACTACTTTTATCATAAGCTTACAACCATCCAAAACATACATAATCATCTTCTACCTCTAGCATTTTACCCATTTCAACCACATTTTCTCTTTAGGGTTTTGGGGTTTTCATGAATCAACCATAACCCTTTCCATTCTTGAAATTCTAACTCTAAACCAAGAGTTGTAAGAGAGAAACAACATAAAACGAACCATAACTCAAAAGGATGAGTTTCCATGGTTTCCTTCATTCTTGAGAAGAGATCCAACATACCCAAAATAGGTTTTAAAGAGAAGAAGAGAGTTAGAATCAAGAGTTTTACCTCTTCTCAAGCTCTTAGATGAGTATCCAAGCTTCTTGTCCTTGAAAAAGCTTTCTTCTCTCACCCTTCTTCTTTTCTAAACCCTAGGTTGTGTTTGGGGATTTCTCATTTAATACAACTAGTCGGGTTCTCGCTTAAGCGAGCCCTTTCTCGCTCAAGCGAGAAAATCCCGCCTATTTTTAAAAACTTAGATCTAACCCTCTCGCTCAAGCGAGGGATTCTCGCTCAAGCGAGAATCTCACAGTATCAATAGTCCCAAAATACCATTTCTTGCCCAGGCGAGAATCCTCTTGTATAGCCCAGGATTTCACCCTCCGAGGTGAGATTTTCTCGCCCAGGCGAGAATCTCTCGCTCAAGCGAGGATTCTAGGACTGATACTAAAATTTTAAAGACTCAAATTTAGGGTGTTACAATCCTCCCCCTCTTATAAGAATTTTCGTCCCCGAAAATTAAACATACCTCGATTCGAACAAATGAGGGTAATCCTCCCTCATGTCACGTTCCATCTCCCAAGTAGCATCCCCTTCGTCTACTTGGCTCCACAGTACTTTCACTAAAGGAATCTCTTTACCTCTTAGTCTCTTGATACTGGTATCCATGATCCTCACAGGAAATGTCGAAAAGGTCAAGTTATCCTTCAACTCTATCTGATCAGAATCTACTACATGAGTTGGATCTCCCACATACTTCCTTAACTGAGACACATGAAACACATTATGAAGGTTTGACAACAACGGAGGCAAAGCAATCCGATATGCTATCGGCCCAATCCTTTTCAATACTTGATACGGTCCAATAAATCTCGGATTCAGCTTGCGAGATTTCAACACTCTACCAATTCCGGTAGTCGGGACTACTCTCATGAAAACATGATCTCCCTCCTTAAATTCAAGAGGTTTCCGCCTCTTATCGTAATAGCTTTTCTGCCGACTCTGGGCGATTCTCATATTCTCCAGGATTTTCTTGATCTTATCCGTCGTCTCTTGAACCAGTTCGGGCCCTAATATCAAGTTCTCCCCAGTTTCAAACCAACTCACTGGAGTTCGGCACTTCCTACCATACAACGCCTCATAAGGTGTCATCCCAATACTCGAATGGAAGCTATTGTTGTAGGTAAATTCGATCAACGACAACATGCCATCCCAACTCCCTGGTAGTTCTAAGACACAAGCCCTCAAAAGATCCTCCAATGACTGTATTATCCTTTCTGATTGACCGTCCGTTTGTGGATGATAAGCTGAACTCAGCTTCAACTTAGTTCCCAAAGCGGATTGCAAACTAGTCCAAAAGTTTGAAGTGAAACGGGGATCTCTATCCGACATAATACTCGACGGTATTCCATGCAATCGAACAATTTCCTGGATATACAGTTCCGCCAATCGTTCTAGGGAGTAATTCATATTCATCGGCAAGAAATGACCCAACTTAGTCAACCGATCCACTATTACCCATATCGAGTTGTACCCCTTCTGAGTCTTCGGAAAACCAGACACAAAATCCATGGAGATATTGTCCCACTTCCAAACGGGAATTTCTAGGGATTGTAACCCTCCCGCTGGTCGCTGATGCTCGATCTTGGCTTTCTGACATACCAAACAACTCGAGACATACGAAGCCACATATCTCTTCAACCCATACCACCAAAATAACTTCTTCAAGTCTTGGTACATTTTTGTTGTCCCGGGTGAAAACTCATCTTACTCTTATGGGATTCCTCCAAAATACTTCTCCGTAATTCCTCCTCATGAGGTACATACACTCTCCCCTTGTAACGCAACAGTCCACTAAGGTCTGATGCGAAATCAGTTTCCTTGCCACTTAGCATCAAATCTGTAACACCCTAATTTTGAGTCTTTAAAATTATAGTATCAGTCCTGGAAGTCTCGCTTGAGCGAGAAAATGTAACACCCTAAATTTGAGTCTTCAAAATTACAGTATCAGTCCTGGAAGTCTCGCCTGAGAGAGAGTTGTCTGGACGAGAAATGGCAATTTTGGGCACTCTGAAACAGTGTAATCGATTACACAATCCTGGTAATCGATTACATGCTGATATCTGATCAGATATGTGTACTTTTTCGTGATGTAATCGGTTACATGGTACTGGTAATCGATTACATTCTGATATCTGATCAGACATGTGTAATTTTTCATGATGTAATCGATTACATGGTCCTGGTAATCGATTACATGCTGATATATGATCAGACATGTGTAATTTTTCATATTGTAATCGATTACAACATGTTGGTAATCAATTACATCAAGTCGTTTAACTGATGTAATCGATTACACCATATGGTAATCGATTACACTCATCGCTGTGACTATAAAAGTGAAAAAAAGGGATTTAGAAACCCTAATCTTCATTTTCTTTCTACCCCTTTCTCTCCCAACGGTGGCTCCACCCAAATGGACCATTTTTACCTCCACTAAGCCTCAAAACTCATCAAAACCTTCCTCTTGCTTCATGGTGACACATTTGGAAAAGCTTGGAGGTGAAAAAGCAACAATGGAGGTTGGAGGAGATGAAGGGAGATGTGGCTCTTTTGCGGAGCAACGGAGCTTACGCAACCTAAGGTGAGGGAGAAGACCATTGTGGTCTTAGAGTATTTCATTAGAGTCGTCATCTCCGATTTCCCTCAAGAATCGGAGCATATTAACGGATAGAAACTCTCTTGGGAGTTTGTGATCCATGTGAGAGTCTTTATCTTACATGAGAATGTACAAGCCATAAAAGTGGAGATATATGTGTGGGGAAAACCGTTTATTTGAATAAAACTCTATATGCTCATTTATGGTAATACACCGTCATTAAAGATGGTTCTAACGTTAATGTGTATATGATGAAGAATATGTTATGCGTGGTTTGTTTATGATAATGGTTATGTTGTGTGATAATGATGGTGTGTGAGATATTTATGGTCATAAGCATAAATGAGTATGTTGTAAGTGGTTGATTGTTATAAACATGTATGGGTGGATTGTACCAATGAATGTGTGATGAGTTGTGAATGTGTCATAATGGATATGAGTATGTTTATCAAAATGAGTATGTTTTGAGTGGTTGATTGTTATAAACATGTATAAGTGTGTTGTAACAATGAATGTGTGATGAGCTATGAATGTGTTAAAATGGATAAAGGTATGTTTGTGACAATGAAGGTGTTGTATGTTATTTATGGTGATAAAATAATGAGATGCCTTGTGTTGACTGTGTATGACATGGATGTGAGTGTAATGTGGAAACTCGACCTGCCCGAGGTGGTATGGGGATTACTCGACCTGCCCGATGGGGTATGGTGATTATTTGTACGGTGCAGAATTGTTGAATGAGATCAAGGGTAAATTATTATGGAATGTGAAGGATGTGAAAAGTGTATCCTCGGAATGAAAATCATATGCATGCCATAGGATATATATTATGGGATGTATATCCTATAGGATGAATATGGATAATACGCGATGAATAAGTATGCACACTATAGAACACATATAGTATGGGATATATGTGTACTATAGGGTGAATATGGATAATATGTGTTGATTGATATATACATATCTTGATGATGTTAGATGTGTGTGGTTTTAATACTTTAATGTCATTACTCCATGTAAATCCACGCTACGGTCGCCGTAGTTGGTTCTTACTCCCTCTGTCTTTCCTTGCATGTGTTGTATATTTGGGTTCAGGTTGTGGAGGTAGTGCATTGGACGCTTGCGGAGAAGAGTACATGATAGAGTAGTGGATAATATGTAATTGATATGTTATATGATAAATATTTGTAATATGAAGAACATGTTAAAGTGAATTCATGTATAAACAACTTTCTTGTAAGTGTATATTGAAGTGGATCTAATGTTTGTATTCAAGGTAATTTTGAGAAAGTGTAATTGTATAAAGGATGTATTTGAACGGAAGTGTAATGACATGCTTTTGAAATGAAGGGTGTTTGGAATATTTCCGCCTTGCAAATTTATAAACGTATTCTCTCAAGTTTCCAAACTGTTCGAGTAATGTCTTTCAAAAGTAATCACTTCACTTTCACGAATAAGGATTTTAAAAGAGAATTTTCGAGTTATGAAAATCGGGTCCTTACAGAAAGGATCACCTGGGAGGGTGAAATCCTGGGCTATACTGGAGGATTCTCGCCTGAGCGAGAGTTGTCTCGCCTGGGCGAGAAATGGCAATTTGGGGCTGTTGACACTGTGAGATTCTCGCTTGAGCGAGAATCCCTCGCTTGAGAGAGAGCGTCAGATCTGAAATTTTAAAAAGGCAGAATTTTCTCGCCTGAGCGAGAATAGGCTCGCTTGAGCGAGAACCCAACGACTGCTCTTTAAAATAGAAACCCCAAACACATTTTAGGGTTAGAACTTGGAAGAGAAGAGAGAGAAGAGAGCTTTTCAAGAGCAAAGAGCCTTAGGACTCATCTTAGAGCTTGAGAAGAGGTAAACCTCTTGTTCCTAACTCTTCTTCTTCCTCTCTAACTTGTTTTGGGTATGTTGGATCTATTTTCAAAACATGAGAAACCATGGAAACTCATTCTTTAGAGTTATGGTTCGTTTTATGTTGTTTTTCTCTTGTAAACTCTTGGTTTAGAGTTGATATTTGATGAATGGAAAGGTTTTGTGGGTTATTCATGAAAGCCCCAAAAACCCCCAAAATGAGAATATGAGTATAAAGAGAAAGAGATGAAATGTTAGATGTGGATCATGAGTTTGTGCTTTGATGTTGATATATGAGATAAACATGTATGTTTAGATGTTTGGAAACTTGTATTGAAGTAGTTTTGGAAATCTTGAATATATATGAATCCCTTGTGTATTTGATGATGAAATACGAGTTATTTATGTGTTATTTTGAATAAATGACTGACATTGTTGTTATTGGTGAAAATGAGGAAAGATCCTAAGGTTGGAGGAAATCGCGGAGGAGACTTTTAAAGTTACTCGGAACCGATCCCCAACGCTCACCAAGGTAAGGGATAAGTGGCTCTAATTCATACTCACTGATGTGAATGAGGTATGTGAAAGAGGTAACGTGTTGGTAAGTTTATTATTGTTACCCTACCCGAAGAGGTAGTGGTTTATTGTTGTTACACTACTCGAAGAGGAAGTGGTTTATTGTTGATACCCTACCCGAGGAGGTAGTGGTTTATTGTGTCCTACCCGGAGTGGTAGTGAACTGTTTATCGTGTCCTACCCGGAGTGGTAGCGGACTGTTATTGTGTCCTACTCGGAGTGGTAGTGGACTGTTATTGTTAACCCACCGGGAATGGTAGTGAAGTATTGTGAACTAGACCTGCCCGATGTGGTATGGAGTATGACTAGACCTGCCCGATGTGGTATGGATGATAACTAGACCTGCCCGATGTGCTATGGATAATAACTAGACCTGGCCGATGTGGTATGGATAATAACTAGACCAGCCCGATGTGGTATGGAGTATGACTAGACCTGCCCGATGTGGTATGGATGATAACTAGACCTGCCCAATGTGGTATGGATAATAACTAGACCTGCCCGATGTGATATGGAGAATGAACTAGACCTGCCCGATATGGTATGGATGATGAACTAGACCTGCCAGATGTGGTATGGAAATGTAATTGACCTACCCGATGTGGTAGGGGATCATATTTGTGAAAGAACTCGGTGAATACGATTAAGGATGAATACGACATATGAGAAACGAGGACGTTAACAGCGAAAGTCATATGCATGCTATAGGATATATATTATGGGATATATATACTATAGGGTGAATATGAATTATGGGATATATATACTATGAGATATATATACTATAGGGTGAATATATATACCAAGGTAAGGGATAAGTGTCTCTAATTCATTCTCACTGATGTGAATGAGGTTTGTGAAAGAGGTAATGTGTTGGTAAGTTTTATTATTGTTACCCTACCCGAAGAGGTAGTGGTTTATTGTTGGTACCTTACCTGAAGTGGTAGTGAACTTTTTATCGTGTCCTACCCGAAGTGGTAGTGGACTGTTTATTGTGCCCTACCCGGAGTGGTAGCGGACTGTTATTGTGTCCTACCGGGAATAGTAGTGATTATTGTGAACTCGACCTGCCCGATGTGGTATGGGGTAATAATAACTCGACCTGCCCGATGTGGTATGGGGTAATAATAACTCGACCTGCCCGATGTGGTTTGGGGTAATAATAACTCGACCTGCCCGATGTGGTATGGGGTAATAATAACTCGACCTGCCCAATGTGGTGTGGGGTAATAATAACTCGACCTGCCCGATGTGGTATGGGATAATAACTCGACCTGCCTCATGTGGTTTGAGGTAATAATAACTCGACATGCCTGATGTGGTATGGGGTAATAACTCGACCTGCCCGATGTGGTGTGGGGTAATAACTCGGACTTCCCGTTGTGGTATGGGAAATGAAATTGGTAAATATGAATGATGAGGAACGTAAATGTCACAATGAATGTCGTATGCATGCTATAGGATATATAGTATGGGATATATGTTCTATAGGGTGAATATGAATGATGAAAAATTTGAATGCTACAATGAATGTCGTATGCATGCTATAGGATATATAGTTTGAGATATATATTCTATAGGGTGAATATGAATGATGAAAAATGTGAATGCTACAATGAATGTCGTATGCATGCTATAGGATATATAGTATGAGATATATATTCTATAGGGTGAATATGAATGATGAGAAAAGGGAATGTCACAAAGAGAGTCATATGCATGCTATAGGATATATAGTATGGGATATATGTTCTATAAGGTGAATATGAGTGATAAAAAGGAAGATGTTGAGAATGAAAGTAATATACATACTATAGGATATATATTATGGGATATATATACTATAAGGTGAATATGAATGTTTGCAATTACGTATGTGTGGTTACAAATTATATTAAAGATTAATGGTATTTGAAATGTGGATTATCATGTGATGTTAGTTTTTGAACTAATGACTTACTCCCTTTTGTTTTGTGTGTTGTTTATGATAATTCCATTGTAGGTAAATGAAGGATTTTGAGAAGGAAGCTCACTTGGGAAGCTTTTATGTTTATTAACCTATTTGTCTTTATTTGCTACTTGACGTTGTAGTTAATATGATAACATTATGGAATGACTGTAAATCCATTTAGATTAATACGGATATGTGTAGTTATGGACTTTATAACCTTGGGAGACCCATAACTGGTTGTATGTGGTCAATGCTATTTGAATGAATTATGTTTTTCCGCAACATGAATTTGTAAGATAATATAATAGGGTAAAGAGTATTTTCAAAGAGTGATACTTGAGAGTTTTTTAATGAAGGTGACAACTGTATGTAAGAAAGGATTAAAATAAATGAAAAAATTTTAAGGGTAGAAAATCGGGTCTTTACAAAATCCCGTTTAGCCATTAGTTCAATATCCTCCACTTGCCTTACCCGGATTTGATCGAACAGTTCATTTGTGACCTTGAGCATCCCTAGAATCATACTTTGAGGCTTCATCTGAACTTCCAAGTTCATATCCCGGAACTCTTCAATCAGTTTCCCTTCTCGAACCATCAACGCCGACATATGTAAAGATTTCCGACTTAAAGCATCAACCACCACATTGGCCTTTCCCGGATGGTACTGCAGCCCAAAATCATAATCCTTAAGGAATTCCATCCACCGTCTCTGTCTCATATTCAATTCTTTTTTATCAAATAGGTACTCCAAACTCTTGTGGTTGCTGTATACCTCAAATCTCACGCCATAAAGGTGGTGTCTCCAGATATCAACAGTCCCAAAATGCCATTTCTCGCCCAAGCGAGACAACTCTCGCTCAGGCGAGAATCCTCCAGTATAGCCCAGGATTTCACCCTCCAAGGTGAGCTTTTCTCGCCCAGGCAAGAATCTCTCGCTCAAGCGAGGATTCCAGGACTGATACAATAATTTTAAAGGCTCAAATTTAGGGTGTTACATTCTCGCCCAGGCGAGCCATCCCTCGCTCAGGCGAGACTCTCAGGTAAACTCCTGGGAGCAACTCTGATCCTCTCGCTTGGGCGAGGTCCTCTCGCTTGGGCGAGGTCCTCTCGCTCAAGCGAGAATATGGGAGTAATTCTCAGTCCTCAAGACTATTACCATCTTTTAAGAAAGATAAATTTAGGGTGTTACAAAGGTCATGCTACAAAAGGGATACCAACCAGGGAAGGACCTAGGCAAATATGAACAAGGCATAGAATACATAGTGCTACCAATGGAAAACAAAGGTCATTTTGGTATGGGCTACAATCCAACCAATGACGACAAGGCAAAGGTGGCAGAAGAGGCAAAAAGGAATAGGTGGGCACGGATGGGGCGGTTTGAGTACAAGACTGTGGATACCCTTTTCCACTTATCAAGAAAAGTTGTCAGCGCAGGTTTTGAATTTCAAGGATCGATCTCCATGCTTGAAGAGGAGCATTCATGTCGATCAGAGGATTATGTTTTCCAGTGCACCCCTGGCAGTGTTCTTACCAATTGGGTTGAAGTCGAAGCACCATCATCAGTCTTCTGGGAAGACAAGTAATCTAGCGCTATACACTATTATTATGCATAAGGCTCTTGGATGTCGTTGTTTCTTTAATTTAGTTTGAATTTTCACTTTCCATTATGTAAGGTACAATTTCAATGAATCAATTCATGCATTTGCAATTTTCACATCATATAGCACCTTACCATACGAACTTTAGTCTTTCCATTTATGCTTTATTTCTGATTTATTTTCTTTCTTTCCACAATAAAAGAAGAAAAACCAAGGGGGGGGGGGGGGGGGGGGGGGGGGTGGTTGGCTAATAAAACACCAAAAAGAAAAACACATATAAGAACTAACACTATCTTACTATAATGTAGATATGAAAGTGAACCCGAAAATAATGACCATGTTAATAATCATCCATGCAACTTTGATTATTCTATAGACTTGGTAGGAGATAAAGATAGTGATGAGGACTGGGAAGCATCTCCTGAGTTATTTCCAGGTGAATGGGATAAGATAATCTAATTACTACATCGGTACAAGGATGTTTTCGCTTAGTCCTATAGCGACATGTCGGGTATGGATCACGGTATAGTGGAACACAAGTTACCTCCGAAGCCTGAATCTTTACCAGTCAAGCAGAAGTTGAGAAGAATGAAACACAGCCTCTCACTTAGGGTGAAAGATTAAATCCAAAAATGGTTAGACTCTGGATTCATAAAAGTTTCAAACTACCATGAATGGGTGGCTAATGTGGTTTTTTGTACCAAAGAAGTGTAGAAAACTTCGAATATGTGATGATTATCGGGATCTCAACAGGGCTAGCCTAGAAGACAATTTTCCAGTACCTCATATAGACGTACTAGTGGATGGCACAGTAGACCATGCACTATTCTCATTCATTGACAAATATTTTGGCTACCACCAAATAAAAATGGCAGAAGATGATGTGGAAAAGACCACTTTCATCACAATGTGGGGAACCTTTTGCTACCAGCTTATGTCATTCGGTCTAAGAAATGTTTTTGCCACATACCAACGTGCCATGGTCGCTCGTTTTCATGACATGGTGCATAAAGAAGTAGAAGTTTATGTCGATGACATCATATTCAAATCAAAGATTGAAGGGGAGCATGTTGAGAACCTGTAGAAGCTAATTAAAGATTTTCAAGAGTATAGCCTAAAACTGAATCCTGCCAAGTGCAATTTTGGGGTCACATCAGGTCGACTTCTCGTCTTTATAGTCAGTTAGAAGGACATTGAAGTAGACCCAAAAAAAGTGAAAGCTATTACTGAGATGCCTCCTCCTAGAACAGAGAAAGCGGTTAGAGGTCTCCTAGGTCGGCTGAATTATATCTCCAGATTCATATCGCAGTTGACAGCTACGTGCGATCCAATTTTAAAACTTCTACGGAAGAACCAAACTGTTAAGTTGAATGAAAAATGTCAAGAAGCTTTTGAGAAAATTAAACAATACTTATTGAACCCGCCTATATTAATGCCTCTGGTACATAGACGACCATTGATAATGTACTTGACAGTGTTGGATGACACTATGGGATGCGTCTTAGATTAGCATGACGAATCTGGCAATAAGGAGCAGGCTATTTACTACTTAAGTTAGAATTTCACGGACTGTGAGACAAGATATTCCTTATTGGAGCATACATGTTGTGCCTTAGCGTGGGCATCACGTCGACTGAGGCAGTACATGTTTCACCATACTACATGGCTGGTGTCTAAAATGGACCCGATGAAACATATTTTTTGAGAATCTGATGTTAACGAGCAAAATTGCCAAGTGGGAAGTATTATTATCAGAGTATGAGATAGTCTACATCACCAAAAAGCAATGAAATGAAGTGCTCTTACTGATTGTTTAGCTAATCAATCGGTAGAAGGATATGAAATAATGTATCAAGAGTTCGTCGATGAAGGTATCATGACATTTTCCTCAAAAGACCAAGAGGAAGACTATAAATGGACACTCATATTTGATGGAGCCTCCAATGTGTTTGGACATGGGGTAGGGGCAATGTTTGTATCTTCCCAGTGAAATTTCATTCCTATCATTGCTAAGCTACGTTTCGACTGTACCAACAACATAGCTGAGTATGAGGCATGCGCCTTATGCTTGCAAGTGGCCATTGAAGCAAAAGCAAAAATCCTTGAGGTTTTCGGAGCACTGCCCTAGTAATCCACCAAGTAAAAGGAGAACTAGAAACTCGTGATAGTAAGTTAAAACCTTATCGAGATGATATATAGAGACTAGTTGAACAATTTCAGGGGGTCGATTTCTATCCTATTCCTATAGAGGAAAATCGGTTGGCTGACGCACTATCCACCTTATCCTCCATGTTCCACATCAGCGGTAATGACCAACCACTCATCAGTATTAGAAGCAGAGGTCAACTGGCATATTGCAATGCCATAGAAGTAAAAGAAGATGGCAAATCTTGGTATCACGATATAAGAGAATACATCAAGAAGAAGAATATCCTCTAGGTGCCTTTGAGAATGACAAAAAGACCCTGAGGAGATTGGCCATTAGTTTCTTCTTAAACGAATAAGTACTTTACAAAAGGAATCAAGATATGGTACTCCTTAGATGTGTCAAGGCGAAAGAAGCAGAAGAAAACCTTAAAGACATACATGAGGGCTCATTTGGGACCCATGCAAACGGACATGCAATGACTAGGAAGATATTAAGGGCAGGCTATTACTGGTTAACAATGGAGATGCATTGCTGTGACCACATAAGGAAATGCCACATATGTCAGATTTATGCCAACAATATCAATACATCCCCAAATCCGCTAAATTTTCTATCAGTACCATGGCCTTTCTCTTTGTGGGGAATGAACGTCATAGGACCTATTGAGCCCAAAGCCTCAAACAAACATTGTTTCATCCAATTGGCCATCGATTACTTCATTGAATGGGTTGAAACACCTTCGTACGCAAGTATTACTCGGAAGGTAGTAGTAAGGTTCATTAAGAAGAAATTGGTATGCCGCTATGGTCTACCAAGTAAAATCATCATGGACAATGCCACTAACCTGAATAAAAAGCTGATGACTGAGACATGTGAGAATTTCAAGATCAAGTATTATACATCTTCACCCTATCGCCCTAAGATGAATGGGGCAGTTGAGGCCTCTAACAAGAATATAAAGAAAATTTTCCAAAAGATTATGGTAACTTATAAGAATTGACACAAAATGTTGGCTTTCGCCTTACATGGATATCGCACTTCTATTCGCACTTCCACATGGGCCACCCCTTACTCCTTGGGGTACGGAATGGAAGCAGTCTATCCCATTGAGGTATAAATCCCATTATTAAGGATTATTGTGGAGTCAGAATTAGAAGAATCATAATGAGTTCAAGCTAGATACGATTAATTGAACCTAATAGAAGGGAAAATGTTGGCCACAGTGTGCCATGGACAACTTTATCAGAGAAGAATAATGAAAGCCTATGCAAAGAAGGTTCGCCCTCGTCAATTTCAAGTTGGAGACATGGTGTTGAAAAAAGATTTTACCTACTCAAAAGGACCACATAGGAAAACGAACTCCAAATTATAAAGGACCTTATATAGTGAAGATAGTTTTCTCTAGTGGAGCCTTAATATTGACTAACATGGATGGAAACGACCTACACCTGTCCATGAACTCGGATGTTGTGAAGAAGTAGTATGCCTAGAGAGTTTTCATTTGGAAATGTAGTAAATACATATTTCTCATTCAAGGTTTATTGATACACTATACACTACCACTTATGTTGTCTTACACATAGAATGATGTAAATAAAACTCAATTGATGTGAGTTTGGATAAATCAATTTGATGATGCGAGGCTTCCTTGAAAATTCCCAAACACTACGAATATACCACTAGTTACCCTTTTTTGAGCCCAGATGTTGTGAAAGGAGATCTTCCTCTAAAAATATAACCTGCCAATATTCGTAACCTGGTGGAGTAGTTGTATGGCTACTTTGCTTGACCCAGAAATGGAATTCCAAAGTAGTTGAGAATATGTAGAGGAGATAGGAGAAGGGTGGGTATGGGAGATATACATTTTGAGCCTTAATCCTTTTCTTTTGATAACCATAGCCAAACCTCAATACAAGCCCAAAAGTCCTCATGGAAGATTGTCTATTCATGATATGTACATCAGAATAAATAAATAAACCGACTCTAAACAAAAAAGGGGACAAATCACTCACATATTGCATCAATACTCCTTGCAAAATAAAGTAGAAGGAAATGACATTGGGGCAAATTTTGGATGTTTATCAATGAATGACAGTGGGGCAGATTTTTTTATGAAGGTTTCATATAAGCAAAAGTGCCTATGTACGGTCCGTTTTTATTGAGAACTGCAATCAGATATTGTGGCAAACTTTATGGATTATCAATACCCATTCTGAACTCAATGATCATATTGTATAGTGAAAGTTAACATGGTTCATTATACAGGGCAATAAAAGGATAGGCATAATACCCCAGTCTCATAAGCCTACCTCAACTAACCATAGGATCATACATTTTAACATGCATATCATATTCCATCTTTCTAAATATCCTACACACAAAATTATTTTATTTGAGTTTGTACCATACAATGAAATGTGAAAACTATAATTATTACAACAATTGATGACATTCATATTCCATCCAAGAGATGATCAGATGCCAACAATGAAAATCTTTACTCCAATGTTGTCATGAGCGAATTCACGAGCCAAACTCGGGCGAATCCAAACATCATCTAAAGACTGAGTGTTATGGTGCCAAGAGAGCAATAAGGCCGATATTTACTGCAAAACGAGAATCCCTCCAAAGGCATTTCCCTATCAATTGATAACTCAAGCATTAAACTTACATACATTAGCATTATCTTCACACAACTCATCCCATAAACCTGATGCGTGATGAACCTTCTACATGATGTGTATGTGTATGATGCATGATTTTGAAAGATGTAAGTTATAAACCAAGTTTAGTGCACCAAAATCATGTTACCATATGTAAATGCATGAGCATGTTAATCATGTATGAATGTATCCAAGTCTCATTTTAGGTTGATTCAATTTTAGGATTGTGAGACTTTCATTCAAGGTTCACCTAGGCCAGACTCTACCCAATAAATCATCTTAAGACTCTAGAAATGTAAAACTTAAACCTAAGTCTTCTTGATTAAACTTGAGCTTTGGCTTTGTTGTTTGTTGAGTTGTCCTTATATTCAAGCTTGCCTATTATCTTTGACTTCATCAAAACATTGTGATGATGCATACTTTTAATAACAGTAAGTTGTGTGTTTCGAAATTGAATGCTAAGTGCCCTTAAATAGACTTCCAACCACCCATCATACTTGTACATGAAGGTAGAAGATGATTAGAATAACATCCATTTATTTGGGAGAAGTTGTTCCACGTTGAATTTGAAAAACTACTGTAATAAGTCTATGTAATTGATTACTGTATTGGATAGTCGATTACCCAAAGTTTCGGCCCGATTGACTAATTGGTTACTCCCATGAGTAACTGGTTACTTTGTGTAAATTATGCTTCATAACCTACTACTCAATTTGGGTAACCGATTACCCAGTCTCAATAACTCATTACTCACTTCTAGTAACCCATTACTGATTTTGAGTAACTTGTAACTCAAATTTTTGAAAATTCAAGTTAATTTTAATCCAAGTTAAAATACATTTTCAAAAAGGTTTTCCTATAAGCATTTTTAAACTTAACTAAAAGACTTTAGGCATACAAGTACCTAACTTAGAAGACTAATAGATCTTGATCTTGAGTAGTTTTCTTCTAAGTCTTCAAGGTCTTCATCATTTTATTTCTTTTTGGTAATATTGGTGTCTTCATCAAAATCGCACTAAGTCAAGATCAAGATCCTCTTTACAATTTGAAGATGATATGAGGATGAGTAGTGATACTACGACCCTCCTTCACCTTTGTTTAATCGTAAAAATTACATATTTAATAAATAAAAAAATTGTAAAATAATTATCATATGAAAAAAGAAAATTTCGACTGACATATAGTTTATTAATTGTCATTTTAATTATAATAAGTTGCAATTATTTTTTATTAGTAATACTTTTTATTTAATTAGGGAAAACACTTTTTATGTTAATTTACTGTTAGTACTGCATAGAATAGTATACAAATATATTTTGTTTATTAAGTAGTAATTAAAAAGAAGAGTAAATTACACACATCCCCTGAGTTTTAATGAAATTACACAAACCACTCATCTCTTCTTTGTCATTGCACAAATCACTCATCCCTCATACACAAATCACCCCTAGATTTATACATACATTAACATACTACCCCTGCATGTTATAAAAGTGTAATATTTTAAAGAAAAAACGTGTGACAAATGTAATTAAGTTAAACAAAATATTGTATATTGTCTAACATTTCAAATAGAACAAAAGCGAATGTTTCTTTATTATTTTTTTGTCATTAAAAAATACATTAATAATTTCAAATAAATGTTTAAATAACTCTTATATTATTTTATAACGAGCCAAATAATGAAGACGCATTGACTATTATATTATTCGAATTTTTTTACATAATATACAATATTTTGTTTAATTAATTACACACATCATACGTTTTTTGTTTAAAACATGACACTTTTATATTATGCAGGGGTAGTCAGTATAACATGTTGGATATTTCCGATTAATCCTAATCGTATCCCCGAAACCGAATGATTAGGACATTGTTCCGAAACCAAATGTTTATGCCCATACATAAACCCTAATGGAACAATCCTAATCCAGACCGAAGAAAACCCCAATTGGTTTCATAGTGAAGAAGAAAACGCATACCTTGGTTAGCCATTCCGAATGCTCCGAGGTATGTGGGTTGTAGGATGTTCCGGTTGCTAGAGCCTGATGGTTTTCCGTTCGCTCCGCTAGAGGGGAATTCCAGAGAGAACGAGAGTCCTGATGTTCCTTTTTCTTTAGTGAAAATGAGATGGCTTTTCTCTTAGCTTACCTTATGCCTTTCTCTTTTCTATATATATGTTGGTTTTGTGACTTAAGTCACATATCCTCATAAACCAACCCTTATATCATCAGTTACTCAATAAAACTCGTTGCTCTGCAACTGGGGACCATAACCCATAAAGGTAACATTAACGGTTACCACTTAAGTTGCAATATTCTAATTTAGTCCATTCATCAAACTAGAAATTGCCCGAAGGTATCTACACTCATAATATTTCATGACACATATGCCCTTAGCCACCAAGTTAATCCATAAGACCATTTTATATATATTGGCTAAATACATAATGGCTATAACACAGTTATAGAATTATAGTTGTGACCCATAAATTGTTAGAAATTCCAACAATCTCCCACTGGTCACATATATGATTCACCATACGTGTTATCCTTATTGCGCGCTTAATATACCATTATGTCACAGGCATACCCAAATTATCCCGTTCATTAGCCCCGTCTCCGTATCGAACCACAGTGAACTTCGTCATATCAATCATGACTAATTCAACAATGATCACCAACTTTGACACAACCAAATGACATAGATACATCATGAAATGTGTAGCATGAAAATCACATGAATATGGTCTTTACATGTCAACTTTCAACTGGTCCTACTTTACTTTAGTGAGATCCTTAATTATAACATAAAACCTTATTGTACAAAGCATAATGACAGAATACCAAACCGAATGATTAATCAACTGATGTTTGAATACAAAGTATTCATACATAATACTGAAATTCCATAAAACATAAAAGTGTATACACGTTCTAACTCCCCCTAAACCAAATGATCTTCACATTGTAGAACACCCATGTGAGCAGTATGCTCATGAAAGACCTTGGGTGTGATAGCTTTTGTAAGAGGATCCGCAATCATGGAGTTAGTGCCTAAGTGTTCTATGGAAAGCTGTTCGCTTTGTACTTTCTCCTTAACAACTAGGAACTTTATGTCGATGTGTTTCGACTTTGTTGTACTCCTATTGTTATTGGAGAACAACACGGCTGACTTATTGTCACAGTATATCCTTAGTGGTCTTTCAATTCCTTCCACAATCCGCAGCCCAGTGACAAAATTTCTCAGCCATGTCGCCTGATGTGATGCCTCATAACATGCTATATATTCTGCTGCCATTGTGGATGAAGCCACAAGAGTTTGCTTGGCACTGCGCCAAGAAACTACACCACCTGCTAACAGATATATATAGCCCGAAGTGGATCGTCTGATGTCTTGGCATCCCGGAAAATCGGAGTCAGAATACCCAATGATCTCTAATTGGTCTGATCTCCTATATGTGAGCATATAGTCTTTTGTTCCCCTTAAGTACCTCATGACCATTTTGGCTGTTTTCCAGTGATCCATTCCTGGATTACTCATATATCTGCCTAAAACCCCAACTATGAACGCTATATCCGGACGCATACATACTTGAGCATACATTAGACTCCCTACAGCTGATGCATAAGGGATCTTTTGCATTTCCTGAATTTCCAGATTTCCTTTAGGGCACTGATTGAGACTAAATTTGTCTCCCTTAGTAACTGGAGTATCCATTGGTTTACAATTCTGGATGCCAAATCTTTTAAGTACCTTTTCTATATAGCTCTTCTGTGATAATCCAAGAATACCCTGAGATCTGTCTCGGTGTATCTGAATTCCTAATACAAAAGAAGCTTCACCAAGATCTTTCATTTCAAAATTACTGGAGAGAAATGACTTGGTTTCCAACAAGGTACCCACATCATTAGTGGCAAGCAGTATGTCATCTATATACAAGAGCAAGAAAATGTGCTTGCTCCCACTGAATTTGTGATACACACAATCCTCGACTGAATTCATCTCAAAACCAAATGAGAGAATCACCTCATGAAATTTGTGGTACCACTGACGAGACGCCTGTTTTAGTCCATAAATAGATTTTGTCAATCTGCAAACCATATTCTTTGGGTCACCGGACACAAAGTTTTCTGGTTGCACCATATAAATCTTTTCATCAATGTTTCCATTGAGAAAAGTTGTTTTGACATCCATCTGATGAAGCTCCAAATCATAATGAGCTAAAGAGTGAGGATTGTCCTAAGAGAGTCTTTCGATGATACCGGAGAGAAAGTCTCTTTATAGTCAATCCCTTCCTTTTGAGTAAAACCCTTACCTACAAGACGTGCCTTATACCTTTCCACATTACCGTTAGAATCCCGCTTGGTCTTAAAAATCCATTTGCAACCAATGGGTTTCTTACCTTTTGGTAATGGGACAAGTTCCCAAACTTTATTGTCTTGCATGGATTTATACTCATCTTTCATTGCTTCAATCCACTTTTCCGAATTGGAACTTTGGATGGCTTCTCGAACGTTTGAAGGATCGTTATCCATAACGCCATCACCCTCATGTTCCAGGAGAAAGCAGATGTAATCATCTAGAATTGCATTCCTCCTTTCTCTAGTGGATCTACGCAAAGCTATAGGCTCTTGCAATTCTTGTCCATGTTCTTGAGGAATTTGAGTTTGTCCTTCATGAATTACTAACTCATCTTGAGTAGGGAGAGTGTCTTGAAGAGGTTCCAAATTTGCTTCATCAGAAGCAACTATATGAATCAGATCTGGAATTGATACCGATTCTTCCTCTAAGACAAAGTTTCTTACCTTATCTTCCCCCTCAAACTCAATATCCTCAAACAACGTGGCTGTACCCGTCTCAAATATGGATCTTAAATTTGGATCATAGAATTTATAACCAATAAAGTAGCTGCTCACTGTACGGGAGTCCAATTTCTTTTCATAAGGCCTATAAGGTCTTGCCTCAGCTGGACATCCCCACACATGAAAATGCTTAAGACTAGGCTTTCGCCCAGTCCAAAGCTCAAAAGGTGTTTTGGCAGCCGCTTTAGTTGGTACTCTATTAAGAATATAAGCTGCAGTCTTAAGTGCCTCTCCCCAGAGTGACTCTGGTAAGGTAGAATGACAAATCATACTCCTTACCATATCCTTAAGAGTCCGGTTTCGTCTTTCAGACACACCATTCATGCTAGGCGATCCTGACATAGTGTACTGTGGGACTATACCACATTCCTCTAGGTATTTGGCAAAAGGCCTTGGACGTTGTTCACCTGAACCGTTATATCTACCGTAGTATTCACCACCACGATCAGATCTGACGCACTTTATCCTTTTGCTGAGTTGATTTTCAACTTCAGCCTTAAAAGTTTTGAACACGTCCACTGATTGGGACTTTTCATGAATAAGAAAAATGTATGCATAACGAGAATAATCGTCTATGAATGATATGAAATAATGTTGACCATTCCAGGAAGCCGAAGGGAATGGCCCACATATGTCCGTATGTATCAATTCTAAGACGTCCGAAGCTCTATATGCACCAGTTTTCGATTGTTTGGTCTGTTTACCTTTTATGCATTTAACACAAACCTTATGGTCTGTGAAGTCAATGGAATCCAAGATTCAATCTGACACAAGACGCTCAATTCTCTTTTGAGAAATGTGACCTAGGCACTTGTGCCATAATGCACTTGAATTATTATTGTCAATTTTACGTTTAGTACCACGTGATTCCACATTCAAGGTTTCGCTATAATCAGCTACAGTATTCAACATATAAAGGTTATCATTCATCATAAGAGTACAAGTTCCAACAATATTTGAATTTAAAGACAATTTAACCGAATTGTTTCCAAATGAACAATAATAACCAAATTTGTCCAAATAAGAAACAGAAATTAAGTTCCGTCTAAAAGACGGTACAACAAAAGTGTCTTTCAAATCCAAATAAAAACTAGTACTTAATAATAACCTAAAATGTCCTATAGCTTCAACTTCCACCGATTTTCTATCGCCAACGAATATGTATCTTTCAACAAAATTAGGCTTTCGGTAGTTCAAGCAACCCTGTAGTGAAACACTGATGTTAGAAGTTGAACCGGAGTCTAACCACCAAGTGTTTTCAGGTACTGAAGTTAAATTGACCTCAGAACAGACCAAAGCAAGAAATGTACCTTTCTTAGCACGCCATGTGTGATACTTTTCACATTTCTTCTTTAAATGTCCAGATTCTTTGCAAAAGAAACAAACAGTAACCTGCTTCTGATTCTTTTGCACTGGACCCTTTGCAGCTTCATTCTTGGGCTCCATAGTTATTTTCTTTTTGCCCTTGTCTTTAGAGATACTAACAAAATGGGCACTTTCTGTCCTCTCTTGCTTCATCCTTTCCTCTTCTTGCACACAAAATGAAATGAGCTCATTAAGAGTCAATTTCTCCTTTTGACAGTTATAAGAAATCTTAAACTGACTGAATTGTGCAGGAAGAGAAATTAAAACCAGATGGATGAGCAAGTCTTCCGACATCTCAAGCTTAAGAGCCTTCAGCTTTGAGACAATGTTGGACATTCCCATAATGTGTTCCCTTATATCCCTTGCCTTGATACCTCATGGAAATCAAGTTCTGTAACAGAGTACTTGTTTCCGCCTTATCGCTTTTTGCAAAGCGCTTTTCTATCTCAGCAAGGAAAAATTTGGCACTTGTCGACTTATCAGAGACAGTACCCCTAAAGACTTATGGAATGCCGCGCTTAATGATCATGAGACACATGCGATTGGAGCGCTCCCACTTCTCATAATCCTTCTTCTCTTCAGAGGTACTGGATTCCAAAGGAGGAGGTGGTTGCTCTACCCTTAATGCATAGTCCAGATCCATGCAGCCAAGAACAATTTCCATTGTTCTCTTTCCAGTCCTCAAAATTTGTTCCATTGAGGACCGGAACCGAATTTAGATTTGCAGATATAGAAGCAATGGTTGGTGCTAAATAGAACAAAATACAATATATTAAAACATGCTCACAACTCAAAATCATCAATATACTATAAACAATGGTATGTCCCAATCAAGATACCTAGCGCACCATTAATATCAAGTCTTTGGACAGTAATATTAACTGCAAGTGGTACTCTTGTTGCAATGATCAACATTCATAATAAGACATGTCAACTGACGAACCCTTCTTTGGATTGATTCATCAGTCACATGTATAAAACTGAATAATTATCACATGTTTATCATTGCCAGTGTGCATGATCTTCGGCCAAACATTAACTTTCCTTAGGGTCAGCTAATATCTGCATGAATAACCACACACACCAACATCTAATATTCCTTATGAGTTATATCCATGAAAGAGGTCACTTGGGCGACATTCCACTTCAATTGGCTCACTTGAAATAACAGACAACTTAGTGGGTAACCATATCATAACCATGTTTAATGCATAAAGATACCAAAGCCCCAAAATTTACTTGAAAAAGACCCCAAAATTTACTTGAAATTCGCTTGAGCGAGAGGGGTCTCGCCTGAGCGAGAGGGGTCTCGCCTGAGCGAGAGGGGTCTCGCCTGAGCGAGAGAGGTCTCGCTTGTGCGAGAACCCAACTCCTTTTGTCGTAGCTACTGCCTCAACGTCGCTTGAGCGACAGGTTTCTCGCTTGAGCGAGAACCCAACCATTTTGTCGCAGCTACTGCCTCAAAGTCGCTTGAGCGACAGGTTTCTCGCTTGAGCGAGAACCCTTCGTCTACCCGAGGGTTTTGACGAAGATGGAGGTTCTCCATCGGGTTTTTTCGCAAAATTCACCCCAAAACAGTCAAAAAATGCATTATGATTGCTAATGTTTCAAAATAATGTTATAGCAATCATCAATTTTGCAAAACAAAACCCAATTTGGGGAAAAGATGAACAACATCATACCAAACCCAAATTTCATATATGAACCAAATTGGGGTGGCTCTGATACCACTTGTTGGATATTTTCGATTAATCCTAATCGTATCCCCGATATCGAATGATTAGGACATTGTTCCGAAACCAAATGTTTATGCCCATACATAAACCCTAATGGAACAATCCTAATCCAGACCGAAGAAAACCCCAATTGGTTTCATAGTGAAGAAGAAAACGCATACCTTGGTTAGCCATTCCGAATGCTCCGAGGTATGTGGGTTGTAGGATGTTCCGGTTGCTAGAGCCTGATGGTTTTCCGTTCGCTCCGCTAGAGGGGAATTCCAGAGAGAACGAGAGTCCTGATGTTCCTTTTTCTTTAGTGAAAATGAGATGGCTTTTCTCTTAGCTTACCTTATGCCTTTCTCTTTTCTATATATATGTTGGTTTTGTGACTTAAGTCACATATCCTCATAAACCAACCCTTATAACATCAGTTACTCAATAAAACCCGTTGCTCTGCAACTGGGGACCATAACCCATAAAGGTAACATTAACGGTTACCACTTAAGTTGCAATATTCTAATTCAGTCCCTTCATCAAACTAGAAATTGCCCGAAGGTATCTACACTCATAATATTTCATGACACATGTGCCCTTAGCCACCAAATTAATCCATAAGATCATTTTATATATATTGGTTAAATACATCATGGCTATAACAAAATTATAGAATTATAGTTGTGACCCATAAATTGTTAGAAATTCCAACATAACATATGTACAAAATTAGGGGTGGTTCGTATAAGGACAAAAAAGTGAGAGGTGGTTTGTGTAATTTCACTAAAACTCAGGGGATGTGAGTATAATTTACTCTAAAAAGAATTAAATACAAAAGAGAAAATCAAGGGAAACTGAAATACATGGATGCACGTGTGGCTAGTGGAAATCTGGAACCATGTTAGCCATGTATAAGCATCGGATTGGACGAGGGAGATTGTGGCGCTGACTTCTGTAAGCTACCACGTGTTGACCACTGACCAACTCTGAGTTTGGATGCGCTGGCTCTATATGGATTAAGACACGTGTTGGTGTTCACTTAACTCCCTAAGAACCGCTACTAATTCATCAAAATAATAAATGTTTGGACAAATGATGTAGTTATTTTACTTATATGGAAGATTATATCATTAACGATTAGAACCCAATCATGAGCATCATTATCACACATTAATTCCCTAGTTTTTTCTGAAAGACACAGTGGTGGCTAACATATGGATTGTGGACACATGGCACAAACAAGATATGATTCTAAAAAGGCCTATATCTTTTGTTGAGAATTGTTGGTTTTAAAGATGCACTAAAGTATATTAAAGTGGTCATTAATGAGGAAATTTGGAGTGTGAATTTCAAAAAACTCTCCAAGTCCCACATTGGTTGGAGGAGGAATGTGAAATGCTTTATAAGTTTAAAATCCTACATTTGGGGTGTGCCCCAAGGGGTACAATGGTTTGTGAGTGAGTGAGGACACACACAAACAAAACCCCCACACACACACGTGCGCGCACCACCACCACCACCACCTCCGCCGTCCGGTCGGCTCGTGTTTGGGTCGGGCTTGGGCTTGGGAACACCATATGACCCAAATGTAATACTTTTTAAGAACACTGGTGAAGGTGTAAGAAAAAGTGAGTATGCTAGCATCATTGGCAGCCTTCGGTATGCCACTGATTGCACAAGACCCGACATTGCCTATGTTGTGGGACTATTATACAAGTTTATCAGTAGACCTAGTATAGAAAGCATTGACACACTATAGAAAGGGTAATGAGGTACCTTAAGAAAACAATAAACCTTGGATTACATTATCGAAAGTTTCCAACTTAGAAGGATCCAGCGATGCTGATTGGAATACTCTTTCAGATGATTCCAAAGCAACATGTGACTATATATTTAGCATAGATGGTGGGGTTGTTTCTTGGAAGTTTAAGAAACAGACTATTTTGGCTCAATCCACTATGGAAGCTGAGATGATAGCACTAGCAACAACTAGTGAAGAAGCAAGTTGGCTAAGAAGCTTGCTAGCTGAGATTCCCCTATGGGAAAAACCGATATCAGCCGTGTTGATTCACTATGATAGTACCACGACTATTGCAAAGATTGAGAATCATTTTTATAACGGTAAGAAATGACAAATACGTCGTAAGCACATCACCACTATAGAGTTTCTCTCTACAGGAGCTGTTAGAGTGGATCACGTACGCATTGAGAATAACTTAGCAAATCCTTTGACGAAAGGACTAACTAGAGAAAGTCCATAATACTTCTAAGCTTATGAGACTATTGCCCTTAGAACGAAGATCACTCACGATGGTAACCCGACCGAACTGACTGGAGATCCCAAGAAATAGGTTCAATGAGTAATAACAAGTCGTGAAGTGATATGGGAATGAACATGTTATGAGATTATGAGAAGCATGATTCCTGTAGTATATGTAAGGATGAGTTAAACTCTTAATGTGATCTATACTCCAATTGGAGTGGAGTACCTAGACTACAGGGGTACTCTTGATAGACTCACCTATGTGAATGTGGAAGTGGGGGCCGCTTTCTATGAAATTTAGGGGCATAAATTTCTAGAGCGTTCACTAAATTGGGATAGACGTGCATGGCCTTTAACGCACGAGCTTTATTGAATACACATTTGAAAAGTTTGTGTGTGGTTTGATGTCGGAGATAGAGTTCAAGACCACGAGTCACTCTAGTAAAATCTGGATCTTATTCACTATGCAAAGGTTGAAGTCGAATGACACATTTGTTTATGCACAATCTTATTGAGACCACAGAAATCCCCGAAAATCGTTTTTTAAAATATCAAGTGGGGGATTGTTGAGTATTGTTGGTTTTAAAGATGCACTAAAGCATATTTAAGTGTTCATAAATGAGGAAACTTGGAGTGTGAATTTCAAAAAGCTCTCCAAGTCCCACATTGGATGGAGGAGGGAAGATGAAAGTCTATATAAGTATAAAATCCTACCTTTGGGGTGTGCCCCAAGGGGTACAATGGGTTTTGTGAGTGGGTGAGGACACACACAAAGAAACTCCCCCCACACAAACATGCGTACGCGCACCACCACCACCTCCTCCTCTGCCGCCATCCGGCCGGCTCGGATCGTGTTCGGGTCGGGCATGGACATGGGCCCAACATTATTTTTATTGAAAATAATTATTTTAATTTTAATATTTTGAACATTGGGCCATTAGTTTTGGACCCGTGTGGATGACCAAGTCAAGGATGACTTAGTCACCACACGTTGGAGAGAGTTCAGAAGAGACTCCACACGTTTTTTACCCGGTATTCAAGGAGCAGAATCTGTGGTTGGCTCCTTTTGGCCATAGATGGAGTTTGATAGGCTCTATTCTGTGCCATCGGATGAAGGATCCATTGGAGGCCTCAGACTATAAATAGAGCTCTCCCCCTTAATTTTTTTTTTCAACAAGAGCAGGTACGAATTTACTTGCTCTTTTGTTTCTCTCTCCATACTTCTGCGGACGCATTTCTGGCCTACTTTCACACTCTTTATTTGTGTGACACTAAGAATTGGCACAGACAGCCATACTGTGGTAAATTCGGATATTGACACTGGCAATGTTATTAAAACTGTACCGGTTATCAAACCGGTTAGGGTACTGGTATAGTGGTAAAGTGGTTCAACCAGTGGTTCAGTAATTAAACCGCATTCCGGTTAAACCGGACATACTTGCTTATATATATATATATGTGAATCTATAACAAAAAATTTCAAATAAGTAGATATTCATATTTATAATCCATATTCATAATTTACTTCAAATTCACACAAACAAACAACATTAAGTCTTTAATAAAATCAAAGTCTAAAGTGCAAAACATATATTTATCCAAAATTATCACTTAACAAACGCAAAATACAAATAAATGACCCAAGTATCAATCATTGAAGTTGAAGAATTGGTGAAGAATTGAAAATTTGAAATTTAAAAAAAAAATTAATGTACAAACCGACCGGTTTAAACCGGTTTTCACTAGTTTTGACCGGTTCTATTGCATATGCGGTATAACATACATACTGTACCGGTTAGGGGTCCGGTTTTCCGGTTGAACCAGCCGGTACGGCACGGTTTTTAAAACATTGGACACTAGTAGTTCGTTTGTGGGAATAGAATTGACACGAGAAGCCATATTGTGGGTATTTCAGAATTGGCACTAGTAGCCATATTGTGGGTGTATTCGAGAACGATTCTTACAGTGTTGTAAGAAATCAAATAACAGAGAGTTGGACTGTTTTATCCTGGGGACGACGTGGTTGATAGTTTGCTTGCACAATTTAGGCAATACCACAAAACGTCTTAAAGAGAATGACCTGGTCGTGACTCAGCTAGTAAAGATTATCTTGTATTATTGTTGTGAGCTACTGAAACAACAATTTTAAGACGTTTCTACCGCAATGACACTCGTAGATAATATTATTAGTCCAAACAGCTTCAACCTAAGCAAACCATTTAGGTTTGATGGGACTAACTTCAAACGCTGGCAAACCAAAATGAAATTTTTCCTAACAGTGAAAAATGTTGCCCGCGTTTTGAAGGATGATGTCCTAGTGGTCCCTGAAGAAGCTAAAATAGAGGAAATGAATAAACTTGCTATTGATGTAGCTCTGTGGAATTAAAATGACTCCATATGTAAGCATTTCATTCTTGGTGGGTTGTTTGATGATCTATATGAATACTACATCCTATATAAGTCTTCCAAATTAGTTTGGCATGCACTCAAAAAGAAATATGATACTGAGGAAGCTAGGACTAAGAAATATGTTGTTAGCCGCTACCTCAAGTATCAGATGACTGATGATAAATCAGTAGAGTCTTAGCCCCACGGGATTCAGAAAATTGCTCATGAGATCATCACTGAGGGTATGCCCCTAGATGAGCATTTTCATGTGGCTGTCATTATTGACAAACTGCCAACTAACTAGAAGGACTTTAAAAACGTCCTGATGCACAAGACCAAAGAATTTTCTTTGGAATCTCTGATCATTCGTCTTCGCATTGAAGAAGATGCTCGTAAACAAGATCAGAAAGAAGAGGTGTTGTTTGTATCAAACAAAAGCACTAAGAAGAAATTCTCAGGTGCGATTTTGAAGCCTTCGGACAACAACTTTAAGAGTCAGAATCACAATGGGAATAAGGCTAAGAACACCGGCCGCAACAAGAATTGGAACCCCCAAAAGGTCCAATTTGCTAAACCACCTGCTAAGAATGACTCTAGAAACCCATTTATTTGCTTCAAGTGTGGGAAACTAGGTCATATGGCACGCAAGTGCAGAAACCAACCAGTGGATCATCCTCTACAAGACAACATGGTTGAGGACTCACTTTGGCCATGTTAATTGAGGTTACTATGGTTGGAGGAAGTGATGGGTGGTGAGTAGATACTGGTGCATCCTGCCATGTCTGCTATGATCGTGATATGTTCAAAACATACACGAATGATGATAACAAGAAAGTGCTGCTGGGAGATTCTCACACCACTATTGTTGCTGGAACTGATGATATGGAGCTAAAGTTTACATGTGGAAGACTATGATTCTCAAAGATGTGATGCACATTCCAGAGATGAGGAAGAATTTAGTTTCAGGTTTTCTTCTGAGTAAGGCTGGTTTTACCCAGATCATAGGGACAGACTTGTACACTCTTACTAAGAATGCGTTATTTGTAGGGAAAGGGTACGCCACTATGGCATGTTTAAATGTTGAAGTTTCTATTAATAAAATTTATGATTCCATTTACATGTTGTGTGATTTTTCTATTTGGCATTCTAGACTTTATCATATTAATAAATGTGCTATTTCAAATTTGAGTAACTTAGAGTTAATTCCTAAGTTATCTAAAAATTATTTTGAAAATTGTGAATCAATTAGTCAAGCTAAAATAACTAAAAACCCACATAAATTAGTAGTGCGAGAATCTGAGCCTTTAGATTTGATACACTCTGATTGTAAGGACCCAAATTCTACACTTGAAATTTTTTCCTTATTTTATTCCTTTCACATACATTTTCCCTATAACTTAGAATCACAAATTCAACAACATTATCTTTATCTCACTTTCCTGTTCATACTCATTTCATAACGCAATATCCACATACACGTTCATTTAACTGAAAATCATAATTCATATTAACGTATCCCAGTAACTACCGCATACTGTAAGGACCCAAATTCTACCCTTGAAAATTTTTCTTTTATTTTAATCCCTTCATGCATACAGTCATCATACAGGCATGTGCTAATAATTGAAATCCAAAAATATAAATCTCATAAGCTTCCAAAAATAAGACCACCTCAGGTTACCTGTTCATCTACAATGGGATTATCAATGACGAAACACAAACACATAAAGGAGTAAGTCATTAATTCAATAAACGTCATTATAAGATAATCCACATTTAGAAAAAGTAAGTAAATCACTTTGAAATTCATTTTTCGTGCTACATCACTTGAGCCAAAGTCACTACTCCCCTTAGGGTTAGCTAAAAGCGATTTCTCATCCTTTTTTACCAATAGAACATGCCTCATAAACTCGGGCCGAAGTGTTGCTACATAAACTCGAGCCGAAGTCGCTACACCCCTTAAGGTTAGCTAAAAACAATTTCTCATCTCTTTTATAAGAAAACATGCCGCATAAACTCGGGCCGAAGTGTTTCTACATAAACTCGAGCCGAAGTGTTGCCACATAAACACGGGCCGAAGTGTTGCTACATAAACTCGAGCCGAAGTGTTGCCACATAAACTCGGGCCGAACTGTTGCTACATAAACTGGAGCCGAAGTGTTGCCACATAAACTCGGGCCGAAGTGTTGCTACATAAACTCGAGCCGAAGTGTTGCCACATAAACTCGGGTCGAAGTGTTGCCACATAAACTCGGGCCGAAGTGTTGCTACATAAACTCGAGCCGAAGTCGCTAACCATTTATGGTCGGCTAAAAATACGTTTCCTTTTCATTGATTTCACTATCAATCATACCCAGTGAATCCACGCAATCCTTATTACAAACATACCCATATATGTTCATAATAAATACGTGATTCACCAATTAATCATTGCACAACAAGAAGATACACATATTTTCCATTTCAAATGCACAAATTAAAGACTTATCCTTACCTTGGTGAGTGTTGGGTTGGATAATGGGTGACTGCACTAGTTCCACCGACACCGCCGCCAACTCTAGGATCTTTTCTCATTCCCACCATACAACACAATGTTAGTCATTTATTCATTATTAGAAAGTAAACTCATCTCCTACCTCTAGCATTTTACCCATTTTCATTTTTAGGGTTTTGGGGTTTTCATGAATCAACCCACAAACCCTCTCCTTTCTCGAAATACTAACTCTATACCAATAGTTTACAAGATAATATCACATAAAACGAACCATAACTCAAAAGGGTGAGTTTCCATGGTTTCTCTCATGTTGAGAAGAGATCCAACATACCTCAAAACAAGTTTCAAAGGGAAGAAGAGAGTTAGAATCATGAGATCTACCTCTTCTCAAGCTTCTAAATGACTCAAAAGCCTTCTTGCTCTTGAAAATGCTCTATTCTCTCACTTCTCTTTAGGTTAACCCTCACAAATGTGTTTGGGGTCCCCTATTTAATGTAACAGCGTCGGGTTCTCGCTTAAGCGAGAAAATCCCGCCTATTTTAAAAAAACTCAAATCTGACCCTCTTGCTCAAGCGAGAATCTTACAGTCTCAACAGTCCCAAAATTCCATTTCTCGCCCAGGCGAGACAACTCTCGCTCAGGCGAGAATCCTCCAGTATAGTCCAGGATTTCACCCTCCCAGGTGAGCCTTTCTCGCCCAGGCGAGAATCTCTCGCTCAAGCGAGGATCCCATGAGTGCTACTATAATTTTAAAGACTCAAATTTAGGGTGTTACAATCCTCCCCCTCTTATAAGAATTTTCGTCCCCGAAAATTAAACATACCTCGATTCGAACAAATGAGGGTAATCATCCCTCATATCACATTCCATCTCCCAAGTAGCATCCCCTTCGTCTACTTGGCTCCACAACACTTTCACCAAAGGAATCTCTTTTCCTCTCAATCTTTTGATACTGGTATTCATGATTCTCACAGGCCACGTCGCAAAAGTCAGGTTATCCTTCAACTCTATCTGGTCCGACTCAACCACATGAGATGGATCCCCAACATATTTCCTCAACTGAGACACATGAAACACATTGTGGAAATTCGACAACAACGGAGGTAAAGCAATACAATACGCTACCGGCCCAATCCTCTTCAGTATTTGATACAGCCCAATGAATCGCGGAGTCAGCTTACGAGACTTCAACACTCTACCTATTCCGGTAGTCGGGACTACTCTCATGAAAATATGGTCTCCTTCAATAAACTCAATAGGTTTCTGCCTCTTATCGTAATAGCTTTTCTGTCGACTCTGAGTGATCCTCATGTTCTCTCAGATTTTTTTGATTTTATCAGTAGTCTCTTGGACCAGCTCGGGCCCCAATATCAAGTTATCCCCAGTCTCAAACCAATTCACTGGAGTTCGGCACTTCCTACCATACAACGCCTTATAAGGTGTCATTCCAATACTCGAATGGAAGCTATTGTTGTAAGTAAATTCAATCAGAGGCAACATGCCATCCCAACTCCCTGGTTGTTCCAAGACACAAGCCCTTAGAAGATCTTCCAATGACTGTATAGTTCTTTCCGATTGACCATCCGTTTGTGGATGATAAGCTGAACTTAACTTCAACTTAGTTCCCAATGCGGACTGCAAACTAGTCCAAAAGTTCGAAGTGAAACGGGGATCCCTATCCGATATAATGCTCGACGGTATCCCATGCAAACGAACTATTTCCCGGATGTACAGTTCCGCCAATCGCTCCAAAGAATACCTCATGTTCATAGGCAGAAAGTGTGCAGATTTAGTCAACCGATCCACTATCACCCATATCGAATCATACCCCTTTTGAGTCTTCGGAAAGCCCGATACAAAGTCCATGGAGATGCTATCCCACTTCCAAACGGGAATTTCTAGGGATTGTAACTCTCCCGCTGGTCGTTGATGCTCAATCTTGGCTTTCTAACATACTAAACAACTCGAGACATACCTAGCCACATCCCTTTTCAATCTCGACCACCAAAACAACTGCTTCAAATCTTGGTACATCTTGGTAGTCCCCAGGTGAAAACTCATCTTGCTCTTATGGGACTCCTCTAAAATACTCTTCCGTAATTCCTCATCACGAGGTAAACACACTCTCCCCTTGTAACGCAACATTCCACTAGCGTCCGATGTGAAATCGGTTTCCTTACTGCTTAGCATTCAATCTCGTTTAGCCATTAGTTCTTCATCCTCCACTTGCATCGTTCTGATTTGATCAAACAGTTCATTGGTGACCTCCAACATTCCCAAAATCATACTATGAGGCTTTATCTGAACATCCAAGTTCATATCTCTGAACTCTTCAATCAGTTTCCCTTCCCTAACCATCAAAGCCGACATGTGCAAAGATTTCTGACTTAGCGCATTAGCCACTACATTGGCCTTTCTCGGATGGTACTGCAATCCAAAATCAAAATCCTTGAGGAATTCTCTCCACCGTCTTTTTCTCATATTCAATTCCTTTTGGTCAAATAGGTACTTCAAACTCTTGTGGTCGCTGTACACCTCAAATCTCACGCCATAGAGATGGTGTCTCCAAATTTTTAAAGGAAAGACCACTGCAGCCAATTCTAAATCATGAGTAGGGTAGTTTTGTTCGTGCGTTCTTAACTTACGAGAAGCATAGGCAACAACTTTCCCTTCTTACATCAGGACACAACCCAAACCTTGCTTGGAAGCATCACAATAAACACTGAAATCCTTATCGGTACAAGGAAGAACCAACACTGGTGCCGTAGTCAACCTTCGTTTCAACTCCTGAAAACTTTCCTCGCAACGAAGTGTCCACACATAAGGTTCTCTCTTCCGAGTGAGCTTAGTCAATGGTAGTGCCAACTTTGAAAATCCTTCAATGAATTTTCGATAATACCCAGAAAAATCCTGATCTCAGTGCTGACTTGGGCACCGCCCATTCCATAACCGCTTCAACCTTTGAAGAATCTACTGCCACTCCTTCCTTGGATATCACATGTCCAAGAAAGTTTACCGATTCCAACCAGAAATCACACTTTGACAGCTTTGCAAACAATCGATTTTTACTAAGAAGCTCTAGCACAACCCTCAAGTGCTCAGCATGCTCCTCTCGGCTTTTGGAGTAAACCAAAATATCATCAATAAATACCACTACGAATGAATCCAAATACGGATGAAAAATCCGATTCATGTAGTGGGTAAATATTGATGGGGCATTTGTTACACCAAAAGGCATGACCAAATATTCAAAATGTCCATACCTTGTCCTAAAAGCAGTTTTAGGAATGTCTTCCGACTTCACCCGAAGTTGGTGGTAACCCGACCGAAGGTCAATTTTTGAAAATACTACCGCTCCCCTCAACTGATCCATCAAGTCATCGATCCGAGGCAACGAATACTTGTTCTTAATAGTGACCTTGTTCAACTGCCGGTAGTCGGTACACAACCGCATGCTACCATCCTTTTTCTTAACCAACAAAACAGGCGCACCCCATGGCGAGACGCTAGGACGAATGAACTTCTTTGACAACAAGTCCTCAACCTGTTTTTTCAACTCAGCCAATTCTAACGGTGCCATCCTATAAGGAGCTATAGAGATGGGTCCCGTTCCAGGTACCAAATCAATAGAGAATTCAACTTCTCTCACTGAAGGTAACTCCGTAATATCACTAGGAAATACCTCAGGAAACTCACGAACTATCGGAATATCCTGCACCATAGGTTTCTCAATATCCTCCAAGGATGCCAACAACATAAACACGGCTCCCCGCTCCTTACAGAAAGTCCTGACTTCCTTTGCCGATAACGATTTCATGGCATTAACCTCATCAGAACTCTCATCTAGATCCCTGAATACCACGGTCTTATCGGCACAATTAAGCATTACATGATTCGCAAACAACCAGTCCATCCCCAGAATTATATCCAACTGGGATAGTGGTAAGCAGATTAAATCCATAGTAAAAGTCTTACCGTTTACCACTATCGGACATCGAGACACCACTGTCGACACCACCACAGGCACTTCAGTTGGGGTGGATACGACCAAGTTGAAAGGCAACGACTCAGGTTGTAAATTCAGCCTATCCACACATTCAATAGATACAAATGAGTGTGTCGCTCCCGAATCAAACAACACTAAAAGGGGAATACCTGCCACCATGCAATTACCTCTTGTCAGGCCATCTGCACCTGAAGCCTCTGCACCACTCATGGTGAAAACTCTGTCGGTGGATCGAGGTCGTTCAGCACTAACAGCATTCATACTCTGCCGTAATTTTGGACAATGCCTCTTAAGATGCCCACTCTCCTTGCAGTAAAAGCAGCTAAGTGTCGTTTCGGGGCAAGAATCACCAAAGTGTTTTCGGCCGCATTTGTTACACCAGGATAGAGGGTTTTGTTGCGACCCTCCAGCATTGGCATGAGTTCTTGACCCATGTGGAGCATATCCTCTGTTACCCATAGGCGAGTAATAAGGCTTCCCTTCTTTTGGAAACGCCTTACTCTTACCCTTCCCGTGCACAAAATTCCTTTGGGGTCCAAAATTCTTGGGAGGAAGTGATCTTGACGCCACCACTTCGTCCGCCTTCATATCATCCTCAACCATTCTTCACTTGTTGACCAGCGTTGAAAAATCAGTGATCTCTTGATGCCTAAGCATCATTTTCAGCTTGGGCTTCAAACCCGATTCAAACTTCGAGCACTTGGACCTTTCGTCCGCCTCCAATTCAGAGTAAGGCTAAAATCGGGTCAATTCTTTAAATTTGGCCGCATAATCCCCCACTGACAGGTTTACTTGTTCCAACCTCAAGAATTCCATTTCTTTCTGACTCCTCAGATCAGCAGGAAAATACTTTCGAAGGAATTTCTCCCTAAAAGTACACCACAAAATTACTTGCCCCTTCGCCTCCATTTGGCGCCGAGTGAATTCCCACCAACTTTCGGCCTCCTTCTCTAACAAATAGGTGGCATACGCCAACTTCTGCGCATCAGAACAACTCATGGCCTTCAAAATCCGCTCCAATCTCTGAATCCACTCGATGGCTGCATCAGGAGCGAACCCCCCTTGAAACGAACTGGGGTTCCTCCTACAGAACTCATCCAAACCTCGATACTCAGCTGAATAGGGTGGAACCAAAGGCTGTGAACTCGGACTTGGTGTCGTATTCTGATTCAGGTGTTGCAAGTTCTCATTCACGTTCACCAGTACGGCCGCAATCTGGGCCAACAATTCCTTCTGACCCGATCCTCTGCCTCGTCCTCTTCCAAACATTTTAGTAATGGGTACCTGTTTATCTCGATTCTCATTTGTCTGTAACCCAGGTTTAACCAAACAAATCAACAAATAACCACACAACAGTTCACTTAAACCACATAGTCCAATCATTTTGAAGTTACAAAGAAGCAAATAAGGCCATACCCTAGGCCGCAGGACTAACTATGCTATGTTACCATATTGTAAGGAGCCAAAATTTACCCTTGAAAACTTTTCTTTTATTTTAATCCCTTCATGCATACAGTCATCATACTACTTTGATTTCTCAATTATCACTCTTTAAAACACTTTTTAACATAAGATATTACCATACAATTTATATTGCGGAAAAACATAATGCATTCAATTAAACCCCAGTGTCTACCGCATACAACTAGCTATGGGTTTCCAAAATACCCATAGCTACGTATATGCGGAATTACAATTAATCGTATAAGTCATATATCCATAGTTACAAAATATTCCAAGTAATTCAATAAGCACTCATGTACAAAAAAGTGCTAATAATTGAAATCCAAAAATATAAATCTCCTAAGCTTCCAAAAATAAGACCACCTCAGGTTACCTGTTCCTCTGCAATGGGATTATCAATGACGAAACACAAACACATAAAGGAGTAAGTCATTAATTCAATAAACGTCATTATAATATAATCCACATTTAGAAAAAGTTAGTAAATCACTTTGAAATTCATTTTTCGTGCTACATCACTTGAGCCAAAGTCACTACACCCTTTAGGGTTAGCTAAAAGTGATTTCTCATCCTTTTTTACCAATAAAACATGCCTCATAAACTCGGGCCGAAGTGTTGCTACATAAACTCGAGCCGAAGTCGCTACACCCCTTAGGGTTAGCTAAAAACAATTTCTCATCTCTTTTATAAGAAAACATGCCGCATAAATTCGGGCCGAAGTGTTGCTACATAAACTCGAGCCGAAGTGTTGCCACATAAACTCGGGCCGAAGTGTTGCTACATAAACTCGAGCCGAAGTCGCTAACTATTTATGGTCGGCTAAAAATACGTTTCCTTTTCATTGATTTCACTATTAATCATACCCAGTGAATCCACGCAATCCTTATTACAAACATACCCATATATGTTCATAATAAATACGTGATTCACCAATTAATCCTTGCACAACCAGAAGATATATATATTTTTCATTTCAAATGCGCAAATTAAAGACTTATCCTTACTTTGGTGAGTGTTGGGTTGGATAATGGGTGACTGCACTAGTTCCACCGACACCGCCGCCAACTCTAGGATCTTTCCTCATTTCCACCATACAACACAATGTTAGTCATTTATTCCAAATATTTCATAAACAACTTATATTTCATCATTTAACCATACAAGATATTCATCATATTTTCAATGTTGCTAAACTACTTTCATCATAAGTTTACAACATCTAAAACATACATATTCATCTCATATTTCATTTTTAGTAAACTCATCTCATTTTTAGTCGCTACACAAACCCTCTCCTTTCTCGAAATACTAACTCTATACCAATAGTTTACAAGATAATATCACATAAAACGAACCATAACTCAAAAGGTTGAGTTTCCATGGTTTCTCTCATGTTGAGAAGAGATCCAACATACCTCAAAACAAGTTTCAAAGGGAAGAAGAGAGTTAGAATCAAGAGATCTACCTCTTCTCAAGCTTCTAAATGACTCAAGAGCCTTCTTGCTCTTGAAAATGCTCTCTTCTCTCACTTCTCTTTAGGTTAACCCTCATAAATGTGTTTGGGGTCCCCTATTTAATGTAACAGCGTCAGGTTCTCGCTTAAGCGAGCCCTTTCTCGCTCAAGCGATAAAATCCTGCCTATTTTAAAAAAACTCATATCTGACCCTCTCGCTCAAGCGAGAATCTTACAGTCTCAACAATCCTAAAATGCCATTTCTCGCCCAGGCGAGACAACTCTCGCTCAGACGAGAATCCTCCAATATAGTCCAGGATTTCACCCTCCCAGGTGAGCCTTTCTCGCCCATGCGAGAATCTCTCGCTCAAGCGAGGATCCCAGGAGTGATACTATAATTTTAAAGACTCAAATTTAGGGTGTTACACATACAACTAGCTATGGGTTTCCAAAATACCCAAAGCTACAAATATCCCGAGTTACAATTATCCAAAAATTATAATGATCATAGTTACAAATACTTAAATCCGCAAATATTCAATCATGATACAAAAAGGTGCAAAATAAAGAAATCCAGATTTTAAAGCTCATACAACTCCAAATCAAGCGTCCTTAATTCATCCAATTACCTACAATGGGATTATCAAATGATAACACACAAAACGTACAAAGGAGTAAGTCATTTAATTTAATAAATATCAGTTGATATAATCCACATTTAAACAGAGTTAGATAAACAATTTTAGCATTCCAACATAAAGTCATTACATTTCTTTTTATATCTTACTACCTCATACGACCATTCTTGCTTTCACATTCTTCCATGTCAAACTTTGTTAACCTCTTCTTCATTCCCGTATTACATAGCCATTTCCCACTTACACATACTTCCACAATACCACCTAGGCAAGACATTCGATTCACTACCACTTGGGAAGACATTCAGTTCAATACCACTTGGGAAAGACATTCAATTCAATACCACTAAGGCAAGACATTCAATTCAATACCACTTTGGCAAGTCATTCAATTCAACACCACTAAGGCAAGACATTCAATTCAATTCCACTTGGGGCAAGACATACAACTCAATACCACTTGGGCAAGACATACAACTCAATACCACTTGGGGCAAGACATACAACTCAATACCACTTGGGGCAAGACATGCAACTCAATACCACTTGGGGCTAGACATACAACTCAATACTACTTGGGGCAAGACATACAACTCAATACCACTTGGGACAAGACATACAACTCAATACCACTTGGGCAAGTCATTCAATTCAATACCACTAAGGCAAGACATTCAATTTCTTTGATACATCCCACATCTTATTCTTTTCGAGTCAACCACATAGAACCGCATATCTCGTAATGCATATCTCGAAATAAAATGCTTATCCTTACCTTGGTGAGGGTTAGGTTTTGTCCTTGGTAACTTTGCAAGTTCCTCCGTCACCGCCTCCAACCTTAGGATCTTTCCTCATTCCCACCACATAACAACAATGTTAGTCATTTATTCAAAATAACACATAAACAACTCATATTTCATCTTTAACCATACAAGAGATTCATACATTTTCAATGTTTCCGAAACTACCTTCATTAAGAGTTTCCAAACATCTAAAACATACATATTCATCTCATATTCAACATTAGAACTTATACTCATCTTCTACATCTAACATTCCACTCATTTCCCCCTTTACTCATATTCTCATTTTGGGTGTTTTGGGGTTTTTGGGATTTTCATGAATCAACCCACAAACCCTTTCCATTCTTAAAATACAAACTCTAAACAAAGAGTTTACAAGAGAAAAACAACATAAAACGAACCATAACTCAAAAGGATGAGTTTCCATGGTTTTTCACCTTTTGAGAATAGATCCCACACACCCAAAACGAGTTTGAAAGGGAGAATAAGAGTTAGAATCAAGAGATTTAACTCTTCTCAAGCTTCTAGACTAGACTTGCTCTTGAAAATGCTCTCTTCTCTTCAAGTTCTAACCCTAAAATGTGTTTGGGTTCCTTATTTAATGTAACAGCGTCAGGTTCTCGCTCAAGCGAGAAAATCCCGCCTATTTTAAAAACTCAGATCTGACCCTCTCGCTCAAGCGAGAATTTTACAGTCTCTCAGGCTTCAGAGTGCCACTTCTCGCCGAGGCGAGACAACTCTCGCTCAAGCGAGCCAACTCTCGCTCAAGCGAGACGATTCTCGCTCAGGCGAGAATCCTTCAGTATAGCCCAGTATTCCACTCACCCAGGTTAGCCACTCTTGCACAAGCAAGCCCTTTCTCGCTCAAGCGATATTTCTAGAATTGATATTATAATTTAAGGACTTTAAATTCAGGGTGTCACAATCCTCCCCCTCTGATAAGAATTTTCGTCCCCAAAAATTAAACATACATCGATACAAACAAATGAGGGTAATCCTTCCTCATATCATGCTCCACTTCCCATGTAGCGTCTCCTTCATCTACTTAACTCCATAGTACCTTCACCAAGGCAATCTCTTTGCCCCTCAACTTTTTGATACTAGTATCCAAAATCCTCACTAGCAAGATAGCAAAAGTCAAGTTATCTTTCAATTCTATTTGGTCCGACTCAACCACATGAGAAGGGTCCCCCACATATTTCCGCAATTGAGACACATGAAACACATTGTGAAGATTCGACAACAATGGAGGTAAAGCAATCTGATATGCTACCTGCCCAATTCTCTTCAATATCTGATATGGCCTAACAAAAGTCAGAGTAAGCTTACAAGACTTCAACACTCTACCAATCCCAATAGTCGGAACTACTCTCATGAGTTTCCATGGTTTTCCACCTTTTGAGAAGAGATCCCACACACCCAAAACGAGTTTGAAAGGGACAAGGAAAGTTAGAATCAAGAGATTTACCTCTTCTCAAGCTTCTACACTAGCCTCAAGACTCCTTGCTCTTGAAAATGCTCTCTTCTCTCACTTTTCTTCAAGTTCTAACCCTAAAATGTGTTTGAGGTTCCTTATTTAATGTAACAGTGTCGGGTTCTCGCTCAAGCGAGCTCATTCTCGCTCAAGCGAGAAAAGCCCGCCTATTTTAAAAACTCAGATCTGACCCTCTCGCTCATGCGAGGATCCTCTCGCTCAAGCAAGAATTTTACAGTCTCTCAGGCTTCAGAGTGCTACTTCTCTCCCAGGCGAGACAACTCTCGCTCAGGAGAGCCAACTCTCGCTCACCACCACCTCTACCTCTGCCGCCGCCGCCGTCCGGCCAACTCGGTTCGTGTTCGGGCTTGGGCTTGGGCCCAACATTCTTTTTGTTGGAAATAAATATTTTTTATTTTAATTTTTTGGCCATTGGGCCTTTAGTTTTGGACCTGTGTGTATGACCAAGTCAAGGATGACTTAGTCACCACATGTTGGAGGGAGTTCAGAAGAGTGGAGAGACTCCACACATTTTTTATCCGATATTCAAGGAACAAAATTTGTGGCTGGCTCCTTCTGGCCATAGATGGAGTCTGATGGACTCTTATCTATACCATCGGATGAAGGATCCGTTGGAGGCCTCAAGCTATAAAGAGAGGCCTCCCCTTCATTATTTTTTGCACCAAGAGCAAGTACGAATTTACTTGCTCTTTTCTTTCACCCTCCATACTTCTACCGACGCATTTTCGACCTAATTTATCCCCCTTTCTTTCCGTGACACTAAGAATTGGCACATGCAGTCATATTGTGGTAAATTCAGATACTAACACTGATAGTCCGTTTGTGGGAATAGAATTGTCACGGGAAGCCATATTGTGGGTATTTCAGAATTGGCATTGGTAGCCATATTGTGGGTGTATTCGAGAACGATTCTTACAGTGTTGTAAGAAATCGAATAATATAGAGTTGGGCTGTTTTATCCTGGGGATGGCGTGGTTGATAGTCTGCTTGCACAATTTAGGCAGTACCACGAAACGTCTTAAAGAGAGCGACCTGGTCGTGACTTAACCAGTAAATATTATCTCGTGTCATTGTTGCGAGCTACCGAAATAACATCATTTTTCCAAGGGCTTGTCACTTATTTGGGCAAGTCATTCGGAAGCATGATGATTTTTAGTCCCATGTTAGTTTGTGAAGGGCAAGAGTACAAGTGCTTGGGGAGCTTCTGGTCATGTTCAATGATCAAGCAACCTAGATGGGTATTGATCCAAGTCCAAGGCACGCTAGGCGCATGCATCATGGCATGGGCGTGAAACACTTCAGACTAAGCCTGCCAAACATCTTACCGAGGATAGCAGGGACTAGGCGCTAAACCATTTCCTAATTGAGGCGCCAATTCTGACCGAGATGTACAAGAATCATGTGCAGGGCCATATTCTGACCAAGGCGCTAAACCTAACCGAGGCCGGCAAGCACCAGACGTTGGGCCAGATCCTTACCGAGGCGATGGGACAATGCCTGATTGAAGCGTTGGGCCAAATTCGCCTATTCAAGGTCTTTGACCGAGACGTATTGGTTTGGCGCTGGGCGATGCCTGACCGAGTCAGGCCTAGTCATTAGTTAATTTTGGTCATTTTTAACTTCAACAATAAATGTTTGGGTCAACCTTTGACCTACAGTTGCCATATTTTACTTTTCACTTTATTTATTATTTGTGCTCATAAATAATGTGTGGAACTTAATTTGGATCTTGGCCACTTAGTATCAAAGTGTAACCAACACTTCAATGATTGAGCCAACTCTCATTTAAGCTTGGCCAACTGTATTCTAATGCTTGGCTTTCATTGTTAACGGATAATTGAAGGTTTCTTGAGCTGTTGGAGAAGGAATGCTCGTGCCCAACAAAATATGACTGTTGGTGGCTTAAATGGACATTAAATGGTGGAATTACACCAAGTTCTAGTCGTTGGAGCATTGGAAAACTGAACTTCAAAGGAGAAAACAACATCCTATGCTATTTGGCTCGCAAGAAGCTCAAGGTGACCGAAGGCATCCAGTTCCCATCAATTCTTGGCCGAGGACATCATTAAGGAGGCATTAAGTCACTATTTCCTCCATGTTCTCAATTGAAGTCATCACTCCAGCATTGAACATTCCTTGAGGTCTCAAAAGTGTCCAAAATAAAAAACTGTCCGAGCAAAATGTCTCAAAAGTGTCAAAAATCAAAAAGTGTCACAGCAAAAGTCTCAAAAAGTTTTCAAAGTCAAAAGTGTCCAAACAAAGTGTTTGGTCGTGTCTTTGAGGTCCATTTCAAGTCACACACTACATTCCATATTTGTTAAGTCTTAGGTGTGTTTTCTTTCATAAGCATTCTTGGGTCATTTCTTGACTACTTGGTTCATTCAAGGAGTCCGTGGAGAATTGAGTGATTGTGAGTGATAGACATTTTACACATATATTTGAGTGAAACACTAATGAGGAAATAAAAAATGTACAACCTGAGTAGTTCACCATTGTCCCCTAGGACAATAACAATGCAAATGCAAGTACAATTCCAAGCCCTACAAAGGCAAATGGAGGAAATGAGATTGGATTATGATAGGAGGCTTGAGTAACACCCACGTGGACATTCAAGTAAGGAGGATGAAGGAGGCAGGAGGCTAAGAAGGGAGGTACAAAAGGGAAATAGGCATGAAGAGGATAGGCTAGAAGGGATCAAAATAAAGGTGTCAACCTTTATTGGCTAGAATAATCAGAAGGCTTATCTAGAATGGGAGTTGAAGGTTGAGAAAATTTCTGACTATAACTCATACAATGAAGAGAAGAAAATTAAGGTGGCTGCCTTAGAGTTTAAGGAGTATGCCTTAATTTGGTGTGATCAACTTCAAAAGGAGAGGAAGAGGATAGATTATGAACCTATTGAAGCATGGGAAGAGATGAAGCTCATAATGAGGAGGAGGTTTGTCCAAATTATTATCAAAGAGATATTCATAACCAAAGACTCATCCAAGGGTCCAAGAGTGTTGTTGAATACTTCAAAGAAATAGAATTAGTCTTGCTAAGGTCTAATTTCAAAGAAGACCGGGAGGCCACTACGGCTAGATTGTTGCATGATCTAAACCAAGAAATTCAAGATGTTGAACTAAAAAATTATGTTGAACTGGATGACATGGTTCAACAAACCATGAAGTTGGAATCACAATTGAAGAGAATACAATCAAAGTTTTCTTCAACTACTAGTTCGAGGTTTCAATATTCAAGGTGGATGGACAAATCCAAGAAAGGGGGAGGACCAGCAAAGGAGGAACCATCTAGTGCCAAGTAGGTCGTGGCTACCTCAAAAATCCAAGGCAAACATCCCATGGCAACCAATTACAGAAGTCGTGATGTAAAATGCTTCAAGTGCTTAGGTCTTGGGCATATTTCTTCCCAATGCCCTACAAGGAAGATCATGATCATGAAGAATGGGGAGGTAGAGTCAGAATCTGAGGCTTCAGATGATGAGGAACATGATGGTCGTGATGAAGAAGTAGAGCCATCATTCATGAAGGAGAAATGTTCATGGTGAGAAGGCTTATAGGAAGCCAAATCAAGGAACAAGAGGCAAATCAAAGGGCCAACATATTTCACGCAAGATGTTTGATTGATGGTAAAATGTGTTCTTTGATAATTGATGGTGGAAGTTGAACCAATGTGATTAGTGCAAGATTGGCGTCAAAACTTAATCTTATGACAAAGTCACACCCTACTCCATACCAACTGTAACACCTCAAATTTCATTTTCAGAATAATTGAGAAACTTGAAAATTTGGGAGTTTTACTGGGCAATTCTCGCTGGAGCAAGAGGATCTCGGCCAAGCGAGGGGCTCAGGGTTTTCTAGTGTAAATTACCTGAGAGCCTCGCCTGAGTGAGGAAGTGGTCGCTCAAGCGACAAGGACTTGGGCGTCTTGTGTGATTCTCGCTTGAGCGAGAGGCTGTCGCTCAAGCGAGAGCATGAGTGTCTGGAAATGTGAAAAGTCGAGGGTTTCACGCTCAATCGAGCCCTTCTCGCCCGAGCAAGAACCCGAAAAACCTGAAACCTAAAATATAAGTACCAAGTGAGAATTAGGACACTTTTTGGAGATAAGATAAGAGGAGAAACGGCTAGAGAACTTGAGAGCTTTTTGAGGCGCTAAAAAAACTTGAGAAGAGGTAAATCGTTTAGTTTAGCCTCTATTCTTGCTTGTACTTCTTGTTTATGAGAAATGGATCTCTTCTCTAAGGTTGGGTAATACTTCATAAACCCTCCTTTTGAGGTTGTGGTTCATTTTTTGCCCTGAAAACCTTTTAAAACTCGTGGTTCATGAGTTGTCTTAGAAAATGGTGTTTGGCCTGTGTTGTTTTCAAAACCCTTGAGTTATTTGAAATGTGTTGAACCTCCTTTTGGATGGTGAAGTGAATGTGTGGTGTTAGACTTGTTTCATTAAGGGATGATAAGTCTTGTTATGGCATTCTTGGTTTATTTTAACATAATGGTGATTTATTATGGTTGTTGTTTTGTTATGATTGTCGAAACACCCTAAGGTTGGAGGAGACAAAGGAGAACTTAACAAAGGTACCTAACGCAAATACTAGTGGATACTCAGGTGAGAGAGCAGCATTAGACTTAGTGGTAATAGAAAGTAACATTGGAGACTCTAACAACACTCACTTGTTGGAAGGTCCTTATGGACTAAAATGATAAAAGAGGAAACACTTAGAGATTTCCTATTTAATCATGTTAGCTCCGCTTATGTTATCATTATGTTATTATTGTATTATTGACTTTCCCTTCGTGGTATTGTGTCACCTTAAAATGTGTTGACTTGCCCTTCGTGGTATTGAATCGCCTTAAATGGTGTTCACTTGCCCTTCGTGGTATTGTGTCGCCTTGAATGGTATTGACTTACCCTTCATGGTATTGTGTCACCTTAAATGGTGTTGACTTTCCCTTCGTGGTATTGTGTCGCATTGAATGGTGTTGACTTGCCCTTCGTGGTATTGTGTCGCCTTAAATGGTGTTGAATTGCCCTTCATGGTATTGTGTCGCCTTGAATGGTGTTGACTTTCCCTTCGTGATATTGAATCGCCTTAAATGGTGTTGACTTACCCTTCATGGTATTGTGTCGCCTTGAATGGTTTTGACTTGCCCTTTGTGGTATTGTGTCGCCTTAAATGGTGTTGAATTGCCATTCGTGGTATTCTGTCGCCTTAAATTGTCCTCAAATATCCCAATGGCATACGAATATCTGCTTCGAAAGGACCAAGAGAGTCTTTATTTACGCTATTCTTCGCATCTCGAGAGAAGCAGTCGATTAGTGAGCATCCCCTCTACATAAGGAAAGCCTTAAGGCTTGGTTGCGGGGGAGAAGGACTAAGGATCAATCTAATGGGACCTGGAGGAAGGAGATAGAAGCTGTAGTTAGTGAGTTGCGGGCTGAATTGCTTATTGACGAAATTACTTATTAAGTTAAGAGTAGCTTAGCAATGCTCAAAGATCTCGCCTAGCGGGAAGGATTGCTGCTAGATTCTATACCAACACATTCTCTCCATCAAAGAAGGAAAGTCGAATCGCAAGGGCTTTAGCGACATAACTATGAAAAGCAATCCACCCAAGCCTATCTCGTGTGCTATAAAATACACAACGTACTTTCCCAAGCCTTTCTCAAGCTATTATGTCTAGTCCCAGGTACAAAGAGGTGTATATACAACGTTCTCCTTCCTGCCTCGACCCTTTTGGCCAAGAGGAAATCCGGAGCGAGAAAATCGATTTAGGTCTGCCCACCATTCATTTTAAAGGTATAAGGCACGCCATTCGGTCCTTTCTAAAGTAGTAGTGGTGGCTATCCCCCTATGAAGTCTGGGATCTATTCCAACTTTACTTAATGTAAATAGTTGATCATATTCGTGAACCATGTTGAGTCCACGGGAAGATCTTCTTGTTCGGATTGCTATCTTAGCTGCCCTTTTGGATACTACCATTTTATTTTAATTTTACAGCTTACATCCAGGCCAAGTCCTTTTCTGCCTGTGGGAAACCAAGCTATTGATTCTCCTTGTGTCAATGTTATGGGTCCAATTCTCACTCTTTCATTGCTCACTCCAGATGCTTAACTTGTGACCTTCTGCTTTCTATCCTAAATAGATACAGAGGGAAATAGATCAAATCAAAAGACGAGGCTGAGCGTTAGTGATGGGCTGGGTAACGAAAGGTGAGTGTAACGATGGTGCGAAGCAGAGAAGGAAAGTCAAAGGCTTTGTGGGCTAAGGTCGATATGCCCTTTTAGATAAGAGTAAGTAGGCCTAGAAGGCTCCTATGCCAAAAGAGAATGCTCTACATGACTAAATTCAAGGCGAATGGAATTAGTACAGCTGTTAAGAAGACTCTGCGATGTTGACTTTGTAAACTAATAGGCCTTGGTAACCTAGCGTTTAATTTTTACATATAATTTATAATGGAACTGTCGTCTATTGTACAGGGCTACTATATAAATTTTTACTCGTATAACATTAAGTAACACCATACAAGATTTCAGTAGAAGCATGGTTGGCTAGTAACACCACTCCATCTTCAGCATCTGTTTCCATAACCAATATCATCCATATTAAAGAAATACCCACACATGCAAGAAAGCATTTCAAAATTAATATTGAAGAATCCTTGAAAAATTCTATACCTTCCTAACCTTTTTCCCAAAGTTGTGGGCCTCACTAAGGTTAGCACTTAGCAGTAAGCCAATAACCATAAAGGAATAGACATTAACACAAGTAAGAAGCAAACCTTATAAAAGTCTATCCTCAACAAGCCATGTGCTAAAAATATATACAAAAGCAATCAAATGTGAGAAAATGAAAGTAACAGAGTAGAAATAAATAATTCTTAAGGAGGAGATGGGGTTACAATACACACTGTTATGCGTTATAAAGAGGAAATATTATATTATAAAAATATATAACTGTAACGAAGATTTGGACTAGTACTCACCCGATAATGTCTCAGTTCTATTTTTATGTGGATCTGTCCCTTCTGGTATATGTGACCGGGTCTGACCCAACCTAAAGCTAATGGGGTGGGCTAGTTTTCACGAGTTGGATCGGGTCTTGCTCTCCCCTAGGTAAAATGAACCAACAACGTGCGTGGACCGGGGAATTAAAAATAAAAAATAAAAAGAATTCCCTTTATTTATAGCTTTTTCCTTCTTCTTTTCTTTTTTATTAATGTTTTTTTGGAAGTTAGTTTTGCTATGACAATTATTATGTGTAGGGGTGTTCAAATTCAAACTAATCCAAAAAGAAAACCGAAAACCGATCTAAAATAGACCGAAACCGCAAAAATAAAATATGTTTGGATCGTATTGGATTTATTTTTTAAAGACCAATCGGTCTAGTCCGATTTTCAGTTTCACCTCTTAGATCCAGAACGATCCAGACCTGGCCGAAATTGTTTAAATGTAACCATTTTAAGTATTTTTTTCGTTGTTTTATGCTTATTATTTTGTCATTTTTTGGACACACGATATCTACATATATTCCTCATTCATTTCCATAAAATACCACCATTTTGCATGATAATGGTTGCTAGAAAAAAACACTACTTCACATGAAATTGTTTCAATTGATTGAATTATTGGACTATTTTTATGTTAATATATGTTTAGGCTTCTTTGTGGATGCTTTTAAGTTAGGTACCTAAGGTCCTCCATAGAGCTTTCATTTTGCTTTCTCTGTTCAATTTAATTTTGTATTTTGGCCCCTACACAATATCTTATTTTTTCATGAACTCTAGTATTTTTGAGTGTATGTCCAATTTTAATTTTTATATAAAAACCGATTCAAACTGAACCGAAACCGCATATAATATTTGGACTGGATTGGATCGAACATCTTAATTTAAATAGACCGGTCCGGACCGCATATTAATTACGTATTTGGATCGGACAATTTTTTACTTAAAAACCAAATCAAATGGTCTGCGAACACCCCTAATTATGTGTATAGTCTACCTTCATTAATTCCATTTATTAAGCATTTTATTAATTTTATAGTATATTATACAAGGAACTCTTCTAACTTAATCCCTACTCGGTATCATAATATTGGTTTAGACCACTTCTTTATTTTATTTTTTTGCTATATTCATGACCATTTTTTCACTTTATCAATAAGGAATTAATTTCTTTCATCTCAATAAATGTCGTTCATATGATGTTTTAACTATTAAATCAATGTCATGATGGCACTGTTGTGTGAACTAGGTCGGACAGTCTGATCGGTTCGTCCGCTGACTAGGCTTAAAAATTGTTTTGGTTGGTAGTCTTAACCAAATGAGGGTTGAACCTCTTTGAACCGAAGAAATTTCAATCCGACTGTTAAAATCGGTTGAAGCGAAATAACTCGGGAATTAAAATGAGTGGTTCACTTTAAACTTAAGAAAATATAACACTACTATAATCTTTTGTTCTACTCTCATCCAAAAAATATGCAAATATGTTACTTTAATATAATTATACATAATTATTAATTATATAAAAATTTACATTTATATATAATTACATATTTATAGATAAAAATTATTAGTTATATATCAAATCATCCGATTCAAACAGACGATTTAAACCGATTTGACGTATGGCTCACGTTTCATAATTATTACTATAATCTTTTGTTCTACTCTCATCCAAAAAAGATGGAAATATATTACTTTAATATAATTATACATAATTATTAATTATATAAAAATTTACATTTATATATAATTACATATTTATAGATAAAAATTATTAGTTATATATCAAATCATCCGATTCAACCAGACGATTTAACCCGATTTGACATATGGCTCACGTTTCACTTCTTTATTTTAAAAACTAACAAGCTATATCAGCATATCAGTTGAAAAATTTGACAATAAGCAATTTGTATTTAAATGGACGAATGTATTAATAGTGTAGAACTGTAGACGTTGAAAAGCTGAAGAGTTAAAATATTTGAATAAGATGAACGGACAAATATGTGATGAGGGACTAAAGTCTAAAACAGTAATAAGAGCTTTTAATGATGAGGAGAAATCCATTCATTAACTAATTCAAACCATTTGATTTCTCCCTTTAATATTTCAAAAAAAAACAATGGTTAAACGACAATAGTATTACAAAAGATACTTATTTTGAAAAAGGAGAAAATAATCTCTGACAATAAATGTGGTGGAAAGTTAGTGAAACATGCAAAAGATAAAGCTGGAGTTCCAACTCCATCAATGGAATCTGGTTTTCATATTTTCTCTTCCACCCTTAGTAGATAAAGTCATTGATATTCTTTGAATTGTTACTGTCAAAAGATTTTTTTGTACTACCATGAATATTCTTTCAACTTTTATTAAGTAACTAATTCATCTTGATGTTAGAAATTCATAATCTCTAATTAAAGTGGACATCATATATTTAATACAATTATATCGGCTATTTATTTTTTGGGTTATAAAATAAGTGATCTTATTACTGACAACATTTGTGACTTCTAAAATAAAATGACAATAGATATGTGCTTAATGAGTGGATACCAGAGTAGTTAACCCATATGGAATAATGGGAACCATATAAGTTAACACATCAGGAATGAATGTTATGTTATGATCCCTAATACACCAAATCAAACATAATTTTCATCTCTCCCCATCAGAGAGAAAACGAAGGTCTCAAGAGGAATCAAAGATTTGGTTGAGGAATATCATCATACCAAAATCTCTCTACGAAGGCATAGGCAAAGGAACATATCTGAGAACATGGATTCAGGTATGACTTTGTATCCTTGTTTTACATAATGTGTGAGAATCATAAGATTCAAGATTCTAGGATTGGTATTTCATCAATTAATAGAGAATTCTAACAAGTGGTATCAGAGCTATAGGTTCTGAATTTTATGATTCTCCATTAACGGTATTTTTCCCCAATTTTTATGAACCCTAATTTTAAATTTGAGAGGTTTCATGTTTCTGTTATAATTATGAAAATTAGGTATTTATGAATAATGAGGATAACTCTTATATGCATCCACTTATTTGAATCATGAGTAATTTGTATTATGAATCCTTGTAACATGTGTTGAAGTATATATTCAGATCTGTGCATGAACATTACATTAACTTTTATGACTCTGTTATGCAATATGTATATTATATGTGCACTAACGCCTTATTGTTGGACATTGACTTTTGTCCCTTCACAATTTTTGCAATTTGATAAAGTATATTTGTAAGGTATATATGGGTTAAGACGTGTTTTTTCTTTTATACATATACAATCTGGAATTCATGGCCTTGTACACATATTGCGAATTGAAATGTACATATATACATATATAATTGTTTCCAGCTTGAGGTTGTTGTGATGTCTGGAATTACTGATTAAAGTTAATATATATATATATATATATATATATATATATATATATATATATAACATGGTTACAGGTAATGCTTAAAATTATATATACATTTACTACGTTAGTGTGTGAAAGTGTATATATATAGTGTTACATATATGTTTTAAGATATGGAGGATCATATTATATTTGGAATTTTCGATAATGATTTGCATCTATTTTTTTTTATGCTTTTCACTTCAGATCTATTTTGCATTTGATTATGATTGCATCTATTTTTTAGGAATTGATATATATATATATATATAATATTTTTGATTTGGAATTATATTATGATATTAGATTTGTTAATCATTAAAGTGATCAAATTTTAAAGTTTTAATTCCAAGATTGTAATTTTTTTATAATGGACTCATATTGTTTTGTTTTGTCTCGTAATTATTTGGAATCAGTTGATGCAATATGTTGCTAAAGTAACCTATGTTGTGGAAATTGATTGAAATTACATAGACGAGTATGTGATTATTTATGCGAATTGTGTTCGGCCCAAAGGAAGACACAATTTGGCCAAATAATAACATATATGTGATGATAAATGTGTAACAATTATAAATATTTTTCATGTGAATAATAGTCGGTCCAAAGAAAGGCTATTGTTTGACAGAACTAATTGTTAATATTTTATCATTGCACTGAGAGTACCACTTGCAAATTGATTTTCTCTGTCCAAAGACTAGAAATTGATGTTGTGCTAGATATCTTATGATGTGTCTATTATGTGAATGTCTTATTTTATATATTACATGACTGTCTTTTTTTGGATTATAAGATAGTTTGATTTTTTTAAGTGAAGCTATAGAAATAAGACGTCACCAACGTGACATCTTTTGGGTAAATTGTTCATAATAAATGTCAAATGCAAGTGCATATATATATTCATGCGAGTATTAATCGGCCTAAAGGAAGATTATTATTAGGCCGAATTATATACACACATGTGATGGTAAACATGTGATAATTATAAGGTTGCAAATGTGAATGATAAATCAGTCCAAAGAATGTTTTATTTTTTACATGCATTAGGATCAATGTTTGACCATTACAACAAGAATTCCATTATTAATGAATATGAAATATCAAGCTAATTGTACGTTTGCAGTTTTTATGCGAATAGTGATATACCCAAAGAAAGACTACTATTTGGCCAAAATTATAAACATACTTGTAGTAATAAATATGTGATAATCATATAGTTTCCCATGTGAATAGTAAGTCGGTCCAAAGAAAGGTTTATTGTTTTACATGACTGATTATCAATATTTGATTACTACATTGAGTGTATCACTTACAAGTTAATGTTTTTTTTGTCCAAAGACTGAATATTAATGTTGTATTAGGTAACTCGTGATATATCCCATTGGATTTTAAGGGTTAAACTTGATGTGAGTTTATTGCAAGAATGATTGCAATTTATTTTGTTCTTTGTTCTACTGGATTCAGTGTCTTTTACCAGTACTGCAAATATTTATGCTCAAATTAATGACATCTCATTGCTAGATGGGACAAATTTTAAGGTAAGTCATAGAGATTATTCTTGGTTGTATGGATTTAGATCTGGTACTTCGTTTTGGAGAAACCTATTTCTACTCCAGAAAACCTTGATGAGGTTAAAATTGAGAAATGGGAACGCTCTAATCGAATGTGTCCAATGATCATGAAACACTCTATTCCAGAAGCGTTTCAAGGCTCTATTTCTGAGGGTAAAAAATGCAAGGAAATTCCTTTTGGGAAATTTCTCACATTTTACTTTGTCAAAAAAAAATGAAAAGGCAGAGACAAGTAGCCTTTTGGGTAAACTCGTCTCCATGAAGTATAAAGGCAAAGTGAACATAAGGGAGTACATTATGGAGATGTCAAATCTCGCGTCAAAATTCAAGTCACTAAAGTTAGAGTTTGGTGAAGACTTGCTCGCGAACTTAGTTTTGATATCGCTTCCTACACACTCAAGAGGGAGAGAGGCTGCAGAGAGATAAGACTGAAAGTGTTCATTTGGTTATGACATCTTAGAATAAGAAAAGAAAGAACAATAAGGATGTTGTGAAAGAGGTATTTGCATTTTTTCCTAAGAGAAAATGGAATTGTTATGCAATACACTATGCCAGTCAAACCTATCATGGATGGTGTTGCTGAGTGACTACACTGAACTCTTAAGGATATGGTGAGAAGTATGATTATTCATTATTCCTTACCAGAGTCTGTTTAGGAGAAACTTTAAAGATCACAATTTACATCCTTAATAGGGTGCCAAGTAAAGTAGTTAACAAAACTCCATATGAGCTTTGGACTTGTAAAATACTAAGCACTTGCACATTTGGGGTTGTCTAGCTGAGGCGCAGCCTTATAGGCCACATGAAAGAAAATTGGACTCAAGAACAATTAGCTGTTACTTTGTTGACTATGCTGAATGTTCACTAGGCTATAGATTTTATGATCCTACAACAAGACTTTTCTTTGAGACGGGAAATGTGAGATTTCTTGAGGAAGTTGATTTTGGGAGGAAGAGAACATAAGGAATGTTGTCTTTGAGGAAGAACATGTCACTAATGGTGAACAAGTTCTTGTGCCTATTATCATTCAAGGAACAACTTCGGTAGTAGAACAAAAAAAATGTTCAGAATATTGTTCCTAACAATATTTCAGAGCAAGACAACAATGATGTTCTCGCTGAAGTACTTTCATAGCAAATTCAACAACCTCAAGAAGTATAAGTGTCATTAAGGAGATCAACTAGAGAGAGGAGAAATGCAATTTCAGATGATTATATTGTATTTCTTCAAGAACATGAGGATGACATTAGATTAACAGAGGATGATCCATTGAACCTTTGTCAAGCCATGAAAGTTTATAACTCTCAAAAGTGGATTGATGCCATGAGGGATGAGATAAAGTCTATGCATGATAATGACGTTTGGGATCTTGTCGATTTACCTGAAGATGCGAAACCTATTGGTTGCAAATGAATATTTCAAACCAAGAGGGGTTCAAAGGTAATATTGACAGATATAAAGCATGTCTAGTTGCTAAAGGCTACACTCAGAAAGAAGGCATTGATTATAAAGAAACCTTCTCTCCAGTATCTTCGAATGATTCTTTTAGAATAATATTGGCACTAGTAGCTCATTTTAATTTAGAGCTACATCAGATGGATGTTAAGACTGTGTTTCTAAATGGTGACATTAAAGAAAAAATATATATGCTACAACCAGAAAACTTTGAATCAAATGGCTCAAAATCTATGGTGTGCAAATTAAAGAAATCCATATATGGCCTTAAACAAGCATCTCGTCAGTGGAATCACAAGTTTCATTAAGTTATTACCTCGTATGTTTTTTAGGCAAATAAAGTTGAAGATTATGTGCACCACAATTTCAGTGGGAGTAAATTTATATTTATGGTATTATATGTCGATGATATATTGCTTGCGAGCAATGATATGAGACTATTGTATGAGACCAAGAGATTTATAACAAAGAATTTCGAAATGAAAGATCTTGGGGAAACTTCTTTTGTATTAGGCATTCAGATACTAAGAGATCGCTCTCAAGGTATCCTAAGGTTGTCACAAGAAAGTTATATTGATAAAGTCCTAGATAGATTTGACATGAAAGACAGTAAACTAGGAGATGCCTCTATAGCTAAGGGAGACAAGTTTAGTCTCGAAAAGTGCCCCGAAAATGACCTTGAAAGATACGAGATGCAAAAGACTCCTCATGCATCGTCAGTAGGAAGTCTAATGTATGCTCAAGTTTTCACACGCCCCGACATAGCATTTGTCGTGGGAGTTTTGGGAAGATATATGAGCAATCTTGTAATGCATCACTAGAAGGCAGTCAAACGTGTTATGCGTTACTTGAAGAGAACAAAGGAATATATGCTCACTTATCGGAGGTTTGAGAATTTAGAGATCATTGGGTATTCGGACTCCGATTTTGCAGGATGTCAAGACAGCAGACACTCCACCTCTGGATATGTGTTGGCTGAAGGTGCTATCTTTTGGAAGTATGCTAAACAGACACTCATAGATCCTTCAACCAAGGCTGTGGAGTTTATGGCTTGTTTTGAGACATCATACCATGACATATGGTTGCGAAATTTTGTCATTGGCTTACGTGTGGTCAATGGTATTGAAAGACCACTGAGGATTTTTTGTGACAACAAGTCCGCAGTTCTTTACTCCAATAATAATAGGAGTTCTACAACGTCAAAATTCATTGACATCAAATTTCTAGTTGTTAAAGAAAGTATTCAAAATAGACAAATTTTCATAGAACATATAGGGACAAATTTAATGCTAGCTGATCCATTGACTAAGGGTCTGGTACCTAAAGTCTTTCACGAGCATGTTGCACATATGTGTGTTGTTCCTTAAGATGCCTTAGTTCAGTGAGAGTCTATATGTTTTATGATTTAATTTGGTTGTTATACACATTTTTATGCATAATAAAGTTGATGGTTTGTTGTTCCATTTTTAATGTGTTTTTGTAACTGTTGTGTTGCAATTAAAGACTTTTGGATTGATCTCACTAAAGATTAAAGAAGGATCAGTTGGAAATAGACATGTTTGAGATCACATTGCATGAAATTTTCCATGTCACTCATCCATATTTGATCTATGTCATTAAGTATATTAATATGGTGATCATCGTGGTCGAGTCACGCTTATATGTGATGAACATTGCGGTGGTTCCATAATTGATATATGAGATGGACCAAATTGTATTAAGGAGAAGTCTAAATATAAATAGCATATGGAAGCGCGCCTAAAGAATATTATGAGATATAATTGGTTCAAGAAAATATGAAGCCCAAGTGGGAGATTGTTAGAAATTCATAATTTCTAATTAAGGTGGACATCATATATTTAATACAATTATATCGGCTATTTATTTCTGGAGTTATAAAATAAATGATCTTATTACTGACAACCCTTGTGACTTTTAAAATAAACTGACAATGGATATGGGCTTAATGAGTGGATACTAGAGTAGTTAACCCATAGGGAATAATGGGAACCCTATAAGTTAACACATCAGGAAGGTTATGCTTCCCAATACACCAAATCAAACACAGTTTTCATCTCTTCCATTAGAGAGAAAACAAAGGTCCCAAGAGGAATCAAGGATTTGGTTGAGGAATATCATCATACCAAAACCTCTCTACGAAGGCATACGCAAAGGAACTGATCTGAGAACATGGATTCATGTATGACTTTGTATCCTTGTTTTACATAATATGTGAGAATCATAAGATTCAAGATTCTAGGATTGATATTTCACCAATTAATAGAGAATTCTAACACTTGAGACGTGTGGTTGTCCTTTTTAACAATTGTTGTTTTCATGAATCAAACATTTGATGTTTTAATGGTTCTGATATATAGTAGAGTCTTACCCCACTGAACCAATGTTTTGTTGGTAGTGTATTTGTAGATTAGTATATCACAAAAACTTGTTCAATTAAAATATTAAAAGACTAATTTTGGAATTATCAATATTAATTATTCATTGACAATTATCAATATTAATTTATTCTAAAATTTATCTTTTAAGTGAAACATTACATGTCATGAATTGAAGATATCCAAGTATAAGATCTAAATTGTTATATGTTTATTTCATTTGAATTATTTTTAATTAATAGTCCTTAGCATGTTTGAATTAATAATTAAAAGTAATTATAATTAGTAGCTGCATATCAATCAAAGTTTCATATTATTTTGTCAGATGATTCATGCATTCATCAGCGCATAGATTTGTCAAATAGAATACAATCTTAATATGCCATTTTAATTTAATAAGTTTTACAATCAATTTTGAGACTGAAACTCTGAATTTTATAAAAAAATAAAAAAATAAAAAACTTAGACAAAGATTCCTTAAATATCTCCATCGCAAGATTGCTAAATGAAAAGTATAGTCATGGCACCATGGGAGGGAACAGTATATTCCATTAATTTTTTTTAGGAAAAAAATGTATATAAGTGTTTTATAAAGTGTAATTATATTATCTACCATTTATATTTCTAATTATCATTTATGCTTAAAAATCATCCAAATAAATAATAGATAATGTAATAAATATATATAAATCATTACACTAACAATATATAGCTGTTGTTTGGAAAGAGATAAATGTGCATCATGTTATATATATTCTTCTTCAATGTTTGTGGTTAGGAAGTAACGTCTCATATCGTAGGTATCTGATATCAGTTGCAGGTATCAAGGTATAAAATCCATTGATATATATCAATGTAAAGCGACGTTGGAATGTTACAGGGGAAAAAGGTAAAAGAAAGAAACACCATGGCCATTTTTGTATCACAGTGAAAGGTGGGGTACCCCACCACTGCCCCACCTTTTTAATTGCAACACAATTTTTAGAATATTGGATATCAATTCATAAAAAGACAAAAAAAATATTTATATATTAATAGTGTAAGAATTTTTACATTATCCGCTCATCCTTCAACTATATGTTAATTAATACACATTAATAATGTATGATTCATCCCGGTTTTAGAATACGTGTCTTAGTCGGGCAAGAGGTGGTAACTATTGACCTATGTCAGGGCAAGGTAAGTATAGTCTAGGCACCACTGTGCCTCAGCCGGACAACCAAGCAGTCCAAGCCAGCAAGTACTCGTCAGACAATAGCAACAAGATAGTATGAAACTACATAAACCTTTGCCACGTGCCACAAGCTATATATGCCCTACTGTGTCTCTCAGCAATAGACAGAATGAACCTATGGCACGATGAGACATATTAATGCAAGCATAAGTCATCTATCCATAGAGTATGGATCATCCCAAAGCTGTGTGACACAATAAAAACAAACTTGTCTGGGACAGAACCGACAGACCGTTTGGTCGACCACATCAACATCTACAAAGGAATATTATTCCCACTTTACCACTATAAATAAGAGTTTTTCCCCTTAAGGAAATTTACTTACTCTTGTACTCCTTTACTTTATCACTTGATATTATTCTCTGATATTCTATATATCTTTTACATACTAACTTGATCGTCGAAGAAGCTTTTCAGGTAGTTACCCATTGGGTTCACTAACTATTCATATAATTTGTTTCTTTTTATTTTGAGACATTTCACTTATATTTGATTACAAAACTAAACCATTTTCTCTTTTTTTTTTGTTAGAGAGTGTTAGTAAGTAAGAGTGTTTTGATAACAAGCATAAAATTATTGAAAAAATGTCCTATAAATCAAACAAAAACAAAAACTTGAGATGAGCATTATATAAAAGATGGAGAGAATACTTTTTTTTTTATAATCTCTTACACTTTACTTAAGGAACAAATTCCTTTCAAATTTTGGCATTTAACCTTATATGATATTTCAGGGATTTATGATCTTTTACCAAGTAAACCAACTTCATATTCATATATATACTTTTATTAGGAAGAGACTCGTATAAGAATAATTGTTATTGTGATAAATGAAAGCAAATAATATGAATCATTAGTTCTTATTTTAACGATCAAGATTAAAAGAAGTGGTCATGTGACTAATAACTAACTTTTAATCGTAATCATCCATGTATGATTGTAAGGTCAAAATTTATTATTCTCACAATTTTTATATGAAAATTGTTCTCACTTGAGTCACTCATACTTTTACCATACACATTTTTTTAGTATTAAATGACAAATAAGTTTTTTAAAAGACATTATCTAATTTACGGATCTAACATGGGTCAAGTTAGGTTGGCTAAGATATCTCCCTTGTCTTAAATATTGATCGACATATTTTTGAACTCAAATCCAACTTTAGGCCTAAAGGCTTACCTGATCCTAATTGTCATCCAAGCTAACTTTTAAACATGAAATGTCCATAGATCTGATTAAATAGAATACATTTTCCTTCGTTATAGACAAAGTCTTTTCAATATTACTTATTTTTATGTATACATAACTAGCATAAGAAATAATATACATGTACATATTTTATGAATCACTTGCAAGTATACATATGTTGAAAAGATTAGAGAATTAATCATATGTGAAATGATATATGCATTATGGCGGTAAACCATTTGCACAAGAGTATCCTAAATAACTATAAAAGACAATTGAAAATAATATTATAAAATATGAAAATATATCAATAGATAGGTTGTTGCAACCAAATGCATTATCTTCTTTAGGCCAAAGATATCTCATAACTTTGTAAATGATTAAACAAACACATATAAATATGAGTCAATGGTGAGCAAGTGGTGTGTTAGATTGGGTAAAATGTGTCTCTTAACTCATCCTAAATATTGACCGAAACTAATTTTTGAATCTGAATATGACCTAGACCCGATGAAACCCGACGATTTGTACCCTATATGTTTTATAGCTCCTTGGGGTGTGAGATTTTATATTCTTGCAAAGGCTTGTATGTTTCCCCATACACCAATACTATATAAATTGGCGTCTTGGAACATACACATGCCATATACTCAGGTATTAGAGATTAAGTTAGGATAGGAGGGACGTTTGCTGTGTCAGTGTTGTCCTTGTGTCATATCTACTATTAGCATTATGGAGCACCCAAATTGTTACCTTTATTCATAGTTAAGTGTTAGAAAAGGTAGTCTCTTCTCGTTTCTAGCTCATGATATTTGGTTTAATTTCTTTTGAGATTGGATGCAGTCTTGTGAAATTTATAATTCTAGAACCATTATAGAAGTCCACCATAAAATACCCTAGTACCCCACTGTAGGATTGTGGCCTTTAGACGCTCCAAAAACTCTGTAAATCATACCTATTTAAGACACATGAAGCAAACCGCTTTTACCCCTTTATCTTTTATCTTAAAATGAGACTTGTCATCAATTAAGTCAGATGAGTATATCATCCATGCCTGAATGATATGAGTATTTCATTACACTTTGATGTTGTTATGCTAAATGATGACTACTTTCCAATAATAACCTACCCATGAAGGGGCCTAATGCTTAAGTATAAATTTTGTGTCGGTAAGCTTGGAGTGACACCATATGGTTCCAAGTTGGCCTTAACAATATAATAAATATCAAATCTACCATGTCATTTTACTATATTGTAACAAAGACTATATCACCCCAAAACATGGACCATCACAATAAGGGGAAGGCATCATGCATATCATTCATTCATAACCATTGTCACGCTCCCATCTTCGGTGGAATACTGGTTACACAACTTATTGGAGTTGTCAACACATTTTTGCGGTTAAAACATATAAAAACCTTATTTTGCTCAACATTGGAAAATTTTGCCTTTGAACTAGAATTTTGGATTCATGAACCAATTCTAGATTAAGGAAGTTATTAGAACCACATCTATTATTAAACATTGCCCTTAATAATCACATTAGATGTAGTATACTTAGAAGCTTGTTAAATCAAATATTTAATTAACAAAACAAATAAATAATATATTTTATTTTTGTGTGTGACAAAAGTTTCTCTTGCTTAGTTATCAGATAAAGAAATAGGAAAATTATGTGCAATAGGAAAATTATGGTTACATAGTTATCAGATAAAGAAATGTTTAGTGGATTGAATTAATTTTTATTATGAAAATAACTTAATAAGTTGTAAGTAATTATAAATATTTTATAGTAAATTTATGTGACAAAAATATGAAAAATCCATCATCCTCTAACATATGTCAGAGTGCTTTAATTTGTTATACATGTTAAAATCATTAGAAACCCTATGCATATCATATAGTGCACACACTTCATGACAAATCTATTGGAAGAAATCAGCACTAAGCTAGACAAAGTCAAAATGACCGAGACAGCTAAAGCCACTCACTGAGACAAGTAGACCAGACTGACCGAGACAACCAAGCCAATGACCGAGCTAGATCAAGCCAGACTGACCGAGGGAAGTAGGCCAGTGACCGAGACAGACAAAGACAATGACCGAGACAGACAAAGACAATGACCGAGGCAGACTAAGCCAACCTAACCGAGACAGAAGGAAAATGACTGAGACAGATAGAGACACTGGTCGAGGCAGATTAAGTCAACCTGACCGAGACAGAAGGAAAATGACTAAGTCACTGACTAAGTCAATGACCGAGATACCCAAGGCACTGACTAAGCTAATGACCGGCCAACTCAGGCACAAGCTTAGGCAGGACTGGGCAGACTTAGGCACACCTTAGGCATTTGACTTGGGCCTCTTTCTTAACCAGGAAAGCCCATCTTTTTAACAGATGTGTGTTTTACCACTTTTAGAGTTAGTTAAGTTAGTTAGCTTAGATGCTTTACTACGTTTCCTATAAGTATCTTATCTTTGTAAACTCTTTAATCAATTCAATTAAGATTCATTTCATTCATTCAATAAGAGATTCACATTTCCTTTTCTTCAAGATTTGTTCAAGAAGTGTTTTACACTTCATCTCTTTCACTTTGCAAGAATCCAAGCTTGCATTTCTTCTAAAATCTTATGCACTAAGTTATAGAGCCAAAGTTATCACTCTCTCATCCTACTTTAAATATATCATCTTTAAAGTGTTTGGAAATAAAAGGCCATTCAACAGCCAAATGCCTCTTTTTATGATACTATCAAGAATATGATTTCACCTTTTGGATAATGAACTAATTCATTTTGAGTTATGTGACTGTTCATCCCAACAAGTCTCGCTCATAAAAATCAAACCATTGACCTTTTGCATGTTGAAAATGTCTTAAGCATACTAGTCTTGTTGCATGCATAATAACAAACAAGGATTTTTGAATTTAATTTAAAGTGCTAATTCAATTCTTATTTGTTATTATAGCTAAAGAATTGAGGAACCTATCATAAATTAATTGTATGATAGTTTTCCTTATTTTAATCCATTCTCGCATGTATTCTTTCATATATCATAAAATTTTTAAACACCCGATGGCTTAACTTTGGTCGCCATTATTTCTTTCTCAATTTCTTTAACATGCATTATTAACACACATACTCATAATGCAGAAAATCATAATTCATATTAATATCTATGGGTTTCCAAAATACTCATAGCTACAAATATCCAATGTTACAATGCTCAGAGTTAAAATTTATCCAAAATAGCATTTAGTCAATCATAATACAAAAATGGGTAAAATAAAGGAATCCAAGTTTTAAGTTCCTAAGGCATCAAACCAAGTATCCTCAATTTACTTGTTTACCTGCAATGAGATTATCAATGACAAATACACAAAACATACAAATGAGTAAGTCATTAATTCAATAAATATCATTAAGCGATAATCCACATTTTAAAGAGAATTAAATAAAAGATTTAACGTTCGAATATAAAATCAACACATCACATTTCCCATCTCATATCACCTCATTCACCACTTTTATTTATGCATTCATCCTTATCAAACCTTGTCACTTTACTCATCATTACTACACCACAACACAAAGTTATACTCCACATACATATATTTACCGTACACTACCACATAGGGTAAGACATTCAATTCAATACCACGTAGGGAAAGTCATTCGCAATACCACGTAGGGAAAGTCATTCACAATACTAGGGCAAGTCATTCACAATATCACGTAGGGCAAGTCATTCGCAAAACCACGTAGGGCAAGTCATTCACAATACCATGTAGGGCAAGTCATTCGCATATCATATGTAATCATAAAATCCACGCATTTTCTATCATCATATAAAATTAACCACTTCTCCTTACCTTGGTGAGTGTTGGGGTCGGTTTTGGGTAACTTTGCAAGTTCCTTCGCTACCTCCTCCAACCTTAGGATATTTCCTCATCCCCACCAAACAACAACAAGGTCATTAATTTGTTCACAAGAACACATAAACAACTCATAGTTCATATTTAACGATACAAAAGCTTCATACAATTTCAATGTTTCCAAAACCACTTTCATTAGAAGTTTTCAACATTAAAACATACATATTCATCTTCTATTTTATAATAGAATGCACACTCATCTTCTACATCTACCATTTCACCCATTTTCCTTTTTAACCACATTTTTATTTTGGGGGTTTTGTGGTTTTCATGAATCAACCTACAAAACCTATCCATTCTTCGAATCCCAACTCTAAACCAAGAGTTTACAAGAGAGAAATGAAATAAAACCAACCACAACTCAAAAGGAAGAGTTTCCATGGTTTCTCACATTTTGAGAAGAGATCCCAAACACCCAAAACGAGTTTGAAAGGGAGAAGGAGAATTAGAATCAAGAGATTTACCTATTTTCAAGCTTCTAGATTAGCCTCAAGACTCTTTGCTCTAGAAAATGCTCTCTTATCTCACTTCTCTTCAAGTTCTAACCCTAAAATGTGTTTGGGGTTCCTTATTTAATGTAACAGCGTCGGGTTCTCGTTCAAGCGAGAAAATCCCGCCCATTTTAAAAACTCAGATTTGATCCTTTCGCTCAAGCGAGGATCCTCTCGCTCAAGTGATAATTTTACAGCCTCTCAGGCTTCAGAGTGCCACTTCTCGCCCAGGTGAGACAACCCTCGCTCAGGCGAGTCAACTCTCGCTCAAGTGAGCCAAATCTCGCTCAGGCGAGAATCCTTCAGTATAGCCCAATATTCCACTCATCCAGGTGAGCCACTCTCGCCCAGGCGAGCCCTTTCTCGCTCAAGCGAGATTTACATAACTGATATTATAATTTAAGAACTTTAAATTCAGGGTGTCGCATGCATGATTACTCCTTTACCCAAGAGAGCATTATAGCAAAAGACATCTTAGAATCCTCTCACCAACAAGAAATGGATGAACTATTTGAACTTCCAAATCAATATGTAAATTGTTGATGGTTAAAAAAGATACAGTAACTATGACACAAGAAGAAGATTATATCAAAGATATAAGAAGTGGAACCTAGAGAAGAATTTGATTTAGAATAAATTGGAAATAACAAATCGCCACACAAGAAATCCTATTCCAAATGAATTTATTTTATACTAATAACTATTGCTTCAGCATTTCATTACATTATATTATTCATAATGTATAAAACTTATATATTTTTTTTTGTACTATTAAGGGTATTTCCCCTTTTAGGTAAGAAACTAATTTCTTTTAAGATGAGTGACTAATCCTCCCAACAAATATTCTTCAATAAATCAAACCATAAGATTACTAAACCAATATTTTGTTGGTAAACTCATATACGTGCTAATGCATATTTTTTTCCTATGGACTTTTTAGATAGAAATGAAAATATGATAAATATATTTTATACCTTTGATTCCTATGTCAACATCCAAATATATTACACAAAGGTAATTAAAACAGGAACCTTTCCCTTGAATCTGTTGGTACCCCAACCCCACCCAGAAAGTCAATGGCAATCGTATATTCATAGTTTCACACACCCTCATCTTTTTTCCTTTCTTGTCCTCAAAGTTTTTCATTCTATATATACTCTCACACTCATTACTCAATCTTTATAATTTTATTACCAAAATATCTTCTTTTCTTTTCATTTTCACTCCCAAAAAAATGCATCTCTACAATGCATGGCTTCCACCACCCGTCGCCGCCCAAACCGCCGCCGAGAGAGACTCCTTCCACCGCCTCGTCTCAATTCTCAACTCCTCCTTTCGCTCCGATGATCCCGATTCCGTTTATTCCACTCTCAAATACATCTCTGTTCTTGACCTGTTAGTTTTCACTTTCGATTTTCTCTTTTTTCCCCTAATTTCACAATTACTCCATTTCTATGTATATTAATTTCGTTTTAGATTGATTTTAATTATCACAATTAAAGCTAATACTGCACTTTCTGTACTAGTTTGTGAACTATTTAAAGGTCGTGATTGTGAAGTATTGAAAATAGAAGTTACTGAAATATCAATCTGTTTCGTGTTTTTATGGCTTAAGGAGTTTGAAATTCATTAATAGTTTTCTGTAATAAGTTTCAATTTTTCAGAGTTTTTTCTAAAATTAATTAAGTTAGTACTGTACTTTATGTTAGTAGTTATTGTGTTTAGTGAAGTAATGGAGATGGAAGGTACTGAACTAACAAACAATTTCATGCTTTTATGCCTCGAGGAGTGTGAAGTTCATTCATGTTTTTTGTAAAAAAGTTGCAATTTCACAGATTAGTAACTTGACTGAGAAAATTAACAGTTGTTTATGCATATGATTTTGATTATGTATTTAAATGTGTGCTTAAAAGTTTTGTGTGTTATGTATCACTTGATATACATGTCAGAACATGAACATATGAGTTATGCTCTATGTTTGGTACTTTGGTCTATTCTATAAAATAGAGCAAGACATGAGATTAAAAAGTAGAATACACAGAACAGAACAGAACATTCCCGTCCATCCATTTCTATCTGTGGACTAGAAATTATCTTAGAATGTTATCACCAAACAGTTATACCTTCGTTCAGCAATTGTATAATACTATTAATGTTATTCCTTTATGCTATCGGATATTCTTGTTAGTAATCCACTGGCTCCATTGTAAGTCGACAAGGGGTTTTCTACTCATGCCTTTGCCATCTTTTTTGGATGGAATTAGTGGAATTAAATGAATCTAACTTTTTTATGTGTTCGGCAGTTTCATAAAGGCGAAAAGTGATGTATCTTTGGAAGATGTTCAGTCCCTTATTCAGACGGGTCTTGAATTGTTTCACTTGTCCCATAATAAGCTTTATGCCCAGGTGCTGCATTTTGTCTTAGATATCTGTGTTTTCTAATTTCATGCCTCTCTGCATTCTCTTGAATGATTGTCTCACTTTTTGTTTATTAGGTTAGATGGGGAAATTTGTTAGTCAGAATTCTCAACAGGTATAGGAAAAAGGTTGCATTGACTATTCAGTGGAGGCCTTTATACGATACTCTGACTAGCACACATTTTACTAGGTATGTTGTGTATTTGCTGCTACAGCCTTAATTGGTTAAACTATCCCGTGTTGTCCATAATTTGTGTTGATTAGAATACGTAATTTTATAATTAACTCAGTGAAAACAAAGGAAAATTAAAGAACAGAAAACCAAATCTAAGGATTTAATACTAGATATTGTTAGAAATATAATAGTTATTCAAGTTCCTTCAATCTTCATGTGTGACCTAACAACTTAAGCTTGAGTGTTAGGTGGTTACGTAGTTATCAGAGCTTCTATGACCAATTGGTCTAGTGTCCAACTCTGGATGCCCCCACTATTAAAAATTTGAATTTCTGCACAAGGTATGTGGGCATGAGCATTATTCGCCCTTCAAGCTCAAAGGGCTCCTGCATGAGGGGGTGCTTTAAAAATATAATAAAGCCAATTGTGTCTTCACTCAATAGTTTAAGCTTTTCGGAGAATTGGTTCATGATGGATATATGACAATAAACCCATAGGTTATCTTTTTTATAAACTCATGTTGGTCTTCCAAATTCCATGATGTCTTCTTCAATTTTCCTTTTTCACTTTTACACTTAAATAACCTCTTGTTAATTCAGAATACTGAATCAAATACATGTTGAACATTTTATTTCTTCTATACCTATTATAAAATATTGGGCTGGTGATTTGGATTATATTGTTGTTACAGAAGTACAGGTCCAGAAGGTTGGAGAATAAGACAACGGCATTTTGAAACTATAACTTCTCTTGTTCAATCTTGCCGGAAGTTCTTCCCATCAGGTTCTGCCTTTGAGATATGGTCTGAGTTTAAGTGAGTGCTCTGGTATTATATCTGCATAATGGATAAAGTTGAATTGTTATGAGTGTTTTTATTTTTATGTTTTTATATATTTTGTACTTTATCTTGATGCTGAGCTAAATTAAAGTAAACTATCTATAGTTCCATTTAGTGGAATTATTCTTGAGCCGCAATAGGACTTACTCTCTTCTATTTATTCTTTTTCAAACTTCCAGCCTTTGTTTTAATATATATTCTTATTAATGCCTTTTCTTTTGGTCAATGATTAATTTGTAGATCTTTATTGCGAAATCCATGGCATAATTCCACCTTTGAAGGTTCTGGATTTGCAAGACTCTTTCTCCCAACAAATCTGGACAATCAGGCTTTTTTTACACAGTAAGAAGCATAAATTTCATAGGTTTTTTTATTCTGTCATATCTGGTATGACTTCCTTAATTTTTTAAGTGGATTGGCAGTGATTGGATAAAAGAGTGTATGGATTTGTGGCAATCTATACCAAATTGTCAATTCTGGAACAGTCAATGGGCAGATGTTATAGCTCGGGTTGTAAAAAATTACCACAATGTTGACTGGGAGGACTTTTTGCCTTCCCTTTTTGCTAGATATTTGAATATGTTTGAGGTGAGCATATAATTTCTTCTAGTAGTGTTTGTCTTGTCAGCATTTTAATTAGATATTTTGGCATCCGGAGCAGATTAAATGAAAATGATCAGGAAATAAATAAACACATGCTATGTCTGTCTTAGATACTCGTGCTGAAGCTTATTTCTTATTTTTTCTTTTCAAATTAGCATTGATGAGCTTGTTTGTTATAGGAGCTTTAATTTCAGCTATTGAACATTTAAAAGATTCTTTTTAACTCCTCCCATTAGTGATTAATTATATTCAAGTGTTTAGTGGTGAATACTAAAAGAATGAGGTTTCTCTTACGCGGGTTATCCTGAACGTTAGGCTTTGTATAATTGATCACATATTTATAACTTATCCTTTCATCTGTTGATAAGTAAATTGGTTGTACCTGTTGAGAAGCAATCCTGGTTGTGTTGTGGCGGATACTAGTCAATTGCTAGATACGTCATAGTCACTGTGCCAATGCTCCTGGGATGGCTAGTAGTCAATCCTAGTTGCACACTTGCATTGTAGCTGACACTATTCTACCAAAAGACCAATGTGCCCATTTCTAATATTACATTTTTGTTTGTTAGTTTGTTTCTTTTCATTCACATTCATATACACATGCATTATAGAGTCTTGGAATGCATAGAGGCAAATAGGAATTCATCTGAATTCACCACTAATAATTTCTAATCTTACCGTGACACTTCTATATAAGTTATTTCCTGCATCATCACATATCAGTGTAGTATAGCTGGCTATGCTAAGCTAGAGCCAGCTGTGCTAGTGCCATGTGGCAGCTACCATTGTATCAGAACTTCTATAAATATAAGTCTGTCATAACAAACTCAATCAATGAAAGAAGTTAGTTTTCAGTTACTCTAACTCCCTTCTACCCTCTCTCTCTCTCTCTCAATTCTCTCTTTTCTAAGATCACCATGAAGACCATTGCAGCATTATGATATACTAATACCACCACTATCACTACTGAGTACTGGTGCCATATTTTTTTCATGAAACATATACTGATATTTTTTAAGTTTTTTTTTATCAATCTTCATATTGCATGTCATGATTCGTCACCCCAATTGTTGAGTTATCTAAATGCCAATTTCAGCATGAGCAGTAATTGTATAGGGTTCTTAGCTGTAAATTTTTGTTGCACAAAGTGTAACTTTTAGCTATGGCTGTAAAGTCCCTACCATGCTGGCAAAACTAGCTAAATGCATTTTCAAATTCTATAGCAAAACTAGCTAAGCACAGTTTCAAATTCTTGATGAAGTCCGTAATGCATACTTTGGCTAAAATATTATGATCAGTTGATTAATAGATGCACCCACCATAGTTGTCCTGCTATGTTTGGTATAGATCATGTTAGTTATTTATCGTACAGGCTAATTGATCTCTATTCGCTTACCCGGTTCTGTACCAGAGGCAAGATATTGGTTAGTCATTTGGATCAATCCATACATTCATGCTTGCACTTGTGAATCACAGGTTCCTGTTGCAAATGGAAGTGGATCATATCCCTATTCACTGGATGTCCCGAGATACACAAGGTTCTTGTTCTCTAATAAAACTGCCACCCCATCAAAGGCTACTGCTAAATCAATTGTAAGCAAATGTGCTGTGACTTACTCTTTTGGTATTATAAAATTGGGACCATGTTGCTGTTTTGTTATTAGTTAAATGGTCTTTTGTAATTATAACTGCAGGTGTATTTACTAAAACCTGGTAGTTCAGCACAACAGCACTTTGAGAAGTTGGTCAACATTTTGGAACAGTTAGTTTACTCACATAGTGCTTGTATTATTTGGCATAGTTAAGTTAGTCTTCTCTTCAATTCAGTTATTTTCTTAGTTTTCTTACTAGTTTCTCTTTTGTAGATATTATCACCCCTCAAATGGTGGTCGCTGGACTTACTCATTGGAGCGGTTTTTGTTCCATGTGGTGATTCAGTTTCAGAAGCGTCTACAGAATGAACAGTTGTAAGAATAAATTATAATTTGTCATATGTTCTGCTTTTTCTGTGTTAGTTTTATACAACTGAAGAAGTTCTGTAATACAGGGGCATAAATAATAGCAGACATGCTGAACAGCATCTTGGGGAATCAGAGAGGGTTTTCTTTGTTAATTCAGTGCTGAAGTTAATTGATCGTGGTCAATACAGCAAGAATGAACATCTCTCCGAGACAGTTGCTGCAGCAACATCCATATTGTCCTATGTGGAACCCTCATTGGTTCTGCCATTTGTGGCATCTCGGTTTCGTATGGCCCTTGAGACGGTTAGTAGTACTGCATGAATTTCTTCTATGGTATAATTTTAGAATTTGTATGTTGTTAGTGGCTTCCCAAAAGCATAATTTTCTTCTTGTTAGAATGTCTAATGCTGGATAGGATATTCTTTACACTGTCCAAATGGTGTTTTGTTAAATTAGCTTGTGTTTCTGATTAAATCCATTTTGCTTGGCCAGATGACTGCCATCCACCAGTTGAAAATTGCAGTTATGTCAGTGGCATTTGTTGGGCGTTCACTATTTTTTACATCTTTATCTGCTTCCTCCAAGAAACCACTTGATATTGGTGGTGGTGATGATGCATTCATTGATCTTGTGGGGCTTTCATTATCCAATGCATTACTTGGCATGGATGCTAATGACCCTCCAAAAACCATGGCTACCATGCAATTGATTGGTTCCATTTTTTCAAATGTGAGCTCACAACTTCTTGTATATATGAATAAACAGTTTCTTACTGCTATTGAGAAGGTTTAACCTATCTACCCTTTAAATGCAGCTGGCTTTATTGGATGATAACATTGATGACTTATCATTTATGCCCATGATCCGCTTTTCTGAATGGTTAGATGAGTTCTTATGCCGTCTGTTTTCCTTACTTCTACACTTGGAACCCAGCAGTGTTGTGTAAGTAATGGTGCCGAATCTCCCTCTTGCATGTTACTTTATTTGGAAACAATGTTATTTCACTGGATATTTTTTGTATATTTCTTATTACTCTTTAACATTTAGATAATTGCTTTCTGGTATATTAGAAATGAAGGTCTGCAGTCATCAGCTGCATCAGGAACTTTTCTGGTTGACGAGGGTCCGTACTACTTTTGTGTGCTTGAGATTCTTCTTGGGAGGCTGTCAAAATCACTTTATAACCAGGTTCTACTTCATGACTTAAAATACGCGATAGATACATATTGCAATGTCTGGGCTACTATATTTTGTTACATTTCATTCTCATGTCAACAGGCTTTGAAGAAAATTTCCAAGTTTGTGAGGACAAATATTCTTCCGGGTGCTATTGCTGAGGTTGGACTGCTCTGCTGTGCATGCCTTCACTCAAACCCAGAAGCAGCAGTTAGTCAAATTGTCGAGCCAATATTAGTGTCTGTAATATCCTCTTTGAAAGGAACACCAGGGACTGGATTTGGAGGAGGAGGAACTTTTGAGGCTTCTGCTTCAAGAAAGGTACAATTTTTTGCAGTGCGATTATCTTTCACTGCAATGTTGCTGCTGGATTCTCTTCAAAGCTGAGACTTTTTTCTCCAGGTTAAATCAACGATTTCACCAGCTCTTGAAGCTTCAATTGACTATCAACTAAAGATATTATCGGTTGGCATCACATATGGAGGTCCAGCACTCCTCCACTACAAGGATCATTTCAAAGAAGCTATCTTCTTGGCTTTTGACTCACGATCTTGGAAGGTCTTATTCTTAGGCATTTGATTAACTTGTTCAAATAAGTTTATTATGTTCTCTTACTAATGGACATAAAATTTGGTGATGAATAGTGGCTCAATGGTTCCTTATCTAAAGTTGATTGTTGTTACTGTCGATGACAGATTAATGGGGCAGCTGATCATCTTCTTCGGTCCCTTCTTGGAAGTCAGATTCATTATTATCCAATAGATCAGTATAAGTATGTATCTACAAGGGTAGCATATTTTTATGTGTATTTTGGTCTGCTTCCTCATTCTGTTGCTTTATATCTCTCTGCAAATCTACTTTTTTTGTTTTGTATAGGTGTGTTCTTAGTCACCCTGATGCAGCTTCTCTAGAGCAATGGATTAGCACAAAAGACTTTTCCACTGATGAACGATTGACCCCAAAGTGGCATATTCCTCGTGATGAAGAAGTTCAGTTTGTAAATGAGCTTTTAGACATTCACTTTAAGTCAGCTTTGGATGATCTGTTGAAAATATGCGAATCTAAAATCCATGCTGATCAAGGTATACACATAAGCATTTCTCTCTCGTATATTTTCCGTCATCCTTAGCAAGATTCCTTCTGTTCCTTTCGAACCAAGTTAGAGGAGGAGTAGTAATTATAAATTTTATCTCATTAAATTATATATGTTGATAGTGATTTGTTCTGAATTCTTGGAATTACTTCCTGTTTTTTTAACATCTTCCCATGTTTTGTTTATCATCAGAGATATATTTGGATAGTAGTGTTCCCTGAAGGATGTGCCTTATATAAAAGTTTTGTTGTTGTTGTTGAATATAATTGCTAATTACTAATTTGTCACACAGGAGATGAGAAAGAGCACTTGAAAGTAACTCTTTTACGTATTGAGTCAACTTTGCAAGGACTTTTTTCTTGCTTGCCTGATTTTGTCCCCGGCTCTAGGAATGGAATGGTTGACGATTCAAACCATATGTTTCAAATTGCTGGAGCAACAGGTTGTACAGTTGGTAGTACTGCTCTGCGAGAAAAAGCTACTGAGATTGTACATGCAGCCTACAAGTATGGATCACAGTTAGAAGTTACTTTGTATGTCATTCCTTCAATTTATATGCTTGTGTTTTCATGAATCCCATTTTTCTTTGTTCATTGAACAGACATGTCCTTGAGAAAAATTCAGATGACAGCATCCTGTTGATACTCATTATTCGTATTATGGATGCTTTAGGAAATTATGGTAATGAATGTGTTATCTGGATACGTTTATATATATTGTTCCAAATTCTGTTTGTATATTCACTGCTTAACTTATTCTGTTTCCGATTTCCAACACAGGAAGTTTGGAATATGATGAGTGGTCTAGTCACAGGCACTCTTGGAAGTTGGAATCTGCTGCCATAATAGAACCTCCAATTAATTTCATTGTGTCATCTCATTCTAAAGGAAAGAAAAGGTATTAACTTCTTTGATCACAGGAACAGCGTGCCAATTCCTTCGATAGAACATTGATGTTTATCATCATTGCAGACCTAGGTGGGCTCTTATTGACAAAGCATTCATGCACAATACCTGGAGATCTTCACAAGCAACCTATCATCTTTACCGTACGAGTGGAAATTTCTTTCCATCAGATCATGTGACTCTTTTGATGGATGATTTATTGAGTCTCTGTTTGCACAGTTATGAAACTGTCCGCCTGTAAGTCAGAAACATATGTCTTATGCTATTTTTTTGTACAAGCACTTGTTTTTTATATTTTATCTGAGAGTATATTTATATTTTACATGGTTGACCTCGGGTAGGAAGTTTAGCTTTTCAATGAACAAGCAACGAATGCATAATACTTTTGAAGGAGCAAAATAGCCACATGAAATCAGTTCAAAGACTTTTCCTTTTAATAGCATTTAGAGAGAGAGAGAGAGAGAGAGAGAGATAGAGAGAGTTTTAGGCAGTTTATTCAATGAACAAACAAAGAATGCACAGTTATTTTGAAGTAGCAAAATAGCAGAATGAAATCAGTTCAAAGACTTTGGCATTTAATATCATTTAGAGAGTATTGCATGGTCTAAAGTGGCGTGGACTGTGACTTCTAAGTTGTGTAACAATACATGGACAGTGGTTTATAGGAAACAGAAAGGAAAAGAAAAAGGAACATGAAAGTGTTGTTTTGACAAAGAAAAAGGAACATGAAAGTGTTCTGGTGCTTACATTCTGGTATCATGTGGAATTTCATTATGTTTTTATATATTAAATTGATTTGCACATTTTTATCTTGATTTTCTTTCCTTTTGGATGTCAGCACTCATCCAATAATCTAAAATGTTTTATTTAATACCACTACAACTTTTTTCTTGCTTGAATGAAATTTCGTATATGATGACAGACTTGCCGGAAAAGCTCTAGTAAAGCTGATCAAGAAGTGGCCATCTATGATTTCAAAGTGTGTTATCACCCTTACCCCTAACTTGCAGGACCCCAATGCAAAGGAATATGCAGTGCTGGGTTCTTGTTCAGTTCTATCCTCACAAGCAGTTCTCAAGCATTTGACAACGGTGATTTTCAAGGATCATGTTCTTAAAATTGTCTTTATGGCGTCTCTTACATATTTTCAAACAGACTTGTTCAGCTAATACTTTTGTGGCTCTTACATACTTTCTCTTTGATTTAGGATCCAAAATCTTTTTCTTCATTTATCTTGGCAATTCTTTCAAGGTAATTCAATTTTCTCTATCTCCCGTTTTAGATTTAAAAATGCTGTACCATGTGCAGTATAAGAGAATAATAGTTTTACCGGTTTGTTCTTGAAGTTCTCACCATGAATCCTTGAAAGCTCAGAAAGCAATTAATGAGGTAAACTTATTCCATATCAGATTATTACAGTTTTAATGTGTGCTTTTTCCCGTTTAACATTTCCTTACTTTCAACAGCTTTTTGTAAAGTACAACATCCAATTTTCTGGAGTATCTAGAAGCTTTTTCCAGATCTCAGACAAAGACAATCATACTGGTGGGCTGGCCTTCTCAGATTTGGTTTCCCAGATTGGCTCTATGAGCTTTGATTCTACTGGCTTGCATTGGCGGTAAATGCGTCTCATTCGATCTCTTTTCTTTCTGGTTGTAACTTGGTCTGAAATTTGTTTGAAAGTCATCATAGATGAGTTGCTCGGATGCATATTTGAGTTCCGTCTTGTTAAGGTTCCACCTCAAAACCAATTGGCGATGAGAGGAGTAGCCCAACAGGTATTTAAACCATTCCCGAGACAATGAGGTAGGCGATGTGGGACTTATTTCCCAACATGCCCCCTCCACATAAGCCTGCCGGATCAGGCGAAGGGTTACCTTTGACCCATAACTAAAGGGCATCTTTTGGCCCATGACAACTAGCCCAACAGGTATTTAAACCATTCCCGAGACAATGAGGTAGGCGATGTGGGACTTACTTCCCAACACGTCTTGATGCTACTTTTTGCCGTACTCTTCTTCTCACGACTCATTCGATCACTCTTCTTTCTTTCTTTCTGATTGTACTGTATTCTTCTTCTTCTTCTTAGTATTAGTTTGTCCAAAACATTGACGTAATAGTTTTTTTTCCAGGTATAATTTAATGGCTAACAGAGTTCTGCTCTTGCTGGCTTTGGCTTCTCGGAACTACCCAAATTCATCATCTAAAATTCTGAGTGAAACTGCTGGTTTGTATAACTTCTGATTTGCTTCTTGATCTTTCTCTTTGATTGGTTTTTGGGGCTCTCTGTTTGCATATTCAAGTAGATATTGGTGCAATATTTATTTGTGCAATGTGTTTATACTGTGCATGTGGTTTTTCTTATTTAGGACACTTTTTGAAAAATTTGAAAAGTCAACTTCCTCAGACAAGGATACTTGCAATTTCGGCTCTGAATACGCTATTAAAGGAATCACCTTATAAGCTGTCTCCTGTTGAGAAATCTGCTGTATTTGAGGATTTACAAGGCAATTCCAAGTCATCCCTTGAAGGAGCTTTGACTAGAGCTTTTCAGGAAGAGGGTTTTTTCAACGAGACACTAACTAGTCTGTCTCATGTTCATATAATAACTGATACTGAAACTGCTACTAGAGGAAATCAAGGAGATTCCAGTTTCCAAAGCTTAGCAGACAAATCTATAACCCGCTTCTATTTTGAATTTTCGTCTTCATGGCCACGCACACCCAGTTGGATATCCTTTTTAGGAAGTGATACATTCTACTCAAGTTTTGCACGTATTTTCAAGCGGCTAGTACAAGAATGTGGTATGCCTGTAGTATTGGCTCTTAAAGATGCAGTAGATGAGTTTACGACTGCTAAGGAGAGGTCTAAACAATGTGTAGCTGCTGAAGCATTGGCAGGTGTGTTACATTCTGACATTGATGGTCTATCAGGAGCATGGGAAAGTTGGCTGATGCCCCAGTTGAAGAATATCATTTTAGCTCAATCTGTTGAATCAGTTTCTGAGTGGGCCAATTGCATTCGATATGCAGTCACCGGTAAAGGAAAGTATGGAACAAGAGTACCTCTTTTAAGGCAGAAAATTCTGGATTCCTTGATGACACCTTTACCTCCAACAGTAGCTACCACTATAACAGCGAAACGATATGCTTTTCTGGCAGCTGCACTCATAGAAATATCCCCACAAAAAATGCCAGCAGCTGAAATGCAGCTCCACAATACCCTTCTGAAGGAAGTTCTTGGTAGTATGTGCCACTCATCAGCTCAAGTAAGCATCCCTTCTGGCCCTATTTGTTTAACCAGTCGTGTGATTGAATTTTCCATTCCTATGCTCTTTTGCATAGTTACATGGTTCCCTCATTTATCCTACGTACCATGTACCAAGTTCATTATTAAGGAAGTCTTGTAATAATAATTTAAAAACTGACAAACTGCATAGAACCGAGTTCCGCATAACATGTAACCATGCTATTTTGTATGGTCTTTCTCTTACCTGTTTCTTACCAATGATTCGGGAAGCACTACAAAAACCATAAATTTGTTATAGTTTATTGACCTAATGGCATTAAATAGTTTTATCTAGAATATAAGTATCACCAACATTTATTAATTTTGGAAATTTAGTCTTTCTATACTGCTGTTGCTACTTACTAGTCTTCACCATGTCAAATGTGACCATTAGCCTCAGCACTGGGTCTGAAATTCATATTTGAAGCTTAATCTTGGAGAAGTTTCATGGACATAAACTCATGCTGTGGCGGTGACTAAGTTTGAAAATCCATTGCTTTCAGCATGTTTGTTTTTGAATAAGTTGAAGCCCGCCTCAGTCAAGAACTGAAACAGAGCATGCTTGGCATGGATTATTTCAGTATGGTAACTTTTGTTTTATAGAAAAAGTATGTTTTGGGTTTAATCTGATATGATTGGGAAACCTGGTTGAGAAAACAGTTTTGATTTGGAAAAAAATGTTTTTTAAGATAAACTGGAATTTCAAGCTTTTTTGAATTTTTTTGAAACCAATCACATTTTTCCATTTATTCACACAGATCCTAGTTACTAAACAAATAATACCAGTCTTTTTGAAATTTACAGTGTAAAAGTGACTTATTTGCATAAACCAAACGAAACAGATTATTTTAAAGTTGTTTTTCAACAAACAAATAACTGATTCCATTATAATTGGTTATGACAATGATCATTTATTTATATAATCAATTATCGAAATTAACTATTTTTATGACTAATTCTAACACACTCCTAATATTAAGCTTAACCAACATTATCGTTAGGTTGATGTATGCTTTTATTAATTTTTTGATAGAAGATATATGATTTTCTTCAATTCTATAAAAAAAATGATTTACTTTTGTATATTCATTGCTTCTTTATATCTGTTCTGTTTGTGTACTTCAATTAAGTACATTATCTTTCTTGGTTATCTGTGTTTTTTCCTTCATGTTACCATGAAGTTAGCTGATTGTATGTATGGTTCTAAAAAAATTATTTCTTTGTCCTTCACATTTAATCAAGTTTTCCACTTTGTCTTATACAATGATGTGATGGGTTACATCCATGATCTGGATCTTTTCCTAGCATTTATTTTAAGACAAGGGGCTGATGTCTTGCAGGTGTATTTAACCACTCAATTTGGTTATGTTTAGGCATACACTAGCGAGTACCCTCAAGAGTTTGTGTAAATTATCAGCCATAATACCAGATTTATCCTGAATTTAAAAATATTCCTTATTTGCGACTCTAACAGTCACAAGGAAAAAGGGAAGTCCTTGCAACAACATTATCTAAGTAATGAATCAATTTAGTTTGCTAATGCATGCCCAGATTGCATGAGAACATATATGATCTCTTTTCTTCTTTTAAGACATTCATGTTTTAAACTGGTGTCAGTAGTTGAAATAAGAGGCAGACACTGGAACTGTTTTCATTTTAATTTTTAAGTAATATGAATATACAAGTAGATGGTAATTTTATTTTTTGTTTATGCTCTTAATTTATTTCGATTTGTCTTTGAAAAAGGTACGAGAAGCTCTTGGTGTTACCCTGTCTGTGTTGTGCTCTAACCTTCGGCTATATCATTCAAGTTGTAATCATAATGATAATGGGAGAGACAACAATGTTGATGATTTAATGAAAGATGAAAGTTGGGTTCAGTTCCTTACAGAGCGAGCAGCTGAAGCTGTTGTGAACATTCAGATTGCTACCCAATCAGACAAAGTAGCGAATCCCATAGATACAAGTTCTCAAAATGGGCATTCAGATGGTGATTCACAAGATGATATGAAATGGATGGAAACGGTACTAGTGGAAATATACAGCTCAACACATTTTACTTTTACTTATGAAATCTTTCACTAATTGTTTACTATTCCAAACATATGTAGCTACTCTACTTCATCATCTCATCATTGAAGTCTGGGAGATCCTCTTACCTAGTCGATGTGATTGTGGAGCTTCTATATCCTGTGATTGCCTTGCAGGTTTGTGCCATAGATTTGAATGTAATTATAAAATTTTAATTTTTTACTAGTTTGAGTACATTCTATCAGGTTTATTTACTTACTATGTGGTTTTCATTAATTTTTTTTCGTTTTGACACTTTGTATAGTTTGATGTGTATGCTTTTAGTTCTCTCAAGCCTTTAGAAACCCGGTTCTCTTTGTGGTATTAAGTCCAATTTGATTCTCTTGGCATTTGTCTAGCTAGAGTTTCACTTTGATCGCAGAACTCAATTTTGAGAATCTCATGGTCCTCTAAAAGTTAATCATTGGATAGTATCTTGACTTGGTCGGTCCTTCATCAGCTTTAACTTTCTTCTAAGACTCAGGATTCACAAAAGTTTAATTTTGAATAAATCCCATAATCAAATATTCAAATATATAGTATAAGCCTTCGGAATATCTGGATCTCTTAATATTTTAAGTCTATTAAAGTTGAAGAATACTTGTGCGTGGCCTTCCTTCGTCGGCGTGCTTGTATTACAATTGAATAAGTGGTCCTTCTTCTTCTTATAGACCAGCCTAATGCATATGCTAAATTCATATAAGGACACTTATATTGAGATGTAGCTATTGCCTATTGCGGTTACAAAGAGTTCGTGAAGGGTTTCTCTTGAGAAGCTGGGTTTAAAATTATAAATGCTTACTGTTTCATTCATGACTTAATGAAGGCGTTACTCTGCTTCTTCTGATGCACATCTCTGGCTTTCAAGAAGCTACATTAAAGAATTACAAAAACTATTATTTTCATTTCGTGATTTATTTTATTCCATCATTCAAAGAGGGAGGGTATCAGTCAGATCATATTTCTGAGTAATTTTGTTTACTTTTGAAGGAAACATCAAATAAAGATTTGTCAACATTAGCCAAAGCAGCATTTGAATTGCTAAAATGGATGATTGTCTGGGAACCTCACCTTGAGAAGGTTGTTTCCGTGATTCTTTCTGCTGCCGATGATTCCAACTGGCGAACTAGATCTGCTACATTGACATACTTGCGTACTTTCATGTATAGGTAAGATGATCTTGTGACATGTTTGGTTTGGCATATCATACTCTGAATGATAGCATGCTTAGTAATAATAGGCATCTATCATCATGTGGTGATATTTTTCTTAAAAAGTGATCCTAATTTACATTGATGTTTTTGAAATATTAGCAACTTGTACTTGGCAAATAGTTTGTTCATTTATGATAAGGCTAGACATAAGTCTGAATTAAAGCACGTGTACAAAAGAGGCAAAAGGAAGGCTTGAATTGGTTAAATAACTAACCAACTGAGTTTCCCTCTCTTTCTTATTAGTTAGTTAGTCAGTTACAAGTTAGTTAGAGTCTTTAAATAGAAGGAAAGACTTGTAGGGGAGGTTAACTTGGGAAAATTGTAAACTGATTGTGGAAATCAGTAGGGGATTGGATCGTGGGATCCTTTCTATTGTCTTCTCTTGTAATTCTTCTCTATTTTCTACACTAATAATACAAATTCAATAGAGCCCAACCAAGAACACTCTCTGTTTTGGCTTTGGGACATTTCTTTTCATTCTTTCTTCTATTCTAAAATACCAGTGTCTATCACTGGTATCAGAGCAGCATCCTGGTGCCTGTTGGATAAACAACCCACCACCCACAAGCTGCTGAAGAATTTGTATGGTATCTACTAGAAGTATGGCTAGGGAAAATGAGAGTTGGAACCAAGAAAGGGAAGAAATTCGTATGAGGTTGGAATTGAATGAAGCAAGAACTAAAAGAACTGAGGATTTGCTGGCTGCCATAGAATTGAAGCTGGGGGTTGCACAAGCTGATGGAACCAGTGAGAATGGGGAAGAAGTGGATAGTTACAGGGAGAACCAAACCCATGATAGGTGGAGAAGGTTGGAAATTCCTATCTTTATGGGGGAGGATGCTTATGGTTGGATCCAGAAGCTAGAAAGGTACTTCACTATGAGGGCAGTTTCTGGAGTAGAGAAGATGAAGGCTACCCTAGTGGCCTTGGATGGAAGAGCACTAAGCTGGTATCAATGGTGGGAGGGTTGCAATCCCTCTCCTACTTGGGAGAGTTTCAAGATAGTAGTGGTAAAGTTTCAACCCTCTATGATTCAAAACCCTCTTGAATTGTTGTTGTCCCTCAAACAAGAAGGAAGTGTGGAGAGTTATGTTGAGGAGTTTGAAAAGTTTGCTGGAGCATTGAGGGAACTTAATCAGGATTTTGTTAGAGGAGTGTTCCTCAATGGGTTGAAGGAGGAGATCAAGGCAGAAGTCAGGCTCTATGAATTGACATCCCTACAAGAAGTGATACATAAAGCTCTACTCATTGAACAGAAGAACTCAGTGGTGCACAAGAAGCATGCAGTGAGCTATGTAAGAGGCCCAAGCACCTTTAGGGGTAATTCTTATAACAGAGTAGTTACTCTAGACCCTTCTTTGTCTAGTAATCATAAGAAAGAAGGATCCTCCATGGGAAGTGTGGTGGGAGTGCCAAAAGTGCAGGACAGTGAAACAAGGTCTGTAGGGGATTTCAGAAGGCTGACAAGTGCTGAATTGAGAGAGAAAAGAGAAAAGGGTATGTGTTTCAAATGTGATGAACCCTTTTCCAGGGAGCATAGATGCAAGAACAGACAATTAAAGATGCTGCTCATGGCTAATGATGATGAGTTGGAAGAAGAGAAGGAGGATGAGGGTGAAATCCAACATTTCAATTCACTACAGTTGACTCTCTACTCAATGAAGGGGTTCACTTCAACCAAATCTTGGAAGATAGAAGGTACCTTAGGGAATAAACCAGTAATTGTGATGATAGATTGTGGAGCTTCACACAATTTTATTTCTAAGGAATTGGTAGAAAGCTTGCAGCTTCAAGTGGAAAAGACTAAGACTTATATAGTAGAAGTAGGGGATGGCCATCACATCAAGTGTCAAGGCAAGTGTGGCAATCTTAAACTGTTGGTACAGCAACTGGAGGTCATTCAAGATTTCTATTTGTTTGCTTTGACGGGGGTGGATGTGGTGCTTGGCATAGAATGGTTAGCAAGTCTTGGTGAGGTGAAGGCTGACTTTGGCAGGATGAGGCTAACTCTCAAGAAGGAAGGGACACTTATGACTATTGAAGGCAATCCAACCCTCACTAGAGCTGAGTTACCCATTGGAGCTTTCGCTGATGGAAGAAGGAGAAGGAATGCTGCTTCACTATAATGATGCTTCCCAGAAAGAAAGCAGGGTGCCCATGGAATTGGATGAGGTCCTACAACAGTACCAAGCAGTTTTCCAAGATATGTCAGGACTGCCTCCCAAAAGATCTCAGGATCATGCTATTCACTTAAGATAGGGGGCTGGGATACCTAATCTCAGACCATATAGATGTCCCCACTATCAGAAAGCAGAGGTAGAAAGGTTGGTAAGAGAGATGCTTGAGGCTGGGGTTATTAAGCATAATATTAGTCCCTATTCCAGCCCTATTATACTAGTCAAAAAGAAGGATGGAGGGTGGAGGTTTTGTGTTGACTATAGGGCACTTAATAAGGTTACTATTCCTAACAAATTTCATATTCCCCTTATTGAAGCGTTACTGGATGAATTGGGGGAGGCAAGGATTTTTTCCAAGCTGGATTTGAAGTCTGGTTATCATCAGATTAGGATGAGGCCAGAAGATGTGGAGAAAACTGCCTTTAGGACTCATGAGGGGCATTATGAGTTCTTGGTCATGCCTTTTGGCTTTGACCAATGCACCTTCAACCTTCCAATCTCTTATGAATGAGATTTTGAGGCCTTACTTGAGGAAATTCACTCTTGTCTTCTTTGATGACATCCCGGTTTACAACCCAGATCTCACAAGTCATGGTCAACACCTAGGTATAATTCTATCTTTACTTATGGAGAATTCTCTCAAGGCTAATTTGAAGTGTAGCTTTGGTCAGGTTAGAATTGAGTACTTGGGACATGTTATCTCAAATGGAAGTGTGGCTGCTGATTAGGGGAGGATTGCTAGACCCTTGACTGATTTACTTAAAAAGGATGCTTTTGCTTGGTCAGATGAGGCTCATGATGCTTTTGAAAAATTGAAGGCTGCAATGATGAAGCTTCCCATGTTAGATGTCCCTGACTTCAATAAGAATTTTGTGGTAGAGACTGATGCTTCAAGTAAATGATTGGGGGCTGTTTTGATGCAGGAGGAGAGACCTTGGCTTTCTAGATCAAGGGTTTGTCAACAAAGCACAACAATAGTCTGCCTATGAAAGGGAGCTGATGGCTTTGGTACAAGCCATTCAGAAGTGGAGGCATTACCTTATGGGTAGGCATTTTATTATCAAAACTGATCAGAGAAGTTTGAAGTTTTTAACTGATCAAAGACTGTTTTCAGAAGAGCAATTCAAATGGGCCGTAAAACTTGTAGGGTTGGATTTTGAAATTCAGTATAAGTCTGGGCATGAAAATTCTGTTGCTGATGCTTTGTCAAGGAAGCTTATATACACTGCTCTTTCTATTGTCACTAATGAAGAAATGGAGAATTGGATTCAAGAGATTCAGAGGGATCCTAAATGGAAGAAGATAATGCATGACTTAATAGTGTCTGCAGTTGCTCATCCAGAGTTTGAATTGAAGGGAATCCTATACTACAAGGGTAGGTTGGTGTTGTCCACCTCATCTAATAAGATCCCTATGATCTTATCTTAATGTCATGAAACACCTATGGGTGGCCACTCCAGCTATTTCAAGACTTACAAGAGGATTTCTAGTTTCCTATTTTGGGAAGGGATGAGGTCATATATCAGAACCTATATAGAGTAGTTTGATGTGTGCCGAAGGAATAAGTACTCTACTTTGGCCCCTGCAGGGTTATTGTAGCCTCTGCCCATCCCTCAACAAGTGTGGATGGACATTTCAATGGACTTTATTGGTGGGCTTCCTAGAACCAAAGGCAAGGACACAATCTTTGTAGTAGTAGACAGACTCTCTAAGTTTGTTCACTTTTTTGCTTTGGGTCATCCCTTCTCAGCCAAGGATGTGGCTCTGGTTTTTATCAAGGGCATAGTCAAGTTACATGGTTTTCCTACTTCTATAGTCTCTGACAGAGACTCTCTCTTTCTAAGTAATTTCTGGAAGGAGCTATTCAAACTAGCTGGAACACAACTCAAGCTGAGTACTTCTTAACACCCTCAGACTGATGGGCAAACTGAGGTGACCAACATATGCCTAGAGACCTACTTAAGATGCTATGTTGGACCCAGACCCAAACAATGGGTGCATTGGTTACATTGGGCAGAGTTTTGGTTCAATACCAACTACCACAGTGCAGCAGGGATGACTCCCTTCAAAGCTTTATATGGCAGGGACCCTCCTATGTTGATTAGAGCTGGAACTATCCCATCAAAGGTAGAAGAGGTCACTCAACTATTCATTCAGAGGGATGGTATATTAGATGAGCTAAAGGAAAATCTAACTAAGGCTCAAAATCAGATGAAATAGCAAGCAGACAAACACGGAAGACTTGTGGAGTTTGAAGTAGGAGATTGGGTATTCCTTAAATTGCAACCCTATAAGATGAAATCTTTGGCTGTAGACCCTATGAAGTGATTAAAAGGGTGGGAATGGTAGCTTATCAGTTGGCTCTACCTAAGGAGGCTCAAATTCATTCAGTCTTTCATGTATCACTGTTGAAGAAGGCCATTAAACCTCATCACCAGCCACAACCCTTACCCCCTATGTTGAATGAAGAATTAGAATTAGAAGTACAACCAGAGGACATCATGGAAGCAAGAAAAAATGAGCAGGGTCATCATGAGGTATTAGTCAAATGGCAAAACTTGCCTCAGCATGACTGTACTTGGGAAGAAACAGCCACTTTGCAAGCCAATTTTCCTCATTTCCAACTTGAGGACAAGTTAAGATGTTTAGGGGGGAGTATTGATAATGCTAGATATAAGCCTGAATTAAAGCACGTGTACAAGAGAGGCAAAATGAAGGCTTGGATTGGTTAAATAACTAACCAACTGAGTTTCCCTCTCTTTCTTGTTAGTTAGTTAGGCAGTTACAAGTTAGTTAGAGTCTTTAAATAGAAGGAAAGACTTGTAGGGGAGGTTAACTTGGGAAAATTGTAAACTGATTGTGGAAATCAGTAGGGGATTGGATCGTGGGATCCTTTCTATTGTCTTCTCTTGTAATTCTTCTCTATTTTCTACACTAATAATACAAATTCAATAGAGCCCACCCAAGAACACTCTTTGTTTTTGCTTTGGGACATTTCTTTTCATTCTTTCTTCTATTCTAAGATACCAGTGTCTACATTGTCATATATTTGATGTTTTCCTTTTCAGCTCTAGGATAAGTATTTTACTTTTTTGTTTGTTGTGAACCATATGCAAATAGAGTTTTGTTCCTTTTTTGACAGGCACACTTTCCTTCTTTCAAGTTCAAAGAAACAAGAAATTTGGCGAACCGTTGAGAAGTTACTAGTAGACAACCAAGTTGAGGTAAGCTCTTAAAAGTTATTTGAATAAAAATGCAAAATATTTGGATTTCTGTTCATCTTTAATGTTTAAGAATTTGATAATTTAGATTGAGATATATGTCCTAAAACAGGCTACAGCAACAACAAAACCTTGTAGAGAAGGTTTTGCCATGACCACACAAATAAATACATAAGGAGGCCATTTTGCAACAGATCTCACTTTTTATTAGCAAGTACCCCTTCCCGTTATAAACTTGGTTATGGACGGATGTCAAGGAAACATGTACTTAAAAGAATGTTTGTTGGCAGTTATCACTGGTTTCTGTTCATCATGCAGGCAAAATATAATTCAACATATATTTAGGGAAGCCATGTTCTGACTTGTGCCATGTTGCTTTTCTTGTGCTTACATCCATTGTTGTTGCTTGCTATTAACATTTAGCCTTATATGATTATTACATTTTAAATCATATCATTTTGGAAAACTTAATCTGTTTTTTTATTATTTAGGTAAGAGAACATGCTGCAGCAGTTTTAGCAGGCTTGATGAAGGGTGGAGATGAAAAGCTAGCTAAAGATTTCCGTGATAGAGCTTATGTGGAGGCAAATGTTGTACAAAAGAGAAGAAAGCCGAGGTTATTCTTTTCCTCATGTTTTAGGAAATTTATTTGTTTTGTAGAAAAGCGGGCCTAAACCTTGAAATACGGGTCCATTTTTTTGAATTCACTATCACCTTTTTTCCTTTTTGCATAGTCTTGTGAAGTTATAAATAGTTATAATTAGGGACCGTCATGAAATACTGTTAATGTGAAGGCTTATTCTAGGTTTCTCTGCTTGGAGAGTAAGCGTAATTATTTAAATTAATGATAAAAGAAAATAAGTATTTTTTTTTGCTCAGCAAAAGTAAGTCGTGGTGACTGCATTTTTTTGTCATAATATATTGTGACATATATTGGCATGAAGAGCATTGTATACTGGGGGGAATTTGCAAGAAGATTTTTGTATTTGTCTATTAAACAGCTCATATAATCAGCTAGCAAATTCTCGTTTATTTAATGCAGAAATTCAAGTTCTGGTTCATCTGTAGCATCTATTCATGGTGCTGTATTAGCTTTGGCAGCTTCTGTATTATCAGCTCCGTATGACATGCCAAGGTTTGTCCAGTAACAATGTCCATACAATATGCTTACGTAATATGTGTTATAGCTTTGTAAAGTACTTGGATTGATTGGAATTATGAGTAATTGGAACCCTTCATTAAAGTTGGGTCATTTTCACATAATTATTCCTTTTAGATGTAATTTTGGCAAGTGGTAATGAAAGTTAATGTTGTACCAATAGCTTTGTAAAATTCAATGGTTGCGATATTGCAGCAAGTTAAACACCAGATCAATACACTTTGTAATTGCTTTTAATTGAAAAGAAAAATTTCATATTAAATGTGCACTGAGCATGATTTTTTCAATAGTGCATTCTGCAATATTGGTCCCCAATCTTCACGTTCTACACTGTACGGAAATGTAAATTTGTTTGACCAAGGGAAAGCAATATCAACGTCAAAGAATGTGTTGTGTGGTACTATGGTCCCCAACGTCAATTTTCATGTTCTACACTATACAGAATCATGCTTTTCCTTAGGGGTGGATTATGGTAATGGAACTGGACTGAAGTTCAGTGAACCAAGAAGAAATCCAATAGATTTTCATGAAATCACTGGCACTCTTGGTGCACGGGTTTCTGTGTTAAGCTTTATACTAGATTTATAAGGATTTTATTTTGGGAAACATTTGAAGGATTGATTATGCATCTATTGATTCTTTTGCAACTGTTTTTTCTGATGTCATTTTTTGATAGCTTTACCTTCTTTCTTTTAGTTGGTTGCCTGAGCACGTTACACTACTGGCTCGTTTTAGTGGGGAGTCATCCCCTGTAAAATCTACAGTTACAAAAGCAGTTGCAGAGTTCCGGCGGACCCATGCTGATACATGGAATGTTCAAAAAGAGTTATTTACTGAAGAGCAACTTGAGGTAGCTTTCATACTGCGCTCTTTGGTTTAGGACTTCTTTTATCACCTTTTTTTTCTAATTTGATTTTTTGTTTTTAAACTATATTCACAGATTCTTGCCGATACATCCTCCTCATCATCGTATTTTGCTTGATCTAATATTCCAAATATAGTGTTGGGCGAGTTCTGAAAATAATGGCTGGAAAGAGCTTTTCACTTTAGTGTATCTATAAATTGTAAACTAGCTCTTATTTACATTTAGTTCCATTAATAATCTTCATGAGTAATTTATTCTTTATTATAGTATCCAAAAGTTGAGCATCTGGCCTTCCTCTGTTCTGTAATCTTTCTTATACCATAGAGTTAATTAAATCATCTGTTGGTAAATCCCATAAGACAGAGTCTGAGTTGAATATATTGGATAGATTTCTCATTTCTTTTGTAGTCTCTGAATCGTCTCCATTTTCTTCTTCAAGTTTTTCATGTAACTGGCTTTGCTGATCCATGGCTGTGCATGTGCTTCCAGTACACACACTTTGGCTCCATGGTGATGCATCATCCCCTTTATTGCAAAAGGATGATGGGCAATATTGAAACGGAGGCATTGTAGGCAAAACACTGTATTGCATTGCAAAACTTGTAGATGCAGCTGCACTGGAGTCCCAAGGTTTATTTGAGGGGATCATTTCGGTTTCCTCGCCCATGGCCTTTAAAAAGCCCAGCTTAATCTTTTCAACAGTTCCTTCCTTTTCTTCTGGCCTATAGTTAATGTAATTGGTGAAGTCATTCCCCATTACTGCAGTTGAATGTTGAGCCTGGAAGTTAATTGGCTTTTTGGTAAGAAGGTGAAGCACCTCATCTTTGAAGCAACCAAGCGCCGCTTCAGCTAGGTGAGCTGCCTGTGGTGGTGCCAATGTTGTAGCAATTTCGGCCATTAGATGAGAGAATGGCTTGTGGGTCACAGGGTCAATACCCATGCCTGAAAGTTTCTTTTTCAGCTTGGTGTTCCAGTGGTTTTTCACATCATTGTCAGTGCGTCCTGGCAGCTGAGCTGCTATAAGTGACCATCTGAACATTCATATTAGAAATTATTTCAATGAGGGCTGTTAGATAAGGAATAATAAGAACAACTTCAGTGTATGCTTTTTATGTAAAGCATTCAGTGTACCTGTTACCAAAAACTGAGTGAAGCTTCACAATGGTTTGCTCTTCTGAATCCGAGAATTGACCATGTTTAAGATCTGGACGAAGGTAATTAGTCCATCTCAGCCTGCAACTCTTTCCACATCTTTGGAGCCCTATATCATAAACACAATAGAAGTTTGTTTTTATTGACAATGATGAGTGAAGTAGTTAAAAAATTAAGTGACAACTTGTGTTGCTTTGTTCCTTAGGATCATTTTATGAATTGGTTTTTGAAGGGTAATTGAGAGAAAGGAAATACTTGAGAGCCGTAAAATATGTTTGTAATATGATTGAAACCTTTATTTTCTTTTCGAAATTTAACATTAAATAAAACCTAAAACTAAATTTGTCACAAATTGCTTTCTAATGATGATAACTTACTAAAAAGTTAAATATTTTTTCAGTTGGTACTAGTGAGATGTAGGGGAGGATGGTAGTGTGTGTGACATCTCACTAATAAGAAAATATAAATAAATTTGTCACTTTCAACTTGAATGACATGATGAGACATAGGTAAAGGACATGAACTAACCAGCATTTTTAGGGATGAGACGCCAATTGCGTGTGCCATTTTGAGCAATGTAGGAGGATAGCTTATTGTCTTCCTCTGGAGTCCACTGTCCTCTTTTAACATTGTCCTTCTCACAGCATGGAATACGCCCCATTTCTTGTTTTTCTTATTAATTCTTCTATCACTAAGATATCCTAATTTTGAGGGCAGGTAAAGTGAGAAAGAGTAGTAGAATATTGAAGGTATAAGATTTGTCTTTCTTTTCTTCCACAACTACTTGTGAACCCTCTCTACCAGCCTTACAATTCTTTGAGGTAAAAAGGGAAGATGTGGAATATTTCTTTGGGTTGTTTAATTCTTCTGTGTATTTTTTTGGTAATGGCTAGTTATTCTTTATATATAACAAGCAAATTGAAATTGCATGAGGGTTCATGGTAAAGGGCTTAAGGCATCAAAGGTGCATGATTTTATTAAAGAATTCAACGCCATTGAGCGTGTGCACAGAAGCAGGTAGCTCACCCACAAGATGCTCGGTCAACACCGCTCTTTCTCTTTCTTTGTTGACTCCTTTTTGCTCATAGTTTGTGTGCATATGTTGGGTAAGCTTCTGTTTTCATCACACAACTAACTAACATTACAAATGTCAAAGGTTGTGCTGTCTTCATATTTCTGCCCAATTTCTTAGTTAAAGATTTGAGTAATGGTACTATGCTAGACCATATAGGGTGTGTCCCCACTTTGGGAGGGGCAATGATCTACTTCACTTTGGATCTACACAACATTTCTCCATAGAGTTAGATACCATATATTGCGAGTTAAGCCTCAAAGGGGTAGAAAGGGAAAGAGAAGATTTGTGAGTCATGAAATACAGATGACTCCAAAACCCAACTGACAAACAGACCATTAGTTGTTTTGTAGACTGATATGATTTTAGACACCTCTGTTTAGTTACTCCAACTTTAATTAGATTTGCAAGAGCTTAACTAAGCGATTATTAATAGTTTTCTCTCTAAAATATGCTAACAAAGAAGCTTATGTGGTTATAGGAAGGTCTTAAAGTATTTTTCATTATCTTAATTTCATAAGCCATTCAAATAGGTCCAAATAAGCTCTAGAAGTTTTCTCAAATGCACAAGTACAGTTACCAAATTGGTTAATATATGAAAACTACAATATGAATCAGATTGAATGGTTAATTGTTCCCCTTATTAGAAGTACTGGCATTCAGTATTAAATGTTAAAGTAATAGCTTGTTTCCCAATACAATTTTAAGCTTCTGTATCTCAATCACATATAGTACTGCTACAATCTTAGAATAGGTGAACAAGAAGATTAAAACTTCTAATTGATGATCAATATTCCATGCATAATTCTCTATCAAAAAGGGGTAACTAATAAGCCAATAGTCCTATAATTAACGTGGATTTCATAGAGAGGAGAAAAATGCTACCATTATCTAATTTCTCAGTTCCAATTCTAGGAGACTCAACTCTGAAAGCAGAACCTCAACCTATTTTTGCAGTTACTATCCCTTCAATGGATCCAATGAGAGTGAACATTCCCACCAAGAAGCAAATAATGCTGAAAGTTCTAAGCATTACCCATTGAGCTGTCCATGCTTCAATATTGCACTTACTCAAGTACATTTCCACTGGAAAATATATGGTTAATGGCCAAAAGATTATGCCACCCAGAACTCCCAAAATCTGATTGAAGTACGGGAAGAGCATCGCAATCATAATCGTTGATGCAACATAGGCAGTTCGAAAAGAGAGCCTAAGAAAATTCAGTTCAAAAGCTGGCAGCAATGGGACGTGCAAGGGGTATACGTGATTCACAAATTCGCTGTCTGCGTACTTGAATCGAAGCCAATTTTCAAAATTGGCAAAAAGTGGCTGGCTATACACCTGCACCAGAACAAGATGGATGACAAATTAATTTGCAAGACAATTGGTGGAAATTTGAGAATGTAGATATAGCAGTTCAGATATACTAAATGGAAGCACCATGAAAGAATTTGAGTTATGTATGTACCTGATATGCACCAACTAGGTGAATCACTATGCAAACATTAGCAAAGTCTACAAGCCAATGAGGCTTAGATTGTGCAAACCCTGTTAGAAGGTTTCCTGGTGTATCATTACCAAAGGCTGCATATCCAGCACAACCACAACAAAGGTAGAAAAATGTTGTGATAATGACTGATATTGTTGAAGCCCTTCTCATCGTTACGTTTTCTGGTGGAGGTGACTTCAAAGTATCCTTCAATCGTTGCAGTTGAGTTATATTAGCCATTTTGTTTATCATCAAGGTTGTCATGAAGTTATATTTCTGAGATCACAATATACATACCTGTATTTCTATAAGAATTACCGAGAATGGATACGAGAACGCGATGTCACCAAGCGCTTGAGCAACCAGCCAAAATTTGGCCATTTCACTTGAAGTGGGGATTCCTTTAGTGCTACCCTCAACATGTCCATTTTCTAAGCAACCAATTACCAGAAATACTTAGTTTAATGTATATACTTTCAGGCAAATTATTCATGCACAAGCGAGTCATGCTATGCCAGAGGAAATACACCAGTGTCAAAGATCATTATCAAGAATCAAAACTCTTAACCACTTGATCATATAGGTTGATAGGTAAAGGGTAATGAATGGTAGTATCTAACAACAATAAGAAATTGATGAGCATACCTGCAACTTTTACGACGGCAAGCCCCATTCCTGTGAAAGCATAACCCAAGGACATAATTGCCGCAACGATTGACAGCCATTGAATGTTATGGAAGTTGGGTATCTGTGAGAGAACAATTTGGATAACCCCAAAAATAAGCATGTTATATGCATCCCCAGCTTCAGATGTCGGCTCACTCCCTACGCCTCGATAAATGATTGATTTTTGGATTGAACTGCAGCCACAAATACAAATCGCAATCCAAATTAATGGGAAAAAAGTTTATTTATAAATATTGGTATGGTGATATTCTGGGAGCAACTCAGTTCATGAGGCTCACACCTAGTGTGGTCTAGGGAGGATCGATATATGTAGCCTTAACATAGCAAAAAGGTTGTTTTCAGGACTTAAATAAGTAACCTCTTGGTCGCTAAGAGGCAACTTTACCAATGTTCAATCTTGTTTGCAAAAGGTATCAATCATGGCACAGATAAATGTAGCAGAGAAAAGGAAATGGGAAAACAAGAGAGAAACCAGTGTGGTTAGTTGATTAACAAACCTCATGCTTATAGCTGCAGTAATGATATAGGCAATTCCAAAACCATATAAGCTTACATTCACAAAAACTCCACAGAGCCTTCCATTCCCTTCACCTGTAACCACCCAAATGTGGATTATGTAATAGCACTCATGCCTATAGAAACATATTAAGATACTGTTTCAAATGTGCTAGCACATTTGACCAAACAAGACATACAAACTCAATAGATGAAATATTAACACTTTATTAATTGGTATTGGATGCTGTTACAAAGGAAAGAAAACAAAAGAAGAAAAGTGAATCATAACAATGGACATAACGATAATAAGTTCTTTTACTTTATCATAAGTTCATAAGCACAATGTAAAGTATATTTGTTAAAAGCAATGGTATTGCTCAGTTTTAAATTAGCACCTGTAAATTATGTATTTTTCAGAATTGTTCCTTTACTTAGTATCAACAAGATGATCAAAAGATAGTATTTTTCCTTTCTTTTATATAAAAAATTAGAATATAGTATAAAAAACAATTACAATACCCTGATGGATTTTGTTCCTATTTTTGTCCTTGTATTATTTAAATATTGAATCCAATAGCTCAAATTGCTGGTTTATATATACCTCATGAATATACTTTATCTGCAACATGGACCAAATAAATTCTGAGAAGAAACATTAATCCATAAGAAAAGATATATTATACCACTTTTAACTTTAGAAGTTTAAAATAAAATAATAGAGATTTGTGCAGCCCTTTTTCCTGCATCTCTCCCACCTACTGTTTGAAAAAAAGAAAGAAATAATATATATTGAAAAATATGCTTATCTTATTTAATTTCTTGAAGAAAGAAAATAGTGTACTAAGGGTGTTGAAAAAGTGGTGCAAATATTTCAAAAAGTTATTCTAAGGAGAATTCTAGAAAAGTCACACTTGGCAAAACTATAATGAATGTGATATGTATATGAGGACACCTAATCACTTAATGATTAGCCAACTATATCAATAATGTATCCCCTAATCATTAATAAATGAGAAAAAAATATAATGTATTAATGGTATAAGAGTTTTTTAAATTGTCACTGTATCAACCACTACTAAATCTTAATCACCATTGATTTCTAAAAATAAGTAATACAAATGAATGATGAATGATATAATGTTTGTATATAAATATTTATATTCTTAATAAATATGTTACAAGTTTAACATTTATCTCAGTTTGATATTATTTTTTAAAGTTCTATAACTTTTTAATGCAGTTTCGTATAGAGGAGAACCTTTAAGGTGCAATGAACAAGATCCTTGTGGAAGTATTTAAAATGCATGAAAGAGAAATATGAAAATATCAATCAAGTGAAGATAGAGTTGCCGTGACAAAACCAAACTACATAGATATTGGGACAAATCACACATGGAAAAGTTGACAAAATACATAATTGTATAGTACAAAATGGAGAGATTCTTATCTACATTATGCAGTTCAAAATAAAGGTAAACAACATAATAATACACTAGATTTAATATAATCTAGCAAAATGTAGCTCTTTTTTTCTCTTCTAGGTGTTTTTTTTCCGTATCTCCTCCCTCTTTTGTTCAGTCTGTGTGGATTTAATAGCATGGGAGAAACTGTTTCTCTCTAAATTATAGGGAACCACCCCCACTCATCCTCACGTTTATGCACACAAAAAATCAGATAAAATATTAATCATTCATAGTACTACTTTAATAACTTTCTGTACACAAAAAGTTCCTCAACCAGACAGTAAACCCAAGATTACTTGTTTCAAAAGAAATGTGTTTCAAAACATAAAACATGTCTCATTACACATAATAAAGAGTAACAATATTTTAATTTTGTTTCTTATTATTCCATTTTTTAATAGATATTATAATTTTATTAGACGGAAATAAGATATGAAAAAAACTTTCGGGACAATATTCAAATTTGCATATCACAAAACACTATCCTCAACCCCACATGTTTTCATTAAAAATAGAAAAAAAGGAAAGTGATATATCCATGATTTCCTCTCTCTATCTGATTCTTATCAGATTACAAACACCTAGAAATCAAAACAGATAACTTACAAAGGAATACAAACATGCTATGATTTTAAAAAATATATGATAAAAACAAGGAATCATGCTGGTTTTGTTGTAAAAGTGTAAAAAAAATTAAATTGAATTGAAAACAAGGATGATGATACTGAAACTGAAAAAAGTTACTTACCCTTATGCAAATTAACAGCATCAAGGTAAGAGGAACTTCTAGTAGGACCATTTTCAGGATCTGGAGAACGGTAAGTATCACTGAGAAGGAAAGAAGTGAAGAGAGTAATTGAAGCAAATAGAAGCATTGCCAATGGACCTCCAATCCATCCAAGTTGTGCAATGCTCCATGCCAATGACAACACTCCTGACCCTATCACCCCTGTTACTATGTGTGCCACTGCTGTCCATACTGTCCCTGTTGTGTTATCATTTATACATTCATATTCACATAACAAACCAAACACATCACATGAAGAGAATAAAGACTATATATGTAAGAGAATATGCAAAGATTTGCAATATTGTGGTTGTGATTGCGATTATAGATTGTAATGTCTTAAATTGTGGTCATGGTTGAGGTTATGTTGCATTTATTGCAGCAATTACGGCTGTCTGCCGTGACGGTGTACACAGACCACAATTTAAAACCCCAATAAAATCAAATCTGCACATAGTCAGTGCTTGATTCTGTTGTTTCAAATTGTGAACCGAATTAAATGCAGTTGCAACAGTGCAGTTGTGGTGGCTGCCACAAGTGTATCACACTGCAATTACGATGTGATGTCGAATTACAAAGATGCCTGCAGCGTAACCACATCGGACTGCAATATGCCGCATCCTGGGTCGAATTGAAAAAAGTTTTTTTAATTACAACAGATTTCACATCGCAATGACTGCAATCTGCATTGTAACAGCGACGTCCACAATGATTGGAATCGCAATAACCACAATAACAGCAGTTTAAAAGACTCCTCAATTCCAATCCATAAATCATTCAATACAGCCTAATTATGATAAAATAATTTCATGAACAAAACTACAGAATAATAGAACTATAATTTATAATTTCATATTGTAAAAAAAATCAAAGAGAAAATGAAATGAAAAATGAAAGATTTAAGATGAGAAGAACAAAAACCAGTTCTCTCAAATTGATGGTAATCAGAATATTGGGTCTGCAAAAATGGGGTGCTGTCAGTTGCAGAAGCAGTTTCTGACATTGCTTTGAATCAGATAATTAGAACCCAAATAGATGCAATATATAACTGATTCAATACTTTTGCAGACTGAGTTCATTAAAGGCTCAGAAAACAGATTTGTTTCACAAGATTTAAGGATCTGAGAAAAGAGAATTAGTGTTATGAAACTGTTTTTTCAGAGATACACTCAAATGGGTTATGTAATCGTCCTGCACTCTAATCCCAACGTGTTATATACCTAATCATTTATTATTTTTGGGTGAAAAGGTTTAAAGTCCCAAAAAAACGGGCAAAAATGTATTTAATTATTTATAATTAATATCAATTTTGGTCTCTTAAAATTTCCAGGTGTACTAGTTTTATTACTCAAAAATAGGAAAAACCAAAATGATGATAAAAATAGTAAAATGTGAGTTAAATTAGTTTTTTTCGGTATGTTTTATGACATATGATAAAGACTAATTGACCATAAAAAGATTAATTTGAATCACATTTAATATTTTTTGAGACCATTTTAAGTTTTTCAATTTTTGGGATCAAATTGGCACACGTGAAAATTTTGAGATAACAAAATATGTATTTACTTTGTATATTTAATTTTTAGGGTGCAGAGTCCAAAAAAATGTATGAAAAGCGTAAGCAGTTATATGTTTTACCTTCGGGTGGCATAACGAGCTGGCCCAGGCCGGTCCTGTTTGGCCCGCCTTTGGCCCGTCAAAATATGGGTTGGGCTAACCTGGCCCTTATTGATAAAATGGTTTAAAATGTCAGCTCGTCCCATATTTGGCAGGGTTGGCGGGCCGACAGGCTGGTCCGTTTTATTTTTCTTTTCAAAAACACATTTAAATCAACTCAATCACAATTTCAAGAGTAAATAATTATAATGCCTCATAAATGTATTTTAAAACAACAAATCAAAAGCTAAAGTCCACAATCTCACAATAATATATTGTTTTGGTTTAAAACTTGAAAGTTCTAAACAACTAGCCAACATAATTTTAAACTTTTAGACTCTTCACAATAAAGCTTCAAACTCCTAACTTTTAAACATTAGATATTTTGTTGGAAGTATATGAGTGCTAACCAATTTAAAGAGTAAATTATATTAATAAGTTAATGTCTTGTATATAATATAAATGTATTGTATATGATATAAATTAATCATAATATTACTTATCAATTGTAATATTATATAATAGTATAACCAATTTAATATTAATATTATTAACCAATTTAGTATAACGTGTGAAAGCTTTGAAAATCTTTATTAATAATATAAAGATATCATAGACCATTGTTACCAAGAACATTATCACATCTAATAAGCGTGCATAATCACTTTAAAGTTATATTTTCCAATTTAATATAATTTGTCTTTCGAGCACAATATATTAAAGTCCACAAATAACTTATTATTGAATTCATCTTCTGCATAATTTATCTATGATATCCAAATTTGTTTTTATAATTGTAGCCAATGTAAAGGATGGGAAAATCACAAACCGATGAGAAGATTCTAAGCTATAGTGGTATTATGCTGAGACAATCTGATATATACATCGAATTATTGAGTTTTATTTCACTTATATTTCTTTATCTCATCATTTTCATGATATTTTTATGGTTCCACCATCCACTTCATTTTGGATAATGAAATGTCTTGAGACTATCAAAAAATTCATAGAGCCCCCTTCAATTTTCTGATAAGAAACTGATTATATTTCTCATCAATGACAATAATGATGTTAATTAGCATAGCTGAAGTCAGATAACAATAGAGGCAACCTTTATTTTGAAAAATTGAGGCATAGTCTTATTTTATGTCCATGGCTATCTATTAAAATATTATTTCAATTGTTGTAATCCTAAATAATTAATATATCCTTTATTTTAAAAAAAATCTAATCACTTCATTACTATATTCTCATTTCCATTTATTACTATTGTTCGTACATTTCCATTAATATCTATTACAATATTTTAGCAGTTTTAATTTTAAGGAATTAAGGTCCCTTTATTTTGAAAAAAATCGAAATATTTAATTAAATCATTTATATTTCCATGGCAATTTGTTACTAACATTTCATTCATATATATTAAAATATTATTTTCGAAGTTGTCATACTAAAGAGATTATACCCACTTAATCTAATAGTAAGTTTAAGAAATTTACTTTATATATTAGACATCCATTCTAGGGGAATCTAATGGTTCAAATCTACTCATTAATTTAAATAATTGGATTTTCCTAAAATGAATGACTAAAATGTGAAATAGATTTGTTAAACTTATTCTTGAAGTAACTGTATCTCATCCCCATCCTAAATGAATTAAGCTGCATTTATTTTCAGAAAAAAAAAAACTAAGTAATTAATTCCAATGTCACCTTTCATATAATTTAAAAAAAGAGGAAATAATAAACCAATAAAATTTTCAACTAATAAGAAATAATATACCGGAAAAAAGAAATGATAAACTAATTACATTAAGAAATAGTCAGAAGTAATATCACCTAAATATACAAGTTCTTCACGTGCACACCTATATTTAGTCGGTGTAATCCTAAATAATTAATGTATCATTTATTTTGAAAAAATCTAAAAATTTAATTATAATATTCTATTTCTATTTATTACTATTGTTCAACATTTCCATTGTTATCTTTAAAATAATATCCTAGAAATAAAATAAATAATATTCTAATAAGAAATAATATCCTAGAAATAAAAGAAGTATTAAATCAGTTAAATTTAGAAATAATGAGAAGTAATATCATGAAGATAAACAAGTTATTTATGTGTACACATATATTAAGAATTAGCAACATAACTTCTTATTCTATTTATTAGTCAACCAAATATATAGACTATAGAGTTATTAACATTTTTTTGATACATAATTTTCACATTAATTCATTATTTTCATATGTAAACCTTTTTAACATCTATTATTTTATTTATCATTTTAGATTAAAATAATTATTGATTTAAATTACAATTATTCCAATTTAAAAAATTTATTTATTGTTTAAATTCTTACTCCAGACTTTTCATTTTTCATGTCTGATTAAACGTTCAATGAATTGTTGCATTGGTAATAACATTTTTCCATTTACTTTTCTATATACATACACCACCATGACATTTTCCCATTTAATGCTAACTTCCATGGCATTTGCAGATGTCTATGTCATTATTGAGGCCACCCATACGTTTTAATAAGTTCGATACTTATGTACTTCTAAGCATGCATCAAAATCAAATCGTCTTATGTGAATGCATGGGTAACATGTAATGACCCAAATTATACTCTTGAAATTTTTTCCTTATTTTAATTCATTCACACATATATTTTTCCTCATAACTTATAATTATAACCCAATGACTTTTCATTAGTCATCATTTCCATTTCATGATCATTCTAACAAGCAATATTCAGACATACAAACACTAGGCAAAAAACATAATTCATATTAATGTCCCCCAATACTTAGGACATATTTAGTTATGGGTTCCCAAAAATCATAATACCCACGGTTACAAGTATTTAAAAATATATTGACCATAGTTACAAATATTCAAATCCGCAGATAGTCAGTTATGATATAAAAAGTGTAAATAAAGGAATCCATATTTAGAAGCTCCTAAAGCTCCAAGTCAAACATCCTTAATTTATCCAATTATCGTGGTGAGTGTTGTAACGACCCGATTTTCTACCCTTGAAATTTTTTCATTTATTTTAATCCTTTCTTACATACAGTCGTCACTTTCATTGAAAACTCTCAAGTACCATTTTCGAAAATACTCTTTACCCTATTACCTTATCATACAAATTTATGTTGCGGAAAAACATAATTCATTCAAATAACATTTACCACATACAACCAGTTATGGGTCTCCCAAAGTTATAAAGTCCATAACTACACATATCCGTATTAATCTAAACGGATTTACAATCATCCCATAATACTATTAAATCAACTACAACGTCAATTAGCAATAAAGACAAGCGAATAATTAAATACAAAAGTTTCCTAGTTGAGTTTCATCCTCAAAATCCTTCATTTACCTATAATGGGATTATCATAAACAACACACAAAACAAAAGGGAGTAAGTCATTAGTTTAAAAACTAACATCACAAGATAATCCACATTTCAAATACGATAAAACTTTAATATAAAATATAAACGCAATTACGTAAATGCAAACATTCATCTCTTCTTTCGTTCATTTCCACGTTATCCATATTCATCCTATAGAATACATATCTCATAATATATATTCTATAGCATGCATATTATGTTCATTCGAAGCATCGTTCTTCTCATTTTTCATATCCACACTATAGTATATATATCCCATACTATATAACCTATAGCATGTATATTACTTTTATACTTAACAATCTTCCTTTCTATCACTCATATTCACCCTATAGAATATATATCCCATACTATATATTCTATAGCATGCATATGACTTTCATTGCAACCTTCTCATTTCCCATCATTCATATTCCAATTGCACGTTTACCTTTCCAATACCACTTGGGGCAAGTCATTCACAATACCACATAGGGCAAGTCGTACACAATACCACATAGGGCAAGTCGTACACAATACCACATAGGGCAAGTTGTACACAATACCACATAGGGCAAGTCGTACACAATACCACATAGGGCAAGTCGTACGCAATACCACAAAGGGCAAGTCATTCACAATACCACATAGGGCAAGTCATTCACAATACCACATAGGGCAAGTCGTACACAATACCACATAGGGCAAGTCGTACACAATACCACATAGGGCAAGTCGTACACAATACCACATAGGGCAAGTCATTCACAATACCACATAGGGCAAGTCATTCATAATACCACATAGGGCAAGTCGTACACAATACCACATAGGGCAAGTCGTACACAATACCACATAGGGCAAGTCGTACACAATACCACATAGGGCAAGTCATTCACAATACCACATAGGGCAAGTCATTCACAATACCACATATCAAATTATAACTAGTTTACTCTATTATCATAACAATAATGCCAATACATTTACCTTTTCCATCAAATCATTAACTACGGAAACACGTCTCCCTTACAAACCTTTTACCTCTTTCACATACCTCATTCATATCAGTGAGTATGAATTAGAGCCACTTATCCCTTACCTTGGTGAGTGTTGGGGATCGGTTCTGAGTAACTTTAAAAGTCTCCTCCGCGATTTCCTCCAACCTTAGGATCTTTCCTCATTTCCACCAATAACAACAATGTTAGTCATTTATTCCAAATATCACATAAACAACTTATTTTGCATCATTTAATCATACAAAATATTCATCATCAATATTCAACCATCTAAAACATGCATAACATCTCATATTTCAATATTTCCAAAACTACTTCAATACAAGTTTCTAAATATCAAAGCATACATGTTCATCTCATATAACAACATCAAAGCACTACTCATTATCCACATCTAACATTTCATCTCTTTCTCTTTATACTCATATTCTCATTTTGGGGGTTTTTGGGGGTTTTTTCATGAATAACCCATAAAACTTTCCATTCATCAAATACCAACTCTAAACCAAGAGTTTACAAGATAAAAACAACATAAAACGAACCATAACTCTAAAGGATGAGTTTCCATGGTTTCTCATGTTTTGAAAATAAATCCAACATACCCAAAACAAGTTAGAGAGGAAGAGGAAGAGTTAGAAGCAAGAGGTTTACCTCTTCTCAAGCTCTAAGATGAGTCCTAAGGCTCTTTGCTCTTGAAAAGCTCTCTTCTCTCTCTTCTCTTCAAAGCTCTAATCCTAAAATGTGTTTTGGTTTTCTATTTTATAGACACAGCGATAAGTGTAATCGATTACCAGTATAGTGTAATCGATTACACAATGTAAATTATAGAGGCATCGTCGCGATGTAATCGATTACCAACATGGTGTAATCGATTACATTAATACGATGAAATCGATTACCATAAGTGTGTAATCGATTACACAGTGTAAGTTACAGAGGCATCATCGCGATGTAATCGATTACCAACATGGTGTAATCATTTACATTGTGTCAGATGTACATATCTGATGCTTTTCATCATGTAATCGATTACCAGAATGTTGTAATCGATTACAATATGCAAGATTACACATGTCTGATCAGATATCAGCATGTAATCGATTACCAGGACCATGTAATCGATTACATCATGAAAAATTACACATGTCTGATCAGATATCAGAATGTAATCGATTACCAGTACCATGTAATCGATTACACTATTTCAGAGTGCCCAAAATTGCCATTTCTCGCCCAGACAACTCTCTCTTAGGCGAGACTTCCAGGACTGATACTATAATTTTGAAGACTCAAATTTAGGGTGTTACAAGTGTTGGGGTCGGTTCTTGGGTAACTTTACAAGTTTCCTTTGCTACCTCCTCCAACCTTAGGATCTCTTCTCAAGCCTCTAGATGATTCTCACGAACCCTTGCTCTTGAAAATGCCATCTTCTCTCTATTCTCTCCAAAGTTCTAACCCTAAAAGTGTTTGAGGTTTCTATTTTAAAATGAAATCACCGGGTTCTCGCTCAAGCGAGCCTTTTCTCGCTCAAGTGAGAAAATTCCGCCCATTTTAAAAGCTCATATCTGGCACTCTCGCTCAAGCGAGGATCTTCCATTGCCAACACCCTCTCCCTCGCTAAAGCGAGCCAAATTTCGCTCAGGCGAGAATCCTTCAGTATCTCCCAGTTTTCCACTCCCCCAGTCAGCCATCTCTCGCCCAGGCGAGCCTTCTCTCACTCAAGCGAGATCTCTAGATAAAATCCTAGGAGAAACTCTGACTCTCTCGCTTGGGCGATGCCCTCTCGCTCAAGCGAGAATCTGGCAGCATGTCACACTCTTCAGGACTGTTACCACAACTTAAGAAATATAATCGGTGCAACAACCTCATACTCCCGTCTTTCTTCTTAACCAACAAAATTGGTGCTCCCCACGGTGAGACACTAGGACGAATAAACTTCTTTGCCAACAAGTCCTCAACCTGCTTTTTCAGCTCAGCCAGTTCTAATGGTGCTATCCTATAAGGAGCTATAGAGATGGGTCCCGTTCCAGGTACTAAGTCAATGGAGAATTCAACTTCTCTGACTAGGGCAATTCCGGAATATCACCTGGAAATACCTCAGGGAACTCATGGACTATCAGAATATTATCAATGTTGGGTTTCTCAATACTTTCTAGTGATGCCAACAGCACAAACACCGATCCCCCTTCCTTAAGGGAAGTCCTGACTCCCTTAGCCGACGCCGGTTCCATACATCTAACCTGGTCAGAAATCTCATATAGATCTCTGAACACCACAGTTTTATCAGCACAATTAAGCATAACATGATTCGCTGACAACCAGTCCATTCCCAGAATTAAATCTAACAGCACAGTTTTACCATTTACCACTACCAGACACTTGGACACAAACGTCGACACCACCACCAGCGCACTAGTTGGGGTGGATACGACAAAGTCGAAAGGCAATGACTCTGTTTGCAATTTCAGTCGGTTCACACATTCAACAGATACAAAAAGAGGAATACCTGTCACCATACATTTACCTTGGGTCAAACCGTCAACATCAAATGTCTCCGCACCACTCATAGTGAACACTCTGCTTGTTGAACTTGGCCTCTCAGCCTTCACTGCATTCACTCCCCGATTCAACTTTGGACAAAACCTCTTCATATGCCCCGGTTCCTTACAGTGGAAACAACCATTCTCAGAGTCAGGACAAATGGATCTCGCATGCTTCCGCCCATATTTGCTGCACATAGGAAAAGAGTCGGGTTGGAATCCTCCAACAATAGGCTTCGACCCTTGGTAGTCACGGTTACGATGGCCGTTTGGTGAGGCATAAGGTTGTCAGTCCTCATTCACATTCTCCTTACCCCTCCCTTGCATAGAGTGGCGTTGGGGTCCATAATTCCGGGAGGGTTCACTTTAGCAGCAGCAATGTCCCTCACTCGCACATCATCCTCATACATTCTACACTTGTTCACTAGTGTAGGAAAATCAGGGATCTCCTTGTGACCAAACATCACCTTCAGCTCGGGCCTCAACCCCATCTCAAACTTGGCAAATTTGGACCTTCCGTCCAACTCTAGTTCAACATAAAGGCAATACTGGACCAATTCCTCGAACTTGGTCGCATACTCTCCTACCTACATGCTCCCTTGCTCTAATCGCAAGTTTTCCATCTCTTTCTTCCTCTTCAAGTCCGCAGGAAAATACTTCTAAAGGAATTTACTCTTGAAGGCTTCCCAAGTGATGGTTTGCCTCTCGGTCTCCATCTGCCTCCGAACCTTCTCCCACCAGTTCTTAGTCTCCTTTACTAGCATATAGGTAGCATATGCCACCTTTTGGGCATCAGCACAACTCATGGCCCTGAAGATCCTCTCCAATCCTTGGATCCACTCAATGGCAGCATCCGGAGCGAATCTCCCTTGGAACTAACTAGGATTCCTTCTGCAGAATTCATCCAGACCTCGATACTTAACCGATATGGGTGGGACTAGGGGCTGCGAACTCGGACTTGGCACTACGTTCTGATTCAGATTCTGCAAGTTCTCGTTCACATGTTGCAGTGCAGCTACCATCTGAGCCAAAAGATCATTTGTAACATTCTAACTCGTTCCTCTTCCTCTTCCAGCCATGTGTAACTGTACTCATTCACATGTCAGTAAACCAAATTTTAACTAGACAAGGATCACATAATCACATAACAACGTGTACAAACCAATCAATTCAAGCACATAAAGGTCACAAAGAAGCACGCAAGGCCATACGATAGGCCACATGATTAACTGTGTTCTGATACCATATTGTAAGGACCCAAATTCTACCCTTGAATTTTTTTCCTTATTTTCATTCATTCACACATATATTTTTTCTCATGACTTATAATTATAACCCAATGACTTTTCATTAGTCATCCTTTTCATTTCATGATTATTCTAACAAGCAATATTCAGACATACAAACACTAGGCAGAACATAATTCATATTAATGTCCCCCCAATACTTAGGACATACAAATAGGTATGGGTTCCCAAAAATCATAATACCTACGGTTACAAATATTCAAAAATATATTGACCATAGTTACAAATATTCAAATTCGTAGATAGTCAGTTATGATACAAAAAGTGTAAATAAAGGAATCCATATTTAGAAGCTCCTAAAGCTCCAAGTCAAGCATCCTTAATTTATCCAATTATCGTGGTGAGTGTTGGGGTCGATTCTTGGGTAACTTTACAAGTTTCCTTTGCTACCTCCTCCAACCTTAGGATCTCTTCTCAAGCCTCTAGATGATTCTCACGAACCCTTGCTCTTGAAAATGCTATCTTCTCTCTATTATCTCCAAAGTTCTAACCCTAGAAGTGTTTGGGGTTTCTATTTTAAAATAGAATCATCAGGTTCTCGCTCAAGCGAGAAAATCCCGCCCATTTTAAAAACTCAGATTTGGCACTCTCGCTCAAGTGAGGGATTCTCGCTCAAGCGAGGATCTTCCAGTGCCAACACCCTCTCCCTCGCTCAGGCGAGCCAAATTTCGCTTAAGCGAGAATCCTTCAGTATCTCCCAGTTTTCCACTCCCCCAATGAGCCATCTCTCACTCAGGCGAGCCTTCTCTTGCTCAAGCGAGATCTCCAGATAAAATCCTGGGAGAAACTCTAACTCTCTCGCTTGGGCGAGGCCCTCTCGCTTAAGCGAGAATCTGGCAGCATATCACACTCTTCAGGACTGTTACCACAACTTAAGAAATATAAATTCAGGTTGTCACATAACATACATATTTTTAACCATATAATGAACAGGTAACATGTGCATTATTAACAATGTGAATAAACGGGTAACATGTGTGTTCTTAACCATACGAATGTACGACTAACATGTGCGTTCTTAACCATATGAATTCACGTGTAACATGTGTGTTCTTAACCGTATGAATACACACGTAACATGTGTGTTCTTAATCATGCGAATGCACAAGTAACACGTGTGTTCTTAACCATGTGCGTACATGGGTATTATGTGTGTTCTTAATCATGCGACAAAAAATATCACCCCGTACGAATGCACAAATAACTTACTAGTAGTACTTGAAAATGATAAGTTATTTTTTGTTTTTGCATTTTCAGCTCTATTGCACATCTCTGTTTTTTGCTTTTTTGTCATATTCAACAAAAGGATATTGTAATTAGTGGCTTTAAAAGAGTATGATAAGCACTGAGAAAAGATATGATATTTGTTAAATGTTAAAAATGGAGTTATGACCAGAAAAAATATATGTTCCCCATAGATAAGGTGAGGGAAGAGAGAAAAGAAGAAAAATATATTTTCTAACAGAAATGGTGATGTTGTTGGAGGATGAAATTCTACTCAATTAATTAAAAAACATGTACTTTGGTCTTGAGAAAGTGGATTTGAATGGATGGAATTGGATGAGGAAGCTTCTAGTATCGCCTAAGAAGTGTTTGAACCTCCTGGAGGAGGCTTATGAAATTGTTCTTTGACAATCAAGTCAGTATGTAAAAGATATATAGAATATCAAAGAATAATAAGCGAGAGTTATAGCGAAAGAGTAACTAAGTAGGTGAACAATAGAAGGGTAAGTGTAAGTAAGTAGAATGAGTAAGTAAACTTCCATAAGAGGGAAAACCCTTATTTATAGTGGAAAAGTGGGAGGAATATTTGTAGCACCCTTCTTAACGTTGAAATAAAGTTATATACAAGAACGTCGATTACAATCTTGGTTAATTACTATAAACACCCAATTTTGTCCATCCCAAAAAGAAATATACTTCTTCAAAATGAAATTTTGACAAAACAATATGATGAAAAATAAAATCTTTAAAGATTGACTCTCATCAAAATTGGATCAATAAATAAGTTAAACATTAGCATCATAAAATATACAAATCAAATTAAATTAGAGATTTGGAATATCGATTTAACATAAAATTAAGAGTAAATTACACTCACACCCCCTGAGTTTTAGTGAAATTACACAAACCACCCCTCACTTTTTTGTCCTTACACGAACCACCCCTAATTTTGTACATATGTTACACTGAATACCCCTACATGATATAAAAGTATTATTTTAAACAAAAAACGTATGATGTGTGTAATTAATTAAACAAAATATTGTATATTGTTTAGAGAAATTCAAATAATATAAGAGTCAATGCGTCTTCATTATTTGGCTCGTTATAAGATAGTATAAAAATTATTTAAACATTTATTTGAAATTATTAATGTATTTTTTAATGACACAAAAATAATAAAGAAACACTCGTTTTTGTACTATTTGAAATGTTACACAATATACAATATTTTGTTTAACTTAATTACATTCATCACACGTTTTTTCTTTAAAATATTACACTTTTATAATATGCAGGGGTAGTCAGTGTAATATATGTATAAATCTAGGGGTGGTTTGTGTAGGAGGGAGAGGTAGTTGGTGTAAGGTCAAAGAAGGGAGGAGTGGTTTGTGTAATTTCATTAAAACTCAGGGGGTGTGAGTGTGATTTACTCTAAAATTAAATTTTTAGAGATTTGGAATCATGTAAATTAAGATTGCAATATCAGAATAATAAAATCAAATGAGGTAAAACAAATTTGATTGTGTTGCATTTTTAAACAAATTTGATTCTTTCCTTAACTTTCTCCAAAGGATTAATTAGGAGATTTTCTCCTATTTCCACATGCGCAATTTTGTATTGCTATAAATAGGCATATGAGCATATGGGATGAAGATTGATCATCTATTCTAAAAATTGGCAAAAAATCCCTCTCACTCTCCCTATCAAAACTCTCTCAAAAACATCCAAAAAGTAGCAAAAAAAACATTTTGATAGTTTTATCCCTAGATACAAAAAATTCCAAACACCCAACAAATCCTCATCACACAAAAAAAAGGATATTAGATAACAACCTTCAACACAATCTCCAATACCCAAAAAGCCACGAAGAATACTACAATAAAAGAAACTCTATGCCCAAATGAGAGAAAGTAGATTGTGAAGTTGTGTGATCCACTACGATCAAGTACACGGTAAAATCATGCTTCCTCCATTCGTCATCATATGCGGGTGGAGTGCGGACCAATTTGCAGCCGACATTTGTCAAACCCACTGTGCACTACCTTTCCATGGAGCATAGCCATCCAATCAGGTGTTTATGGCTTTTAATTTTATTTTGTCTATTTTTTATCTGTTCCTATTATTTATATAATATAAATCTATAATAATTTACTAAACAAAAAAAATATTTTTATATGATAATATTTGATTAAATATATACATTTTAGGGACTAATCAAGGATGGAGGGACGATCGCCACTGGTGGCTTATTTCCCTCAACTCATTCTTCAAACGGTCGCGTTGCAACGCTTCTTTTCATTCGATTAATCCCTAAAATCAACAAAAATAAGCTTTTTTAATTAAATTAATAGTCATTAATAAAAAATCGCTTTGAATAAATAAATATCCAAATCAATATTTTTACTGAAAATATAACATTAAAATTTTCCAACCACATCAAGGATGGAGGGACGGTCGCCATTGATGACTTCTTTCCCTCAACTCGTCCTTTGGACGGTCGCGTTACACCGCTTCTTTCCTTAATTAAAACATACAACCAACAATCACATAAAGAACTACGTAGTCTTGACTCCCTTAATAGAGATACGTAGGACCAATGTTTCACCTTGTGAGACATAACAACAAATAAATAAATTTTTGTCCTTTTAATAATTAATTAAATAAACCAAATAATTTTAAAAGTATAAAATAGGCCATATAACTTAGTGAAGGGTACTACTTAAAGCGGACAGATAGGGTGCTAATATCTTTCCTAATCCGTAACCGACTCCCGAACCTGGATATCAGAAATCCAAAGCCCATTGTAATTGGCTAAAAGATTTTTCTACATTTTTGACCATAAAATGTAGTTGCGACTCTAAGAAAGTCGTGCGGCCGAAAATCGGGGCGCGACAATTACAAATTGAATATTAAAAATAGTACATAGTTTTTTCCTTATGAGTATAACATAAACATGTCAGAGATAAATAAATCTATAAAAACGTATCAACACAACTGATGACATTAGAGTAGTCTTTTAATGCCATCTATAGATACATAGTCTCCAAAAGATAGATCATCAATCACCACCATACATAAGTAGATAGTAAATACATCCCTATATACACATAAACAACCAATACATCCCTATGACTAGGTGTACACTAGAATTATCCACATCTATCAAAATATGTAAATACATGCAAACCAGTCCTGAGAACTATCCACATCTACCCTCCTCACACTACCTCCCTCCTGAACAACCCTCCTCAGAGCACTCATCTGGCTCGTCCTCATCTCTAGAAATGTATATCATGTTATCGCTGATAGTAGGTCAAACAAGCGGGGGAGAATACTCTATTGAAGGAGATAGTCAGACCCTCTTTTCTAGGCCACGAGTATCAACCCTATCACTACGACTTCATCCAAGTACCCTATGAGAAGCAGATTCTAGAGTGTACTCCGGAGTTCCCCTCACGATAGGGGTGGATGAACCCGAGTGACTCTCTGATGGAGAAAGACACCAACAACACTGGCATGTCGGGAACCCCTTAGTCGTGTGAGGACAACTAACATGGACCACAAATTGTCTCAAAGTGGGATGTCTCACCGAAGACATCGGGAAGTCATGTGATGGCTCAACACTATGGATCTAATGATGAAAGGGACCAGAAGTAAGACTAAGATGAACTATAGGCAGACATGAGTAGGAGGAGGTATCAGTCGTAACTCATAGTCATCTAGAATATGCATAACATACACCGCTGGCACAATAGAGCAGCGGGGAAGTGGTGCTCTATACATGTATGAATAAGTGCTTTGTATCTCCGTCTCCCCGGAACATCGTTCGATACCGACCAACCTCAACCTCTCTGGGAGGGAGAGATATCATCTCTATCACACAAGGAGGAGCAACGAAAGGAGCATCAGAATCCATCACTACTTGTAATGGAAAACTAAAGAGTAAGCATCTATATATTTAACAAAAGAACATAAGTACAAATAACCATTATGCAGTAATTTACAACAGATCATAATTATATATATGCACAATGATGTCATTATGAATGCACCGCGTGTAGTCTTTCTTTTAGCTCAACTTCTAATCTTCTAGATAAATGCATGGAGAATTAACTCCTAACAGGGCCCCTAATACATTAATAACAACGATGGTACTAGCACTGGTCGAGTCCGACCAGTCCTACGTTGTTCTTAGGAAGCGAACATGATGACTACAATGTTGTGTCAACCATTGATAACTTATAGGGGTACTACCGTGCCCTCAGTAACACCAGTCTACCCACCGGTCAACAAAGATATTCGCTATATCACCCTGAACATGATACCTTCAAGGGAGTGTCAGATGTCATCGTAGTTGTTGCGAGGAGTTCCGCCGGCGCAAGGGAGCTATCCTATTCCTGACAGATCAATCCCCAATGTCCTCTCAACCAAGTCATACAAACAGGGTACCCCTCTGGGTTCTCGACAAAAGCTGCTAGTGTTGTATCTTCCCACAGACTATTATACTAATAGTAGATGTAGTAATATTAATCAATTGATTCATTCCAATATGACTTCAGATATAGTTTTTTTCAAGAAACCAGGGGTTTTCATAACCATTCAACATAGTTATAAGAAAAATAATATTTCCATTTATCACCAACACATTTCACTTATTATTTAAGAGAATTATTTCAAAACAATATTAGAAATATTGAGTGAAAACTCATCATCAAAATGCTTCCCCTTTTTCTTTAAGATCTCTTCATAGAAGTCCTTTTTTCCATTTCTTGTTTCATAAGAAAAATTAACATGCCATGTCATATGCATGTCAAAATGACAATTCTATATCATTCTGCAATAATCATTTTATCAGTAATCTCATAATCAAGATTTATTGTTATAAGGCATACTATTAACTTTTACCACTTAGAAACTTCAAGTGTAAGGATCGAAATTCTACTCTTGAAAATTTTTCTCCTTTATTTACTTCCTTCACATACATTTTTCATTTTATTTCTAATTACCTATTCCTACTCATTCCAAATACTCATATTCGTATCCATTCTACTTAGCAGAAAATCATAATTCATATAAATATAATTCAGTAACCACCGCATACAACTAGCTATGGAATTCCAAAATACCCATAGCTACAAATATCCAGAGTTACAACACCATGTAAGCTAATTTATCCGTAATTACATAATGCTTTAAACTATCAAATATGCACTCATGTACAAAATAGTGCAAATAAATGAATCCAAAATATAAATCTCCTAAAGCTTCCAAAAATGAGTCCCCCTCATTTAACATTTTTATCTGCAATGAGATTATCAATGACAAAAGCACAAACAGACAAAGGAGTAAGTCATTAATTCAATAAACGTCATTATAAGATAATCCACATTAGAAAAGGATTAGTAAATCATTTTGAAATTCATTTTCTTTGCTGCATAACTTGAGCCAAAGTCGCTACACTCCTTAAGGTTAGCTAAAAGCAGATTCTCATTTCTTTTAAAAGGAAACGTGCTATATATACTGAAGCCAGAGTTTCGCTTATATAATCAAGCCAGAGTTTCGCTTATATACTCAAGCCAGAGTTTCGCTTATATACTCAAGCCAGAGTTTCGCTTATATACTCAAGCCAGAGTTTCACTTATATACTCAAGCTAGAGTCGCTAACCATTCATGGTCGGCTCAAAATATATTTTCCTTTCTTTGATATCACCATTTCTCGTTTCCCGTACATCTACGCCCGCTTTAGTATAAACGTAATTTACAACTCAATCATTGCATAACCAAAAAATACACACATTTTCCATCTCCCGTAAATCTACGCCTACTTTAGTATAAACACACCCATATATGGTTATACTAAATGCGTAATTCAGAACTCAATCATTGCATAACCAGAAAATACACACATTTTCCATTCCAAATGCACAATTAATGACTTATCCTTACCTTGGTGAGTGTTGGGTTTGGTTCTTGGCAACTTCATAAGTTCCACCGACACCGCCGCCAACTTTAGGATCTTTCCTCATTCCCACCATATAACAAAATGTTAGTCATTTATTCCAAATATCACATAAACAACTTATATTGCATTATTTAACCATACAAGATATTCATCATATTTTCAATGTTGCTAAACTAATTTCATCATAAGTTTACAACCATCCAAAACATACATAATCATCTCGTATTTCAACATTAGAAAGTAAACTCATCGTCTACCTCTAGCATTTTACCCATTTTCTACTTTAACCACATTTTCTCTTTAGGGTTTTGGGGTTTTCATGAATCAACCCACAAGCCCTTTCCATTCTTGAAATACTAACTCTAAACCAAGAGTTTACAAGATAAAAACGACATAAAACGAACCATAACTCAAAAGGATGAGTTTCCATAGTTTCTCACATTTTGAGAAGAGATCCAACATACCCAAAATGAGTTTCAAAGAGAAGAAGATAGTTAGAATCAAGAGTTTTACCTCTTCTCAAGCTCATGGATGAGTATCAAAGCTCCTTGCCCTTGGAAAAGCTCTCTTCTCTCACCTCTCTTCAATTCTTAACCCTAAAATGTGTTTGGGGTTTCTCATTAAATGTTGTCTCGTCGGGTTCTCGCTTAAGCGAGCCCATTCTCGCTCAAGCGAGAAAATCCCGCCTATTTTAAAAACTCAAACCTGACTCTCTCGCTCAGGCGAGGGAACTCTCGCCTAGGCGAGGCATCTCTCGCTCAAGCGAGGATCCTCTCGCTCAAGAGAGGATCTTACAACCTCGACAGATCCAAAACATCACTTTTATTGCCTAGGCGAGCCAACTCTCCCTCAGGCAAGAATCCTTCCGTATAGCCCATGATTTCACCCTTCCAGTTGAGCCTTTCTCGCCCAGGCGAGCCAACTCTCACTCAGGCGAGACCACTATCGCTCAAGCGAGCCAACCCTCGCTCAGGCGAGAATCCTCCAATATTGCCCAGGATTTTACCCTCCCAGGTGAGCCTTTCTCGCCCAGGCGAGAATCCCTCGCTCAAGCGATAATCCTAGGACTGATACTATAATTTTAAAGAATGAAATCAAGGGTGTTACAATTCTCGCCCTCTTATAAGAATTTTCGTTCCCGAAAATTAAACATACCTCTATTCGAACAAATGAGGGTAATCCTCTCTCATATCACGTTTCACTTCCCAAGTAGCATATCCTTCGTCTACTTGGCTCCATAGTAATTTCACCAAAGGAATCTCCTTGCCTCTTAGTCTCTTGATACTGGTATCCATGATTCTCACGGGCAACGTCGAAAAAGTCAAGTTATCCTTCAACTAAGACACATGAAACACATTGTGGAGATTCGACAACAACGGAGGCAAAACAATCCGATATGCTATCGGCCCAATTCTGTTCAACACTTGATATGGCCCAATAAATCGCGGAGTCAGCTTACGAGACTTCAACACTCTACCAATCCCGATAGTCGGGACTACTCTCATGAAGACATGATCTCCCTCGTTAAACTGAAGAGGTTTCCGCCTCTTATCGTAATAGCTTTTCTGCCGACTCTGGGCTATTCTCATATTCTCCCAGATCTTCTTGTTCTTTTCCGTCGTCTCTTGGACTAGCTCGGGTCCCAATATCAAGTTCTCCCCAGTTTCAAACCAACTCATTGGAGTTCGATACTTCCTACCATACAATTCCTCATAGGGTGTCATCCCAATACTCGAATGGAAGCTATTGTTGTAGGTAAACTCAATCAAAGGCAACATGCCATCCCAACTCCCCGGTTGCTCTAAGACACAAGCCCTCAAAAGATCTTCCAATGATTGTTTTGTTCTTTCCGATTGACCGTCCATTTGTGGATGATAAGTTGAACTTAACTTCAACTTAGTTCCCAATGCGGACTGTAAACTAGTCCAAATGTTGGATGTAAAACGGGGATATCTATTCGATTTAATGCTCGATGGTATCGCATGCAAACGAACTATTTCCCGGATATACAGTTCCGCCAGTCTTTCCAAGGAATACCTCATGTTCATAGGCAGAAAGTGTGCAGATTTCGTTAACCGATCCACTATCACCCATATCGAATCATATCCTTTCTGAGTTTTAGGGAAACCCGATACAAAATCCATGGAGATACTATCCCACTTCCACACAGGAATTTCTAGGGATTGTAACTCTCCCGCCGGTCGCTGATGCTCAATCTTGGCTTTCTGACATACTAAACAACTCGAGACATACGAAGCCACATCCCTCTTCAACCCATACCACCAAAACAACTTCTTCAAATCTTGGTACATCTTGGTAGTTCCCGGGTGAAAACTCATCTTGCTCTTATGGGACTCCTCTAAAATACTCTTCCGTAATTCCTCATCACGAGGCACACACACTCTCCCTTTATAACGCAACATTCTACTAGGGTCCGATGGGAAATCAGTTTCCTTACCTAAGACATCAGATCCCGTTTAGCGATTAGCTCGATATCCTCAACTTGCATTACTCGGATTTGATCAAACAGTTCATTGATGACCTTCAGCATTCCTATCATCATACTATGAGGCCTTATCTAAACTTCCAAGTTCATATCTCTGAATTCTTCAATCAGTTTCACTTATCTAATCATCAAAGCCGACATGTGCAAGGACTTCCGACTTAGGGCATCGGCCACCACATTGGCCTTTCCCGGATGATACTGCAACCCAAAATTGTAATCCTTAAGGAATTCCATCCACCTTCTCTGTCTCATGTTCAATTCATTTTGATCAAACAGGTACTTCAAACTCTTGTGGTCGCTGTACACCTTAAATCTTACACCATATAGATGGTGTCTCCAGATTTTCAAAGCAAAGACCACTGCAGCCAATTCTAAATCATGTGTAGGGTAGTTTTGCTCATGCGTTCTTAACTGACTAGAAGTATATGCAACAACTTTCCTTTCTTGCATTAGAACACAACCCAAACCTTGCTTGGAAGCATCACAATAAACACTGAAATCCCTATCAGTACAAGGAAGAACCAACACTGGTGCGATAGTCAATCTCCGTTTCAACTCTTGGAAACTCTCTTCACAACGGATTGTCCACACATAAGGTTCCCCCTTCTTGGTGAGCTTAGTCAGCGGTAGTGCCAACTTCGAAAATCCCTGAATGAACTTCCGATAATACCCAGACAAACCTAGAAAACTCTAGATCTCAATAACTAACCTGAGTATTGCCCATTCCATAACCGCCTCAACTTTTGAAGGATCTACAGCTACCCCTTCCTTGGATATTACATGTCCCAGAAAGTTTACCCATTCCAACCATAAATCACATTTAGACAATTTAGCATACAACCGGTTCTTACTCAGAAGCTCTAGAATAATCCTCAGGTGCTCTGCATGTTCCGTCGGGGTTTGGGGTTTCTCATTAAATGTTGTTTCGTCGGGTCCTCGCTTAAGCGAGCCCATTCTTGCTCAAGCGAGAAAATCCCGCCTATTTTAAAAACTCAGATCTGACCCTCTCGCCCAGGCGAGGCATCTCTCGCTCAAGCGAGGATCTTACAGCCTCGACAGGTCCAAAACATCACTTTTCTCGCCTAGGCGAGCCAACTCTCGCTCAAGCGAGAATCCTTCCATATAGCCCAGGATTTCACCCTTCTAGTTGAGCCTTTCTCGCCCAGGCGAGCCAACTCTCGCTCAGGCGAGACCACTCTCGCTCAAGCGAGCCAACCCTTCCATAATATTGAGAGATACACTTGTTGTGCTTGTGCAAATCACATCAAGTTTTTCAAAGTATCCTGAAGGGGATTCACTATTCATCCCATTTGCATCCAATATACTTAGATTGGTGGGGGCGAATCGAACCTAAAGGTTAGTGTGTTAACACAAGCTTTGGAGGTTTCGACGTGTATATCCATCAACATCTTTGTCCAAGTGGTGTAGCATCTTCCCCAACAAGACAAGATTTCCAATAATCTTTAGGTTCGACTTTGTACTAATGGCTGCATCACTCAAAGAAATGACTTCTGATTTTGTGAAATTGGAAAAGTTTGATGGAGGCAACTTTATTCGCTGGCAAAAGAAGATGAATGAGACAATGATGATTACATATGCATGGGTCATATCCTCAACGGTATGTCCGACTCCTTGTTTGATATTTATCAAACTAGTCAATCTGCAATGGAACTATTAGAGAAATTGGAATCAAGGTACATGCAAGAGGACGCAACAAGTAAGAAGTTTCTTGTTTCTCATTTTAATAATTATAAAATGGTAGACAATAGATCTGTTATGAAACAAATGCATGAAATTGAACGCATTCTCAATAACTACAAACAACATAACATGCATATGGATGAAATCATCATTATATCCTCCATAATATATAAACTCCCTTCTTCATGGAAAGATTTCAAAGAACCATGAAACATAAGAAGGAGGACATATCTCTTGAGCAATTGGGTATTCACCTTCGTTTAGAAGAAGAGTATCGGAAACAAGATGATACTAAAAGCCAAAATTCTCATGAAAAGGTCCATGTGATGGAGGAAGAAAATTCAAATAAATTTTTCAAGAAAATAAATCGAGACTTTGATAAGTCTCATGATCGTCACAATGGTAATGACAACAAAAGAAAGAAAAGTAAAGGAAGTTGTTTCCATTGTGGGAAACCATGACACTTTAAAAAGAGTGCATGTTCTTGAAAAATAAGAACAGGAAAAAGAATTCAAGTGAAGCAAAAGATAATCTTGTTGCGGTCATTTCTGAACTCAACATGATAGAAGATGTTGATTCTTGGTGGATAGACTCTAGTGCTACCCGCCATGTGTGCAAAAACAAAGAACTATTCAAAACCATCGATAAAGAAGATAGAAGTGTTTTGTACATGGGAAATGCATCAACTGTTCAAGTCAAAGGAAAAGGAACACTTGAAATTGAATTCACGTCTGGGAAGGCACTCACTCTTAAAGATGTATTTTATGTTCCTGAAGTTAGAAAGAACTTGATTTTTGTACCTTTACTTAATAAACATGGTTTCAAATCTGTATTTGAGGGAGATAAATTTATTCTCTCCAAATGGGGTATGTTTGTAGGAAAGAGATATTTTTGTGAGAATATGTTCAAGTTTAATATTGTTAACAATAATAATAATAGTATGTTTTCTGCTTATATTGTTGAGTCTTATGATTTATGGCATATGCGATTAGGACATGTTAATTTTAGGAAATTGGATGATATGATAAAATCAAAGTTAATTCCTACTCTTAGAAAAAATTTAAATTCATGTACTACTTGCATGTTAACTAAAATCACAAGACAACCTTTTAAAAGAATTGAAAGAAGTTCTAAGGTGTTAAATTTATTACATTCTGATGTATATGATTTACATGGTTGGCCCACCTTTGGTGGTAAAAAGTATTTTGTTACTTTCATTGATGATTGTACTAGATTTTGTTATATTTATCTAATGCACTCTAAGGATGAAATATTAGAAAAAATTAAAATTTTCAAAGCACAAGTAGAACTTCAACATGAAACTTTCATTAAATGTTTTAGAAGTGATAAGGATAAGAGTTTTATCATCCTAGTTATTTTGAGTCTACTGGTATTGTGCATCAAACAACTACACCATACACCCCTCAACCGAATGGAATAGCAGAAAGGAAAAATAGAGTGTTAGAAGAAATGGTTAATGTCATGCTATCCTACTTTGGTTTGCCAAAAGGTTATTGGGGTGAAGCCATATTAACTGCATGTTATATATTAAACCGAGTTCCTAATAAAAGGAACAAGGTATCCCCATATGAACTCTGCAAGAAAAGAAAACCCAATCTAAACTATATAAAAGTTTGGGGTTGTAGAGCAATTGTAAAAGTTCCTCAACCAAAAAGAAAGAAATTGGGTGAGAAAGGAATTGAATGTGCATTTCTGGGATATATTGAACATAACAAAGCATATAGATTCATGGTTATTGAATCGAATGACTTATATCCTGTCAATACAGTGATTGAGTCAAGAGATGCAATTTTCCAAGAAAATAGATTTACCTCAATTCAAAATCCCAAAGACATTATTCATTAAAATATGAAAAGTCTAGAAAACAATGTATCTGATGAAGATACTTTGGCAAGTTCGGAACCTAGAAGAAGTAAAAGGATTTGAAAAGATAAAAATTATGGATCAGACTTCTTTATGTTCCTTGTTGAAGGAACAAATGATTCCATCAATAGTTATGGACCAAATTGCTATAATTTAGAATGTGATCCTGAAATATATGATGAGGCAATGAAGTCTCAAGATTATGCTTTTTGGAAAGAAGATATCCAAGAGGAAATAGACTCAATTATGGGAAATAAAACTTGGAAACTAGTATATCTCCCACCATGATCCAAAACAATAGGTTGTAAATGGATCTTCAAGAAGAAAATGAAAGTTGATGGCACCATTGATAAATTCAAGGCTAGACTTGTTGCAAAAGGATTTATACAAAAAGAAGGTATTGATTATTTTGATACCTATGCACCTGTTGCAAGAATTGCATCTATTAGAATGCTTTTAGCACTAGCTTCCATCTATAAGTTGGTAATCCATCAAATGGATGTTAAATATGCTTTCCTAAATGGAGAGTTAGTTGAAGAGGTGTACATGAAACAACCTTAAGGGTTTATTGTCAAAGTGTAAGGACCCAAAATCTACACTTGAATTTTTTTCCTTATTTTAATCCATTAACCTACATTTTTCCTATAACTTAGAATCATAAATCCAACAACTTTATATTAATCCCGCTTTCTGTAACGACCCGATTTTAAAACCCAAAATTTTTTAAACTTTATTAAATGTAAATATTAGTCAAGTTTCCCAATTCAAAATGCGGAAATAATCAATAATATCTTTTCATCAAAAACATTGCATCACATTCTATTTTAATACATAATTCATACAATTATCCTTTGTTTCAATTACAACACTGATAAAGGTAATCATGCTAATTCTTATTACATCTTTTGAAAGAGATCATTTATATAACATAGTTACTTCAACATATTCCTCATATTACATACATTATACAAATACAATTTTGGAATACAAAAATGACTACTCCAGTCTATACTCACATCAGCAAACATCCACGACGCAACAGCAACATCCTGAACTCATATATAACACATAGACAAGGAAAATCAGAGGGAGTAAGAACCAACTACGGCGACCGTAGCATGGAATTACATAGAGTAATATCATTAAAGTATAAAAACCAATACAATCATCTAAAATCAATCATAGTAAACATATACCATTTATATACCAGTCAATACCTAAACCACATAATGTTCACATATTCAATCGGTATAATCATCACGTTTCACTTAGATAATTCAACACTTCCAAAACAATACAATACTCCTACGACAACCCAATATCACAAAGGGCCAATCAAATCAATACCACCAAGGCAAATCACATCCATACCACGAAGGGCAGGTCTAACTCCATAACACGAAGGGCAGGTCACAATTCCATACCACGAAGGGCAGGTCTAAATTCCATACCACGAAGGGCAGGTCTAAATCCCATACCACGAAGGCAGGTCAAAATCCATACCACGAAGGCATGTCAAAATCCATACCACGAAGGCAGGTCAAAATCCATACCACGAAGGCAGGTCAAAATCCATACCACGAAGGCAGGTCAAAATCCATACCACGAAGGCAGGTCAAAATCCATACCACGAAGGCAGGTCAAAATCCATACCACGAAGGCAGGTCAAAATCCATACCACGAAGGCAGGTCAAAATCCATACAACAACATCAATCACAATATAATATTTCCACGGCATTATTCTAACATTGCAACTTCCTCAAAACACAAGACACCACATCAATGTCATAAACACAATGTATCTCATATCCTACCACAACAAAACCACTCACAACATCATCATCACATAATATAATTATGTCCATTTATCACCAACAAGCGGTTCATCACAAAATCATTATTACAAATAAACCCACATATGTTTATAGCAAATAAGCGACTCACAACTTAATTATTTTCATAGACATACTCGTCTCCACATTTAACAAATCAACAACTCATCACACAATCATTGATACAAACACACCCATATATGTTTATAGCAAATCAACCATCCATAACACAACATTATCATAAATAAACCACACACAACATATTCTTCATCATATAACACATTCACGTTAGAACCATCTTCTCACATGGGCCATAAACACCCAAAAGAGTTTCTATCCGTTAATATGCTCCGATTCTTGAGGAAAATCGGAGAATGATGACTCTAATGAATTACTCTAAGACCACAATGGTTTTCTCCCTCACCTTAGGTTGCATAAGCTCCATTATTCCGCAAAAGAGCTCCATCTCCTTCAACCTCCATTGTTGCTTTTTCATCTCCAAAGCACTCCAATGTTCCATTAAGAAGCAAGAGGAAGAGGTTTTGATGTGTTTTTGAGGTTTAGTGGAGGGAAGGGTCGAAATCCATGAGGAGTCGCCGCTGAGAGTAAAAGGGGAGAAAAGAAAATGAAGATTAGGGTTTCTAGATCCCCTTTTTCACTTTTATAGCTCAGACGCTCGTGTAATCGATTACCATATGGTGTAATCGATTACAATGTGAAAAATGCACATATCTGATGCTTTTAATTATGATGTAATCGATTAGATCATGTAAAATACACAGGTCTGATTAGTTTATCAGCATGTAATCGATTACCAGTACTGTGTAATCGATTACACAGCCCAAAATTGCCCATTATAGCCCTCCCAGGTGATCCTTTCTCGCTCAAGCGAGACTTCCAGAACTGATACTATAATTTTAAAGACTCAAAATTAGGATGTTACACTTTCCGGTTTATGAACATTCTATATCATATTATCCATACACACATTCATTTAACAGAAAAACATAATTCATATTAATGTCTCCCAGTAACTACAACATAAAACTAGCTATGAGTATCCAAAATACCCATAGCTACAAATATCCAGTGTTACAATGCTCGGAGTTACAATAATCCAAAATAGCATTTAGTCAGTCATAATACAAAAAGGGAAAAAGAAAGGAAATCCAGGTTTTAAGCTCTTAAGACATCAAACCAAGCATCCTCAATTTATTTGTTTACCTGCAATGGGATTATCATGGCAATACATAGAAAACACAAAGGAGTAAGTCTTAAACTCAAACATAATCAAAGGATAATCCACATTCAATAAGGTTAGATAGACAGTTATATTACACCATATACATAATACTTCAACATATATTCCACTTTGTTATATTCATCGTTCTACATTTCACTCGAACTCCTTGTTATCCATTCTTCATATCCATACGTAACACCATCCTTTCTCTTCATATTCGTATATCCCATTTATGTTTATCTTAAACCATTTATCTTACCAAATAGGGTAAATCATACATTTTCTATAAATAGTCAATACCACGAGGGCAAGTCAGTCATTGCTACGAATAGCCAATACCACAAAGGGCAAGTCAATTATTGCTACGAATAGCCAATACCACGAAGGGCAAGTCAGTCATTACTACGAATAGCCAATACCACGAAGGGAAAGTCAGTCATTGCTCAACGAGCCAATACCACAAAGGACAAGTCAGTCATTGCTCAACGAGCCAATACCACAAAGGACAAGTCAGACATTGCTCAACGAGCCAATACCACGAAGGGCAAGTCAGTCATTTCTCAACCTCTTAAGGGAGCTAAAAATAAGTTTTATTCTCATTACTTCACAATCCATGTATAATCAGAACAACCACGCATTCTCTATCATCATATATAATTAAACACTTATCCTTACCTTGGTGAGTGTTGGGTTCGGTTTAGGGTAACTTTGCAAGTTCCTTCGCTACCTACTCCAACCTTAGGATCTTTCCTCATCCCCACCAAACAACAACAAAAGTCATTAATTCATCCTCAACAACATATAAACAACTCATATTTCATCCTTAACCATACAAAAGCTTCATACATATTCAAGGTTTCCAACATCACTTTCATTAGAAGTTTTTAACATTAAGACATGCATATTCATCTTCCATTTTACATTAAAACACATACTCATCTTCTACATCTACCATTTCACCCATTTTCCTCTTTAACTACATTTTCATTTTAGGGTTTTGGGTTTTTCATGAATCAACCCACGAACCCTCTCCATTCTTTGAATACCAACCCTAAACCAAGAGTTTACAAAAGAAAAATGAAATAAAACGAACCACAACTCAAAAGGAAGAGTTTCCATGATTTCTCACATTTTTTAGAAGAGATCTCATACACCTAAAACAAGTTTGAAAAGGAGAAGATGAGTTAGAATCAAGAGATTTACCTCTTCTCAAGCTTCTAGATGATTCCCACGATTCCTTGCTCTCAACATCACCTCTTTCTCTCTTCTCTCTCAAGTTCTAACCCTAAATGTGTTTGAGGGTTTCCATTATAAATTTTCAGCGTTGGGTTCTCGCTCAAGCGAGAATATCCCGCCTATTTTAAAAACTCAATATTGACGCTCTCGCTCAAGCGAAGGATTCTCGCTCAAGCGAGGGATTCTCGCTCAAGCGCGGATCCTTCAGTGTCCACTCTCTCTCCCTCGCCCAAGCGAGCCAACTCTCGCTCAAGCAAGCCTTCTCTCACTCAGGCGAGCCACATCTCACTCAAGCGAGGCTCCCAAATAAAATCCTGGGAGAAATACTAACACTCTCGCTTGGGTGAGGCTCCTCTCGCTCAAGCGAAAATCCTGCAGTATACCCCAGATTTTCCTTTGTTACAAAGTTTTTAGGGAAATTAAACTTATGGTGTTACAATCCTCCCCATCTTATAGGAATTTTCGTCCCCGAAAATTAAACATAGCTCGATTCGAACAAATGAGGGTAATCCTCTCTCATATCTCACTCCACTTCCCAAGTAGCGTCTCCTACATCTACTTGGCTCCACAATACCTTCACCAAGGCAATCTCTTTGCCTCTAAATCTCTTGATGCTGGTATCCATGATTCTCACTAGCAACGTCGTGAAGGTCAAGTTATCCTTCAACTCTATCCGATCAGACTCAAGCATATGAGATGGATCCCCAACATATTTTCTCAACTGAGACGCATGAAACACATTGTGAAGATTCGACAACAATGGAGGTAAAACAATCCGATATGCTACCGGTCCAACCCTCTTCAAAATTTGATATGGTCCAATGAATCTCGTAGTAAGCTTACGGAATTTTAACACTCTACCAATCCCAGTAGTTGGAACTACTCTCATGAATACGTGATCTCCCTCCCTAAACTCGAGAGGTATCCGCCTCTTGTCGTAATAGCTTTTCTGCCGACTCTGTGCTATTCTCATATTCTCCCAGATCTTCTTGATCTACTCCGTCGTCTCTCGGACCAACTCGGGTCCCTACACTAAGTTCTCCCTAGTTTCAAACCAACTCACTGGAGTCCTACATTTTCTCCCATACAAGGCTTTGTAAAGGGGCCATTTCGATACTAGTATGGAAACTATTGTTGTAGGTGAACTCAATTAACGACAACATACTATCCCAACTCCTAGGCTGTTCCAAAACACAAGCCCTCAAAAAATCCTCCAATGACTGTATGGTCCTTTCCGATTGACCATCCGTCTGTGGAACGGGGTCTCTATCCGACACAATACTCGATGGTATCCCACGCAATCTAACTATATCCTTGATATACAACTCAACTAAGCGCTCTAAGGAATATTTCATGTTCATCAGCAAGAAATGAGCAGACTTTGTCAAACGGTCTACTATTACCCATATCGAGTCGTAGCCTCTTTGAGTCTTTGGAAAGCCCGATACAAAATCCATGGAGATACTATCCCACTTCCAAACGGGAATCTCGAGTGATTGTAACTCTCATGTTGGCCGCTGATGTTCAATCTTGGCTTTCTGACAAACGAGACAACTCGAGACATACAAAGCCACATCCTTTTTCAAACCAGACCACCAAAACAACTTTTTCAGATCTTGATACATTTTCGTTGTCCCCGGGTGAAAACTCAGTTTACTTTTGTGTGACTCTTCCAGAATACTCCTTTTCAAACCCGCATCAAGAGGCACACACTCTTCCCTTGTATCGCAACAATCCGCTAGAATCCGACTCAAAATCAGTTTCCTTTCCCTTAGCCATCAAATCTCGTTTGACCTTCAATTCTCGATCCTCAACTTGCATATTTCTGATATGGTCAAACAACTCATTGGTGACCTTGAGCATTCCCAAAATCATGCTATGGGGCCTCACTTGAATTTTAAAGTTCATATCCCTGAACTCCTCAATTAGTTTCTCTTCACGAACCATCAAAGCCGACATATGTACTTCCGACTTAACACATTGGCTACCACATTGGCTATTACCGGATGGTACTGCAATCCAAAATCATAGTCCTTAAGAAACCCCATTCACCTTCTATGTCTCATGTTCAGTTCCTTTTGATCAAACAGATTATTCAAACTCTTGTGGTCGCTGTACACTTCAAATCTCACACCATAAAGATGGTGTCTCCAGATTTTCAAGGCAAAAACCACTACAGCTAATTCCAGATCATGTGTAGGGTAGTTTTGCTCATGCATTCTCAACTGTCGTGAAGCATAAGCAACAGCTTTCTCGTCCTGCATCAACACACAACCAAAAACTTGTTTAGAAGCATCACAATACACACTAAAATCACGACCAGTACAAGGAAGAACCAACACTTGTGCCGTAGTCAACCTCCGCTTCAACTCTTGAAAACTTTCTTCACAACGAATTGTTCACACATACAGTTCCCCTTTTTGGTAAGCTTAGTTAGAGGTAATGTCAACTTTGAGAATCCCTCTATAAACTTCCGATAATAACCGGCCAATCCCAGAAAACTCCTAATCTTTGTCACTGACTTGGGCACCGCCCATTCCATCACTGCCTCGACCTTAGAAGGGTCTACTGCCACTCCTTCCCGGGATATCACATGTCCAAGGAAGTTCACTGATTCCAACCAGAAATCACATTTTGACAACTTCGCATATAACTGATTCTTACTCAGACGATCCAGAACAATTCTCAGGTGCCCTGCATGTTCCTCTCGGCTCTTGGAGTAAACCAGAATGTCATCAATAAATACCACTATGAATGAATCCAAATAAGGATGAAAAATCCGATTCATGTAGTTGGTAAATATTGTTGGGGCATTCGTCACACCAAAGGGCATCACCAAATACTCAAAATGCCCATACCTCGTCCTAAAAGCAGTTTTAGGAATATCCTCTGATTTTACTCGAAGTTGGTGATAACCTGACCGAATGTCAATCTTTGAAAACACCACCGCCCCTCTCAACTGATCCATCAAGTCATCAATCCTAGCAAATGGATACTTGTTCTTTATGGTGACCTTGTTCAACTGTCTATAATCAGTGCACAACCTCAAACTCCCATCTTTCTTCTTAACCAACAAAACCGGTGCACCCCACGGCGAGACACTAGGACGAATGAACTTATTTGCCAACAAATCTTCAACTTGCTTTTTCAACTCAACTAGTTCTAACAGCGCCATCCTATAAGGAGCTATAGAGATGGGTCCCATTCCAAGTACCAAGTCAATAGAGAATTCAACTTCTCTGACTGCAGGCAATTCCAGAATATCACCAGGAAATACCTTAGGGAATTCACGGACTATCGGAATATCATCAATGTTGGGTTTCTCACTACCTTCCAGTGATGGCAACAACACAAACACTGATCCTCCTTCTCTAAGGGAAGTCTTGGCTCCATACAACTAACTTGGTCAGAAATATCACACAGATCCCCAAACACCATAGTCTTATCAGCACAATTAAGCATAACATGATTTGCTAACAACCATTCCATTCTCAGAATTAAATCTAATTGGGACAGCGGTAAGCAGATTAAATCCACGACAAATATTTTACCATTTACCACTACTAGACATTGGGACACACGTCGATAACACCACCAGCATACTAGTTGGGGTGGATACGACCAAGTCGAAAGGCAACGACTCTGCTTTCAATTTCAGTCGGTCTACACATACAACAGATACAAAGGAGTGTGTCGCTCCCGAATCAAACAACACAAAAAGAGGAATACCTGCCACCATACATTTACCTTGGATCAAACCGTCCACATCAGACGTCTCTGCGCCACTCATAGTGAACACTCTTCCTGTTTTCCCAGGCCTTTCAGCCTTCACAACATTCACTCCCCGATTCAGCCTTGGACAAAACCTCTTCATATTCCACGGTTCCTTACAGTGGAAACAACCATTTCCAGAGCCAGGACAAATGGATCCCGCATGTTTATGCCCACATTTTGTAACACCCTAAATTTTAAGTCTTTAAAATTATAGTATCAGTCTTGAGATCCTCGCTTGAGCGAGAGAGAGACTCACCTAGGAGGGTGAAATACTGGGCTATACTGGAGGATCCTCGCTTAGGCGAGAGATTCTCGCCTAGGCGAGAGAGGCTCACTTGGGAGGGTGAAATCCTGGAATATACTGGAAGATTCTCGCCTGAGCAAGAATTGTCTCGCCTGGGCGAGAAATAGCATTTTGGGGCTGTTGAGACTGTGAGATTCTCGCTTGAGCGAGAATCCCTCGATTGAGCGAGAGGGTCAGATATGAGTTTTTAAAATGGGCGGGATTTTCTCGCTTGAGCGAGAAAAAGCTCGCTTAAGCGAGAACTCGACGAGACAGCATTTAATGAGAAACCCCAAACACATTTTAGGGTTAAGAATTGAAGAGAGGTGAGAGAAGAAAGCTTTTCCAAGGGCAAGGAGCTTTGATACTCATCCAAGAGCTTGAGAAGAGGTAAAACTCTTGACTCTAACTCTCTCCTTCTCTTTAAAACTCATTTTGGGTATGTTGGATCTCTTCTCAAAATGTGGGAAACCATGGAAACTCATTCTTTTGAGTTATGGTTCGTTTTATGTGGTTTTTCTATCGTAAACTCTTGGTTTAAAGTTAGTATTTCGAAAATGAAAAGAGTTAGTGGGTTGAGTCATAAAAACCCCAAAACCCTAAAATGAAAATGTGGTAAAACGGGAAAATGAGTAAAATGTTGGAGGTAGAAGATGAGTATGTATGTTTTAATATTTAGAACCTTGTAATGAAAATGGTTTTGGGGAAACATTGAAAATAAGTGAATATCATGTGTATTTATGAATGTTATATGCATCATAGGGATATTATTGTGGATAGATTACTGACTTTTATTATATTGTTGGGATGAGGAAAGATCCTAAGGTTGGAGACGGTTCGGAAGGAACTAGTAAAGTTAACAAGAACCCCACCCGACATTCACCAAGGTAAGGGATAAGTACATTCATTTTATTTGAGATAATCTAACTATGTTAAGCTTATAAAATGATGTGGTTGTGATATACTGCAAAATGAATCACCTTTGTGGTGTAAGTGTTACCCGTAGTGGTAATGGATCGCCTTTGTGGTGTAAGTGTTACCCGTAGTGGTAATGGATCACCTTTGTGGTGTAAGTGTTACCCGTAGTGGTAATGGATCACCTTTGTGGTGTAAGTGTTACCCGTAGTGGTAATGGATCGCCTTTGTGGTGTAAGTGTTACCCGTAGTGGTAATGGATCGCCTTTGTGGTGTAAGTGTTACCCGTAGTGGTAATGGATCCCCTTTGTGGTGTAAGTGTTACCCGTAGTGGTAATGGATCACCTTTGTGGTGTAAGTGTTACCCGTAGTGGTAATGGATCGCCTTTGTGGTGTAAGTGTTACCCGTAGTGGTAATGGATCACCTTTGTGGTGTAAGTGTTACCCGTAGTGGTAATGGATCGCCTTTGTGGTGTAAGTGTTACCCGTAGTGGTAATGGATCGCCTTTGTGGTTTAACTGTTACCCGTAGTGGTAATGGATCACCTTTGTGGTGTAAGTCCTACGGGTCGCCTTTGTGGTGTAAGTGTTACCCGTAGTGGTAATGGATCACCTTTGTGGTGTAAGTGTTACCCGTAGTGGTAATGGATCACCTTTGTGGTGTAAGTGTTACCCGTAGTGGTAATGGATCACCTTTGTGGTGTAAGTATTACCCGTAGTGGTAATGGATCACCTTTGTGGTGTAAGTGTTATTCGTAGTAGTAATGGATCGCCTTTGTGGTGTAAGTGTGAATATGTACTATAAGGTGAATATGGATAAAGATGAAAAGTATAGATATGCACATTATAGAACATGTATATTATGAGATATATATGTACTATAAGGTGAATATGGATAAAGAGGAAAAGTATAGATATGCATACTATAGAACATGTATATTATGAGATATATATGTACTATAAGATGAATATGGACATTATGGAAACAGGAGATGAAGGTTATGATTAGATATGTTTATGTAATTAAGAATTATGTCTTATCTTCAATATTAAATTGTGTTTTATAATGTGGATTATCATATGACAATCACTCTTAAATTAATGACTTACTCCCTTGTATGTTTCGTGTATCTGTTATCGATAATCACATTTCAGGTGACGGAGGTATTGAGGATACTCGGTTCGACGCCTAGGAGCTTGAATCTAGACTTTCTCTATTTTTCTTTTTGGATAGTAACTAATTATTTGATATTTGGATAATTGTAACTCCTGATTTGTATAACTCTGGATATTAGTAGCTATGGATATTTTGGGAATTTCATAGCTAGTTGTATGCGTGGGTTACCAGGAATTATTTATATGAATTATGATTTTATGTCAAGAGTCTAACCAAAATTGAGTAATTAGGAGAATGTCCTTAGATTTATTAATTTGAGATAATAAGGAAATGCATGTAATATGAATAGAATAAGGAAATAATTTCAAGGGTAGAAATTGGGTCCTTACACATTTGCTGCACATAGGAAAAGAGTCGGGGTGGAATTCTCCGGCAGTAGGATTCGACCCTTGGTAGCCACGGTTGCGATGGTCGTAAGGTGAGGCATAAGGTCGTCGATCCTCACTCACCTTCTCCTTGCCTCTCCCTTGCATAAGGTTGCGTTGAGGCCAAAAGTTCTTTGGAGGAATTGATCTCGGTGCGCCACCTCATCCGCCTTCAAGTCATCCTCATACATCCTACACTTGTTGACCAATGTAGGGAAGTTAGAGATTTCTTGATGTCCAAACAACATTTTTCAACTTAGGCTTCAAACCCGATTCAAACTTAGAACATTTGGACCGTCCGTCCACCTCTAATTCAGCATATGGACAAAATTGGGCCAATTCCTCAAACTTGGCCGCATATTCTCCCACTAACATGTTACCCTACTCCAACCTCAGAAACTCCATTTCTTTCTTCCTCTTCAGAACCGCAGGAAAATATTTCTGAAGAAATTTCTCCTTGAAAGCAACCCATGTAATCACTCGCCCGTTAGTTTCCATCTGACGCCGAGAAAACTCCCACCAGGTTTCAGCTTCCTTTACCAGCATGTAGGAAACATAAGTCACCTTCTAAGCATCGTTACAACCCATGGCTCAGAATCCATTCCAAGCTTTGAATCTACTCATTTGAAGCATCAGAAGCGAATCCACCTTCGAACTGACTTAGATTCCGCTTACAAAACTCATCCAATCCTCTGTAATCGGTCGGTCCGGGTGGGACTAGGGGCTGCGAACTCGGACTTGGCACGAAGTTCTAATTCAGGTTCTGCAAGTTCTAGTTCACATGTTGCAGTGCAGCTACCATCTAAGCCAAAAGATCATTTGGAACTTTATGACTCGTTCCTCTCCCTCTTCCCGCCATGTGTACCTACACTTATTCACTTGTTAGTACATCAGAATTTTAGCCAGACAAGAATCACAAAATCACACAAGAGTTTGCTCAAACTAAATAATTCAATCACATAAAGGTCATAAAGAAGCACATAAAGCCATATCCTAGGCCGCAGGATTAACTATGCTCTGATACCATATTTTAAGGACCCAAAATCTACACTTGAAATTTTTTCCTTATTTTAAACCATTCACCTACATTTTTCCTATAACTTAGAATCATAAATCCAACAACTTTATATTAATCCCGCTTTCCAGTTTATGAACATTCTATATCATATTATCCATACACACATTCATTTAACAGAAAAACATAATTCATATTAATGTCTCCCAGTAACTACAACATAAAACTAGCTATGAGTATCCAAAATACCCATAGCTACAAATATGCAGTGTTACAATGCTCGGAGTTACAATAATCCAAAATAGCATTTAGTCAGTCATAATACAAAAAGGGCAAAATAAAGGAAATCCAGGTTTTAAGCTCCTAAGGCATCAAACCAAGCATCCTCAATTTATTTGTTTACCTGCAATGGGATTATCATGGCAATACATAGAAAACACAAAGGAGTAAGTCTTAAACTCAAACATAATCAAAGGATAATCCACATTTAATAAGGTTAGATAGACAGTTATATTACACCATATACATAATACTTCAACATATATATTCCACTTTGTTATATTCATCGTTCTACGTTTCACTCGAACTCCTTGTTATCCATTCCTCATATCCATACGTAACACCATCCTTTCTCTTCATATTCGTCTATCCCATTTATGTTTATCTTAAACCATTTAACTTACCAAATAGGGTAAATCATACATTTTCTATAAATAGTCAATACCACGAGGGCAAGTCAGTCATTGCTACGAATAGCCAATACCACAAAGGGCAAGTCAGTCATTGCTACGAATAGCCAATACCACGAAGGGCACGTCTGTCATAGCTCAACGAGCCAATACCACGAAGGGCAAGTCAATCATTGCTCAACGAGGCAATACCACGATGGGCAAGTCAGTCATTGCTCAACGAGCCAATACCACGAAGGGCAAGTCAGTCATTGCTCAACGAGCCAATACCACGAAGGGCAAGTCAGTCATTGCTCAACGAGCCAATACCACGAAGGGCAAGTTAGTCATTGCTCAACGAGCCAATACCATGAAGGGCAAGTCTGTCATTGCTCAACCTCTTAAGGGAGCTAAAAATAAGTTTTCTTCTCATTACTTCACAATCCATGTATAATCAGAACAACCACGCATTATTTATCATCATATACAATTAAAAACTTCTTCCTACCTTGGTGAGTGTTGGGTTCGGTTTTGGGTAATTTTGCAAGTTCCTTCTCTACCTCCTCCAACCTTAGGATCTTTCCTAATCCCCACCAAACAACAACAAAAGTCAGTAATTCATCCTCAACAACATATAAACAACTCATATTTCATCCTTAACCATACAAAAGCTTCACACATATTCAAGGTTTCCAACATCACTTTCATTAGAAGTTTTTAACATTAAGACATGCATATTCATCTTCCATTTTACATTAAAACACATACTCATCTTCTACATCTACCATTTCACCCATTTTCCTCTTTAACCACATTTTCATTTTAGGGATTTGGGTTTTTCATGAATCAACCCACAAACCTTCTCCATTCTTTGAATACCAACCATAAACCAAGAGTTTACAAGAGAGAAATGAAATAAAACGAACCACAACTCAAAAGGAAGAGTTTCCAAGAATTCTCACATTTTTTAGAAGAGATCCCACACACCCAAAACAAGTTTAAAAAGGAGAAGATGAGTTAGAATCAAGAGATTTACCTCTTCTCAAGCTTCTAGATGATTCCCACGAGTCCTTACTCTCAACATCACCTCTTTCTCTCTTCTCTCTCAAGTTCTAACCCTAAATGTGTTTGAGGGTTTCCATTTTAAATTTTCAGTGTCGGGTTATCGCTCAAGCGAGAATATCCCGCCTATTTTAAAAATTCAACACTAACGCTCTCACTCAAGCGAGGGATTCTCGCTTAAGTGAGGATCCTTCAGTGTACATTCTCTCTCCCTCGCCCAGGAGAGCCAACTCTCGCTCAAGCGAGCCTTCTCTCGCTCGGGCGAGCCACATCTCGCTCAAGCGAGGCTCCCAGATAAAATCTTGGGAGAAATTCTAACACTCTCGCCTGGGCGAGGCTCCTCTCGCTCAAGCGAGAATCCTGTAGTGTACCCCTGATTTTCCTTTGTTACAAAGTTTTTAGGGAAATTAAACTTAGGGTGTTACACAAAGGACAAGAACACAAATTGTGTAAATTGACTAAGTCTTTATATGGGTTAAAGCACCTAAACAATGGCACCAAAAATTTGACCAAGTTGTGTTGGCTAACGGATACAAATTAAATGAATCTGACAAATGTGTTTATAGTAAATTTCAAAATGGAAAAGGTGTCATGATTTGCTTATATGTGGATGATATGTTAATTTTTGGTACTGATTTAAATGAGGTAGAAAAGATTAAAACTTTCTTATCTAAAAATTTTGATATGAAAGATTTAAGTGAAGCAGATGTGATTTTAGGCATTAAAATCATAAGAGAAAAGGACAATATTGGTTTGTCTCAATCTCACTATATTGAGAAAGTGCTAAATAAATTTGATCATTTTGATTGCAAATTTGTTTCTACCCCATTTGATCAAAATGTTAGTTTACAACCACATAAACGTTGTCCAGTGGCACAACTAGAATATTCAAAGATAATTGGATGTTTGATGTATGCTATGACTTGCACTAGACCTAACATAGCATATGCCGTCGGTAGATTAAGCAGATATACAAATAATCCAAGTAAAGAACACTGGCATGCTGTTAACAGAGTATTGAAATACTTGAAATGAACAATTAACTATTGTTTAACCTATAATGGATATCCTTCAGTTTTGGAAGTATATACAGATGCTAGTTGGGTAACTTATGTTGAGGATCATGCTTCCACAAGTGGATGGATCTTCAACCTTGGTGGATGTGCAGTTTCTTTGGGTTCAAAGAAACAAACTTGCATAGCCGATTCCACCATGGCTGCAAAATTTATTGCTCTAGCTGCAAGTAATAAAGAGGCTGAATGGCTAAGAAACTTATTGTATGAGATACCTATTTGGCCAAAGCCAATGGCACCAGTATCTATACATTGTGATAGTCAGTCTACGCTTTCAAAAGCATATAACCAAGTGTATAATGGAAAATCTAGACATATTGGTTTAAGACATGGCTATGTAAAAGAATTAATTGAAAATGGAGTAATCTCCATAGTGTTCATAAGAACTGAAAAGAATCTTGCAGATCCTTTGACGAAAGATCTGACAAAAGATATGGTGTTGAAAACATCATTGGGGATGGGACTCAAGCCCATGTCTAAATTGATCACCAATAGTGTTAACTCAACTCACACTTGAGTAACATCAAGTCTTGAGTTCAATGGTGGAAATACACTATTAGAGTGATTGCAAGTACTTAACTATAGATACATCCCAAGGGTAAAAGTATTTGGACCATAAATACAAAGTTGGAAGGTTGATTTTTTACTCTTAATGGACAAATAACATGAATTTTCTGGAATTCATATTATGGGTGCATTTCTGATATAGTCTACCTATATGAGGATGAAGTTGGACCGCTTCATAGAGTTAAAGGGCTTGACTCTTAAATTCTCATGAAAAGGGTACATGACACAAGACCTTATAAAATGTGTCATATTTATAATTCTTTCAATAGTATCGAGATTTCATGTGTAAGACGTGCACATTTATTCAAATGAATAGTTGGTTCAAAGCTTGTCTACCAACGTCTATTCAAAATAAGTGGAACCCATAACTTACTAAGTAATGGTTCAAATCGTGAGATACCATTATCTGAATCCATGTTATTTCCAGATTTATGAGATTTCTTATATTTTGAAAATGGTGGGGATTGTGAAAGATATTTCTAAAAAATCTAATTTCGCATATATAATATATATGTATAGTTTTTCATGATATTTGACACAAAACTATAATTGGTTTAGTGGTTGTATCTCTTGGAGATGAGTTGTTGGTCTTGGGTTTAAACCTCAAGTTTGCTCTTTTTTGTTTTGAGTAAATTACACTCACACCCCCTGAGTTTTAATGAAATTACATAAACCACCCCTCCCTCCTACACAAACCACCCCTAAATTTATACATATATTACATTGACTACCCCTACATGTTATAAAAGTGTAATATTTTAAAGAAAAAACGTGTGATGAATGTAATTAAGTTAAACAAAATATTGTGTATTGCGTAACACTTCAAATAGTACAAAAGCGAGTGTTTCTTTATTATTTCAAATAAATGTTTAAATAACTCTTATATTATTTTATAACGAGTCAAATAATGAAGATGCATTGACTCTTATATTATTTGAATTTGTCTACACAATATACAATATTTTGTTTAATTAAATGCACACATCATACATTTTTTGTTTAAAATATTACACGTTTATATCATGCAGGGGTAGTCAATGTAACATATGTACAAAATTAGGGGTGGTTCGTGTAAGGACAAAAAAGTGAGGGGTGGTTTGTGTAATTTCACTAAAACTCAGGAGGTATGGGTGTAATTTACTCTTTTGTTTTTTATTTAAATGCTTGCAAAAATGAAAAGTAAAAAGATGCCAAACCCTAGATTCCAACACGGGCATGAAACATGCTAAGGAAGCATATTTGCCATTAGGCTACACAGCCAAGTCTTTCATTCATTGAACAACTATTTTATATGTATGTTATTTAATGCGTATAAATTAAAAATGAAAGAATGCATCAACTGAGATTTGAACAGAGGTGCATTAGTTTCCAAGCAACATGCCTACCGGTTGGGCCATGTGACTTTTTCGTTTTAGTATTGAAACGTTACAGTATTTTCCTATTCAGACAAACCAGTGTAAAATCCAAAGGTGTTTTATTCCACCAAGTGGTATAAGTTTCTCTATAAATAGAGTCCCTCCTCCAAGCCATAATCAGAACACGAAAATCATCAAGTCTTGAAATCATTCTTCATTTCTCTAATGCATGAGAGAAGTGTAGAAAACATAAATTTGTAAAATATTATTGAGAGATACGCTTGTTGTGCTTGTGCAAATCACATCAAGGTTTCCAAAGTATCCTGAAGGGGATTCGCTGTTCATCCCATTTGCATCCATTATACTTAGATTGGTGGGGCGAATCGAACCTAAAGGTTAGTGTGTTAACACACGCTTTGGAGGTTTTGACGTGCATATCCATCAACATCTTCTTTGTCCAAGTGGTGTAGCATCTTCCCCAACAAGACAAGATTTCCAACATTATCTAGGTTGATTTCTTGCATTCTAAGATACCTTAGAACAATATTAAATTTTTTATAGTTCATACCCTCATAGGACTAACATGATCAATTACATGTACTCTCAAGCAACCTAATCAAAAGGTCCACTATAAAAACTAGTTTTTATTAAGAAAATTGTTTAACTATTTTTAAATATATAAAATAGAGATGATGACTCTTAATACTAAAACAACTCAATCATAATGACTTATTTAGAAGTCATATAGGTTATATGGCCACTCAGGCCACTCCGATTAAACTCTCATAACGATAGACTTACCCGATAATGGGTAAATCTAAAACTTGGACATTTTAGTATCTAAGACTAAATTGACCAATTTTCCTAATTCTAAACTAAATATCTAAGCTCATTTCTAAGCTAAGAACATATTTATAAAGTTCCTTACCTAAAAATCATAATTTACACTTCTTAGTTAGAATCTACCTATAGGGTACTTATTACTCAAGTAAACTAGTTTTTACTCAAATAATCCTTACTCTAAACATAAGAATATATATATATATATATATATTCCTATCTTCCATAAAAATATGTTAACAAACACATATTAATATATAGGTCATATCTATTCCTATATCTACTTAAGTAGAGAGCTGAAAGGAGGGATGTGACAATATTCCTCTATAGATGTTGTTGTTTCAACCGACCAAATGGCGTGTCGAGTTTGTCCCAAACAAAGTTTCTTTTTCTTGCATTATGTGGCTTCGAGCAGGTCTGTACCTTGTGAATGGTTGACTTATGCTACTCTAAAGCAAAGTAGGGCACAAATAGCTTGTGACATGTGGTAAAAATCCAAGTTATGAAGACAGTGTTGTATTGTCGTTGACAGAACATTTCTTCATATTACCTAGTGTTTTGGTCCCTAGCCCGGGCGGGCTTAGAGATTATGCTTCTTGTTCGGCTTATAAAGTTGTCTGTCTACCTTGCCCAATCATGACGTATATTTTTGGTTTGGGTGGAACAACTACCCTCAGTCTATTAGTATGGCCAGTGAGTTGGGAATGTTGGTAGACTTTATTGTATGGTCCGGTGGTTGGGACTTTCGGGTATATCGCTAAGCATGATAGACAACCTCTCTATTTGTTTTGAATTTGTTGTCTATATTTTCACCAATCTTCATGAGCATTCGCTATTTAGCTCTGTGAACGTGGTAAGCTGAGGAAGCTTTAGGCTTTGTATTGTTTCTCTGATGATGACGTCTAGTGTGACTTGTCTCAAGTCTTTTCAACTCCTACATTAAATGCATTGTCTTATCTTTCTTGGGTAATAAATGAGGTGTATTGATCCTTCGGTCATTGTTGGGTTGCACTCGAGTGTTTCTTTTGAACAATGGGGATGGTTCTAACCCTCACCCCTAGCATATATGGCGATTTGGTTTTTGCACCACTCGTTAGATGACCTTGCCTCTACTTCATTTCGATGTTGCTAATAACTAAAGATGTGTGAGCTTGAGTGGGAACCTCACCATTCTTCTTCTATAAATTGTGGGGGATATGTCACTTGTCTATATTTTTATTTGTAGAGTACCTGGAGGTTGATGTGGTTGAGGGGTCATCTGACCGCTTTTCATTATGTTCTCTAGCGAAGGATTACAGGGTCTGATTCGACTGTTGGGTAGAGCGGTCAGATCATTTCTCGTTCTTTATGTACAAGGTTTATTCGCAACAACTTAGGTTTCGTCCTCCCTTGATGGGTGGTGTGTGTCGGTCCTTCATCATCTCCAAGTGGCTCTCTCTCAACTCCATCTGAATGTGTGGGGATGTTGCGGGTGACTAGCCGGACGGAATGGGATGAAGATCAGACGGGGAGTAGTGGGTGGACGTGCCTTTAGTCGAGGAGGACAAGATATTGTTCACTCATTCTGAGTTGATTCCCAAGGGTCGGGTAGGGACCAAGCTTGACCCGACCTGACCTGTCCTATGGTCACTCACTCATCATATTTGTGTCTCTATTCAACTCTATACATAGTAATGACACCTTTTTGGTCGAATGTATCATTTATTCTCTAAATTTGTATCATATATACATGATTAACAATTGTCGTGACCCAATTTTCGGTTGGAAAACCAGCCCTGCGACTTAGGGAGAGGCGAACTCGATTTTTACCTCTTCGAATTGACTTGGAGTCGCCACTACATTTTTTGTAGTTAAAACGTAGAATACTCTAAATTATTCCTGATTTGGATAAAATGGTCTTTAAGCAAAGATTCTGAGCTCGGAAGTCGATTACGGATCGAGGAAGATATTAGCACCCCATCCACCCATATTAAAACGGTACTCTCTCTAATAACACGGACTTTTATACCCTTAAAAGTATTTATTAAAATTCAGTAATAAAAGTGAAATGTTTTATTTTTTATTGTTGTGCCTCATAAGAGTTTATCTTGATCCTACGTATCCATAGGTGCAATAGGGAAATCAAGGCTACGTAATTCTGGTTCAAAAATTAATTGGTTGATTTCGTTGATTTGGAGGTATCAATTTGGTTGAGTAATAAAATAAGTTTTTTTACTAAAACATTTTTTATATGGAATTAATAGTTTAGAGATGGCACTGGTCGTAGACCTTCTTCTCATTTTCAGGGAAGTTAGAGGCAACATGAGTCATAATCTTACTATAAAAATTCCATTTAAATTCGTTGAGTAATAGAGTAGTTTTGAAGTTACCTTTAATATGGAATTAATAGTTTAGAGATGGCACTAGTCGTAGACCTTCTTCCCATTTTCAAAGAAGTTAGAGACAACACGGACCACAACTTTGCTATAAAAATTCAATTAAAATTCATTGAGTAATTGAATATATTTTTCTTAATATATTGGTGGTATGAAATTAATAGTTTAGATATGGCACTAGTCATAGACATTCTTCTCATTTTCAGAGAAGTTAGAGACAACACGAGCCACAACATTGCTATAAAAATTCCATTGAAATTCGTTGAGAAATTAAATAGATTTTTCCTTAAATATTTTTTATATGAAATTAATAGTTTAAAGATGACACTGATCGTAAACCTTCTTCCCATTTTCAGAGAAGTTAGAGACAATACGGGTCATAACCTTGCTATAAAAATTCCATTAAAATCTCTTTATTTACTTAAGGAAATAAAGAGATTTTCCTTTTAAAAAAACAACTTTGAAGTGGCGAATTGAGATAATGCATATAACTTGATAGTTTAAAATATAGAACTAACTAGTGGCTTTATTATTGGTACTATTATTACAATAAATAATAAATTAAATGCCATATGCATAAACAAAGAATACAAATAAGGAATAAAAAACATAATAAACAAGAGGTCAAGGCAGCGTATGGTCATACGTGAGCTTGATCTTCCTAACGAGAGATCAAGGCAACATGTTCTGTGGATGAAAGGACAAGCCAATAGCGGTGCAAATAGATAGAGAGCTGAGCTTTAGTGTTTCCAATACTCGAAAGGGAGTAACTAACACTTGAGAGGAAGATGTTGGGTATTCCAAGTGTAAATGAAGAAGTCTCACATTGTGCAAAATTGGATGAGTTAAAGAGCATATAAGTGGATGGACCCATATACCTAATGCCTTAAGGTTTTGGGTCAAGATGTGGTGTCAAACCCATTTATATGCTTCTTTCACTTAGCTCATGGAAGAATGATACATCTCATGGAGGAAGATCTCCCAACAAGTGGTATCAGAGCTCCTAGGTTTATTCGGGGAGCTTAGCCTATGTAGCCCAAGATGGAGGGAGTCACTAATATCTCATTTGATGGAGACATGTTCAAGTATACAGATGACAAATATTCTTATTGGAAACCAATGATGGAAGGAGCGTGACCAACAATGTATCCCAACTTTCAAGCAACGAACTCATTAGAAGAATTGCTTGCATCTCATCATTAATCTTCATATCTATCTTTGTCAATTGATTGACAAGACCCTTGAATGAGATATGCTTTATTTCTAGGAGTTTCACTAGCCTTTTGACAAGATATGCTTTATTTCTAGGAGTTTTATTTTGAATCATAGATTCAAGTTTTGACCACAATTCATAAGCATTTGTGTATGTGGACACATGCTCGAACAAACTTCTTTCAATATAATTTTGAATCATTGCAGCGGCTTGTCTTTGCAAGAAATAGGCTCATGCATATCCTTGCAGTATAAGAATATTTGTCAGCTTTATACTTGAACATGTCTCCATCAAATGAGACATTAGCGGCTCTTTCCATCTTGAACTAGACAAGCTAAGCTCCCCGATTAAACCTAGGAGCTCTAATATCATTTGTTGGGAGATCTTCCTCCATGGGATGTATCATTCTTCCATTGGCAAAGTAAAAGAAGCATATAAATGGGTTTTACACCACATCTTAACCCAAAACCTTAAGGCATTAGGTCTATGGGTCCATCCACTTATGTGCTCCTCAACTCATTCACTTTTGCACAATGTGAGACTTTTTTATTAACACTTAGAATACCCATCTCTCCCTCAAGTGTGAGTTACTCCCCTTCGAGTATTGGATACACTAGAGCTCAACTCTCTATCTACTTGCACCACAATTGGCTTTTCGATTGGAAAGCTCCCAATCTTTGTCATCCTTACGTTCGGCTTGTCTTTGCAAGAAATAGGCTCATGCATATCCTTGCACCACCGTTGGCTTGTCTACTTGCACCACCGTTGGCTTGTCCTTTAATCAACAAAATACACCGCCTTGACCTCTCTCCAAGAAGACTTTCAACAAAGGATCCATCATGGATCTACCGACCACTTGTCACTTCAATGCTCCGTTGACATTGAACTATCGACACTAATACCACTTGTTGGGAGATCTTCCTTCATGGGATGTATCATTCTTCCATGAGCTAAGTGAAAGAAACATATAAATGGGTTTGACACCACATCTTGACCCAAAACCTTAAGATATTAAGTCTATAGGTCTATCCACTTATATGCTCTTCAACTCATCCATTTTTCCACAATATGAGACTTCTTCATTCACACTTGGAATATCTAACAATAACAGGTGATATGTGACTAACGTATGGTCATACGTGAGCTTGACTATAATGTGTTACGATAATTTTAGATTTTTCACAATAAAATAAGTGAACTTCTTTGTTCGGGGTAAATAGAACCATCAATGCATTACAATAATGTGTTGGATTTTTTTGTATAAAAAATGAACCATCAAAAGAAGAAAAATGGGATAGACGAAAAAATAGTCTTTTAAAAGCTATTAGCAACTAGAAGAACCATTAAACAGCTTCAGATCAACAAATAGAATTAGACAAAAAGGTAAAGTGTGAGTTTGAAGGAATAAATGTATATGAGGAATAGTAAAAATTTTGAAATAAGAAATAGATAAATTAATGAGAAAACATTTTATGCAGTGTAATACTTTTTCATTAATTTTATGATTCATTATTTATGTGTATTTTTCACTCCAGAGAGAAATATATACACTAATAATGTATGATTTTCATATATTGTTACCACATCATCCACCATTGATATTTAATTATAATTTGACTTTTCAAAAAAATAATTCAAATGAACGGTTGTTGACGTAATGACTTTATATGAATTTGTGTACCGACAATACATAAATATTACACTATTATCATTATCATTATTAATTGAATCATAAAGAAAAGTAATATACATGAAAATGACACATTAACTATATAAATATTTTTACAATGATGATGTATACATATTAAACTAAAATAATTTATTTAACTAATAGAAATTGAAACTTCATATAATTTTTTTGGTAGATTGGAAACACAAAACAAAGACAAAGCTGCTACAAAGGAATGAGGTCCATGTCTAAAAAGGATTGACAATCGGGTAGAACCATCGTCCATATGTTGATAGTTGTTGGCGAATGCGAGCATAACTTTGCCATAAAATCTTATATTGTATTGACCTCTCGAATAATAAACTTGACTTCAACGACCTAGTTACGATATATCCAAGTACGAACATTCGTGACAGCTAAAAAAGTATGATCAAGATTGATTCTTACTCATTCTGAAATAATATACATTGCTTTGAGACAACCAATCTCAATAACGACCTTTTTAAAACTCAAGTTCCACGTCCAGCTTCAAACCCTGCTTCATAGCCAAAAAGCTCAACTAAACTAGGTGATCCAACTCCAAACTTAGATAAAAGAAACCCTGACAACCATCACCCCTTGTGATCATGAATAACACCACTTCATCCCATTATTCTTGATCTTGTGTTGCATCTACCATCAATGTTGAGTTTGACCTATCCAACATCCAGGCAACACCAATGAACGAGAGAAAAGTATTCCTTCAAGATGGCACACTACTCCATATTGTGGCACTCAAAATGATATTGATGAATATCGCGCGCAAGAAAATTAATACCCCAAGTATTGTTGCCTAAAATGGAATTGTTCCTCCACCTCCAAGCTCACCAAATACAAGTCATGAAGAGCAATCCAGTATGGTGCTTGTAGTTTTCTATCAACTATGTCCGAAACGAGTGAGTCACCAAGAAAAAATGGTCGATCTAATCGAATCTCCTCCAAAGCATTGAAAACTCACTACAGTCTCTGAAAATATGCATAAGATCCTCAACAGATGCATTACATCTCATACAAATTGGATTCATAGTCATATTTCTTTTAAAATGAAGCACGTTAGAAGGTAAAGCCTCATAAATATCAAACCAACACAAAATTTTCACCTTCTCTGGAACTTTAAGATGTCACACCCACTTCCACATATCCGACATTGAATCGTCAACCTCACCATTGTAATTAAGCCACCAATAACTAAAATTTGCAGTGTAAATATGGGTTGCATGGCCATCCCAAGTCCGCCCCTCCTCTTCATAGTGAGAACTTGGAGAAAATATTGTGCATTAATTTCTTAACGTTAGATGAAACCATTATGGAAGCAATGTTGAAATCCCAAGTGCCTTCCTTAATGCCAAAGATCCTCATGTTAAGAGGACCCTAAAAAATTATAAGAAAACAGAAAATGTAGAAACAGAAAAGAGAGAAAACTGAATTTGTTAATCTGAAAAGTTAGTTACAAATGAGGTGGAAGAGAAGCATTTATAGTGAAGGTTTGACAGCTCATCATAGTAAAGCTTGGTCACAACCTTTCCTCAAGTACAAAATAGAATATCAAAAAGTTTCACTAATGGAGAAAAATCTTTAACTTAAAGTTGATTTCTAAAGGTAGTGAACTTGTCAGTAGTGAGGGGTTTTGTAAGAATTTCAGCTGTTTGAAGAGTAGAATGCACATGTCTAACAAGAAGAGTCTTGCTTTGAATTTTGTCACGAACAAGGTATAAGTCAAGTTCAATGTGCTTGGTTTTGCTGTGGAGAACAAGATTATGTGACATAGCTACAATACTTAACCCACATAATCTCTTAAGCAGCAAGAGCTAAGCTCTTGTATTCAACATTTGTGCTTGACCTAGACACTGTGTTTTGTTTCTTTAACCACCAAATGATAAGGTTAGGACCAAGAAAGAGGCAAGCTCTTGAAATAGACTTTCTATCATCAACATCAATTGCCCAATCAGCATCACAAAAGGCTGTTAGAGTAAGAGGTTTTGAAATAGCCGCTCTCTGCATATGCAAACCACAAGTGAGAGTGCCTTGCGAATATCTGAGGATTCTTTTAACAACTACCCAATGAGAGTTTAGTGGTTGACTTAGGAATTGACACACTCTGTTAACACTATAGGTGATGTCGGGTCTAGTAATGGTTGCATATTGCAAAGCCCCAACAATTGACCTATAAGAAGTAGGATCAGCATAGTGATCATCAACCTTACAAGAAAGTCTGCATGTACTTGTCATAGGAGCTGTAATAGGCTTAACAGATGCCATGTTTGCCCTATCAAGTAAATCCCTAACATATTTGGATTGATTCATAAGAATAGAGCCATCAACAAGATGTTTGATTTCAATACCAAGGAAAAAATCAAGTTTGCCAATTTGCTTGAGAGCAAAGGAAGTTTTGAGAACTTCAATCACTTTGTGGACTTGAGAAGATGATGGGCCAATGACAATGATGTCATCAACATAAACCAGAATGAATAATGGAGCAGTGGAGGAAGTGTGCATAAAAGGGGAATTATCACACTTACTAACCACAAAGCCTAGAGAAAGAAGAGTTGATTTTAGTTTCTCAAACCATTGCCTTGGTTCTTGTTTGAGCCCATAAATGGCTTTGTGAAGCCTGCATACCAGTGATTTGTCATCAGTTTGAAAACCAATGGGTTGATGCATGTAGACTTCCTCATCAAGCACTCCATTCAAGAAGGCATTATTGATATCAAGTTGTTCTAGAGACCATTTATAGGTAACAACAATGGTCAAAAGTACTCTTATTGTAATAGGTTTGACAACTGGAGAAAATGTTTATGTGTAATCAATGCCAAGTTTTTGATGAAAACCTTTGGCAACTAATCTGGCTTTGTACTTGAGTATTGAGCCATCACATTTTCTTTGATTCTAAAAACCCACTTACATCCAATGGCTTGTTTGCCATGAGGTAAAGAACCTGAAGACCAAGTTCCTAAAGCAAACAAGGCATCATATTCAGCTTGCATTGCTTGTTTCCAAACAGGATCAGTCAAGGCTACTTTAGCATTGACATGTTCATAGTGAGTGAGCAATACCCTAGGTGCTTTGGGCTTAAAAATACCCGACTTGGATCTTGTTTGCATGGGATGAGAAGAAGAGATAGCATGAAGTGGAGAAGAAACAACAACATCAGTAGGTAAAGGTTCTGTGATCAAAGGTTCAGTTGTTGAAGATTCTGGAACTTGTGAAGGTAAAGTAGTGGATGAAGGTGTTGAAGCACCGACAGGAGAGTGTGCACAAGTGGAGACAATATCTGAAAGAGGTGTAGGAGGGTTGAAAATACTTGGTAGAGTGGTAGTGTCAAGAGAGGTTGATGAACAATGACGTTGAGGTGAAAAACAGTGAAAAAATGAGGCATTGAGAACAAAATGGAATGAGTTCTCATTAAAGATTACATCCTTGGATATGTACATCTTTCCATCCTTAGTCATACACTTGTAACCTTTGTGATTTGGTGAATAGCCTAAAAAGACACACTCAGTACTTCTAGGTTCCAGATTGTGTTTATTGAATGGTCTAAGAAGAGGAAAACACAGGCAACCAAAAACTTTGAGAAATCCATAGTCAGGAGCAACACCTCAAAAGGCGACACATTATGCAATGTAGGTGTAGGATTTCTATTAATAAGGTAAATTGCTAAGGATGGCAATGAGTACCCAGATCCGCGGGTACCCGCAAAAAAATACCCACAACGGGTCGGGTCTGGGTCCATGTTTTGGACCCGTAGGTAATTGAGACCTGCGATTTTAAGACCCGCTGTTATATGGGTCTGGGTCCGGGTAATGAGCTATCCAGATCCGTGACTACCCGAACCCGCTATTTCTTCCTTTAATTGTAATATCATGTTAATCTATATTGTAATATCATATTAAACCATAATTATAATATCATATTACTTCATAAGTGTGATTGTTATGTTGTTAAACTGTGATGTTATGTTGATAAACAATATTATTATATTGTTAATTCATATGTATGATATAATATTATGTTAATTGAAGAGTTTTTACTAAATGAATTTTTCATCATAATTTTGAACTTGTTTTTAATGTTTCTTTGAGTAAAATGAGTTGTGTTTAATATTATAAGTTGTGTTTAAATAGCATATAAGATCGTAAGAAACAAATACACAAATGTACAAATTACTTGCAATTATTTTGATATTTTTGAATTTATGGGTACCCATTGATCCGCTGGGTACCCAGAGATCAGCGGGTAGTATACCCGTTAGGTATTAGCACGGGTCTGGGTCCAAAAATTAAGCAACGGGACGGGTCTGGATAATACCCGGACCCATCCAGACTCATTGTCATCCATATAAATTGCAGAGGTAAAGGCAAATTCCCAAAACTGAAGATGAGCATGAGACAAGAGAGTTAATCATGTCTCAACTATATGTCTGTGCTTTCTCTCTAGTGCACCCTGTTGATGATGTGTGTGTATGAACAGGAAATTCTATGATGAATTCCTAAAGACCTAAGATAAGTAGTGAAGGGTCTAAATTCACCACCAAAGTCACTTTAGACAGCCTTAATGGTTGCACCAAACTATGTTTTGACTAACTTAACAAAAATCTGAAACAAAGACAAAGTTTCAGATTTCTGTTTCAAAAGAAACATCCAAGTAAATTTAGAATGAGCATCTACTATGGTGAAATAGTATCTGAAACCAGAATACGAATAAGTAGGTGCAGGACCCCACAAATCAACAAAAACAAGATCAAAAGATTTATGATAAATGATGGAAGACAAGGGAGCATGCAATCTATGAGCTTTACCAACACAACAAACATTACAAAAATCAGAAAGTACTTTATTTTTATAAGGAACCTTACAATGTTTTAGAACATTATAGACTATAGCCTCATGAGGATGACCAAGTCTACAATGCCACAAACCAAAGGAATTTGACTTACAAAGTAAATTGCTTACAGTATTAGTGGCAACAGGTAAACTAGAGACATTAGCAACATCATCTACAACACAATTATTTGTACTAGAAACAGAATTACAACTAGAAGTGTTACTAGGATGAGGAACATAGCTGGACACAAGATCATCAAAGGCATAAAGACCTTCTTTGGTAACAGAACCTTGTAGAAGAATCTCATTAGAAACCCGAGATTTCATAAAGCATTTGTCAGCATGAAATTCAAAATAACAGGCATTATCTCAAGCAAATTTAGACACACTTAAAAGATTTTTGGTTATCTGAGGGACATGCAATAGATTATGAAGAGAAAAGGAAATAGAAGAGTGTAGAGAGGTAAAATGAGAATGTCCAACAGATTTAATGGACATACCATGACCATTACCCATATAAATGTGCTTTGGACCAGAATTATCAGTAGGAGTGTGTAGATGAGCAGAGTCGGAGGTTAGATGGTGAGTGGCTCCCGAGTCTGGATACCAATTCGAAGGTTTGGAGGCTTCAGTTTGAGCAGTCATGGCATGAGGTGTGTAAGGAAATGAATGATTATGTTGACCACGTGATGCTGTGCCATAAGGAGTTGAATTCAAATGTGATGAATGAGGATAGTAGGGATAGGTTGAGATTGAAGAAGGTAGAAGTGAAGAAGGAAAATAGGATTGATCATCAAATTGTGTATAATGGGCCGAAGTACGTGGCACATGTGAGAAGTTAAATGAGTTGTGATGACGTGGAACAGATTGCTGATGTGGACCGGATTGCTGAAGTGGAAAGGGGCGCATATTAGCATAGAAATGAGGAGCGTAGGTTAGAGAGTTGAAACCATGAGGTGCATAATAGCAAGTTGCAACCTCATGGCCATAGTGGTTACAGAAATTGCAAAAGAGAGAAGAAGATCGATTGAAACCTTTTCCACATCTCATTCTTCCACCATGACGTCCACAAAATCCAAAATAAGTGCCAATTGCAGAAGGATGACCAAATTGAGGTCGATTAGAGAGAAAATATGAGGAATCAGGAAACACCGACGAAGGTAAACTCAATTTGGTAGCGTTAGGGTATGTGGATTCTGATTGCGAAGGAACCGAAACAACATTTGATGATAGAGCGTCGGAGACAACCTTCGTCTTATTCTTTTCCATCCTCGATTCGAAAGTGAGAAGAAAGGTCTCCATGTTGTGTAGTGAAGGAAGATCAATTTGAGCTTCAATGGAGGTTATAACAGGTTGAAATTCCTCGTTTAAACCATCTAAAACATAATCAATATGTTCTGCATCAGAAATTGGTGCTCCTATGAACTCAAGTGCATCAAGAAGATTTTTAATCTTGTGGAAATACTCAAAAATAGAAAATGATCCTTGCGCAATTGAACGAAGCTGAGATCAGAGTTGGTCACTCCTTGCTTTAGTCTGAGAACAGCAAAAATTATGTAGTTCCTCCCATAGTTGCCAAGAGTGTTGGCAACCAACAACACGAGGTTACAAAGCTTCAGATAAAGAGTTCAAAATCCAAGAAAAAATAGCCTGATCTTGTTCTTCCCAACGCAAAAAGGTAGAACTCACCTTGTTGATAAGACGATCGTCATCGGAGAGGAATCGATGAGGAATATCGGTACCAAGAACAAATCGATTTGCTCGATTAGCGGTGAGAGTCGCAATCATGAAGTGTCGTCATACTAAAAAGTTATGTACTGTCAACTTCATTGTCGAAGCAGGAAGAACTAACGGCGAAGCCACCATTTGTAGCGGAGAAGGTGATGGAGATAGTGGAGGAGAAAAGAGAGAGGCTCCAGGAGCGATTAAAGGCATGATACCATATAAGAAAACAGAAAATGCAAAAACAGAAAAGAGAGAAAACTGAATTTGTTATTCTGAAAAGTTAGTTATAAATGAGGTGAAAGAGAAACATTTATAGTGAAGGTGTCGTTCATCAAAGTGAAGCTCGGTCACAACCTTTCTTCAAGTACAAAATAGAATATCAAAAATATCTAACTCTCATTAACCTAATAAAAATAAAGACATAATTTACATAATTACCTTTTATTTCTCCTGCATTGTTAACTTTTTCATAAGGCTACTAATATGAGTCTGCCTCCTCTCCATTACAGGAGAGGGCAATACATACTTCGAATCTTGACACATGGCAAAAACAAAAATTAAATAATCCAAATTTTCTATTTTTTTTTAAATTAAAAATTTTAAAATACATATTTCTTCTCATTCCCAAGTACTGGACTCTTCAGTACTTGAGATGAATCATATTCTACTAATATAGGCTACTAAAATCCATTCCTAACCATTCTGCTCTATCCTGAATAATGTCTCAATTCCACCATTCAATTTTTTTTACATTTCATTTTCTTTTGGCTCACCTCTCTATTCTTAGTTCACAATTTTGCTTTTTTTAATTTTTGCTTATTATTCTGAGAATTTAGTTAAACTAAGTTCTCTCTTTCTACCAGCATTGGTCCGTTTCCCATCTTCCGGTCGTGTAAAACTCAGAACTTAGGTTCATGCCCAAAGGTCTCGCAAAACGGCTGTTCCTTCCGCCGTGAGCCGCCATCAGCGATAGATCGTACATCGCTCTTGCCGATGGATCCGAAAGCGCCTCATACGCGTTTCTGATCTCGATGAATTCCCTGCCATTGTCATACTCCGGTAGCCGTTTCACCACCGTGTCGGGGTGGTAGATTTTCGCCAAGCTCCGATAAGCTGACTTAATCTCCATCGTCGACGCGTCCTTCTCCACCCGCAGCACTTCGTAGAGGCTCGCCGTCGACCGCCGTGATTCCATCTTTCCTGACTCAGCCTCTGTCGCCGTCGCCACAACACTGAGAGAGATACGGCGAAGGCTAATGCGATCGGAACTCTGACGTTGGAGGAGTCTGGGGGAGACGGTGGGGACTACGGCGAGGGTGAGCGATGTCGGCATCTGAGAATGGTTATGATGTGGTTTCAACGATTAGGGGTAAAATATGAATGCAAATTGTTGTAACAGCTCACTGGAACAAATGGAGAAATGAGCCTCTTATATAGTGGTCAAATGCATAGAAATAAATAAAGAGCTAGGGGCATCAGGGTCATTTCAGTTGGTAGTAGTAAGAGTAAACACAAGCCTAACATCAAATCAAAAAATCTTTCATATTATGTTTAATAGACAGTTAAATCATCATCTCATATATAATTATAATTATATATAAATATAAAATTTTATATAATGAATAATTATGTATAATTATATTGAAATAAAATATATTTATATTTTTTCATAAAATAAAATATTAGAATAGTATTCCATTTTTTAAATTATGTGAATCATTCGGTTTATTTTTCGGGTTATTGCGTTTTAACCAGATTCAATAAGATCAGACTATAAATTCCCAGTTGAAATCGATATAACAAATCATTCGGTCAAGACTGTAAACCAAAATCATTTTCAAGTACGTTCAGCGATCGGATCGCTAAATCCGGTACGGTTCTCGTAACACTAATATGAGCAATTGTTATAAATATGAGCAGAAGTAGCTTAGGCAACATATTACATATCCATTACTTATTAGGATTTTTTATAAATAGATATGAGCAGTATTTTTAAAAAACTTATTTAGTTTTACATGTCATATTTTAGGTCATGTATAATGTATATTTAACCTCAACCTATTTAGTATATTAACATTAATAGTATACTATATTAATATAGATAAAATTTGAATATAAAAATATGAAAAATAATCTACGCATAGATGTCGTATATATATATATATAGTCTATTTAAATATAGATTTTATAGCTTATGCATATCAAGTCAAGTCTAAACTTAAAAATAAATAAATTTAAGTATATAAATGGACTTATAATATATATTTGATATATATATATATATATAAATATTATTTTTCGTTTTATTTATAAATTAGTATTATTATTACAATATGTTTATTTTTGAGTATTTATAACTAAAAATTCAATATAAATTAATTTGTGTTATTTGGATAAATTAAAAAAATTATTTTTTACAATGAAAAATATAGAAATAAATATGAAGATATTGGTTGATATTATGATAATTTTGATTCAATAAACAAAATTTGTGTTTATCATTTACCTCGATGGTCAAACAAACATTAAGGGCTTTAATTTTAAATTTATTTTTAAAAATAAGTAAAAAGTGCTTACGTATGGAATAAGGCCATACAATTATTTTTTATTTGTTTATTGGTTCAGATTACTATTGCTCTGTTTGATATTTGCATGATGTGGGTTTTGGTAAGGGCTTCTAGATGAATCAATATCATTTCCGATAATAGAGAATAAAAATATTATATAACTATATATTTAAAGGACACAAATATAATATTTTTATATTATTTATGATATACTTGTCTCTCTTCTAGAGGGTCTGGGTACCTTTGTGTGAATGGTACAACTATGGGGCCCACATCGTTGAGGAATGGCTTCTAGAAGATAAAAATGAAAAAACGTAAAGTGAAGACAATGGAAGTTTGGAACTAGAATATAGGGTGAAAAATGATATTTCTCGAAGTGGTGCTCTCCCTCTCATCCTGTAATGATTTTTCTTCAATTATATTACTCTTCTTTTGTTAATTGACTTGTACCTCACAAATGATTTCTTGTTAAAGTAGGCAGATTAATAAGAAAAAAATGGAGTAATTTTAGCTACACTTTCCTGTTGCTAGCTTTCTATTTAATTAATTGACATGCAATTTTGAGTAATTTGACTACAATTTTTATATTTTGTAATGAGAAAAAATAAATATAGTTACATTATAAGAATTTTGTACACAGTCATTGTATCTCATCTATTAATCATATTTAATTAATCATTATTTATAGAGTAAATTACACTCACACCCCCTGAGTTTTAATGAAATTACACAAATCACCCATCCATTTTTTGTCCTTACACCAAAAACTCCTCTCTCCTACTCAAATCACCACTAGATTTATACATATATTACACAGAATACCCCTGCATATTATAAAAATGTAATATTTTAAAGAAAAAACGTGTGATGAATGTAATTAAGTTAAACAAAATATTGTATATTGTGTAACACTTCAAATAGTATAAAAACGAATGTTTCTTTATTATTTTTGTGTCATTAAAAAAATACATTAATAATTTCAAATAAATGTTTAAATAACTCTTATACTATTTTATAACGAGCCAAATAATGAAGACGCATTGACTCTTATATTATTTGAATTTTTCTACACAATATACAATATTTTGTTTAATTAATTACACACATTATACATTCTTTTGTTTAAAATATTACACTTTTATATTATGCAGTGGTAGTTAGTGTAACATATGTACAAAATTAGGGGTGGTTCGTGTAAGGACAAAAAAGTGAGGGGTGATTTGTGTAATTTCACTAAAACTCAAGGGTGTGAGTGTAATTTACTCTTATTTATTCTTAAACATACATATTAATGATGACGTAATAATTGTGTATATATAGACTAGCATGTTGACAGATACTCATGTGTCTCTCAATCTGTATTTATATTGTTTGTAATGTGTAGTATATATAATATAAATGCAAAATATAATAAGTTATATATAAAATATATATATATTATAATTTGCACATGAATATATTTCAGGTAATTGTTCAATCTTATTTTTTAAAAATTAAACATTCAAATAAAAGAATCACCGGATGAAATATATAATTAGGGCTTAATCATTAAAATAAATTTATTATATTGAAAATTTAATATGTACAATTGTTATTAAATGTTTGTCGACTTCATTCTTATTTTTTAATAATAGTCCCACAAATAAGTATATCAAAAACTAATATTACAATATTTAAGGCAACTTATTATATTTAACATTTATAGTTTTTGTAAAGTATCGATATGATATAACAATTGTATAAGTAACATAGAAAATAAATAAAACATAAGTGAATCAAACCTAGCATAATGAACTCAGTGATCATACATATATCATGAAAAGAAGAATAACAATTATGTAATTATGGGTAACCGTATATAATTACCACCTAACATAATTAGGTAAACTATAACATCCAATTCTAGCATAATTATATATTTATGTACGACGCATTAGAAATATTTATGGCCAAATATGTATGCGCAATGACACATTCATCTAACTATAATGTAATCAACGTAAATGATAAAAAGGCCCTAAGTAGACTTTAACATAAAAAAATTTGGAATTTAAAAATTATACATGTTTAATGACCTAAATATCCATAAAAAATGTTTTGCCTTTATATAATGGTACAAATATTAGAGTTAATTACTTTGATATCCTTGAGTTTTAGTGAAATCATACAAACCACTCATCATTTTTTTGTCCTTACACGAATCACTCCTCCATCTTACACAAATCATCCATAATTTTATACATATGTTACACTGACTACCTCTGATGATATATAAGTGTAATATTTTAAAAAAAATGTGTGGTGAGTGTAATTAAGTTAAACAAAATATTATATATTGTGTAGACAATTTCAAATAGTACAAAACTAAGTGTATTTTTATTATTTTTATTTCATTACACAATATATTAACAATTCTAATGAGATGTTTATATAACCATTATATTATTTTGCAATGAACCAAATAATAAAGATGCATTGACTCTTATATTATTTGTATTTGTCTACGCGATATACAATAGTTTGTTTAACTTAATTACACACATCACATGTTTTTTGTTTAAAATATTACACTTATATTTCATCAGAGATGGTCAGTGTAATATATGTACAAAATTACTTAGGGGTGATTCGTGTAAGAGACTGAGATAGTTCGTGTAAGTACAAAAAAATGGAGGGGTAATTTATGTAATTTCACTAAAACTCAAAGGTAAGTATAATTAACTCTACATATTATAATTGTAGCCGTTTTCATTTCATGTTTTAAAAATCATTTGACTTGCTAATGATGAATTACTCTTCATGCTATTCATTTTTTGGGTATATACTCTCACACTACTCTTTTTATGGGTTTTAATAACGTATTTAAGCATTGACATCCGTAGTTAACTCTTTCATCAAATTAAAGATTTTATTTTTAATTTTTATACAAAACATCATCCCATAATACTTTACTTGTGGGGAAGTAAACATATATTAGATGAGTCAATCATTGATTGATTTATTTTTCTTATTATTTTAAATTACCGTACCTCATTATCTGCATTGACTTAACGATAAATAAAGAAATGACAATATAATGTAAAAATATCAGTGTTAACATTTTAAGGAAATATAATAAGGTTTCCTATGATTTATCTAAGTTATTCTAAGTTTGTTATGCAATCTTATTCCACGCCGAATCAATTATTTGTTTATACTTATTGGTTGGCTTGAATTATTATGAAAATATAAAAGTCTATACTAGTATTTGAGAACTCACATGAATATTTTCATATGTATATATGTATAATTTTTATACTTCAAATAGGTGTAACATTTGAGTAAATTTTATTCTTCATTTAAATATATTTACTATCCTAATTTATAATTAGTGATCAATTTAAATATCCATCTAAAATAAGAAACTTATTAAAAAAACTAAATACATAATTTCTTATTTCCTAATGGTTAGCAAATTTGGATGTAAAATTATGTAACTACAACACATTTTAATTATATCAACCCCTATTTTTAATTATAGTTCACATAATTTTTAACATCCAATCTTTTTTAATCATGTTTGGAGATTTTGTTGGATGAGTGAGAAAAAAGATAGAAAATATGATATGAAATAAAATTATAAATTTAACTTTCTAAGTCTTTCTTTTTTCGAAAAAATAGAGGATCAAATAGAGGAAAACCTATTTATATTTCTAGGTGACAGTTAAAATATATTTTACTAAAAGAAAATGAAAGAATTAAGCCTAATAATATGTGGCAGAAAGCTTATGGAAGGGGGCTTTGGTGCCTATAAAGTATTACTATTAAAAAAGATATTTATCAAAACTATTCTGGATTGGTTGGCTCAACCAGAAAATCGAACCCATACTAATACAATATAAAAATTATATAAATTATATAAGTTAAAATTTGTGAAAATCAATCATATTGTATGATTTTTATTTAAATTGTATTGGTCATACATACCAGTTTTCATTTAAATTACAAAATATCTTAATTTTTATTATAATATTATTGCAGAGAATGAAACACAAAATTATTACCCCTTTTTATACTTCTAAAACATAATATATCACAAAGTCAAACGTTTTGTTTTAACAAATAATTTAAATAAAACTATTTATCAGATTCTTTTTTGGATTTAATTATTAAGTTATTGGTTGAACAATTATATCACCATACAACTCCCTTGATTGGTTTGATGTCCGATATAATATTAATAAAAAAAGGTGTATGCATTGATATTGTTTGAGTTTTATATATTATCACTGTATCATCCATCATTCATATTCAATCATTATTGATTTTTCAAAAATAATAATTTAATTGAACGATTGATGATATAGTGAATGTGTGTTAATCTTTATACTCATATTGTATAAATATTACACTCTATTAATAATAACTCCAAAAAAACTAAACTAATGAGGGGTGAACATGGGTCGGGTAAGACTTGTCTCTTACTCGGTCTGAAATGTTGATCGATTAGTTTTTTTGGATTCGGACTCGACTCTAGACCCGAACCTAACCCGACCATAAATGTCGACCGGGTAAGCCTTTGAACCTGAACCCGACCATATACCTGATTAAATATAATGCATACTCATTTTAGATAAAGTCTTCTCATTATTAGTTACTATTATGAATATATATTTTGATATATAAAATGATATATGTATATATATTGTTAATCATGTATATATGATAAAAAATTATAGAATTAATAATACTTTTGACCATATAGATGTCATTACTCTGAACATTATCGAATAGAGGCACATACAAATATTGATTTGGTCTAATTTTTAAACCTGAACTCCGCCCTAGACTCGATGAGACCCGATTCTATTCGGGTCCGATCTTAAATGGATTAAGTCGGGTGAGCGGATAGGGTTAAATCTTGTTCATCATTTAACAGTGGGGCCACATTTCCTTGTTTATTTGAAAATAGAGCCACTCATGCATTTTCATGCATTTGCCGGGTTAGCATATAGGACAAAACACCCCTAATAATCAAAGAATAGGTTGAGTTTGATTGATGAGATTTATATTGATATGTGTTTTATAATTCTATTATTATAAGTTCATTATCGAGATTGATAACTTATAACTTAAAAATTAAGTACATCCACGTACCAAAATATACGCGTGGGAGTGCATATTCCAATTCAGAGCTCAAAAAACATAAGCTAGACAACGACCATTAAGAAGCCATGGTTTGATATGGAACTTGTGTACGTGGAAATATAAATGATGGTGTTGTTGGGTTTAATTATTGTTGATGAAGTGGAAGTCATCTTTACACAATGTTGATCACAAGCAATCATATAAAGTCTATAGAATAAATTGAAGAGAATAATTTGTTATCAGGGGAGGGTTCGACAAATTGTGCCTATATCAGAGAAAGCGTTGAACGACTACCAAAATATCATTAGAAAATAAAGATTACAAACTTTAGCACAGCCATGGGCCTTGGGCAAGAGACCTGAGTACAATATATACCATTTATTTTTCTCATTCATTTTAATATTAGGCGATGTAGGACTTCATACAATAATATATGTCAAGCATCCTCAACAATCTTTACCTTGATTGAAATAGACGGATATCTCACTCCTTAGAAAATCTACATAACAATCTTTACCGTAACGAATATTCAGTTTCACTTTGTTCAATCCCGAACTCTCTTAGTCGGCTCATTCACATGAGAGCTTGCTCCCCATTCATTGTAAGCCTTCTCGAGTATCGGTAACGATGTTAGCAAGCGTCTAACTCTCCAAACATGTAGTGAACCTAACGTACTGATGTCTTATGAAACATGTCGTATAGCTCTCCATTGATATGACATATTTCGATATTATGAAACATCTATATCAAAGTTCACCAATAATTGCCCTCTTCAATACTCAGTTAAGTCGAACCTTGACTCTTCCTAGGAAAGCCTCAATTACTACCACCATTGTCTACTCCAACAATCATAGTTCAAAAGGACTAGCATACTCCACTATAAGAAGTATACTCACAACACACACTTTGCGTCAATGCCAATTGATGCTTATGTCACACCCTCTCATCAAAGCCAATGTCCATGTCGCACACTACACCTCTATCAATGCATGTGTTACATCTTGCATCCAAGTCAATGCATGTGTTACACCCTACGTTAAAGTCAACCAATGTCTCTGTGCTTTTTTGGATCTGGTTCAATTAACATCCTTCACCAGGATGTTGTAGACATGCTATTGTGATATTCAACTTCTCAAATCAAATGAGATCATCATCTCCAACATATAGAGAGATAAAGTCAACACCTGTTTCAGAGCCTGACTCAACACTTGAGTCCTATCTCCACTATTGTCCCAACTAATACTTGGACTAATGGGGTTCTAGATCCAACACAAATGTGGTCCCCACCATGGTCCCACTATGTTTCCTTCTCCCTCTATTCATCCGTTTTATTCTCGCATAGTGCCTTTGACAGATATTATCCAGCAGACATGTCATTCATTCTCCTTTGCCAAAATCTAGCGCATGACTAAGAGCCATCTACCAATAAAGGGAAGTGATCATTGCGCAACTATTTGACAAAATAAATCAAATAAAGGGCAGACGAATAAATAGAAGAATACAAAAAATTGTTTGCTAATTGGGTTTTGTAAAGACCCAAATTTTTACCCTTGAAATTTTTTCCTTTAAGTTAATCCTTTCATACATATAGTCATCATACTACTTTGATTTTTCCATTATCTTTCCTTAAAACACTTTTCAGCAAAAGATATTACCATACAATTTATGATGCGGAAAAACATAATTCATTTCATTAAACGCTAGCGTCTACCGTATACAACTAGCTATGGGTTTCCAAAATACCCATAGCTACGTATATGTGGAATTACAATCAATTGTATAAGTCATATATCCATAGTTACAAAATATTCCAAATAATTCGATAAGCACTCGTGTACAAAATAGTGCTAATAATTGATATCCAAAAATATAAAGCCGCTAAGCTTCCAAAATAAGACCACCTCAGGTCACCTGTTTATCTGCAATGTGATTATCAATGACGGAACACAAACACATAAAGGAGTAAGTCGTTAATTCAATAAACGTCATTATAAGATAATCCACATTTAGAAAAGTTAGTAAATCACTTTGAAATTCATTTTTGTTTTGCTGCATTACTTGAGCCAAAGTCACTACACCCCTTTAGGTTAGCTAAAAGCGATTTCTCGTCCTTTTTACCAATAAAACATGCCACATAAACTTGGGCCGAAGTGTTGCTACATAAACTCGAGCCGAAGTCGCTACACCCCTCAGGGTTAGCTAAAAACAATTTCTCATCTCTTTTATAAGGAAAACATGCCGCATAAACTCGGGCCGAAGTGTTACTACATAAACTCGAGCCGAAGTGTTGCCGCATAAACTCGGGCCGAAGTGTTGCCTCATAAACTTGGGCCGAAGTGTTGCCTCATAAACTCGGGCCGAAGTGTTGCCTCATAAACCCGGGCCGAAGTGTTGCCTCATAAACTCGGGCCGAAGTGTTGCCTCATAAACTCGGGCCGAAGTCGCTAACCATTTCTGGTCAGCTAAAAATATATTTCCTTTTTCAATGATTTCACTATCAATCATATCCAGTGAACCCACGCAATCATTATTACAAACATACCCATATATGTTTATAATAAATTCGTGATTCATCCATTTGTCCTTGTACAACCAGAAAATACACACATTTTCCATTTCAAATGTACAAATTAAAGACTTATCCTTACCTTGGTGAATGTTGGGTTGGGTTCTTGGTAACTGCACTAGTTCCACCGACACCGCCGCCAACTCTAGGATCTTTCCTCATTCCCACCATACAACACAATGTTAGTCATTTATCCCAAATATTTCATAAACAACTTAGATTGCATTATTTAACCATACAAAATATTCATCATATTTTCAATGTTGCTAAACTACTTTCATCATAAGTTTACAACATTTAGAACATACATATTCATCTCATATTTCATCATTAGAAAGTAAACTCATCTTCTACCTCTAGCATTTTACCCATTTTCATTTCTAGGGTTTTGGGGTTTTCAGGTATGAACCCACAAACCCTCTCCTTTCTTGGAATACTAACTCTATATCAAGAGTTTACAAGATAAAATCATATAGAACGAACCATAACTCAAAAGGGTGAGTTTCCATGGTTTCTCTCATGTTGAGAAGAGATCCAACATACCTCAAAACAAGTTTCAAAGGGAAAAAGAGAGTTAGAATCAAGAGATCTACCTCTTCTCAAGCTTCTAATGACTCAAAAGCCTCATTGCTCCTGAAAATACTCTCTCCTCTCACTTCTCTTTAGGTTAACCCTAATAAATGTGTTTGGGGTCCCCTATTTAATGTAACAGCGTCGGGTTCTCGCTTAAGCGAGGGATTCTCGCTCAGGCGAGAAAATCCCGCCTATTTTAAAAACTCAGATCTGACCCTCTCGCTCAAGCGAGGGATTCTCGCTCAAGCGAGAATCTCACAGTCCCAACAGGCTTCCTCTCGCTCAAGCGAGGGGTTCTCGCTCAAGCGAGAATCTCACAGTGTCTACAGCCCCAGTTTGCCATTTCTCGCCCAGGCGAGGCAACTCTCGCTCAGGCGAGAATCTTCCAGTATAGCCCAGGATTTCACCCTCCTAGGTGATCCTTTCTCGCTCAAGCGAGGATCCGAGGACTGATACTATAATTTTAAAGACTTAAAATTTGGGGTGTTACAGGTTTAACCAATTGTGTCTACATCTATGAGAGGGTTGAGTAACTACCAAGATATTATTAGGGAATTAGGATTACAAGCTCTAGAACACTCATGGGCTCAAATTCCCATTAGGTCTTTCTAATTGATGCTTATAATTGGTGCGCTTTATAACAAGATATTCGAGTCCAATATATAAAATTGGTTTCTCTCATCCATTCCAATATAGGAAATGTGAGAATTCATATAATAACATATTTTAATCATCCCCAATAATAGACAATTTTTCCTCTTCCTTTATCCTAGGTAAAACTTGGGATGCTACCCCTCTCCAACGTTACGTGTACTCCTTGAAACTTCGCTTAAGTTTCTTTGACATATTCTACAACTAAGCTCTATTAGGAGCTGCATTCTCGTTGTACTTGTATTGCTTGACAAAAGAATTGGACATCCTTTTCGACGCATTTGTACCAATTCATAGATTCTCTCACTCGACTATCTTGAAAACAATTTATTAGAAATTTGTTTATGCTAATATTTTCCTGTCATACAATGTAAGTGGCTCGTTGGCAGGCGAGCTATTGTACTTATCGAACTCATGAACTTTGAATACTCTGGGTAAGATCACATGGGGCAAAAGAGTTACCTAGATTAGGGAAATCACCCCCCCCCCCCCCCCACCCCTTATGGCTTTTAGTCTCTAGTGTTGGATCACAATTCCCATTTTTCGGTTAATGTGGTATTCTGGAAAATCATTTGTTTAATCGATTATGTCTGCTTTTAATCGATTAACTCTTGTTCTGATTAATCGACTAACATCAGGTTTAATCGATTAACATGATTCTTGTTTTCTCGAAAAACATATTTCTTGTACAGAAAATTACAGCGATTTCAATCGATTCCAAATGCAATCTACTCGATGAATTTATGCTTAAATGTTAATAGATGCACTGCACACAATGAACTCAATAAGTAAAACAATCTAATTATCTAAAGTTCAAATCAACTGAAATTAAAGAGATAAGGGATAGATAAAATTGAGACGATGATTTTATCCTAGTTCATTTGCGGGTTCACTTGGAAACTACATCTAGGTCTCCCCTTCTGATCTTGAGAGATTTTTCTTCACTATTGGAAATCAATGTTATACCAACACACTTCCAAAATACAAGACTCCCTTCTTGGCCCTAGAGATCTGTGAATGGTTTGACCCTCTCACCTGCTTATAATGGATACTCATAACCACTTCTAACGGTCTGGCCCAAACCACTCCTAACTCCCAACCAAAAGACTTTTATTAACGTGAAGACAACCAATATCTAACTACATCTAGGACTTTCCAACACTATTCTTTAACAAGGTGATACCAACACACCTAGAGAATATAAGATAGTTAGTTATCTACAAAATTTACAAGTTGTGTGCACCTAAATGAGTTAATTATATTATCAAGAACATCACCAAAACTTGCCCAGAAATCTTAAAAAAACTAAAAAAAAAATGATGTGTGATTATGCAAGGTTTTTCAATATTAGTTTGACAATGATGCATAATGGATAATCTTCTATGAAACTATTTGATCTCCTTTTAATTGAATCAAAGAAAACTAATTCACATAACAAGTAACTTTTCGCTTAAGAATTTGAAAGTGTTTCCCAGGAATTTTCGAGATTTGTTGTTATGAGCAATTGGGGAAAAAAGCAATTTTTATATGTAACTGTTTTCTGTTGGATTTAATCGATTAACCTACAGCTTAATCGACTAACGATCCTAAGAAATCCAAATATTTAACTAATGTAACTCCATTTAATTGATTAACCCTATTCGTAATCGATTAATGGGTTTTCCAATTTATTTAATCGATTAACATAAGTTGTAATCGATTAACTGTGTTGACAAGTATTTATTGATGCATGATGAACCTTCTACATGATGTGTACACACATGGTACATGATTTTAAAATATGTAAGTGATAAATCAAGTTTGATGCACCAAAATCATGTTACGATATGTAAATGCATGAGCATTTTAATCATGTATGAATGTATGCAAATCTCATTTTAAGTTGATTCAATTTTAAGAATGCGAGACTTCCATTCAAGATTCACCTATACTAGACTCTACCTAATCAACCATCTTAAGACTTCTAGAAATATAAGAAATTAACTTAAGTCTTCTTGATTGAACTTGAGCCTTTTCTTTGTTGTTTGTTGAGTTTTCCTTGTCTTCAAACTTTCCCATTATTCTTGTTTTCATCAAAACAATGTGATGATGCATACCTGTAATCTAATACGTCCTTATTCTCAGCTCTCTTTTTCTTGGTTCATGAGAGAGGCTATTGTATTGAGGATCTTGGATGATATTCTTACTATTTGCAACAGTCGCTTGGGCCTAACTAAGATGCATAGTTTCATTTCCATTGGCTCTATGACATGAGTAAGACCATCTTCTTGACCAGCCTTGTAATGTCGTAGTAAAATCACGATAACTTTTTTGTCTAGATGCATAGTTTCTTTTTGTCTTCATCATTCCATATAGATTTTGACTTGGGTTCCTTGACTCCGTTTATGACTACACTCAGAATGTATGGACCCTCTTCTATTGCATTCCATATATCTAAGTCTTGAGACTCTATGAAGATTCTCATATACAATTTCCATGAATCATAGCACTCTCCAACAAATATTGGAGGGTGATTGATGTTGGAACCTTCTCTAATGTCAATTGGAAGTCTAGATGGTGAACAAAGAGTAATGGAAAAGAGATAACACCGACGTATCCTCGTTCTCCATCACTCTTAGAACTATAACTCAATGATGTTGTTGTGGGTATACATGAACAATATTCTTTTCGCCTCTAGTAGCATTCACGGTTTGATACAAGGGTCCCCTATCTATAGTGATCAATATCATATTTAGCATATTATGTAGTAAGAGCTTAAATTCTTGACGTCCCTCCAGAGTGAGTCATTGCACCATGCAACTGAAAATTATTTGGGCTCTCATCTTCCACTAGCCTTTATCCCATCCTGCGCATGCACATCTTCCAAAAAATGACCCTCATTGGCGTCTTCACTTCAGTTGCCTCCCAAACAAATACTCCACTTTAAGACTCCTCTACAACATTCACACCCTCATTACCATGGCTAGGTAATGGACTCTAGTCGGCTTACATTCTAGATGTTTTGCTTTGATTAGGCTCTAAACCTTCTGTTTTAGGGCCCGACAATAATCAATGGATTGGCCAATGACCCCGAAGTCGTAATCACAAGTGACATTTAGGTCAAACCAGACCCTAGGTGACTAAGGAACTTTTCCTACTATAGGGCTTATCATTCTCTTTCTTAAATGATGAGGATACAGCTCAACATAGGTCATGGATATTAGGTCAAACTGTGGGCCTATTCTTTATTGGTTATGTTTTTTGTTTTGTGCTTGGTATGGCCGTGTTTGGTTATACTTTTGGCGGGTTTGGTAGACTTATTTTTGGTTGTAGTTTTAGCGGGTTTGGTTGTTATTATTGTGGGCTATGTAATTGGATTGTGGTATTATACGGGGCTTGATTTTCGAAGTTTTGGGCCCTATATCCCTTTGGCTCAATGATCATAGCGTACGCCTCTCCTTCTTTATTCTCCATAAAGTTTGGTTTCTTCCCAATGTTGGACCGAGACTGATCTCCTGCTAACTTACTATTTCTTATGTTCCCTTATATTTTATTCCCTACTTTGATCAGTGCATTGAAACTTGATGCAAAACTTCACACCCAGTAGTCATAATAGGGTTCCTTCAAAGTATCCACAAAAATGGACAAATGTTCTTCTTCCTCCAATCTAGGAATGACCTGTGATGCCAAAACTCTCCAGCGTTGGGTGTACTCCTTAAAACTCTCTTATGATTTCTTAGACGTGTTGTAAAGTTGGGCCCTATCAAGGACAACATCCTCATTATATTTATATTTTTTCTTGAAAATATTGGATAAATCAAAGAATGCTTTGATATGGGCCTTCTCCAACTGGATCTACCAACCCATATTTTCCCCCGTTAGACAATTGTGGAAGCAACGAATCAACAACTTATTGTTCCCATGGTATGATGTCTTCTTTGTAGCATACATGTGTAAGTGACTCTTTGGGAAGGATGTACCATTACAGTTTTCAAATTCAGGAGTTTTGATTTAGGGTGGCAAAACCATATCTAATACTAGGCACATCTCAGATAAATTTTTCATATCAAGAAAGTTTGTCCTTTCAACAGCCTTTAGTTTTATTTTATTAACTCAAGCTCTCCCTTATCCTATCTTGATGAGTCATGAGGAGTACTCCTATTGATCTTGGGTGCCCTTGGTAATTCATGGACCTATTTGTTGCGCCTCTAGGAGGAAGACCATGAGTAAGGTCCTCATCTTGTATGGTGAGATCTACATGTTGTTCCTCCTGGGTTTGGAATTGATCATTAGGTATGTCCTAATACAGTGGGTTTAAAGTTGGGGGTAGGCCATTTGTGGGCCACCTTTGCTGGCTAGAAAATACAGTTGGACCCATCATCTATGCGGATTCTGGAGGAGAATGTGGCTAAGAGGGCAGAGGTATCTTCCTCAGATTTCCTAGCCCTCTTTATGTCCTGAATGACCTTCATCATCTCGTTCATTTACTCCTTAATCTCAGCAAGCTCATACCTACACCCCTGACTATTGGACTCTTAATCAACCATCAGCTTGGATTGCAGTCTCGTATTGTAAGGATGCTTGGGAGCAATGTTTAGATGATACCTGATTTATGAAGAAATGTCTTTATTTAAATGAATGAAAAATATGTATGCAATAATGTTAAATTCATTTTCATTGGGAGGGCCGATATAGTAAGACATTTCGACCTCAATTTGGTGACCATGAGGCATAGCCCACTAGCTCTTCCTACGTTGATGACAACCTTAGAACAAAACCTTAAGCTTCAGACCATGATTGCATTTATATTTGTCCTCTTATTCTGGATTACTAGCATTAAACAACTTCCCAACACTTGGTAACTTGAAAGCGTACTCTTCAAGGCCTTATGCAGTTGATATCGATCTAAGGGGAAACACAAAGTTTCAGACAAATATCCCATCTAAGTACAAGTTGTTCCTTTCTCTCTCAATATGATCTTTGTTCATTGCGAGGAATACATCTTTTGATTATTGCAAAACAAATGGCTAAGAGACATTGTAGAAATAAGACGTTCTTTTATTAATGGAAATAAAATATTACAAGACTTTATTTATTTTACATCTTGTAATCAAATTTCCTTATTTGTTAAAGCCCTCCATCTTCTTAAGTCTATGGCCACATCCTTAAAATCATAGAATGTTGTCATAGTTGGGGTAGCTTTGTCTCTGGATACACCTTAATTTTTCTCCTGATGTTGGAGAACGTCCTCAACCAATCATAAGCAAATCCCGAAGGGAATCACTCACATGCTTGCATCTATTCTCTCATCGATCCCTTTCTCCCCAGCTTTCATGGGGTAGTCCCCTCCAATTATCGGACCATATCTTTTGTTTAGCCATCATTTCATCATCTTCCCCTCGGAGGTCCCAACGTTGTATCTAAAGATGATATTCTCTCTAACTTGTAGCTGTTAGATAGTCATGGTGGGATTTTTCTGTATCTTCCAAGATGACTTTGAGCTAGTCTTCTCTTTTTAAAGCTTCGTCGAGTGCAGATTGATGCTCATTTAAGTGGGCCCAAGACTCATTCTCATTTTGTTGGCTTTCATGGAGGATTGCTTGCTATTGTTCCAACTTTACTTCAAGAGTTTTTTGTCATCTAGGGCATGTTGATAACACGACTCTGATCCTTCATCTATTCACTAAAATCAGCTAGTTGTGTATCATTTTCTTTAACAGATCTTATCAGATGATACTTGTCAGACTAGGAGCGCATATGAGCATAATCTCTTTTTAGATTGACTTCTTCCTTCCGTAATGTAGCTATGATTTTATGGAGTTTCTCAATGGTTAACTCATCCCTATCACTTTTTCATTGGGCTTCCGTTAGTTTCGTCTGCATGATCTTGAGTTGTCCTCTCAGTAACTCAATCTCTCATGGGCCAGATGGTTCCTATGGCGGATAAATTGATCGGATTGTTTTGCCTTTCCTCATTTCATTGCACCATAGCTTATATTCATTAGTATAGAAAGCTTGATGCTCTCCCAACTCACATTTCCCAAAGATGCAAATGTTTTTCAATGCATTCCTCATTGTGTTCAGGGTCTCTTTAGTATTTTTCATATCCTTGTACCAAATCACAAATCCCCGCAATGTTCATGGGGACTAGCATCATGCCCCATTTCATTTTTCCAAGTACTAAAGAGGGGTGCAAGGAATGCATCCCCTTGATCCCATAAGCACCATAATGGGATAGCCCCCACATGAGTACATTATTTCATCCTTCTTGTCATACATGTTGGATTTGGTCCCAAAAATTATGGGTGTGACTTCATTAAATAGTGCCTCCCAGTGAGATAGTTGCATTGACTGGATTCTCGTCTTTCTGGATTGGTGAAAGGGATACATGGTCCAATCTTTTTATTGACGATGCTTAAACCTGGTGACCATCCACACGTACAACCATTATGCAAACATCTGATTTTGGGAATACCTTTTTTGGGACATCTTTGGAAGGCGAGGAGTGTCTGCTAGTACGTCAGGAACTAGGTTGGCCCTAAACATTTTGAACTTGGGCAGAACATCAATTGCACACTAGTCCACCGTATCATTAATAAAAGGAAAGAGGAACCTACCATAAATTGCCAATGCGAATGCTGGTTAGAATAGGTTCTAATCTTCATTCTCTACCACCTTGTCAATATGTTTTTGCAAGAAACTCCACTTCAACCCAAAGTCAGGCCCTTGCTAGATGACGTGGGATGTCATCAGACGCACACCTATCAGTTCATGAGATCATTAGTGACAGGTTGTGTACTAGTGAACAAGTACACCTTAAGTCGACTTTCTAGTGGGTCGTCCAAAAGAACCTCATATTCTTTGATGGTTGGAGAAACATCAACATTCAGAAACTCGAAGACTTGCAAGGATGGGTTCCAGTATTTTGTGTGGCACCCATAATATCTAGAGCATTAGTATCAATGAGAATGAGAAGAAGATTTGTTAATTTACCATACTCTTTTGCAAACTGATCTTTAACGTCTTTAGGGATATTCGAGAGTAGCTCCACCAAATGACTCAAATCAAAGACTTACAATTCTAGAACCCAAAATCTCAAAACTAGCCTCTAAATCTTACTTTACCAAAAAAAAACCTTTGTCCGAAAAGGAATTTGCTTATTAAATGTGATGGAACAATTATAATAAAATGATATGCAGATTCCTTTTAGGGTGGTGGACCCTATTTGGGGATAATATAACCTATTACAATATAAATTAAATATCACGGTGAGATGGATCTTCATTATAATGTCAAGGCTTAGTCCAAGTTTCCCAAAAAACTTATTCCTAGGACTTGGGGTCCATCGATAGGTGTGATGATTATAGCTTAGGATTAAATGGCATAACCCCAAGTGAACTCTAAAAAATGCGTATTTTCTTTTCTTAATTTTTGTAGAGAAAAATGAAATTACCTAGGGTATAGAACCCTTTTATGGGTATGCAGTGATAGTTAGTCATCCTTGTGGTATAAGGTCGTTATATTGCAATGACTTTCTTTTATCGCTCAAACAAGAGTCATAAACTTGAACTTATTTGGGATGGTAAATCTCATTTTATGATATGCGTGCATGCGGAATGGGTGAATATGATTTGCTTCCAGTGTCCTACACAGGGTAAGCCTACAAGGTTTTTAAGAGTCTAACAACCATAACCCAATGGTTATGTGGTATGTCTGATTTAAAGTAGAGTCAATAAAGGCTCTAGACTTCTAGGATACCAAATTGCTTCCAATCTCGAAAGAAAGAATTCCTAATATCGTACAAGAGGAGTCGAGCCCCTCGAGCGCCTAACTCACAATATTACGAACTATCTGGATGGTCCATCATGTTAATACTAGAAGACAAAGTCTAACACTGACAAAGTGAATGTCTCTTCTATCTCAATATTAATCTCTAACACCCGGGTATATGGCGTATGTGTGTGTACTCAAACATATGTGAGTGTGTGAGGAAACACAATTTCTTTTCAAAATAAACCTCCACCCAAAAAGCTGCACAAAATATGGTGAGTATGTACAAGAATAAATAAATATTAATTAACAACTAATTATTGAAGCTCTGAATAAAAGTACGTGTATAAATGTTTATTATTTAGTTTTTAAATTAAAATGGTATTTAAGTTCAAGCAAATAGCATCGGCTGAGTTTGACTCTCTTAAAAAAGTCCACAGTGGAGTCGCCAACTGTCACACCCCGATTTTCGACTATGTGACCTCTTGGAGTCGCCACCATATCTTTTGCGGTTAAAACTTGGAAAACTCATTTTTAAGCCCAATTTGGATAAAATGGTTTGAGTTAGAGATTTTGAGCTCGGGAATCGATTACGGATCGGGAAATATATTAGCACCATGTTCGCTTGCAATAAAACGGTAGCCTAGCTAATTGCATGAATTAAATACCTTTGATTTATTAAAATTTAATTATTTAAAACAAAATATTTATTCTTTATTTTTGAAAATTCGTTTATTTAACTTTTTTTTAGAACTTAATTATTTTGAAACAAAGAGTATTGAGCTTTTTCTGAGCCGAACAAAAATGAGTGGTCACAAGATGTGGCAGACTTATTTCCTATAAATGATACTTTATGAGGAGTAGTGTATTAAGCAAGGTTTGAAAATCAATAAGCCTAACCCTTGAGGAGGGTGAGTTAACAAATGATGTATGGTAGATTGAATCACACAAAAATAACTTGCATAAACTATAATCATGTTGATACTTAAAAGTTAATAAACTTTACATTCATATGTCCAAACCATATTCTTCTCTTGAATTTGTAAATATGCAGTTCTTTACCTTTTCCATGTTTGTCACTTTTATACCATTACAAAAACAACTTATTGTCAAACTCTTGCTATTGATAAAAGATACATAGTATGAATATATTTATATTAAACAATTCTCTATGGTTCGACATGACCCTATACTATACTACAATTGAATCTTGAAAAAGATTTAAGAATAAATATAGTAAATGACTTATTATAAATTTTGTTTGTTGAAATTGAAATCCAAATTTTTAAGTTCAATCCAATTCATGGATTGCAACTATGTAAGGAGTAATTCGCATAAGTTCAATCCAATTCATGGATTGGAACTATGTAAAGAGTGGTGCGCATAAGCACAATCTAATTCATAGATTGTAAATTTACAACTATGTTAAGTGTGATATACATATTGCTAGTATTTAACATACTAAGTTGCTAAAATTTAACATGTTAACATATTATCAATACAAACTCACTAGCATATTTATTATTCTTTTATTTCATCATCACTCTACACATACTTTTGATCACTCAAAAATCCTTTTACAATATCAACTGATAAATCAGCCTAGATCAATTAGAAAGTCACCTTCCAAAGTTATACTTGTTTATTCATGATTGATTTCCAAATACATATATCAAATTTTCTAATTCAAATCCTCTAGTAACAGCTATATCCTGCCAGTAGCTGTTGGAGCCATGATTCCACTGAGAAGATGTTGTGAAAGATATTTCCAAAATATCTAAAGGAGTTTATATATATATATATATATATATATATATATATATATATATCATATTTTCATGGTATGTAAAACAATGTTATATTTGGTTCAGTTGTTGTGTATCATAGAAATGAGTTAGAGGTCTTGATTTCAAATGTTCAATCCATTAGTTGGTTTTTTTGTTTACATTTTAAATGGTTACAAAAATGAAAATGAAAAGGAAAAAGCGGCATGACTTGGATTTGAACCATGGATTGCAAAGTAGCATAATTGCCATAAGTGTAAATACCCAAATTCTACCCTTGAAATTTTTTCCTTATTTAATCAAATTCCATGCATTTAACGATAAATCATAATTATCGAGTGAATAAATTTATTTTAAAGATCTCACTTCTTCCTCACACCCGATCTATGAACCAAAAGTAACATACAAAATCTGATAGCAGAAAAACATAATTCATATTAATATAACCTAGTAACGGCCGCATACAATTAGCTATGGGTTTCCAGAACACCCATAGCTACATATATCCCGAGTTACTAGTTTTCATGGTTAATGCCATGTACGACATTCAGGTTTATAATTACAAAATAATTAGTTCAGGTACAACCAATAAGGTTACAAAAGAATGGATAAGAGACATCAAAATAAAAGTATCTAAGCTCCTAATAAAAAACACCCATACTCCTTCCACCTACCTGCAATGAGATTAACATTGACAATACCCCAAGAAAACACAAAGGAATAAGTCGTTAACTCATTAAATATCAATGTAAGATAATCCACATTTAATAAGGTTAAGTAAACGGTTTAAAATTAAGTTTACTTAAAAGCCAATTTCAACGTTCATACTTTTGAAAACCATGCTACATAACTTGAGCCAAAGTTTGCTACATTGCTTGAGCCAAAGCTTGCTACATTGCTTGAGCCAAAGTTTGCTACATTGCTTGAGCCAAAGCTTGCTACATTACATGAGCCAAAGCTTGCTACATTGCTTCAGCCAAAGTTTGCTACATTGCTTGAGCCAAAGCTTGCTACATTACTTGAGCCAAAGTCGCTAACCAATCATGGTCGACTAAAAACGAGTTTTATTTCCATTGACACTCCACCAATACATTTTCACGAGTTTTATTTTCTTTGGCACTCCACCAATAGAAAAACAGTAAATCCACATCATTACAAACATATACCCATATGCTTATAACTACAAAGTGATTTACGAATCATTTTATTATTCCGAGTATTATTTCCATTGGTACTCCACCAATATATATACGGTAAATCCACTCCTCGTTGTTACAAACATACCCATATATGTTTATAACAACTAAGTGATTTACGCTTCATTTCGTCATCCACATCAGAAAATCCACACATTTTCTATCACAGTGCATAAGTTAAAGACTTATCCTTACCTCGGTGAGTGTTGGGTTTGGGTTCTTGGTAACTCCTCCAGTTCCACCGACACCGCCTCCAACCTTAGGATCTTTCCTCATCCCACCATATAACACAAGGTTAGTCACTTATACTAAATATCACATAAACAACTTATATTGCATTATTTAACCATACAAGATATTCATCATATTTTCAACATTATAAAGTAAACTCATCTTCTACCTCTAGCATTTTAACCATTTTCCATTTTAACCCCATTTTCTCTTTAGGGTTTTGGGGTTTTCAAGAACCAACCCACAAACTCTTTCCATCTTCGTCATACTAACTTTAAACCAAGAGTTTATAAGAGAAAAGTCACATAAAACGAACCATAACTCAAAAGGGTGAGTTTCTATGGTTTCCCTCATTTTTTAGAAGAGATCCATAATACCAAAAATGGGTTTTCAAGAGAAGAAGAGAGTTAGGATAGAGAGTTTTACCCATTCTCAAGCTCTTGAACAAGAATCAAAGCTCCTAGACCTTGGGAATGCTCTCTTCTCTCACCTCTCTTCAATTCTTAACCTAAAAATGTATTTGGGGTTTCCCTCATTTAATGCTCTCGTCGGGTTCTCGCTTAAGCGAGCTTATTCTCACTCAAGCGATAAAATCCCGCCCATTTTAAAAACTCAGAACTGACCCTCTCGCTCAAGCGAGAATCTCACAGTCTCAACAGTCCCAAAATGCCATTTCTCGCCCAGGCGAGACAACTCTCGCTCAGGCGAGAATCCTCCAATATAGCCCAGGATTTCACCCTCCCAGGTGAACCTCTCTCGCCCAAGCGAAAATCTCTCGCTCAAGCGAGGATCCCAGGACTGATACTATAATTTTAAAGACTTAAAATTTGGGGTGTTACAATAAGGCTACAAGAACTACTCATTTAAATATTGAACAGTTATTTTATATATATGTTGTTTAATACGTATAAATAAAAATAGAAAGATGCATCTACTGGGATTCATAAGCTTTGTGACACTTTGTTTAATTATTGAAACGTTTTGAATATGCCCATTCGAATAAGCTAGTGTAAAATTTCGAAGGTGCTTCATTCCACCAAGTGGTATGAGTTTCTCAATAAATAGAGACCTTCAAGCCATAACTAAAACACGAAAATTTCAAGTCTATAAATCATCCTTCACTTCTCTAATGCATGAGAGAATTGTGGGAAACATAAATTTGTAAACTACTATTGAGAGATAAGCTTGTTGTGCATGTGCAAATCACATCAAGGTTTTCCAAAGTATATCCTGAAGGAGATTCACTGTTCATCCCATTTGCATCCAATATACTTAGATTAGTGGGGGCGAATCGAACCTAAAGGTTAGTGTGGTAACACATGCTTTGGAGGTTTCGACGTGCATATCCATAAACATCTTATTTGTCTAAATGGTGTAGTATCTTCCCAACAATTCAAGATTTCCAACAATCTTTAGGTTCGATTTTGTATTAATGACTACATCACTCAAAGAAATGACTTCTGATTTTGTGAAATTGGAAAAATTTGATAGAGGTAACTTTATTCGCTGGCAAAAGAAGATGAAATTCCTTCTTACAACTTTAAAGGTGGCATATGTTCTTAACACCACAAGGCCGTCAAAGATGGAAGGAAAAACAATTGCAGAAACAAGAGAGAGACATAAATGGGACAATGATGACTATATATGCATTGGTCACATCCTCAACGGTATGTCCGACTCATTGTTCGATATTTATCAAACTTGTCATTCTGCCAAGGAACTATGGGAGAAATTAGAATCAAGGTACATGCAAGAGGATGCAGAAAGTAAGAAGTTTCTTGTTTCTCATTTTAATAATTATAAAATGGTAGACAATAGATCAGTTATGGAACAAATGTATGAAATTGAACGCACAACATAACATGCATATGGATGAAATCATCATTGTATCCTCTATAATAGATAAACTCTCTTCTTTATGGAAAGATTTTAAAAGAACCATGAAGCATAAGAAATAGGACATATCTCTTGAGAAATTGGGTAATCACCTTCGTTTATAAGAAGAGTATCGAAAACAAGATGATACTAAAAAACCAAAATTCTCATGAAAAGGTCCATGTGATGGAGGAAGGAAATTCAAACAAAATTTCCATGAAATAAAATCGAGACTTTGATAAGTCTCATGATCGTCATAATGTAATGACAACAAAAGAAAGAAAAGTAAATGAAGTTGTTTCCATTGTGGGAAACCAGAACACTTTAAAAATGAGTGCAGGTTCTTGAAAAAGAAGAACGTGAAAAATAATTCAATTGAAGAAAAAGATAATCTTGTTGCTATCATTTCTGAACTCAACATGATAGAGGATGTTGATTCTTAGTGGATAGACTCTAGTGTTGTAACGACCCGAAATTCTACCCTTGAAATTTTTTCCTTATTTAATCCAATTCCATACATTTAACAATCAATCATAATTAACGAGTGATTAAATTTATTTTAAAAGTCTCACTTCGCACTCACACCCTATCTTTGAACCATAAGTAACATACAACATTCGGTAGCAGAAAAAACATAATTCATTAATATAACCTAGTAACCACCGCATACAATTAGCTATGGGTTTCCAAAACACCCATAGCTACAAATATCCCGAGTTACTAGTCTCCCTGATCAGTATCATACACAAAAACAGGATTCATAGTACCATTAGTTACTTCAATTACAATCAATTAAGGTTACAAAAAATATAATGAGAGACATTAAAAACAAAAGTCTCTAATCCCCTACTCAAAATCATCCTTCTCCGTCCACCTACCTGCAATGGGATTAACATTTACCATGCACAGACAACACAAAAGAATAAGTCATTAATTCAATGAAACTCAATGTCAGTAATTCCACATTTAATAGTTTTCACAGTGATATAATTTAAATACTCTTAAAAACCTTTTTCGTCATCTATACTTTTGAAAAACCATGCTATATAACTCGAGCTAGAGTCGCTAACCCATTATGGTCGGCTAAAATGAGTTTTATTTTCATTGGCACTCCACCAATACATAAACCATAAATACACTCATCATCACTACAAACATACCCATATATATTTGTAGTGACTAAGTGATTTACCATTTATGTCAATATATTTCGAGTCTTATTTTCATTGGTACTCCCCCAATAAGTTTCGAGTCTTATTTCCATTGGTACTCCCCCAATAAGTGTCGAGTCTTATTTCCATTGGTACTCCCCCAATAAGTTTCGAGTCTTATTTCCATTGGTACTCCCCCAATAAGTTTCGAGTCTTATTTCCATTGGTACTCCCCCAATACAAAAATGATAAATACACCCGACATCATTATAAACATATCCACGTATGCTATAACTACAAAGTGATTTACATTTCATGATTTCATTTTCGAGTCTTATTTCCATTAGTACTCCCCCAATAAGTAAACCGTAAATTCACCTCTAACCATTATCAACATACTCATATATGTTCATAACGATTAAGTGATTCACATTTTATCCGTCGTCCATAACAGAAAGTCCACGCATTTTCCAACATAATGCATAAATTAAAGACTTATCCTTACCTCGGTGAGTGTTGGGTTTGGTTTTTGGTGATTTCGTAAGTTCCACCGGCACCACCTCCAAACTTAGGATTTTTCCTCATTCCCACCACATAACACAATGTTAGTCATTTATTCCAAATAACAAATAAATAACTTTTATTGCATCATTTAAACATACAAGATATTTATCATATTCTCAATGGTTCCATACTACTTTCCTTAAGAGTTTTCAACCATCTAAAGTATACATATTATCTCATATTTTAACATTGTAAAGCAACTCATCTTCTACCTCTAACATTTTACCCATCTTTCCTCTCTAACCTCATTTTCTCTCTCTAGGGTTTTGGGTTCCCGTGAGTCAACCCACAAACCCCTTTCCATTCTTGGAATACTAACTCAAAACCAAGAGTTTACAAGGTACAAAAAACATAAAATGAACCATAACTCGAAAGATAGAGTTTACATGGTTTTACACACTTTGAGAAGAGATCCATAATACCAAAAATGGGTTCTCAAGAGAAGAAGAGAGTTAGGATAGAGAGTTTTATGGATGTCTTCTGCCTCATGGAGATCATCCTCACCAACATTAGAAGGTTGGGCTAGTGAGTCGCGGACAATACAATCAACTACTCCAAGTTCCCCTGAAATGTAAGCTTCCCCAGATGTTGAAAAACTCTCACCGGCCATCTCAATACCAAGATCTGAAGCCTGAGAGCAAAATAACTTTTCTTTACTATCAGAAAATAGGTATTGTTGTGGCCCCTGCTGATCGAATTCAGTGCTTTGATCAGAATTGGCCTCACCCACCACTTTCACTTTCACTTCAGTATTACCCACATCAATCAAATCCTGGATTTTTGCTTCGCAGTCGCTCTTTATGTCAATTATACTAGTCTCAGAGGAAGAACCAGCTTTTATGATTTCAGACGGTGTAACTAAATGAGCCGGCTGCTTAAACATGACAGAAGGATTAAGTACACTAGAAATGTCATTTTGTTTGACTTTCTTCTCATCAATCTTTGAATCATTGTTCAATGGTGGTACATCAGACAAGTTACTATGAATAGTGTTCATTTGTCTGTCCACTGAATACTCATCAAAAGATTGCTCCCCAATCTGATCACCTAAGTTAGACCGTGGATTCCTAAAATCAGAAAGTTTCCTAGACAACCTTGGTCCCAAAGGAAGAGGCAGACATGAAACACAAACAATATCAGCATCACTACCGGATGGAGCCAATGTAACAGGTTTAGCTTCAGCATTGGAACTGCTGCTTTGTTTGGAAGCGGATGCTTCAATATGGTCAGACCTAAAAGGATATTTTGCCATATGTGCACTCTCAGTGCTAGTTGCTTGTACCACTGTTTTGGGAGCAGAACTGGATAAAGGCATTTCAGATGTCCTACCTGCAAATGAGTCTCTGGAAACAATGGAACCCGACTTCTCTAGTCCCATATTTTCCAATGGTGGAGGCAAACAAAGAGCCAAATCCAAAGCATACTGCTGAATAGCCTGTGTCTGAACACAATAAGCATGAACAATATGCTCACCCTGAGGTGATATATCATGTGTCCCAGTAAAACTTAGAATGGGCATGGTCACGGTAAATTCGGCTACATAATCCATGCGAGTATATTCTGGATTAGAACCATAATGCAAATGCAGAGCATAAATAGCATTCCTCTGGGCATTTGCAAGTAAAAGCAGACCTGCATGAGGCAATGCTGCAATTTGATTAAAGAATGCATCCCTAAGACATGGTTGAGCTGAACTTTTCAACTCCAATGTCTGAGTGCATTTCCATGATTCAGCATCACCTGGGACCATCCAGTCTTCGTCCCATGATGAGACCCATAGTTTTACCTCACGATTTTGTGGGCCCTACAAACAGGTTGCATATAAAGTATAAACACATAAAACAGGTACAAATGCAATATTTACATTACATATATGGAAAGTCAGTTCCAAGGAGTTCTATTTCATAAACCTAATAAAATTTGTATAGGTCTCTGCTGCGTTTTCTTAAGCTTTTTGAAAAAATAGGTAGGTTCCACTGAATGAAATTGGTCATTATCACAAAAGCTGCACTACACTAACTTGTGAGCAACACAAATTCAGATAAAAGACCTGATTGAACATATCAGAAAATTTGATTAATACACTTACTCCAGTGATAAGGACAATATGATCAGGCCGGTATGGAGCAGGTAAAAATGTAGCAGAAAAGACAGGATTCCCATCATGTGGTCTTAACACCACAAGTGGTTGTCTCATGTGATCTTCCCATATTTTAATCTGTCACATTCAATTGAAGACAAATATGATTAAGAAATCTATTACAAAAAATAAACAAATATAAAGTACGCAAGACAGAGAGCTATGCATCAAGATGGTACTCAATCAAGACAACACTCATATTAATGAAGAGAACAGGAGGTAGTTTTCTATCATAACATTTTTTACCAAGAGCTACCAAATGATTCTAATCTGATAAATAACATCAATAAAATTGATAGTGTTTGTGATGGTATACAATAATTAGAAATTAAAATAAACTATATCCCCCTCTTTCATATTTGTTCTCCATTCTTGTCGTCACTACTTTTTTATAACTATCTACTACATATTGTTTGCTCACTGTAGTCCTACCGATCATTTAATGCATCCACATTTGTGAGCTTAGTCTTCCAGTAAATACTAATGCAACCTAACAGAAAACCTTTGATATTCATGGAACGTTCATGGCACGGCATTATTTTTCTGATCAGAAAAATGCTTTAACAAGTCATAACTTTGAACATAGTCAGTGCCATCAGCAACACCAATAAATAAACTCAGATGCATACTTGTGACAGAAACCAGGTTGGCTAGGGGTGCAAGTGCCAAGGTGCTCAAGCGCAGTTTAGAAAACGGCACGAAATAAATAAGTAATGCAAACGGACAGGTACATGTGATAAATGTTAATGACTAAATATAAATTCTCATTTTTGATGGATATTACCGATTAATCCTAATCGTATCCCCGAAACCGAATGATTAGGACATTGTTCCGAAACCAAATGTTTATGCCCATACATAAACCCTAATGGAACAATCCTAATCCAGACCGAACAAAACCCCAATTGGTTTCATAGTGAAGAAGAAAACGCATACCTTGGTTTGCCATTCCGAATGCTCCGAGGTATGTGGGTTGTAGGATGTTCCGGTTGCTAGAGCCTGATGGTTTTCCGTTCGCTCCGCTAGAGGGGAATCCAGAGAGAACCTGAGTGCTCCTGATGTTCTGAATGCCTTAATTACCACTTAAGTTGCAATATTCTAATTCAGTCCCTTCATCAAATTAGAAATTGCCCGAAGGTATCTACACTCATAATATTTCATGACACATATGCCCTTAGCCACCAAATTAATTCATAAGACCATTTTATATATATTGGCTAAATACATAATGGCTATAACACAATTATAGAATTATATTTGTGACCCATAAATTGTTAGAAATTCCAACAATCTCCCACTGGTCACATATATGATTCACCGTACGTGTTATCCTTATTGCGCGCTTCATATACCATATATCAATCATGACTAATTCAACAATGATCACCAACTTTGACACAACCAAATGACATAGATACATCATGAAATGTGTAGCATGAAAATCACATGAATATGGTCTTTACATGTCAATTTTCAACTGGTCCTACTTTACTTTAGTGAGATTCTTAATTACCTTATTGTACAAAGCATAATGACAGAATACCAAACTGAATGATTAATCAACTGAAGTTTGAATACAAAGTATTCACATAATATTGAAATTCCATAAAACATAAGAGTGTATATACGTTCTAACTCCCACTAAACCAAATGATCCTCACATTGTAGAACACCCATGTGAGCAGTATGCTCATGAAAGACCTTGGGTGTGATACCTTTTGTAAGAGGATCCGCAATCATGGAGTTAGTGCTTAAGTGTTCTATGGAAAGCTGTCTGCTTTGTACTTTTTCCTTAACAACTAGGAACTTTATGTCGATGTGTTTCGACTTTGCTGTACTCCTATTGTTATTGGAGAACAACACGGCTGACTTATTGTCACAGTATATCTTTAGTGGTCTTTCAATTCCTTCCACAATCCGCAGCCTAGTGACAAAATTTCTCAGCCATGTCGCCTGATGTGATGCCTCATAGCATGCTATATATTCTGCTGCCATTGTGGATGAAGCCACAAGAGTTTGCTTGGCACTGCGCCAAGAAACTGCACCGCCTGCTAGCAGATATACATAGCCCGAAGTGGATCGTTTGCTGTCTTGGCATCCCGCAAAATCGAAGTCAGAATACCCAATGATCTCTAATTGGTCTGATCTCCTATATGTGAGCATATAGTCTTTTGTTCCCCTTAAGTACCTCATGACCCTTTTGGCTGCTTTCCAGTGATCCATTCCTGGATTACTCATATATCTGCCTAAAACCCCAACTATGAACGCTATATCCGGACGCGTACATACTTGAGCATACATTAGACTCCCTATAGCTGATGCATAAGGGATCTTTTGCATTTCCTGAATTTCCAGATTTCCTTTAGGGCACTGATTGAGACTAAATTTGTCTCCCTTAGTAACTGGAGTATCCATTGGTTTACAATTCTGCATGCCAAATCTTTTAAGTACCTTTTCTATATAGCTTTTCTGTGATAATCCAAGAATACCCCGAGATCTGTCTCGGTGTATCTGAATTCCTAATACAAAAGAAGCTTCACCAAGATCTTTCATTTCAAAATTACTGGAGAGAAATGACTTGGTTTCCAACAAGGTACCCACATCATTTGTGGCAAGCAGTATGTCATCCACATACAAGAGCAAGAAAATGTGCTTGCTCCCACTGAATTTGTGATACACACAATCCTCGACTGAATTCATCTCAAAATCAAATGAGAGAATCACCTCATGAAATTTGTGGTACCACTGACGAGACGCCTGTTTTAGTCCATAAATGGATTTTGTCAATCTGCAAACCATACTCTTTGGGTCTCCCGACACAAAGTTTTCTGGTTGCACCATATAAATCTTTTCATCAATGTTTCCATTGAGAAAAGCTGTTTTGACATCCATCTAATGAAGCTCCAAATCATAATGAGCTACAAGAGCGAGGATTGTCCTAAGAGAGTCTTTCGATGATACCGGAGAGAAAGTCTCTTTATAGTCAATCCCTTCCTTTTGAGTAAAACCCTTAGCTACAAGACGTGCCTTATACCTTTCCACATTACCGTTAGAATCCCGCTTGGTCTTAAAAATCCATTTGCAACCAATGGGTTTCTTACCTTCTGGTAATGGGACAAGTTCCCAAACTTTATTGTCTTGCATGGATTTATACTCCTCTTTCATTGCTTCAATCCACTTTTCCGAATTGGAACCTTGGATGGCTTCACGAACGTTTGAAGGATCGTTATCCATAATGCCATCACCCTCATGTTCCAGGAGAAAACAGATGTAATCATATGGAATTGCATTCCTCCTTTCTCTAGTGGATCTACGCAAAGCTATAGGCTCTTGCAACTCTTGTCCATGTTCTTGAGGAATTTGAGTTTGTCCTTCATGAATTACTAACTCATCTTGAGTAGGGAGAGTGTCTTGAAGAGGTTCCAAATTTGCTTCATCAGAAGCAACTATATGAATCGGATCTGGAATTGATACCGATTCTTCCCCTAAGACAAAGTTTCTTACTTTATCTTCCCCTCAAACTCAATATCCTCAAAGAACGTGGCTGTACCCGTCTCAAATATGGATCTTAAATTTGGATCATAAAATTTATAGCCCCTTGATTTTTCAGAGTAACCAATAAAGTAGCTGCTCACTGTACGGGAGTCCAATTTCCTTTCATAAGGCCTATAAGGCCTTGCCTCAGCTGGACATCCCCACACATGAAAATGCTTAAGACTAGGCTTTCGCCCAGTCCAAAGCTCATAAGGTGTTTTGGCAGCCGCTTTAGTTGGTACTCTATTAAGAATATAAGCTGCAGTCTTAAGTGCCTCTCCCCAGAGTGACTCTGGTAAGGTAGAATGACAAATCATACTCCTTACCATATCCTTAAGAGTCCGGTTTCATCTTTCAGACACACCATTCATGCTAGGCGAACCTGGCATAGTGTACTGTGGGACTATACCACATTCCTCTAGGTATTTGGCAAAAGGCCCTGGACGTTGTTCACCTGAACCGTCATATCTACCGTAGTATTCACCACCACGATCAGATCTGACACACTTTATCCTTTTGTTGAGTTGATTTTCAACTTCAGCCTTAAAAGTTTTGAACACGTCCACTGATTGAGACTTTTCATGAATAAGAAAAATGTATGCATAACGAGAATAATCGTCTATGAATGATATGAAATAATGTTGACCATTCCAGGAAGCCGTAGGGAATGGCCCACATATATCCGTATGTATCAATTCTAAGACGTCCGAAGCTCTATATGCACCAGTTTTCGATTGTTTGGTCTGTTTACCTTTTATGCATTTAACACAAACCTTATGGTCTGTGAAGTCAATGGAATCCAAGATTCCATCTGACACAAGACGCTCAATTCTCTTTTGAGAAATGTGACCTAGGCGCTTGTGTCATAATGCACCTGAATGTCCATACCAAAGTAAGAAATGTACCTTTCTTAGCACGCCAAGCGTGATACTTTTCACATTTCTTCTTTAAATGTCCAGATTCTTTGCAAAAGAAACAAACAGTAACCTGTTTCTGCTTCTTTTGCACTGGACCCTTTACAGCTTTATTCTTGGGCTCCATAATCATTTTCCTTTTGCCCTTGTCTTTAGAGGTACTAACAAAATGGGCACTTTCTGTCCTTTCTTGCTTCATCCTTTCCTCTTCTTGCACACAAAATGAAATGAGCTCATTAAGAGTCCATTTCTCCTTTTGACAGTTATAAGAAATCTTAAACTGACTGAATTGTGCAGGAAGAGAAATTAAAACCAGATGGATGAGCAAGTCTTCCAACATCTCAAGCTTAAGAGCCTTCAGCTTTGAGACAATATTGGACATTCCCATAATGTGTTCCCTTATATTTCCCTTGCCATGATACCTCATGGAAATCAAGTTTTGTAACAGAGTACTTGTTTCCGCCTTATCGCTTTTTGCAAAGCGCTTTTCTATCTTAGCAAGGAAAAACTTGGCACTTGATATCTTTTTAGATACAGTACCCCTAAAGACTTCTGGAATGCCGCGCTTAATGATCATGAGACACATGCGATTGGAGCGCTCCCACCTCTCATAATCCTTCCTCTCTTTAGAGGTGCTGGATTCCAAAGGAGGAGGTTGTTGCTCTACACTTAATGCATAGTCCAGATCCATGCAGCCAAGAACAATTTCCATGCTCTCTTTCCAGTCCTCAAAATTTGTTCCATTGAGGACCGGAACCGAATTCAGATTTGCAGATATAGAAGCAATAGACGGTGCTGAATAGAACAAAAGACACTATATTAAAACATGCTCACAACTTAAAATCATCAATATGCTATAAACAATGGTATGTCCCAATCAAGATACCTAGCGCACCATTAATATCAAGTCTTTGGACAGTAATATTAACTGCAAGTGGTACTCTTGTTGCAATGATCAACATTGATAATAAGACATGTCAACTGACGAACCCCTCTTTGGATTGATTCAGCAGTCACATGTATAAAACTGAATAATTATCACATGTTTATCATCGCCAGTGTGTATGATTTTCGGCCAAACATTAACTTTCCTTTGGGCCAGCTAACATCCGCATGAATAACCACACACACCAACATCTAATATTCCTTATAAGTTATATCCATGAAAGAGGTCACTTTGGCGACATTCCACTTCAATTGGCTCACTTGAAATAATAGACAACTTAGCGGGTAACCATATCATAACCATGTTCAATGCATAAAGATACCAAAGCCCCAAAAAATTTACTTGAAAAAGACCCCAAAAAAGTCCCTGAATCTCGCTTGAGTGAGAGGGGTCTTGCCTGAGCGAGAGGGGTCTCGCTTGAGCGAGAGGAGTCTCGCTTGAGCGAGAGCCCAACTCCTTTTGTCGTAGCTACTGCCTAAATGTCGCTTGAGCGACAGGTTTCTCGCTTGAGCGACAGGTTTCTCGCTTGAGCGACAGGTTTCTCGCTTGAGCGACAGGTTTCTCGCTTGAGCGACAGGTTTCTCGCTTGAGCGAGAACCCAAACATTTTGTTGCAGCTACTGCCTTAATGTCGCTTGAGCGACAGGTTTCTCGCTTGAGCGAGAACCCTTCGTCTACCCGAGGGTTTTGACGAAGATGGAGGTTCTCCATCGGATTTTTTCGCAAAATTCACCCCAAAACAGCCAAAAAATGCATTATGATTGCTAATGTTTCAAAATAATGTTATAGCAATCATCAATTTTGCAAAACAAAACCCAATTTGGGGAAAACACGAATAACATCATACAGAAAAAACCCAAATTTCACATATGAACCAAATTGGGGTGGCTCTGATACCACTTGATGGATATTACCGATTAATCCTAATCGTATCCCCGAAACCGAATGATTAGGACATTGTTCCGAAACCAAATGTTTATGCCCATACATAAACCCTAATGGAACAATCCTAATCTAGACCGAACAAAACCCCAATTGGTTTCATAGTGAAGAAGAAAACGCATACCTTGGTTTGCCATTCCGAATGCTCCGAGGTATGTGGGTTGTAGGATGTTCCGGTTGCTAGAGCCTGATGGTTTTCCGTTCGCTCCGCTAGAGGGGAATCCAGAGAGAACGTGAGTGCTCCTGATGTTCTGAATGCCTTAAGTGAAAAGTGAGAATGCTTGGTTTAACCTTATGCCTTTCTCTTTTCCTTTATATATCCTTATAACATCAGTTACTCAATAAAACCTGTTGCTCTGCAACTGGGGACCATAACCCATAAAGGTAACACTAACGGTTACCACTTAAGTTGCAATATTCTAATTCAGTCCCTTCATCAAATTAGAAATTGCCCGAAGGTATCTACACTCATAATATTTCATGACACATATGCCCTTAGCCACCAAATTAATTCATAAGACCATTTTATATATATTGGCTAAATACATAATGGCTATAACACAATTATAGAATTATATTTGTGACCCATAAATTGTTAGAAATTCCAACAATTTTCACATTCTGCATAGATCAATTTACATTTAGTAGATTGTAAGTTTATATAAATAAAAAAGGGTGGTCGAGACTCCCACCTAGTGGGGTCTGGGAGGGTAGATATATGTAGCCTTACCCTTGCAAGCGAAGCGGTTATTTCCAGAATTTGAACCCATGACCTCCAGGTCATAAGGCAAGCAACATTTTGGTCACAAAGATAAGCAGAGTTAAAGGTTATCTCTTAAATGCACATATTAATTCTTTTATTTTCCTCTTATACCACGTCCAAAGTAATCAATTGCGCTTGGGTGCTCAAATTAGGGTTATCTGTTAAATGCAGCATTAGGGTGCTCCAATTGTTCTAATGCATCACATTTTTCAATAGCAAGTATTGCTGCTGATCACGGTAGCCAGAATCATGCGGCCGTCATAGCCAATCCAGTGCTCAGCTGCAAAACCCTGGTTTTTGGAAAACATTGAGTTTCCCACTCACTACTCCAAATACTTAAGAGATTCCCTATCCTTTTGTTGCATCAAGGGTTGGGGATAAAAACCCTTAGTTCCTTTGAAGGATCATTGTCGCGACCCGATTTTCGGTTGGAAGACCGACCCTGCGACTTAGGGAGAGGCGAACTCGATTTCTACCTCTTCCAATTGATTTGGAGTCGCCACTACGTTTTTTGCGGTTAAAACGTAGAAAACTGTAAACATGCCCAATTAGGATAATTTGGTCTTTAATCAGAGAAGGTATTAGCACCTGTCCGCCCGTATTAAAACGGTATCCTCGCTAATAACATGGACTTTTATACCCTTAAAATTATTTATTAAAATTCAGTAAATAAAAACGAAATGTTTTATTTTTTATTGTTGTGCCTGACAAGAATTCAACTTGCTCCTACATATTCCTAGCTGCAATAGGGAAATGAAGGCTACGTAGTTCTGGTTCGAAAATTAATTGGTTGATTTCGTTGATTTGAAGGTATCGATTTGGTTGAGTAATAAAATAAGTTTTAATTAAAACATTTTTGATGTGGAATTAATAGTTTAGAGACGACACTGGTCATAGATCTCCTTCCCATTTTCGGAGAATTTAGAGACAACACGGGCTCTAACTTTACTATAAAACTCCATTTAAAGTCATTTGAGTAAATAATATAATAATTTTGCTTTGAAATATTTGATCTGGAATTAATAGTTTAGAGACGGCACTGATCGTAGACCTCCTTCCCATTTTCGGAGAATTTAGAGACAACACGGACCTTAACCTTACTATAAAACTCCATTTAAAGTCATTTGAGTAAATAATACAATAATTTTGCTTTGGAATATTTGATATGGAATTAATAGTTTAGAGACGGCACTAGTCGTAGACCTCCTTCCCATTTTCAGAGAATTTAGAGACAACACGGACCCTAACCTTACTATAAAACTCCATTTAAAATCATTTGTGTATTGTTTTAAATCGAACTTTGTAGTAGCCCAAATATAAATATAATCATATTAACTAATTCATTGCATGATAAAATAATGATGGAACAAATAAATATGCATAAGTAAATAATACAATATAAAATATTAATTAATTAATAAATAAAATAAATGGGATTAGAGTAAAAAGGTAACATGAAGTTTCCCCTGAGAACCTGTTGAACGTGAAAAATGAAGGGGGAGAGGGGAAGTGAAATCCCTAAATCCCCAATCCTTTATCCCCTTTGTCTCCGGCAGCGGCAGTGGGTCCTCGCCGACGAGAGGTGGTGATGGTGCTCCATGTCGACCTCTATTCTTCTCCTCTCCATCTCATTTCTTCGCAACCTCTCCTCTCTTCTCTTTCGTTTCGGTAGCGATGGCAACGCCAGGCAGTAACGGAGGTTGTGACGAAAGGCAGCGGCGACGACTAGGAAAGGCATTAATGGCGATGATGGCGAGTTATCCTTCTCCAATTATGTTATGCGACCCTTGATGATGATATGCGGTGATTTCCAACCTTAATTGAATCTAAACCGTGAAGGTGGAAGGAAGCTACCCAATCGACCTCGCTCAGCAAGAACCACCCATCGTAATGATAGTTCGAAAGGTATGTTACCACCCCTTTTCGTTTACCCTCCTTTATTTTGACATCTCTATGTATAGTGCTCTCTAATTGCCATATGATTTGTCATGTGGTATGTATATGATGTATGTTCGGTAGGTATGTTCTTCTTTGGTTGCCGTAGATGTGGTGTCGATGAATGCGTCTCTGTTGTGCTGTTTTTGACTGCTTGTTTGATATCAGAGTGTGTGTATCGATATGTGGTTGCCTCTCTTTTGAGTTAGGTGCGAGTATATGTGATATGTATATCTGTGTTAGCCCCCTTTGTGTGTAGAAATTGAGGAATATAGTGTATGTAGGATGACTTTTGGTATGAATGTATGAACTGGTTTTTGAACTATTAATTTGAAGAATTAGGAATTTGTGTATGATAGATAGCGATGAGTAGGAAATTCGAAGAGTAGGAAATTCTTAGAGGGTTTTATGATTGTTGGTCTTTGATATGTATAAGTGATTTCTTTGTGTACGTGTGTAGTCAGAATTCTATGGAAGTATATGGGTATATATATGGCTTGCTCTCCATTCTGTTGTGTGTGGGTGGGTATATGGGATGCTATGTGTGGTATATCTGAATTGGGGGTGAAATGAGTGTAGGTCTCAGGTTTGCTATGTGTGGTATCAGTGTGTATCCCATGTGTATGTTATAGGTGTATGAGTGATATGCATTCTCATAGCTCCCCTTTTTTTTGTATATGAGAGATGGCTTCTTTATAGTTAACTTGAGGCTGTTTGTTAACCTTGTGAGGTCTCTTGAGTTGCCACTATGTGTAACATTATTCTGATTTTTCCTTTAAAAAAAACTGCTCAGCATTACCATTACTGATACTGATTGTGACTTGGATTGTAACTGCTTTTCTGATTTTCCCCTCTTGATGGCTCATTTGCTGCTTACTTATTGCTGTAAAGATGTTTAATTGAAATGTCCCTGATTATTCCTTTTTCTGTTGGCTGATGAGGACCCTTGGTTTGCCTCTTTAATTTCCGTATTAAGGCTGCCAATTATCACTGTTGCCTGTAACTGAAACTATGATATGATGCTTGGTTTGCAATTATTTAGTACCATTGTCTTTGGAATTTTGTTGATTGATATAGCTGAATCACGTATTCTCTTTCCCCTTTTCTTTTAATACTATTTCATCAATACTCATCCCTGCATTTGTCTGCATGGTGTGAATTCTGATTTGCTTATGTTTCATGGCTTCCATTATTGTGAAATACAGGTTGATTCCATTTCAATAAAGTTGCAGAGGATGAGTCAAACCCACCATTTGTATGGTAGGGGAATCCATCAATATGCTACCATCCCTACTAGCTATCGTTGATTTACTATGCTGTTGTGGCATGTGAGTATCGAGAAAGCAAAAGCAACATCAGGAACTAGATTATGGTTATTAGTGCCCTCAACTCAAGATCTCATTAGCTCCAAGTCCAATAAATCCGTTTGCCATGTGCTACAGTTCCCTGCATTATTAGCGGTCATTGAACATGTTGATGATCCTCTCTCAAGAACCTCCTTGGCGGCATATCTTCCCAGGTTGAATCATTAGTTTGGGGCAATCACCTCTGGCTTCCATGTTTCATTCATTGATGTTAACAAAGCATACTGTGTGTTATTGGGTTGTAATGTTTATATTCCTTTTTTGTAATTGCCATAACAAAAAGTTCAGCTAGCTTGGGTTGTTTTACTATTGGGAGCAATAAGGCACTAATTCCCGATATGATACACGATTGTATGACCACTTTGTTGTGATTAATTACCATATTATTATGCAAGTTTACATCACAAAGTTCATAATAAAATTACACCAAAGGTGCCACTTCTTCTTACCTTTCGCTTTTTATTTTCTTTTTCTTTTTTGATTGATCATTTTCATTTTGTGGAAACTGGAAGTTTTTTTTATAAGTTAAAAAAAACAAAACCTTTAACCAAGATTTTAACTATAATTCAGAGTCAATAACTCGAGCTATAAAATTGGTTCCATAACATTTTGAAAATATGCAATTTTTCAATTAATGTTCCTGTTTTGAAATTTAAGTATTTTTTATACAGGCCGGACAAAATTGGGTGTTCACAATCATGATCTCCATTTCAAACTCCCAGGTAAATACAATCAAATTTACTGGCAGACAATATCAGCCAAAATCAGAGCTTCTCCTACAGCCCTCAACTATTTTGTATTTGTCCACCTGTGTTTTGCATGTCCCACCCCACCTATTTTCACTTGTCCCTCCTCCCCTAGCAATTTCCAGCTATAATCTGGCATTCCAGCTGTTTTCCAGCCAGTTAATGTTATCTGTCCCTACTCAATTTACTGTTCTGTGTTGTTCTAGTCAGCAATTTTTACCTACTTGATTAAACACAAGTTGTATTTTATTCTTTTATCCTTTCTGATCAGTTAGGGAAGGTGGTTAAGAATTTAAGATCACAATAATTGTCCCAACTCACAGTTTGTTTCTCAGATCAGGTAGGATCGAGGGGTTAAATTGCAAATTCGGTGTGATCAAATGTTTCCACGGGCCAAGCCTTTCCCCCCTCCCAACACTAAACCTCTTTTTGGTTGTTTCTTCTTTGATCTGCATTCTATTCACTTTTAATCTAGTTTTTCTTCCTCTGCTATGTTGGTTCTGCAATGTTTGCCTGCCATATCCACTTCATTCAATTGTTGTTCCCCTTCGTTATGGGTCGTTCTTCATCGAGTTCCTACATATGAGTAGGCAGGGGTTGTGAATAGTCCCTTTCACGTGATGTGCCTTATCAGTGAAGCAATGGCCTGTGGGTGGATGGGGAGACAATAGACAACACCATACTAAGCAAACACAGAGTTTTAGGGTGTGTTTGGTGCACATTGAGAAGTGCTGAAACAGCACAGCCAAAACAACTTTTTGTTCGGTGTGTGAATGCATACTACAAGCATAAAATGCAAAATGTACTATAGTTACCCTTTGGATAAGGCTGTGGTGGCGAATGTGGTGATGACGGCAGCAGTGGTGACAGTAGTGGTGTTAACAATGATGATGGAGGTGGTGGTGATAAGATAAGGAGCAGGTGATGAAATTTTCATGGGGCTAGGGGGGGGGGGGTGGCAAACAAAGTGAATTTTGTGCTATCCCTTGATTAAGACAATGGACATTTTTGTGTACTGTTATTAGTTGTTTTTTAGAAAGAAAATAAAGCATACCATTCCGCGCTTTTTTAAAGACAATGGACTACAGAGCTAAGCCTAAAGTAATTACAATATTAATTCTAAATACGATTACTAGGCTAGTTCAATATCTTGCATACCGCATAACAAGTACCAAGTTTGCAAAATGAAAATCTTGTAATAATAATGTAAAAAGTAACAAACCACAAACTCGAATATACGTTGTAACATACCCATATCTTGTTCCTAGTATATATATGCACGTGAAAATGAAAATTGTACTAAACTTGACGACTATACCAAAGTGAAGAACATCCATCGTTCATAGTAAATTAGCTTTCATTCAAATGATGAGCTACTTATTTGTGTTACATTTATATGTATATAATATAATTTTTAAAGTTTTTTATTACAAAATGGATCTTAAAGCCCCTGTAACAATCTCACATTTTACATTTGTAACTCCCTCTTTTGATCCTAGAGGTAGGATCTTGGTCATGACTACCAACCTTGCTGTTGTGTACATTTCATTGGTAATTTGAATGAAAATTGATGGGGCCTTGAGATATGTCTACATGTTCTTAGAAGTAAATTAGAAGGATTTTCATGTCATACTTCCCACCTGTCTTAAATTTGGAGTAATTTTAGAGTTTTGAGCATTTATATTTGCACATTATAATCTATTTCTATTGTATCTACTATCTTCGGTATAGTAGCCACTTCGCCACTCTAATACCCAGGAATGATTACTATGACCAAGATCATGTACAGTGCTACGGGTACAAGTTGTTTAGTATGCAAAAATATTATAAATGTCCATAAAAGACTATTGCAAATAAAATTAATCAATAGCCAAAAACGTAAATTAAACAGTAGAAAACAAAGGGTCACAGTTAACAAGAAGAAAATACAAACCGTGCCATCCTGAGATGCAGATACCAAATGATTTCTAATCCATTGGCACATTGACAAATCAGTAACCTCTCCATCATGGGTGCCTACAAGCTGAACCCCATCAATGAGCTTGTCAAAATGACATATTGGAGGATCCTCTGCCACAAAAGCTTCACCATTTCCAACTTTTCTGGTGTCAATTCTAAGTAAATGTTTTCCCATGCCAACTATTAGCATCTGCTTTAGGAAAAGGTTGAATAAATATAACAGGACTCTGAGGAAGAAAGTTAAACCATTCTTTCAAGTCTTCGGAACATAGAATAATGAAACAGTAGAAAATAGGGAAATACTTGTTTGTAGCAGTGCCAGCAAATCTGAGGATTTTCAACTTTCTCCTCTCCTACTATCTGAATAGCAATAACAATGTCAGCAGTAATTTGAGGCTTTTCTTCAATATCTACACCTTCAGAGATCTTCCAAACATAGATTCGGCAATCTGCTCCAACACTGTAGAAAAAACATGTTACCGAAACCATAGACAAGCATATTAGGTCATTAAAAAAATTCAGCAAGAGAAAGTACCTAGCCAAGAGATGAACATCTTCTGCAAAGAATGCCAAGTCAGTGACCCTCTGACAAAGAAAAACATTAGATTAATTAAGGATGAATTAGTTTACACATGAAAATATGCTGTTAATCGATTAAGGCATAGGTTAATCGATTAATCTAACTATTTGAACAGTTTAATCGATTAAGGCATTCGTTAATCGATTAACTGAGTTTCAGAATTAATTCTTTATAAATTGCGTTTTTCAGAATTAATCTCAGAAGTTGCATGTTGCATTTTTAGAAAGTTAGAGCATTTTTCGTGATAATTGTTGCATCTAATTGTTAATGCATTTGTGAGTTTAGAAAAGAGAGAATTCTATGCTTTAGGATTGAGTGCATTACATGATATATTTCTCATCTTTTCATATCACATGTTCATGCATATTATTGATGTTTCTTGATTAGATTTTTACATTCTATGCATTCTGTTTTCAAACTAATACATCTTCATATTGCATGAGTTTGTATTAGGTGATTAGAGTAAAGTGTTTTCTTGTTAGATATAAGCTTTGTAATAGCTTAAGTTTACTCTATTTTTCTTTTTGATTGAGAAATTGTTGTAACATTGGGAATCTCGAGGTGTCGTATCGCCGAAGAGATTGAGTGTATCTTCATTGTGTTTAGACTTAGAGATAAGGAAAGAACATAGGTTCTTGGCTGGGGCTACACCGAAAGAAATGTTTTCTTTGTCGGTAGGAAGGGAGTCAAACCATAGAATAAGAGTCTTTATTATCTTGTATTGTCTAAGTGTTGTAATTGGATGATGTGTATGTAATAACGTTGATTCGATTATAGTGAAGAAAATCTCCCAAATCAGCCGGGAGGCCTGGATGTAGTTTGCGGTGGACAAGCAAACGAACCAGGATAAAAATTCATGTTGCAGGATTTTTCTCTCTCTCTCTCTTTATTGCATTTAATCGGTTAACTTGTATAGTGGTTTTAATGGCTGATATGTTTCTGTGCTATATTGTTAATACTCTGATAAATCTGTAAGCTCTGTAAACTCGTTTTGTTATCGATTAATTGTCGTGCTAGTAATCGTATCTGCCTAAGCTTACTGTTTCTGTTTAATCGATTAAGTCAAGTTTGTTAATCGATTAAACTCATTATGTTAATCGATTAAATCGATTGTGTTGATTGTGTTAATCGATTATCCCTGTTCTGTTAATCGATTAATTAGGTGTATTTCAGCATTAAGTGTTGTTTTTCGAAAAGCGGATATTCTAACCGCTACACCTATTCAACCCCCCTTCTAGGTGTATTGTAACCACTGATACCTAACAAGTGGTATCAGAGCTAGTATGAAGTGCTAGCTCAACCGCGTATTCGTGATCCTAAGGGAAAAAGGAATGGGTTCGTCAAACCCATTTGGTGGTGATGGTTCATCCATTAATCGACCACCTATATTCAGTGGTGAAGGGTATGCCTACTGGAAAGTCCGCATGCAAATTTTTATTGAAGCCATAGACTCGAATATTTGGGAATCCGTAGTCAACGACCCTTTCGTTCCACAACATCTTGTGGACAATGAACCTAAAGACAAGCCTAAAAGTCTATGGACCGATGATGAGCGCAAAAAGGTCCAGCTTAACCTACGCGCCAAAAATATCAAATTTCCTGGATCTCTCACTTAAAGGAAAATGATATGTCACGTACGGAGACAACAACAAGGGAAAGATACTTGGCACTGGAACAGTTGGTAACTCATCTCAAACTCAAATTGAAAATGTCCTTTATGTTGAAGGATTAGAACATAATCTTCTGAGTATAAGCCAACTCTGTGACAAAGGTAATCGTGTATCTTTCGATTCTGACTGTTGCATCATTCGTGACATTTTATCTAATAATGTTAAATTTGTTGGTCATCGTATAAATAATATTTACATGGTTAACTTGCATGATGTCACCACATTATTTTCAAAATGTTTTATTTCTAAAGAAGATGACATCTGGCTCTGGCACAGACGCGTTGCACATATCCATATAAAACATCTAGATAAATTGTCATCAAACGAACTAGTTGAGGGGCTACCAAAACTAAATTTTTGGCTACCAAAACTAAAGAACTCATCATAGGATAGGGCCGATGTGATGATATTTTTGGCGCGTAGGTTAAGTTGGACCTTTTTGCGCTCATCATCGGTCCATAGACTTTTAGGCTTGTCTTTAGGTTCATTGTCCACAAGATGTTGTAGAACGAAAGGGCCGTTGACTACGAATTCCCAAATATCCGAGTCTATAGCTTCAATAAAAATTTGCATGCGGACTTTCCAGTAGGCATACCCTTCACCACTGAATATAGGTGGTCGATTAATGGATGAACCATCACCACCAAATGAGTTTGACGAACCCATTCCTTTTTCCCTTAGGATCACGAATATGCGGTTGAGCTAACACTTCATACTAGCTCTGATACCACTTGTTAGGTATCAGTGGTTACAATACACCTAGAAGGGGGGGTTGAATAGGTGTAGCGGTTAGAATATCCGCTTTTCGAAAAACAACACTTAATGCTGAAATACACCTAATTAATCGATTAACAGAACAAGGATAATCGATTAACACAATCAACACAATCGACTTAATCGATTAACAGAATGAGTATAATCGATTAACAAACTTGACTTAATCGATTAAACAGAAACAGTAAGCTTAGGCAGATACGATTACTAGCACGACAATTAATCGATAACAAAACGAATTTACAGAGCTTACAGATTTATCAAAGTATTAACAGTATAACACAGAAACATATCAGCCATTAAATCCACTATACAAGTTAACCGATTAAATGCAATAAAGAGAGAGAGAAAAAAATCCTGCAACACGAATTTTTATCCTGGTTCGTTTGCTTGTCCACCGCAAACTACATCCAGGCCTCCCGGCTGATTTGGGAGATTTTCTTCACTATAATCGAATCAATGTTATTACATACACATCATCCAATTACAACACTTAGACAATACAAGATAATAAAGACTCTTATTCTATGGTTTGACTCCCTTCCTACCGACAAAGAAAACATTTCTTTCGGTGTAGCCCCAGCCAAGAACCTATGTTCTTTCCTTATCTCTAAGTCTAAACACAATGAAGATACACTCAATCTCTTCGGCGATACGACACCTCGAGATTCCCAATGTTACAACAATTTCTCAATCAAAAAGAAAAATAGAGTAAACTTAAGCTATTACAAAGCTTATATCTAACAAGAAAACACTTTACTCTAATCACCTAATACAAACTCATGCAATATGAAGATGTATTAGTTTGAAAACAGAATGCATAGAATGTAAAAATCTAATCAAGAAACATCAATAATATGCATGAACATGTGATATGAAAAGATGAGAAATATATCATGTAATGCACTCAATCCTAAAGCATAGAATTCTCTCTTTTCTAAACTCACAAATGCATTAACAATTAGATGCAACAATTATCACGAAAAATGCTCTAACTTTCTAAAAATGCAACATGCAACTTCTGAGATTAATTCTGAAACCCAGTTAATCGATTAACGAATGCCTTAATCGATTAAACTGTTCAAACAGTTAGATTAATCGATTAACCTATGCCTTAATCGATTAACAGCATATTTTCATGTGTAAAAAAAAACTCAAATACGTTATGCACTTAATTTATACATGTTTAACACTTAGTTTATGCCTAGAATGCACATATACATGTATTTATGTGATGCATGAACATATTATGAATGACATATCTCAAGATGAAAATGATTTAAACGATTTATGCATATGAGACATGTATTAGGTGACTTAAGCCTTAGACTCAACTTAAACTAATCTCTAGTCTAAGCTTAGTACCAATCAGAAGACTTAAGCACGTTGATTTGTTGATGATCTTCAAGCTCTTATTCGCACAAGTTGCACAAGTTGTCCTCATCAAAACCATGACACATAAAGAGAGCTTTCCAAAGTGTTCCTCTTGACATTCACACTTTCAAAAGGTGTTATGATTTGTTTATATATGGATAATGTTAACTTTGGTACTGATTTAAATGGGGTAGAAAAGACTAAAACTTTCTTATCTAAAAATTTTGATATGAAAGATTTAGGTGAAGCATATGTGATTTTAGGCATTAAAATCATAAGAGATAAAGACAATATATTGAGAAAGTGCTAAAGAAATTTGATCATCTTGATTGCAAATTTGGGTTAACACTATTGTTTAACCTATAATGGGTATCCTTCAGTTTTGGAAGGATATACAGATGCTAGTTGGGTAACTTATGTTGAGGATCATGCTTCTACAAGTGGATGAATCTTCAACCTTGGTGGAGGTGCAGTTTCTTGGGGTTCAAAAAACAAACTTGCATAGCCGACTCCACCATGGCTGCAGGTAGTAAAGATGCTGAATGGCTAAGAAACTTATTGTATGAGATACCTATTTGACCAAAGCCAATGGCACCAGTATCTATACAATGTGATAGTCAGTCTACGCTTTCAAAAGCATATAGTCAAGTGTATAATGGAATCATGATCTCTCCTTTTGTTGCATCAAGGGTTGGGGATAAAAACCCTTAGTTCCTTTGAAGGATCATGATCTCCATTTCAAACTCCCAGTAAATACAATCAAATTTACTGGCAGACAATATCAGCCAAAATCAGAGCTTCTCCTACAGCCCTCAACTATTTTGTATTTGTCCACCTGTGTTTTGCATGTCCCACCCCACCTATTTTCACTTGTCCCTCCTCCCCTAGCAATTTCCAGCTATAATCTGGCATTCCAGCTGTTTTCCAGCCAGTTAATGTTATCTGTCCCTACTCAATTTAATGTTCTGTGTTGTTCTAGTGAGCAATTTTTACCTACTTGATTAAACACAAGTTGTATTTTATTCTTTTATCCTTTCTGATCAGTTAGGGAAGGTGGTTAAGAATTTAAGATCACAATAATTGTCCCAACTCACAGTTTGTTTCTCAGATCAGGTAGGATCAAGGGGTTAAATTGCAAATTCGGTGTGATCAAATGTTTCCACGGGCCAAGCCTTTCCCCCCTCCCAACACTAAACCTCTTTTTGGTTGTTTCTTCTTTGATCTGCATTCTATTCACTTTTAATCTAGTTTTTCTTCCTCTGCTATGTTGGTTCTGCAATGGTTGCCTGCCATATCCACTTCATTCAATTGTTGTTCCCCTTCGTTATGGGTCGTTCTTCATCGAGTTCCTACATATGAGTAGACAGGGGTTGTGAATAGTCCCTTTCACGTGATGTGCCTTATCAGTGAAGCAATGGCCTGTGGGTGGATGGGGAGACAATAGACAACACCATACTAAGCAAACACAGAGTTTTAGGGTGTGTTTGGTGCACATTGAGAAGTGCTGAAACAGCACAGCCAAAACAACTTTTTGTTCGGTGTGTGAATGCATACTACAAGCATAAAATGCAAAATGTACTATAGTTACCCTTTGGATAAGGCTGTGGTGGCGAATGTGGTGATGACGGCAGCAGTGGTGACAGTAGTGGTGTTAACAATGATGATGGAGGTGGTGGTGATAAGATAAGGAGCAGGTGATGAAATTTTCATGGGGCTGGGGGGGGGGGGGTGGCAAACAAAGTGAATTTTGTGCTATCCCTTGATTAAGTTTTTGTCCCAGGCTCAGGCTACTCTCGTAATGAAACAAAGAACAACATTTTTGTGTACTGTTATTAGTTGTTTTTTAGAAAGAAAATAAAGCATACCATTTCGCGCTTTTATTTTTAGGTTTTTTATTTTGAGATACAAGACAATGGACTACAGAGCTAAGCCTAAAGTAATTACAATATTAATTCTAAATACGATTACTAGGCTAGTTCAATATCTTGCATACCGCATAACAAGTACCAAGTTTGCAAAATGAAAATCTTGTAATAATAATGTAAAAAGTAACAAACCACAAACTCGAATATACGTTGTAACATACCCATATCTTGTTCCTAGTATATATATGCACGTGAAAATGAAAATTGTACTAAACTTGACGACTATACCAAAGTGAAGAACATCCATCGTTCATAGTAAATTAGCTTTCATTCAAATGATGAGCTACTTATTTGTGTTACATTTATATGTATATAATATAATTTTTAAAGTTTTTTATTACAAAATGGATCTTAAAGCCCCTGTAACAATCTCACATTTTACATTTGTAACTCCCTCTTTTGATCCTAGAGGTAGGATCTTGGTCATGACTACCAACCTTGCTGTTGTGTACATTTCATTGGTAATTTGAATGAAAATTGATGGGGCCTTGAGATATGTCTACATGTTCTTAGAAGTAAATTAGAAGGATTTTCATGTCATACTTCCCACCTGTCTTAAATTTGGAGTAATTTTAGAGTTGAGCATTTATATTTGCACATTATAATCTATTTCTATTGTATCTACTATCTTCGGTATAGTAGCCACTTCGCCACTCTAATACCCAGGAATGATTACTATGACCAAGATCATGTACAGTGCTACGGGTACAAGTTGTTTAGTATGCAAAAATATTATAAATATCCATAAAAGACTATTGCAAATAAAATTAATCAATAGCCAAAAACGTAAATTAAACAGTAGAAAACAAAGGGTCACAGTTAACAAGAAGAAAATACAAACCGTGCCATCCTGAGATGCAGATACCAAATGATTTCTAATCCATTGGCACATTGACAAATCAGTAACCTCTCCATCATGGGTGCCTACAAGCTGAACCCCATCAATGAGCTTGTCAAAATGACATATTGGAGGATCCTCTGCCACAAAAGCTTCACCATTTCCAACTTTTCTGGTGTCAATTCTAAGTAAATGTTTTCCCATGCCAACTATTAGCATCTGCTTTAGGAAAAGGTTGAATAAATATAACAGGACTCTGAGGAAGAAAGTTAAACCATTCTTTCAAGTCTTCGGAACATAGAATAATGAAACAGTAGAAAATAGGGAAATACTTGTTTGTAGCAGTGCCAGCAAATCTGAGGATTTTCAACTTTCTCTTCTCCTACTATCTGAATAGCAATAACAATGTCAGCAGTAATTTAAGGCTTTTCTTCAATATCTACACCTTCAGACATCTTCCAAACATAGATTCGGCAATCTGCTCCAACACTGTAGAAAAAACATGTTACCGAAACCATAGACAAGCATATTAGGTCATTAAAAAAATTCAGCAAGAGAAAGTATCTATGCAGCTTAACCCTTGCAAGCGGAAAGGTTATTTCCAGAATTTGTACTTATGACCTGATGGTTACTAAGAGGCAGCCTTACTATTGTGCCGAGTCTCACCCTCTAATAATTACCTCATAATAATTAACTATTTTCACAAATTTATCTCACTTCAAACTTTACTTGAAATACACTCATACACATGTCGTATATGTTTTGAGTGTGCAGCCTCAGTGTTACGGTTTTGGTAGTTTCATCCCCACATTTAGCGCATTTTCTTGCAACTACACTTTCATGCAATTAACCACATTTTTTGGGTAAATGGATAATAACCGCAACAGTGATTTAGAACCATGCTATATATTGTTTTTTGTTACAAAACCACAGCACAAACAATGCAATAAGACAAGGTATTTACTAGAACTAAATATCAAACCATAGTGTGGCCTCTCAACAAAGATCGAACTGCGGTGCGAATATTGAGCACCCTGATGTTCCCCTGCTTCAGGCCATAGCAAATATAGGACTTATTAACTGCAATCTGTCGACCAAGAACCGGATTACGATCCGAACCGTATTTCGTTATGGGTTTAACCTCAAGCTGAGGTTGCACCTCACCAGGCAGTCTAGTGTCCACGTCATACACAATGTGATCGCCAGTCAGGTGTCTTCCTTTAGGAACTTTACTGCTCTGCACCTGATTGAGGGCGGCCGTGGCAGCATTGGCAGTCGTAATTATGGCGATTGGCGGGAGATTGGTGACGACGGGGGAGGAGGGTTGGGGCGGGGCGCTGAGGAGGGCCATGAGATGGGCGCCAGCATTGGGGTTGGAAGGAAAGGAGATGGGTTGGGGCTGGAGAGGGGGAATGGGGAAAGAGAGGAAGCGGTGGTGTTGCTGTTGGTGTGGTTGTTGGAGGTGAAGTGGGAACTGGTGGTGGTTGTAGGAAGGGAGGAAGTGAGTGTGGAAGGGGGAGGCGGAGAAGGCCGTGGGTGGAGGGTAGGAAATCAGATGAGAATCAGAGGCACCAGAGGCCAGGCGTGGCGCACCAGAGGCCAGGCATGGCGCACCAGATGCAACAGAGGCCAGGCGTGGCGCACCAGAGGCCAGGCGTGGCGCACCAGAGGCCAAGCGTGACAGGCCAATCTTGGTCATATTATTTGATTTTGGCACAAGACGTTGGCATACATAAAGCAAGTAAATTTTACACTCCTTGGGTTATTAATGAAGAGCATGGAGGTGGGCTTGGTGATATTATGAGGATTAAAGAAAGCCACAATCAAAACATGTGTAAAAGTGAATTTTACCCAAGAATGTATTCAAGAGAGGCTACTTGTGTTATGAGTGTTTTCCTTTTCTGTTTTTTCTATTATTTAGGATGGTTAGGAGTTTGTTAACTGTCTAGTTTTGTATTTAAGGCACTGCCTTGAACTCTTGTAAAATTATCCATTCTTCAATATACTTTTTGTTATGCTTTAAAGCTTTGTTTTCTTCTTTCCTTTTTGCCAAGCAATATCAAGCAAAACAATCATGGGATCACCATTTCTAAGATGGTATCAGAGCATCAATTGATGCTCTGCTGTGTTCTCTGATTTCTTTTCTTTTCATATCTTTGCCTTGCTTTCTTTCCTTTTCTTATCAATGGCTGACACCATTGTTGTCCCTGTTCCCATCAATGATCCTTCCAGCTTGTTCTATTTGAACCCTAATGAGAATCCTGGAACTGTTTTGGTTTCACCTCCATTGACAGGATCTAATTACCATTCTTGGTCCAAGGCCATGATGATGGCTTTGAAATTCAAGCACAAGCTTCAGTTTATAGATGGGACCCTTCCCAAACCTCACATGAGTGGCCCAACTTTCTTTGCTTGGGATAGAAATAACACTTTAGTTCTTTCATGGATTAATCAATCCATAGACAAGTCAATGGTGCAAAGTGTCCTTTGGCTCGAGACTGCTTTTGAGGTTTGGCAAGACTTGAAGGAAAGATATTCACAAGGCGATGTCTATAGAGTTAGTGACTTGCAAGAAGAGATCTATGCCACAAAGCAGGGAAATAGATCTATAGATGCCTACTATACTCATTTGAAGGGATTATGGCAAGAATTTGAGAACTACAGACCTTTCATCACTTGCCCAAGTCAATGTGATTCTGTCCTATACAATCTTGTTAAGTCATATAGAGAAAAAGACTATGTGACTAGATTTTTGAAGGGGCTTAATGATCAATATGCTGCTGTTAGATCTCAGATTATGCTTATGGACCCATTGCCCACCATAAATAAAGCCTTCTCTCTTCTTATGCAGCAAGAAAGGCAGATGATGGGGATTGGAGACAATTTAGATGATGCCAAGGTCTTGGTCAACACTTCCAATGAGATGACCAGCAAGAACAAAGTCAGAGACAAATCCTTTGGAACTTCAAGCAATTTTGGCTCAAGCAAAGGTTATCGTTACACTGGTGGCAAGGGGAGAGGTTCCATTAAGGTTTGCTCCTTTTGCAACAAGAATGGACACACAGTGGATACCTGCTACAAGAAACATTGGTTTCCCCCTCACTTCAAGAAAAACAGTGTCAACAATGTTATTGCATCTGGTGAGGATGATGATGAATGTTGCAAGGAAACACTGGGTGGCTTCACTGCAGAGCAACATAACACTATCATGGCTATGATCAAGAGTCCTTCTAATCATCAGGTGAACCAATTAACCATTCAAAACAATGATGGTGAATCTTCCAGCCCAGGTAACACACATATTGCCCCCTGCCCCATGAAAACCAAAGATTGGATTCTGGACACAAGAGCCACTGATCATGTGTGCTTCTGCCTCTCATAATTTCAGTCTTTTAGAAACATTGACCCTATTAAGATAAGGCTGCCTAATGGAAATGAGGTTGTGAGTAACATTGCTGGAACCATTTTATTTTCGAAAGATCTCTACTTAAGCAATGTGCTCTACATACCCAATTTTACATTCAACCTTATCTCTGTTTCAAAACTCACCTCTGCCTTGAATTGCAAGCTGACCTTCACCAACTCCAAATGTGTGATGCAGGAGGAATCCACATTGAGGATGATTGGTGCAGCTGATGCAAGGGGAGGATTATACACCATCACTGCAAATGATTTGTCTTTTGGTTTGAGCAACTTTGTTAACAACATCAATAAGGATAGAATAGATACTTCCAATGATGACTTATGGCATAAAAGGTTTGGTCATCCTTCTAATTCCAAACTTGCTATGTTAAATAAAGTGTATTCTTTCATTCATGCTAGAAAAGAAAGAAAACCTTGTGATGTTTGTCATTATGCTAGACAAAAAAGACTTAACTTTCAAAATAGCAAAACCAAATCTAATCATGTTTTTGACCTTATACACATAGATATCTGGGGACCTATATCTATCCCTTATATTCTAGGACATAGATATTTCCTCACTGTTGTTGATGATAAATCTAGGCATACTTGGCTCTTTTTCATGAAAACCAAGTCTAAGGCTGCCATTCTTGTGCAGTCCTTTATCAACTTAGATGATACTCAATTTGGCAAGAAAATCAAGACTATCAGATCTGATAATGGACCTGAATTCAATCTAAAAACTTTTTATAATGAAAAAGGGATTGTGCATCAAACCAGTTGTGTTGAAACCCCTCAACAAAATGGGATTGTTGAGAGAAAACACCAACACATACTGGGAGTGACTAGAGCACTCATGTATCAATCTTCACTTCCCAAATGTTTCTGGAATTTTGGAGCGTCTCATGATGTCTACTTAATTAATAGGCAACCCTCTCTTTTCTTGAATAAGAAGTCTCCTTATGAGATCCTGTATAATCATGAACCCAACTTCATTGACCTCAAAGTCTTTGGATGTCTTTGTTATGCTTCCACCATAACTAACAAAAGGAAGAAATTGGACCCTAGAGCAAGAAAGTGTGTCTTTCTTGGCTTTAAACATGGTGTTAAAGGGTATATAATGTTTGATTGTAATAACAAAGAGATTTTCTTATCTAGGGATGTTAGTTTTTATGAAAGGGTTTTTCCTTTTGATAGTGGAGCTGATCCTCACAAGCATTGCATAGATGTCTCCTTGCCTACTTCATCCTTCAATATTGAGGATCATTTTCTTGACCATAGTGAACATAGCATGCTTAGTCAGAATGAACATAATGATCTCATTGACATTGAGCCTAATAATCAGCTCAATCATAGTGACCATTCTGAGATTGATGAAGAAGATAACCAGGGTTGTATGACCAACAGTGATGAGAACAGGATTAGAAGGTCTTCTAGGATTAGAGGCATTCCCAATTACCTAAAAGACTATAATTGCACCTTAGGCAACATTGACTCTCAAAACAGTGACATCAAAGTCAAGTATCCTTTATCCCAAGTCTTATCCTATGAGAGACTTTCCAATGAGCATAGAAATTATACTATGGCTATAAGCACCATCACTGAGCCTAATAATTATCATGAAGCCATTAAGGACCAACATTGGGTTGATGCCATCAACATTGAATTAGAGGCCTTAAAAAGGAACAATACTTGAACCTTGACCAAACTGCCTGATAATAAGAAAGCTATAGGGTGCAAATGGGTTTTTAAGGTTAAGCATCAAGCTGATGGAAGCATTGAGAGATATAAGGCTAGGCTTGTTGCTAAGGGTTACACTCAAACTACTGGGATTGATTACTTAGACACTTTCAGTCCTGTTGTCAAAACCACAACCATAAGAACCATCATAGCCTTGGCTTCCATCAAAGGATGGCATTTACATCAACTTGATGTTAACACTGCCTTTTTGCATGGTGACTTAATTGAGGAAGTCTATATGAAGCCACCTCTTGGGCTTGAAATGCCTAATGATTCTCTTGTGTGTAAATTGGAAAAAATCTCTCTATGGCTTAAAACAAGCTAGTAGGCAATGGAATGCCAAACTAAGCACTGTTCTGATTCAACTTAGTTACATTCAATCTAAGGCTCATTACTCATTGTTCACCAAGATAAATGACCAAAATTATACTGTTATTCTTGTCTATGTTGATGATCTTGTGATTGCAGGGGATAGTATTGATGAGATTCAAACAGTAAAGCATCTTCTTGACAAAAAATTTAGCATCAAGGATCTTGGTACTCTTAAATTCTTCCTTGGCATAGAGGTTGCTAGAAACAATAAGGGTATAAGCATTTGTCAAAGAAAGTATGCTCTTGATTTACTTCAAGATTCTGGTCTTATGGCTAGCAAGCCTTGTTCCTGTCTTATGGACAGTAGCATCAAATTAAGTAGTGATTCTGGTTCTGTTTGTACTAATATCACTGCATATAGAAGGCTAATAGGTAGATTGATTTACTTAACCCATACTAGGCCATACATAAGCTTCCTTGTTGGGCACCTAAGCCAATTCTTGGCTGCCCCTAGAATGGATCATTTCAAAGCAGCCTTAAGAATCCTAAGGTATATCAAAAGTGCTCCAGGAAGAGGATTGTTCTTTCCTGCTAAAACCAGCACTCAAGTCAAAGGCTTTAGTGATGCAGACTGGGCTTCTTGTTTGGATACAAGGAGATCTGTGAGTGGCTTCTGCTTTTTCCTTGGAGAGTCCTTAATTACTTGGAAAAGCAAAAGACAGAGGACTGTCTCTAGGTCCTCTGCTGAGGCAGAATACAGAGCCTTGGCTTTAGCTGGATGTGAGGCACAATGGTTGGTTTATTTGTTGGCTGATTTACATTTGAATCATGTAGGACCTATTATCTTGTATTGTGATAATCAATATGCTTTATATATTGCTGCTAATCCTGCTTTCCATGAAAGGACCAAGCATACTGAAATAGACTGTCATTCAATAAGGGACAAGGTCTTAAATGGTGTTGATCACTTGCTGCCTGTATCCAGCAATGAACAAGTTGCTGATGTTTTCACCAAAAATCAGTCCCCTAGGGTTTTCAAGAGCAATATTTCCAAGCTTGGTTTGTGTGATATACACACACCAGCTTGTGGGGGGATATTAAATATGAACCATTCTTATGCTTTCAACTTGTGCAGGATAAGTCAAGGAGAATTGAAGTTGGTGCCTGACTCAAGCATGTTGAACCTAGTTGACTTAGACATGGTGCATCAGGCTGACCTGCCAAGCAGAGTCAGAATGCTGGACCTGGCTGAATCAGATGAGAATCAGAGGCACCAGAGGCCAGGCGTGGCGCACCAGAGGCCAGGCATGGCGCACCAGATACAACAGAGGCCAGGCGTGGCACACCAGAGGCCAGGCGTGGCGCACCAGAGGCCAGGCGTGGCGCACCAGAGGCACCAGAGGCCAGGCGTGGCACACCAGAGGCCAGGCATGGCGCACCAGAGGCACTAGAGGCCAGGCGTGGCGCACTAGAGGCCAGGCGTGGCGCACCAGAGGCAAGGCGTGCCAGGCCAATCTTGGTCATATTATTTGACTTTGGCACAGGACGTTGGCATACATAAAGCAAGTAAATTTTACACTCCTTGGGTTATTAATGAAGAGCATGGAGGTGAGCTTGGTGATATTATGAGGATTAAAGAAAGCCACAATCAAAACATGTGTAAAAGTGAATTTTACCCAAGAATGTATTCAAGAGAGGCTACTTGTATTATGAGTGTTTTCCTTTTCTGTTTTTTCTGTTATCTAGTATGGTTAGGAGTTTGTTAAGTGTCTAGTTTTGTATTTAAGGCACTGCCTTGAACTCTTGTAAAATTATCCATTCTTCAATATACTTTTTGTTATGCTTTAAAGCTTTGTTTTCTTCTTTCCTTTTTGCCAAGCAATATCAAGCAAAACAATCATGGGATCACCATTTCTAAGAATGTGATCGCCAGTCAGGTGTCTTCCTTTAGGAACTTTACTGCTCTGCACCTGATTGAGGGCGGCCGTGGCAGCATTGGCAGCCGTAATTATGGCGATTGGCGGGAGATTGGTGACGACGGGGGAGGAGGGTTGGGGCGGGGCACTGAGGAGGGCCATGAGACGGGCGCCAACATTGGGGTTGGAAGGAGAGGAGATGGGTTGGGGCTGGAGAGGGGGAATGGGGAAAGAGAGGGAGCGGTGGTGTTGCTGTTGGTGTGGTTGTTGGAGGTGAATTGGGAACTGGTGGTGGTTGTAGGAAGGGAGGAAGTGAGTGTGGAAGGGGGAGGCGGAGAAGGCCGTGGGTGGAGGGTAGGAGGAGGAGGAAGAAGGAGGGAATAGGAGATTGCTATGGTTTGGAATATGACTTGAATTTGGGTTTGTGGTATTGAAGAAGGAATGCATATCGAAGGGTGGTTGCGGTGATGGTGGTTGTTGTAACGGTGGTGGTTGGTGGGGGTTTCCGGGGGAAGCCATCATTAGAAAGAATTGAATGTGGAGAGTTTGGGAATTAATTCAATCTGATGAATTTGGGCGATTTGATTTGAGCAGGAATTGCAGATAGAAGAAGGAACTGAGTATGTGCTGAGAGAGTGAGATCGGAAGATGAAGGGACTTGAAACTTCATAGTAACACAGCGAGCACAACACATGCAAGAGGTTTCTAATTTTCTTATATCATAATAAATACTCCCGCGTTTATATAATTTGGGTTTTGGGACTAGAACTCTTCTCGGTGACATAATTAATTTTTTTAAGAAAAAAGTGATTTGGGAAACTTAGTCACCACTATCCAAATAATCATCTTAGCTGGTAGGTGAGTCTCACTTGTTTTAAGTAGAGATGTCAAAACGGGCTACCAAAACGGATTTGAACTAGCCCATATCAAATCTAAACTTATTCGGATCAGACTAAAAAGTTCGGATATAAATTATGTATATCAAATTTGTTGATGCAGAAGCTTACAAGCTTCTTGTTCTGCAGCTTGTGCGTGAAAAAGAAAAGAAAATGAAAGTAATCAGAGAGAGATAGAAACACGTGAGAAAATATTAAAATGGAATTTGTTAGTTTCCAACTAACACTTCAAACTGAACTTTGCATTTTTTTTGTTTACATCTAACTATACTTAAAACTAAGTACATGAATGAATGCTTATTACAAATGCTAAAGCCCACATACAAGCTCCAATACATCAAGCTCTATGAATTACCATCATTCAACAAAATTGTAGCTCAAACCCGTTCTGAGTGGGTTGTGGTTTGTGACGGGTCGGCCCGCATTATATAAAAATTTATTTAAATTTTAACATATTTAATATCTACCTTATTATATACTAGCGTGTTGACAGATACTGTTGTTTTCCTATCGTTTTTAATGTGTAGTGTACTTATAATAAATGGTTAATGTAGTAAATTGTGTTAAATATTGTAATTTGCAATTGAATATATTTGATTGAGCTAATTATTTAATCTTAATGAAGAGATGCATATACAATTGTGCTCATAAGGAATAGTTTGAGATGAATTCTTTTTACTTCATGTAATTCTACAAAATTGGTTGGCTTGCTCAGAATTTGATGACGTATTAATTTTATTATTCTATTCATTCATTCAAAGTCAAAGGTTTAACATGTGTTTTTTCATCAATTTTTATGATGTCCTTTTGTTATTTTTCAATGTTACTTTAACACTAAGGATAAAGAATTAAAGCAATTACTTCAGAATTTTTTTATGAGATGACATGAAGTATTAGATAATTTGTATATTAATATACACATGATTTATGATAAAAGTTGTCAAAAACTGATATTAAATCATTAAATTGATTCTTCAATAAATTTGTTAATCTAGAAGTTAACATACATTTTCAATAATTTGTTTTATGATTACATATTTATACAATTATGTTGTTGCAGTATATGATTACATTTAGAAGCCTAATGCAGTAAGATTAAACGATCAATTTCCATGAGATTATTGGCTTACTCCATGACCATTAGTGTAATAATAATGTGGCTTACTCCATGACCATCTCTGTATTGACGTACTGATATATACTTAATCCGGATTATTGCCAGTATATGTTAAAATAGACTATTAGAAGCATGATAAAATTAGACTCTACTACGTGAAACTAATGAGCTATATGTTAAATGATTGTGAATAAGAATATTTTCTTAGTCTTACACCATGTAAGGTTTTTTTAGAATCATTGATATCACTACAATTGAACTTCTTTGAATATATCAAAGAAGAAAGTTTGATAGTCTAACTTGGGAAACAACGTTGGAGTTTTCCCTTGCATCAGAGCAACAATTGTAGACTCATAACATATGCCAATAAATACCATAGCAAGAGCATTTGATACTGCAAAACTGTGTACTTCAACGATTCTGCCAATTCCAATAATAAGCAAGAAAAAATTTGAGTTATCACTATACCATTGAATATATTCAATTCAACCAATTTTTTAATATTAAACTTCACACAGACCTACATGGTAGTGCAATATATAATTACACATGTATAAGAAAAAATAAGTTGCAACGTAATAAAAAATTATTTATGCCGGTATGTGCTCAATTTGTGTACAATGTACTTTAGCATGGTCACTTGTACAAAGTTCAACTACCAACCAAAGAGCTTGTATACAACCTACATTATAAAATCTAGCTTACAATTCTACACTGTAGAGATTCTTGTTTTTCAAATTGAGTACATACCTCATAATCAGATTTCAACATGTTGTGGCGTAGCATGGATATTACTTTGTCCTTTTCTCACTTGAATGATAATGCTCCATGTTCTAGTGAACCATTAATCTTCTAAAACATGAATCCATGTTGAAAGGAGTTAGAACAAAAGCATCATCTTCAAATTGCAAAGTTATGATGATGGGAAAAAAGATTTGGTCCCCTTTTACTTTGGTAATGTCTTTGATTCTGCTGTGATATCAACAAAATGGAACATCAAAAGAAGTAATGGTAATTGATAACAAATTATATAGCAGTGCTACTTCCACTTAGTTTGTAAAGTCTTTCAATTTACCAATAGTGTATAATTCCTATGCACATTGGTAAAATGACTTCTATATATGTAATTATAAAATTGAAATACATCTATCATAAATAGGTCATAACATTGATCATATGACACATAAATATTATATTACAACTTTGATGATCTTATTAGAGTCATCATTTCTTTTATAGAGGAACATATATAACCTTCAAGTAAGGATACACTAACACATGAGATATATCAGTTATCACATTTTTTCTCTTTTAATTTAAAATTGCTGAAGTGGGAATAACTTTTATGAATGCATCATTCCACGTTTAATGTTCATAGTGACAGGCAAACAATTTTTTCGAAGTAAGAGACAATTTTTATTAGATAGGTAGAATTTGTTGCATCATTCTGTGTTTTTTTGGATAAAAAATCTCAGATACATGATACCCAAATAATAACCCAAAACATTTATATAGTTCAAACACCCCATAGTAGCATAAATTCTCTGTTATTTTTAATTTGATTAAGAGCCCATTTGTTTGAGAAACTTTTAACATCCTCACAAAACACATGTTTGGCAAAATCATTTTTCGTGAATCACTTTTTTGAGAATTCTAAACAAACAGGCCCAAAAATTACATGATATTGTGAATAGAAGCCGCAAGTGTTGTAGCATCAATATCAATACCAATGGAGACTTCACTTTTCCAATTCTCTTCATTTTCGCCTCCATTATCTTCATCATCTTCTTCTTCATTCCTTTTCCTCCATAAAAAACACTCCTTTCGATTCACTATTGTCAAACACCCAAACAACTTCTCTATCCGTGCTTCATCATCATCCGGAGATTCTGGTTTGTTCACTCTCTCTTTTTTCAAATTCTGAGGATACCCTTTTCAACTTCATCTTTCAAAGTTCATTTTTTTAATCTCATTTGCTTACCTGATATATATGACTATGATGGCAGTTAGAGATGATAGTAATAAATGGAAATAAGAAATTGTGAAAGAGAAAAATAGGGAAAGAGAAAAGCTATCAAAACAAAAGTAATATATGTATTGACTTAATAGAATAGAAATGTTATCAAAACAAAAGTAATAAAGAAGCACCAATAGCAGTTTTTTTTTTTTTTGCAGATTTGGGTGTGGCGAGATAAGGTGGAAGTTACGTGATAAAGAGACCAAATTTGAAATATCAATTACTCCATCACAATTAACAATATAATTTAGATGGATCAATTTTACTTTGGAGAATGTGGAAGTTATTTAACATAAAGAAAGCCTAAAATTGGAATATAAAAAAATTACTCCATTGATGGCAGTTACAAATTTTTTTTTCCTTTATCTATTTGCATAGATAATAAAATGCTTAAATTTATTTATAATATAAGAGTGGGTTAGCAGTTTCAATTGCAGTTGAAACTAAAACTCTTTAATTGCGGTATAAACTTATATATACTACTCTAAATTCAATCAATTTTTTTATACTTTTTATTTCTTACTTAAAAACTTAAACAAAAATATTACTTCATCTTTTTCTCACATATGTTTATATATATTTACATTGCTCACATTCTTATATTTACACTTACACTGTTACATTTATGGTACATAAATTAGGGGTATCTTTATATACTTTTTATATCCATCATTTATTTTTTAAGTTAAACAATAAATATATTTATTTACATTCTCTTCCATTAAAATATGGCACCTCTCCTATTTCTTTTGGGGAATTGTAAATATAATATATGTTCTAACATTACATTAGAAAATAAGTAATGTTCTTAAATTCAAGAAATAATTTTATATTTATGGTCCTTATTTTTAATTAAGTAATGTTCTTAAATTCAACTTTTAGGAATGTATTAAAACTATGTATTTCCTATATAATAATGTCCAAGTGGTAAGTTGTTATAAGGAATATACATGTAATTAAATGTGCTATAAGGTGTTATATAACACCCCAAATTTTAAGTCTTTAAAATTATAGTATTAGTCCTCGGATCCTCGCTTGAGCGGGAGAGGTTCACCTGAGAGGGTGAAATCCTGGGCTATACTGGAGGATTCTCCCCTGAGCGAGAGATATCTCGCCTGAGCGAGAAATGGCATTTGGGGCTGGTTGACACTGTGAGATTCTCGCTTGAGCGAGAATCCCTTGCTTGAGCGAGAGGGTCAGAGTTGAGTTTTTAAAATGGGCGGGATTTTCTCGTTTGAGCGAGAGAAAGCTCGCTTAAGCGAGAACCCGACGAGAACATTAAATGAGGGAAACCCCAAACACATTTTAGGTTAAGAATTGAAGAGAGGTGAGAGAAGAGAGCATTCCCAAGGTCTAGGAGCTTTGATTCTTGTTCAAGAGCTTGAGAAGAGGTAAAACTCTCTATCCTAACTCTCTTCTTCCCTTGAGAACCCATTTTTGGTATTATGGGTCTCTTCTCAAAATTTGAAAAACCATGGAAACTCTCTCTTTCGAGTTATGGTTCATTTTATGTCGTTTGTACCTTGTAAACTCTTGGTTTTGAGTTAGTATTCCAAGAATGGGAAGAGGTTTGTGGGTTGACTCATGGAAACCCAAAACCCTAGAGAGAGAAAATGAGGTTAAAGAGGAAAGATGGGTGAAATGCTAGAGGTAGAAGATGAGTTGTTTTACAATGTTAAAATATGAGATGATATGTATGTTTTAGATTGTTGAAAACTCTTAATGAAAGTAGTATAGAACTATTGAGAACATGATAAATATCTTGTACGTTTAAATGATGCAATATAAGTTATTTATTTGTTATTTGGAATGAATGACTAACATTGTGTTATGTGGTGGGAATGAGGAAAGATCCTAAGTTTGGAGGTGGTGCCGGTGGAACTTGCGAAGTCACTAAAAACCAAACTCAACACTCACCGAGGTAAGGATAAGTCTTTAATTTATGCATTATGTGGAAAATGCGTGGACTTTCTGTTATGGATGATGAATAAAATGTGAATCACTTAATCATTATGAACATATATGGGTATGTTGATAATGGTTAGAAATGAGTTTAAGGTTTACTTATTGGGGGAGTACCAATGGAAATAAGACTCGGAATGAAGTAATAATTGTAAGTCACTCTGTAGTTACAAGCATATATGTTATGTTGTAATGATGTCGGGTGCATTTATTGACTATATATTGGGGGAGTACCAATGGAAATAAGACTCGAAACTTATTGGAGGAGTACCAATGGAAATAAGACTCGAAACTTATTGGGGGAGTACCAATGGAAATAAGACTCGAAATATACTGACATAAATGGTAAATCACTTAGTCACTACAAATATATATGGGTATGTTTGTAGTGATGATGGGTGTATTTATGGTTTATGTATTGGTGGAGTGCCAATGAAAATAAAACTCGTTTTAGCCGACCAGAATGGGTTAGTGACTCTAGCTCGAGTTATGTAGATTGGTTTTCCAAAAGTATAGATGACGAAAAAGGTTTTTAAGAGTGTTTAAATTATATCACTGTGAAAACTATTAAATGTGGATTTACTGACATTGAGTTTTATTGAATTAATGACTTATTCCTTTGCGTTGTTTGTGCATGGTAAATGTTAATCCCATTGCAGGTAGGTGGACGGAGAAGGATGATTTTGAGTAGGGGATTAGAGATTTTTGTTTTTAATGTCTGTTATTACATTCTTTTGTAACCGTAATTGATTGTAATTGAAGTAACTAATGGTACTATGAATCCTATTTTTGTGTATGATACTGAACAGGGAGACTAGTAACTCGGGATATATGTAGCTATGGGTGTTTTGGAAACCCATAGCTAATTGTATGCGGTAGTTACTAGGTTATATTAATGAATTATGTTTTTCTGCTATCGAATGTTGTATGTTACTTATGGTTCAAAGATAGGGTGTGAGGATGATGTGAGACTTTTAAAATAAATTTAATCACTCGGTAATTATGATTGATTGTTAAATGTATGGAATTGGATTAAATAAGGAAAAATTTTCAAGGGTAGAATTTCGGGTCGTTACAATATGGTATCAGAGCATAGTTAATCCTGCGACCTAGGGTATGGCCTTGCATGCTTCTTTGTATCCTTATGTGTTGCAGTTGTTTGAATGATGCTAAATGTTAAGTGTTGTGTGCACTATATTTATACAATTCGCTTACTAACAATTGAGTGAGTACAAGTGATCATGGCAAGAAGAGGAAGAGGAAGAGGGGCGAGTCAGAACGTCCCAAATGATTTGTTAGCTCAAATGGTGGCGGCGCTACAACAGGTCAATGCGAACTTGCACAATCTAAACCAGAACCCGGCACCAAGTCTGAGTGCACATCCACTAGTTCCACTAGGACCGGCGGAATATCGGGGCTTAGATGAGTTCTGCAGGAGGAACTGAGTGATTTGCTCCTGAAGCTGCCATCGAATGGATCCAAGGGTTAGAGCGGATCTTCAGAGCCATGAACTGCACTGAGGCTCAGAAAATCACCTAGGCTACTTACATGGTGGTGATTTTGCACACTCCTTTGTATCCATTGACTGCGTGGACCGACTGAATTTACAAACTGAGTCGTTGCCTTACGGCTTGGTCGTATCCACCCCAACTGATGTGCCTGTGGTGGTGTCGACAGTTGTGTCACGGTGTCCGGTGGTGATAAACGGTAGGGATTTTACCGTGGATTTAATCTGCTTACCACTATCCTAGTTAGATTTGATTTTGGGGATGCACTAGTTGTCAGAAAATCATGTGGTGCTTAATTGTGCTGATAAGACCGTGACGTTTGGAAATCCAGATGGGATTTCGGAGAGAGTCAGTTGTATGGGGCCGATGTCGGCAAAAGAAGTCAGGACTTCCTGTAAGGAGGGAGGGACCGTGTTCATGTTGTTGGTGTCCCTCGAAGGTATTGAGAAGTCCAAGGTTGAGGACATTCTCATAGTTCGTGAGTTTCCGGAAGTCTTTCCTGGTGATATTCCGGAATTACCTCCCGTGAGAGAAGTTGAATTCTCCATTGATTTAGTGCCGGGAACGGGACCCATCTCTATAGCTCCTTATAGAATGGCTCCGTTAGAGTTAACTGAGCTGAAAAAGCAGGTTGAGGAATTGTTGGCTAAGAAATTTATTCGCCCAAGTGTCTCGCCGTGGGGCGCACCTGTTTTGCTAGTTAAGAAAAAGGACGGTAGTATGCGATTGTGTACCGACTATAGGCAGTTGAACAAGGTTACGATTAAGAACAAATACCCATTGCCTCGGATTGATGACTTGATGGATCAGTTGAGAGGGGCGGTAGTGTTTTCTAAAATTGATCTTCGATCGGGCTACCATCAACTTCGGTTGAAAACCGATGACATTCCAAAGACTGCTTTTAGGACAAGGTATGGACATTTCGAGTATTTGGTCATGCCTTTTGGCGTAACAAATGCTCCAGCAATATTTACCGACTACATGAATCGGATTTTCCATTCGTATTTGGATTCATTTGTAGTGGTATTTATTGATGACATTTTTGTTTACTCCAAAAGCCGAGAGGAACATGCAGAGCACCTGAGGATTGTTTTAGAACTCCTGAGTAAAAACCAGCTGTATGCGAAATTTTCTAAGTGTGATTTCTGGTTGGAGTCGGTGAATTTTCTTGGGCACATGATAACCAAGGAAGGGGTAGCTGTGGATCCTTCAAAGGTGGAAGCGGTTACGGAATGGGCCGTGCCTAAGTCGGTTACTGAATTCAGTAGCTTCCTGGGTTTGTCAGGCTATTATCGGAAATTCATAGAGGGATTTTCGAAGTTGGCACTACCATTGACTAAGCTCACTAGGAAAGGAGAACCGTTTGTGTGGACACTTCGTTGCGAAGGGAGCTTTCACGAGTTGAAACAAAGGTTGACTACGGCGCCCGTGTTGCTTCTTCCGTGTACGGATAAGGATTTCAGTGTGTATTGTGATGCTTCCAAGCAAGGTTTGGGTTGTGTCCTGATGCAAGAGGGAAAGGTGGTTTCCTATGCTTCTCGTCAGTTGAGAACACACGAGCAGAACTACCCTACGCATGATTTAGAATTGGCAGCAGTGGTCTTCGCTTTGAAATATCTGTTCGATCAAAAAGAGCTGAATATGAGACAGAGGAGATGATGGAATTTTTAAAGGACTACGATTTTGGATTGTAGTACCATCCAGGGAAGGCTAATGTAGTAGCCGATGCAGTCAGTCTTTGCACATGTCAGCTTTGATGATTAAGGAGGGGAAGCTGATAGAGGAGTTCAGGGATATGAACCTAGACGTCCAGATGAGACCCCACAGTATGATATTAGGTATGTTGATGGTAACGAATGAACTCTTTGATCGGATCCGAGTACTGCAAGTTGGAGATATTGAGTTGATGGACAAACGGGATTTGATGATGAGTGGAAAGGAGACCGACTTTGTAACGGACTCCAGTGGGATGATGCGTTACAAGGGGAGAGTGTGTGTGCCTCGTGATGAAGGGCTACAGAATAGTATTTTGGAGGAGTCTCATAAGAGTAAGATGAGCTTTCACCCAGGAACAACGAAAAATGTACCAAGACTTGAAGAAATTGTTTTGGTGGTCTGGATTGAAGAGAGACGTGGCGTCATATGTTTCGAGTTGTCTAATATGGCAGAAAGCAAAAATTGAGCATCAACGACCGGCGGGGGAGTTACAAACCCTAGAAATTCCCGTTTGGAAATGGGATAGTATATCCATGGATTTTGTGTCTGGTTTTCCGAAGACTCAGAAGGGATATGATTCGATATGGGTGATCGTGGATCGGTTAACTAAATCTGCTCACTTTCTGCATATGAACATGAGGTACTCTTTGGAATGGTTAGCAGAACTGTATATCCGAGAAATTGTTCGCTTGCATGGAATACCATCAAGCATTGTGTCGGATAGGGACCGCCGTTTCACTTCGAACTTTTGGACTAGTTTGCAAACCGCTTTGGGGACTAAGTTGAAGCTGAGTTCAGCTTATCATCCACAAACAGACGGTCAATCGGAAAGGATGATACAATCATTGGAAGACCTTTTAAGAGCCTGTGTCTTAGAACAACCAGGGAGTTGGGATAGCATGTTACCTTTGATCGAATTTACCTACAACAATAGCTTTCATTCGAGTATCGGGATGGTACCTTATGAGGCGTTGTATGGTAGGAAGTGCCGAACTCTAGTGAGTTGGTTTGAAAATGTGGAGAACTTGATATTAGGACCCGAAGTGGTCTAGGAGACGACGGATGCGATCAAGAAAATCCGGGAGCATATGAGAATCGCCCAAAGTCGACAGAAGAGCTATTATGATAAGAGACGGAAACCTCTTGAATTTAACGAGGGAGATCAGGTTTTCATGAGGGTTGTTCCGACTACCAGTATCGGTAGAGTTTTGAAATCCCGTAAGCTGACTCCTCGATTTATTGGGCCTTATCAGATATTGAAGAGAATTGGGCCGGTAGCGTATCGTATTGCTTTACCTCCGTTGTTGTCCAATCTACATAATGTATTTCATGTGTCTCAGTTGAGGATATATGTTGGAGATCCATCTCATGTGGTTGAGTCTGATCAGATAGAGTTGAAGGATAATTTGACTTTTGCGACGTTGCCCGTGAGAATCATGGATACTAGTATAAAGAGATTGAGAGGCAAGGAGATTGCTCTGGTCAAGGTGTTGTGGAGCCAAGTGGACGAAGGAGACGCTACTTAGGAAGTTGAGCAAGAGATGAGGGAGGATTACTCTCATTTGTTCGAATCGAGGTATGTTTGATTTTCGGGGACGAAAATTCTTTTAAGAGGGGGAGGATTGTAACACCCCAAATTTTAAGTCTTTAAAATTATAGTATCAGTCCTCGGATCCTCACTTGAGCGAGAGATTCTCGCTTGAGCGAGAGAGGTTCACTTGGGAGGGTGAAATCCTGGGCTATACTGGAGGATTCTCGCATGAGCGAGAGATGTCTCGCCTGAGCGAGAAATGGCATTTGGGGCTGGTTGACACTGTGAGATTCTCGCTTGAGCGAGAATCCCTCGCTTGAGCGAGAGGGTCAGAGTTGAATTTTTAAAATGGGCGGGATTTTCTCGCTTGAGCGAGAGAAAGCTCGCTTAAGCGAGAACCCGACGAGAACATTAAATGAGGGAAACCCCAAACACATTTTAGGATAAGAATTGAAGAGAGGTGAGAGAAGAGAGCATTCCCAAGGTCTAGGAGCTTTGATTCTTGTTCAAGAGCTTGAGAAGAGGTAAAACTCTCTATCCTAACTCTCTTCTTCCCTTGAGAACCCATTTTTGGTATTATGGATCTCTTCTCAAAATGTGAAAAACCATGGAAACTCTCTCTTTCGAGTTATGGTTCATTTTATGTCGTTTGTACCTTGTAAACTCTTGGTTTTGAGTTAGTATTCCAAGAATGGAAATGGGTTTGTGGGTTGACTCATGGAAACCCAAAACCCTAGAGAGAGAAAATGAGGTTAGAGAGGAAAGATGGATGAAATGCTAGAGGTAGAAGATGAGTTGCTTTACAATGTTAAAATATGAGATGATATGTATGTTTTAGATGGTTAAAAACTCTTAATGAAAGTAGTTTAGAACTATTGAGAACATGATAAATATCTTTTACGTTTAAATGATGCAATATAAGTTATTTATTTGTTATTTGGAATGAATGACTAACATTGTGTTATGTGGTAGGAATGAGGAAAGATCCTAAGTTTGGAGGTGGTGCCGGTGGAACTTGCGAAGTCACCAAAAACCAAACTCAACACTCACTGAGGTAAGGATAAGTCTTTAATTTATGCATTATATGGAAAATGCGTGGACTTTCTGTTATGGATGATGGATAAATTGTGAATCACTTAATCATTATGAACATATATGGGTATGTTGATAATGGTTAGAAGTGAGTTTAAGGTTTACTTATTGAGGGAGTACCAATGGAAATAAGACTCGGAATGAAGTAATAATTGTAAGTCACTCTGTAGTTACAAGCATATATGTTATGTTGTAATGACGTCGGGTGCATTTATTGACTATTTATTGGGGGAGTACCTATGGAAATAAGACTCGTAACTTATTGGGGGAGTACCAATGGAAATAAGACTAGAAACTTATTGGGGGAGTACCAATGGAAATAAGACTCGAAACTTATTGGGGGAGTACCAATGGAAATAAGACTCGAAACATATTGGGGGAGTACCAATGGAAATAAGACTCGAAACTTATTGGGGGAGTACCAATGGAAATAGGACTTGAAACTTATTGGGGGAGTACCAATGGAAATAAGACTCGAAATATACTGACATAAATGGTAAATCACTTAGTCACTACAAATATATATGGGTATGTTTGTAGTGATGATGGGTGTATTTATGGTTTATGTATTGGTGGAGTGCCAATGAAAATAAAACTCGTTTTAGCCGACCAGAATGGGTTAGTGACTCTAGCTCGAGTTATGTAGCATGGTTTTCCAAAAGTATAGATGACGAAAAAGGTTTTTAAGAGTATTTAAATTATATCACTGTGAATTAATGACTTATTCCTTTGCGTTGTTTGTGCATGGTAAATGTTAATCCCATTGCAGGTAGGTGGACGGAGAAGGATGATTTTGAGTAGGGGATTAGAGACTTTTGTTTTTAATGTCTCTTATTACATTCTTTTGTAACCGTAATTGATTGTAATTGAAGTAACTAATGGTACTATGAATCCTATTTTTGTGTATGATACTGAAGAGGGAGACTAGTAACTCGGGATATATGTAGCTATGGGTGTTTTGGAAACCCATAGCTAATTGTATGCGGTGGTTACTAGGTGTATTAATGAATTATGTTTTTCTGCTATCGAATGTTGTATGTTACTTATGGTTCAAAGATAGGGTGTGAGGGTGATGTGAGACTTTTAAAATAAATTTAATCACTCGGTAATTATGATTGATTGTTAAATGTATGAAATTTGATTAAATAAGGAAAAAATTTCAAAGGTAGAATTTCGGGTTGTTACATGTTATATATAGTTTTTTTGTAAAATTATTAATTTAATGAGGGCAAATAAGGCAAAACACAAATTACACCATGGTGGTGGTTATTTTGTGTTTTGCCTTTATTAGTAGTATAGAAGTATAGATATATATCATATGATATTAATGTATAACTTTTTAACACACTTGTTATGCCCAATGCAACCAAACTTATAAATATAATTCATTGTGTTTGAGTTAAGACGTGATGTCAAGTTCGCGTATATAAATTTTAAAACAACACATTTATTAAATCCTTCATTTCCAATGAACTCTCACTCTTTAACAAAATATAATTTGTAACTTCATTTTAATATATCAATTTTTGGACAATATAAAATATAACATCATCTTGGTTTATAGTAATCGTAATATATACTCAAGTTCAGGATGAACTCTATATGTCAAAGTATATCTACCATTGTAATATATGATCATTATGTTTTACTATTTGTTTGAAGATCATTTGTATGCTTTTTATCAACACTTTCATTGTGAACTATTATGTTAAATTTGGTTGTGTTAAATTCTCTATTTTAAACAAGAGAAAATTACACTCACATCCCCTGAATTTTAGTGAAATTATACAAACCAACCCTCCATTTTTAACACCTACAAAAAAACCCCTAATTTATAAACATGCATTACACGGACCACCCCTGCATGAGAAATAAGTGTGATCTTTTAAACAAAAAAAGTTGATAAATGTAATTAAGTTAAACAAAATATGTATATTGTGGAAACATGTCCAAATAATATACGAGTCAACACATTTTCATTATTTTTTGTTCGTTATAATATAGTAATAGAGTGATTTAAATAATATCTTATTACAATTATTGATGTATTTTATAATAATAAAATAATAAAAATGTATTGACTTGTATACTATTTTGACATGTCTCTACAATATATCATTTTTTTTAACTTCATTACATTTATCATTCATTTTTATGTAAAAATTACACTTATTTCACATGCATGGATAGTTAGTGTAATGTATGTATGTAAATCAGGGTTTTTTTTGTAGGGGCAAAAAACGGAGGGGTGATCTGTGTAATTTCATTAAAACTCAGGGGGTGTCAGTGTAATTAACTCTTTGTTGTAAAAAATATTTTCTTTATTATGTTTTTGTTGTAGAAGTTAAATCTAATTAAATACATAATTAAGAAAGGAAAAGTGATATTTATATGGTTTAATTTATTCTCATTTGATTTGATACACTATTTTGCTATTATGCTGAAAAGGATATTATATAAAATATGAAAAATATGATAATGTTTAACTTTACAAAATTATTGCAATTTATAACACAATATATATTCTCTACTTTTTATTATAAGTTATTTTGTAAAATATTTTCCACCTAAGGCTAATTAGCAAGTCAAAGGTCCCAAAAAAATAAAATAAATAAAAGAAAACGGGTAGCCCGAACCTGCCCGGGTAAGCCCGGCCCGAGTCAGATTTTAATATAGTTTGGCCAGACCGAGCTAAAAAGCATGCATTCAATGAAAAATACCTAATATGATACCCAAGCCCTATAAATTTATGGGCATTAGCAGGTCGTCCCGATCGGGGCCGCCCATTTTGACACCTCTAGTTCTAAGTATGATGGAAATATGTGAAATCAGTTATTTAAGGTATATGGCTTATCCTAAATTAAGTATAGTGACATCCCGGTAGGGATGAAAATATGTACTTAGATTTGTAGGTACCAACATATAATACTCAGACTTGCAGGTACCCACAATAGAGAAGAGGATACTAGTTGAAAAGACTTAACAATGTTAAAGTATTATTAGTGGTGAGATAAAAAAATTATATGTGTTCAAGTATAATTGGTCATTAGTACCACTTGTACATAAGGTATTGTACTGAAGTTTTGTCCTAAAAATATCTTCTTCCATAAAGTAGAATCCGCTTAGAAAAACATGAATCTCTCTTTTTTATTCTCTCATCCTTTCGTTTTTTCTCTAATCCATGGAAAGCAAAAAAAACATGAGATATTAAGATTTTAAATGTACTTTACCCTTATAAGATATGGTTACAAATTTGTAATAACAATTATTCATTCATTCATTTCATGTTCCACTTCATATAACCCAATAATATTAAGATTAAATATTTAGAGGAAAAATACATTAACAATAATTGTAATCACCACATTCTATGTCAACAATGTTAAACATATTTTTTCTTTTCAAATTTCAATAAAAATGACGGTAAAATGATAAAACCAAATCATTCTAACTTACCCACCTTCACATTTTTTTTTCAATCATATGATACCTAGCCCAATCGTGCAAGTCATGTGTGTTTAGCCATGAAGATTCATTGAACCTAAACTTAGATTTTACATGATAAGTTACTTTATCTTTTATTTTTGTTTTCCTATTTTTGTAGAGCCCATTTTGGCCACCTACAAATCTATATGTATTTCGAATTCATTGATGAAAAAATAAGTTTAATTTTGGAGTAAAAATCTTTGCATTAGTCGAGTGAATCTCCTAAGCATACTTGGTCGAGCCAAGACTTGAACCACATTGTGGTGCCCTAACCTTTTTCTCATCAATGATCTTTCCTTGTGGTGAACCACATTGGCTTATCAAGCAATCTTTCTTGTGGTACCATCATGTTCAACCTTAAGTATCTTCTTATACACAAACCCTACTACACATCAACCACATACACAAACTTTGGCCACCAACTAACCCAACACTTAAGCCGAGCCAAATACCCAGCCCACACGACATACACGAGCCAACACCTAACCAAATTCACCAAACCGAACCTACACTTAAACCAAACACCAAACCACACAAATCAACCTACCCTAAACCGAATCTAAACCATATTCCACACCAAATTGTGAGAACACACTTAAAGCCAAGTCTAATTTTGCGAGTGAAAGTGCTATCAACCAAGATAAATCAGCTTAGGTCGAACCACCCTCATGGAGGTTCACATCAGGTGTTATCAGAGCCACCTTCTTGCTTGAAAGCCACAACAATGTTAGATTAGGAGGATAATCATCCACCCTTGTCCCTAAGGACGACATCTCTATATGCCATGACGAACACTCAGTTCCAAGCCCTTCAAAGACAAATGGAACAAATGAGGGTCCATGTGGAAAGGCGAATTGGTGGTCACTTTAGTGACGATGGGCATGAAATGAGAAGGAGGCGTATGAGGGAAATGCATGAATAAGGTGATACGGGGGAATGAGATCATGGAGAAATGAGGCGTAAGGAAACTCATTTGGAGGTTATAAAGGTAAAAGTTCATTCCTTTATGAGATTGAACAACCTGGAGGCATATTTGGAGTGAGAACTCAAAATGGAGCAAGTTTTTGAGTTCCATAACTATACAAAGGGAAATAAAATAAGGGTGGTAGCTTCAAAGTTTAAAGAGTATGTCATGTGTCATAGGATCAGTACTAGAAAGATCGGAGAAGATGTCGAGTGAAACTCATAGATACTTGGGATAAGACAAAGGCAAAAATGAGAAGGAGGTTTGTGTCGAGTTCCTATCAAAGGGATTTTCACAACAAACTTTAGAGACTAGCTCAAGGAGCCATGTGTAAACCCAAATTTTATTTTCCTAAGTGTGGTGAAAATTCTGGGAATCTGGGGCATACTGGGTGTTTCTCGCTTGAGCGAGAGGGCCTCGCCCAAACGAGAGGCTCAATATCTGCTCCTAGGATTTCCTTCGATTCTCGCCTGGGCGAGGGAGAGGGTGTTAACACTGGAGGATCCTCGCTTGAGCAGGAATCCCTCGCTTGAGCGAGAGCGTTAGATCTGAGTGTTTAAAATTGGAGGGATTTTCTCGCTCGAGCGAGAAAAGGCTCGCTTGAGCGAGAACCCGACGCTGAAACTTTAAAATAGAAACCCTCAAACACATTTAGGGTTAGAACTTGAGAGAGAAGGAGACGATTTTGGGAGCAAAGATTCATGGGAATCCACTAGAAGCTTGAGAATAGGTAAATCGCTTGATTCTAACTCTCTTTCTCCCTTTCAAACTCGTTTTGGGTGTATGGGATCTCTTCTCAAAATGTGAGAAACCATGGAAACTCTTCCTTTTGATTTGTGGTTCGTTTTATTTAGTTTCTCTCTTGTAAACTCTTGGGTTAGAGTTGATATTCGAAGAATGAGAAGGTTTTGTGGGTTGATTCATGAAAACCCCCAAAATCCCCAAAATGGAAATGTGGTTAAAGAGGAAAATGGGTGAAATGGTAGATGTAGAAGATGAGTATGTGTTCTAATGTAAAAGTGGAAGATGAATATGTATGTTTTATATTGAAAACTTCTAATGAAAGTGGTTTTGGAAACATTGAAAATGTATGAATCTTTTGTATGGTTGAAGATGAATTATGAGTTGTTTATATGTTGTTGTGAATAAATTACTGACTTTGTTGTTGTTTGGTGGGGATGAGGAAAGATCCTAAGGTTGGAGGAGGTAGCGAAGGGACTTGCAAAGTTACCCCAAACCAACTCCGACACTCACCGAGGTAAGGAGAAGTAGTTAATTGTATATGATGATAGAAAATGCGTGGATTTTCTGATTATATATATGATTTGTGAATGACTTGCCCTGCGTGGTAATGGGAATGACTTGCCCTACGTGGTAATGAGAATGACTTGCCCTACGTGGTATTGCGAATGTCTTGCCCTACGTGGTAATGAGAATGACTTGCCCTACGTGGTATTGCGAATGACTTGCCCTATGTGGTATTGAATTGAATGTCTTGCCCTAACTGTAAATATATATGTGGAATATAATTTTGTGGTGTAGCAATGATGAGTAAGGTGACAAGGTTTGATGATGAGGAATGCATAAACAAGAGTGGTGGACGAAGTGATATGAGCTGGAAATGTGATGTGTTGATTTTACAGTCGAATGTTAAATTGTTTACTTAATTCTCTTTAAAATGTGAATTATCGTATAATGATGTTTACCAAATTGATGACTTACTCCTTTGTATGTTTTGTGTTTTTGCCATTTGATAATCTCATTGCAGGTAATTGGATAAATTAAGGACACTTGACTTGGAGCCTTAGGAGCTTTAATTCCGGATTCCATCATTTGCATTTTTTGTATCATAACTGACTATTTGCGGATTTGAATATTTGTAATCATGGTAATTATATTTTTGAATGTTTGTAACCTTGGGTATCATGATTTTGGAAACCCATAACTATCCCCATGTTCTAATTAAGTGGGAGACATTAATATGAATTATGTTTTTCTGCCTTATGGATGGGTGTATGAATACTGTATGATAAAATGATTAGAAAATAATTCAAGGTAACTAATGAAATGTACTTTGGGTTACCAATCATAAGATATAAGGAAAACATAGGTTTGCATGAGTTAAAATAAGAAACAAATTTCAAGGGTAGAATTTGGGTCCTTACACCATGATTGTGGATGAATATTACAAGTAGATGGAATTGGCCTTGTTATGGTCTAATCTCCATGAAGACCGTGAGGCCACTGTAGCTAGGTTCCTTCATGGACTCAAACCAAACATCCAGGACGTGGTGGAGTTACAACCTTCTGTGGAGTTACAACCTTCTGTGGAGCAACAATTGAAGATGAGGAAATCAAAATACTCCTCAACAACTCCTGTAAAGTTCCAACCATCAAATTGGAGGGAGGATCCAAAGAATGAGGGACAACCAACCAAGAAGGGTGCGTCTAGCACCAAGGAGGTAGTGAGTTCATCCAAAAACTTGGGAAGGCAACACATTGAATCAAAAAAACGGAGTTGTGATGTGAAATGCTTCAAATGCTTAAGTCATGGGCATATTGCATCATAATGTCCTATAAGGAGGACCATGATGTTGAAAAGTGGACGAGTGAAGTCTCAATTTGAGACTTCAAGTAGAGGAGAGAGTGAGGAGGATGTATTCATTCCGGAGGGTGACATACTCATGGAGAGGAGGCTCTTAGGGAGCCAAGTCAAAGAACATGAGGAGACCCATATGAAAAGCGTCTTTAACTCTAGATGTTTAGTGGAAGGCAACACACGCACCTCGATTGTGGATGGTGGTAGTTGTGCCAACATTGTGAGCACAAGGTTGGTGTCAAAACTCAACCTTGAGACTAAGGCACATCCAACTCCTTACCGTCTCCAATGGTTGAGTGAGGTTATAGAGGTGGTGGTGGACAGACAGGCTGAGGTTTCCTTTTTCATAGGGAAATATGTTGATAAGGTGCTTTGTGTTGTAGCCACCATGAAAGCTGGCCACATTTTTCTTAGTAGGTCGTGGCAATATGACAAGAGAACCACTCATGATGGATTCTCCAACAAAATCACGTTCACACACCAAGGTCGTAAGGTTGTGCTAAGTCCATTATCTCCAAAACAAGTTAGTGAAGACAAAAAGAGGTTAAATTAGAAATTGGAACAAGAAAAAAAAGGCATATGAGGATGAAGAAAAAAGTGAAAGGAAGAGGAATGAGGTGGTTTTCGAATTGAAAAGTGAGGATTCAAACCCTCCCAAACATAAAAAAAAAATTCTCCTCTGAAGCGCTCTTTTCAAGATCGTGGTAAGGTCAAGAAGGTTAGTAATGATGGATCCAATTCGAGGTCGAATTCCTTCCAAGAATGAGGGGATGATGTGAACAAGCTAGGGGCAACCCTTGAGTCAAGGGTCAGTCAAGACCTAGGGGTCCTAAGACTAGGGCAAGGGTTAGGACTTCATAAAAAAGGCTTGCAAAAGACATCATTCATCCTAGAGAGCCACCTAGGGACCATGATCTGGGGGGGGGGGGCATTATTGTCTTTTAATTTTAGTTGTTTTATTTTAATAAGTTGGATTATTTTCCCATGTGTAGCTGATAGCAGCCAAGGGGGTAATCTACAATTTGAAGGACAACCACCTGTCAACTAACATTTTACAATATTGACACATCTTTGTAGTTGCATTTAATAAATGGGGGTCTTTTATCCCACATATAGACTTAGGAAGTTTTCTCAATTAATGTCTTCTTTTATGATTTGTAACAAGGCCTTAAGGCCATTAACATGTTTCCTTGTTTGGTGGTGTACCATAGAGCATTATTGCCATAAGAAAACAGGTTTAATGGACGTGGACTTAGCATGTGTTGGTCGTAAGATTCTTAATCAAGGAAGTGTCACAACTTACCTTAGTTGGAGTGCATGGAAATAGGCGTGGGATCAAGGTTTAATCAAGGAACTATGGTGATTCCTTAACTTTGGACTCGAGGATTTGTTTCCTTTCTAAGAAAATTAATGCACCATGATTACTTGCCTTACACATGAACATATACATTCAAAGCACCACATGCTACTTGCTATATGCAACCAATTACCACCTTCCTTATAAATATTAGGTGTGGAGATGACAAGTTTTTCAAATTCAAACATCAAATTATTACCTAACGTAAGAAGAAGCAAGAATATGAATTCCCATAATGATAAAAAAACGTTTGACTTGTTTCCTTCTTAGGAATACAATGAACTTAGCCTACTCTTGGTCGTAGAGGCATAATGGTGTACAAGCATGGCATTTAATGTATACTTGATTTGTTTCCCTTTCTATAAAGGGAAACCTTTTGAAAGTCACATCAAGCCATTGAATGGTCGAGTGGTTATTACCTTGTTAGGAGTATGAGAGTAATGACTTGTTTGTGATGGACATCATAGGCTTATCAAACATCATAGGCTTATGAAGCATTCTTGCTTGTGGCGGCATTGAATGGCCGTGTGATTATTACCTTATCAAACATTCTTGTTTGTAGCGGACATCATAGGCTTATCAAGAATTCTTGCTTGTGGTGCCAACCCTTTTCCCATCTTAATCACCTTATTTTATCCTACTATGTCAAATACTAACATAACTTGTACATACCATTCATACACATCCTTTTTCATCCTATTCACATATTCATAATCATCCCTTCCATACCATATCCACATACATACAAGACCAAAATCAAAACACAGAAATAAACCCCAAACAAAAAAATGACCCATCATTCATTCATAAACCGAATTCCCATCCATAAACATACATCCATAACTCAATCATATGTTCCCATCATAATTCCAATACAAAATCATCCCAAAATCATATACACGTTTTATTCCATAGACGTCCTTTTTTCATCCTATTCACATATTCATAATCATCTCTTCCATACCATATCCACATACATACAAGACCAAAATCAAAACACAAAAATAAACCCCGAACAAAAAAGTGACTCATCATTCATTCATAAACCGAATTCCCATCCATAAACATACATTCATAACTCAATCATATGTTCCCATCATAATTCCAATACACAATCATCCCAAAATCATATACATATTTTATTCCATGTTCTTAAACAAAAATACCACAAAAAACGTGACATTCATAACATAGTTTAATTCCGCGAGTTAATTTAGAATATCAAGTAAGAACGATCTGCCAAAAATACAACCACCCCCTGGAGGTTGCTATCAAATTTTATCAAAGCCACTTCTTTCTTGATATTGTTCAAAAAATGTATAGTCCGAAAAGGAGTCCAACTGAATCGCCAAGGACAACATCCTTTGAAGCGACCTTGCAATAAATGAAGCTCAACTCCAAGCCATGGAAAGGAAATTTGAAGAAATGAGGTTTTATGATGACCGAAGGCATAGAGGGAGGCGTGAAGAAGGAGGGAGGAGGATTGAAGGCAAACTGGATGGAGTCAAGATAAAGGTTCCTACCTTTATGGAGCAGGTATTTGACTGCCATAACTATAGCGAGGAAAAGAAGGTAAAAGTGGTAGCCTCAAAATTCAAGGAATATGACATGGTGTGGTGGGACCAATACTAGAAAGATAGGAGGAAGTGTGGTGCCAAACTAGTTGATACTTGGGAGGACATGACGGTTGTGATGAGGAGGAGTTATGCCCCAAATTCCTATCAAAAGGGCAGTCACAACAAATTGCAAAGCAAACCAAGTTCATCCTAAAAGGGTTTGAGCAAACAGATTTCTCTAAGGAGCTCAAGAGGTTATTAGAAAAATATAATACCACAAGGAGAGAAAGAAAACATAAGAGGAGTGAAACACTTGTGAAAAATGAAGAGTTGAGTGAAAAGCAAAGAGAGAATAAGTAAAACACTTTGAGTGAAAATAAATGTGAGGGACTTTGCATGAAATTTGACTTTCCTAATGAAACTCTTGTGCATAGTGGTGTTCAAGAAATTTCTAAGGATTCCCCTCAAATTGTACAACCAATGGAGGAGTTTGAAACCATAGAACTCATTCAAGACACAACCAAGATTTTTCAGTCATGTCTTGAAAGCCCAATAAATTCCGAATATGTGTGCTTAAAGAATAGATTAGGAACTAATTGGCCTTTTCATAAAAGTGATAAACAATTTAGCCAATGGAATTATCCTAAGTCTAGGGGAAAGGAGTGGAATGAACCCAATGAAAACAAGAAGCCTACCACAGTCTTGTTAGTACAACCCAATGTAAATTGTTTAGAAATGAATTTTCATTATTTTGTAGTTAGTGTGACCCCATATAGGATTTCTAGCATGGAGTCAAAGGAGAATATAGACCTGAGTCAAACATTGCATCCTTTTAGGATAAACCTTTTGCATACCATAGCGAGCCACCATGCATTATTACATTTTTTACAGACTAGCATTTTTCATATTTTTGTGGATTCTTATTGTAACTTTCTAAAGTTACATGGTGGTCCAAGAAATGACTTGATAAAGATGGATGAATGGAAAAGTCAAGAATAAGATCTTAAAGATGGCTTTGTGAGGCGTGTTTTTGATCTACGAGGTTTGGATTGAACATAACAGTTGAAGAATAAGTCCTTCCAAAGGACAAACAAGTAGAGTCAATAAAGTGCATGTCAATTTTGCTTGGGTTGAAATACATGAAGCCTTCAAATTTGAGGACAAATCTTCTTCAAGAAGGAGGGTATGATAGCAACCAAGTGGGGTACCATAAAATTTGAAGGACAATAACTTGGGAACTAACATATTACAATATTGACACACCTTTTTAGTTGCATTTAATAAAGTGGGGGTCTTTATGTATACTTAGGAAGCATTCTCAATTAATGTCTTCTTTTATGATTTGTAGCAAGGCCTTAAGGCCATTAACATGTTTCCTTGTTTGGTCGTGTACCATACAGCATTATTGCCATAAGAAACAAGTTCAGTGGACGTGGACTTAGCATGTGTTGGCCGTATGATTCAGGCAACTTCTTTATTGAAAATTTAGTCTGAAAGCATACTTTCGGGGCTTCATCTTATCCTTTCTTTAGTGAAGGCAGACATCTGAAAAGGTCTCTGGACTGAGGCTTAACCACTCCTGTTGTGACAGATTCAGACGTGGATACGGATGAATCAAGGAAGTGTCAGAACTCGCCTTAGTAGGAGTGCATGGAAATAGGCATGGGATCAATGTTTAATCAAGGAATTATGGTGATTCCTTAACCTTGGAGCCGAGGATTTGTTTAATTTCTAAGCAAATTCAAAGGCAACCAATTACCACTATCCTTATAAAGACTATGGAGATGGCAAATTTTTCAAATTCAGACATCAAATTACTACCTTCCATAAGAACAAGCAAGCATATGAAATCCCATAATGATAAAAAAATGGCAAATTTTTCAAATTCAGACATCAAATTACTACCTTCCATAAGAACAAGCAAGCATATGAAATCCCATAATGATAAAAAAACGTGTGAATTATTTCTTTTTTAGGAATACATTGAACTTAGCCTGCTCTTGGCTATAGAGGCATAATGATGTATGAACAAGGCACTTAATGTATACTTGATTTATTTCTTTTTCTAAAATGGGGAACCTTTTCAATGCCACGTCAGGCCATTGAATGGTCGTCCAGTTATTACCTTGTTAGGAGTATGAGAGTAATGACTTTCCTTAGCTTGTGGAGCCATGGTTTGACCTGCCACACCCTATTTGTACACGCCCAAATGATGAATGAAAACTGGGTTGAATTTGAATCAAAACATTTGTGTTGGTTAGTGGAGAGCTTTTCTCCTAACACCTTAGAACTTACCAAGAACTTTGTCTTGTGCCGTTCATTGGCTTATCACCTCATTAGTGTGGCGCCTCATCTAGTCTTTATCAAACATCCTTATTTGTGGCGGACATCATAAGCTTATCAAGCATTCTTGCTTGTGTTGCCATCCCCCTTCCCATCTTAATCACCTTCTTTTATCCTACTACATTAAATACTAACATACCTTGTCCATAGCATTCATACACGTCCCTTTTTCATCTTATTCACATATTCATAATCATCCCTCTCAAACCATATCCATATACATACAAGACCAAAAACAAAACGCAAAAATAAACCCCCAACAAAATTGTGACCCATCATTCATTCATAAACCGAATAAACATCCATAAACATACACCCAAAACTCAATCCTACACTCCCATCATAATTCCCACACACATTTCATCCCATAATCATATACACGTTTTATTTCATGTCCTTACACAAAAAATACCACAAAAAACGTGGCATTCATAATATAGTTTAATTCCGCTAGTTAATTTAGAATATCAAGCAAGAATGATTGGCCAAAAATCCATCCACCCCCTGGAGGTTGTTATCATTAGCTTAGGATTTTTATTCTTGTTATTTTATTTATTATTTGAAAAACTCATGTAATTAGGGTTGAGGAAATCAAATTTGTAGTTTCAAGTTTGTTGGCACACAATGGCCATAAAGGGTGCTCCAAGCTAGGCGCATGGATCATGGGCCAAGGAAAATGGGGCATGGGCTAGGCGCACCAGGCTAGGCGCACCAAGCTAAGCACAAAGAGCCTTCGCCTGACCTGGCACTGGGCTGACCATGTCAACACGTTGGGCGTGTGCACCACTCGTTTGGGCCACAATCCACATTTCCAATTAGGTCGGTCATGTTGCAAGAAGTCTTGACCAACAAGACTTGAGGAAAATTCAAATTCAAAGTTTGGAGCGCAAAAGAAAGTTAGTCCAGAAAACTTTGTCCAAACAAAAGTTGACTCCGTCAAAATCAAAACTAGCCTCGACACCACAAGAATCTCGGCACAAAAGGTATCAACACCAAAAGTGAGGCCAAGAAAGATAGAAGCTATTTCAAACTTAAATTGACGCATGGAAGAGAAAGACGGCCCAGTAAAACCCTGACCAAATAAGACTTGACCAAGTCAAAGTCAAACTAACCGTGTGACACCTTGGCAAAACATGAATCTCGGCACAAGGGCTTATCTACACCAAACGTCTCGGCCAAGAAAGATACCAGCTCTTTCAAACTCAAATTGAGGCGCGTAGGAGAAAGATGGCCCAACAAAACTTTGACCAAATAAGACTTGACTCAGTCAAAGTCAAAGTGACTGTGTGACTCCTTAGCACAACATAAATATCGACACAAAGGCCTATCAATCACAACATTCTCAGCCAAGATAGATCCCAACTCCTTAAAATTCAAATTGAGGCACGTGAGGAAAATATGGCCCAGTCAAACTTGAAGAGATCTCAGTCCAATGGTTCAAATTGAGGAACATGAGGAAGGTGTGCGGGCAGGCAGACCAAGTTAAAACCGTGTGTATCGTCTCTACCTTAAGAGTGAGGCCATGTGCATAGAGGTTCAAACCATATGGCCTATAGGCGTATGGGCACATGTGGGCCTAGTCCAACCAAGCAAGCCATGTGTGCTTAGACATGAAGATTCATTTAACCTAGACTTAGCCTTTATATGATAAGTTAGTTTATCTTTTGTTTTTATTTTCCACTTTTCTTGGAGCCCTTTTTGATCAGCAACAAATCTATATTTATTTCGAATTCATTTATGAAAAAAGAAGCTTAATTTTGGATGAAAAATCTTTGTATTAGTCGTGTGAATCTCCTAAGCAAACTTGGTTGAGCTCGTTTTTCACGACAATTATTCTCCCTTTTTTAGGAACCATGTGAACTGGGCTCCCTCATTTCACAATCATATATAAGGTATATTATCCTAACATCCATAAGTTTCAACACCTCTTTCCTAACCACTTCTTTCATATTAGGATTTAATCTCCTCTGATTTTCAACTAAAGTTTTATGGTTAGGTTGGATGACAATTCTATGCATGCAAAAATAACGGTTTATGCCTTTAATGTCATCTAATGTGTATCCTATTACCTTCCTTTGCATTCTGAGGATCCTTATAAAATTTTCAGTTTATATACCTAGGGAGTGATTTAATTACATCAGCTACTTCCTCATCAACATCTGAAGTATCACCTCCTAGCATGTATCTCTCCAAAGGGTCATTAGACTGCACTCTAGTTGCTTCCTCTTTCACTACTGGGTGCAACATATCAATCCTGCCACATGAGTCCTCAATAGAAGGTTCTTTAATATATTTAGCAATATCAAATTCAACATTTTCATCCCCTATGCTTAGGGAAAGTTTTCCTTTATTAACATCAATTATAGCACATCTGGTAGCCAAAAAGGGTCTACATAGTATGATTGGACATTGTGATTCTTCTTCCATCTCTAGTAATACAAAATCAGCTAGAATGAAAATTTTCCCAACTTTATTAGGAACATCCTCCAAGATGCTTATAGGGAATTTCATTGACCTATCCGCTAAGATGCAGTGATATAGTACTGGGTAGATATAGTTCCTCTAACCTTGCTTTTGCTAATCTCTAGAGAAAAGGAGCTAGTAGTGGTAGATATAGTTGAGGAGCTACATATTTAGACACCTTTTCATAATTTTGTTCCTATTTAGGGGGTTATGCCTCAACATGTTCCTCTTCCACTTGTGCATCTTCCTAGTTTGAGGAATATTATTTAGTTCCTTCCCACTCCTTAATTTAACAAGCTTACAATGTTCATTATTTGGATTTTTTGGCTGTCCCCGAAAAATCCATATTTGCCTCTTGGAATTACTAGCTTGTTGTGCAATTTGTGTTTCCAGCATTTTACCATGGATGATCAGGATTTCTATATTAAAATTCAAATCATTTAGCATGTTTGAGAACCTTTTATTATGAGCAAGTAATTTTTCCTAACCATCCATTAGTGTTTTAAGTGTGGGATAAATAGTAGAAAATTGTACCTGTGGAAACCGTGTTGTAGGTTTCCTATTACCTTGCCCGTTCTAGTATTGATGATTCAAAGTGTTGTTGCTCCTCCAAGAAAGGTTGGAATTGTTCTACCAATATGGTGGGTTGAATTATTGGTCGCTCCTCTCCTTGTAGTCATAGTAGTTGCATGATTCAAGTTGTTTATTAGCTAATGCTCCATGTTCAGGTTCAGCGTAATGCTTGCATTTACCACTCATGCCATTTTGCTCCACACCCCTCACATGTTGCATTTATAGACCTAATAGTTTTAGCATGGTATTTTTAAGCTTTCCAAACCTTTGAGAGAGGTTCTCCAGCATGCAAATTTTATTCACCATTTGATTTCCTGAATATTGTGCACTAGAGTCTCTCTTTGGATGATTTCTCATCTCATTAGCCCATTAGTGATGATTGAAAACCACATTCTCTATAAATTTTGAAGCGACATCAATTCATTTGCATATAAAGGCACCACTTGGTGAAGAGTCCATCAATTATTGTTATGGAAAGTCTAGCCTATTGTAGAAGTTCTAGACCAACATCCATGGTGGAATACCATGATGAGGGCAAGCTTCAGTTAGTTCATTTAATATTTCCCAAGTTTCAGAAGTTGACTCCCCATCCTTTTGACTGAAGTTTTGGGTGAAGTGCCTACAATGACTAGTTTTGGAAGGAGGGAAGTATTTGTTGAGAAAAGCCTCATCCAAAGTTTTCCAAGTTGCTTGAATTTTAGCAGTTTTATTTCTTAGCCACGTCTTAGCTCTGTCTCGAAGAGAATATGGGAACATGTGGAGACGAATGACATCTTCATAAGCCCCAAGGATCCTTATAGTCTCAAAGAATTCCAAGAACTGATCAATATGGGCATTTGGATCTTCATGCACTCTTCATCCGAATTGGTTTTGCATCACCATTTGGATTAGAGCGGCTGGAAAAGAAAAGTTCTTTGCCTCAATAGCTGGTCAGATTATTACATGATGCATACTACGAGCATTAGGGGCTGTATAGTTGCGAAGTGGTTTTTCATCTTCTTCAGCCATGGTTTGTACACACACATAGTTGCGAAGTGGTGGTTTTGTTCCAGAGTAACTCGAACTTTGCATAAACTAAATGGCAACCCGCAGAGATACCAAAAAAAAAGGAAAACGCGTAATACAATAGAGTAAAGTGATGAATTAATTGAGAATCAAAAGAATTTTGACACAGTCCCCGACAATGGTGCCAAAAAACTTGATAGGGCAAATCACAAGTGCATGATTCCATTGTCAAGTAATAAAAAAATTGATTCCATGAGGACTAGAAATTTCCTTTAATTCAATCAATTAATTATACTTAGCTCAAAAAGTGATTAAAACTAAATTGAGAACAATGAAATGTTTGATAATAATAACAATTCCGAAAGTAGTAAAAGAATTTATATTTAGATGAGGAAGAATTCACGGGATAAGGGTTACCGCCTTTACACTCACAAATCATTGTTTTCACTTCTTTTCATGAAATTTAAGTTGTGAAGGTGAATTGCTCTTTGATAGGGGTCATCCTCCCTCGAGCTCTGACACATGTATTTAATTGAAGTCACATCTACTCTCATCGTACGATTGTAAATTGAACCCTTTACTTGGATCTTTCTATCCAAGCGCTTTGTAGCAACCCAAGGTGAATTCCAGAAAACCGCCGAGAATCCTAAGACTACTCTCGTGACTAGGATTCTAGTTTGAATAACTGAATGATATAATAGTTGGGTTCACCTCTCGGTCTTTCCCCAATATATCTAAGAGGTGCAATGTTTTGGCTAGACAACTCACACGAATAAAACTCAGTGAATCAAATCACAACACTCAATGAAATAGAAGTAGAAACAAGTGTTCATTGAATGTAAAAGGGCATGACCCTTATCCTAGAAACAAAGAGAATTACTCATTTCTGATGGAGATGAGATCATAAAATTCCAATAAAACATAAAGAAATTAGTAATGTTAATCATAAGTAATGTAAAATGTGTTCAATGCTTGAGGGAGAACCGTCATTTATCCTAGTTATAAGGGATTAGTCTAAGCCCAACAAATAAAATGTGAAAATCTGAAATTTAGGAACAAAATCATGAAATCCACGACCATTGGTGTGGGACACAGCCTGATCGTGGATCGTGGCCTCCTTGAGTGGTCTTCAGCAACTGTTCAACACACGACCGTGGGTGGGGGCACGACCTAGCTACATGACCATGGGTGTGGTGTAACACCATAAATTTGAGTCTTTAAAATTATAGTATCAGTCCTAGGATTCTCGCCTGGGCGAGAAAGGTTCACCTGAGAGGGTGAAATCATGGGCTATACTGGAGGATTCTCGCCTGAGCGAGGGTTGGCTCGCCTAGGCGAGAAAAGTGATGTTTTGGATCTGTCGAGGCTGTAAGATTCTCGCTTGAGCGAGAGGGTCAGATCTGAGTTTTTAAAATGGGCGGGATTTTCTCGCTTGGGCGAGAATGAGCTCGCTTAAGCGAGAACCCGACGCTGTTACATTAAATAGGGGACCCCAAACACATTTATGAGGGTTAACCTAGAGAGAAGTGAGAGAAGAGAGCTTTTTCAAGAGCAAGGAGGCTTGTGAGTCATTTAGAAGTTTGAGAAGAGGTAAAGCTCTTGATTCTAACTCTTTTCTTCCCTTTGAAACTTGTTTTGGGTATGTTGGATCTCTTCTCAAAATGAGAGAAACCATGGAAACTCATCCTTTTGAGTTATGGTTCGTTTTATGTTGTTTTTATCTTGTAACCTCTTGGTTTAGGTTAGTATTTCAAGAATGGAAAGAGTTTGTGGGTTGATTCATGAAAACCCCAAAACCCTAAAGTGAAAATGTGGTTAAAGAAGAAAATGGGTAAAGTGCTAGAGGTAGAAGATGAATAAGCTTTATAATGTTGAAATATGAGATGAATATGTATGTTTTAGATGTTGTAAACTTTGGATGAAAGTAGTTTAGTAACATGGAAAATGTGTTAAATATCTTGTGTGGTTAAATAATGCAATATGAGTTGTTTATGTGATATTTAGAATAAATGACTAACATTGTGTTGTATGGTGGGAATGGGAAAGATCCTAGAGTTGGCGGCGGTGTCAGTGGAACTAGTGCAGTTACCAAGAACTCAACCCAACACTCACCAAGGTAAGGATAAGTCTTAATTTGTGCATTTGAAATGGAAAATGTGTGTATTTTCTGGTTGTGCAAGGATTAATTGGTGAATCACGTATTTATTATAAACATATATGGGTATGTTTGTAATAAGGATTGCGTGGATTCACTGGATATGATTGATGGTGAAATCAATGAAAAGGAAATATATTTTTTGCCGACCATAAATGGTTAGCGACTTCGGCTCGAGTTATGTAGCAACACTTTGGCCCGAGTTTATGTGGCAACACTTCGGCCCGAGTTTATGTGGCAACACTTCGGCCCGAGTTTATGTGGCATGTTTTCTTTATAAAAGAGATGAGAAATTGCTTTTAGCTAACCCTAAGGGGTGTAGCGACTTTGGCTCAAGTAATGTAGCACGGAAAATGAATTTCAAAGTGATTTACTAACCTTTTCTAATGTGAATTATCTTATAATGACGTTTATTGAATTAATGACTTACTCCTTTATGTGTTTGTGCTTTTGTCATTGATAATCTCATTGCAGATAAACAGGTGACATGATGTGGTCTCATTTTTGGAAACTTTAGGAGCTTTATGTTTTGGTTTCACTTATTTGCACTATTTTGTACATGAGTGCTTATTGGTTTAGTTGAAATATTTTGTAACTATGGATATATAACTTACATGATTTATTGTAACTCTGGATATTCGTAGCTATGGGTACTTTGGAAACCCATAGCTAGTTGTATGCGGTTGTTGCATGACATATGGAAATGAATTATGATTTTCTGTCGAATAAGTATGTATGTCATATTGAATTATGAAATGAGTAGGAATGAGAAAGTGAGAGTTAAATATGGTTGTTGGAAATTGACGGTAAAATTTATGACGAAATGAATGCATAATGAATAAGATAAGAAAATTTTCAATGGTAGAATTTCGGTTCTTACATGTGGGGCACGACTTGGTCGTGTAACCTTCTATGTCGGGGATGAATTTTGTGAATTTCCATACGACCGTGGGTCCATGCACGGCCTGACCATGTTTTGTGCCTTCACTTTTTGGCACTTTTCTTCATTCCAGGCTTAGTGGCGACCTTCCTTACGCCCGATTCCATGCCTTGAACTTCCTTTGGTCCTTCAAATTGCCTTCCCATGGTCCTAACACCTATTTCCCTTCTACTTGCATCAAATCTCAGCTCTTTTAAGCCCAAATCGATTTATCCTGCACAACAAAATCGAAAACATCTGCTCAACTCGAACAAAGATAAATAAAGGCTAACAACTATCTTAATGTCCTAATTATGTCCCAGAATGCGAAAAGGGGATAGAGAAAAAAATAAAGTTCCAATCTTTGATAGAGAAAAAATAGAGGAGAAAAAGAGCTTGAAACAAATTGGGAAGAGATAAGAAAATCCATATTTCTTATTGATTAAATTAATGAAAACATAAAGTTCCAATCTTTGTTGAATTGCTCATTCCACCTTAGCCTGATATATCCTTGCATTCTGGTGCGCCTTAGCCTTGACCCGCATGCACATTGGTTGAGCTGTTGTGATGCTCCTTGGCCGACATATGTATGCAATTATAGTACACCATGGTCGAAACATGTATGCATGTGTCGTCTAGCTTGGTACAATCAATGCCTTGTGTAGCTCGGGCATGTCCGGTCATGCTTCCTAGGTTAGTGCCTTGTGTTGCCCGGGTATGTCCGGTCATGCTTGCTTAGTCGTTGGCTGAAGTGGCTCGGGTATGTCCGATCATGCTTGCTTGGTCATTGGCTAGTGCAACTCAGTCACGACCTGGCATGTTGGCTTGATCACTGAAACATTCTTTGGCATCTTGTTCTCCTTGATTCAACACTTCAATAACTCTTTTAATCAAGCATGCAAAAACCAAAGTCAAACAAAAGTCAATCATTAGAAAAACGGATTCATAACTATGCTTCGGTAACAGGAGGAAGAATTCAGGGAAATGAGGCTTACCCAATGAAACACAAGATGATGTTGGTTAATCCTTCACCAACATGCAATAGTTTGGCTAAGAGGAAGATGAAGAAAAATTGAAGAGTTTTAGCTATGAAGGCCTTATCCAACATAAGGAGTAGAAAAAGGATCATGCTTTCATTTTTATTAAGTGGAAAATGGGAGTATAGGTACTGAAAGATATTTATAAAGAGTCAAAATCCTCTCCAATATCGGAGGGAGAAATGTAAAAAACTAAAGAAAAATCAAAATGTAATGATATTTATATCATTTTATTTACAATGAGATGATAGTTTTATCATTAAAACTTTAAGCAAAAAGAGAACTTTCATCTCTAATACTAGAGAGAACATTTGTTCGATTATAGGAGTGACCTGGTTGGAGGTATAATCATACTTAAGAAACAAGTATCCCTCATAAGCCTGCTTATTGGACACCTTATGCAACTTAATTTCATTCATCCAACTGGTGAATTCTAACTCGTTAATTCTAACTCATTCTAACTTGATCATAAATAATTAAATGTATTTTGGGATATTTGGTATGACTTGACATTCATTTCTTAACTAACATTAATTATCATCTCATGGTAATATTATCACTTCTAATTTTACTAAAAATAAAACCTAACTAATTACTTATTAACATATTTAATCACCACTCATAAAAATAGAACTTAAAAATTAAAATGCTCATGATTATATTTGAGGAGAGATTCATCGACTCCAATAGTAAGTTTTTTAAATTTACTCTACATTTTGAGTAAGTTTAAAAAACTTAATTTTTGAGTAAGTGATTCTCCTCCCATTATATTTTAGGAAACATTGGAAGTGTGTTACAATTACTCCTCAATATTCAAGAAGTATTAATTTCCTAGTTTAAACAAGAAAACATCCTTACTTTGATCCGTCTTTCCATGTGTCCCAATGTATTATGAGTTGTCATGCCTAACTTGAATTCTCATCTCATATTGTGTAGGTAGGTAGAAAAATTATATTTTATCCTTAATTCATTTAATGAAATAAAACCATAAGTAAATTAAGGTTAGATAAATTCATTTAGTTATATTAGCATGTTAACCGGTATTGTTGTGCTCATCAACTCGATTTCTTATTATTTGTAATATATGCTCTACATGCAATAAATGATTTGTGTTAGATGAATATTATAATTGCAGTTGAATATATTATAATTTGCATTCAGTTATATGATTTTTTTGGTATAAATTAAAATATAGTGAGAATAAAATAGGAAATCATTAATTACACAATTGGTAGTTATTTTAAGTTTTGACTTTATTAATAGTATAGAAATATAGATAAACATCAATTTTTATACTTCTATTCTCCTTAATTTATTTAATGAAATAAGACCATAACGAAATTAAGGTTAGATACATTCATTTAGTTATATAAACAACAATTTTTATACTTCTATTCTCCTTAATTTATTTAATGAAATAAGACCATAAAGAAATTAAGGTTAGATACATTCATTTAGTTATATATACATCAATTTTTATACTTCTATTCTCCTTAATTTATTTAATGAAATAAGACGATAAGGAAATTAAGGTTAGATACATTCAGTTGAAAAACTTATTCCACATTATATCAATCAATTATAGAGAAATCCAATGGTTTGAACTAATGAGTAGATCTAAATCATTATATTTTCTATAATTGATGACTTTTAAGGGAATGAATTCACTTACTTCCAATAGTAAGTTTAAAAAATTTATTTCACTTCATATTATAATTATAGTTAAGAGAAATCTAATAGTTTGTATTAATAGTTTGTATTAGTGAGTAGCTCTAAATCATTAAATTTTCTATAATTAACTAAGATATATTTAAACTTATTCCTAAAACTCAAAATACATAATTTTCTATCAATTATAACAAACGGATTTGCTCTCTCTATTTATATGTAATGTCTTAGTTACAACTTCCTTTTCTTTGCATTTAAATTAAGGTAGTGGAATAACGAAGAACAATAACAACAAGAAGAGATAAAAAAGCAAGAGAGAGAATTCAACAAAGGGAATGATAAACACATCCTCTGTTTTCATTCCCAGTTTTTCTCCCTCCCATTGAGACCCACTTGCCCATGATTTTTCCATCATCCTCAAATGGTATTTTTATTGGTTGCTTCAAATTTCCTTGATCTAATTTATGAAGTTTTTTCCAATTTTATTCTCTGATCCATTTCCCTTTATTATTTTTTGTTTAGATTTGATATTTTGGTTTGTGTTTTTATCCATGCTGTGAAGATCCGATGCTGTTAGATCGAATTTGATAAAACTCTACTTCGTATCTGATCGAAGCATCATTTGGGTTCTGTCTGATAAGGTGTGTTTTCTTCTCAGATTTCTTTGTTATCTGCATTTCTGATCGGTTTTGCTTTGTTCTTGTTGATCAAAAGATGATTTTTTTGTGTGGAGATTGTGCTTAATTATGTTTATTCTGCAAAAATTTATGCATCTAGATTGATTCCCTGACTGGAAATTTTGCTATCATTGAATGATTTAGATATGAATATTGACTTTTGGTTTTTATTTTCTTGGGTTTTCCATGAGAATTCTCATTTGAAATGAGTGCTTGTTTGAGTTTTGTTCAATCTCGTTATTGGAATCAATGATTTATGGTGGGCTGATCATGGTTGGTATTATCATAACAGATGGAATCGGATCTCGGCAAGCTCTTCATTGGAGGAATATCTTGGGACACTGATGAGGAACGTCTTAAAGAATACTTTGGGAAATATGGGGAGGTGATAGAGGCTGTGATCATGAGAGATCGCACAACCGGTCGTGCTCGTGGTTTCGGTTTTGTTGTCTTTGCTGATCCTGCTGTAGCAGAAAGAGTCATTATGGATAAGCACATAATTGATGGCCGCACAGTGAGTTGTTTTATTATACTTTGCAAGTTGGCATTGTGTTGGTACTTTGAGTTTTGATGTGTAGTAATGTAACCTTCCTAAATTTTTTTTTTTTATAGAGATCATTGTCCTACTCCTAGATTTTCTACTTTGCTGCTTATAAAAAAACCATGTTCACTTTTGGCTCTATTTGGTTAAAGCCTAGCAACTTTGATGTTTGAATTTTATATGTACATTGGGTCAAACTTGACCCTTTTTTGTTTATAAAATATAATGATTTGCACATTTTTTATCTCCTTGCTGTTCTAATAAATTTCAGGTTGAAGCAAAGAAAGCTGTTCCTAGGGATGACCAGCAGAGTATAAATAGACAGGTCGGTAGTGTACAGACACCTGCGGGTCCTGGACGTACCAAAAAGATTTTCATTGGAGGTTTACCATCAACTATCACCGAAAGTGATTTTAAGAAGTATTTTGATCAGTTTGGTATAATAACAGATGTTGTAGTAATGTATGATCGCAATACTCAGCGGCCAAGAGGTTTTGGCTTCATTACATTTGATTCAGAAGAAGCTGTGGAAAGAGTTCTTTATAGAACTTTTCATGAACTCAGTGGAAAGATGGTTGAAATCAAGAGAGCAGTTCCTAAAGAGCTTTCCCCTGGATCCAACCGGAGCCCATTGATAGGATATAACTATGGTCTGAATAGGGGAGCCAGTAGCTTCCTAAACAGTTATGCTCCGGGTTATAATATGAGTCCGTTAGGAGGATATGGAGTAAGGATGGATGGTGGGTTTAGTCCACTCGCTAGTGGTAGAAGTGGGTTTTCTCCATTTGGCAATACTGCATATGGAATGGGAGTTAACTTGGATTCAGGATTGAGCCCAAGCTATGGAGGGGCTTCTAATTACGGGAGCAATTTAGGATATGGTCGAATATTTAGTCCTTTATACAACGGCAACTCAAACAGATATACCACTCCTATAGGCTATAGTGGGGGTAATGGAAGAAGCGATTCTCTTATGAACTCACCTTCTCGGAATGTCTGGGGGAATGGGGGCCTGAATAATGCCAATAATGCAGTTGGTCCTGGTGCTTTCATGGGATCCGGAAGTGGGAATTTTGGTGTTTCAATTGGAAACAGTGGCACAAATTGGGCTCCATCTTTTCTAGCTCGGGGTGGAGGGGCTGCTTCTGGCTATGCTACTGGTAGTAATGTCTATGAAGGTGGAGATAGCAGTTTAAGATTAGGTGGGGTAGGGTATGGAAGAAACAATGGTATAGGTGTGACTTCATCGTCTACATTTAATGCATCAAATGTTGCTTATGAAGGATCCTATGGGGACATATACCGCAGTGGCAGTGGTTCAGCTTACAATGACTCTACTTGGCGGTCTGCAACTTGTGAGATAGATGGTTCTGCTTCATTTGGTTATGGTCTTGGTGGTATAGCTTCAGACGACCCAGCGAAGAGCTCTGAGGGTTATGTCGGAAACTACAATGTTACAAATAGACAATCTACTAGAGGTAACATCTTTTGCTACACTCTTGTCTCCTAAAGAAAATTAGATTTTATCTTATACATTTTTTATGATTTCCAATGGAGTGTTTTTATATTTCAGTACATGAATTATGCTGAAATAACTTGAAAAGGAAATTTGTTTATATTAGAATATATTTTAGATTTGTTTGGAGTATCTTAGAATATCTCTTAGGATTGAGATTACTTTATTTTATCTTTTATGATTTGTTTCCTTATATAATTAGGAATCTAGTATTAGTATAAATAACGGTTAGTAGTATATCCTTTATATCACAATATCATAATCATTCACAATATTATCAATAAAATTCACTGTTATATGTTAATAAAGATATCATGGTACTGAGTACTCTCCTAAGTGTTTATGGCAGTCCACGTAGAATTATTGCTTGCAACGTCCTACACTTACGTCTAGGTTTCCTGATTTACTTTCATTTAAAAAAAAATTGGCATTTGATTTTAATTCTTATTTAATCCCTAATTCCAGTTTTTGCCCCCTATATTCAAAATGAACTATTTAGTTCATCTATATTTGCATAATGAGAAATTTTAGTCCTGTTAACATGCTGTTAAAATCTAAATAGAAATTTCTTACGTGTCATTTAAAAATTTATTCTTTATTCCAAACAAGCACTTGAAATGGATGTGATATGCACATGTCTCTCTAAATACCCAAAACAACATTACTAACTAAATTGTACAATAATATTACTCAACATAAAATCTCTCTATAGTTTCGTCTCGCTGACATGCTAGTCATGTTACATATTTATTTTAAAAGAGGTCGTATTAGTACCCTGTAATTGTGAAGTTTGAGATTGTCATAATCTTGCCATTTATTGTGAATTGATTGAAAATGGATCATTTTCTTTATTGAATCAACTTGCTTCAGGAATGGCTGCGTAGACGATGCGCCAGTTGGATGTGTCATGGTAAGCAATAGATCAGTGGAAACTGGTCAAAAGTAATGAGGTATTTTGTGAATTCATACATCTTCACTTGAGAGATATCAAATCATAAAGAATTTGGCCTTATATAGCTAACTGTGTTCTTTCATTTGAACTATACATTTTCAAATAGAAAGCAGTTACAGGTGATTTTGTGTTAAGGTTTGGAATTTTTTTCTTTTTCTTTTTTTGGACCCTCATTTTCATTTAGCAACAAGACTTAGATTCCTTTCTTAGAATGATTGAGGTGTAAAATCAGATTGCGGGATATACTCAAGAAGATTTGATCCGATAGTTTAATAGTGCATCTCCGGAGCTATGCATCATCGCTAGTTTGTTAAATTATAGATTATTAATTTTTGAATTTCTTCTTTCTTTTGTCACTGAATGGCAAATGTGTTTGTTCTTGTTTTTACCATATTTTTTTCCTGGGATATGTAACTCTGATCAAATTGTAAGTGAGGTTCAGTTTGATTTATCAAGTGTGAAACATGAGTGGGGTTTCCTATATTGGATCCCTGTCAAATAATTAAGTTGATGAAGAGTGTTATTAACTTTTGTTACACTTATGCTATACAAATTTACTTTATATTTGGTCTATTTTTTAAGTCAAAAGTCTGTATCTTCTTGATTTTCTTGATTTGTCAATTCTTATCTCTCTTTTGGTTTTGTCATGTTTTGTGAAAATATTAGTATACTTTTATTGCAATGCATATAGCAAACTTGATTGGTTGCAACTATTGGCCATGCTTTTGTCTTAGCCTTAAATATATTAGGACTTTTCTTGTTCTTATATCTTCTACTAATTTTGAACACAATCGTGGCAACTTCATATAATAATTGTACTTTTCAAAACCTTGGGTTAATAGAAAATGATATTGGCCTCCATCTGTTTCCTTATCAAATCTTTCTATTCTCAGACCTCATTATTGGCTATAATTCTTTTCTTGGTTGTCTAAAGATACTTCTGAAAGAAAGGTTTGTGTTTCAACCCTGTCAACCGACCCTCGTCTTGACCGGGCTTGGATACCTGAACAACAGGTCAAACACCTAGTAAGGACTTATAATACATGGACTCATAGTATGAATAGACCATCTGGGTTATGCTAGAAGATGCATCAGTGCTCGGACACAGCTCTACGAGTTAGAATTGGGTTGCCACGCCGCTTGCAACTCTTACTTACCTCCCTGCTATATGGCAAGGACAACCGTAGTACTACGGCTACTAAATCTATTACACACTATAAGTCAACTATGCTCAGAGTACGGCTGACAAAGCCACCCGACGTGGATAAAGTAGCCTCCTAATCAACATAACAGACCGACAAACCCAAATGGTCGGCCATGCTAACAACATCGGTAAGAGAATATTTCATCCACCTTCACTATAAATAGGGCCCCCCCATAAGGAAGTATTATGAATCTCAATCTAAACCCTTGGTAGGTTGAATCGTAAGTGCACGATTTCGTCATCAAGTAATAAAATATCAAATCCACAAGGACTAAAAAATTCCTTTAATTATATCAATTAATTTATACATAACTCAAATAGGGAAATAAATCGAATTTAGAACAATGAAACAGTTGACAAGAATAATTATGAAAATAGTAAAAATGTTTGAAATCTAATTTAGGAAGAGTTCTCAGGATAAAGGTTACTGTCTTTACACTCGCAAATCCTTGTTTTGCTCCTTTTAATGAACTTCAAGTTATAAAGGTGAATTGCTCTTTGATATGTGTCATCATCTCTCGAGCTTCGACATGTGTACTCAATTGAAGTCTTATCTACTCTCATGGTACGGTTATCAATCGAATCCTTTACCTGGATCCTTGATGAAAACTAAGGGGAAGACGCCACACCAAGAGGTGATGAGTCTTTGAACACCACAAACACACATGTGCTTGATAAGTTCTAGGGTTCTTGGCTTGGCCAGGTATGCTTAGAAGATTCACTCAGCTAAAAGCACAATTTTTATTCAAAATTAACTTAACTTCCTTATTCATGAATAAAAATCAAATACATATAGATTTTTGGCTGGCCAAAAAGGGTTACACGAAAATAGGGAAACAAAAACAAAAGATAAACTAATCTTATCATGTAAATCTAAGTATAGGTTCAATGAATCTTCATGGCTAAGCACACATGGCTTGTACGGCTTGGCTAGGCTCACTTGTGCCCATGCGCCTTTATGCCATATGGTTTGGACGACCTCACTCTTGAGATAGAGAGGATCCACACAATTTTGACTTGGTCATGCGCCTAGACCGAGCTTGAGAGGGTGTGAACCATTGGACCGAGGTTTCTTCTAGTTTGACCGAAACATATTTTCCATGTGTGCCTCAATTTGGATTTGAAAGGGTGGGAATCTATCTTGGCTGAGACTTTTGTATTTGATAAGCTTTTAGTCCGAAATTCAAGGTGTAACATGCTGAGTTTGACTTTGACTGGGTCAAATCTTTTTCGGTCAGAGTTTTACTGGGCTATCTTTCTCTTATGGGCCTCAATTTGGGTTTGAAAGATCTAATATCTTTCTTGGATGAGACTTTTGGTGATAATAAGTCTTTGTGCTAGGATTCTTGTGGTGTCGAGATCGATTTTTGAGTTTGACTGAGTCAACTTTTGTTTGGTCAGAGTTTTATGGGCTAACTTTCTTTTGCGCTCCAAACTTTGAATTTGAATGCTCCTCAATTGGAAATATGTATTCTGGCCTAGTCTGTAACGATCCAAATTTTACCCTTGAAAATTTTTCGTTTATTTTAATCATTTCTTACATGCAGTCGTCACCTTCATTAAAAAAAACTGTCAAGTATCTCTATTTGAAAATACTCTTTACCCTATCATATTATCATACAAATTTATGTTGCGGAAAAACATAATTCGTTCAGATAGCATTTACCACATACATCCAGTTATGGGTTTTCCAGGGTCATAACGTCCATAACTACATGTCACCATATTATCCTAATCAGATTACATTTATCCCAAAAATACTATCAAATCAACTACAATGTCAAATAACAATAAAGACAATCGAGTAGATAAACACCAAAGCTTCCTAATTGAGCTTCATCCTCAAAATCTTTCATTTACCTACAATGAGATTATCATAAACAACACACAAAACGAAGGGAGTAAGTCATTAGTTCAAAACTAACGTCACATGATAATCCACATTCAAATACAATTAAGCTTTAATATAATTCGTAAACACACATACGGAATTGTAAACATTCAAATCATCTTCCTTTAATTTCCACTTTACTCATATTCATCCTATAGTATATATATCCCATAATATATATTCTACAGTATGCATATTACGTTCGTTCGAAATATCATCTGTCTCGTTATTCATATCCACCGTATAACATATACATCCCATAATATATATCCTATAACATGTATATTACTTTCTTTCTCAACATCTTCCTTTTTATCGCTCATATTCACCCTATAGAATATATATCTCATACTATATATCATATAGCATGCATACGACATTCATGTGACATTCACATTTCTCAACATTCATATTCACCCTATAAAATATATATCCCATACTATATATCCTATAGCATGCATACGACATTCATGTGACATTCACATTTCTCATTATTCATATTCACCCTATAGAATATATATCCCATACTATATATCCTATATAGCATGCATACGACATTCATTACTCCGAGTCATATTTCCATTGGTACTCCCCCAATTATAAGATTTCCTTTGAGTCATATTTCCATTGGTACTCCCCCAATAATATTGATTTCATTTGAGTCATATTTCCATTGGTACTCCCCCAATAATATTACTTTTATTTGAGTCATATTTCCATTGGTACTTCCCCAATAATATTCATTTCATATGAGTCATCTTTCCATTGGTACTCCCCCAATAATATTACTTTCATATGAGTCATCTTTCCATTGGTACTCCTCCAATAATATTACTTTCATATGAGTCATCTTTCCATTGGTACTCCCTCAATAATATTACTTTCATATGAGTCATCTTTCTATTGGTACTCCTCCAATAATATTACTTTCATATGAGTCATCTTTCCATTGGTACTCCCCCAATAATATTATTTTCATATGAGTCATCTTTCCATTGGTACTTCCCCAATAATATTACTTTCATATTCCATAACAGAAAAGTTACGCATTTTCCAACATAATGCATAAATTACAAACGTATCATTTTAAGCCATTACCTCTTTTACATACCTCAATTCATATCAGCAAGTATGATTTAGAGACACTTATCCTTACCTTGGTGAGTGTTGGGGATCGGTTCCGGGTAACTTTAAAAGTCTCCTCCGCGATTTCCTCCAACCTTAGGATCTCTCTCTTCTCATTTCCACCAATAACAACAATGTCAGTCATTTATTCAAAATAACACATAAATAACTCGTATTTCATCATCAAACATACAAGGGATTCACATATTTTCAATATTTCCAAAACTGCTTCAATACAAGTTTCTAATTATTAAAACATACATGTTTATCTCATACATCAACATTCAAGCACAAACTCATCATCCACATCTAACATTTCATTTCTTTCTCTTTATACCCATATTCTCATTTTGGGGGGTTTTTGGGGTTTTCATGAATAACCCACAAAATCTTTCCATTCATAAACTATCAACTCTAAATCAAGAGTTCACAAGAGAGAAACATCATAAAACGAACCATAACTCTAAAGGGTGAGTTTCCATGGTTTCTCATGTTTTGAAAATAGATCCAACATACCCCAAAACAAGTTAGAGAGGAAGAAGAAGAGTTAGAAGCAAGAGGTTTACCTCTTCTCAAGCTCTAAGATGAGTCCTAAGGCTCCTTGCTCTTGAAAAGCTCTATTCTCTCTCTTCTCTTCAAAGTTCTAACCCTAAAATTTGTTTGGGGTTTCTATTTTAAAGAGCAGTCGTCGGGTTCTCGCTCAAGTGAGACCATTCTCGCTCAGGCGAGAAAATCCCGCCTATTTTAAAAACTCAGATCTGACCCTCTCGCTCAAGCGAGAATCTCACAGTCCCAACAGACTTCCTCTCGCCCAAGCGAGGGATTCTCGCTCAGGCGAGAATCTCACAGTGTCCACAACCCCAGTTTGCCATTTCTCGCCCAGGCGAGGCAGCTCTCGCTTAGGCGAGAATCTTCTAGTATAGCCCAGAATTTCACCCTCCCAGGTGATCCTTTCTCGCTCAGGCGAGAATCTCTCGCTCAAGCGAGACTTCCAAGACTGATACTATAATTTTTAAATACTAAAATTCGGGGTGTTACATAGCCCAATTGGAAATGTGTATTCCACCCAACGCCAAGTCAAGCTGAGGCTCCCTACGCCTGGCTTGGTGCAACTAGCCTGGTGCGTCTGGCCCATGCGCCTTGGCCTATGCTCCATGCGCTTAACTTGGAGCTCCTACTTGGACATTGTGTGTCAACTTACATGAAATTACATAATTTATTTCTCCAACCCTAATTACATGAATTTTGAAAATATTAAATAAATTACAAGAATAGAAATCCTAATCTACCATTAGGAAAATAATCCCCACTGTATTGAATTCAACTAAAAAATGTGACAATTTTCCAGAATAATGACCAACTTGTTGGTCCTCCTAGAAAATCATAGGGTACCCCGGGGGTTGTCATCACTTAACACCCCTCGACGCTAGTCGATCCTGCAAGAAGTAATGTCTGCCCACTTAATCCAACTCCTAAAGCCAAACCTGAACAAGAAGATCCAGTCTCAAGACCGATCGAAGTTCTGCGAGTTCCAGAGCACCTTAGGCCATATAACTAATGACTGCACCCAACTTTACGATGCTATTGAAGACTTGATCCAGGTCGGCCACCTACAACGCTTGATTGTGAGGCTGGCACAATGATGACGATACTCTCCAGTTACCCGACCCTCTCCCCCAAGGAGATGTTGCCCCCATAACCCACCATTGAGGCCACCACCAAACAAGGACCGAGCTGACCGATATCGTCCAAACAATCGTAGATAAAGGAGATGGGTGGGCATAAACACTATCTTAAAAGGATTAGTTGTCATAGGCACTTCCATATTTTCCCAGAAGAAATACGTATATGAAGTCATGCAAGTGGCCGCTAGAAGCACTCTCCAATAGTAGAACAACCGAGCAGCCCCACCACTCTCTTTTGACGACCGTGATTATGATGGTTTCGTCTGAGGGCATGACGACCCTTTGGTGGTCATAGCAAAGTTGAACAACAAAATGGTAGGTCAGCTATTCGTGATGTAAGGACCCAATTTCCACACTTGAAATTTTTATTTTATTTTAATCATTTATACTTAATTTCCCATATTACATCATACATACATTTCCCTTTAAGTCATCCATTTCATTAATTATCTAATAACTCTAATCATACCATTTCGATTTCATATCATGCTACCTTTAATTGCAAAAAAAACATATTTCATATTACTATCTCCCGGTAATTACCGCATACAACTAGCTATGAGATTCCAAAATACCAATAGCTACAAATATCCGAAGTTACAAACATCTATAATTACAATTATCCAAGTAGCATTTAATTAGTCATAATACAAAATGGCAAAATAAGGAAATCCAAGTTTTAAGCTCCTAAAGCATCAAACCAAGCATCAAATGAGGGTAATCCTCCCTCATATTACGCTCCACTTCCCAATTAGCGTCTCCTTCATCCACTTGGCTCCACAATACTTTCACCAAGGAAATCTCTTTGCCCCTCAATCTTTTGATATTGGTATCCATGATCCTCACGGGCAACGTAATAAAAGTCAAGTTATCATTCAACTCTATCTGATCAGACTTGACCTCGTGGGATGGATCCCCAATATATTTTCTCAACTGAGACACATGAAACACATTGTGAAGATTTGACAACAATGGAGGTAAAACAATCCGATAAGCCACCGACCCAATCTTCTTCAATATCTGATACGGTCCAATAAATCTCGGAGTAAGTTTACGGGATTTCAACACTCTACCTATCCAGTAGTCGAAACTATTCTGATAAACACATGATCTCCCTCATCAGACTCAAGAGGTTTCCGCCTCTTATCATAATAGCTTTTTTGTTTACTTTGCGCTATTCTCATATTCTCCCAGATTTTCTTGATCTTTTCCGTAGTTTCTCGGATCAACTCAGGTCCCTATACCAAGTTCTCACCAGTCTCAAAACAACTCACTGGAGTTCGGCACTTCCTACCATACAATGCTTCATAGGGTGTCATCCCAATACTCGAATAGTAGCTATTGTTGCAGGTAAATTCAATCAAAGGCAACATGTTATCCCAACTCCTAGGTTGTTCTAATACACAAGCCCTCAAAAGGTCTTCTAGTGACTGTATGGTCCTTTCCGATTGATCATCCGTTTTGTGGGTGATAAGCCGAACTCAGTTTCAGCTTAGTCCCCAAAGCGGATTGCAAACTAGTCCAGAAGTTTGAAGTGAAATGAGGATCTCAATCTGACACAATGCTCAACGGTATTCCATGCAACCGTACGATCTCCTTGATATACAACTCATCCAATCGTTCCAAAGAATGTTCATCGGCAAAAAGTGTGCAGACTTAGTCAACCGATCCACTATTACCCATATCGAATCATAGCTTTTCTGAGTCTTTGGAAAACCCGATACAAAATCCATGGAGATACTATCCCACTTCCAAACGGGAATCTCTAGTAACTGTAATTCTCCCGCTGGCCGCTGATGCTCAATCTTAGCTTTCTGACATACGAGACATACAAAGCCACATCCTTTTTCAACCCGGACCACCAAAACAGCTTTTTCAGATCTTGGTTCATCTTTGTAGTCCCCGGGTGAAAACTCATTTTACTCTTGTGTGACTCATCCAGAATACTCTTTCGCAATTCCGCATCATGAGACACACACACCCTTCCCTTATATCGCAACAATCCACTAGAATCTGACTCAAAATCAGTCTCCTTCCCACTAGCCATCAAATCGCGTTTTACCTTCAACTCACGATCCTCCACTTGCATTATTCGGATCCAGTCAAATAATTCATTGGTGACCTTAAGCATTCCCAAGATCATGCTATGGGGTCTCACTTGAATTGCCAAGTTCATATCCCTGAACTCCTCAATTAATTTCTCTTCCAGAACCATCAAAACCGACATGTGTAAGGACTTCCGACTTAAAGCATCGGCTACCACATTGGCCTTTCCGAGATGGTACTGCAATCCAAAATCATAGTCCTTAAGGAACTCTATCCATCTCCTCTGTCTCATGTTTAGTTCATTTTTATCAAATAGATATTTCAAATTCTTCTGATCGCTATATATCTCGAATCTTACACCATAAAGATGGTGTCTCCAGATTTTCAATGCAAAGACCACCGCGGCTAGTTCCAAGTCATGAGTAGGGTAGTTCTGCTCGTGCGTTTTCAACTGTCGGGAAGCATAGGCAACAACCTTCCCTTCCTGCATCAAAACACAACCCAAACCCTGCTTGGAAGCATCACAATAAACACTGAAATCCCGATCAGTACAATGAAGAACCAACACTGGTGTCGTAGTCAACCTCCGCTTGAACTCTTGAAAACTTTCTTCACAACGGATTGTTCACACATACAGTTCCCCTTTTCTGGTAAGCTTAGTTAGGGGTAATGCCAACTTGGAAAACCCCTCTATGAACTTTTAGTAATAACCTGCCAAACCCAGAAAACTTATGATCTCAGTAACTGACTTGGGCAACGCCCATTCCATCACTGCCTCGACCTTAGAAGGGTCTACTGCCACTCCTTCCCGGGATATCACATGTCCAAGGAAGTTCACTGATTCCAACCAGAAATCACAGTTAGACAACTTTGCATACAACCGATTCTTACTTAGAAGATCCAGAACAATTCTCAAGTGCGCATGTTCCTCTTGACTCTTGGAGTAAACCATAATGTCATCAATAAATACCACTACGAATGAATCCAAATACAGATGAAAAATCTGATTCATGTAGTCGGTAAATATTGCTGAAGCATTCGTTACACCAAAGGGCATCACCAAATACTCAAAATGCCCATATCTCGTCCTAAAAGCAATCTTAGGAATATCCTCCGATTTCACTCAAAGTTGATGATAACCAGACCGAAGGTCAATCTTTGAAAATACAACTGATCCATCAAATCATCAATCCTTGGCAAAGAATACTTGTTCTTGATAATCACCTTGTTCAACTGCCTATAATCGGTGCACAACCTCATACTCCCATCTTTCTTCTTGACCAACAAGACCGGTGCACCCCACGGTGAAACACTAGGGCAGATAAACTTCTTCGCCAACAAGTCTTGAACCTGCTTTTTCAACTCAGCCAGCTCTAACGGTGCCATCCTATAAGGAGCTATAGAGATGGGTCCCATTCCCAACACTAGGTCAATGAAGAATTCAACTTCTCTGACTGGAGGTAATTTCGGGATATCACCAAGAAATACCTCAGGATACTCATGAACTATTGGAATATCCTCAACCCTGGGTTTATTAATACCCTCCAGGGATGCCAACAAAACAAACACAACTCTTCCCTCCTTAAAGGAAGTTCTGACTCCCTTAGCAGACAACAGCTTCATATAATCAGTCTCATCAGAAATCTCACACAGATCTCCAAACACAACAGTCTTATCAGCACAATTAAGCATCACATGATTTGTTGATAACCAGTCCATCCCCATAATTAGATCTAACTGGGACAATGGTAAGCAGATTAAATCAACGGTAAATGTCCTACCGTTTACCACTACCGGACATCGAGACACAACCGTCGACACCACCACAGGCACACTAGTTGGGGTGGATACGACCAAGTCGTAAGGCAACGACTCTGTGTGCAATTTCAGGCGATTCACACATTCAACAGATACAAAGGAGTGTGTCGCTCCCGAATCAAACAACACTAAAAGATGAATACCTGCCACCATGCATTCACCTTTGATCAGGTCATCCACATCTGATGCCTCTGCACCACTCATGGTAAACACTCGGTCGGTGGATCGAGGTCGTTCAGCCCTCACAACATTCATACTTTGCCGTAACTTAGGACAATACCTCATAATATGCCCATCCTCCTTGCATGAAAGCAGCTAAGTGTCGTCCCGGGGCACAAATCACCGACATGAGTTCGGCCACATTTGTTGCACAAGGGTGGAGAGTTTAATTGTGAACTTCCAGCGTTGACATGAGTCCTCGGCCCATGCGAAGTATATCCCCGACTACAAGTGGGTGAGGAGTAAGGCTTTCGTTCCTTCTGAAACACCTTGCCCTTGCCCTTTCCGTGCGATAAATTTCGTTGGGCCCCAAAGTTCTTGTGAGGAATCACCTTAGGGGTTGCCACCTCATCGGCTGCCAGGTCATCCTCATACATCCTGCACTTGTTTACCAAGGTATTGAAGTCGGTAATCTCTTGATGCCCAAACATACTTTTCAACTTGGGCTTCAAACCCGATTCAAACTTAGAACATTTGGACCGCCCGTCCACCTCCAATTCAGCGTATGGACAAAATCGAGTCAATTCCTCGAACTTGGCTGCATATTCTCCCACTGACATGTTACCCTGCTCCAACCTCAGAAACTCCATTTCTTTCTTCCTCTTCAGATCAGCAGGAAAATATTTCTGAAGAAATTTCTCCTTGAAGGAAATCCAGGTAATTGCTCGCCCCTCCGTTTTCATATGACGCCGAGTAAATTCCCACCAAGTTTCAGCTTCTCTTACCAGCATATAAGAAGCATAGATCACCTTTTGAACATCATTACAACCCATGGCTCAGAATATTCGTTCCAAGTTTTGAATCCACTCGTTCGAAGCATCAGGAGCGAACCCACCTTGGAATTGGCTAGGATTCTGCTTATAGAACTCATTCAACCCTCGATACTCGGCCGGCCCGGGTGGAACTAAAGGTTGCGAGCTAGGACTTGGTGCGGTGTTCTGGTTCAGGCTATGCATTACAAAGCAACCACCATCTGAGGCAACAAATCATTCAGAACATTCTGACTCGTTCTTCTTCCTCTTCCAGCCATTTCTTAACCTGCACTCACTGGTGGTTAGCACACAGTTCTAACTCACATAATTCAGGTTATCACATAGTCTCATAGCACATTACATGTCACTACACCAAGGCTACATGATTTAAACAATTAATTCACAAAATTTTCAACTAGTTGAATCACAAACAAGTTACGAAGAAGCAAGTAAGGCACCCTAGGCCGCAGAATCAACTATGCTCTGATACCATATTGTAAGGACCCAATTTCCACACTTGAAATTTTTTCTTTTATTTTATTCATTTATACTTAATTTCTCCTGTTACATCATACATACATTTCTCTTTAAGTCATCCATTTCATTAATTATCTAATAACTCTAATCATACCATTTCGATTCCATATCATGCTACATTTAATTGCAGAAAAACATAATTCACATTACTATCTCCCAGTAACTACCGCATACAATTAGCTATGAGATTCCAAAATACCAATAGCTACAAATATCTGAAGTTACAAACATCTAGAATTACAATTATCCAAGTAGCATTTAATTAGTCATAATACAAAATGACAAAATAAGGAAATTCAGGTTTTAAGCTCCTAAAGCATCAAACCAAGCATCCTCAACTAACCTGTTTACCTGCAATGAGATTATCAACGGCAAACACACACAACATACAAAGGAGTAAGTCATTAATTCAATAAATACCATTATAAGATAATCCACATTTAAAGGGGTTAGTAAACCATTTTTAAATTTATTTCCGCTACATAACTTGAGCCAAATTTTGCTACATCGCTTGAGCCAAAGCTTGCTACATCGCTTGAGTCAAAGCTCGCTACATCGCTTGAGCCAAAGCTTGCTACATCGCTTGAGTCAAAGCTTGCTACATCGCTTGAGCCAAAGCTTGCTACAGCGCTTGAGCCAAAGCTTGCTACATCGCTTGAGCCAAAGCTTGCTGCATAACTTGAGCCAAAGTCGCTAACCAATCATGGTCGGCTAAAAGCGTGTTTTCTTTTCATTGATACACCATCAATTCGTAAACAACATTTTCCACGCATTCTTTCAATACGATATGCTAATTAAAGACTTATCCTTACCTTGGTGAGTGTTGGGTTTGGTCCTTGGTAACTTTGCAAGTTCCATCGACACCGCCTCCAACTTTAGGATCTTTCCTCATTCCCACCATATAACAACCATGTTAGTCATTTATTCAAAATAACACATAAACAACTCATATTGCATCTTTAACCATACAAGAAATTCATACATTTTCAATGTTTCTAAATTACTTACATTAAGAGTTTCCAAACATCTAAAACATACACATTCATCTCATATTTCAACATTAGAGCACATACTTATTTTCTACATCTAACATTTTACACATTTTACTCTTTAACCACATTTTCATTTTAGGGTTTTGGGGTTTTCATGAATCAACCCACAAACCCTCTCCATTCTTTGAATAACAACTCTAAACGAAGAATTTACAAGAGAAAAACTACATAAAACGAACCACAACTCAAAAGGATGAGTTTCCATGGTTTCTCACATTTTGAAAAGGGATCCAACATACCCAAAACAAGTTTCAAAGGGAAGAAGGGAGTTAGAATCAAGAGTTTTACATATTCTCAAGCTTCTAGATGATTCTCAAGACTCATTGCTCTTGAAAATGCTATCTTCTCTCACTTCTCTCCAAGTTCTAACCCTAAAATATGTTTGTGGTTCCCTATTTAATGTAACAGCGTCGGGTTCTCGCTCAAGCGAGAAAATCCCGCCCATTTTAAAAACTTAGATCTGACCCTCTCGCTCAAGCGAGGATCCTCTCGCTCATGCGAGGATCTTACAGCCTCTAACGCTTCAGAGTGCCACTTCTCGCCCATGCGAGACAACTCTCACTCAGGCGAGACAACTCTCACTCAGGCGAGACATTTCTCGCTCAGGCGGGAATCCTTCAGTATATCCTAGGATTTCACTCACCCAGGTGAGCCACTCTCGCCCAGGTGACTCCTTTCTCGTTTAAGTGAGACTTCTAGGACTGATACTATAATTTAATGACTTTAAATTTAGGGTGTCACACGTGGACCAAGGGAGCTCAGCAAACGTCATGTTCCAAGGCCTCTTTGACAAGATGGAACTGCACAATCGGGACCTCATGCCTTATGATGGCTTACTGATCGGTTTTACCGGTGAGCGAATCACACCAAGGGGCTACATTGAAGTATGTGCAACCATTGGCGACCAATCACTATCAAAGACGATCAAGGCCACATGGATAGAACTAGGAAATCTAAAATGGCCGATGGAAGCAAATGATCTTCAACCATGTTATTATAACATTGTATTGGAAGCTAAAAGAACATGAAATGGAATTTTGATGTCTTATGCTACACAAAGAAATTGATATAAAGATGAAAAAAATTGCTTTCAAAACACATCTTTAAAATCAAATGATATATAAGAGCAAGAAGAATGAGATAGTTCTTGTTCATCTGAAAATAGACCATAACACCATTAGACTACTCGTGAGGAAGTTTGGAAAATTTCAAAAGAAGAAAGGATGATTTATAAAATTTCAACGTCATGTAGAAATAATTCAAGAAAAAGGAACAACAATACTTCTCAAGATAAAATCACATGCTGTAAATGCGAGAAACAAGGATACATCAAGTTTTCGTGTCCCAATTACCTCACGATAAAAAGTCCAAGAAGAACATAGATAAAAGAGGTCAAAGTCCTTGATAGTATGAGGTAATAGATAAGGGAATTCTTCACTTTGACTAGACAATGATAAATGTGAAAAACCATGCTAATGACCATCTATGTTGAAGAACAAAGTAATATATCCTTTTCTTTCTTTTATTTTTATTCTTCTAATCCAGAATCGAAGAGTTTAAAGAGAACCAAAAACCCAAAGGAGGTTCACGGTTGTCGCGACTCAATTTTCAGTTGAACATCGACTACACAACTAAGGAAAAGGTTGAACTCTATTTCAACATCCCCCATAAGATTGGATGTTGCAACTATATTTTTGCGGTTAAAATGATGAAAACTCTCTTTTATGTCCAAATTGAGTAATTTGGTCTTTGAACAAGAATTATTTGCTCAGGACTCGATTACAAATCCTGAAAGGTATTAGCACCCCGTCCAGCTATATTAAAATGGTACTCTTACTAATTGCATGAATTTGTATGCCCTTAATTTAGTTGATTACAAATTTAATAAAAAAACGAAAGAATATATTTTTTACTTTTATATCTCACAAGAGTTTATCTAGTTCATACGTATTTCTAAGTGCAATATGGAAAACAAGACAACGTAGTTCCTAGTAAACTATTAGCTGATTGGTTTGATTTATTTTTTTATTGAATTAAAATAATGTTTAAACATAATGATTTCAATTTAATTAGATAAAATCAATAACAAAGAGAGAACAATGGTCGTAGAAAGACTTTTCGCTTTGAGTTGAAAGAAACAGACGACACATGTGATAGACGAGGCTATTCAAATCCCATTAAATTTTGTCATTAAAAAATAGTTAGGAATAATTTATTTTAGATAAATGGAATTAATAGCAAGGAGATAACATTAGTCATAGATCAATATTGGCTTTGAGCATAAGGGAATAGATGACACAAGCCGCAGACCACACTATTCATATTCCATAAATTAGTTAAAGTGATAAAATTATTTTAAATTATTTTTAAAGTAAATGGAATCAATAGCAAAGAGACGACACTGATGGTAGATAAATTTTCCGCTTAAGGCACAAAAGAAGAAACAACACAAGCCACAACTGTCTTATTAGATTCTCAAAATAATTAGTTAATTCATTTGTTTATTTATTATATAAAAGAATATTTTATATTAATTTAATGTTATCAGTACTAATGGCTGCACCCATCTCGTCCAAAATGATATTTTATATTGATTAAGTTTTATCCGGTTTGAGAGATTGAAGTATCAGAACTATTGTCCATACTATCTAATTTCAAAGGATATTTTATATCGATTAAATTTTATTATCTTTGAGAGATTGAAGTAGTAAAACTAATGTTCTCACTACACCTCATCTCAAAGGAGTATTTTAAAATTAATTAAAGTGCATATCCACTTCAAGTAAATGACATCTCAAAACTAATTTTTACACTATATCTTAACTTAGAGAGTAAGTTTTTTATAATTAAACTGCCTATTCGCTTGAAGTGAATGAGGTAACAACACTAATGTATGCACCACATCTCAACTTAAAAAGCTAAATTTTTTAATGAGGAGGGATTCATTGACTCCAAAAGTAAGTTTTATCTTAGCCATTAATTTTAGGGAAATTCAATGATTTAGATCTACTCACTAATTCAAACCATTGGATTTCTCTAGAATTTATGGCTAAGATGTGAAATAAGTTTAAAAAACTTACTATTGGAGTAAGTTTAAAAAACTTACTCTTGGAGTAAGGGGATCTCCTCCCTTTTATATGGAAAATGATATATTTTTCTACTAAATTTTCCTATTAATCTTCCCACCCACGAGAAAGTGACATATGTCACTTGTAAACCAATCACTAATAAATAAAGTATTTTATACTTTTACGTGGATAAGAGAATTAGTAGCATGATTTAGCATTACTCTATTTTCATTAATAGCCAATCACCCTCTGACTCTCATTATTTACCTTACAGCAATGTTATATTTGGGTCCATGTCCTAGTCTATGTTGATAATCTAATAGTCTCGAGTAATGACATTACTGCCATCCTAGCCTCCAAACAATACTTGAACGTTTGCTTCTATATGAAGATCTCTATGTCTAGAAGTATGACGAATCACAAACAAATGTAATAATTTTTGGCTTGGTGCGGATTCTTATGTTGGTATTGCAATTATCAGGTCATTATTGACTTGTTTTGATGAAACCACAAACAAATGGAAGAATTTTTGTACCAATAATGAAGGCAGCATTGCGTACTTCTTATTTATATGGAAAATAATATATTTTTCTACTAAATTTTCCTATTAATCTTCCCACCCACGAGAAAGTGACATATGTCACTTGTAAACTAATCACTAATAAATAAAGTATTTTATGACATATGTCACTTTTACGTGGATAAGAGAATTAGTAGCATGATTTAGCATTACTCTATTTTCATTAAAGCCAATCACCCTCTGACTCTCATTATTTACCTTACAGCAATGTTATATTTGGGTCCATGTCCTAGTCTATGTTGATAATCTAATAGTCTCGAGTAATGACATTACTGCCATCCTAGCCTCCAAACAATACTTGAACGTTTGCTTCTATATCAAATAAAATTCAAGGAGATAAGGGAAAAGAGAGTACACAAGGATTTTTTATTGGTTCACATTCTTGTCCACCGAATGTTAAATCCAATACTCTTGCAACACAAGAGATTTCTTCACTAGATATCAAGAGTAGTAATTACAAATTCTCACCCCGAGACTTCCTTGTACCTTACTCACTCTCCAATACATATGTCACTCTTTTGGAAAACAGTCTTTCCAAATGCCTCTAACCCTTTTCTAATCACACCCTTGTGATAGAAAATATTACACAAACTTTGGAGAAAATTGTGAGCAATGGCAAGGATTGCTTATACAAGATATGACAAGTAAACTATATTGCAATCCAACAACTCTTTGTATACTTAGTTTATAATGCTCATAAGGTTTGAAAAACTTTGAAACATGCACTTACACAACTTCAGAAAGTTATTCCGAAAGTTAAAAGCAAGTTGTAGAAAAAGTGCAGAAAAAGTGTTTCATAAAATTCAGATTTGCATAAGTGAGTTGTATGTAAGTTGTTTCTTTGTTGTGTGTTGAATCATGAGTTCCAATGCCTTTATATAGACTTTCTAATCAGCCATAACACCTTTAGTAAATGGTAGGATTAGTTTGTAATGAAACCATTTCGTTTGGGGTGAAAGCTCTTCAGATTGTATTTGAAAATATGGTGTAACAACTCTCAGTAATCGATTACATCATAGGGGTAATCGATTACCCAAGCATTTTGTCCAACTTAGAAACCAATTTTAATGTTAAGTAATCGGTAACTCTTGGTGTAACGGCTCTCAGTAATCGATTACAATACATATGTAATCGATTTCCTAAGCATATTGTCCAACTGAGTAACTAATTATCAAACTAAGTAATCGGTTACACTGATACTAGTAATCGATTACTGTTTTCAGTTTTTTTAGTTAACCTATTTCTCACTCATGTAACCTGTTACGTGGTTCCAGTAATCTTTTACTTAATCATAGTAACCCGTTACTTAGATCCAGTAACCTGTTACACAATGTTTTGAAAATTGTTTTTATTAAAACTTGTGATTCTAAATTTTCCTTTAAAATATACCTTTTGAGCATGATCACTAATAGTATATATATTAAAGAGTGTAAAGATATAAGTGCCTATGGACTTAGACTCTAATTGTCTTGTGTAACACCCTAAATTTAAGTCTTTAAAATTATAGTATCAGTCCTGGGATTCTCGCTTGAGCGAGGGTTGGCTCGCTTGAGCGAGAAAGGCTCACCTGGGAGGGTGAAATCCTGGGCTATACTGGAGGATTCTCGCCTGAGCGAGGGTTGGCTCGCTTGAGCGAGAAAGGCTCAACTGGAAGGGTGAAATCCTGGGCGATACGGAAGGATTCTCGCCTAGGCGAGAAAAGTGATGTTTTGGACCTGTCGAGGCTGTAAGATTCTCGCTTGAGCGAGAGGGTCAAATCTGAGTTTTTAAAATAGGCGGGATTTTCTCGCTTGAGCGAGAACCCGACGAGACAACATTAAATGAGAAACCCCAAACACATATTAGGTTTAAGAATTGAAGAGAGGTGAGAGAAGAGAGCTTTTCCAAGGGAAAGGAGCTTTGATACTCATCCAAGAGCTTAAGAAGAGGTAAAACTCTTGATTCTAACTCTCTTCTTCTCTTTAAAACTCATTTTGGGTATGTTGGATCTCTTCTCAAGATGTGAGAAACCATGGAAACTCCTCATTTTGGGTATGTTGGATCTCTTCTCAAGATGTGAGAAACCATGGAAACTAATCATTTTGAGTTATGGTTCGGTTTATGTCGTTTTTACCTTGTAAACTCTTGGTTTAGAGTTAGTATTTCAAGAATGGAAAGGGTTGTGGGTTGATTCATGAAAACCCCAAAAACCCTAAAGAGAAAATGTGGTTAAATGGAAAATGGGTAAAATGCTAGAGGTAGAAGATGAGTTTTTTTTGTAAGGTTGAAATATGAGATGCTTATGTATGTTTTGGATGGTGGTAAACTTATGATGAAAGTAGTTTAGCAACATTGAAAATATGATGAATATCTTTTATGGTTGAATAATGCTATATAAGTTGTTTATGTGACATTTGGAATAAATGACTAACATTGTGTTATATGGTGGGAATGAGGAAAGATCCTAGAGTTGGCGGCGGTGTCGGTGGAACTTGTGAAGTTTCCAAGAACCAAACCCAACATTCACCGAGGTAAGGATAAGTCATTATTTGTGCATTTGGAATGGAAAATGTGTGTATTTTCTGGTTATGCAATGATTGAATTGTGAATTACGCATTTAGTACAAACATATATGGTGTGTTTATACTAAAGTAGGCGTAGATTTACGGGAAATGGAAAATGAGTGTATTTTCTGGTTATGCAATGATTGAGTTGTGAATTACGCATTTAGTATAAACATATATGGTTGTGTTTATACTAAAGTGGACGTAGATATACGGGAAATGAGAAATGGCGAAATCAAGGAAAGGAAAATATATTTTTAGCCGACCATGGATGGTTAGCGACTTTGACTAGCAAAATTCCGGCTCGAGTATATGTAGCACGATTTATTTTAAAAGAAATGAGAATCTGCTTTTAGCTAACCTTAAGGGGTGTAGCGACTTTGGCTAAAGTTATGTAGCAAGGAAAATGAATTTCAAAATGGTTTACTAACCCTTTTCTAATGTGGATTATCTTATAATGACGTTTATTGAATTAATGACTTACTCATTTGTGTGTTTTGTGCTTTTGTCATTGATAATCTCATTGCATATAAACAGGTGATATGAAGGGGACTCATTTTTTGGAGCTTTAGGAACTTTATATTTTGGGATTCATTTATTTGCACTATTTTGGTCATGAGTGCATAATTGGTAGTTTAAAGCATTATGTAACTATGGATATATTAACTTACATGGTGTTGTAACTCTGGATATTTGTAGCTATGGGTATTTTGGAAACCCATAGCTAGTTGTATGCGGTGGTTACTGAATTATATTTATATGAATTATGATTTCCTGCTAAATAGAATGTATACAAATATGAGGATATGAAATGAGTAAGAATAGGTAAATAGAATTAAAATGAAAAAAAATGTATGTGAAGGAAATAAATAAGGGCAAAAATTTCAAGGGTAGAATTCATAACACCCTAAATTTAAGTCTTTAAAATTATAGTATCATTCCTAGGATTCTCGCTTGAGCGAGAGATTCTCGCCTGGGCGAGGAAGGCTCACCTGGGAGGGTAAAATCCTGGGCTATACTGGAGGATTCTCGCCCGAGCGAGAATTGTCTCGCCTGGGTGAGAAATGGCATTTTGGGGCTGTTGAAACTGTGAGATTCTCGCTTGAGCGAGAATCCTTGCTTGAGCGAGAGGGTCAGATCTGAGTTTTTAAAATGGGCGGGATTTTCTCGCTTGAGCGAGAATAAGCTCGCTTAAGCGAGAACCCGACGAGAGCATTAAATGAGAGAAACCCCAAATACATTTTTAGGTTAAGAATTGAAGAGAGGTAAGAAAAGAGAGCATTCCCAAGGTCTAGGAGATTTGATTCTTGTTCAAGAGCTTGAGAAGAGGAAAAACTCTCTATTCCAACTCTCTTCTTCTCTTGAAAACCCATTTTTGGTATTATGGATCTCTTCTCAAAATGAGAGAAACCATGGAAACTCACCATTTTGAGTTATGGTTCGTTTTATGTTATTTTATCTTGTAAACTCTTGGTATAAAGTTAGTATTTCAAGAAAGGAGAGGGTTTGTGGGTTGATTCATGAAAACCCCAAAACCCTAAAGTGAGAATGTGATTAAAGAAGATAAATAAGCTTTCTAATGTTGAAATGTGAGATGAATATGTAATGTTAAGATGTTGTAAACTTATGATGAAAGTAGTTTAGAAACATTGAAAACATGTTAAATATCTTATATGGTTAAATAAGCAATATAAGTTGTTTATATGATATTTGTAATAAATGACTAACATTGTGTTATATGGTGGGATGAGGAAAAATCCTAAAGTTGGAGGTGGTGTCGGTGGAACCTACGAAGTCGCCAAAAACCAAGTCCAACACTCACCGAGGTAAGGATATGTCTTTAACTTATCCACGGTGTTAGAAAATGCGTGGATTTTCTGATAAGGATAATGAAATGAAATGTGAATCACTTAGTCATTATGAGCATATATGGGTATGTTGATAATGATGAGGAGTGAATTTACGGTTTATGTATTGGTGGAGTGTCAATGGAAATAAAACTCAAAATAAAATAATGAATTGTAAATCACTTTGTAGTTATAAGCATACGTGGATATGTTTGTAATGATGTCGGGTGCATTTATTGTTTAACATATTGGTGGAGTGTCAATGGAAATAAAACTCGGAATAAAGCAATAAATTGTAAGTCACTTTGTAGTTGCAAGCATATACAATATGTTGTAATGATGTCGGATGCATTTATTGTTTAATATATTGGTGGAGTGCCAATGGAAATAAAACTTGGAATAAAGCAATAAATTGTAAGTCACTTTGTAGTTGCAAGCATATACGATATGTTGTAATGATGTCGGGTGCATTTATTGTTTATGTATTGGTGGAGTGCCAATGGAAATAAAACTCGGAACAAAGCAAAGAATTGTAAATCACTTAGTCACTACAAGCATATATGGGTATGTTTGTAGTGATGAGGAGTTGATTTACTGTTTATGTATTGGTGGAGTGTCAATGGAAATAAAACTCATTTTAGCCGACTAGAATGGGTTAGCGACTTTAGCTCAAGTTATGTAGCATGGATTTTTTTAAAAGTACCGACGACAAAAAATGGTTTTAAGTGGATTTGATTTAGATCGTTATTTAACCTTATTAAATGTGGATTAACTTGCATGGTGTCAGGTATTCCCCTTTTAGTGTTGTTTGATTCGGGAGCGACACACTCCTTTGTATCTATTGACTGTGTGGATAGACTGAATTTACAAACTGAGTTGTTGCCTTTCGACTTGGTCGTATCCACCCCAACTGATGTGCTTGTGGTGGTGTCGACAGTTGTGTCTCGATGTCCGGTGGTGGTAAACGGTAGGGATTTAATCTGCTTACCACTATCCTAGTTAGATTTGATTATGGGAATGGACTGGTTGTCAGCAAATCATGTGGTGATTAATTGTGCTGATAAGACCGTGATGTTTGGGAATCCAGATGGGATTTCTGAGGAGGTTGGTTGTATGAAGCCGATGTCGGCAAAGGAAGTCAGAACTTCCTGTAAGGAGGGAGGGGTCGTGTTTATGTTGTTTGCATCCCTGGAAGGTATTGAGAAATCCAAGGTTGAGGACATTTCGATAGTTCGTGAGTTTCCTGAAGTCTTTCCTGGTGATATTCCAGAATTGCCTCCAGTGAGAGAAGTTGAATTCTCCATTGATTTAGTGTCGGGGACGGGACCCATCTTTATAGCTCCTTATAGAATGGCACCATTAGAGTTAGCTGAGCTGAAAAAGCAGGTTGAGGAATTGTTGGCTAAGAAATTTATTCGCCCTAGTGTCTCGCCGTGGGGCGCACCTGTTTTGCTAGTTAAGAAGAAGGATGGTAGTATGCGTTTGTGTACCGATTATAGGCAATTGAACAAGGTTAAGATTAAGAACAAATATCTGTTGCCTCGGATTGATGACTTGATGGATCAGTTGAGAGGGGCGGTAGTGTTTTCTAAGATTGATCTTCGATCGGGATACCATCAACTTCGGATGAAATCAGATGACATTCCAAAAACTGCTTTTAGGACAAGGTATGGACATTTCGAATATTTGGTCATGCCTTTTGGCGTAACGAATGCCCCAGCAATATTTACCGACTACATGAATAGGGTTTTCCATCCGTATTTGGATTCATTCGTAGTGGTATTTATTGATGACATTCTGATTTACTCCAAAAGCAGAGAGGAACATGAAGAGCACGTGAGGATTGTTCTAGAACTCCTGAGTAAGAACCAGTTGTATGCTAAATTGTCTAAATGTGATTTCTGGTTGGAGTCGGTAAACTTTCTTGGACATGTAATAACCAAGGAAGGGGTAGCTGTGGATCCTTCAAAGGTTGAAGCGGTTACGGAATGGGCCGTGCCCAAGTCGGTTACTGAAATCCGGAGCTTCTTGGGTTTGGCAGGCTATTATCGGAAATTCATTGAGGGATTTTCGAAGTTGGCCCTACCATTGAATAAGCTTACTAGGAAAGGAGAACCGTATGTGTGGACACTCCGTTGCGAAGAAAGCTTTCAAGAGTCGAAACGAAGGTTGACTACGGCGCCAGAGTTGGTTCTTCCTTGTATGGATAAGGATTTCAGTGTTTATTGCGATGCTTCCAAGCAAGGTTTGGGTTGTGTTCTGATGCAAGAGGGGAAAGTGGTTGTCTATGCTTCTCGCCAGTTAAGAACACACAAGCAGAACTATCCTACGCATGATTTAGAATTGACTGCATTGGTCTTTGCTTTGAAAATTTGGAGACACCATCTCTATGGTATAAGGTTTGTGGTGTACAGCGAGCACAAGAGTTTGAGTATCTGTTTGATCAAAAGGAGCTGAATATGAGACAGAGGAGAAGGATGGAGTTTCCAAAGGACTACGATTTTGGACTATAGTACCACCCAGGGAAGGCTAATGTAGTGGCCGATGCACTCAGTCGAAAGTCCTTGCACATGTCAGCTTTGAAGATTAGGAAAGGGAAGCTGATAGAGGAGTTCATGGATATGAACCTGGACGTCCAAATAAGACCTCATTGTATGGTATTGGGTATGCTTAAGGTCACGAATGAATTATTTAAACAAATCCGAGTAATGCAAGTGGAAGATAATGAGCTGATGGCCAAACGGGATTTGATGATGAGTGGAAAGGAAACCTACTTCGTAACGGACTCCAGTGGGATGATGCATTACAAAGGGGGAGTGTGTGTAGCTAGTGATGAGGGGTTACGAAAGAGTATTTTGGAGGAGTAAGATGAGTTTTCACCCGGGGACAACGAAAATGTACCAAGACTTGAAGAAGTTGTTTTGGTGGTCTGGATTGAAGAGAGACGTGGCGTCATATGTCTCGAGTTGTTTGATCTACCAGAAGGCCAAAATTGAGCATCAACGACCGGCGGGAGAGTTACAATCCCTAGAAATTCCTGTGTGGAAGTGGGATAGTATCTCCATGGATTTTGTATCCGGTTTCCCTAAAACTCAGAAAGGGTATGACTCGATATGGGTAATAGTGGATCGGTTGACTAAGTCTGCTCATTTCTTACCGATGAACATGAGGTACTCCCTAGAAAGATTGGCGGAACTGTATATCCGAGAGGTTGTTCGTTTGCATGGGATACCGTCGAGCATTGTGTCGGATAGGGATCCCCGTTTCACTTCAAACTTTTGGACCAGTTTGCAATCCGCTTTGGGAACTAAGTTGAAACTGAGTTCAGCTTACCATCCATAGACGGACGGTCAATCATAAAGGACAATACAGTCATTGGAGGACCTTTTGAGGGCTTGTGTCTTGGAACAACCAGGGAGTTGGGACTGCATGTTGCCCCTGATTGAATTTACCTACAACAATAGTTTCCATTCGAGCATTGGGATGGCACCTTATGAGGCTTTGTATGGTAGGAAGTTCCGAACTCCAGTAAGTTGGTTTGAGACTGGGGAGAACTTGATATTGGGGTCCGAGCTGGTCTAAGAGACTATAGAGAAGATCAAGAAAATCCAGGAGAACATGAAGATCGCCCAGAGTCGACAGAAAAGCTATTATGATAAGAGGCGGAAACCTCTTGAGTTTAATGAGGGATATCATGTTTTCATTAGAGTTGTCCCGACTACAGGTATCGGTAGAGTGTTGAAGTCTCATAAGCTGACTCCCGATTTATTGGGCCGTATCAGATATTGAAGAGGATTGGGCCGGTAGCATATCGGATTGCATTGCCTCCACTATTGTCGAACCTCCACAATGTATTTCATGTGTCTCAATTAAGGAAATATGTGGGGGATCCATCTCATGTGGTTGTGTCTGATCAGATAGAGTTGAAGGATAATTTGACTTTTACGACGTTGCCCTTGAGAATCATGGATACTAGTGTCAAGAGATTGAGAGGCAAGGAGATTGCCTTGGTAAAGGTGTTGTGGATTCAAGTGGACGAAGATGACGCTACTTGGGAAGTGGAGCGAGAAATGAGGGAGGATTACCCTCATTTGTTTGAATCGAGGTATGTTTAATTTTCGGGGACGAAAATTCTTATATGAGGGGGAGGATTGTAACACCCTAAATTTAAGTCTTTAAAATTATAGTATCATTCCTATGATTCTCGCTTGAGCGAGAGATTCTCGCCTGGGCGAGGAAGGCTCACCTGGGAGGGTGAAATCCTGGGCTATACTAGAGGATTCTCGCCTGAGCGAGAATTGTCTCGCCTGGGCGAGAAATGGCATTTTGGGGCTGTTGAGACTGTGAGATTCTCGCTTGAGCGAGAATCCCTCGCTTGAGCGAGAGGGTCAGATCTGAGTTTTTAAAATGGGCGGGATTTTCTCGCTTGAGCGAGAATAAGCTCGCTTAAGCGAGAACCCGACAAGAGCATTAAATGAGAGAAACCTCAAATACATTTTTAGGTTAAGAATTGAAGAGAGGTAAGAGAAGAGAGCATTCCCAAGGTCTAGGAGCTTTGATTCTTGTTCAAGAGCTTGAGAAGAGGTAAAACTCATTATTCTAACTCTCTTCTTCTCTTGAAAACCCATTTTTGGTATTATGGATCTCTTCTCAAAATGAGAGAAACCATGGAAACTCACCCTTTTGAGTTATGGTTCGTTTTGTGTTATTTTATCTTGTAAACTCTTTGTATAGAGTTAGTATTTAAAGAAAGGAGAGGGTTTGTGGGTTGATTCATGAAAACCCCAAAACCCTAAAGTGAGAATGTGGTTAAAGAAGATGAATAAGCTTTCTAATGTTGAAATGTGAGATGAATATGTATGTTTTAGATGTTGTAAACTTATGATGAAAGTAGTTTAGAAACATTGAAAACATGTTAAATATTTTATATGGTTAAATAATGCAATATAAGTTGTTTATATGATATTTGGAATAAATGACTAACATTGTGTTATATGGTGGGATGAGGAAAGATCCTAAAGTTGGAGGCGGTGTCGGTGGAACCTACGAAGTCGCCAAAAACCAAGTCCAACACTCACCAAGGTAAGAATAAGTCTTTAACTTTTGCACGGTGTTAGAAAATTCGTGGATTTTCTGATATGGATAATGAAATGAAATGTGAATCACTTAGTCATTATTAGCATATATGGGTATGTTGATAATGATGAGGAATGGATTTACGGTTCATGTATTGGTGGAGTTTAAATGGAAATAAAATAATGAATTGTATATCACTTTGTAGTTATAAGCATACGTGGATATGTTTGTAATGATGTCGGATGCATTTATTGTTTTATATTGGCGGAGTGCCGATGGAAATAAAACTTAGAATAAAGCAATAAATTGTAAGTCACTTTGTAGTTGCAAGCATATACGATATGTTGTAATGATGTCGGGTGCATTTATTGTTTAATATATTGGTGGAGTGCCAATGGAAATAAAACTCGGAATAAAGCAATAAATTGTAAGTCACTTTGTAGTTGCAAGCATATACGATATATTGTAATGATGTCGGGTGCATTTATTGTTTATGTATTGGTGGAGTGCCAATGGAAATAAAACTCGGAACAAAGCAAAGAATTGTAAATCACTTAGTCGCTACAAGCATATATGGGTATTTTTGTAGTGATGAGGAGTTGATTTACTGTTTATGTATTGGTGGAATGTCAATGGAAATAAAACTCGTTTTAGCTGACTAGAATGGGTTAGTGACTTTAGCTCAAGTTATGTAGCATGGATTTTTTTAAAAGTACCGACGACGAAAAATCGTTTTAAGTGGATTTGATTTAGATCGTTATTTAACCTTATTAAATGTGGATTAACTTACATTGATGTTTATTGAGTTAACGACTCACTCCTTTGTGTTGTTTGTGCATGGTCAATGTTAGTCCCATTGCAGGTAGGTGGACGAAGAAAAAGTGATTTTGATTAGTAGATTAGAGACCTTTATTTTGATGTCTCTTTAGTTATTATTTGTAACCTCACTGGTTGTACTTGAAGTAACCAATTGTAACTATGAACGCTATATTTTTGTACATGATATTGATCATGGAGACTAGTAACTCGGGATATATGTAGCTATGGGTGTTTTGGAAACTCATAGCTAATTGTATGCGGTAGTTACTAGGTTACATTAATATGAATTATGTTTTTCTACATTAGGAATGTATGTATGGATATCGCATGATAAATAGTCCGAAAAAAATCAAGGTAAACAATGTAACGTATATTCAGTTAATAATCATGAAACATAAACGAATTGAATGTTTGCATGAGTTAAAATAAGAAGAAAATTTTCAGGGTAGAATTTGGGTCTTTACAGAATTTCGGTCGTTACATCTTGAAGTTTTATCTTCATTGTCTTCATAAGTATTCTTCCTTATTCTTCTTTTAGTAATGTTGGTGTCTTCATCAAAACCATGTCAAAGTCAGGAACAAGATCTTCTTCACAATCCCCCCTGTTTTTTTATGACAAACCAATATCATCTTGACAGTGTATTTTCTTGAGAGTTTGAGTTGAGTATGCATCCCCTTTTTATACGCTCCCCATTTGATTTGGAGTATATGTGCCTGAAATATTTTTAAACAAAAAATGCACTCTCTCAAGTTTTCTCCCCCTTTTGATTTCATCAAAAATAAGAAAAGTTAGGGTCCAAGACACAATATATATATATATATGCATAGAATTTGATCATAGTAGATCATAAAGGGTAATTGCATCATTACATAGAAATTGAAAGATGTTCAAACATGAAAATCAAAAGACAAACAACCAGAAAAACACATAGTACAATTACAAAATCCAAGAATGCAATATAAAATCCTAAACAACACATGTTCTACGATTCAGGTTCAGAACATTCTTCATCAAGATCCATCATGTTGATCTTGTAGGAAAGACGTTGAAGCTCAATTTGGACTTGTTGGTTCTGAGCATCAAGGACATTCATCCGATTTGAGATGTAGTAGAGAAGATGAAGATATCTGAGCAGATGAAGATGATTCGGATTGAAAGGGAGAAGGTTGTGGTGCAGGCGGATTAACAAATACATTGGTAGTGGGATCAACATGTGCAACCGGTTTATCACTTCTATGCTTATAGACTCGATCAATTAGGTCTCGAAAGAAACCAATTTTGTGGATCACATTCACATCAAAGTGATTTTAGATTCACTAGCCGTTGATGTAAGGACCTAATTTCTACACTTGAAAATTTTTCTTTTATTTTAATCATTTATACTTGATTTCCCATGTAACATCATACATACACTTCCTTTAATCTTTTAAATCATCCATTTCTTTAATTATCTAGTAACTCTAATCATACAATTTCGGTTTCATTCCATGCTACCCTTAATTGCAGAAAAACATAATTCATATTACTATCTCCCGGTAACTACCACATACAACTAGCTATGGGTTTCCAAAATACTGATAGCTACAAATATCCAGAGTTACAAACATTCAGAGTTACAATTATCCAAAGTAGAATTTAGTTAGTCAAAATACAAAAATGACAAAATAAAGGAATCCATGTTTTAAGCTCCTAAGGCATCAAACCAAGCATCCTCAACAAACCTGTTTACCTGCAATGGGATTATCAACGACAAATGCACAACATACCAAGGAGTAAGTCATTAATTCAATAATTACCATTATAAAATAATCCACATTTTAAAGGGGTTAGTAAACCATTTTTAAATTCATTTTCGCTACATAACTTGAGCCAAAGTTTGCTACATCGCTTGAGCCAAAGCTTGCTACATAACTTGAGCCAAAGTTTGCTACATAAATTGAGCCAAAATTTGCTACATCGCTTGAGCCAAATCTTGCTACATAACTTGAGCCAAAGTTTCGCTACATAACTTGAGCCAAACTTTCGCTACAAAACTTGAGCCAAAGTTTCGCTACATCGCTTGAGCCAAATCTTGCTACATAACTTGAGCCAAAGTTTCGCTATATCGCTTGAGCCAAAGCTTGCTACATAACTTGAGCCAAAGTGTCGCTACATAACTTGAGCCTAAGTTTTCTACATCGCTTGAGCCAAAGCTTGCTATATAACTTGAGCCAAAGTCGCTAACCAATCATGGTCGACTAGAAGTATGTTTTCTTTTCATTGATACACCATCAATTCATAAACAGCAATACCACGCATTCTCTCAATACGATATGCTAATTAAAGACTTATCCTTACGTTGGTGAGTGGTAGGTTTGGTCCTTGGTAACTTTGCAATTTCCTCCGACACCGCCTCCAACCTTAGGATCTCTTCTCAATCCTCTAGATGATTCCCAAGAATCCTTGCTCTTGAACATGCTCTCTTCTCTATTCTATCCAAAGTTCTAACCCTAAAAGTGTTTGGGTTCCCTTTTTAATGTAATAGCGTCTGGTTCTCGCTCAAGCGAGCCCATTCTCGCTCAAGCGAGAAGATCCCGCCTATATTAAAAATTCAGATCTGGTGCTCTCGCTCAAGCGAGGATCCTTCAGTGTCCACCCTCTCTCCCTCGCTCAGGCGAGCCACATCTCGCCCAGGCGAGAATCCCAAGAAATCACGGGAGCAAATATTGAGCCTCTCGGTTGGGCAATTCCCTCTCGCTCAAGCGAGAATCACCCATTATACCCCAGAATTTCAATATACATAAGCAATTACAATTAGGGTGCTACAATCCTCCCCCTCTTATAAGAATTTTCTTCCCTGAAAGTTAAACATACCTCGATTCAAACAGATGAGGGTAATCCTCCCTCATATCTCGCTCCACTTCCCAATTCGCATCGCCTTCATCCACTTGGATCCATAACACTTTTACCAAGGAAATGTCTTTGCCTCTCAATCTTTTGATATGGTATCCATGATTCTCATTGGTAACGTCGAAAAAGTCAAGTTATCCTTCAACTCTATCTGATCAGACTCGACCACATGAGATGGATCCCTAACATATTTCCTCAATTAAGACACGTGAAACACATAGTGAAGATTCGACAACAATGGAGGTAAAGCAATCGATATGCTACCGATCCAACCCTCTTCAAAATCTGATACGGTCCAATGAACCTCGGAGTAAGCTTACGGGATTTCAACACTCTACCAATCCCAGTAGTCAGAACTACTCTCATAAACACGTGATTTTCCTCATTAAACGCAAGAAGTTTCCGTCTCTTATCATAATAGCTTTTCTGCTGACTCTATGCTATTCTCATATTCTCCCGGATTTTCTTAATCTTTTCCATCGTTTCTCGAATTAACTCGGGTCCCAATACTAAATTCTCCACAGTTTCAAACCAACTCACTAGAGTCCTACATTTTCTTCCATACAAAGCTTCGTAAGGGGCCATCCCGATACTAGTATGGAAACTGTTGTTGTAAGTGAACTCGATCAAAGGCAACATGTTATCTCAACTCCCCGGTTGTTCCAAAACACAAGCCTTCAAAAGATCCTCCAACGACTGTATGGTCCTTTCTGATTGACCATTCATTTGTGGATGATAAGCTGAACTCAATTTTAGCTTTGTTCCCAATGCAGACTGCAAACTAGTCCAAAAGTTTGAAGTAAAACACGGATCCCTATCCGACACAATGCTCGACGGTATCCCATGCAACCGAACAATCTCCTTGATATACAGTTCCGCCAATCGCTCCAAAGAATATCTCATGTTCATAAGTAAAAAGTGTGCAGACTTAGTAAACCGATCCACTATTACCCATATTGAATCATACCCTTTCTGAGTCTTTGGAAAACCCGATACAAAATCCATGGAGATATTATCCCACTTCCAAACGGGAATCTCTAGTGATTGTAACTCTCCCGCTGGTCGTTGATACTCAATCTTGGTTTTCTTCTCTCTATTCTTTCCAAAGTTCTAACCCTAAAAGTGTTTGGGGTTCCCTTTTTAATGTAACAGCGTCGGATTCTCACTCAAGCGAGAAAATCCCGCCTATTTTAAAAACTCAGATCCAGTGCTCTCGCTCAAGCGAGGATCCTTCAGTGTCCACCCTTTCTCCCTCGCCCAAGTGAGCCACATCTCGCCCAGGCGAGTATCCCAGGAAATCTTGGGAGCAGATATTGGGCCTCTCGCTTGGACGAGGCCCTCTCGCTCAAGCGAGAATCACCCAGTATACCCCATAATTTCACTATACATAGGCAATTAAAATTAGGGTGTCACAGTTGAGACACCAAAATGCTCAAGTATGTTTGAGATGATGATTGCATAAGGCAATGGGTTGTTAGACTCTCGCATAGACCATATGTGATTCATTACAGTCAAATGTAGGAATATCATTGATTTGAGAATGGTTTGAAAATTTAGGAATTCTGACATAGCTAAGAAAGTAATGAAGCGGACGATCTTCGAGATTAAGATTTCCTACAACAAGGATATCTCTATTCTTAATAGTTTCACCTAAAGCCATTTGCTTACACACATCAATTGTATCTTTGGAGAATCTACACATAGAGTATTAGAACTCTTTTCTGTCATAGTTATCTCAGTCACATGCAAGACCAAAATATTTTATGCTTCCATGATAGGGTATATTACAGCAAATTGAACTGAAAGTCTTTACATCTAAAATGATTTCCTTTCCATTCATTGAGGATGTTAAACGATTTTTCCTCAAGTTCAAGTTGCACTAAAATATTATAGCATGTTAAGGATATTAGGCATTTGATTCCTCACAAAATGCAAATAAATTTTGTTTCCTTAGCAGATTAGGAAAATGAAAATCATTAAGCTCAAAGTTACTTACATTGCCATACTTAGGAGCAAAAATTGGTCTGTCAAGGAAGTGTTCTGTGAAAACCTTGCGTTGTTCATCATTTGCAAGAAGTCGTGCCAAGTCCAATGGATTAGCCTCAGAAGATGAAGTTCCTTGCTTCTTGTGAGTCACACTAGTACGTTGCTTTTTTTGTTCTTAATGATGAAGCCATGGTTGAATGTTGTGAAAAGTTAGGTTTTAGGGATTTTGATATATAGAGTTTTTTTTATTAAGGTCACTAAACACAAAAGTAATCGGATAGAAGTGTTCAAAATTGAGAATGTAATATGAAATGACTCAAAAATCACTTAAAACAGATGAGAAATGAGATTTTTAGAGAGATTTGTGATTTTTTGAGTTTGAGGGTGATGAAGAAGATGAAGTGTTTGAAAAATGGAGGAGAAACCTTTAAAATATTGGTCAGAGTAATCGATTACCTTAAGTAGAGTAATGAGTTACTCAACATGCAAAGTTTTCAGATTTCAAACAACAGTCTTTGGTAATCGATTACACCTATAAGTAATTGATTACTTGGACTTCCTGACATTTACAGGAATCAGTTACTCTCTATAGTAATCGATTGTTAACCTCTGAAATTTGAACTTTCAGGCCTACTGATGTCTGGTAGTCGATTATTTACCCTAGGTAATCGATTACGTACCTCAAAATTTTAAAAATTAAAGCAAAACTAAGCAGTTTTAAGTACAAGTAGGCATAAGATAAACATAATGAAGCAAACATATAATCATGTATGAGCAATTTAAGATAAGTAAGCTTCACCAAGTATGCCTAATTCTCGTCTAATTTTATAGAAAGGTTTTTTTGCCAAAGGGTTTAGTAAATATATCTGCTAGTTGGTCATGAGTATCAACAAATTCTAAAGCCACGTCTTTCTTTTGGACATTGTCTCTGTGGAAGTGATGTCTTATATCTATGTGTTTTGTTCTAGAATGCATTATTCGATTATTCGTGAGATTTATAGCACCGGTATTGTCACATTTTAGGGGAATGCAGCCTAAGTCTAGCCATAGTCTCGTAGTTGTTGTTTAAGCCACAACACATGTGCACAACAGCGACCTGTCGCTAATTACTCTGCTTCAGCAATACTTAAGGCAAAACATGATTGTTTCTTACATGACCAAGATACTAGTGCATTTCCTAATATATGACAAGTATCACTAGTACTTTTCTCAAAGTTTTGCATCTTCCCTTTGGATACCAGAGTCCAACTTCAGTTGTGCCTTTTAGATATTTCATGATTCTTTTGATATCAACTAGATGGGATTCTTTTTATTTTGATTGATAACGTACACACAAACATACACTAAAAATTATATCAGGTCTACTAGAAGTTAGATAAAGTAGGGAACCAATCATACTTTGATACTTTGATACTTTGATATGTCAATGCATTTTTCAGCATCATCTGTATTAATGTATGTACCAGAACCCATATGAGTATAAATGGGCTTTCAATCACCCATTTCAAATTTTTCAAGCAATTTCTTGCAGTATTTGGATTGACTTACAAATATACCATCCTTGAATTGTTTGATTTTTAATCCTAGGACGTAATTTAACTTCCCCATCATTGACATTTCAAACTTCCCTTGCATCATTTTGCCAAAATCACTACATAATATCTCATTAGTAGAACCAAAAATAATATCATCTACATATATTTGTACAAGAATATTATGATGATTTATTTCCTTAATAAAAAGATTAGTGTCGAACTTTCCTTTGGTAAAACCTTTTTCAAGTAGAAAATTTGTTAGTCAATCAAACCAAGCACGTGGAGATTGCTTCAAACCATATAGAGCTTTCTTAAGTTTATATACATGGGAAGGATGTTTGTAGTCTTCAAAACCACGAGGTTGTTCTACATATACTTCTTCTTGTATATAACCATTAAGAAATGCACTTTTTACATCCATTTGATATAACTATAAATTTAGAGAGCAAACATATGCAAGTAATAACTGAATAGCTTCAAGTGTAGCAACAGGAGTGAAGGTCTCATCAAAATCTATACCTTCTTCCTGATTGTATCCTTGTGCTACCAGTCTAGCTTTATTTCTAATAATAATTCCATTTTCATCTGATTTATAACGAAATACCCAACGAGTTCCTATAACATACCTATTATTTGGTCTAGGAATAAGTTCCCAAACTTCATTTCTCTTAAACTAGTTTAACTCTTTCTTGCATTGCAAAAATCTAGTGTTCATCCTTGATTGCATCATCAACCTTGGAGGGTTCTATTTGAGAGACGGAGGTCATGTTTAAAGAGGCATCATTTAGCTTTAAACGGATGGTTACACCTTTACTTATATTGCCAATGATGTTGTCAATAGGATGGTCTCGATGAGTTCTCCATTCTTGCGGTAAATCAGAATGAATATACTCTTCCTAAGAGGATAAAATATCATTAATTTTCAAGTGCTCTCAGTATTGGTTGTTGTACTTGTAGAAGACTCTTCTTTTGAAGGGGCACTAGGCAAGTCCTCTTCATCAAGAGTTAACCCATCCTTTATAATAGAATTGGTTTCATCAAAAGATACATGAACAAATTCTTCCATGGCTAGAGTTCTTTCATTAAAGATTCTATAAGATTTACTCGTAAGAGAGTAGCCTGGAAAGATTCATTCATCGACTTTTGCATCAAACTTGCCTAAGTTGTCTTTACCGTTATTTAAAACAAAACATTTACAACCAAATACATGCAAATGAGAAATGTTTGGCTTTCTACGTTTGAAGAGTTCATAGGGGGTTTTCTTGAAAATTGGTCTTATAAGAACTCTGCTTGAAACATAACATGTTGTACTAACTGCATGAGCCCAAAAGTATTTGGGGAGATTAGTTTCATTTAACATGGTACGAGCAAGTTTTTCTAATGACCAATTCTTTCTTTCTACAACACCATTTTGTTATGGTGTTCTAGGAGTAGAGAAATTGTTATTGATACCAAGATCATCACAAAATTCTTCGAAAGAAGCGTTTTGAAACTCTCCCATGATCACTTCTTATAGCAGCGATTTTCAGAGATTTTTCATTTTCAACTCTTTTAGCATATTTTCTAAAGGCATTAAACGCCTCATTCTTTTGAACTAAGAATAGAATCTAAGTATATCTTGAATAATCATCAACTATAACAAGAGCACAGTAGTTACCACCATAACTTTTGGTCCTTGAGGGGCCAAATAAATCCATATGTAGTAACTATAAAAGTCTATCGGAAGAAACCATATATCTTGGAACTGGCTGGGATTCCTCCTGCAGAATTCATCCAGACCTCTGTAGTCAGCCGACCAGGCGAAACTAAAGGTTAGGAACTCGGGCTTGGCGTCGTATTCTGGTTCAGATGCTGCAAGTTCTCATTCATGTTCATCGGCATTGCCGCAATCTAAGCCAACAGATCATTCTGACCTGATCCCCTGCCTCTTCCTCTTCCAGACATTTCCGTAATCGGGTACCTGCACTCATTGGCTCATTAGTAAACCACGTTTAACCAGATAAATCATCACATAACCACACAACAGTTCACCTAAATCACATAGTTAAATCAAACAAAGGTTACAAAGAAGCAAGTAAGGCCATACCCTAGGCCGCGGGATTAACTATGCTCTTATACCATATTGTAAGGACCCAAATTCTACCCTTGAAAATTTTTCTCATTTTAATATAGATATTCTTATCATCGCTATTCCTCTTCAGTTAAACAACATTCAATACTTCAAATTCAGTTATTGTGATATACTAGGACCCTTTCCCATAAAGCAGAAAAACATAATTCATATATTTCCTTATCGGTAAGTACCACATATGACTAGCTATGGGATTCCAAAATACCCATAGCTATTAATATCTAGCATTACAAAAATGTAGTACTAAATCAGTTAGGATTTACAATCATCCAATTAAAGGAGTATCCTCATGCCTCGAACCAACTATCCTTAACTACCTCTACCTCCCAAGTTGCATCCCCTTCGTCTACTTGGCTCCACAACACTTCCACCAATGGAATCTCTTTGCCTCTTAGCCTCTTGACACTGGTATCCATGATCCTTACGGGCAACGTCGAAAAAGTCAAATTATCCTTCAACTCTATCTGATCAGACTCAACCACATGAGTTGGGTCTCTAATATACTTCCTTAACTGAGACACATGAAACACATTGAGGAGATTCGACAACAGTGGAGTTAACACAATCTGATATGTTATCGGCCCAATCTTCTTCAAAACTTGTTACGACCCAATAAATCTCGAAGTTAGCTTGCGAGATTTCAACACTCTACCAATTCCGATAGTCGGGATCACTCTCATGAAAACATGATCTCCCTCATTAAACTCAAGAGGTTTCCGCCTCTTATCGTAATAGCTTTTCTGTCGACTTTGGGCGATCTTCATATTCTCCAGGATTTTCTTGATCTTGTCCGTCGTCTCTTGAACCAGTTCGGGTCCCAATATCAAGTTCTCCCCAGTTTCAACCCAACTCACTGGAGTTCGACACTTCCTACCATACAACGCCTCATATGGTTCCATTCCAATACTCGAATGGAAACTATTATTGTAGGTAAATTCGATCAAAGGCAACATGTTATCCCAACTCACCGGTTGTTCCAAGACACAAGCCCTCAAAAGATCCTCCAAGGACTGTATAGTTCTTTCTGATTGACCGTCCGTTTGGGGATGATAAGTTGAACTCAATTTCAACTTAGTTCCCAATGCGGACTGCAAACTAGTCCAAAAGTTTGAAGTGAAACGGGGATCCCTATCTGACACAATGCTTGACGGTATCCCATGCAAGCGAACAATTTCCTGGATATACAGTTCTGCCAATCGCTCCAAAGAGTACCTCATGTTCATAGGCAGAAAGTGAGCAAATTTAGTTAACTGATCCACGATCACCCATATCGAATCATATACTTTCTAAGTCTTCGGAAAACCCGATACAAAGTCCATGGAGATACTATCCCACTTCCAAACGGGAATTTCTAGAGATTGTAATTCTCCCGCTGGTCGCTGATGCTCAATCTTGGCTTTCTGACATATCAAACAACTCGAGACATACAGAGCCACATCCCTCTTCAACCCAGACCACCAAAATAACTTCTTCATATCTTGATACATTTTGGTAGTCCTCGGGTGAAAACTCATCTTGCTCTTGTGGAACTCCTCTAAAATTCTCCTCCGTAACGTCTCATCACGAGGCACACAAACTCTCCCTTTGTAACGCAACATGCCATTAAGGTCCGATGAGAAATTAGTTTCCTTGCCACTTAGCATCAACTCCCGTTTAGCCATTATCTCACCATCCTCAACTTGTATTACCCGGATTTGATCAAACAGTTCATTTGTGACCTTAAGCATTCCTAATATCATACTATGTGGTTTCACTTGGACTGCTAAGTTCATATCCCTGAACTCCTCAATCAGTTTCTCTTCTCTAATCATCTAAGTCGACATGTGTAAAGACTTCTGACTTAGAGCATTGGCCACCACATTGGCCTTTCCAGGATGGTAGTGCAACCCAAAATCATAATCCTAAAGGAATTCCATCCACCTTCGCTGTCTCATATTCAATTCCTTTTTATCAAGCAGGTACTTTAAACTTTTGTGGTCACTGTATACCTCAAATCTCACGCCATAAAGATGGTGCCTCCAGATTTTTAAGGCAAAGACCACTGCAGCTAATTCCAAGTCATGGGTAGGGTAGTTTTGCTCATGCATCCTCAATTGTCGAGAAGCATAGGCAACAACCTTCCCTTCTTGCATCACAATACACGCTGAAATCACGATCGGTATTAGGAAGAACCAACACGGGTGCCGAAGTCAACCTTCGCTTTAACTCTTGGAAGCTCTCTTCACAACGAATCGTCCACACATAAGGTTCTCCCTTCCTTGTAAGTTTAGTCAGGGGCAAAGCCAACTTAGAAAATCCTTCTATAAACTTTTTGTAGTAACCAACTAACCCTAGAAAACTTTTGATCTCGGTAACAGAATTGGGCACCGCCCACTCCATCACGGCTTCGACCTTTGAAGGGTTTACTGCCACCCCTTCTTTGGAACATGTCCAAGAAAGTTTACCGATTCCAACTAGAAATCGCATTTTGACAGCTTCGCATACAACCGATTCTTACTCAAAAGTTCTAGAACAATCCTTAGGTGCTCAGCGTGTTTCTCTCGGCTTTTGGAGTAAACCAAAATGTCATCAATAAATACCACTACGAATGAATCCAAATACGGATGAAAAATCCGATTCATGTAGTCGGTAAATATTGCTGGAGCATTCGTTACACCAAAAGGCATGACCAAATACTCGAAATGCCCATACCTGGTCCTAAAAGCAGTTTTAGGAATATCTTCTGACTTCACCCGAAGCTGGTGGTAGCCCAACCGAAGATCAATCTTTGAAAATACAACCGCTCCTCTCAACTGATCCATCAGATCATCAATCCGAGGCAATGGATACTTGTTCTTAATAGTATCTTTGTTCAACTGCTGGTAGTCGGTACACAACCGCATACTACCATCTTTCTTCTTAACCAAAAATACAGGTGCACCCCACGGCGAGACACTCGGACGAATAAACTTCTTTGCCAACAAGTCCTCCACCTGCTTTTTCAACTCAGCCAACTCTAACGGTGCCATTCTATAAGGAGCTATAGAGATGGGTCTCGTTCTAGGTACCAAATCAATAGAGAATTCAACTTCTCTCATTGGAGGCAATTCCAGAATATCACCAGGAAATACCTCTGGAAACTCACGAACTATCGGAATGTCTTCAACGTTGGATTTCTCTATACCCTCAGGGATGCCAACAACATAAACACGACTCCTCCCTCTTTGTTGGAAGTTCTGACTTCCTTAACCGACAACGGCTTCATATAATTAGCCTCATCAGAATTCTCATCTGGATTTCCGAATGCCATGGTCTTATCCTCACAATTAAGCACCACACGATTCGCTGACAACCAGTCCATCCCCAGAATTAGATCTAACTGGGAAAGTGGTAAGCAAATCAAATCCACGGTGAAAGCTCTGCCGTTTACCACTATCGGGCATCGAGACACCACTATCGATACCACCACAAGTACATCAGTTGGGGTGGATACGACTAAGTCGAAGGGCAACGACTCAATTTCCAAATTATGTCTATTCACGCAGTCAAAAGATACAAAGGAGTATGTCGCTCCCGAATCAAACAACACTAAAAGCGGAAAACCTGCCACCGTGCAGTTACCTTGGATCAGACCATCAACCTTTGATGCCTCTGCACCACTCATGGTAAACACCCTACTCATGGTAAACACCCTACCAGTTTTCAAATTATGTCTATTCACGCAGTCAAAAGATACAAAGGAGTGTGTCGCTCCCGAATCAAACAACACTAAAAGCGGAAAACCTGCCACCGTGCAGTTACCTTGGATCAGACCATCAACCTTTGATGCCTCTGCACCATGTAACACCCGAAATTTTAAGTCTTTAAAATTATAGTGTCAGTCCTCGGATCCTCGCTTGAGCGAGAGATTCTCGCCTGAGCGAGAAAGGATCACCTGGGACGGTGAAATCTTTTACTATACTGGAAGATTCACGCCTGAGCGAGAGTTGCCTCGCCTGGGCGAGAAATGGCAAACTGGGGCTGTTGTCACTGTGAGATTCTCGCTTGAGCGATAATACCTCGCTTGAGCGAGAGGGAACCTGTTGACACTGTGAGATTCTCGCTTGAGCGAGAATCCCTCCCTTGAGCGAGAGGGTCAGAGTTGAGTTTTTTTAAATGGGCGGGATTTTCTCGCTCGACGAGAACATTAAATGGGGGAAAACCCCAAACACATTTTAGGTTAAGAATTGAAGAGAGGTGAGAGAAGAGAGCATTCCCAAGGTCTATGAGCTTTGATTCTTGTTCAAGAGCTTGAGAAGAGATCCTAAGTTTGGAGGTGGTGTCGGTGGAACTTGCGAAGTCACCAAAAACCAAACCTAACACTCACTGAGGTAAGGATAAGTCTTTAATTTATGCATTATGTGGAAAATGCGTCGACTTTCTGTATGAATTAAATGTTATTGGGGGAGTTCCAATGGAAAGATGACTCAAATGAATTAAATGTTATTGGGGGAGTACCAATGGAAAGATGACTCAAATGAATTAAATGTTATTGGGGGAGTACCAACGGAAAGATGACTCAAATGAATTAAATGTTATTGAGGGAGTACCAATGGAAAGATGACTCAAATGAATTAAATGTTATTGGGGAAGTACCAATGGAAATATGACTCAAATGAATTAAATATTATTGGGGGAGTACCAATGGAAATATGACTCAAACGAATTAAATATTATTGGGGGAGTACCAATGGAAATATGACTCAAATGAAATAAATATTATTGGGGGAGTACCAATGGAAATAAGACTTGAAACCTATTGGGGGAGTACCAATGGAAATAAGACTCGAATTATAATGACATAAATGATAAATCACTTAGTCACTATAAATATATATGGGTATGTTTGTAGTGATGATGGGTGTATTTATGGTTTATGTATTGGTGGAGTGCCAATGAAAATAAAACTCGTTTTAGCCGACCAGAATGGGTTAGCGACTCTAGCTCGAGTTATGTAGCATGGTTTTTCAAAAGTATAGATGATGAAAAAGGTTTTTAAGAGTTTTTAAATCATATTACTGTTGAAACCTATTTAAATGTGGATTAACTGACATTGAGTTTTATTGAATTAATGACTTATTCCTTTGTGTTGTTTGTGCATGGTAAATGTTAATCCCATTGCAGGTACGTGGACGGAGAAGGATGATTTTGAGTAGGGGATTAGGGACTTTTGTTTTGACGTCTCTTTATCCATTCTTTTGTAATTTTAATTTATTCTAATTGAAGTAACTTATGATACTATGATTATTATTTTTGTACATGATATTGATCATGGGTACTAGTACTCGGGATATATGTAGCTATGGGTGTTTTGGAAACTCATAGCTAATTGTATGCGGGGATTACTAGATTACATTAATGAATTATGTCTTCCTTCTATCGAATGTTGTATGTTACTCATGGTTTAAAGATAGGGTGTGAGTGAGAAGCGATACTTTTAAAGTAAATTTAATCACTCGGTAATTTATGATTGACTATTAAATGTATGAAATTGAAATAAATAAGGAAAAAATTTCAATGATAGAAATTCGGGTCGTTACACACCACTCATGGTAAACACCCTACCAGTGTTTCTGGATTTCCCGGCATTTCCACCATTTGTCCTCTGGTCAAGTTTAGGACAAAACCTCTTCACGTGCCCTTGCTCTCCACAGTAGAAGCACATGTTCCCTGATCCAGGACAAATGCCACCAATGTGTCTCCGATTACACTTACTGCACAAAGGATAGGAGTTCTGAGACGACCCTCCGGTAGCAGTAGAGGCGGTTGGTCCTTCGAAACCCTGGTCGCGATGGTTGTTCGGTGGAGCATAAGGTTGTCGGTCATGACTCATCCTCTCTTTACCCTTCCCATGCACAATGTGGCATTGGGGGCCATAGTTTCGTGGAGGGTTCCCTTTACAAGCAGCAGCATCCCTCACTCGCACATTATCCTCATGCATTCTACACTTGTTCACTAGTGTAGGAAAATCAGCAATTTCTTCGTGACCAAACGTCACCGTAAGCTCGGGCTTCAACCCTATCTTATCATAAGGACAATACCGAATCAACTCCTCAAACTTGGCCACGTACTCCCCCACCGACATGTTACATTGCTCTAATTTCAAGAATTCCATCTCTTTCTTCCTCCTCAGGTCTGCAACGAAATACTTCTGAAGGAATTTACTCTTGAAGTTTCCCCAAGTGATGATTTGCCATTCCGCCTCCATCTGTCTCCGGACCATTTTCCACCAGTTTTCAGCCTCCTGTACTAGCATATAAGTGGCGTATGCTACTTTCTGAGCATCAGAACAACTCATGGCCCTGAAGATCCTTTCCAATCCTTGGACTCATTCAATGGCCGCATTCGGGGCGAATCCTCCTTTGAACTGGCTGGGATTCCTCCTGCAGAATTCATCCAGACCTCTGTACTCAGCCGGCCCAGGAGGAACTAAAGGTTGGGAACTCGGGCTTGGCGTCGTATTCTGGTTCAGATGCTGCAAGTTCTCATTCATGTTCATCAGCACTTCCGCAATCTGAGCCAACAGATCATTCTGACCTGATCCCTTGCCTCTTCCTCTTCCAGACATTTCCGTAATCGGGTAACTGCACTCATTGGCTCATTAGTAAACCACGTTTAACCAGATAAATCATCACATAACCACACAACAGTTCACCTAAATCACATAGTTAAATCAAACAAAGGTTACAAAGAAGCAAGTAAGGCTATGCTCTGATACCATATTGTAAGGACCCAAATTCTACCCTTGAAAATTTTCTCATTTTAATATAGATATTCTTATCATCGCTATTCCTCTTCAGTTAAACAACATTCAATACTTCAAATTCAGTTATCGTGATATACTAGGACCCTTTCCCATAAAGCAGATAAACATAATTCATATATTTCCTTATCGGTAAGTACCACATATGACTAGCTATAGGATTCCAAAATACCCATAGCTATTAATATCCAGCATTACAAAAATGTAGTACTAAATCAGTTAGGATTTACAATCATTCAATTAATAGTTTACATCAAACAAAAGCAAAATAAGGATTTCGAGTTCTAAGCTCCTCATGCCTCGAACCGAGTATCCTTAACTACCTCGTTTACCTACAATGGGATTATCATGACAGATATACACAACAACAAAGGAGTAAGTTATCAATTCAATAAATATCAGTAAACGATAATCCTCACTTTTAGGGTTTTAATAGAAGACTTGACATTAAAAGATAAAATCTACATATCATGTTTGTCCATCTCATGTTACCACATCCAACACTTTGGATTTACTCGTTCATCTCTACCATACCTTGTCACCTCCTTCATCAATACCATTTCAAATCATTATTTTCCAATTGTACGTTTACCTTTCCATTACCACTTAGGGCAAGTCATACACAATACCACGTAGGGCAAGTCATACACAATACCACATAGGGCAAGTCATGCACAATACCACATAGGGCAAGTCATACACAATACAACATAGGGCAAGTCATACACAATACCACATAGGGCAAGTCATACACAATACCACATAGGGCAAGTCATACACAATACCTCTTTGGGCAAGTCATACATGATGTCACCTAGGACAGGTCATTTTCTATACCACATCGGGCAAGTCATACACCGATCATATACGTAATCAGAAAATCCACACATTTTCTATTATCATATACCATTAATAACTTCTCCTTACCTTGGTACGTGTCGGGGTTGGTTTTGGGTAACTTTGCAAGTTCCTTCACTACCTCCTCCAACCTTAGGATCTTTCATTATCCCCATCACATAACAATAATGTCAGTCATTTATTTCCAAATATCACATAGACAATTTATATTGCATTACTCAACCATACAAGATATTCATCATATTTTCAATGTTTATAAAATACTTTCATCATACATTTACAACCATCTAAAACTTACATATCCATCTCATATTTCAACATTGGAAGGTTTAATCATCTTCTACCTCTAGCATTTTACCCATTTTCCACTTTAATCACATTTTAACTTTAGGGTTTTAGGGTTTTAGGGTTTTCATGAATCAACCCACAAACCCTTTCCATTGTTGAAATACTAACTCTAAACCAAGAGTTTTCAAGATAAAAACAATATAAAACGAATCATAACTCGAAAGGATGAGTTTCCATGGTTTCCCTCATTTTGAGAGGAGATCCAACATACCCAAAACAAGTTTTCAAAGGGAAGAAGAGAGTTAGAATCAAGAGCTTTACCTCTTCTCAAGCTTCTAAATGACTCACAAGCCTCCTTGCTCTTGAAAATGCACTCTTCTCTCACTTCTCTCTAGGTTAACCCTCATAAATGTGTTTGGGGTTCCCTATTTAATGTAACAGTGTCGGGTTCTCGCTTAAGCGAGCCCTTTCTCGCTCAAGCGAGAAAATCCCGCCTATTTTAAAAACTCAGATCCGACCCTCTCGCTCAAGCGAGAATCTCACAGTCTCAACAGTCCCAAAATGCCACTTCTCGCCCATGCGAGACAACTCTCGCTCAGGCGAGAATCATCCAGTATAGCTTAGGATTTCACCCTCTCAGGTAAGCCTTTCTCGCTCAGGCGAGAATCCTAGGACTGATACTATAATTTAAAGACTTAAATTTAGGGTGTTACATGATGCACTTATCCGGGTAGAATGTCAAATGGAATCTTTTGTCGTGTAGTTGACTTATGCTCAATAAGTTGTGCTTGAGTCCCTCGACGTATGGTGGCTTGCCGATTCTACCAACTCCAAGTATTTTTCCTTTGTTGTTGTCAGAATATGTGACGTATCCTTTGTCCCTTGGAGTAAGGACAGAGAATTTGTCGTTATTTCCCGTCATGTTTTTTGAGCAGCCATTGTCCAAGTACCACATATTGCAGGCGGCTCTCGTGTTTTCCTACAAAACAAGTTAAGTGGTATTTGGTACCCAATTTTATTTGGGTCCTACATGGTTAGCACCTTTCTCTACCCATTTAAAATGACCCAAGGGTACACCATATTTTCTAATCATGCAAACATTTGGTGTATGCCCATGGTTCTTACAATAAGTACATATGGGATGATGCTTATGTATTCTAAATTTATTGTTTTTACAGTTTGATGCATGAATACTTTGCTTTTGAAAGTTTATTTTTGTTTAGACATTTAGCTTCTTAGAAATTTGGCTATTAGAATAGCCTTGACCTCTTCGGTTTGTAGCATCTCTCTGATCCTCGATTATTTTGTCTAGATTTTTGCTACTTTTGTTTAATTTATTAAGTTCAAAACTTAATGATGAAACTCTTTTCAAGAGTGATGCAGTTTTGACATGAATATGATGATGGTTTATTTCTGAATATTTCTAACTCAATTTTCTGGTTCAAAAATAATTTACTGAGTTTGACATATTCATCATGCAAGTCATTAAATGTCATTTGCAATTCAGAAGAAGAAAAATGTTTAGTTTCACCTACATCTTCATCATCGGAATGATGAGATGCATTAGTGAGAGATGGGCTTCTGACAGCAACCTCCTTATGGTTGGTGCTTCTTTGTAGACCGTTTTGCTTGAAACTAGCTCAAAAGTGAGTTTGAGAGACTTTCGGATATTTTTTATTATTTTTTGTTGTTTATGGGTTGTTGGGGTTGGCTTAGGGTTTTAAGGGTGGTTAATGTGTTTGGCCTAAGTTTTGGCCGAGGGAAGTGTGGGTGAATGTGTATTTGGCCGAGAGGGCAAGAATTGGTCAAGTTTGCTCGGTCACGGTTTTCGATTGTGTGTGGTTGGCTTGTTGTGGTTCCTGGAGGTGAGTGGTAGTGTATGGATTAGGATCGGTTTGGGTAAGTGTTTGGGATAAAAGAATGTAAAATAAGACTTGAGATGAAGGCGCCACAAGACAAGCTTGATAAGCCAAATGGAATCTGCCACAACAAGGATGTTGATGAGAATGATGAAGGCGCCACACCACTAGGATGATAAGCCAATAAACACCACAAGCTATGCTTGATAAGTTTGAGGGTTAGGAGCCAAGCTCAACTAAAAAAACACAAAGTGCTTAATTCTTAAATTAATTCAAAGTTGTCTTACAAAGGGATTTCGTTTTACATATATAGAGTTAGGCCACGGTTTTGGCTCCTAAATGCAATGCTTACAATAATTTGAAAATCAAATGGAAATACATAAAAATATCCTAAGTTTAAGTATGTGGTTGTGCATGAGGTCTGTGCATTGTATTCTTTGTTGGCAGCAAGGTTTATGCATGGCTTTAAGGTAGCACACCAAGCCTTGTATTCTACACGCCTCCTTTATGAGCTTCAAGTGGTCCCCGCATGTCCATTTAAGTGCAACCTCCAAAATAGATCTTGAATCCGTGGCTTAATAATGTCCCATGCTAATTTCCATACTCCCCTTTAAGATAGCCACCTTATTTATTTAGGGGGGACCACAGATTTACTAATAATTAATTTTGGCCCTGTAATTTTCCATAGCCCCTTTAATGTGGTTGGTGACTATTAATTTGTGGGGATACCAACTTTGACTTGAGTCATTCACGTGCATGGCTGGGCATGCATGATGCCATGGTGCTTGACTTTGGACTTGGCTTGGCCGAGTTGCTTGACTTTGCCAACTTCTTGTCACGACCTCTTGTCATGGCTAGTCTTTGAGGGAGCCCATCATGCCTTACAATACTTAAACAAATGAAAATACATAGGTCCTAAGGTAATATAAAAATGTGACTTGAAATTAAAGGTGGGACATAAGACCCCCACTTATTCAATGCAATAAAATAAAAGACAAATATCTAAGTCTTTAAGCCTCCATCGGGTGGATCATCTAGGAGTTTGGCACGCTTGATGAACATGTGGGCCTTCTTAGATATGGGCCTAGGTGGGTTGCTATCATTCCCTCATTCTTTGAAAGAATTCGACCTCAAATTTGGTTTCACATAGCCTTCAGCTTCCTGTAATGAAATATAAAATTTAGAAGGACAAGTAAATCTGTTAAATTTTGTGGGCTTTGTAGGCTCATGCTATTGCCACAAAAATTTGTTTTCCTCTTTCATTCTTTTTTTCTCCTTTCTCTTTCTCAATTTTATTTCTCAAGGCTCTTTGGTCTTCACTCACTTGTATCGGAGTCAAAGGAACTAAGACCACCTTTTTGCATTTGTGCTCAAATGTGATTTTGTTGGAGTACCCATCATGGAGAGTTCTCTTATCAAATTGTCACGGCCTACCCAATAATAGGTGGTCAGCCTCCATTGTTGCCACATCACATAGCACAACATCTTCATATTTCCCAATTGAGAAGGGAACTTCGGCTTGTTGATCCACCACCATTTCTCCAACCTCACTTAGCCATTGTAGCTTGTATGAAGATGGGTGGGTTCTAGTCACGAGGTTTAGCTTGGAAACCAACCTTGTGCTTACCACATTAGCACAACTTCCACCATCAATGATCACGGAACACACTTGTCCCCCAACTAAGCATCTAGTGCGAAACAAATTCTCTCTTTGGCCCTCTTCATTTGGCTTAACTTGGCTGCCCAAGATTCTTCTTATCATGAGAAGGTCACCTTTCAGTTTCATAGCCACGGGTTCACTTTCTTCCTCACTTGAAGCCTCGGATTGAGACTCCACCACACCATTAGTTATCACCATGGTCCTCCTAGTTGGGCATTGTGATACAATATGCCCATGGCCAAGGCACTTGAAGCATTTAACATTTCGGCTCTTCTATTCCATGGGTTGTTTTCCATGATTCTTAGGTGGACCCACGGTTTCTAAGGGCTTAGTCATACCCTCCTTCTTTGGCTCATCCTTCCAAGCCGAAACTTTAGAATAAGACTTGCATTTCCTCCTTTTGAGTTGTTGTTCAACCTTCACGGCCTTTTGCACTAAGTCCTCAAGTTCCACATAGGATTGTAATTTTACCACATCTTGGATGTCTTGGTTTAGGCCATGAAGAAAACGTGCCACTGTTGCTTCACGGTCCTCATGTAGGTTGGACCTAAGCAAGGCCAACTCCATTTCCTTATGGTACTCATCCACGGTTTTGTTTCCTTGGGTCAATCGTTGGAGCTTGTTGTGTATGTCCCTTTTATAGGAACTAGGCACAAACCTTCTCCTCATAATGAGTTTCATTTCCTCCCAAGTGTTGATTGGTTCGACTCCACACCTTTGCCTATATTTTTGGTATTGGTCCCACCATACCATGGCATATTCCTTGAATTCCAAGGCTGCCACCTTCACTTTTCTCTCTTGAGAGTAGGCGTGGTAGTCAAAAACTTGCTCCATTTTGAGTTCCAACTCCAAGTAGGCTTCGAGGTTGTTTAGGCCCACAAAGCTTGGCACTTGGACCTTGACTCCTTCATTTCAATCCTCAAAGTTTTGGCCACCATTTCCTCCTCCACGAGGCCTCCTCCTCCTTTTATCATCATAGAAACTCGAATCACCATGGTGCATATTTTGGTGCCTTCGGTTTCTATGTCTTCTTCTCCTTTCGAACTCATAATCACTAGAGTCACCTTGGTTCCTTCTCCCATTAAGCATTTCGGCCATTTGTCTTTGGAGTGTCTCAATTTGGGCCGTCATTTGTTGCAAGGCCACAGTGAAATTTGTTGACCTTGGGGAAACCATTGGGCTACGGTCGTGGCTAGACATGGCTTGTGTTTTTCAAGCAAAGTTAGCTCTGATACCACTTGACAGCAACCTCCTTAGGGTTAGTTCTTCTTTGTAGACTGTTTTGCTTGAAACTAGCCCGAAAGTGAGTTTGAGAGACTTTCAGATATTTTAGGTTATTTTTTGTTGTTTATGGGTTGTTGGGGTTGGCATAGGGTTCTAAGGGTGGTTAATGTGTTTGGCCTAAGTTTAGACCGAGGGAAGTGTGGGTGAATGTATATTTGGCCGAGAGGGCAAGAATTGGTCAAGTTCACTTGGTCACGGTTTTGGATTGTGTGTAGTTGGCTTGTTGTGGTTCCTGGCCGTGAGTGGTAGTGTATGGATTAGGCTCAATTTGGGTAAGTGTTTGGGATAAAAGAATGTGAAATAAGACTTGAGATGAAGGCGCCACAAGACAAGCTTGATAAGCCAAATGGAATCTGCCACAACAAGGATATTGATGAGGATGATGAAAGCGCCACACCACTAGGATGATAAACCAATAAAAGCCACAAGCTATGCTTGATAAGTTTGAGGGTTAGGAGCCAAGCTCAACTAAAAAAAACACAAAGTGCTTAATTCTTAAATTAATTCAAAGTTGTCTTACAAAGGGATTTCGTTTTACATATATAGAGCTAGGCCACGGTTTTGGCTCCTAAATGCAATGCTTACAATAATTTGAAATTCAAATGGAAATACATAAAAATATCCTAAGTTTAAGTATGTGGTCATGCATGAGGTCTTGTGCATTGTATTCTTTGTTGGCAGCAAGGTTTATGCATGGCTTTAAGGTAGCACACCAAGCCTTGTATTCTACACGCCTCCTTTATGAGCTTCAAGTGGTCCCCACATGCCCATTTAAGTGCAGCCTCCAAAATTGATCTTGAATTTGTGGCTTAATAAAATCTCATGCTAATTTCCATACTCCCCTTTAAGGTAGCCACCTTATTTATTTAGGGGGGGGGGGGCCATGGATTTACTAAAATTAATTTTGGCCTTGTAATTTTCCATAGCCCCTTTAATGTGGACGGTAGCTATTAATTTGTGGGGATACCAACTTTGACTTGAGTCATTCACGTGCATGGCTGGGCATGCATGATGCCATAGTGCTTGACTTTAGACTTGGCTTGGCCGAGTTGCTTGACTTTGCCAACTTGTTCTCACGGCCTCTTGTCTTGGCTAGTCTTTGAGGGAGCCCATCATGCCTTACAATACTTAAACAAATGAAAATACGTAGGTCCTAAGGTAATATAAAAACGTCACTTGAAATTAAATGTGGGACATAAGACCTCCACTTATTCAATGCAATAAAATAAAAGACAAATATTTAAGTCTTTAAGCCTCCATTGGGTGGATCATCTAGGAGTTTGGCTTGCTTGATGAACATGTGGGCCTTCTTAGATTTGGGCCTAGGTGGGTTGATATCAGCTTCTTCTTCATTTTCTGGTTCAGATGGAAAACTAGTATAGTTGTCTTCCCAAACAATGTAAGTTCTTTGTTCCGTCCTCATTTCCTTCTTCCCTTTGAAGGGATTCTTTTTCACGTTGGGGTATTCATTTTTCATGTGACCAAACTTTCTACATTCAAAACATGTGAAATTTTGGTTTGAAATGGAGGCGTCATTGTTCTTGGTGAATTTCTTCATCTGACCATTTTTGTCGCCTTTGTTCCTTTTAAGGAACTTTTTGAATTTCCTTACCAAGATGCTAATGTCTTCCATCTCTTACTTTTATGCTTCATCTCCTAATGAGTCATACTTGTCTACCTTTGCTTTGAGAGAGATGTTTTTCTTCTTCTTTTCTTGTTCTTCATGTTGATCAAGTTGGCTAAGTTCCAATTCATGTTCCTACAACTTACCAAATAAGGCTTTCAAAGACATTTTGGATAAACTTTTCTTTTCCGAAATGGTTGTTACTTTCGGTTGTCATTGTATAGAGAGTGATCTGGAACTTTCAAGTTCAAGTCATTATTTGACAAAACTTTACCAAGTGCAATAAGATGATTTGTAAGGTGAGTAAATCTCCTTTGGAGATCTAGTATTTTCTCTTTAGGTTTCATATGGCACATTTCGTATTCCTGAGAGAGAGTGTTGAGCCTTGGCCTTTTAACTTCCTCAGTTCTTTCATGTATAGTCTCTAGAGTATCCCACAATTCTTTGGTCGATTTGCAGTTTGATACTCTAAAAATTCATCAATGCCAAGTGCTGAAGTGAGGATGTTTTTTGCTTTGAGATTGTATTGCACTTTCTTTGTGTCTTCATCATTCCATGAAGACTTTGGCTTTACTTCCCTCACACTATTGATAATCGTGAAAGGTTCATAGGGTCCTTCTTCAATTGCATTCCAAATGTCCATATCTTGAGATTATATGAAGATTCTCATTCTGAATTTCTAGAAGTCGTAGCATTCTCCAACAAAGCTTGGAGGACAATTGATGTTGGAACCTTCTCCTAGAATTGATCTTGATACCATCTTCGAAACACGATAAATTTTGAGAATAGATTACTCAAAAAAAGCTATGGTGTCAATTGTAAGACTAAGATAACAACTAAGAGGGGGCGAATTAGTTGACTTAAGATCGTGATCGATTTTTCTACAATTTAGAGTTAGTTGCAGCGGAAAATGTAATGCAGAAAAACATCAAATAAAACTCAAGGAGATAAGGGCAAAGAGAGTACACAAGGATTTTATACTGGTTCACCTTCTTATCCGCCGAAGGTCACATCCAGTACTCTTGCAACACAAAAGATTTCTTCACTAGATATCAAGAGTAGTAATTACAAATTCTCACCCCGAGACTTCCTTGTACCTTACTCACTCTCCAATACCTATGTCACTCTTTTGGAAAAAAACATTTCCAAGTGACTCTAACCATTTTCTAATCACACCCTTGTGATAGAAAATATTACACAAACTTTGAAGAAAATTGTTAGCAATGGCAAAGATTGCTTATACAAGATATGACAAGTAAACTCTCTTGCAATCCAACAACTCTTTCTATACTTAGTTTATAATGCTCATAAGGTTTGAAAAACTTTGAAACATACACTTACACAACTTCATAAAGTTATTCCAAAAGTTAAAAGCAAGTTGCAGAAAAAGTGTTTCAGAAAATTCAGATTTGCATAAGTGAGTTTTATGTGAGTTGTTTCTTTGTTGTGTGTTGAATCATGAGTTACAATGCCTTTATATAGACTTTCCAATAAGGCATAACACTTTTAGGAATCAGTAGGATTCATTTGGAATGGAACCATTTCATTTGGGATGAAAGCTGTTCAGATTGAATCTGAAAATCTGGTGTAACAACTCTCAGTAATCGATTGCATCATAAGGGTAATCAATTACCCAAGCATTTTCTCCAACTTAGAAACCAATTTTCATGTTGAGTAATCGGTTACTCTTGGTGTAACGGCTCTTAGTAATCGATTACAATACATAAGTAATTAATTACCTAAGCCTACTGTCCAACTGAGTAACTAATTATCAAACTAAGTAATCGGTTACACTGATACCAATAATTGATTAATATTTTCAGTTTTTGTTATTTAACCCATTTCTCACTCATGTAACCTATTACGCAGTTACTTAATCACAGTAACATGTTACTTAGATCTGATAACATATTACACAATGTTTTGAAAATTGTTTTCATTAAAACTTATGATTCTTAGTTTTCATTTAAAAGATCCCTTTTGAGCATTATCACTAATAGTATATTAAAGAGTGTAATGATAGAAGTACATATGGACTTAGACTCTAAATGTCTTGAATATCTTCATAAGTATTCTTCCTTATTCTTCCTTTTGTGATGTTGGTGTCTTCATCAAAACTATGTCAAGGTCAGGAGAAAGATCTTCTTCACAGAGTCTACCCCTATCACCAAGGGGTTATCATGTCCCTAACCATACCTTCATAATTATGGTCCTCAAGTGAGATTTGTGGGGTTAGCCTACTAGAGGTTTATAGGTGAACTTCATGTCGGACGGCCACCTACATTATATCCCATAGGTAATGCTTATGGGGTGGACATGGAAGTTATGTCGAGTCTAAAAAATTCGGAGATGGTGTTAATGTTGATCGAAATACGCTTCCTTTGGCGACTTTGATGGTACCTTATAGCCCTTTCCCGAAGTGGTGGGCATCTTTCATGTTGACGAGGTGGGGAGTGTCTCCTAGAGGAGTTCATCGACGGGGCAACAAAGCTCTCCTCTACTATGAATTATGTTGGTCGATGATGAAATGTTGCATCTTGTCCGATTGAATAAGGTCTTCGATTGTGTCCTGGAGTTGGGAGCAATCATATGTATTATGGTCAAAATTGTTGTTAAACTCAACGTATTTGGTCTGATCCCTCTCACATTGCCTCTTAATGGGGTTGGGCTTTGGTATTATGGCCAAGTTGGTGGACAGGACCTCTTATAGGATCTTTGATCGAGTAGTTATGAGAAGGGTGTATACTACATATTTGGAATTTTCGAGAGGCCTTTTTGCTTATATATGTTGTTGTCTCCTCTTTTCTTGTACAAGTTGTGGCCCCAACCTCTCTACTTTTGGTAGGGCGTTAGGTGTTTCCTCCAAGTTGATGAATTTATGTGTTCGGGCATGGAGGTCATTCATGTTGTTACTTGGTCCTTTGCCAACTCTATCTTGAGTAGTATGGGTTGTGGCCCGATGACGAGCAGGTGCACAACCACAATTGGGTTCAGACCACATAATTTCATGGCAGCTTCATTAACTATATCCAAGTAGTCCCTAATTGATTGATGTCGACCTTGCTCGATGCCAGACACGGTGTAGGAAGAGTGAGGTTTCTCTTTTCTTGTTGTGAACTAGACGTTGTACATGTCCGCAAAGTTTCACCATTGTCATATCAAGTTGGTTTCCATATGGGTGAGCCACTACCAGGCTGTATAATTTAGTCTCAAGGGAAAAATATGGCACATGTTCGGTTCTGATACTCCATGAATCAACATTGACGCTTCAATGGCGTATAGGTGGTCCTAAGGATAGATGGTTCCATCATATTGTATTTTTCGGTGATAGTAATTATGATTACCCATAAAGTAAGAGCCCATCTTTGTTGATTAACATATTAGTGAAGTATCTAACATTCAAGGAAAATATAACCTCCATTTAGCTAATATGCTAAGGGTAGCATTGAGCTCAAGGGCTCTCAACCACACATATAAATACCATATTATCTTGTTGAAGTGGAATACTAGTAAATCAACACGACATGGCAATTATACTAGACATGCAACTAATCGATCAAAACCAGAAAATATTGATCAAAAGCCATCAAATTGTATCTCACTATATCAATTAAAACGATTTTGTGCATGAAAAAGTTTAATATTTAACAAAATGATATTGTTGGTGCAGCAGAAGGGATCGTTGCGCAGCGTTGGTCACAAACAATCAAATAAAGTGCATAGAATAAATAGAAGAGAAGAAACAAAGAATTTGGTAACGGGATTCGGTCAATTGTGCCTACGTCCCCAGACAATAAATTCATTAGCCAGGAAATCTCGGCTGTTGTGTTCGCCACTGCCCTATACTCCGCTTCTGTGGAGGATCTAGCTACACTTCGTTGCCGTTTTGATGTCCAAGAAACTGGATTGCCTCCCAAGTAAATAATGTACCATGATGTGAACGTTCTATCATCCAAGTTTCCAGCCCAGTCCGCATCACTAAAGGCAACAAGAGACAAAGACGATGGTTTGTGTAGTTGTAGGCCAAAATTTAAAGTACCTTTGAGATACCTTAGTGTGCGTTTCAGCTGCTGCATGTGTATATCAGTGGGCTTGTGCATGAACTGGGAAAGTTTGTTGACAGCAAAAGAGATGTATGGCCTTGTGAGTGTGATGTACTGAAGGGCACCAAGAATGCTGCGAAATTTGAATGAATCAGTGGTAGCAGAACCATCATGCAAACGAAGAGAAGTTGTGGTGCAAAGAGGTGTGAGACTTGGTTTGGCTCCCTCCATGTTGTGTTTGGCAAGTAGTTCACGGATATATTTATGTTGGCACATAAATAAACTTGTTTTAGTAGGAACCAGTTCGATGCCAAGAAAATAAGTTGAAGCACCCAGATTTTTGAGAGAGAAAGTATTCGATAGGGCATAGATAAACCTGGACACAAATTCAGCAGAGTTCCCGGTGACCAATATGTCATCAACATAGACTAGGAAGTATGCCTTTACCGAATTGGAAGAGTAATAGAATAGAGAGGGATCATTGTGAGTCATCTTAAATCCATAAAAAAGAATAAAGGATTTTAGTGCTTCATGCCATGCCCTGGGTGCTTGACGTAAACCATATATGGCCTTATGCAACCGGCACACATAATCTGGATGTTTGTGATCAACAAATCCTGGTGGTTGCTGCATGAAAACAACTTCAGGTAACTTTCCCTGTAAGAAGGCATTATTTACGTCTAGCTGATGCAACGGCCAAGATTGAGCTAGAGCCAATGTAAGTATTACTTTGATGGTTTGATGCTTGATCACAGGAGAAAATGTCTCCTTGAAGTCCAGGCCTGGAGTCTGAGTGAATCCCTTTGCTACAAGCCTTGCTTTGTAGCGTGATATGCTGCCATCTGGGTTCCGCTTGATGCGAAAAAGCCACTTGCACCCAACAATATTTGTAGCTGTCAGAGTTGGTTGTAGCTCCCAAGTTCCATTGCGAAGTAGTGCATCAAATTCTTCTGACATTGCATGTCTCCAATGAGCATGTTTCCTAGCTTCAGTGAGACCCGAAGGTTTCAGATTTTCAGGTATAGGATGTTTGGTTACGGTGAGTAGGTGTTTGGGTTTGTAGATATTGTTTTGGGATCTGGTTGTCATGGGGTGGGTACGGGTAGCAGGTGGGGAAGGAGGAGTTGTAGGTTGAGTAGAGGCTTCAGAAGAGGCATCGGGTATGGGAGAGTTTGATGGTGTGTGGCTAGACTGAGGCATGTTACTGGGTGATCCACTGGAATGTTGTTCTGTGGGAGAGTGGGATGGGGTCGATGTAGGGGATGATGTCGACACAGGTTGGATAGTGGGTGTGAGTGTGGTGCGTATTGTGGTGGGTAGGATATGGTGAGGGGAAATGTCAGTGACTACTGGGGGTGGGAGTTGTGTGGTTGAGGTTGTTAGGGCTTGGTAGGGAAATTGGTTTTCTACAAAGGTTACATGCCTAGATATGTAGGTTTTGTTGGAGATGGGGTCAAGGCAGATGTAGGCATACTGAGAGTTTGAATAGCCTAAGAATATACATGGGACAGACCGAGGTTGGAGTTTGGAAGTGGTGTATGGTCGAATCCAAGGAAAACAGAGACAGCCATATGCATGAAGGTGGTTATAATTAGGTTGTTTATGAAATAACTTAGCATATGGTGAGTCCATATTGAGGATTGGGTGGGTAAACGGTTGATAAGGTACACTGCTGTTTGGAATGCACTTGACCAGAATTGTGGTGGTAATTTGGCATGGTGAAGAAGCGTTCTACCTGTTTCCACAATATGTCTATGGCGTCGCTCAGCTGTGCCATTCAGTTCTGGAGTATGAGGAGGTGTTGTGTATTGGGTGATACCATGAGAAGCTAGGAAATGTCTTAGTTTGATGAACTCACCACCATTATCTGAATAGAGTACAATGAGTGGGAAAGAGAAGAACTTTTCAACAACCAATTTGAATTAAGGAAAAATGGATGCAACATCGGATTTATTTCTTAAGGGATACATCCAGACATATTTAGTAAAATAATCTACGAAGATTACATAATATAAGAAGCCATCAAAAGATTTTATTGGTGCAGGACCCCAAACATCAGTGTATACTAGTTGAAGAGGTTGTGATGTTTGAATGTTGTGATTCGAAAATGGCAGCTTGTGACTCTTAGCACATTCACATGAGGTGCAAGTTGCTAATGCTGAGAAATTTATTGAAAGAGAATGCTTAGACTTGAGATGATGAAGAGTCTGATGGCATGGGTGTCCAAGGATGTGGTGTCACGGTCTGGAAAAGGACGTATGGACCGTATTTCCTTGAAACTGAATGGAAGCTAAAGAAGCTTTGCTGGACGGTGGAAGAGAGCAGGTGTAGAGATTATTGTGGTGATGTCCTTGCATCAAGACTGTTCCTATCTTCAAGTCCTTTACCAAAAAATGTTTTGGGAAGAATTCAACGGATACACAATTAGTTTTGCAAAGCTTGGAGACGGATAACAAATTTTGCTTAATGGAGGGCACACACAATATATCATCTAGTTGAAAATGAGAGGAGGGTGAATGAATGAAAGATGTACCAGTATGACTAATATTCAAACCTGAACCATCTCCAACTAAAAGCTGATCAGAACCTGTGTATGGAGTATTGAAGGACAGGTTTTGCAAGTCATTTGTGACATGATGAGTTGCCCCAGAATCCATGATCCACTTACGAGAAGAGTAGGTGGAAGTGTTTTGAGCATACATGGCAGCAGGGGATGAGTGGCATTATTGATGGTGCGATTGGGATAACCATGAAGTTTGTAACAAACCTTCTCTGTGTGACCCGATTTGTGACAGTATTTGCAAATGACACGCTTACTGGAGTGAGGTCCAGACTGTGACTTATAGGAAGGAGTCCAGTGACGGGCTTTGGTGTTGGTGTAGGAAGGTCTATAACGTTGAGCAGCATGAGCAGTGGGTATCACGTTGTCAATGGACTGAGCTGATCGCTTGATGTATGTTTCAAAGTCCTCTAATTTTTCATGTAATTCTTCAAAACTGATGGGAGTATCACGGGCTCTGATGGCAACTGTCACTTCACGAAACTCAGCACCAATACCATTGAGAGTGTACAGCACCAGATCTGTGTTATCCAGTGGTTGATGGATAATGGCAAGCTCATCAGACAAAGTCTTGATTTGTTGCATATACGTAGTGATGGAGAGGTCTCCTTTGCTGAGATGTGACAGCTTCTCCTTGAGTGATAAGATGCGACTCCTAGAGGAATTCGCAAACATGGTTTTCAGTGTTTGCCGTGCGTCTTTGGAGGTTTTCACACCACCAAGCATGTTAGTGACCGTGTCAGCAACTGAACTAACTATAGCAAGTACAATCAACTGATCTTGGCGCATCCAGTGAGTGTAGTCAGGATTGATGATAGCGCTGGCTGTTTCAGTGTGTTTTGGAGGACAAGGGTGGATGCCATCAACATATCCTATAAGGTCATAGCCTACTAATAAGGCATTGAATTGGACTCTCCAAGCAGGATAATTGCTGCCTGATAATTTGGGATGAATTTGGGTGCCAGCATTAAGAGAGATGAGAACATGGGAGTTATTTGATGGAGGATTGGTAACAATGATAGTATTTGGAGATTCGGATATTGAACTCATGGTGAGCACAGGTCAGGAAAGAGAGAAAAAAAAGCTGTTAAGCAGAAGCTCTGATTACCATAAAGAGTATATAAATTGCTTGCCTTTGTATTGATATGAAACACGTATATATATAGTTACATGAAGTGAATGAAACTTTGTAACAGATTGTAAAGCTGTTCCTAAAGTATAGCAGCTAGAGATAAGGTTATACTGTTATAATTGTAAGATAATATGGCACATATTGTGGGTTGTTACAACAACTAGATAATGGGAATCCTTATCCTTTATCCAGGAGCATTGAGTGACTACCAAGATATTATTAAAGAATAAGGATTACAAACCCTAGCACACTCATGGGCCCAAGTGCTCATGAGGTGTTTCTGTTTGGTGCTTATATCTGGTGCACATTACAACAAGGGACTTGAGTCTAATATATAACATTGGTTACTCTACTCTATTCCAATACTAGGCGATGTGGGACTAATGTAATAACATATTTCAAGCATACACAACAATCTCCACCATGATTGAAATAGACGAATATCTCGCTCATTGGGAAATCTACACAAGATTCTCCACCTTAGCGAATATCTGACTCTACCTTGCTCAATGCATAATTCTCTTTAACAAATCATCTACATAAGAGTCTGCTCCCCTTCAGCATAAACCTTCAGAGTATCCATGACGATGTTACCAAGAGCCTAGCTCTCCAAACTTTTAGTGCAGCTTCCCGTTCCGCCATCTAATGGAACACGCCGCCTAGCCATCAATTGCTAGGAAGTCTTTCGATATATGGAATATCTACACAAAAGTTCACCAACAACCATCCTCTTCAATACTCACTCAAACTGAACCTTGGAGCTTCCATGGAAAGCCTCAACCGCTACCACCATTGTCTAACCCGATAATATAGTTCAAAAGAACTATCATACTCCACCATAAAGAGTATATCCCAACACACACCTTGCGTAATGCTAACCAATGCTCATGTGACACCCTTGCATCCAAGCCAATGCCTATGTCACACCCTGCATCTCTACCAATGCTCGTGTTACACCTTGCATCAAAGTCAATGCCTATGTTACATCCTGCATCAAAGTCAGCCAACACCTCTGTGCTTTTTTGGATCTAGTGACAATTAATATTCTTCACTATGACGTCTTAGGCACGCCATTAGGATATTCCACTTCTCATCTCAAATGAGATCATTCTCTCAACATTTAGAAAGATATTGTTAGTACCTCTCGCAAGGCCAAACTCAACACCTGAGTCCTTATCTCCACCTTGATCCTAATCCAGTATATGAACTTCTAGGGTTCTGGATCAACATATATTGCCCTCAGCATAGTTCTGCCATATTTTCTTCTCCTTCAACTCATCTCCTTTATCCTTGCATAGTACCTTTGACGCATTTTGTCTAACCAACATGCTTTCACCCTCTTTTGTCATTATCTACCACCTGGGTTAAGAGTCATCTACCAATTGGCTCTGATACCAATTGTTGATGTAGCGGAAGCGATCGTTGCGCAGCATTGGTCACAAGCAATCAAATAAAGTGCGTGGAATAAATAGAAGAGAAAAAACAAAGAATTTAGTAACGGGTTCAGCCAATTGTGTCTACGTCCCCGTGAGCACTGAGCGGCTACCAAGATATTATTAGAGAATAAGGATTACAAACCCTAGCACACTCATGGGTCCAAGTGCCCATGGGGTGTTTCTGTTTTGTGTTATATCTGGTGCACATTACAATAAGGAACTTGAGTCCAATATATAACATGGTTACTCTACTCTATTCCAATATTAGGCGATGTGAGACTAATGTAATAACATATTTCAAGTATACACAACAGATACAATAAGAATTCAAACCTTGAATTGAAAAATTGTTTATAATAGAGTTAGCCATTGAACCATAATTGTGTTATTTATTACACATAAGAATATTTATTTTCATAAATATATATTTATTATAATATATATATCGACCACTATGTCATCACTCTTATAACAAACCTTCAAAAAGTGTAGGGGAGGGATCCACTTACTCCAAGAGTAAGTGGAAAAACACTTACTCCACATCATGACCATTCATTCTTGGGAAATTCAATGGTTTGAATTGTTGAGTACATCTAAGCCATTGAATTTTTCAAGATTGGATGGCTAAGATGAAGAGTAAGTGTTTTTTGGAGTAAGTGGATCCCTCCCCAAAAGTGTAATAGAAATAAAGAGGATGAAGAAAAATGTGGGTCCATCTTGATCCTCTGAATTTGTTGTCAATTTTATTAAAAAAATTACTAGCATTTAACCCATCATTTTATTATACACAAATTATTAAAAGCACAGAAATCATATTCATTTACTTAGGAAATGGAAAAGAACTGGACCATGTCTCCTAGCTTATGGCTAAAGATTGAAGTGTTGAATCATCTAAAGAGATACCAAGGAATTGATCATGGCCAACATTTATGTAAGCATTAAATAGTCATTAACTTTTTATTTATTTCTCTCTCACTTATTCAATTACATCTATGATTCACTTTTTAAGCTTGGGGTTACTACGTGAAACAAACATAAAAGATGTCCTACCATAAATATTGCATCAGTCAAAAGTTTATGCATATATAAATGCAATTTGTATAGTTTACCTCAACGCTAAGTAACATATATTATCTGAATTACAATGGCCACGTAGAATCATCTATTGTACAACATAACCGTAGGTGTGGAAGAATCAACCAATATACAAGCTAAATCTGAGGCAGCACTAGTTAGTATACAGCTTTGGACAATGGACGTGGAACAACTAATGGAGTAGAACAGAGTCTAATTGAGTCATCAATAATGCAGCTGAACTAAAGATTCCACTAGTCAAAGATCGGAGATCGGAAGTTTCAAGCTCAAACCCAGAAAACTCAACATCCAAGGCTTTTCATTATGCTCATCATCTCATTGATCACGGTTCTAGGATCAGCGTGTGACCCAACAAGGTTAATTGCATGATAGTCCAACCCTTTCCACCGGGCGATATATGCAAAATGTGGGCGTCTGAATTGGCTAGCAATAATCTCCAGAATCACAGTTTCAGGCAAAGCAGATACTATGTGAGTCAGACCAGCACCATGGGCACCAATGATTACCGATGCATCTTGAATGGCTCGTACCTGCTCCTTCATAGACATGTGCGCAAATAATCCATTGACAAGGTTAATTTTACATCCTTTATAATCAGATGCCCAGCTCTTTAAGGATTCATAGACTTCTTGCTCATTACTTAGCCGCGATTCAACTTTACCACCATGACGTGGATGAGCTAAATAATCTTCACGACGAACAAAAAGGACATTATGTCCAGAGACTGGTTTTCTAGCATGGTGTATATTTAAAGGTAGCCCAAATGCAGCTTTGATCATTTCTCCAAACTCCGAAAGGCGTGCAGTTTTGTGGTTATCAGGCTTTTGCCACAGTTCTTGTGCAGAAACGCCACTACAACTTATATCTTCTGTTAGTCCTTTAAAAAGTGCAGTCTCATATCCCAAAGGTGAGAGAATAGCATGACGAAAACAAACAGTACCACTGAAGTTCTTGGCATATCTGACGCTTGAGAATAATGCTTTCCATGTTTCTTCAAGAGGAGTCTGAAAATTTTCAATGTTGGAGAAACTATTAAAGCAACACAGAATTGTGATATTTTCCTTAGTTTTCAACAAGCCAAACCAAACTAACTAATAAGTAAAAAAATAAAAATAAAAATTCATATTTATGTAGAAGGCAGGAAAACAGCAATAATAAAGAACCATGAATATTTGACTATCAAATTTTACTGATTTCTTGATGCAATGAAGCAGAACAAAAAATATATTGTTTAACTGTCCGCGATACGGGAACCTCCAACCACCGCGAAGTACCATTGTTACCAGGGCATGGGAAGAATAAAGAGCCACAAGTGAGACACCACGTCTTGAACCAAAACATTAAGGCAATCGTTCATGGCCTTTTTCAATTTATAAACTCTTTCACTTATCGCCTTATATCCAATGTGAGACTTAACACTTGAATAAACCCAACAATTTATCCCTCAAATGTGGGTAGCACACACTTACCGGTCTTCTCCCCCTTAAGTCTACCATGTCCCAGGTGAACTATCGGTTGTGATACCACTTGTTCGACCAGTCCGCGACCGGGGAGCTTCCAACCACCAGGGAGTCCCATTGTTACCGGGGCATGGGGAAAGTGAAGAGTCACATGTAACACACCACGTCTTGAACCGAACCTTAAGGCAATGGTTCATTTTTCTTTTCCACTTTGGTTCATTTTTCTTTTCCACTTATAAACTCTTTCACTCATCTCATGATATCCAATGTGTGACTTCACACTTGAATAAACCCAACAATTTTTCAGATGTTTGAAATATATTCTTATATGAAGTCCCAGATTGTCTAGTATTGGAATGAATGAAAGAAACCAATATTATATATTTGACTCAAGACCCTTTTATAATATGCACCAATTAGGAATGACTCATGGGCTTTGGGATCATGGGTATGCTAGAGCTTGTAATCTTTAATCTCTAATAATATTTTGGTAATTCTCAATGCTCCAATGGACGTAGGTATAATTGGTCGAACCCTGTTAAAAAAATTTCATGTTTTCACTATGCGAGAATGAACTAGATGAGTTGAACAAGAAGGAAATATGGTGGGACCGTGGTGGGGACCTCAACTATGTTGGATCCATAACTCCAAAAGTCATACATTGGAATCAGACCAAGGTGGAGATAGGGACTCACATGCCGAGGTAGACTCTGAGACATGTGTTGACAATATCTCTCTAGATGTTTAAGAGGATGATCTCATTTGAGATGAAAAGTGGAGTATCCTTATGGTGTGTCTGCTACGTCATGGTGAATGATGTCAATTGCTAGCAGATCCAAAAAGCACATGTGCACTGACTAACTTTGATGCAGGGTGTAACACAGACATTGGCTTGGATGCAAGGTGTAACACAGACATTGATAGAAATGTAGGGTATGACACGAGCATTGGCTTGGATGCAAAGATGTAACACGAACATTGGCTTGGGTGCAAGGATGTAACACAAACATTAGCTTGACAATGACGCAAAGTGTGTGTTGTGGGTAAGGTGCAATATGATAGTTCTTTTGAACTATGATTGTAGTTTAGATTTTTCAATTAAGCTCCAATGTTCAGCTTGATTGATTAACGAAGAGGTGGTTGTTGGTGAAATTTGGCGTAGAGGTTCCATAATATTGAAAAACTTCGTAGCAATAGAGAGCTAGGTGGTGTGTTCCATTACACACGGTACGGGAAGATTAGGGATGAGAATGAGCATGGCGAGCACATATAGTAGCTACCCGTTCTACACATGGGAAATTTTACCCATATTCATTTGTTGGTTTTCTACGAGTTCTAGTGAATACGCACAGGTAGAACGGGTACCCATAAATATATATTAGTTGCTTTAAAAATTGAAAAAATAAACTATCGAGGAGAGTTACTTTTTGGACATTTTGTATGTCAAGTACTTGTTAGCCAAAAAAAGACAATGAAAACAACATTACTTGAATAGAGTTTGCATTGTGTACAACCAAATTAAAAATTCAAATTCAACAAAATACTATAAATTAATTTTCTATATTGCGAGTTTTTATGAGCACAGATACCACTATACCCATACCCGCATGTATATATTGTCGGTAGTTTGAAGAACCCGCTTCTAAAATCATGAGTACCTATTTGTGACCCGTGTCCGCCATACTCGTGCGGATTTTACCCACAGGTCTGAGTTTTTTGTCATCCCTAGGAAAGATGTACTAACAAGTTTAGAAAACTTGGCTCTTACTAATATCACTAAGGATACTCGAAAAAACTTATGCTAAATGAGAAGCACACTCTCATATGAATGAGATGATAAAGGGAGTCATGGATTGGAGAAGGTGAAGCTGAATATTCGCTAAGATGAAGATTATTTTAGAGCAGAATATTCGTCTATTTCAATTAAGGTGGAAATTATTGAGGATGCTTGAAATATACTACTGCATTAAGTCTCACATTGCCTATTATTAGAATGAAGAAGATAAACCAATGTTAATATTGGACTCAAGTCTCTTCTTATAATATACACCAATTAGATATATTTCATGGGTGTGCTAGGACTTGTAATCCTTGTTTTCTAATAATATATTGGTAGCTTTCAATGCTCCCAAGGATAGACACAAATGGCCAAACATCGTTAAAAAATTCTCATGTTTTTTCTCTTTTATTTATTCTATACACTTTATTTGATTGCTTTTTGTCAACATACGCAATGGTCGTTTTCGCTACACCAAAAGATACTACAAGTTCAATAAGGACGACAAAGAATGTCTTTCATTATTTCTTAAGTTAAATATTGATAGAAAAATAACTACCCTAACAAACTTTCATTTAGTAATGAAGGAGAAATAAGTGACATGTTGTCAGGTGAATTTCTCATGCCCAACCCCAATGTACCATAGATACCATTGAATATATAAAATCATTATGTGCCTTCACCCAACATCTTAAGCTTTTAGGAGACTTTGGATCTTAAACGCTTCAACCCAAAGGGATATTGCGGGAGGGGAAGCACTAAATATACAAAATCAATCATATGCCTTCACCCAACATTATTTTTTTTTTAATATCATGAATTTCTTCTACAAACCTTCCATCTGTTATTTAATAATTTTACATATCCATTTTAACAAAAGATTAACTACGTATGGAGAATCGATTGTTTTCTTTTGCGAGGAAAAGACAATGAAATCTAAAAATGACGTTAATATATGTCAACTTAAACTTTTCTACTTATATATATAACATGCTATCATGTATTATTCTTGAATTTTACCACACAATTACAGTTATTAATGAACAAACTAGACATAGCATTCTAATTAATCTATATAAGAAATGAATGCATGGTCCAATTCCAATTGGTATATGTTATTTAAGGAAACATAAAATAATTGTTAATTTCATGAGGCTATAAAATTACTCACATAGTTAAAACCTTTCTTTCTTCTCTTCACGCCTTGATGATCCTTTGGAATTATATATCCAAAACCTTACTTTTGATCCACATTTTTTCAGTTTCTTATTCCAGAGAAAAAGGAAAAACATATATTTGCAGAAGATGAATACATGACAAACCAACATAATCAAAGATTGTGCATGCTTCACACTATGTTTGCAGAGGACAAAAATATGCACACACAAAAAAAGCATTATAAACTTCAAGGGAAGTAATTAACAAAACTGGTCATGCATACCATACAGTGGCCATCTACAAAAACCACATGAGGTCGATTAGGCAAGCCAGTGACTCTAGAAGAAACATACGCACTGTACCAGTCTGTAACGGTGTGAAAAAGATTAGCATACTCGAAGCGTGTCACAAGAAGTGTTGGTTCCTCAATCCACTGCAGGTAGAAGCCATTGTATCAGAAGCACATTTTTGAAGTTATGGAGTTTTAGGTAGAAGGAGTAAAATGAATACTCAAAATACAATATTTGTATTGATATTATATGAAGTGATACAAAAGACAAAACAATCTATTTATAGTTTTGTATTAATATTAGACTCAAATAATTTAGGAAACAAATCATAAAATATAAGATAATGTAATCTTAATCAGAAGAGATCTTCTAAGATACTCCAAAGTAATAGTAGATATAATTGAAATAATATGAGATATTTTGTCGATATCCAAATGTCCTCTACATTTCTCTATAAGATAATTTAACATATCGAGAGATACTTTTATATATTCTAAAATACAGATGCAGAAGTTAGACATTCAAACAAAGATAGCAATTAGAGCAAATTATATCAAAAGATAAAGAAGCAGTTGCTTGAACTAAGGGTTTAAACAAAGAAAGAAATCATAAGGAGAATGACAATAATTTAAATTTGAGGTAGCAGCATTTGCATTGCATTTATAAAAGTTGAGGATAATTGTAGAAAAAACCAGATGCAATTGCACACCATTGTTATGGTTGTATACACCACCGAAACTGCAACGTTGTGGGCTCAAATAAGGTATTATTGCAGTTTAAAATAATGGATTGAAAAGTATAATCTTTCATACATCTGGATTCCAAACTAATTATTTAATTGCTGTTTGAATGCTCGAGATCTCTATCTCTTTTCCCCTACACTTGTTAAGCAAAAAAAACTATGTTAATGGCATTTCAAGAGAGTTTCTGTCTCTAATTAACAGAGAGATTGGGCAACCCTTGCTAACAAACAAACAACTGATTTTACTTACACCTTTTCACTAAACCCACCAAATAGATCGAACACACCAAAAGATCTTTATGTTAAAGTTTCATCTCAAAACCAAATGGCTATGACAGAAGTAGTTCAACAGGTATTTAAACCATTCCCGAGACAATGAGGTAGACGATGTGAGACTTACTTCCCAACATATCCCCTCTACCTAAGTCTGTCGGATCAGGCGAAGGGTTATCTTTGACCCGTAAACTAAAGAGCATATATTGGCCCATGACAACCAGAAAGAAGTTGAGCTCTGACTCTGATACCATGTTAAGGTTTCATCTCAAAACCAATTGACAATGAGAGGCTCATTTAAATCATCCTGAGACAATGAGGTATGCAATGTTGGACTTAATTCCCAACACTTTATAAAACCATTGGGATTGACTTTTGAGGGTTAATCTAAGACTACGCCAGTGAGTAAACTGATTGAAGTTAGAAGACAAAAAAAATACCACATTGCCACAATTAAACTGATTCACAGCAATCAAAAAGGAAACTTTTAATAATTTCGTCCAATTCAATCACTAACCCTAAACACCCACATGATTAAATTCAGAAGCAGAAAGCCAAAAAAAAGAAAAAAAATTATAATAATTATATAAAATGAAAATGAAATAAAATATTCCCCCCTCACCTCATCACAAGAAAAGTCCTTCCCTGCAACGATCCGAATCTTACTAATCAAATCACGCATTGTATGCATCATAACCTCACCATTACGAACATACCGATCCAAAAACTCATTCTCCACTACCATTTTCTCTTCATTTCCACTAAAACCTTCACCTCCATCAACCTCAAACGCACCGTTTTGGAAAACAGGAAGTTCATCCTCTTCCTTCCTCCCAATCACATCCTTCAATTCCTCCCCACCCTTTGCCATTCGTATCTTGTCCACCACCATCCTCACCCTTCCTCCCTCACATATCGAGCTCTTTAGCGTCTCGCTGTGCCAGCACCGGAACCACCCTGCTCCGGTCAATGGCTCAAGACGGCGCGTGAAGCCGTTTCCGAAGTAGCCCTCGCAGGAGGAGAGAGGGACAAGATCGTTGGTGTTGTTTTTAGAGGGTTGAGACCAAGGAAGGTAAGAAGGTAGAATTGGCCACGGTTTTGAAAATCGTAGCTGTTGCTGTTGTTGTTGTTGTATATTTGGAAAGAGGTGAGTGTTGTTGGAGTGTGAAGAAGAAGAGGAAGAGTGAGAAGTGAAGTAGAAGAATATAGATATGGAATTGATGGCGAAGAGGAAGAATAGGATCTTCAGAATCGAAGTGTTTCTTTTGTTCATCGTTGGTTTCGGTTACTCTCTCTCTCTAGTGGAATAGGTGTCGACACGCAATGGTTCTCCAAGAATTAATGCTGATTCTTACTTATTAATTAAAGAGGAGGGATCCACTTACTCCAAAAGTAAGTGGAAAATGACTTATTCTACATCTCAATCATCCAATCTTAGAAAATCCAATGGTTTAGATGTACTTATCAAAATCTTAGAAAGTCATTTTTCACTTACACTTGGAGTAAGTGGATCCCTCCCCTTAATTAAATGATATCATGTTTAATCGTTTTTATGTAAACTAATGTGTGGACAGGCACTTCATGTCTACGGACTTGCACTTTTATTTTCTAATATTAAATATTTAATTTTATTTTTATATGACAAAATAGGTAATGAAAAATTACACCATATAGAAAGTAATATGTTAGTGGTTACAAATAATTATATGGTTTTTTTTTGTAGAAATTAAAAAATATTAAAAGGCAAAATAGGAAAACAATTAGGTGTAAGTTACACCATGTTTTAATTTTATATAGATAGATATATGACAAAATAGGTAATAAAAAATTACACCATGTATAAATTAATATGTTAGTGATTACATATAATTATATAATTTTTTTATGTAGAAATTAAAAAGTGTCAAAGGAAAAATAGGAAAAGAAAATTACACAATGGTATAAGTTACATAATGTTTTACTCTTTTATATATATATATATATATATAGTAAAGATGTAGATATTAGTATTAAGTGTGTGTTTAGTTAGACATTTATTTTATAATTAGTATGTTTTAATGGAACTAGATTCATATGATTTTTTTTCTAATTTATCCTTTGTCTTTCTATAATAATTATATATTTATTTTCATTAATAAAAAATGGAACTAGATTCTCTTAATGTTGATTTTTCTTAGGGATTTTTCATTCTTTCTATAATGGAACTAGATTCTCTTATTAATTAAGTATGTTAAATCTATATATATATATATGTTTGGTATGAATTTTTCATTAATGTTATTCATAGATTTTAAAAAAATGTTGGACAAATTTCTAACACCTTAATGATTAAAATGTGTTTATCCGAAATGTTACTATTACCATGGATTTTGGCTATTATCAGTAAATTATGGTAATTGTAATATTGTATTTATGGTGGTGGAGGGTAATATCTAAATTGAGAATATTGTTATTTCAATTAATTATAAAAATAGAGTCTAAATAGTGTCTACCAGTTTTTCAAAAGTTAAATTCTCTTCTATCTTTTTTTTTAATATTTTATGTCAAATACATAACTAAAAGTTATCACCATTTGAAGATCAAAATAACAGTATTGTAGTTAGAATAAGTTTTATATTAACATTGAATGAAGCATTAACAAATCATCATTTATGGACATAAACAAACAAAAAACCAAAAATAGAGTGAAAGATAATCTTATATTAGCTATACCATTTAATAGTGTATAGTATTTTTCTTAAAAATATTTCACCCATTAAAATATTTTAAGTCGCATATGATTGATTATATGGTCTTGTAAAAAAAACTTTTCACCCAAATAACCTCAGAAAGCATATGTTTCGTTTCACAAATGTATATCATTATAATGTACTATTGAATTTGGTAAACAAAAATTCAATTTTAAAATTACTTAATAAATGAATATAATATGTTTATTATGGTTTATTTAGTAAAGAATATAAAATTTCATATTTTAATTTTATTATATGCTAAAATAAATACAATATATAGTCGATTTACTTTAAGAATCACAATGTTACGATAAAAGTAAATAATAGAATTTTATCAGAGTGGTAATAAAAATATTAATGATAGTTCCTTAACTATCTTAACTATCGTGTCCGATTTTTGGTCGAATACCGGTTACATAATTGATTTGGAGTCGTCACAACGTTTTTGCTAGAATTTTGTATAACAAACCCACTAAGGATATTGGTCTGAAATCTTGAATCTTAGTTGGGTTTCTCCTCTTTGGAATAAGTGCTATAAAATTGGAATTCAACCCCTGGGTATAAGGACCCAAATTCTACCCATGAAATTTTTTCCATATTTTATTCATCCTTTATGCATTTTCCTACGACTTTTAAACATAAATGCCAATAACTTAAGTTAGGTCTCAATTTCCTACTTGTACCCATTTCATAAGTCTAAAATAACATACACATTCACATAGCAGAAAATCATAATTCATTCATGCATCCCCGGTAACTACCGCATATAATTAGCTATGGGATTCTAAAATACCCATAGCTACGAATATCCAGTGTTACAATTATCCATATCCAAAATACAGTCAGTCATATTACAAAAGAATGAATGTAAGAACTTCCAAAAAATTAAAAGCCTTTAAGCTCCTAATCAAAACGTTCATATATCTTCCACCTACCTGCAATGGGATTAACATTGACCATACACAAAAACACAAAGGAGTAAGTCGTTAACGTAATAAATGTTAATGTACGTTAATCCACATTTTAATAAGATTAAGTAAACAATTGATAGTTAAATACACTTAAAACCATTTTCATCGTTTATACTTTTGAAAATCATGCTACATAACTTGAGCCAAAGTTTGCTACATCGCTTGAGCCAAAGCCGCTACACCACTTAAGGTTAGCTAAAACAGATTTCCCTTTTCTTTCGAAAACGTGCTACATAACTTGAGCCAAAGTTTGCTACATCGCTTGGGCCAAAGCTTGCTACATCGCTTGGGCCAAAGCTTGCTACATCGCTTGGGCCAAAGCTTGCTACATCGCTTGGGCCAAATCTTGTTACATCGCTTGAGTCAAAGCTTGCTACATCGGTTGCGCCAAAGCTTGCTACATCGCTTGAGCCAAAGCTTGCTACATCGCTTGAGCCAAAACTTGCTACATCGCTTGAGCCAAAGCTTGCTACATCGCTTGAGCCAAAGCTTGCTACATCGCTTGAGCCAAAGTCACTAACCAATCATGGTCGGCTAAAAACGAGTTTTCTTTCCATCGAGACTCCATCAATTCATAAACAGTAAATCCACGCCATCTTTATTACAAACATACCCATATATGTTTATAATAAATAAGTGGTTCACAACTTGATTCATTATCCACAACCAGCAAATCCAAGCATTTTCTAACACAATGCATAAGTTAAAGACTTATTCTTACCTCGGTGAGTGTTGGGTTTGGTTCTTGGAAACTTCGCAAGTTCCACCGACACCGCCTCCAACTTTAGGATCTTTCCTCATTCCCACCATATAACACAATGTTAGTCATTTATTCCAAATATCACATAAACAACTTATATTGCATTATTTAATCATACAAGATATTCATCATATTTTCAATGTTTCTAAACTACTTTCATCATAAGTTTACAACCATCTAAAATATACATATTCATCTCATATTTCAACATTAGAATGCATACTCATCTTCTACCTCTAGCATTTTATCCATTTTCCTATTTAACCACATTTTTTCACTTTAGGGTTTTGAGGTTTTCATGAATCAACCCACAAACCCTTTCCATTCTTGAAATATTAACTCTAAACCAAGAGTTTAGAAGAGAAAAACAACATAAAACGAACCATAACTCAAAAGGGTGAGTTTCCATGGTTTCTCACCTCTTGAGAAGAGATCCAACATACCCAAAATGAGTTTCAAAGGGAAGAAGAGAGTTAGAATCAAGAGTTTTACATCTTCTTAAGCTATTAGATGAGTATCAACGCTCCTTGCCCTTGGAAAAGCTCTATTCTCTTAGCTCTCTTCAATTCTTAACCCTAAAATGTGTTTGGGGGTTTCTCATTTAATGCAACTCGCCGGATTCTCGCTCAAGCGAGAAATTCCCGCCCATTTTAAAAACTCGGATCTGACCCTCTCGCTCAAGCGAGCCAACTCTCGCTCAGGCGAGAATCTTTCAGTATAGCCCAAAATTTCACCCTCCCAAGTGAGTCTTTCTCGCCCAGGCGAGAATCCCAGGACTGATACTATAATTTTAAAGAATTAAATTAAGGGTGTTACATTGGGTGGCTTATAGTTTACCTCGAACTCTTGCAAAAATGAGACAATATTCTGCTTGATTAGATCCCGTAACTCCTGAAAAACCTAAAGTTGAAACCATCCGACCCAGGGCTGTTGTACCAACACAACTCCAAAATGCTACTTGTAACAACCCGATTTTATAACCCAAAATTTTAAAATTTTATTAAATGTAAATATTAGTTAAGTTTCCCAATTCAAAATGTGGAAATAATCAATAATACATTTTCATCAGAAACATTACATCACCTTCTACTTTAATCCATAATTCATACAATTATCAATTACAACACTGTTAAAGGTAATATGTTAATTCTTATTACATCTTTACTTCAACATATTCATCATATTACATACATTATACAAATACAATTTTGGAATACAAAAACGACTACTCCAGTTTATACTCCCATCAGCAAACATCCACGACGCAATAGCAACATCCTGAACTCATATATAACACATAGACAAGGAAAAGCATAGGGAGTAAGAACCAACTATGGTGACCGTAGCGTGGAATTACATGGAGTAATATCATTAAAGTATAACAACCTATACAATCATCTAAAATCAATCATAGTAAACATATACCATTTATATACCAGTCAATACTTAAACCACATAATGTTCACATATTCAATCGGTATAATTATCACGTTTCACTTAGGCAATTCAATACTTCCAAAACAATACAATACTCCTACGACAACTCAATATCACAAAGGTCAATCAAATCAATACCACCAAGGCAAGTCACATCCATACCACGAAGGGCAGGTCTAACTCCATACCACGAAGGGCAGGTCTAAATTCCATACCACGAAGGGCAGGTCACAATTCCATACCACGAAGGGCAGGTCACAATTCCATACCACGAAGGGCAGGTCTAACTCCATACCACGAAGGGCAGGTCTAAATTCCATACCACGAAGGGCAGGTCACAATTCCATACCACGAAGGGCAGGTCACAATTCCATACCACGAAGGGCAGGTCACAATTCCATACCACGAAGGGCAGGTCTAACTCCATACCACGAAGGGCAGGTCTAACTCCATACCACGAAGGGCAGGTCTAACTCCATACCACGAAGGGCAGGTCTAACTCCATACCACGAAGGGTAGGTCACAATTCCATACCACGAAGGGCAAGTCTAACTCCATACCACGAAGGGCAAGTCTAACTCCATACCACGAAGGGCAGGTCTAACTCCATACCACGAAGGGCAGGTCTAACTCCATACCACGAAGGGCAGGTCTAACTCCATACCACGAAGGGCAGGTCTAAATTCCATACAACAACATCAATCACAATATAATATTTCCACTGCATTATTCTAACATTGCAACTTCCTCAAAACACAAGACACCACATCAATGTCATAAACACAATATATCGCATATCCTACCACAATAAAAACCACTCACAACATCATCATCACATAGTATAATTATGTCCATTTATCACCAACAAGCCATTCCCCACAAAATCATTATTACAAATATACCCACAAATCAACAAATCAACAACTTATCACACAAACATTGATACAAACACACCCATATATGTTTATAACAAATCAACCATCCATAACACAACATTATCATAAATAAACCACACACAACATATTCTTCATCAAATAACACATTAACGTTAGAACCATATTTCATGACGGTGTATTACCATAGATGAACATATAGCGTTTTATTTAAATAAACGGTTTTCCCGCACATATATCCCACTTTTATGGCTAATACACCCTCATGTGAAATAAAGACTCTCACATGGGCCATATACACCCAAAAGAGTTTCTATCCGTTAATATGCTCTGATTCTTGAGGGAAATCGGATAACGATGACTCTAATGAATTACTCTAAGACCACAATGGTCTTCTCCCTCACCTTAGGTTGCATAAGCTCCATTATTCCGCAAAAGAGCTTCATCTCCCTCCATCTCCTTCAACCTCCATTGTTGCTTTTTCATCTCCAAAGCACTCCAATGTTCCATTAAGAAACAAGAGGAAGAGGTTTTGATGTGTTTTTGAGGTTTAGTGGAGGGAATGGTCGAAATCCATGAGGAGTCGCCGCTAGGAGTGAAAGGGGAGAAAAGAAAATGAAGATTAAGGTTTCTAGATCCTTTTTCACTTTTATAGCTCAGACTCGTGTAATCGATTACCATAAGGTGTAATCGATTACAATGTGAAAAATGCACATATCTGATGTTTTTAATTATGATGTAATCGATTACTAGTATAGTGTAATCGATTACATAATGTAAAATACACAGGTCTGATTAGTTTATCAGCATGTAATCGATTACGAGTATAGTGTAATCGATTACATCATGTAAAATACACAGGTCTGATTAGTTTATCAGCATGTAATCGATTACCAGGATTGTGTAATCGATTACACTGTCTCAACAGCCCAAAATTGTCATTTCTCGCCCAGGCGAGACAACTCTCGCTCAGGCTGATACTATAATTTTAAAGACTCAAAATTACGATGTTACACTACTTTCACCTCATCTTCACTAAACTCAACATTAATGATGTTCAATTGAATGCTGATAAGCGATTCAATTTCCCCAATGTTTTGCGGAAATTAATGATGTTCAATTTAAGCCTTTCATTTTTTACAATGTACGCAAAACCTTGATGTTGAATCTAGTTATTATTGAATCCAGTTAGGGTGTTAGTCCACGTCTCACTTGTTTTAGCATTAGAACAACTGGATAAGGGGCCGAGAAATCCCTGTCAAATGCTCATTGAGTTATTTCTAGCCAATTTAGGACCCATTCTGAAGAGAGTAAGATCCTATCAAGTCTGTTCATGACACCCATTCTCAGTTAATACTAAGTGAAACTTATGCCAATAAGAAGAAGGTGAACCAGCTCCATATCTCTAATCCACTTGTTAAAAAACTACATTTCTCTTATACTATAGATAATGGATCCTCCCTTTCTTTCTGATTCAACTCTAATAAAACAAGCAAGGAGGTTACTTAATCATTCCCACATAGCTTTTTTCAAATAAAACAGGGCAAGGAGAATAAATATTAATTATGCAACATTGTAACCGACTTTTGTAAGTCTAGATGACAGACTAAGAATGGTGAATTAGTTTTCTGCAGAATTTTTCTACTCTTTTAAATACAGAAACCAGATTAAGCAACTAAAGACCTTATAGAAAAATCAAATGCAACATAATTACAAGGTGTAGGGAAAGAGAAAATCACACCTGATATATATTGGTTCACCTTCAATCCACCGAACACTACATCGAGTCCTCTTGAAAACACAAGAGGTTTCTACTATACTTTGAGTTTAATCCTTAAAATTCTCACTACAAGATATCTCTCAAGATTCTCACTCAATTCTCCAAAACATAGAAGAACACTACTCATATGTTTTTACACTTCACTCTCACTTGCACCCTATGGTGAATTATCTTACAATGAAGAATGAAGAATTCTAACAATGGCTTAGGATTTCTAATAGCCTCTCACCTTTGCTATCAATCCTTGTAAGGCAATTACAATCAATATAACATAATTCTCTAACTTTTTCATACTTTTTAAAAGTGAAGAAAAATATTTCCCGAAAAAAACTTAAGAAACTTTAATGTTTGATATGAAAGTGTGATTCAAGTTGATAGAAATTGTATATAAAAGTTGTTATTTTTTTCTGAATATTAGAGTTGTTTAAATAGAGTTTCAACCAACCATTATACCATTTCCTAGAGGTAGGAGTCGTTTGGAATGACAATGGTATGTTTGGGAAGAAGTTGTTTTAGTTTGAAATTGAAAAATGCCGCCTCAACACTTGGTAATTGGTTACTCACTTGTGGTAATCGATTACTCAAAGTTTCCGCCTAGTGAAGTAATCGGTTACTCAATTAGGAAATCAATTACTATCCCTTAATTTTTTATGGTAACTTGTTACTCAGTTTTTGGATAACCTCTTACCCAATTTTCAAAAAGTTCATTTAAAATTTTTGAAACTCATTTTCAACATAGTTTAAGTTTATAAAAACATTTTGACAATTATTCCGAAGAGAATTGATGTATAAAGAAATAAATGACTTAGAAATGAATAATTTAACCTAGAAAACAATAAGTATGAACATAGTATATTCTAAGTTTAATCATTCAAGAATAAGTATATAATCCAACACATGATTTGAAACCAATGTTATAAAAACCGTACCGTACCGGCCAGTTCAACCGGAAAACCGGAGAACCGAACCCCTAACCGGTACGGTACGTATGTTATACCGCATATGCAATAGAACCGGACAAAATCGGTTGAAAACTGGTCAAAACCGGTGAACCAGTTAAAACCGACCGGTTTGTACATTATATATTTTTTTTAATTTCATCCCTAAAAAGTGAAAATACAATGACTCACATTTCAAATTTTCAATTTTTCACCAATTCTTCAACTTCAAAGATTGATACTTGTGTCATTTATTTGTATTTTGCGTTTGTTATGTAATAATTTTGGATTGATATATGTTTTGTACTTTAGACTTTGATTTTGTTAAAGACTTAAAGTTGTTTGTTTGTGTGAATTTGGAGTAATATGAATACCTACTTATTTGAAATTTTTTGTTATAGGTTTACATATATATATATATATATATATATATATAAGGAGGTATGTCCGATTTAACCGGCATGCAATTTAATTACTGAACCACCGATTTAACCATTATACCACTATATCAGTAACCTGATCGGTTTCATAACCGGTACGGATTTAATAATATTGTTTGAAACTAGTCAAACATATGATTTGACAAACAAACAGAAGAACAAAAAAAAAAACACAAACCCAAGACATCTAAAACTCATGTGACTCATCATCATTCATGTCCACGTAGTCCAATTGATTAGATATCTTCATGATAAATCATCACACACAGTTTGGTTCTGAGTTTCAAGATGATTTGTCCTTATAGTGACATAGCCTCAAAAACTAACCAAATCATTCATAATCACACAATTGGTTGATTTGTTGAAACAGAATACTCCAAAGTTATTTCAATAATATATTTCATATCTTTATCCTCCCCGGAATTCAACTAGAAAACGAACCTTAAAGAATAAGGTGAACATTGTTGCATGTGTTTTTTGCATTGTAAGAAGGAAAATTATAACAAAAAATTTTACTTTCATTTTTGGCATGAAAATTACAAAACAAAATCTTACTTTCATTGTTGAAAGGAAAACGTCATGTTACAATAGAAAACCATAACATGAGAATAAAATAGTAGTGCAGTGTGTTTCTTTCAATGAATACAATAGTAAAACATTATAAATACAATTAAGAGAATTAAGTAATAATAGCAATATAAAAATTTGCAGCATGAGTTTAAATAAGTTGGAATATATACAAAAAGAATTGAAAACAAAAAACCCGTTAAGTGGCAAATTAAATAGTTTTATTTTTTTTATATTCCATTTTTGGATAAAATATATATGGTATCGTTCAAGAAAAAAAGGAATTTTTTTTTTCCGGAAGTGCTTTGCATATAGGTTTAGGAGTAATGTTATAAAAACTCTACCCGTACTGGCTGGTTCAACCGAAAAATCGGTGAACTGGACCCCTAACCGGTACGATACGTATGTTATATACCTCATATGCAATAGAACTGGTAAAAATCGGTGAACCGGTTTAAATCGGCCAGTTTGTACATTAATTTTTTTAATTTCAAATTTTCAATTCTTCACAAATTCTTCAACTTCAATGATTAATACTTATGTCATTTATTTGTATTTTGCGTTTATTAAGTGATAATTTTAGATTAATATATGTTTTGCAACTTTGATTTTGTTAAAGAGTTAAGGTTGTTTGTTTGTGTGAATTTAGAGTAGATTATAAATATGAATTATAAATTTGAATACCTTTCAAATTTTTTTGTTATAAGTATTTATTTATATATATATTTAATAACATTGTTGAGGAGTTCTTTTCTCTATTCTGCAATTTTCACTTCAAACCCTAAGCCATAACCACAGAACCCTTGAAATCCTTCTTCGTCGTCGATTAAGGTACGCATTCTCGTTATTCTTACGCTGCACTGTGTTCTTCTTATTTTCCTTTCCTTTTTACATTGAACACAAGTACTTGAAAGTTGATGCGATGATCAATTCGGTTTTTCGTTTCTAGGGTTTCAAATCCCTCGCAAAATGGAGCAAGTTAGGGTTCGATAATTTTGTGTGTGATATACGCTTAATTACTCGTATTCCCCCTTTTAATTCACTCTTTAGAAGCGTTCATTATGATTTCCCTTTTCAGAGTCTTTTGTGACAACTACTTGTGGGTTTTACCATTCATTTGTTCTAAACTCCAAATTCAAATTGAAATATAGGCATTACTCAATACTTATTAGTTTCTTGTTACATAAATTTGTTCTAGGGGTTCCTAACTGATTTTTTTGATTTTTGGAAAAAACTTATATATTTTTGCTTAGGTTTTGAGCAGTTAGGGACATGTCATCTTCAGACGAAGAGGATGAGGCTCAGCCACTGTCTGTGTTAAATTACTATTTTGAAGATGACAAAGATGCACCTGTATCATTTTCTGTGTTGCCTGTTCAATGGAATGAGTCTGAGAGTTCGGTTGGCAAGAAAAAGCAATTGTTCCTGCGTGGTGTTGCTGATGATGGGCTGAGGAAAATTTTCATGGAAGTTGTAGCATGGAGATTTGATCTCTCCTATGTGAAGCCGACAATATCGGTGCTACCGAAGAATAAGAAATGGATCAAACTTGAGAAGCCAAGGAAGAGCTATGAGGATACCATAAGGACTATTTTAATCACCATTTACTTCCTGGGTCATGTAAAGAGGAATCCTGACACATCTGCCAAATCTCTGTGGGACAATTTGAGTAGGAATAAAGAGTTCAGGTATTTTCCTGAGTTCATGACTTGTTTTTCTCCTAATTGTACTGGGGGTACTTTTCATGATTTTTTTAATAAAATTATTATTTGTAGCTCTTATGAAGTTATGCCTTCGCACAATGATTTATTAAACCATAAAGCTTTAATGGGTGAAGCTGCCAAAAGGGATGCTGTCTTAGCCAAGTCCAAGGTTTGTTTTACTTTTGTCAAATTCAATATGGTAATTAACTAGGAATTATAATTTGATCTTATTGTCCTTTCGAGATCAGGAGTTCCCTTTTGGGAACCATTGATTCAAATTATAGTTTGACATTTTAGTTGTATGTTTTTGCAATCAGTTAATTTAACTGCTAAAAGCTTGAATGTTTTACAGACCTTTTTCTTTCTATGATAGTCGATGCTAGATTAAGAAGATTTAATTAGTTGTATTTGTAAATCATCTTGGCTGTTTTTGTCATATCTTTTTGGTTTTATAGAAATAGGCCATCCTTTATAGCATAATACACTTTGATGAGTTCAAGTAAAGGATTTAGGATTAGTAGGTAAAGTAGTATAACATTTTAAAGTAGATTTTAAATTTTATTGTGTCCCTGTGCCATTAGTCAAGAGACTCTATTAAAGATTGAGGTTGTTAACTGATTGAATTCATGAATAAAAATAGACCTGTTAACCGCTTTGATTTACTACTTTACATTGTCTGTGGGAGAGGATGAATGATTAGAAACTAAGTAAATTGTATGGTTTCCCCTTGCCATTTTCTCTACATGGATCAATCTGCTATGTTTTGCCAGAAATCTCAGTATTGCTGGTAAATTTCTAGGTTGCATCTCCCCTTTGATCCCTGCTTCCCCACTACAGGTGCAATGAGGGAAGGAAGAATAGCTGTTTAAATTGGTCCAACCCGTCAAAGAAAAGAAACATAAAAATCCTTAAACATTAAGAACTGTGCCTTAAAAAGGTATTTCTTTATTGATGATATGCTGATATAATTTTGATACAAACTGGAGTTGAAATAGTAAGATTTAAAAGAAGGAAATGAAGGATGCAAAACAAGTAATATGTTTTATGGAATCCAAAAGGAATTTACAATGGAAATGAGATTTCTACTGTCGAGAGCCGAGCTTGCAGAGAGCTAGAGTTCTCTATTCATAATTACCGAAATGATTACCCCAATACTGCATGCACACACCCTCAGCACAGTATAACCGCAAAGGTGCAAAGCACTATTCCTCAAAGATTCCTTCTTTCTCTTTTCCACCTCAGCAAGGTAAAACACTCTTCTTGCCAATTCTTCAACCATAGACCTTCCGCATCTTGGTCCCATATGACAACTGATCAAGTAACTGCCCCTTTGGGCTTGGATCCTCATGATAAGGCCTATCACTTCCACCTCCTCTAATTCCAGTCTTGTCCTCAAGACTGAAAGCGGGGAATTGACTTCTAATAGTGCACCCCTTCCCCCAAGTGGCTTCTTTAGCAGGTTTTTGCTTCTATTGAGTCAAAAGTTGTTTGATTTCTCTCTTCTCTTAGCAACTTCTCCGGTGGCAAGAGCTGCTGCTGGTTCAAACTTCTTGGTTCCTTCGCTTCCGTAGCCCTTATCTTTTCTCAACTTGGTAATTCCCTACTGCCTTCGTCAACAACAAATCATGGAACACGAGATGTATCCTAGTCCGTAGCAGACTCGAGCAATTTGAGCCAATAGGCCACTTTTCTCCATGATTGGAAAAGGCCCATAATACCTAGCTGTGAGTTCGGGTAAATTCAGGATGCTGCAGATTGTTGTCTATGAGGCTTTAACTTATAAAAAACCACTGTCCCACTGAAAAATTCTTTAATTTCTCTTTGCATCAGCGTAGTTCTTAATTCGATCTTGAGCTATTTTCAAATGTTCTTTCAGTTGTCTGAGGGCCTCATCTTGATTCACCGACTCTCTTTGCACCGCTTCCACCCTTGTTTTGCTAGCAAGAACCTCTGGATCACAGGAAGGGATCTCCCATAAACTATTTTAAAAGGAAGTTGCCTTGACAGACTCATGGTTGTGGTATTGTACCAATACTCTGCCCAATGCAGCCAATGAACCCAAGTTTTGGGATGATCATAAATCAAGCATCTAAAAAATGTATCCAAACACCTATTCACCACCCCTGTCTGTCCATGCATTTGAGGATGATAGATGGTGCTCATTTTAAGATGAGGACAATCTAATTTGAACAATTCCTTTTAAAAGCTGCTAAGGAAGATAGGGTCCCTGTCACTTACAATTGAAGCTGGAATTTCATGTAACTGGACTATCTCAGCCAAATTTTCTGCCACTACTTTTGCTGCATAGGGATCTTTCGAAGGTATGAAGTGACTGTACTTTGACAGCCTACTTAGCACCACAAATATAGTTTCATAACTTAGGCAATCCAGTGATGAAAACCATCGAAATTTTCTCCCATACTCTGTTCGGAATGTTCAAATAAGAGACCTCTGGGGGAAGTAGCCGAGTACTTCTGCCATTGGCAGGTATCACGCTCTTGTACAAACTGTTGGATTGTGTTCTCCATCACTAGCCAATAGACATTGGCAGCACTCTTCTATACATCCTTTAGAAATCAGAATGTTCACCTTCAGGGATGGTGTGGAATTCATTCATCTTACCAGAAATCCGGGGAGACTGATCAGAAATAACCAACCTATTGTGTATAACACCCCATCCTTGTAAGTGAACCCCTCTTTATCTCCATTCTATGCTTGTGTTCCACAATAATCTTCTTTAGCTTCTCATTGCAATGGACCTCCTGTATGACCTGTTCACTCTCAGCCCCAGCCCATTGTGGGTAGTAAATCATGGCACTCATTTCACCTCCCTTGTGCATCCTAGAGAGTAGAGAGAACACCAGCTTCTTTATTTTCTGGTCCAGGTTTGCAAAATGTTATAGAATCACTTGATCTAAAATCTTAAGTGTATTTTACGTATATAAAATGGTCTCTTTACTTAGATGTATCATTATCTGAAGTCTTTAGAAAATTGCACCTGTTACCATTATATATATATATGTATCAAGTGAAGGATGTATAAATATTTCTAGTTCAACAATATGAAGTTTTTGAAGTGGTACACCCTAGATCAAAGTAGACGATGTGTGATACTATTTTATAAAACTGCATACTATATAATTACATGGTGTTGTACCGGTTCTGTTACCTGTCATCCAGTTCTATGTTATTCGTCACTTTTTACATTATTATTACAAGACTTCATCTATGACGAACCTATTATGTGGTATATAGAAGGCAAAATTTGATACAAAATAGTGTGTTAAATGAGGGAACCATGTAACAATGACATACTATAATATTGTTGGGTTGATTCATCTCTCCATGTATCTTGTAAATATTTGCTAAATATGTTCTCCCTCATAAAAACGTGTTTAATTATAGAATTATATATCTAATTTATTCCTTTAAATGTCTTGCTTCTCATTAGCTATCTTAGGTTATGCACTTTTTTATTTTTGTTATTATGCTTTAGCTATCCTTTGACTTGCCATTATCATATCGAACAAAAATAAAATATTTATCTTCATATAACTAAAGATTGGGGATCCTATCATACCACAGGTCACTAGATTTAGGTATTTTGGGTCAATGATACAAGATGATGGAGATGTAAACGTATGATTCAAGTGGGTTGGATGAAATGACGGAGTGCTCCAGGTGTCATTTTTTGGGTAAAAAGGTACCACTCAAGTTTAATAGGAAGTTTTACCGCACGACTATAAGACTTGCAATGTTATGAGTCCAAATGTTGGGCGATAGAATGTCAACAAGAGAATAGACTTCATGTAGCAGAGATGAGAATGTTGCGTTGGATGATTGGACACACTAGACAATATAGGTAGCTCCTATTGGATTAGCTCCTATTGTAGAAAAGATGGTAGAATCGCGTCTTAGATGATTTGGACATGTGCGGAGGAGATCTGTAGAAGCATCCGTAAGGAGAGTAGATCAAATGGAAGCTAGTCCAATTTTTAGAGAAAGAGGTAGACCAATAAAAATCACAGGGAAAATGATAAAGAAAGACTTAGAGTTAGAGATCAATGCTTTGTAAATAAACATGATTTATGATAGAGCATTATGACGTTGTTCGATCCATGTAGTTGTTGATCTCATCTAGTGGGATAAAGGCTTGATTGTTGTTGTATCTTCTTATAATTAAACATTCATCTTCTAATTTTATCAATCTCGTGATTTAAACAGCTTTTGCACATGGTTCTGGAAGATAAGTTGGGGTCTAAGAAACTTTCTGATGAGGTTTGTTAGATATTTATTTTTATTTTCTTGAAAGCAGTTTTTCTCTATGTATTTTCTTTCTTTGCTTCTTTTTATGCATTCATAGTTATTTATTGTTTATAATGTGTTAAGATTGCAATCCATTGATTTCAGGAAGCTAAAGATTTGGCTCGACCTGGATTTATAATAGACGATATTGAAAATGATATAACTGATGAAATTGCGGAAGAGTCGGATGAAGAGGATGAGTTGTTTGACTCTGTTTGTGCAATTTGTGACAATGGTGGCAATCTTTTATGGTACGAGTTTTTATCTGTGGGTTGATTTAATTCACTACTTTTGAGATGTATTTTTCTGTTGTATTTAAGTATTTGTAGATACTTCCTCAAGGGCAGTGACAGACTTTGACTAAGATTTTTTTGGGAGCCAGAGTATTAGTTTAATGTGTTTTAATTAAAATTTATAATTAATAGTAAAGTTTTATTTAAGTTCCATAATATTATTATTAATACAAATAGCAGTAGAAAAATATATATAAAAGGTGTTATAAGTTCTTTGGAAGACTAAATAGCATCGCTTGAGGAAGAACTAAAACTCTAAACTATATTCTTTGAAATATAAATCTTCATATTCTTTGAAATATTAAATTGGGGTTGAAAATTTTGGTATGTTCTCAGTTGCTACATGCTTCGATTCTTGTCACCAATAAAACTTGCTTTAATGCTAGAGCATGTGGAATTAGAAATGTTTCCTTTCAAAAACCCATTCCACGGTTTGGTTTGCTTAATTAGATTTTGTACAAATTCATAAATAGCCATATCTAGATCCCACTTCTAGTGGGCATCTCAAGTATGGGAAAGTATCCCACAAAGATATGCTTTATTAGATAATAATACAAATAATCATATTTACAGGCCTGTAGCTAATTCAGGAAAGTAGTTTATATTAGGCCCATTTTCCCTTGTTCCTCCTTTTACTCTAAATCTGTAGTTGTTACCCTCTTGAATCACAATATTTATCGCTACTAAGATTCATGCATCACATATGATACATATTGATAAAAGAAAAATTTAGGGGTGTCATATCTCCTTCCCACCCTAGAGAATATCCGCCACTTTCTTTGGAAAAACTACTAAATTGGTCCTTAAGTTAATTTTTATTTTCAATTTGGCCCTGTAACTTTCTTTTCTTTCATTTTGGTCATACCGACATGTTTTACTCCACAATTCTCAATTTTCAACTAAAATTCGAAATTTTGGAATCATTGAATTCAGAATGAAAAGATCTACAAAATCCCTCTATTACTTTTCTGAAACTGTATCATTAAAAAGTTCAAATTTAAGCATAAAAACTAACGAAAAAAAAACTTCTATGACCCATTTGAAAATAGAAATAACTTAAAGGACCGGATGTGAAAACACAAAATAACTTAAAGGACATATTTGAAAAAAAATCTTATTGTACCAACTTGTAAACAAAAAAATAATTTGACATATCTAGTAGTTTTGCCTTTTTCAATTTTTGTTGTTTTTTGAAATAACTTTTTTATTTTAAATGTTAATGCAGTTGTGATGGGAAATGCATGAGGTCATTTCATGCTGTTAAGGAGGATGGTGAAGAATCTTCTTGTGAATCTCTTGGTTTTAGTCAGAAGAAAGTTGATGTATAGTACTTTTTTTCTCATTACATTAATATTAGTCTTTTTGCTTTCCTTTTTGTCGTGTAATAATGTACAAATTTGTTTTCTGAACAATATTTTGCAGGAGATCCAGAACTTTTATTGTGAGAATTGTAAATATAATCAGCACCAGTGTTTTGCATGTGGCAAACTAGGCTGTTCGGATAAATTTTCGGGTGCTGAGGTATATCTTTGTTGATCAAAATGGGCCTGCTCTTGTTGATTATTTCATATATATATATACATATATATACATGTATATATATACACATATAGCTGATTGAAGTGTCAACTAATACTTGTTACTCTATCTTTTACAATAACATTTTTAGTTATCATTTTTATTAGGAGTAGAAATAGCTTTTAGCATATTTCTCCAAGGGACTCATTTTTATGGAAGGTATTGGTAATATTTGTTGTACCCTTTGGTATCTTTGAACATCAAGAAATTTCCTAGTGGCATGATTGTGTTGTACAATTCATTATCTCAAATACTTTAGGTATTGGCTTTCGTTGGAGATTGGTGCCATTGAGTTATGCATGGTATTGGCTGACTCGTTTTGCTTGGATGGAATGGCTGACCTAAGATCTCAAACGATTTTACCTTTGGGCAGTGAACCTGATTGCGGTCCAGAATCTTATTCCCTGACTATCATAGCCTATTTACTTCACTCATGCTAGACTTTATTTTAAAGATATGTTCCTATATCTACTATATATACACATTATTTTTTTGCTTTATTTATAAATATTATTGTTAGAGGGTGAGCATTGACGCAACAATAAGGTTGTTTGCCTTGTGAATTGGAGGTCATGAATTCAAATTATGGAAACAACCTATTCGCTTGCGAGGTTAATGTTGCGTACATCTGCCTTCCCTAGACCCGACTAGGTGGGAGCCTCGTGTACTGCACCATCCTTTTTTATAAATACGATTCTTAATGTATTTAAAAATATGCTGTGTGTGTTTATTTTCTTTATATCAGGTGGGCTGTACATCAAATTATTTACTTAGGATCCTTAAGCAGAGTGTGTGAATGATTTCTTTCACTTGCCTGGGACACATTTTCTTACCAGTCCAAGCCTTTCCAATTTTCAAGTTACTCTATAATGCTGACAAATTTTGCAGCAGTATAATCTGTGAAAACTGTAGTTTTGAAATTCGTACTTTGATTGTATTTCAAAGCATACAATTGACATCTTTAGTGGCGTGTGCCACTCTTTTCATTTCAATCACGCATTCTAGGAACTGTTGTCGTTGATATCTTGTTGGCTTTGTTAGCAGAGGATTCTTCAATTTTAACACTTAGTTCTCCTGGCTCTAATGTCAGTTTGCTCTGGTGTTGGTTTTGTTTGATTAGTTGAGATATTGGTGATTTTCAGAAACAGGAGGTTTTACTGGAGCTTCATTGTTTTCTATGGAATTAAAAGTTGTTTAAAATTTGTACCTCAGGTGTTCAAATGTGCTTCTGCAACATGTGGCCTCTTTTATCATCCACACTGTGTTGCAAAGTTAATACAGGATGTCGCTGAGAATGCTCCAATGGAACTTGAGAGAAATATTGCTCAGGGAGTACCTTTTACTTGTCCTACTCACTATTGCCATGTCTGTAAAGAAATGGAAGACAAGAAGAAACGCGAGTTGCAATTTGCTGTTTGCAGGCGTTGTCCCATGTCTTATCATCGCAAATGTTTGCCAAGGTTATTTCAGTTTTTGCCTTTGTGTTCTAGTCTGTGTAATGATTCTAATTGCTAGTGCTTGTAAGGTTGATTTTCAAGTTGCTTCTTCTTCAGAGATATCACTTTGGATGGCATAGATGAAGATATTATAACAAGGGCTTGGGAAGGTCTTCTACCAAACAATCGGATTCTTATATATTGCTTGTAAGTATTTATAAGGATTTATTTTTCCAATTTTACCTTGTTAACCTCATGTAATGTAATTTATGTCTTTTCCTTTTCCTTGGACCAGAGACCATGAGATTGATGATGATCTTGAGACGCCGTTAAGAGATCATATAAAATTTCCCGTGTTTAAAGCTAAAGTTGGAGAAATTAATAATGAGAAGACAAAGCCTGCTACCAAAGAGAGAGTTACATTGAAAAAGAACAATGTAGACTTAGATAATTCATTTGGCAGAAGAACTGCTGATATAGTTTCAAAACTGTCTCGAAAAATGTCATCTGAGAAAGGTGTCATGAAGTTTGAAAAGATTTCTGAATCTAACATCCCGAGGAAACCAAAGACAAATGAAGCATCAAAAAGGTGGTCGAATGAAAATAAGATGTCAATCTCAAAAGGAATTGAAAGGCCTGTCTGTGATGATAAATTACCTTCATTGGGTGAGAAATTATATGATGCTTTCTTTCAGAAGGATTCTGAGAAAATAAATTCTGGCAATGATAAGATTGCTAATGCGGCTAATAAAATGACATATTGTGCATCACCTGCGTTAGATGCGGATTCAGAGCAGAGGTGAATCTGTCTTGTCTAACTTTTGAATTGCTTATTTGTGATCTGCTGGTGTTGTTAAATATTTTATTTCTTTTGTTTTGGTCTTTCTTTTTTATTGAGCATATTATGATAAAATACTGCTGGATGCTTGTTTGAACCTTAGAGGGTGAGCTTGGCGCAACGGTAAGGTTGCTGCTTAGTGACCATGAGGTCACAAGTTCAAATCCTGGAAACAACCTTTCTACTTGTTTGAATCTTTAAGTTAAGTAGTTCTTTATGATGATATTGTTAAGATGTTTTCATCTAGTGTAGATTGATGGCTCTGTTTAAAGATGCTACGTCAACAATTACTTTGGAGAATGTTGTAAAAGACCATAAGTTTTCTTCTACTCATACTTCCTCGTTGAGAAGTGTTGTGGAGAAGACCATTACAGTAGGGAGGCTGGAAGGGTCAGTTGAGGTACATGATTATTCATATATATATATTTATTTATTGCTTTAAGTTGTCATATTCTGGAATTTGTTATAAGCTTATGTGTTCTGTCTTGTATGTATACAGGCTGTTCGAACAGCTCTAAAGATGCTAGAAAATGGGTGCAGCATTCGGGATGCAGAAGCTGTTTGTGGCCCCGATGTTCTTAACCAGATATTTAAGTGGAAGGTGCTTGGATTTTTTTAAATAAATTTTTCTGGAGATTTGACCGAGTGTCAGTACGATTTCCATTCCCCATTTTTCTTTCTTTACATATTTTATGCTATGTCTTGCTACATATCCAATTGTCTATTTCTAAACTTAGTGTCTCATGTGATTTTCATTTATAATACACAATAGATGCAATTTAAACTTGCTGAAATGATTCAGTTCAGATGTCATAACTGTAGAGTGAATTTTCTGTAGGACAAACTGAGAGTATATCTTGCGCCGGTTCTATATGGTAATCGGTACACCTCGTATGGTCGCCACTTTACACAAGTGGAAAAGCTGGAAGGGGTATTTATTCTCACTTGACTTTTTTTGCTCATTATTTTAATAATTTTATTGGATTACTTTACTCATGATATTCTCTCTTCCTTATTGTATATTATTTTTCCTTTTTACACCCTTTGGTATTGCTTGGTTGTGAAGATCCAAAGACTAGCTTTTATATCCCCATTTTTCATGAGTATTATTGATCTATCACACTGGGATAGCGGAGTTGCGGTGGTTGCCGACCCTTCAATGCGACGAAGGGAAGTTTAGCGGCGCAGATGGCCGTCGCGCCTGTTGTAGGTCAGACAACAATGACTTCACGGGCCAAATTTTGGGTCAGAACCCGCTCCAACAAGGCTGTGCAATGGAACTTTAATTTTTAAAGGGGAAATCCCCTTTTGTCCTTATTTTTAATACGTGGCAACAAGACTATGTGGAACCCTAGTTTTTAAAGAGGAAAATCTCCTTTTGCCCTTATTTTTTAATACATGGCTTGGTGTTTTTAGGGTTTTGGGTAATTTACCCCTCTGTCTTCTTTTCTCTTCAATAAACATGTGAACAATACATTCTGCAGCATAAACATGAAACCCTCGTGTTCCCCTTCTTTCCTCTTTCTGCTGCAGAAACATGTGAAACCCTCCTCTTCCCCTCTTTCTGCAATAGCAGTGACTCTCATCTCAAACTCCAACATACACATTTCTAGCACAAGGCTTCTTCGCCTCACTCCCCGTCTCACATACCCACTTCTTTCACAACCATGGCTTCATCTCAACTTCTAAGTTTTAATATTTTTAATTATACTACTTCGTTCTCCCCGTTTCAAAACTTAAGAGTACAAATTACTTAAAATTTTTGTCTTTTAATGCATTTTTCCTTAGCTGTAGCAGTCATCCTGCCACACACAATCTCGCTATAATGTTTTTTTGGGTCAGCCGCTATGCTCCACTATCCGCATTTGACTACATAGTAATCGAAGTTTTGATGCTTTTGGCTTTGATTATGTGGTAATCTTGCTTAACAAAGAAGCTTCTTGATAAGAACCTTGGGAAAACCACATCATAAAAGCTAGCTGTTGTGTAATTGGAGAGCCCTAGGCCTTGTAGACTCCACACTAGAATCCCATGCTTCTATTGTGTTACTTAAGCCCCATACCTTGCAATTTTATCCTAACACTTCTTTAATGGTCTCTGTAATTTGAGTTCAATCATGACTTATAACTAATACTGGCTACTTGTGATTCTTTGTTTGGTTTAATGGTTTCAATGATGGAAAAATGCTCAACAATTGACTAATTGAGTAAGTCCTCTGATTAGGGGGATAGAGGCTATGTAGAACAAATGTCTCAATCCCACCGAGAAATTATCGTTAAAAAACATCACTTTAAAATTTTATATTACTGTATTAGATCGTAAAATTTAGTAATGCTGTCAACATAGTTCTCAAGTATTATCTCTATAATTTAGTATTCAGTTTGTGGAGATTTAACGCTTCTGAACTGTAGATGGAGTATTAGCATTACTATCTCCTGAAATTCATACCATGTGACACAGGAAGTTCAGAATTACTGTATTATATTGGGGTGGGAGGGATCCTGCTTTTGACAACATGTTACCATGTTATAGAATCCCTCGATCGATCTCAAGATCCCAGGAATGTTTCTGTCCCTTGCATGTACTGTTTTACCTGTACATGCTTGTTTAGCTTATGATGATCTATAAAAGTTTCATATAATTGAAAGAGGTTAGAAAGATGTTATTTGACCTCATTAGGCTGAAGTCAGGTAATTGTCATATGTTCAGTTATTACCATTGAACATTAGTTCAAAATGGCGTGTATGATGAGCTATCTGAATTCTGATGCAAGGTTTCAAGCTTTATTGTAACAGCACTAATAGTTATTGAAGTTCTGAATATCATACTGTGTTGTGCTCTCTTAGGTTGTTGAAACCATTTTTTACTTTACACATAATGCCTGTGGGCCGCCCGTGTTACCCAATAGGAATGCCCATATGAAAATGGGCAAAGGGCCTGGGAGATGTGGGCTAGTGGATTAGAAATGCATTCCTAACCTGCATAAAAGTGTGGGTCATGTGGGTGAGCCCAAGGGCAATGCCCAAATTGCCATTACTTTACATCAATCAACTATTAAAGAATGGTTTTTACATTTGCAGATTGTGGATAAACTCCATTGGTATGTTCAGAATGGTGATACTGTAAGTACTGATATTGATTTAGTATTATTTCATTGATTGTCTTCATTTGCACATGTAGTTGTACTAGTTTATATTCACCTGAAGCGGAGTGTGGATTATCCTAAAAAAGATTTTGCATATTTGAATTTGTTGTGTAATATTTTCTCAATCTTTGGAACATATCTGACATCAAGGTGTTTTAGATTTCAAGGTCTTTTGGCATATTAATAAATTTGCTGGCCTGGTATGATCTAAATGCTGCTGGTTTTTGACAATTCTATGTTTGCATGGATTGGCTTTTGTTTCTGGTTTAAAAAATATAGGAAATATCTTTTTGAAATTTCCATGTTGATTTCTTGATTATCTGGAATGTTATGGGAAGATACTTGAAGTCTTTGTTTTGCATTTCTATTTTTTGCCAATCAATAAATCTTCTCGAATTTTCTTCGCGGTCAATTCTGTGCTACAAAGATGAGAGTTTCCCTGTGAAATTATTATATCATTGTTATGTAGCTTCTAATTTGTAATGTTGAATACCTGACCCTGGATAGTTACTTATGGTCAGATCGTGGACTTCTGTTGTGGTGCTAATGATTTTAGCATCCTTATGAAGAAAAAGCTGGAAGAGACTGGGAAGAGTTGCTTGTACAGGAATTATGATTTACTTCCAACAAAGGTGAATAAGTTCTTATCACTCTAATTCATGATATTCAATTTTTTGCTCGGTTGTTCCCTGCACTGTGTTTGTTGATTTCAAATTTACAGACTTGTTTATATTTAATTGTTAAAAGTTTTAGTGTGCTTGCCTATGTTTTAAATTGCGGTTGCATTGCGGCCCAAATGCGGTCTGATGTGGTTGCGTTGCGGCCACATCATTGTGATTCGGTGTCACACCGCAATCGCGATACTGCTGCATTATGTGATGTGGTCCGCAATTTGAATCAGTAGTGCTTGTTGTAACATGCATTGTTGCTGATATCTTTGGCAAGTTAGCCAAGGCTTATATACCTCCAGTTCACCAGTGTGGTTGCTGTAACATGCATTTCAGTATATCAGTGACGTCTTCTCACTTGCCTGTTTTTATTCTGCGTCCCCTTTCTGTTAGAAGACCCATAATCTTTGAATAACTAATGATTTGGTATCATGTGACTACTGTAAGTGTGTTACAATTGTCACACATGTTGCAATTTCTGAGTTCAGTGTGATATCTTGGACTTTGATGTTTTCCTCTAATTACATTATTAATGATCATCACCATCACAGTGATTGGATGGGTAGCCTAATGCATGTAAACTTGGAAAATCAGTTATGCCTCGGAAGAAATTGATGTATGTCCCTACTATGCTTGTGTCTTTTAAGTGTTTGCTTTGAAGAGTATACCCTTCTTTAGAAACTTTATTGTTCATATTGGTTCCTCACATCTCGCCAGATTTCTCTAATCCTCTTTCAAGGGGTAAAAGCATATGATTGAACTTTAAGCATTTTTGCATTAGGTGCAAAACCTTGCTATTGGAAACCACACAGCCATATGTTTTATAATTTAATAGAAGAGAGAAAGAGGCAATAAAGTGAAACAAAATCCGTTTTAACTTACAAGTTAAGTAGAGAGAGAGAATCAGAGAGAAGTTAAATCAGGAATAGTAACTCCCTTTAACTAAAAAACTAAGGTATAATTTTTTACACATACAGATATCTATTATGTTGTATGTATGGAGTCATGGTATATATCTTGTACACACATGTGCATGATGGATGGGCGGGGATATTGACCTTCAATTTTGGAGATACTGTGTTCAAGATTGCTTTTGTCTGCCACATTTTTTGTCATGACTGCCATTCATTATTGTCTCCACTTGAAATGAATGATTTTATTAGATGGCTTGAGAAAGGTTCTCACATGTGTACATAGACAAGAATTTATCTTCTAAAAAAAGACAAGAATTTAGGGATTTAGAATAACTTTAAAATTGTTTGGGGGATTAAGACAATATAATTACAATATAAATTGTTTGGGGGATTAAGACGATAGGGTATCAATTACAATATAAATTAGTATGAATCAAATGGTCTCTGAAGTTGATATTGCAATGACAATTTGCCTTTCATGAAATGAGATTTCCTCCAATAAGAACTCAGTAGCCTGAAAAGGTTTGTCACTAACATTTTATGCCCAATCAGCATCCTTCCCACCATGTTAGTGTGACCCTTGTCCATATAAAAATCGCCCCTTTTAATTTCATTTCTGTATAGCAGTTTGATGAGATTCTGTTTCATTCTGATTTTGATTTCTTTCGTGCTTTCAAATTGTTTGGGGGATTAAGACACTGTTCCATATAACGAGTTTGTAGCTTTTCAGGTAGCTTATAGCTTTTTGACTCCAACAATAAAGCTATTAGAGCCGTTTGTTGAACAAAGAAAGATTGAAGGGAGCTTGTAGTAGCTTTCCAAAAACCATAATAATTCATTGGTCGATTTTATCCTTTGAAATTTTATCAAATTACATTAATTACCACACTAAAGTACTTGTTAATCCTTCATCTCCCCATTATCGTTAAGCTTACATTAAACTTGCATATGGCTAATTATTATTTTTATATTAAGAGGTGGAGTAGATATAATATAGTATCTTGAATTCATGAACATGCACATATAAATAAGACTTAGTTGAAGTTTACTGAAAAGAGACATTAAAATACATGATTGTCTGTCTTTATTACTCTAATTAATTATTATTTAATTAATAAATAACCAAAATAATAATAAATTAACATTCTATTTCCGTTTTAGCCATTTAATAAATTTCAGCTACTTCTACAACTAGTTTTACCGAATAACTCTAGTTTAATCAGCTATCTACACAACTGTAAGCTTGCAACTATCTTGATCGCTACACGATAAAAGCTCACAACTGCACCTTATAAGCTAGTTTTGACGAACATGCTTTAAATGGTGTTTGATAATAATTATTCGGCTACATAAAATATCTCTGTAGAGCATAGTTTGTATGTATGTTTAAGTTAATTTTGTGAATGAAGATTGTTGCAGACTATATAATGAAGGACTGAAGGTTAAATAAAGTCATTATCTTGTTATTTTTCTTTACTGTTTACCAGGTTGTTTATTGTTTTGCTTACAGAATGATTTTAATTTTGAGATGAGAGATTGGACGACTGTCCAGCCAAAGGAGTTGCCTAGAGGGTCACAATTGGTAAGAGTTAGTTACTTGCATGGTTCAGATGTGCATGTATATATTACCAAGGTCAATTTACTTTTGTTGTTATTTTTGGTGTCTGTTTCTGTAACAGATCATGGGCCTCAATCCCCCTTTTGGGCTTAAAGCAGCTTTGGCTAACAAGTTTATAGATAAGGCTCTTGAGTTTAAACCAAAGCTCCTGATTCTGATAGTACCACCAGAGACAGAGAGGTAGTTTCCTCTTTTTAGATGGATGGGAGAGTTAAACTATATTTCCTTCCACACAAGGCTGCCAAGGCTACCTTGGAAATTTTGTTCCCTTGGTTAGATGGAACAAATCCTTTTTATGTTCTGCCTTTCACGTTTGTTTCTTGTTATAGGCTAGATAAAAAGCAGTCACCTTATGATCTTGTGTGGGAGGATGACAGGTTTCTATCAGGCAAGGTAAAGAATAATTTTTTGTAATATATATTTATTGTGTGAAGTTATGTTTTCATTCGTGCATGGTATTTAATGTTCTGACTACTATCTTCCGTCTATCCTATTCCTATCGTGTTTTATCTCCAGTCATTCTACCTGCCTGGATCTGTCGACACTAATGACAAACAAATGGAGCAATGGAATGTAAAGCCACCCCCACTCTCCCTTTGGAGCCGTCCTGACTGGATTGATGCACACAAGGCCATAGCCCAGAAGCATGGTCACCTGTTGAGCCAGCGTGAAGCATTAAAAATGGAAAGCTTTAATAATGAAAGGTTACCTGCCAGTCGTGCAATGGATGATGTTGATAATCTCTCACTGGGTAATGATCTCAAGAGTAAAAAAGATCAAGCATCTATGAATGAAGGCCAAAAAAGATGCTCATCTGTTGGAAATGTTGGCCGACAGAGGCAAGAGAGACAGGAATGTAGGATGAGCAAGGCTGAGAGTACCTCACGGAAGAGGAAACAAACCCAGGAAAGCGATGGAAGAGGACCAGGTGTGACCTTACCAGCCAGAAGGCAGGTTGTAAATCAAATGCCTGAGGAAGTACCTGACAGTCCATTCGATCCAATTAATGGGAGATCCTCAGCTGAAGGTTTTCAGCCCAAATCTGTTATTTCACCTTCATATGTTGAGGTTGGTGATCATGGTCATGGGCATTTGGAGCCCATTTATAGCTCAGACATGGAGTATGGAGCAGCCTATGGTGAAACCCATAATTGGCCACGTGTTGCCAATCCCCTTTCTGGTATAAAGGAACACCATGGCAGCCTCCGAGGAGACAGCATTGATAGCCGTGGATATAGGGAGAATGGGGTGCAGTACCTGAGTGAATTAGAGACAAGGCAACGGACTCCTCACTATGGACATCAGGATTATCCTCATCCTATGTCAGCTATGAGGAATAATTATTTATCTGGTCATGATGCTGCTCATGTCCACATGAGACCTAGTTATGGAGGATCTGGTTCAGTGTCCGAGTCTTACATGATGATGAATACACCAGCTATGCAGCGATATGCACCACGGTTGGATGAATTAAACCATGCCGGGATGGATTCTTTGGGGTATGGACCTCCTATAGTTGGTAGAAATGGTACTTTCACAGGCAGTGTACCCCAACCTGGATTTGGAAGTGGGAATTTTGCAGCAGCTCCCAACCATGCATATTCACGCCAGAATTCGGCAGGTTGGTTGGATGAGTAATTAGAATGTCCAACTTTTAGGTTTACTTTTTTGATTGTGCATCAAGATGCTACTTGCCCCTAGTAGTTGTTAAAAAATATAGTTGGTTATGTGTATTAAAAGAACTAAACCTACTTATTTTGTGTAAAGACGAAATAGTCAACGTGGACCATGTGACTTTCGTTCCATGTGGCATGCAGGTCAAATACCAAAGCCATTTGTCCAGGAATATTATAAATGCTTCATTTTAACCAGTAAATCTAATAAAATCTCACCAAACATAAGCTTACTAGTTTAACAAAATACTTAAGTCAACTACAACAAAAATAATTTTAGTTTACCAATACAAGTGTTTATTAAAATATTAAATGAAAGGATCTATTTATTCCAAGAGTAAGTTTTTTAAATTTAGTTCACATCTTAGCCATCAATTATAGGGAAATTCATTGGTTTAGATATATTTATTAATTTAAACCATTGGATTTCTTTAGAATTGATAAGATGTGGAATAAATTTTAAAAATTTACTCTTAGAGTAAGTTGACTCTCTCTCAAATATTAATATCCCAACTTGCATTCTTCATGTGTATTAGAGAAATATCTAGACTAGAATAAAATATTCAAGGCTTAAACTAATTTAGAAGAGTTTAGTTATTCTTGTTTGTAACTAACACTTATATCTAATAAGAATGTAGTTATATTCCATTCTTCTTCTCTTTCTCTCTGTTCTCTTTCTTTATATTACCATTGTTTACATGGTATCATGCTGCTAGCAATGGCCATTGTTGTCGCTGTTGGGACATCGTCGCTTACATGGTATCATGCTTCTTGTTCTTCTCATCTTTAATCTCTTCTCCTCTAGTTCTTTCATTTCCATTAAAGAAGCTTAAAGAGAAGAATTTCCTATTTCGGAGAGACTTTATGTAAGTCACACTCACCTCAAATTGTGCAAAATGATTTGCTCTAGATACTAAAATTCCTCACCGATTTCTGTGCGATGATGATCATCTTATCAATTGCGTCAATTCGGCTTACCTTTGCTGGAAGGAGCGAATCAAACAATATTCTCTTCGATTTTAAATTCCCTTTTTGAAAACCCACAACCTCAGGCTGTAGGTTGTGTTCATTCATGACAGCTTTTGGAGGAATTAGATGCTTAATGCAACTCTCAAACGAAATTAAAAGGAAGACACTTAAGATCTTAATTGAGACCTATCTCTCAAGGTTCTAGTTCGATCCCATAATGCTTTATGAACATTAAGAGCATGGTTGATGCACTTAACTTTATCTGATCGATTACACCTTCTAAACATAATGATTATGTTTTGGACGAGTTGAATGAAGAATTTCAATCGGTTATCACTTCTGTTGAAAGTCAATCAGATCTTCTTGCACTTCACAACTGGTTTGCCTACCTGCCTCACTTCTTTCCCTTTTCTAAACAAGTGGGTTGGGTCTCCCACGTTGGGCCACAAATTTCTTGCTTTAGTCATAGGCCTCCTCATCCCATGGCCCAATTATATTATCATGGTGAACAACCTCCCATATTTCCCTCATATAGGTTCTACTTACCGCATTGCTATCTCTTTTAAAAACTCACAACTTCGGCGAGGGTCAGGCCCATTACCCCTTCCCACTCATCACACAAGCCAATAACCTGGCCAACAGTATCCTTCTCATGCCATGCCACCAACCTCGGGCCATAAGAGTCCAGGAACACCACATGGTATCAAGACTCTGGTGCAATAAATCTTCTCACTTCATACCCAACTTTAGTGCATGAGTCAATTGAACATTTTGGACCATAACATATCTACATGGGTAATGGTATTTAGAGGTGGCAAAATTATCCATAATCTACAATCCATCCAAATCCAAAAAAATTAAATTCATCCAAATTCATCCATTAGAGCTAATAGATTTAAATAGATGGATTCCAATGGATAACTTTAATGATGAATGGAGTCAAATCCATACATTATATCTAATGGATATCCATAGATATATCCATTTGGATTGATATCCAATCTATAAAAAAACAAAAAATTAAAAATGACGTTATTTGCTTTTAAATTTATTTAATGTTCAAGAAAATTAAATTCAAGCAAATTCATCCATGATTCTCACTCTCACTTGTAATAATTCATTAAATTGATATTAATTATAGAACATGCGAATGTACTTAATAAGAAGAGTTTGTGTTAGATAATGAGGACTTAACAACACCTAGAGGGGGGGGGGGGGGGGGGGGGGGTGAATAGGTGTAGCAGATCTCAATTCGCTTTTCTGTTTAATGAGATTTTGAAAAATCATAAGTTTAATCGATATTGTATGCTCTTAATCGATTAACTAGTTGTGTTTAGTCGATTATCTCTAACTGTGTCTAATCGATTAACATCATGTTTAATTGATTAACCTCTTTAATCGATTAACGTCATGTTTAATTGACTAACATTATGTAATAACTCAAAGGAAAACAAAACCCATAGGTATTTCATTTATTGTGCGGTCTCTACCCCTTTTCAGCTTTATCTTTTTCCATCCTTATCAAGATACTAGAAGGTTGTCATTTGTTAAATTTTCTTTGGTCTTTCTTCAAGTTCATAATTCTCGTCTTTCTCATTTTGCATAACAATATTCTCTTTAGAATGTGCATCCTCAAGATCACCTGCAAAACAATACAAATATATTTCCTCTCCTCTTTTGGAGATGGCTTATCATATATAAAGTTTTAATAGACTTTTCATAACATTGGTCATTGGTCTTAATATGAGATATGACTTATTGTACTTTATCATGATTAGCATATTCTAGAAATATAGTTTTTGGCCTTACAAATGATTATAGGGGAATTTTTACCAAAGAAAACAAGAAAACATTGGCCTCACTAGGATTTCATTTAATGCTATAACACTTAGAGTTAGAAATTTCTAAGTGTAGCACATGCTTTCTAACTTAGCTTTTGTAGCACAAGCTTTCTAACTTAGCTTCAAGTATTTAACTTCAACATTTTTTGTCCATAAGTGACATTGTCCATTTCCTTAGGTGATAGATCAATGAAACTTGATCTTTTCACTTATCATGTGCTTATAACATCTGTTGTCCAAGTATGACTTGATGTGATATGTCCTTAGGCGCACCTACAAAACATGTTTACTTTCTTGTCATGGGTACCCAAATTAAGTTGGGTCCCTTCTTGTTATTAACCACGGGAACTTCTCCCTTTTGTATCCACATATATTGTCCACTAGGTATACCATGCATTCTAATATTGCAAGAAATAGAAGTATGTCCATATATGCCATAATAAAAGCAAGTACATATTTTTTGATGCGACATTTTAGCATAAACTACTTGTTTCATGTTTGACTTCCTTTTCTTAGCATGCTTTTAAGCAAGACTGGATCGGTTACCTACATTTCTACATACAACAAGTAGGTTGTTTAAGTCATGATTACTACATGTGAAGTTTGCAATTTTCCGTTTTAGACACAAATTTTCACCTTCCAAAGTTTTGTACTTTCACAAGTAGATGTCTCACTTAACTTAGTAGAATAATCACATGAAGAGTTAGCATAGGTAAGGTCAAAGGTTTCATTTTCAAGTTTTAACTCATCAATAAAAGTTTGTAATTCACAAAATTTCTTTTCATGTTCAAGAATCAACTTTTTCCTATATGCAAACTTTTTCACTAACTTTATTAGTTCTTCATGCATTTCAATATACGCACCATAAAGTATATCATACGTGGGGGAATCATTGGGATTAGAACTAGAATCAGAAGAGTTTGCCTCACTAGATTCATCTTGCTTACTTGGCAAGAATTCAAATTTTGAGCCATTAGGCATAACTTGTTCGAATCTTCATCTTCTGAGGTGCTCTTTGATGTAATGTCCTCTTTGGGTGCATCCCAAGTGATATAAGTCTTTTTGCCAAGGTCTATGTTCTCATATGTGTTCTCAGATGACTACTAATGTCAACAGAAAGGATGACGATCGAGTCACCTTTAGAGTCAGTCAAAAAGGAAAGATCATCGAATCTTTAAAATTAGTAAAAAAATCCTTTCCCACTAAAGTTGTGTTTTATGTTAAAGGAATAAACCTCCAAGGACACATCTTGAATATGCATAAGTTCAATCTGTGAAATATGATGATGGAGACCTAAGTTGAATCTCCTACACATTCTCTTTACCATGTTTAGAGAATTTGTGCTCCACAGTTAGAAGTCCAAAACTATAACTTTCACCTATCTTCTCTCTAAGGTGATGAAGCATCCTGGTATATATGAGTTATTCCATATCATGTATGACAACTGAAATTGATATAAAAAGTAATGGCGGGTCAAGGGTGAGTATTAATATTCCCACACCCACCCCTGTGAAAACCTTGCCCCACTTTGGAATCCAATTGGGCTCAATTTTGCCGACTTTGAATGAAATAAGTATCCACATGTATATATACATATATATATATATATATATACACATATGTGTAGATATGTATGAAAATTGTGTTAGAAATGTTAAATGACATTTTGGTATTGTAAACATGGACCAATGAATATTTATATTAGTAATGCAATAAATATATGAATTTGTTCAGAATTACTAATATTTCTTACGTTAGTTCTTGTTTCATAAAAAAGTTTTGAATAGAGTGATGTGTTTCATGAATGTGTGATATATGTCGGTCTCACTAACATACTACCTTGAGAATTTTTTTCACATAACAAAAAATTGCAAAAAGTTCGGGTGTTAAAATTATAGAGTTGAGTTAGGATATATCAACCATAATTACAAGATGTGATATGATTGTACAATAATTACATGTATTCTACACTTTCCCTCAAGCTTGAACATATTATGTTGTATGCACTAAGCCAACTTTAAAACTTATTGAGAACATTTAACTAACTAAGTGAAAACATCTTTAAAATTATGATTAGAGTTCATGTACCTTGTGGAGATGTCTCTAAATGAGACATTTCTAATCTACTTAAATGCGTTTGTTCTTATGATGGGAGGTGCCCTACGATTTTCTACGAGGACTAATAAGCTTGGCCACAATTCTAAAAAATTATCACTTTTTGTTTAAGCGTTTTTAATTTTAGTTGTCTTATTTTGTGATAAGTGAAATTATTTTCCAAGGGTAGTTTTAGGATTTTTAATTTCAGCATTATTATTTAATTCATTTTTAATGTCATGTAATTGGTTGAGAAATATATTATTTGAAAGGGCTTCTTATTTTAAATGGTCCATTAAAGTGATTGAATTAGAGGTGCAAGTGGGAGGAATAGATGGCCAACTAAGAGGGGGTGAATTAGTTGTTTTAAAAAATCACTAGGAGCTTTTCAGTTTTTTCTACTTAAGTGCAAATTAACAGAGTTGTAGCGGAAGAAAGTTTAGTAGAAGAAGAAGAAGTGCATAAAACAAAAAGTGTAAGGATGAGAAAAATCACACCAGAAAATTATACTGGTTCACCTTCTACCACTGAAGGCTACGTCCAGTCCTCTTGAAAAACCACAAGAGATTTCCACTATTGAATGAGTTTAACTTACAAACAAAGTCACACCTAGACTCCCCCTAAGTTGTATCACTCACTCACTTCAACAAGATAGTACACCAATATCCTTGTTTTACAATGCCTCACCAATCCCTATGGTGATTACTTGAGTACAAGTATGAAGATAATAAATGGCTTAATTACAACCTCACAATGTATCTTAATGCCTTATGAAGTTTTCAGAATTCCAAAGAATGTGAAAGTTTTTCTGAAAAACTTCAAAGTGTTCTTGAATAAAAACTAAGAAATTTGTATCAAGAACTTGAATTTTTTAGTATAAAAGTTATTTTATAATTCTGAGATCCTACAAGGTTTATATAGAGTTCCAAAAGGTGTTTAGAATCACTTTCAAAAGGTATAAGTCGTTTGGGAAAAGTTGAACCAAGTTGGAACACAATGGTTCAATTTAGAAATCATATTTTCGCAGTAACAGTACGTGGTAATCAATTACTTATCCGTGGTAATCGATTACCAGTTGAAAAACAACTGAAACTGACGATTTTTGCTTGTGGTAATCGATTACCAATATGAGGTAATCAATTACCTCAGTTGAAATTTCAAATCCAAAGTTGCTCAACGGCTAGTGGTAATCGATTACATCCATAGGGTAATCGATTACCCTAGTTGAAATTTCATTTCCTAGAAATGCCGAGAGTTATGGTAATCGATTACTTCAATTAAATTTTGGATTTAAGTTTCAACAGTAAGTGGTAATCGATTACTACTACAGGGTAATCGATTACCCTAGTTATTTGTGCCTTTTTCCAACTTTTCAAAAATAACTTGGTTTTTTTTAGGAACTCTTATATTAACCTAGATTAAGATCTTTATTCTTAAGATATTGTGATTTCTTATGAGTTTGAAATATATGCTACTAAAAGACTAAGAATCTTATAAAAATAAAATATACTTCAAGTTTTTTAAGTCTTTGATCTTCAACAGCTTTTCTTCTTTCTTTTGGTGATGTGCATTTGTCTTCATCAAAAACCAGTCTCGGTCAAGGAGCCAGATCATCTTCCCAGCAAGTAATCAATAGGGTTGAATTGGCCAAGCCAGTCATGCTTGGCGTGGAAGCATGGGCACCAATCTTGGCCAGATTTGAGTCTGACCCGCTAGGCACATGGGCCAACATTCTTGGCAGAATAGATTTGGCTTGGAGTAGCTAAATTGACTTTTGCTCGCCTTTTGGTTGTGTTAATAGAGTCGTGGGTCATCAAGTTGATAAGAGATAAGGACATCCCTAAACGTTAGCCGTGGAAATCAAGTTAGCAAGGAGAGGCCAAATGAAATCCAAAGTCTTCCCACTCTTATAGCCAATGTGCATCCTATGCTCCTACTTTTAAGGAGAGATTTTTGCAAGACAAAATAAATGCATGGTTGCCTCATCTTGAAGATAAGAATCGAATAACTACTCCCTTAAAACATGGAACCAAATTGCTTGGCCTGCTCTTGGAGATAAGAACCGTGTAACAAAGTCCTACAAGCATGCAAACCATGGCTGCCCAACCTTGAAGATCAAGCTGTGTGGAGATATTCTAGGACAATAGATCATATGTCCCCATCTATGAGGAAAGATTCTAGGGCCATGGATCAGATGTGCATAACTTTTAGGAGGGATTTGTGCAAGCCAAGTCAAAGCCAAACCTTGTGGGCCTGAAGGAACCAACCATGTGCATTCAACATGTGACCATCGGGGTAAATAGAGCCAGCCACGGCCAGACCATGGCCTAGCATCCAGGGCCCTGCCTAGCTAAACCTTGTGACTTTGGCATGCACGACTACAACAAGTCATGGCCAACCATGGCCTAGCTAAGTCCAAACCTTGGGCCTCTTACCACCCAAGACTTAGTCCTCTTTTACATGATATTTTAGGATTAGTTTTACATTTTCTTAATTTGAATTTGCTATTTTCGTGAAGCCCTTTTGGCGAGCCACTCCCTATATGTATTTAGATTATTGTTGAATACAAGTTAAGTTAATTTTGAGTTAAAAACTTGAGAATGTAAGCATGCATCATCACATTGGGGAGATGGAAATGCAACATGCATCATTATATTTTTTTTTATGAAGACAAAGAGAAGTCAAGGAGAAGACAAAATAAGCTTGAAGACATGTGCAACTCAACAAACAACAATGTCAAGACTTAACATCATTCAAACAGACTTATGCTAAGAGTTTTATATTTCTAGAGTCTATGTTTGATTGGGTAGAGTTTAGACTAGGTGAGCCTAGAATGGAAGTCTCACAAAGTCTAAAATTGAATACAACTAAAATGAGATTTGCATACATTCATACATGATTCAAATGCTCATGCATTTACCTATACTTAACAAACCAGTTTCTTTGCTTCAAATTTCTATATTATTTTTTATTTTGTAAATTTTTATTCAATTATTTTCAAAATAAATAAATAGATAAATATATATATCTTAAATAAAGTCAAATGCTAAACATAACAAATGTTGGACCTCTTGTATGCACTAGCTAAAAAAAATGGTATTCACATTAGGATATGTGGAAAATTCTTTTGGCAGAAGGAACTTGATGTATTAGTTGAAAGTAAACCAATATAAAATCATCATTATTTTCTCTATCTATACTATTTATTACTTTCGATTACATCTAACCGTGGGGACTTGAATTTGAGCGAGTTAACATTTTTGAAACAATTTTTATTTGCTATCACCTTATAATTGCTTGTGAATTTTTCCAATAAGGAATAATTTTTTAAAACCTAACAACACAATTCTACCCACATTCTTGTTAACTTGGTTGAGTATGGTGAGGCTAGATTGAAAATATTACTTGTAAAGTGGAAGCTTTGTTAAATTGTAAAATCTATGAGAAGATCAGTTATACTAAAAACTTAGTGCGACCAAGGACTAAGCATAGCCCCTATTGATTGAACCATGATAAAATCTGTGTCAACATTTACCCTTTATTATCTAACTTTTGAGTATCCTTTTAAAACAATGGGGTTTGTCTTAATTTCACTTGAGTTTTTGTGTATTAACCCAACCATATTTAGACAAATCACCTATTTGTCAACACTTATTTATCTAAGAGAATAAAATATACATCAAGAGATAACTTCTTACACCAAAAGATAACTTATCTCCTTACCCCAAGAGATAACTTATCTAATTAAATCTACTCATTTTTTGACATATGTCTTATTTCTCTTTCGTCTAGAAATGTTCATTTTAAAAATGAAAAATAAGACAAATGTCAAATAATGAGTAGACCAAGATGCTATATTCTCTTTTATCTAAAAGTAACTCAGATAAGCAGAATATTATTAATCAATACTTAGTTACACAATTCGACCCTCAATCTCATGTTAACCTTATTTATTTCAACCGAGTAACAGTCTACCTTTTCTAAGCCAAGCATCCATACAAACTGCTCCACGGTTGAGTTGATTCAGTATACTTCTTTCATTTTTATTAAAGCCAAAAGTTCAAAATTTCACAGGTGTGGCATGAACCCAGTTTAGCAGGACTTTGGCATTTGATGATTTTACCCATTACCTCAGCATCTTGTGCTAAAAACTAACACAGAAGACTAAAAGTGCTAATGTAATGAATGCCTTATCACTCATCTGTGATGATTATAAACGTTCCCGTTCACAGTAATGAACAGAGTTTAGTTCACCATTATAGAATTTTACAAGAGATCACAAGAGTTATACAGGCTTGGCATCTTTTTATTAGAGAACACATTACTTTAATCAAATTATTTGTCACTAAGATGCATATAGTCAACACCTTTGTTCACTGACTTCTGAAATGAATGAGCATTGAATATAAATAGTGTAACAAGGCTAACATCAGGCAGCAATAGAAATGCCAAAATGGAATGCCATTATCCAACAATAAATACATACAGGTCCACCCTTAGAAAATACTGAACGGTTCACGAGATCCAAAATCAAATTCTCTCCAGCAGCCAATCTGTGATCCACATTCTTTAACTTATAAGGAGCTACATCTGTTCACATAGAGACTTATTCGCCCTCATTCAATATAGGTACTATGAGCGGTTTCATCTGCGCCATATAAACAATTGCCCACCTGATGGAACAAAAGAATTACCACAGTGAACTTAATGGCAAACAAAACATACAACAAAAAACAAACCTTAATCCCATTAGGTGGGGTTAGGGTTAGCTACATGGACCAATGACACCACAAATCTATATCATATATCATGTTCATATACAAAGGTTGGTGGATGCTAGTAACTGAACAACCAGGTCACAAGTCCAACATCCAACGAATGTGCCTGTTTGTTAAACCTGCCTATGTGTATTTGATGTTATACATAGCCGGTCCTAAGCCCGGATAAAAAGTGAAGGTTATGTTAGACAGTCGACAACCAAAGTAAAACATTGTCGAGTCTCATGATAATGTCAAACAAAACATGATATAGCTATTTCCTGGTTACAAACAATTACAATTGAAGCACATGTTCTATTGAACATGCTGTCAGACAGGATTTATTCCATGCAACAATGAGGTAGACAATATCCTCTCTACACATGTTCATCCAAATCTATCACAAGTGGCCGTGTGGGTGATAAAATATGCATAATAATGAATAGGAAGTCAATTAAATAAGCACATCAACTAACTACATACGATTTTGTATTGTACAATCACACATTAAGAATGTGCTGTATGCACACAACATATAAAAGTGACAGTAATTAGTTTTATCAAAGTAAGAGATGATCTCCAAAATAACTACTGATTCATATAAAATTCATAGTTGGAAACATTCATTTACTAACATAACAATAGTAAACATTGTGGCACAATGACTTCTTTTTGGCTAATAAAAACACATTCCCCTCTCTAAACAAAAGTAATGTGTTGCCCTATATATGTGCTGGCATGATTACAAAAATTGTCCCACTACTACAGAGTTCAGCTATTTTTCTGCAATTACTTATATTATATAGACGACTGATATACAGCATGGGCAATTAGACCAAAAAACACAAAATTTCATGTGGCAATATCATGGTCAATAAAATAGACCAAAAGATTAAATACAGAAACAAACAGATTCAACATTAATTATGGATAGTGGAAACACATCAGCCTGAGTGTGACATGTACATGTGAAAAATAGTAATTTATTCGTCTGCTTGATAAATTACTTACCACCGAAAATAAACCCATGTATACAAGTTCTGCATGTTCTAATTCCTATTTAAACTTGAAACAAACTAAAAAAAGAATGCCCATCAAACAGAACTTACATCATCCAGCAGCATATTGTTGCAGTAATAACCAAAGTTAGGTGAAATCTGCAATAGAATAATGAGATTAGAAACATAAATGAGAATAATATAAGTGTTATTATAAGTATTTTACAGAAAAAGGTAATCTAGAAAGGAGACACAACAAAGATTAGAGGGACTTGTAATATATGCACACACACACATGCACTATTCATGCCTCCTGTCATTGTCAAAGTTCCATCACTTTCCTTACATTGATGTGCCACGTGAGATAGCAATAGAGATTTTCCAAACAGTTGTAACTCGTGGTCTAATTTGAAAACATTTTGCTTCATGTAAATCATGAATTCCTAAAGAAGACTGTTACATTCTTGTAGGATCAAGACCTATACAGTCATAGCAGCTTTATATTTATCAGAAAAAAATGCTACACAATTAGAATGTAGGATCTATGAATACTTATCAAAAAATACAGGCCAATTCATATTCTTCCAAATGCATCAGTTATGTCTGATTATAAATGTAATTTTAGTTTTATGTAAGACACAATCTAATACAACTTAATATTCCTATTCATTTAGGTAGTGGAGATATGAATGTGTCAAGGAGCTCATTTAAAACCAATGATAAGATAATCCAAAATTTCAATAGTTCAGAGACCCATGACAAAATCCAATTTAATGTTTCCCCAAATCAACTATATCATTTTTCTGTTAATTAATTTTTCAAAGAAAATTAGAAGAATAAATAACACGCTCTCTCCTTGAGAATTTGATTAATAGCTGTGTTTTTTTTGTTTTCATCCGAGATCCTTGTGAAAATTATATCCAACTTACACATAAGCGAAATAAAACACTGCGAAATAGTTCAGAATGATTGTATTATACACATAATACCCTTATTCAACAAATGTATTATTTTCGACCGAATCAAAAGAAAAAGTGTGAACATGAAACTGAAATTACAATCAAAAGAAAAATAAAAACAACAAAGAAAAGAAGAATAGAAAGAGCATACAGATTAGCAGAAGGTCCTCTATTGCAGCAAATTCTGGTACAGAGGCACACGATTATCCCAACCACAACGAAGATTAGCGTCGTTATCAAGAAACCCATATCGATTATCACCGGATCTTGATCAGAGTAAACGAATTCCTGACCCTTAATAAAATCAAAATTTTGATGACGTTAGAATTATTTTCGACCGAATCAGGGAAACTGAACCCTAATTAGGAGTGTTCGGTTGCAGAAAATAGAACCGAAAACAGAAAAGCATTGAAAAAGTTTGGTTACCTCTGAGCTCTGAAGTTTGTTGATTACCGGTGTAGAGATCTCAGTGTAGTGCTTTCGTCACGTTGAGCATATAGTGAGACGTGTTGCCAACTCATTTAGAAAACAATGGGCATGGGCCCACGTAGGCTAAACAATGGGCCTTCTATTCTTGAATAGATGGGCGGTGGAAATTAGTCGAGTTTATGAAAACAATGGATATGAGCCCACGAACTTAATTTTTAAGTGAAATTTATCTTGTTTGATTTTTATTAAGCTAAATAATGTGTTAAGTTTCAAATTAATGTTGAATTGGTTCAGTTCACCACAGAACCTAATTGGTGCTAATTGTATCTACATCTTAGCCCATGGCAAACTTATTATACTTTATTTCTTGAAAATCTATCAGCCATTAATATTTTGGAAGGAGATAAGGGAAAATAAAGTTTTGAGAGTGGCATAATTATAAGCCTTTAATTGCATTTTGCTATCATAAAAAAAACTAACACAAACATGCAGGGTGGAAAGTGGTCAGGTAGACATTGCTTTAAAAAAAACCAAACTATTTAACATATTGCAGCGTAGGTCATACCATGGTGATAGCAACCTGCTCATCCACTACATCCAAGACAACTTGACCGAGCAACAATGAACTGGTATATTGGGTTAGAGAAGGCTATCATCGGAACCTTATTGGACTTGTCCAACACTTTCGTTCGACAATATAAATATAACAACGATTCAACACGTAACAGGACACAATTGTAGTATGTCCAAGAAGCCCCACAAGAGCTTCAAAGAATATACCAAACGATGGAGGGGATTGGCTTCTCAAGTACTAACCATGTTAGAGGAAGAAGAGTAGTTCTTTTTTTTTCTTGAGACATTAGAAAACCTTATTATGATCGCCTAATGGTCACTATAGTCTCATGCTTCAATGTTTTAAAAGTTGAGAGTGGAATCAAGAGTGGAAAGATCATAGATGAATAGGCGGGAGCTAATGTTGCAAAAAACCTGGTTTCACGAAGAAGAAGGAAGGAAAGACACATTTCATGTCTAATGAATCTGGATGACACCCAATCACATTTACCATTACCAAAACCCTCATATTATGTCCAAGCACATTCCTTGCCCCCCAAATACCCCATCCTACGTACCCAACATATCCTACCACTAATCAACGCCTCCACACTTCACCCCATCCCCAAACACATCAATACTAACATCACACAAACACCCATCATAACCATCTACCAAGACAATCAACTAATGCATATCCCATCATTGACACAAATCAAAATCGAGGGTTATGCCTTAAGAAAAGATAACAATATTTGATACCTATTCCAGGGAGGATTCTCGAGTCATCAGGGCCCTGGTTCGACCCTAATGTTTCTTGTGCCTCTGAAGTTATTAGGCACTTCGTGGAAAACATGAAGGCTTTAAAGTTAAGGTGAAAAGCTTTATAGACTCCAAATGACTCAACTTTAGGAAGACAACACCAAATGTTAACAAGAGCCCTCTATCAAAACATGGACACCAAAGGGTGAATGCTTTGAAGAGGTCCAAGTTGAATCTTCCATGAAGGATGTGTCAGAGGTATGAACCCCAATGAAATATATCTCCAAGGAGATGTGCAATCATGTGATAATTGAGATATCAAAAGACAATAAGGAAGGAGAAGGAAATTGCGAAATGCATGGCCTAATAGATCATGTGATTGAGGACTACTATGAATTTAGACTGCTACTATAAAAGATAATGGAAACAAAGTTGATTGTTATCAGAAGGAGATCCATATGCCCATAAACAATACTATAAAGCATAATCGATAGGCAATATTTATAACTTGGGTTTCTGTACGAGTCGAACATAATGGCACCCTGAATATATGACATAGATATCGTTACAACATCGAAACAAGTCATAAAGGTAACTAGCATCACATGAGTCAGTATAATTACTAGGAGTTGTAGGGTATGTAGCCATCAATATACACGGAAAAGCACAATGAACACCTTTAAGGGAAAGAAGAAGGTTGACATTCCAATAGTTTCAGAGATTGGACTTGAAGGATCACCTATAGACGAAATGAAAAACGAGCAGGAGATTTCCAATGAATGCCTATGAGTTCTTGAAACTTATCAAGGGTAATGTGTATAAGGTAGTTGACCAACTAAGTCACACATCTAGGATGTCCATATTTTCTATGTTAATGAAATCAGAGCCTCGTAGGAATGTTCTACTAATATTTTCTATGTCAATGAACTTAGTTCCTTGTTAGCATTTGATAGATCCATAAGGGAGTTCATGGGAGAGATTGAAGAACATAAATCATACATACAATTGTTTGTTAGGCAGACCCTGAATCCATGTCTAGGCGCAATACCCTCCACCTTGCATTAACGAGTTAAGTTCATCCTCAAAGGGAAGCTTTTAATAATAATAGGTGAAGAGGATATGTTGGTCTCTATGCTGTTTGATGCCCATTACAATGAAGCTATTGAGGAAGCCCTTGAGACTTCGTTCCAAGTCTTAGATATTTCCAATACCACCCTCGTAGAAGAAGGAATGCCCATCTTGAGTCTTCGACTATCTCATGCTTCCCTAATGATGATCAAGAAAGGATACCAACCATTGAAGGGCCTAAGAAAATACGAGCAAGGTCTAGGACACAGTCTTACCCCAAAAGAAAAAGGGTATTTTGGCTTGGGTTATAATTCGACCAAAGCTAGCAAGGCAAGAAACGTAGAAGATAATAAGAGGAGATGGTGGGCCGTATTGAGCATTTTGAGTTCATTGTGGCATAAATCATTATTCCAAATATGAGGCAAAGTTTCATTAACGCAAGGTTCAAGTTTGAAGGATCTATCTTTGTAATAGAAGGAGAATGTTCTAGCACATCAGTGGATTATGTTTTCCGATGCCCTCCATATTCTAGCCAAGTTAATTGAAGTTGAAGCATCACCATCATTCTTTTGTAATCCATTAGCTAAGCCTAAGGCTCTTGGATGTTGTTTTATGTTTAAGTAAAAGTTTAATCTTCCATTTTCTTATGTAATTTGTACAACATCAATGATGCATCTACAATTTCATATCTTATGCCATACTTTTCTAACATTATTTCTCGTATTTTCAGTTGTGTTGTTATTCTTTATTTTTCATTTTTGTCACGCCAAAAAAACAAAAAACCAAGAGAAAAACCAACAAAAACTATATATCATAACTAATATCGTCCTACTATAATGCATATATGAAATCGAGTATGAAAATAATGACCATGTTAATAATAACTGAAACAACTTTGATCACCCTATAAACCTGGTAGGGGAAGAAGATAATGGTGATGACTAGGAAGCATTTCTCGAGTTATTGTGATTAGTCAAAGAAAGGGGCAAAGCGGTCGAACACAATGAAGAGTCCGTCAAGTTTGTAAATTTAGGAACGAGGGATGATAAGAAAGAGATAAGGTAGGCATCTTCGTGAACCCAATCGAACAAAATAAGCTAATCGATTTACTTCATGATTAAAATGATGTTTTCGCTTGGTCCTATAGAGATATGTCAGGTCTGGATCGCATCATAGTTGAACACAAACTACCTTTGAAACCAAAGTCTCCACTAGTCACTTAGAGCGAAGGATGAAATCAAGAAGTGGTTAGAAGTAGAGTCCATGATAGTTTCCGAGTATCCTGAGTGGGTTTCAAAATGTGGTCATCGTTCCAAAGACTGGGGGAAAACTTTGAATTCGTATAGGCTATCAGGATATTAACAAAGCTAGCCCAAAAGATGATATCTTGGTGCCTCACATAGATGCTTTGGTAGACAGTATAACAAACCACACATTGTATTCCTTCATGGACGAATATTCTGGTTACTACCAGATCAAGATGGCAAAGGAGGCTGCTGAGAAAACCACCTATATCATAATGTGATGAACCTTTTAAATGACATGACAAACAAGGAAGTCAAGGTTTATGTCGATGACATATGTAAATCCAAGACTGGAGGGAAACATGTGGGGAACTTGCAAAAATTGTTCAAAAGATTGCACGAGTATTGCCTCAAACTAAACCCGACCAAATGTAGTTTCAAGGTCAAGGTAGGCTGAGTTCTCGACTTTATAGTCTTATTGAAGGGTATTGAGGTAGACCCGGAAAAATTTAAAGCTATCATTAAAATGCCCCATCCCAAGACTAAGAATGAAGAAGAATCATGCCATCAAGTAGAATGAAGAATGTCAAGAAGCTTTTAAAAATCAAACACTATTTATGATAATGCCTTAAGTGTATGGACAACCATTTATAATATACCTATCAGTATTTGACGATTTTATAGGATGTGTCTTGATGCAATAGGATGAATCCGATAAAAAGGATCAAGTTATCTACTACTTGAGTAAGAAATTCACTGGCTGTGAAACAAGATGCTCATTAATAGAATGCACATGTTGTGCTTTATCTGAGGCATAATGTCAACTAAGGCAATATATATTGAGATGCAATACATGTCTCGTGTCTAAGATGGACACAATAAAAAACATCTTTGTAAAGTTGATGCTGATAGATAGTATTGACGAGATGGAAAGTACTATTATCAGAGTATGATATAGTCTATATCATCCCAAAAAATGTTTAAATGAAGTGTTCTTGTCGACTACTTAGCTAATAATCAGTAGAAAGACAAGGGTCAATGGATCAGGAATTTACCGATGAAGGTATCATGACATTGCCATCAAAATACGAGGAGAAAGACAACAAAATGACATTCATGTTCAATGGAGCTTCCAATGTGCTTGAACATTGAATAGGGGTAGTGTTAGTATCTCCTTAGAGAAATTTCACTCATATTACTATGAGACTATGTTTAGAATGCATCAACAATATATCTAAGTACGAGGTGTGCGCCTTGGGCTTACAAGAAGCTATAGAATCAAAATTTCAAAGATTATTCAGTTTTTTTTTGGAGATTATGCCTGGATAATCCATAAATTAAAAGGGGAATGGGAGACATGTGATTGTAAGCTGATACCTTACAAAGACTACATACAGGAGCTAGTCGAGCAATTCAAACAAATCAATTTCTATCTCATTTACATAGAAGATAATTGGTTAGCTGATGCATTATCCACCTTGTCTCCATGTTCCACTTAAGCGATAATGACCAGCCACTCATTAAAATAGGAAATATAGGTCAATCAGCTTACTACAACACCATAGAAGTGGAAGAAGATGGGAAACCTTTGTACCACAATATAAAATAACACATCAAAAGGAAGGGGTCAAAAGGACGTTAAGGGGATCAACTATAAGTTTCTTCTTGAATGAATAGGTTCTTTGTAAAAGGTGTAACATCCCAAAAGTTTCAATTTTTGAATATGGTGGATATCAGGAGGTCTGGGAGCTACTGAGTGATTCTCGCTTGAGCGAGAGGAGCTCGCCCAAGCGAGGACTCAGTGTTGTTCCCAGGCATTTTTCTGGGAATCTCGCCTGAACGAGAGGGAGGTGTTGATACTGGACGAATCTCGCTTGAGCAAGAAAACGTCGCCCGAGCGAGAGCATCAGTTCCTGAATGATGTGAAGAGTCGTGGGTTCTCGCCCAAGCGAACCTATCCTCGCTTGAGCGAGAGTCCGAAATCTTAAAACCTAAAATAGAAGTCCCAAGTGAGAATTGGGTTATTATTTTCGAAAATCAAGAGAAGAGGAACAGTTGGGAGAGTTGTGCACCCTTAGAGTCAAGGAAAAGACCAGAGAAGAGGTAAATCGCTTAATTTAGCCTCTCTTATGGTTGAATGTCATGATTTTGAATCGGGTTTCTTCTCCATGTTTAGGGATAAAACCCCATAAACCCTCTCTTGGCATTGTAGTTCGTTTTGCTTTGGGAAAACCTTGTAAAACTCATAAAGTATGAGTTGTTTTTCGAAAATGGGTGTGTGAAGAGTTGTTTTCAAAACCGTAGAGTCATTGCAATATTAGGGAAACTCTTTTATTGAAGATGAAACGAATAGATGATGTTTTCTTATGAAGTGTGAGTATTGGTTAGTACTACTAGCGTTTTGATATGTAAATTGATGCGTTGTAATTGTTGTTGTTTTGGGTTGAAAGACCCTAAGGTTGGAGGAGACGGCGGAGAACGCAACTGAGCCTTAGTGTAAAGCCTTAGCGAACACTCAGGTGAGGGAGCAGCATTAACCTTTGTGGTATTAGAATCATGACATTGGAAACTCCAACGACATTCACTAGTTGGAGGATTTCAATGGGTTAACACGATTAAACGGGAAATCTCACGAGTTTCCAATTTAACCGCGTTAGTCCTACTGATGTGAATGATATGTTGACTATGATATGGATTTTGACCTGCCTTCGTGGTATGGATTCTGACCTGCCTTCGTGGTATGGATTCTGACCTGCCTTCGTGTTATGGATTTTGACCTGCTTTCGTGGTATGGATTTTGACCTGCCTTCGTGGTATGGAATTTGACCTGCCTTCGTGGTATGGAATTTGACCTGCCTTCGTGGTATGGATTTTGACCTGCCTTCGTGGTATGGATTTTGACATGCCTTCGTGGTATGGATTCTGACATGCCTTTGTGGTATGGATTCTGACCTGCCTTCGTGGTATGGATTTTGACCTGCCTTCGTGGTATGGATCTTGACATGTACTTGTAATATGGATTTTTGATTTTGGTTTGATGGCATGGAGTTGATTGCACCATGGATGTGTGGTATAGTTATGAGTAATGGTTCATTGAGGATTATGAGTGTGTTTTGTGCTAGGATGACGTGTGCAATTTCCTCTTTCGAAATGTTCTAATGTTATTATTCTATATAAATCCACCATGTTATATATTAAATGTATTTAATGACTGACTCTCTCTATATTGTCCTGTGTACTCGATCCGTGGTAATCGAATTGTAGGTGGAGCCAAGGAATAAGATACATCAGAGTCTTGAAGTGAATTAGCTTGCACTGGAATTTAGCATGTGTATTTTTATAATTATTCAAAAGATTGTATGTGTTGATATTGGAACCATTTATGGGAGTTGTTCATTTTTGTTTTTGATGTAGTTTAATAGACTAAAAGGTGTAGAAACTAGTATTGCGATACTACTGCACTGTTTTCTATTAACGTTATCTAGACTATTGGAGTATTCCTAGTTGAAGTGAAATTTTAATGGTATGATATCTATTAAAAATTTTACTATGTTATAAAATGATTGAATTTTCCGTGTTAGTAAATTGAGGCGTTACAAAAGGAACCATGACACGGTACTCCTTAGATGCATCGTTCAAAAGAGGTCGTAGTAGCCCTTAAATATGTACATGAGGTTTCATTCGAGACTCATTCAAAAGGACATGTTATGGGCAAGAAAATATTGAGGGCAAGCTATTATTGGTTGCCGATGTTAACCGACTATTATAACTATGTGTGGAAGTGCCAAAAATATAAGATCTATGTTGACAATATAAATGAGCCTCCAAACTCATTGGATGTTCTATCAGAGTCGCAACCTTTCTTTATGTGAGGAATGGATGTCAATGGACCTATCGAGCAAAGGGCTTCCAATGTGCGTCACTTCATCTTAGTAGCAATCGATCACTCGATCACTTTACGAAATGGGACGAGGCAACTTCATACGCTATTATAACCCGCTAAGTAATGGTCAGGTTCATTTAAAAGGAGTTAATTTGCCACTATTGTTTAACAAATAAAATCATCATAGACGCTACTAACAAGAACATATGTTGCTTTTAAGATTAAATAACACACATCTTCACATGTCGTCCTAGGATGAATAGGACAGTTGATGCTACTAACAAGAACATAAAAAAGAATGGCATAAAATGTTTCCTTTCGCTTTGTATAGGTATCACGCTTCTATCCGTACTTTTAGAGAGAAAATTTCTTACTCATTGATGTATGGAATGGAGGCAGTCTTTCCCATTGAAGTAGAAATCCCATCATCAAGAATGATCGAAGAATCACGATCAGAGGAAGCAAAATGGGTTTAGGCTCGGAATGATATACTGGAATTAACATAAGTAAAAATGTTGGATGTCGTGTGCCATATGCATCTGTATGAGATACATAAAATGAAAGCTTGTGCGAAAAAAATGTGCGCACGTCATTTCCAAGTGGGAGACATGCTATTAAAGAATATTCTATCTATTCAAAAGGGCCACATAGGAAAATGGACTTCAAATTACAAAGGGCCTTATGCAATGGAGAAAGCTTTCTCGGGTGGAGCCCTAATAGTGACCAACATGTATGGGAATGATATGCACCTCGACATAAAATCAGATGTGTGAGTATACATGACAAGATGAGTGAATTAGTTTTGTAAACTTTTTGATCTTTAAACAATTTTAGAATGAGAAATGCAACGGAAGTCAAAAGTTAAGAATAAGTGTTGCAAAAATGAAAAACGTAGGGATAAATAAAATCACACCAGTATGTATTTTGGTCCACCTTCACCAACCAAAGGCTACAACCAGTCCTATTAACTTGTATCAAGCTATTATCACTATGTAATTTGATTATCACTTTAAAATTCCAACACCAAGATTCACTCAAGTCAATCACTCAAATTTCACCAACCAGAAAGTACACCACTTCGCTTGTTTTACTAGTTCACTCGCCAAACCTTATGGTGATTCTTCTTTGTAATAAGAATGAAGAAGTTTAAATTTGGGTAAGGATCACCAATACCCAATTTCATTTATTTTGGGTCCTTGTAAGACAATCACACTGAATATCACATTATGATCTAAGTTGTTCAGACTTATCAAAATGTAGAAAACGTTTTCTGCCAAACTAAGTTAACTTGAATGCCAAAATATGATTGAAAGTATGATTCAAGTTGTAAGAAATTGTGTATTTCATTTTTTAGACTTATGATAGATTATATAGAATTTCAACTGGTCCCCTAGTGCTTTCGAGGAGATACAAGAAGTTTGGGAAGACACTAGTTCATTTGAGAAAATGCTGGTTGAGTTTCAAATTTGAAACAACAATAACAACACTGATAATTAGTTACTCAATCGTGGAAACCGATTACTCTCTTGTTGTCCAGTCGAGTAATTGATTACTCACTTGTGCAATAAGTTAATTTCCCTATTTTTCTGTCAGGTAACATGTTACACTATTTCAGGTAACCAATTACTCTATTTCAAGTAGTATTGGTAATTAGGGTCGTCCTTCCCAGGTCCATACAAAACCTACTTAAATTAGGGCAGACATGAGCATGTCTTTATTTAAATAGGGCATGAAATATCATGCATTGCCCTCTAAACATGGGCAGAGCAGGATTGCGAGTCGCCCTAAATAAAAGTGCAAAGTACATTTACAAATATATAAATATATATACACTAGTCATACAAAATAAAAAATAAATAGTTTGCATATAAATATACAAATGTATTTATCATAATAAATAGTCATACAAATGGAATAATACATACAAAATACAAATGCATACATATAATACAGAATATACATAGTACAAAATTAGCATACAAAATACAAATTGAACGGTACATATAAATATATATATAAAATACATTTTTCATGTCATGCTCGTCCAGTAAGTGTAGGCGGGCGGGTGAGCCTCATGGGCTTTACCCAAATTGTCAATGATAGTTTCAAGTAATTTGTTACCCTCTTTCAGGTAACCTATTACTCGATTTTTTAAAAAGTTATTTTTGAAACCTTTGTAACTCATTTTTCATCCACATTAAGTTAATGAAAATGTTTTCAAATTTTTCACAAGAGCATATGTGATATAAAATAAAAATGGCTTACTAATGATTTGAAAACAACATTACTAAATATACTTATAATATAAGCTTTTCCCATTTATCTATTTGTGAGCATACTCCACCATTCATATTGGAGAATTCCTGACCTGTCTAGAGTAAGGCCTAACTTCCTCTACATTCACTGGGATGTCCTGCCTAACATTTTCATGACTCCGCATGTGCGCGTCTTAAACAACGAATAAAATCAAACCTGTTTCACTCCTCCTTTAGTCGTGGGCAATGAGTTGGTGTGGCGTTGTTACCATAGATACCTATTGTATTGGTTTGGTCGTAGGGGGTCTTAGTCATGGCCACGGAAGTCCTGGTGTCTTACCCAGTTCATCCTTGAGGACCGTCAAGCATGGTCTGCCTCTTTCCTCTGCATCGTCGGCGCCACAGTGGTCGTCGGCTCGCCTCGCCACTGGCTTGCCTTCTTGAGGCCGATAGCGTTACTACCATGGGCAATGGCTTCTCAATGGGAAACCCCTTCTCTTTGTTTTTGTTATTGTTTATGTTAAATAGAATGATATTAATTTTATATTTATAAAAAATATAATGTTTAAATCAATTAACCTTAAGAATGACTCGAACCATACCATCATTTCCTTTTGAATATAAAAGCGGTGAATATTTTTTGTGTTGTCTCTTCGTCCTATCGAAATGGGGCTCATGGCTTAGGTCAATGCGATCTTTCAAAATTATTGTCCTAATTACACCCAACAATAAATTTTTCATGTAAATTAACCTTATAAATGATTGTCATATTTATTTGAACCATCAAGGTATTTTTGAAACTCTATCAAATGTGGGAACCAAATGTCCTAATTATTACTATTTATGATAGAAGTCCCTTAATAGTAATTTTGTTTTAAAGAATAAAATTAATTGCATAGACAACTCTTAAGGTGGGTTAGAGAAGTAGTATTGACTCGAGTTTTATTTTCCTATCATGTTTGAGTAGAAAAGAGGAGAACAATTATCATAATACTTCTTCTTTCTCTCAAATATGAGTAACATAATGTAGGCCAATGTTGTATATTCTCTTTTAAGATTCTAGGATTAGGGAAGCTGTGCCAAATTGAGTCATATGGTCCTATCCTATTCGTCTTACATATGTAATATGATGAGTGTTGGATGAATATGAATATTGTATTTCCTTTTTAGAATGGATTCATGGTGTGCATGAGACGCGAGACATTTTTTTTTTTCAAATGCAAGATATGCGTGTATAAAATAATTTTGTTTCCACATATTTTTGTATGAGGACATGACATGCTTGTAATAGAATGAATGATTGTATGAAATGTTTTTTTTTACAAATGAATGCTTATATGATATGATTTTTTCCCTCTTTTTATGGGTCGATGATATGTGTAACACCCCAGTTCTGACATGCGACCTCTTCCCTCCTAGACTCATGAATACACTGAGTGTGTTATCCAACAGCTTAAATACCCCTGCAGTATTTTATTTCTCACAAAGGAGAGTCTCCTGCAACTCAAACTGGTGACCTCAAGGACAAATAATCACTATTACCACGAGTCGCTTTATGTAACATCCCACTCCTGACATGCGATGCCCCCCTCTCGGGCCCACGAATACACTGAGCGTGTTATCCAACAGCTTAAATGTAACACCCCAAATTTTAATCTTTAAAATTAGAGTATCAGTCCTGGAAGCCTCGCTTGATCGAGAGATTCTCGCCTGAGCGAGAAAGGATCATTTGGGAGGGTGAAATCCTGGGCTATACTGGAGGATTCTCGCCCGAGCGAGAGTTGTCTCGCCTGGGCAAGAAATGACAATTTTGGGCTGTTGACACAGTGTAATCGATTACATGGTCCTGGTAATCGATTACATGTTGATATCTGATCAGACATGTGTAATTTTTCATGATGTAATCGATTACATGGTCATGGTAATCGATTACATGCTGATGATCAGACATGTGTAATTTTTATGATGTAATCGATTACACTATACTCGTAATCGATTACAACATATTAAAAGCATCAGATATGTGCATTTTTCACATTGTAATCGATTACAACATTCTGGTAATCGATTACATCAAGTCGTTGAGTTTGTATTTTAAATTTTTAACTTATGTAATCGATTACACCATATGGTAATCGATTACACTTATCGCTGTGTCTATAAAATAGAAACCCAAACATATTTTAGGGTTATAACTTCGAAGAGAAGAGAGAAAGGAGAGTTTTTCAAGAGCAAGGAGCCTTAGGACTCATCTTAGAGCTTGAGAAGAGGTAAACCTCTTGTTCCTAATTCTTCTTCTTCCTCTCTAACTTGTTTTGGGTATGTTGGATTTATTTTCAAAACATGAGAAACCATGGAAACTCATCCTTTAGAGTTATGGTTCGTTTTATGTTGTTTTTATCTTGTAAACTCTTGGTTTAGAGATAGTATCTCAAGAATGGAAAGGGGTTGTGGGTTGATTTATGAAAACGGTAAAAACCCTAAAAGTGAAAATGTGGTAAAAGGAGAGAATGAGTAAAATGTTAGAGGTAGAAGATGATTTTACCCCCAAATATTGAAATATGAGATGTTATGCATGTTTTAGATGGTTGAATATTGATGATGAATATTTTGTATGATTAAATGATGCAAATAAGTTGTTTGTGTAATATTTGGAATAAATGACTAACATTGTGTTATGTGGTGGGATGAAAAGATATCCTAAGGTTGGAGGTGGTGTCGGTAGAATTCGAGAAGTTGTCAAGAACCGAACCCCAATACTCACCAAGGTAAGGATAAGTCTTTAATTGTGCAATTGGAATAGAAAATGTAAGTATTTTCTGGTTATGCAATGATTGAGTTGTGAATTACGCATTTAGTATAAACATATATGGGTGTGTTTATACTAAAGTAGGCGTAGATTTACGGAAGATGGAAAACGTGTGTATTTCTGATCATGCAATAATTATATCGTGAATCACGTGTTTAGTATAAACATATATGGGTGTGTTTATACTAAAGATGGCGTGGATTTACAGGAAATGATTGATAGTGAAATCAATGAAAAGGAAACGTATTTTTAGCCGACCATAAATGGTTAGCGACTTTGGCTCAAGTTATGTAGCAACACTTTGGCTCAAGTTATGAAGCAATACTTTGGCTCAAGTTATGTAGCAATGCTTTGGCTCAAGCTATGTAGCAACACTTTGGCTCAAGTTATAGCAAAACTTTGGCTCAAGTTATGTAGCAATGCTTTGGCTCAAGCTATGTAGCAATACTTTGGCTCAAGTTATGTAGCAATACTTTGGCTCAAGTTATGTAGCAACACTTTGGCTCAAGTTATGAAGCAATACTTTGGCTCAAGTTATGTAGCAATGCTTTGGCTCAAGCTATGTAGCAACACTTTGGCTCAAGTTATGAAGCAATACTTTGGCTCAAGTTATGTAGCAATGCTTTGGCTCAAGCTATGTAGCAATACTTTGGCTCAAGTTATGTAGCGATGCTTTGGCTCAAGCTATGTAGCAATACTTTGGCTCAAGTTATGTAGCAATGCTTTGGCTCAAGCTATGTAGCAAAACTTTGGCTCAAGTTATGTAGCTATGCTTTGGCTCAAGCTATGTAGCAAAACTTTGGCTCAAGTTATGTAGCAATACTTTGGCTCAAGTTATGTAGCAACGCTTTGGCTCAAGCTATGTAGCAAAACTTTGGCTCAAGTAATGTAGCACAAAATGAATTTATAAAACAAATGGTTTACTAACCCCTTTTTCTAATGTGGATTATCTTATAATGACGTTTATTGAATTAATGACTTACTCCTTTGTGTGTTTTGTACTTTTGTCATTGATAATCCCATTGCAGGTAAATAGACGAATGAAGTATGCCAGGTCGGGAGCTTTAGGAGCTTTAGACTTTGGATTCACTATTTATGTTTTTCGTATTCTAAATGATTACTTGCGGATTTAAATGATTGTAATCATGGCTAACCATTATTTGGATATTTGTAACCCTGCGTAATGTTATTTTGGAGGATCAGAACCTTTGAGGTCTTAGTACTCATAGGGAATGATATGAATGAATTATGTTTTTCTGCAAGATTAATTGTATGATAATATAATAGGTTATAAGATTAGTTCTAGGAATGATTCATGAGAACTTCTAGGTAAAATGATTATGTATGTGGTTATTGATTCATGGATTGAGTGTGAGGAGGGGAAATAAGATTTTGAAGTAAGGATATTAAAATGGTAATGTGAGTTATGAGTGATTGAATGGAATTGAATTAAAATGAGAAAAAATTTCAAGGGTAGAATTTGGGTTCTTACATTAAATACCTCGTGCAATATTTTATTCCCCAAAAAGGGGAGCCTCCCGCGACTCGAACCCGTGACCTCATGGACAAATAGTCACTATTACCATGAGTCACTATCATTAAGCCATGATTTTTGTATCACTACGTGATATGCATGTAGATGCTAGTACGAAATGATTTTTTTATGACTAAGTGATATGCATGTAGATTCTACTATGAATGATTTTGTTATGAATGAGTGTATAAGAAATAAATAATAATAAAAATGTATACTCATGTGTCCTATAAAAGGGTATTTGATCCCACAAAGTTTGTTATACCAAATTTCGCATTTAACAATGGTCATTCAACAACGCTTCCTAGCACGGCGTTGTTAAATACAAGGCGGAAGATAACCAATAACATGTAAGACTGAGATTGCAACTAAGAGGGGGGTGAATAAGTTGTTGCAATAAGTATGACCAATTTTTCTACAATATCAAAGTTAATGTGCAGCGGAAATAATATGCAGAAAAATATTGACTAAGGAAGGATAAATAAATAACAAGAGAAGGGAAAGAGAGTACGCATGTGTTTTATATTGGTTCACCTTCTTGTCCACCGAAGGCTACGTCCAGTACTCTTGACGCGCAAGAGATTCCTTTATTAAATATAATGAGTTGCAATTACAAATAACTCACTCCGATATCTCCTTGTACCTTACACACTCACTTATATCTAATTCCCTTGAAAAACTCTATTCCAACTAACACCCTTGGTAAACACTATACCAAGTCACTCACCCTTTCTCTTCACACCCTTGTGAAAGAAAGTAAACTTTTCAAAAGTGAAGAATGTACAATTTGGCTTGGATTGCCTTACAAGTGTATATGACAATTTCTAGAACTTGCAATCCAATAACAACTCGTATACTTGAGATAATAATGCTCATTAACAATTTGAAAAACATTTAGAAGCAACTTCAAAATAACTTTAAAAGTTTAAGAGTAGGTTGCTAAAAAAGTGTAAGTAAAATCTGAAAGTGTGAGAGCTTTTGAGAGTCTCAAGTAAAAGTTTGTAATCTGAGTTGTTGTCTATTGTTATTTTGTGTGAAAGTGTTTCAATGCCTTTATATAGGCTGCCAATCAACCACAATACCCTTAGGCATGAGTAGGTTTCGTTTGGAATGAAAAGCAATCAGTTTGGAGTGAAACATCTTCACTTGAAATCTGAAAAACTGATGCAACATCTCTCAGTAATCGATTACCCAACAATCCTATTAACAGCTTTTTGAAAATTCACACAGTGTAATCGATTACTGGATTTGAGTAATCGATTACTCAACAACACTGTTTGACAGCTTTGTTAATTTTCCTTAGTGTAATCGATTACACTACTTTGAGCAATCGATTACCCTGTTTTCTAAAAATGGTAATCTGTTACTCCAAAGTCTGTAATGGATTACTCATAGCTGTTAGAGGTTTGAAAACTCTTTTCTCACTCATGTAACTTGTTACTCAAGTATGGTAACCCGTTACATGTTGTTTTTGAAAATTATTTTTATTCGCACTTGGTTTTTCCTGATTTTCTTGAAAACAATTTTGAGCATTATTAACTAAGTAAATAAAGGAGTTGTATGGATAGAAGTACCTAAAGACTTAGATTCTATTTCTTGAAGCTTTATCTTCAATAGTCTTTGTCAGTCTTCTTCCTTTCTTCTTTTTGTGATATTGGTGTCTTCATCAAAACCGTGTCAAGGTCAGGAACAAGATCTTCTTCACAATCTCCCCCTTTTTGATGATGACAAACCAATGTCTTCTTGAAAGTGTAATTGTCTGAGAGCAGCATACTTGATGATATATATTGACTTGTCTTGAGTATGCTCCCCCTATATGTATGCATGTATGCTCCCCCTTTCTTTTGGAATTATGTGCCTGAAAGAATATTGACAGAAAATACACTTCTCCCAACTTTTCTCCCCCTTTTGACTTCATCAAAAAGAAGAAAAGCCAAGAGTCTAGAACAATAGACATTTGTAGGGCATAGCATACAATAGTTCATAGTATATGAAAGTTCAAGTAACAATATAAAAGCATATATATATATATATATAAGACAATAACCCCATGTATGAAACATAAACATCATTGCATAATTACGAAAATAAAGATGTTCATACAAAATCCAGAATAGTAGAAAATAAAATAAAATCCAAACAATGTTCAAAAGCTCATGGAAAATGCACAACCATAGACATTACAAAATCAGAGACCTAGACAAAGTAATCTAAGACTCGGGCTCGGAACTATCTTCATCAACATCCATGTTGCTTAGCCTCGAAGAAAGACGATGAAGTTCGTAATGGATTTGGTGACTCTGTGTATCGAAAGCATCCATCCTTGTGGTGATGTAGCCTCGAAGAGAAACCAATTCATCCATAATCATTTGATTAGTGGGCATAGCAGTAGACGAAGAGGATTGAGCATGAGACTCAGGCTGGTTTGGTGCAGCAGTAGGTTCTGGTTCGTCGGTAGGAGCAGGTTGGCGGTCGGTACGATGTTTGTAGGTTCGACGAGTGACAGGATCTATAACGAATCCCATCTTGTGGACAACCTCAATATCAACCTTGCTTTCGCGAAAATTGAGGGCCACTTTGGTCTCACCTTCTAAAGGTACGCCGAAATGCTCTAGGATTTTGGTAATGAAGATGGCGTAGGGCAACGGACTTTGGGAGCCGCGAACATGCCACATTTGATTCATTATCATCTTAGTCCAATTAATTTTGATGTTAAACTTGATAGCATACATCAATTGGAGCTCTATGTCACTTATTTGCGAATGATTTGAAAATTTTGGCAAAATAACATAGGAAAGAAAATAATAGATCAAACGATCTTCCAGCGTGAGATATCCAGCAGAGAGGATATCCATGTTCTTAATAGTCTCGCCAAGGCTTTGTTGCTTTCGCCTTTCTATTTCCTCCTTAGAAATTCTACAAATAGAAAGATAGAATTTCTTGCGATCGTAATCATCCCATTCACATACCAGGCCGAACCCAGTAATGTCGCCTATCATCGGTATATCACAGCAAATAGAACTAAAGGTTTTCATATCCAAAACAATGTCCTTTCCCTTAACATGGGAAGTCATAAGATTTTTCCTAAAGTTCATGTTGCAGTAAAATACGCGAACAAGCTCATGATAAATATCGTTCGCTTCGCAGCAAAAGTCAAAAAGTTTTTGTTGCCGCAAAAGATAAGGAAAAAGAAAATATTCAAACTCAAGGTTTCCAATGTTATCGTACTTAGGAGTGAAGATGGCGCGTCCATGGAAATTTTCCTCAAAGACCTTCCTTTGAGCGTCATTAGCAAGAAGCCTCGTCAAGTTCAACGGGTTGGACTTGGAAGTTGATTCTCCTTGCTTAGACTTTGAAGAACGTGGTCTTTTTGAAGATGAAGCCATTGTTGGTGTTTGAAGGTTTAGGGTTTTTTGAATTTGGAAATTTGGGGGTTTTTGATTGAGGCCACAAATCACAAACTGGAAGGTGTAGAAGTGTTTAGAATTGAAAATGTGATGTGATTTGCAACAAAAATCAATCAAAACGGAGTAGAAACGAGGTTTTTTTTTCTTTTTTAGAGATTGAGAGGGTTTAGAGAGGGTGAACACGAGTTACAGGAGAGAGAAAAATGGTGGATTTTTGAAAAATGCAGCAGTTCATATATATAACTGCACAGAGTAATCGATTACACTGAGTGAGTAATCAATTACCCACTTTCAAAAATTCAAAATTCTTCAAACAGTGTCTTTCTGTAATCGATTACACCATTACAATAATCGATTACTGTAACATACTGTTTTTCCACTAATGTTAAAAAAATGATTTTTGGCTCTAAAAACTTGAAAATTTAAAGCATAAAACACACAATTTAAGATCAAGTAGGCATTGGATATAAACAATGAAGCATATATATAAACATTTAAACATGTTAGGACAAGTAAGCTTCATCGAGTATGCCTAGTTCTCGTCGAATTTTGTAAAAAGGTTCTTTAGCCAATGGTTTAGTGAAAATGTCTGCTAGTTGGTTATGCGTATCAACAAATTCTACTGTCACATCTTTCTTTTGGACATGGTCCCTAAGGAAGTGATGCCTTATATCGATATGTTTGGTTCTAGAATGCATTACTGGATTCTTTGTGAGATTTATAGCACTAGTATTGTCACATTTCAGCGGAGTGCAGCCTAAGTCTAAGCCATAATCTCGTAATTGTTGCTTAAGCCACAACACTTGGGCACAACAACTACCTGCTGCTATATATTCAGCCTCAGCAGTGCTTAGCGCAACACATGCTTGTTTCTTGCAAGACCAAGAAACTAAAGAATTGCCTAAAATGTGACAAGTACCACTTGTACTTTTCCTCTCAGATTTGCAACCGGCAAAATCTGAATCTGAATATCCGACCAAATCATATATGCTTCCTTTTGGATACCATAGCCCAACGTCAGTTGTTCCTTTAAGATATTTCATGATTCTCTTAACAGCAACTAAGTGTGATTCTTTTGGATTAGATTGATAACGTGCACACAAACATACACTAAACATGATATCTGGTCTACTTGCAGTTAGATATAAAAGAGATCCGATCATACCTCGATACTTTGACATTTCAATTCTTTTTCCAGTTTCATCCGTATCAATGTATGTATTGGATCCCATAGGAGTAGCTATAGGCTTGCATTCATTCATTTCAAATCTTTTCAGCAGATCTTTGCAATATTTGGATTGGCTGACAAAGATTCCGTTATCAACCTGTTTAATTTGAAGTCCAAGAAAATAGTTCAATTTTCCCATCATGGACATTTCAAATTCTCCTTGCATCATATTGCCAAAGTCACTACACAAACTTTCATTAGTAGAACCGAAAATAATATCATCTACATAAATTTGAACTAATAAAGTATGATGATTTATTTTCTTTATAAATAGAGTAGTGTCGACCTTCCCTTTGGTAAAACCTTTTTCTATCAGAAAATTAGTCAGACGATCATACCACGCACGTGGTGCTTTCTTTAAACCATAGAAGGCGTTCTTTAACTTGTAGACATGAGAAGGATGTTTGTGATCTTCAAAACCAGGAGGTTGTTCTACAAACACTTCTTCTTGTATGTAGTCGTTGAGAAAAGCACTCTTGACGTCCATTTGGTATAGCTGAAAATTAAGAGAGCAAGCATAGGCAAGTAATAGCCTAATAGCTTCAAGTCTAGCAACCGGAGCAAAGGTTTCATCAAAGTCTATACCTTCTTCCTGATTATATCCTTGGGCTACTAGTCTAGCTTTATTTTTAACAATAACACCATTTTCATCAGATTTATTTCTGAATACCCAACGAGTTCCGATGACATGCCTGTTCTTTGGTCTAGGAACAAGTTCCCAAACTTCATTCCTCTCAAACTGGTTTAACTCTTCTTGCATAGCAAGAATCCAGTGTTCATATTCGATTGCATCATCAATCTTAGATGGTTCTATTTGAGAGACAAAGGCCATGTTCAGACAAGCAACAAACATTCTTCGTGTAGTTATACCTTTATTTATATCACTGATGATGTTGTCAATATGATGACTTTGATGAGTTCTCCATTCTTTTGGTAGGTCTGAGTGAATGTCATTTTCTTGAGAAGATAAATTATCATCTATTTTCACTTCTTCAGCATCAGTTGTAGTTTCAACAATAGTGTTTTCTTTTGCAGGAGTACTTGGCAGGTCATTATCTTCATCATTTGATATTACATCTTTTAGTACTGGGTCGGTTTCATCAAATGAAACATGAATAGATTCTTCCATGGCAAGAGTTCTTTTATTAAAGACTCTATATGCTTTACTTGTGAGAGAATAGCCAAGGAAAATTCCTTCATCAACTTTTGCATCAAATTTGCCCAAGTTATCCTTACCATTGTTTAAAACAAAACATTTACAACCGAAAACATGTAGATGAGAAATATTTGGTTTTCAACCTTTGAAGAGTTCATAGGGGGTTTTCTTAAGAATTGGTCTTATAAGAACTCGATTTGAAACATAACAAGCAATGCTAACTGCATTAGCCCAGAAATATTTTGGGAGGTTAATTTCATTTAACATTGTTCGAGCTAGTTCTTCTAAGGACCGATTCTTTCTCTCTACAACACCATTTTGTTGTGGTGTTCTAGGAGTAGAAAAATTGTGGTTGATCCCTAGATCATCACAAAATTCTTCAAATGAAGAGTTTTGAAATTCTCCCCCATGATCACTTCGTATAGCAGCGATTTTTAGAGACTTTTCATTTTGAACTCTTTTAGCAAAGATGCTAAAGGCTTTGAATGCCTCATTCTTATGAACTAAGAATAGAGTCCATGTATATCTAGAAAAATCGTCTACTATAACAAGAGCATAATAATTACCACTAAAACTTTTTGTCCTTGAGGGACCAAATAAATCCATATGAAGCAATTGTAATGGTCTATCGGAAGAAACTATATGATTTGGTTTGAATGAAGTTTTTGTTTGTTTACCCTTTTGACAAGCACTACATAGTTTGTCTTTAACAAACTTCATTTTGGGTAAGCCAACAACTAAATCTTTCTTTATTAGCTTATTCAAATGGTCCATGTGAATATGTGCAATTCTCCTATGCCAAAGCCATGCATCATGATTATTATTAGCAACTAAACATGTTATAGGTAAAGCATAATCTATGTCAATCATGTATATGTTATTCATTCTCTTACCAACAAGTTTAGAGTTTTTAGAATCCTTACTTTCAATGATGCACTTATCTGGGTAGAATGCCACAAGGAATCCTTTATCACATAATTGGCTTATGCTTAGAAGGTTGTGCTTGAGTCCTTCAACATATAGTACATCTACAATAGTTGTTGAGGGTGGCTTTCCGATTCTACCAACTCCAAGAATTTTTCCTTTGTTGTTATCACCATATGTGACATATCCTTTGTCCCTTGGAGTTAGGACAGAGAATTTACTTTTATCGCCCGTCATATGTTTTGAGCAGCCGCTATCCAAGTACCGTAAATTGCGGGCGGCGCTCAAATCTGCAAAACAGGTTAAGTTATATTAGGTACCCAACTTGTTTTGGGTCCTACATGGTTAGATCCTTTCTCAACCCATTTAAAAAATCCTAGGGGAACACCATATTTTCTAATATGACAAGTATTTGGTGTGTGCCCATGATTTTTACAATAAGAGTAGATAGGTTGATGCATATGTATCCTAGATTTGTGTTTGCTATGTGTAGATGCATGGATACATGTTTTCCAAAAGTCGGTTATGATAGACTTACTTTGTTTCTTAAGAGCGGGCCTTTTTCCAAAGCCAAGTCCTCTCCGGTCCGTAGAGTGTCTTTGATCATTAATGATCTTGCTCAAGCTCTTGCTACTCTTGTTCATTTTATTGAGTTCAAAACTCAATGTAGAAACTTTGTTGCCAAGAGTAATGCAATTTAAACATGAGGATGATGAAGGTATGTTTCTAAGAGAATCTAATTCAGATTTTTGTTTTAGAAACATTTTAGACAATTTCATATATTCATCATGTAGATCATTAAATGCAGTTTGTAATTTGGAAGAAGAAAAATGGATAGATTCATTTACCTCTTCATCGTCTGAGTGATGAGACGCCATGAGAGAGAGATGTGTCTGTTCTTCGCTTTCTGGTTCAGAGGCTGAACTTGTGTCGTTGTCTTCCCAAGCGATGTAGGCTCTTCGTCCATTCTTTAATTCATTCTTTCCTTTGAAAGAATTCTTCTTGATGTTTGAACAGTCCATCTTCATGTGGCCAAGTTTGCCACACTCAAAGCATGTAAAGTTCTGGTTTGAAGTGGAGGCCTCATTACTTTTGAAGAATTTCTTTATTTGCCCGGTTCTACCGCCTTTGTTCCTTCTTAGGAACTTGCTGAACTTTTTGACGAAGAGGCTCATGTCGTCAGTCTCCTCCTTGTCGTCTTCATCCTCCGATGAATCTTATTTCTCAGCTTTTGCCTTGAGAGAAATGTTCTTCTTCTTCTTCTCTAGTTCTTCATGTTGATCAAGTTGACTCAATTCGAGTTCGTGTTCCTGCAACTTACCAAACAGAGCAGCCAATGACATTTTTGAAAGGCTTTTCTTTTCGGAAATAGCCGTTACCTTTGGTTGCCATGTTCTTGTTAGTGACCTTAGAACTTTTAAGTTCAAGTCACTATTTGACAACACCTTGCCAAGTGCAATAAGATGGTTGGTGAGATGAGTGAATCTCTTTTGAAGATCCAAGATCTTCTCTCCAGGTTTCATACGAAACATTTCGTATTCCTGGGATAAAGTGTTGAGTCTCGATCTCTTTACCTCTTCGGTACCATCATGAGTTGTCTCCAAAGTGTCCCACATTTCCTTAGCGGATTTGAAGTTGGACACTCTAAGGAACTCATCTATTCCAAGTGCCGACGTGAGATGTTCTTTGCTTTCAAATCATATTGCACCTTCTTCTTATCTTCATCATTCCATGAAGATTTTGGCTTTTTCTCTCTTGTGATGTTGACAACGATAAATGGCACGTATGGTCCTTCCTCGGTAGCATTCCAAATGTCCAAGTCTTGCGACTGTATGAAAATCCTCATTCTGATTTTCCAGAAGTCGTAACACTCTCCAACAAAGCTTGGAGGTCTGTTTATGTTGGATTCTTCTCCTAGGAATGATATTGAGGCCATGTTGTAGTAGGATCAGATTTTGAGAGTAACTTTCTCAAAAATAGCTCTGGTGCCAATTGTAAGACTGAGATTGCAACTAAGAGGGGGGGGGGGGGGGGGTGAATTAGTTGTTGCAATAAGTATGGCCAATTTTTCTGCAATATCAAAGTTAATGTGCAGCGGAAATAATATGCAGAAAAATATTGACTAAGGAAGGATAAATAAATAACAAGAGAAGGGAAAGAGAGTATGCAGATGTTTTATACTGGTTCACCTTCTTGTCCACCGAAGGCTACGTCCAGTACTCTTGACGCGCAAGAGTTTCCTTTATTAAATATAATGAGTTGCAATTACAAATAACTCATTCCGAGATCTCCTTATACCTTACACACTCACTTATATCTAATTCCCTTGAAAAACTCTATTCCAAGTAACACCCTTGGTAAACACTATACCAAGTCACTCACCCTTTCTCTTCACACCCTTGTGAAAGAAAGTAAACTTTGTAAAAGTGAAGAATGTACAATTTGGCTTGGATTGCCTTACAAGTGTATATGACAATTTCTAGAACTTGCAATCCAATAACAACTCGTATACTTGAGATAATAATGCTCTTTAACAATTTGAAAAACACTTAGAAGCAACTTCAAAATAACTTTGAAAGTTTAAGAGTAGGTTGCTAAAAAAGTGTAAGTAAAATCAGAAAGTGTGAGAGCTTTTGAGAGTCTCAAGTAAAAGTTTGTAATCTGAGTTGTTGTCTATTGTTATTTTGTGTGAGAGTGTTTCAATGCCTTTATATAGGCTGCCAATCAACCACAATACCCTTAGGCATGAGTAGGTTTCGTTTGGAATGAAAAGCAATCAGTTTGGAGTGAAACATCTTCACTTGAAATCTGAAAAACTGATCCAACATCTCTCAGTAATCGATTACTGCAAATGGGTAATCGATTACCCAACAATCCTGTTAACAACTTTTTGAAAATTCACACAGTGTAATCGATTACTGGATTTGAGTAATCGATTACTCAACAACACTGTTTGACAGCTTTGTTAATTTTCCTTAGTGTAATCGATTACACTACTTTGAGCAATCGATTACCCTGTTTTCTAAAAATGGTAATCTGTTACTCCAAAGTCTGTAATGGAATACTCATAGCTGTTAGAGGTTTGAAAACTCTTTTCTCACTCATGTAACTTATTACTCAAGTATGGTAACCCGTTACATGTTGTTTTTGAAAATTATTTTTATTCACACTTGGTTTTTCCTGATTTTCTTGAAAACAATTTTGAGCATTATTAACTAAGTAAATAAAGGAGTTGTAAGGATAGAAGTACCTAAAGACTTAGACTCTATTTCTTGAAGCTTTATCTTCGATAGTCTTTGTCGGTCTTATTCATTTCTTCTTTTTGTGATATTGGTGTCTTCATCAAAACCGTGCCAAGGTCAGGAACAAGATCTTCTTCACATAACACTCTTTTAAGCAAGTGTTGTTAAATTTGATAGGCGAATATAACTTCAACAACGCTCTTTGAAGCAAGTGTTGTTGTATGTTTTCCTAAGATATTAAACAACGCTCTTATAAGCAAACGCTATTGATTTGAATGTATTCAACATCACTTGCTTTAAATGAGTGCAATTAAAGGTGACATATCAACAACGCTCATTATAATGAGCGTTGTTCAAAGTCACTTGCTGTTAAAGGTGACATTCAATAGCACTCTTCAAAGCAAGCGATGTTGATTTGAATATATTCAATAACGCTTTCTTAAATGAGTGTAGTTAAAGACGACATATCAACAACGCTCATTATAATAAGTGATGTTAAATGTCACACATTAATAATGCTTAGATGAATGTTGTTAAAGGTGACATACAACATTGCTCTTCTTAGCAAGCGCTGTTGATTTGAATCTATTCAACAGTGCTTGCTTAAATGAGTGCATTTAAAGGTGACATGTTAGCGGCGTTTATTACAATGAGTGATGTTAAAAGATACATATTTAATAATGCTTAAATGAGTGTTGTTAAAGGTGACATTCAACAACACTCTTCTAAGCAAGCGTTGTCGATTTGAATATATTCAACAACGCTTGCTTAAATGAGTGATATCAAAAGTCACACATTTCCTCAAACCGTCCCTATTCTCTTTGTTTTTCGAAAAGTGACCCTTATCCTCACGTGGGACGTCTATTTTAGGTTTTCAGATTTTAGACTCTCGCTCAAGCGAGAGATTTTCGCCCAGGCGAGAATCTCACAGTGGCGAATCTGAGATTTTTACATGATGTAATCGATTACATGCACAGTGTAATCGATTACTTCATGAAAAATTACACATGTCTGATCAGATATCAGCATGTAATCGATTACAAGTACTATGTAATCGATTACACTGTGTTAACAGTCCAAAATTGTCATTTCTCGCCCAGGCGAGACAACTCTCGCTCGGGCGAGAATCCTCCAGTATAGCCCAAGATTTCACCCTCCCAGGTGATCCCTTCTCGCTCAGGCGAGAATCTCTCGCTCAAACGAGACTTCCAGAACTGATACTACAATTTTGAATACTAAAATTCGGGGTGTTACAAATATGACATATCAACTGTGCTCATTATAATGGGCGTTGTTAAAAGTCACATTTGACAAAGCTTAAATGAGTGTTGTTAAAGGTGACATTCAAAAGCGATCTTCTAAGCAAGCGTTGTCGATTTGAATATATTCAAAAGTCGCTTGCTTAGATGAGTGATACTAAATGTCAACATTTAACTACACTTGCTTAAATGAGCACATTTAAAGTTGACATATCAATAACACTCATTATAATTAGCGTTTTTAAAAGTCACACATTTAACAGCACTTAAATGAGTATTGTTAAAAGTGACATTTGACATCGCTGCTCTAAGCAAGCACTGTCGATTTAAATATATTCAACAACGCTTGCTTAAATGAGTGATGTTAAAAATCACACATTTAACAGCGCTTGCTTAAATGAGCGCAGTTAAAGGTGACACATAAAAAACGTTCATTATATTTTAATGAGCGTTGTTAAAAGTCACAATTTAAGAATACTTAAATGAGTGTTGTTAAATGTGACATTCAACAACGCTTAATTAAATGAGTGGAATTTTTGCATAAAACTTTGTTTCCACGCTTATTTCATCATATATTGAATGCTAGAAGCACTAGAGTCACAAACCCTGTTGTTGGTTGTGAGATACACTTAGCTAGTGAATAGTGTTTGATGAAATGTTATTTTTAGCATAACTTTTGAACCATTACTCAAAATTGGACATATTATGTATGCATCTGGGGTATAAAAATTCATTCTATCCAAATTTTCTAACTTCGTCGAAAAGGACCTCCCTGAAATTAAAAAAAAAAACTCATTTTACTATTTATTTTTTATTTTTCTAGTTTTATGGTGAATCATTTTTGCATTTATAAATTAGTTAGGCTTTCAATTTTTCCTTGAAACTTTTTGTACATGTTCTCTATGATTTTATGATGTTATTGATGCAGAGTCTTGATTGTTTACTCTATTCTAACATGCATTTTCATTACTGCCTTGTTTCGTTGCTACTGTGTCATGTACTGCATCCAATAAATCTAGGGCCATTGAATCTAATAAATCGTGAAATTTACAGAACATATCATAGGTTAGTTAGAAAGAATATGAATTTACCTTTACATAGTCAGTCTTTTGATAGAGTTAGTATAGCTGAAAAGTCACATATTTAACATCAATTTCTTTAGAGAGCGCAATAAAAAGTCATGCATTTTCTAGTGGGCGCAAATCATTGTAGATTTAAAAACAAAACCTCACATACAATGATACACATATCAATTAATATTCTATTTTTCTTATTCTCCTTCTCTTAGTTTCTCTTTTCAAGCAAATTATTAGCTTTTTGTTTCTCTCTTCGAGCATAGGGTGAATCATTGTCTTATTTTACCTCATTTATTTCTCTTTGATTTACTCTTGCTGCTTGCATTTACATTTATGTTAACTACTTATTATAAAATACAGGAAATGTCAATGTTGAATCTATGTGAAGATGTTTGTGATTTACCAAACTTGTAATCTCTGTATGTATTTCTTGTATTTGGTTATTATTTATTCATCCATATTTTCTATGTAAATTTTGATTTCATTCTTAGTATATTGCATCAGAACTGTTTCTTTATGTCCCATTATTTCTTCAATTAAGGGAGAGAAGAAATTCATGGATTTATCCTGTACATCGTCATCACCTTTGTCCCTTTCATATTTCATTACTGGATATAATCTTTTGGCTTAATGGATTTGAACTAACGGAAGTAAGTTCATTCAATGGTTTATAAATATGGTGGAATTTGACATGTTTCTTATATGTTTGATAAAATGTCTGAGAGAGATTTTGCCTGATGTAAAGTCATTGTTGTTAAATGAGTGCTGTTAAACGTGACATCTCAACAACACTTATTACAATGAGCTCTGTTAAAAGTCACGTACGTATATAATACCTATAATACCAGTAACAATCCAAGTGATACACAAACACAATATCGAAGTATGTACCAATGTATCACTATACAATAGGTAAATAGGTCCCGTAGACACCGTGGAGTGTGTGGAAGTGTACAAACCTGTACAAAATAAATGCATTAACTCATAAATAGCCTTAAAACATGCACATGGGAGAAAAGTACAGGTTCTATATACAAGAGTTCTACATATACAACACACAAGTTGTTAAAAAAACAAGTAAAAAGAACAAATATAAAAACGGTAAAATTAAAATAATGAAACAAAATATCCATATATCATAAAAGACATGAATGTCAGCAATCACCAACAGACTCGTCACGTAAATAAATAAAATGGAGACTATATTTGAAATAAAGCTAAAAAAAATTGAAAAAAATCCCAGGGGCACATGCCTCCACATGTCTCCACTATGTTTTTCCACTTGTTGACGCCTAACCTATACCCTCTCCTGTAACGCAATCTGCTTGGCTTAGGAAGAAGACTTGATTATCTGGTCATTCACTTTTGTTGAGTGATTCATTATGGTTATCTGGAAGAATGTTTGTAAACTAATGGTTCAAGTTGGCATCGTCTATAAGAAAGTGTTTTATACTGTTGTTGTTATCATTAATTATTGGAATTGGGGTATTAGTTAAATATTTTCGATCCAACTACAATTGCAGTTGTGATGTCGTTGAAGTGTGTAATATTTTAATTTGGATAATATTTTACTAGCGGAAACATAACTAAGTGGAAAAAAAATATTATTCATGGTTTTTGACCTAGAGGATAAAGATTTTAAGTCAAGTCAAACAAATTTGTTCATCGATCAAAGTGTAAAATAAAATTAAAGAAAAAATATAAAAGCTCATTAAGAATCATCTATAAATATTTGAAACAAAAATTAGTGTAAAGAAAATATGTGATCAATGATCGCCAAAAGAACCAGACATATACTATGAGGGAAGGCTACAACATTGATCTTAGGCCTATACCAACTTCGTCATTACATGAAAATCAAAGAAATGCCAACTCCAATAAACTCAATTTTTTGATTAAAATATCTCATATTTAATGTATAGAATTCATTCTCTCTTAAACATCACCATCTTTAATGAAAATAAAAAAAGCTCTGACTCCAATAAACTCAAAATATACAAGCTCAAATTTCTATTAAATTATCCCATCACCATTTATAGCCCAAACATTTGTCCAGATTGCATGATCACTAGTTTTTGCATTTCGTTCTACATGAAATAAATAACACTAAAGCAAAGGAGAAGTTGCCTCCCAAACTGGGGTAGTTTTTAGGATGATTCCTATCAAAGGTCTTCCAGATTAAAGCCTAACATGACAATTTGAGTAGAAGGGTATCTCCCACTATCTCACACTAGGACAATGTTTTGGGTTGATCCAGTTTTTCTCATATGCAAAAAATTTCACAAAGCCCAAAACTAGGGCAATTTACTTAGGGGTGTTAAAAAAAGAGACAAAAAAATAAAAACACAAAAGAATGGTAGGTTGAAAACCCACAAGGACGACCTAAGGAGAGAGATGCTAAGTCAAAAACATGCAAAGTGACTTAGTATAATGCAGAAGATAGAATTCTTGATAGATACTTGCATAAGTTCTGGACAAAAATTAAAGAAAGTTAAATGAAAACCCTTATGTAGATGCACATCATACTTTAAACGAATTGGGACGATCAACTCTGAATAAAAATGAACAAACACACCTTCATCTCTCCATAATAAAGTTCCAATAAACTTAAACAAAGGCAACATTATGACATTGGGGCAGAATGGCTAACAAGTCATTAGCAGATTGTCGCGAGTGGTACATTATAACATTTGTACACGAGTCTTACCCTTTATTTCATACTCATCTTGTACATAACATATATACACACATACATAAATTGAAGCACATTAAATTCAAGTCTTTGCATATTCACAAATAATCTTACATCCAAACATGCATCTTCACATCCTAACAAAATAAATAATTGGCCTAGGCATTGTGGGGCCATCCCATTATCAAGTAAGTTTATCAACATGTTCAGTCTTAGATGCTAAGTTGACGTTAAGCCTTATTACAACATATTCTCAAACTGCTTCACAAAAATGATGGTCCACCTTCAGCATATTCTCCAACTCCTTCACCAAATAGATGGTCCACCTTCAACAGATCCTCGAACTACTTGAGCAAATGGATACTCCACCTTCAATGAATTCTCGAACTACTTCACCAAATCGATGGTTCACCATGAGCGGATTCTAGAACTACTTCAACAAATTGATGTCCATGTTTAGCATATTCTCAAACTGCTTCACCAAATCGATCGCCCACCATGAGTATATTATCGAACTAATTCATCAAATTGATTATCCACTTTCAGAAAATTCACGAACTACTTCACCAAATTGATGTTCCACCTTCAACGGATTCTCGAACTACTTCAACAAATTGACGGTCCACATAGCAGATTCTCAAAATACTTCACCAAATCGATGGTTCACCTTCATCATATTCTCAAACAGGTTCACCAAAATGATGGTCGACCTTCAGCAAATTCTCGAACTGCTTCACCAAATCTATGACGCACCTTTAGTATATTCCTGAAATGTTTCACCAAATTGATGGTCCATCTTCAGAAGATGCTCGAACTGCTTCACCAAACTGATGGTCTACCTATAGTATATCCTCGATTTGCTTCACCAAATTTGTAACGACCCGATTTTATAACCCAAATTTTTTTTAAACTTTATTAAATGTAAATATTAGTTAAGTTTCCCAATTCAAAATGCGGAAATAATCAATAATACCTTTTCATCAAAAACATTGCATCACATTCTATTTTAATCCATAATTCATACAATTATCCTTTGTTTCAATTACAACACTGATAAAGGTAATCATGCTAATTCTTATTACATCTTTTGAAAGAGATCATTTATACAACATAGTTACTTCAACATATTCCTCATATTACATACATTATACAAATACAATTTTGGAATACAAAAATGACTACTCCAGTCTATACTCCCATCGGCAAACATCCACGACGCAACACTAACATCCTGAACTCATATATAACACATAGACAAGGAAAAGCAGAGGGAGTAAGAACCAACTACGGCGACCGTAGCGTGGAATTACATGGAGTAATATCATTAAAGTATAAAAACCAATACAATCATCTAAAATCAATCATAGTAAATCTATACCATTTATATACCAGTCAATACCTAAACCACATAATGTTCACATATTCAATCGGTATAATCATCACGTTTCACTTAGATAATTCAACGCTTCCAAAACAATACAATACTCCTACGACAACCCAATATCACAAAGGGCCAATCAAATCAATACCACCAAGGCAAGTCACATCCATACCACGAAGGGCAGGTCTAACTCCATACCACGAAGGGCAGGTCACAATTCCATACACGAAGGGCAGGTCTAAATTGCATACCACGAAGGGCAGGTCTAAATTCCATACCACAAAGGCAAGTCAAAATCCATACCACGAAGGCATGTCAAAATCCATACCACGAAGGCATGTCAAAATCCATACCACGAAGGCAGGTCAAAATCCATATCACGAAGGCAGGTCAAAATCCATACCACGAAGGCATGTCAAAATCCATACCACGAAGGCAGGTCAAAATCCATACCACGAAGGCAGGTCAAAATCCATACCACGAAGGCAGGTCAAAATCCATACCACAACATCAATCACAATATAATATTTCCACTGCAGTATTCTAACATTGCAACTTCCACAAAACACAAGACACCACATCAATGTCATAAACACAATGTATCTCATATCCTACCACAACAAAACCACTCACAACATCATCATCACATAATATAATTATGTCCATTTATCACCAACAAGCGGTTCATCACAAAATCATTATTACAAATAAACCCACATATGTTTATAGCAAATAAGCGACTCACAACTTAATCATTTTCATAGACATACCCGTCTCCACATTTAACAAATCAACAACTCATCACACAATCATTGATACAAACACACCCATATATGTTTATAGCAAATCAACCATCCATAACACAACATTATCATAAATAAACCACACACAACATATTCTTCATCATATAACACATTAACGTTAGAACCATCTTCTCACATGGGCAATAAACACCCAAAAGAGTTTCTATCCGTTAATATGCTCCGATTCTTGAGGGAAATCGGAGAATGATGACTCTAATGAATTACTCTAAGACCACAATGGTCTTCTCCCTCACCTTAGGTTGCGTAAGCTCCGTTTCTCCGCAAAAGAGCTCCATCTCCCTCCATCTCCTTCAACCTCCATTGTTGTTTTTTCATCTCCAAAGCACTCCAATGTTCCATTAAGAAGCAAGAGGAAGAGGTTTTGATGTGTTTTTGAGGTTTAGTGGAGGGAAGGGTCGAAATCCATGAGGAGTCGCCGCTGGGAGTGAAAGGGGAGAAAAGAAAATGAAGATTAGGGTTTCTAGATCCCCTTTTTCACTTTTATAGCTCAGACGCTCGTGTAATCGATTACCATATGGTGTAATCGATTACAATGTGAAAAATGCACATATCTGATGCTTTTAATTATGATGTAATCGATTACGAGTATAGTGTAATCGATTACATCATGTAAAATACACAGGTCTGATTAGTTTATCAGCATGTAATCGATTACCAGGACTGTGTAATCGATTACACTGCCCAAAATTGCCAAGTATAGCCCAGGATTTCACCCTCCCAGGTGATCCTTTCTCGCTCAGGCGAGAATCTCTCGCTCAAGCGAGACTTCCAGAACTGATACTATAATTTTAAAGACTCAAAATTAGGATGTTACAAAATTAATAGTCAACTTTCATCAGATCCTCGAACTACTTCACACCCTGACTCTAATTTTGAAATGATATCATTAACCTCCCAGGCTTTGTATAGTCTTCTTGGTTTCTTATCCGTCTTCTCCTATGAATGTATTCTTGCTTTGTAAGGAAGGAAAATCAAATTTAAGGTGTCCAGGTTTCCTGCATTCAAAACATGTGAAGTCTTGCCTCAATGTTGATGCTTTATTATTCTTCACGAACATTTTAATTGGGCAATACTTCATGGTCGTGCTTTACAAGAAAGGTTCGTTCATGTTTTCAATGTTGTCTTCATATGTATCTTCATATTGTGTAGTTTCACATGAATCCACTCCGATCTACACAGAAATAGTTTTTGCCTTCATCTCAAGTTCTTCGTGCTGCTCCAATTGGCTTAGTTTTGATTCATGTTTCTAAAATTTTCTAAATTTTGCAGCCAAAGATATTTTCGATAGAATTTCCTATTCAGAAATAATTGCCACTTTTGGTTGCCACACGGTTAGTGATATAAGAATTTAAGTTTCAAATCACTATTTAAAAGTAATTTTTCAAAGCCTATCAAATGGTCTGTTAACTATGTGAATTCTTCTGTCAGTTTAGGACTTTTTGTCCTGATTTCGTCCCAAACATTTTATACTCTTGTAAAAGAGTATTTAGTCAAGATCTTTTAACTTCTTTTATTATCTCATGAGGTGTCTCTAAAGTGTCAAACATTTATTTGTTTGACTTGCAATTTGAGACTCTAAATAACTCATCTACTCATAATGCATACATTAATATGTTTTTGACCTTAAGGTCATACTCAAATTGTTTCTTATCATCATCGTTCTTTACTCCTTTAGGCTTAGGTTGTTTGGCCCCATCAACAACTATAATGGGGATAAATGACACTTATTCTATACCATTCTAGATGTCTAAGTCTCATGATTCGATGAATAATTTTCCAAAAGTCATAATACTCTCCAACTAAACTTGGAGGTCAATTAATGTTAGAACCTTCACCAGAAAGGGTTTGGATGAGGTCATGTATTTTTAACTATAATAGGAGAAATAGTTGCCCAACCGTTGCTTTGTGGAAATTATGAACACAAGGTAGCAACCTAGGAGGGGTGAATTAGGTTTGCAACAAAAAAAATGTTCTTTTAATAACTATAAATTGGATTTTCAACAAAAGCAAATTATAATGAACAAAAAGTTGCATAAATGTAAAGAGAGAAAGTTAGAGAGATTCATACAAATATCTATAATGGTTCACCTTCTTCATTATATAACTTGAGTTTCCGTTATAGTCTCACACTAAGACTCTCATCTAGAACACTCAAATCCTATTAAGATAGGACACCACTTTTTTACATAAACACTCACCAAGCCTGATGTGAACCCAAGTGAGCCCAAACTGGACAATGATAATTTAAGGGGCATAGGTGGACCCATGACAAGGGCAAGGGCCAAACGAGTACAAGAGGCACTAGGACTACGCATGGAAGGCATCAGAGAGAATGTTCCACGTTCAAATCAAGGGAGTCCTCACTTCATTCATTATGTGACTTTGCATATTGGCCGAAATGGGGAAAATAATTCCCAAACATCTTAATTGGGCCAAGGCTGTGTCCAAGGCATGGCTAGGACATCTTTAATGTGTCCTAATTGTTTTTACTAGTTCTAAACTACTTTTGTTTATTTGAATTCAGAATAAAGGTTGCCTTAACTCGTGGGGACCATAGCATTAACTTCATTCACATCATTAAAAGCTGGAGAGAGGATGTACTTATTGCACCAGATTGGGAACTCAAACATGGTAAATGAGGGTGTGATTTTCGTGCACTCACTTAATGTATCCAAATGGGAAACTCCATATTGATAAATGAAGAGGATGATTTTTGTGCAAAGCCTCCACCCATTTAATACAACCAAATGGGGAACTCAATCATGATAAATGTGGGTGTGAGTTTCGTGCAATGCATCCAACCAAGACCTATGCACAATTCAAAGTCCAAAATTGCTTCCTTAAACTTGTGGGGACCAAGGCATTAAAGGATGGCCGGATTTCTCTTTCAATTGGCTGGACCACTTCATGGAAATTCAAAGAGTCTTGCATTTTGTAATTTAATTACTTAGGAATTCCCATGTAGGACATTTACTTGCATTATTTTCGTGTTGAACATGGCTGGAAGGGTGCAATGTAACCAGCCATGTATTAGGATTAATCTAGACCAAATTAAGTCTTGATTCATGGTAGAGTCACGTGGGAACCATCATGGTTTGCCTATAAGTGTACTTCTAATTTGCTGAATGAAATCAAGTTTTGTTGGATTTAAAAATTAAGGAGTATTTCCTTGTGTGAGAGCTTTGTCTTCTCCAAACTTCTTGGCTGAACCAAGATTAAAAGTTCTTATCAAGAACCAAGTTCTTGTGGCGAACATCACCCGACTTATCAACACTCAAGTGTTGTGGCGCCTACCACCCCATATCTTACCCATCTTCTTTTATCTTACAATATCATTCCGCTGCCAAAATTCGTCCACAAAATAGCCCATAAAAATGTGGGCAGTGCAACACCAATCAAGATAGATCAATACCAAGAACTTCCTAAAGAGGTTCACATCAAGTGGCATCAGAGCTAAGGCTCTTGCTTGGTGTTTAAAAGTGTTCTTGTTGGCTGTGTTCTTCCATTTCTTTCTTCTTACAAAAAAAAGGGTGTCAAAGTGTCAAAGTCCAAAACAAAAAAAAAATCAAAAGTGTCAAAGAGTCGAAATTCCTATAAATTCGTGTTAAAATATTTCTTGGTAAGTTTGGGTTTTTCTTTCACAAATTCTTGGTTCTACCCTTGGTTCATTCAAGAGGGCCGTGGAGGAGAGTGAGTGTTGAGAGATACATTTTCCACAAAATATTGAGTGTTCAAGTGAGTATTGAGTGAAACATTTTCCACCAAAAAATTGAGTGAAACACAGAGAGTTGAGTGAATATGTCTAATGAGAGTGAGAGTCCACCATTGTCCCCAAGGACAGCAACACTTCATGAAATGATGACAACACAATTCCAAACCTTAAGAAGGGAGATGGAGCAAATGAGAGTGGAGTATGATAGGAGGCTGCGTTATCGTGCAAATGATTACTCAAGTGATGAGGAAGAAGGAGGAAGGAGGAGAGCAAGGAGAGAAGCACGTAGGGAAAGGAGACATGAGGAGGATAGACTTGAAGGGGTCAAGATAAAGGTTCCAACCTTTATCGGGAAAAACGATCCGGAAGCATACTTGGAATGGGAGCTCAAAATGGAGCAAGTCTTTGAGTGCAACTCATACCAAGAAAATAAGAAGGTTAAGGTGGCTGCACTTGAATTCAAGGAATATGCCTTGATTTGGTGGGATCAACTTAACAAGGAGAGAAGGAGAGTAGGAGCCGAACCTATTGATTCATGGCTTGAGATGAAGTTGATCATGAGAAGGAGGTTTGTCCCTAGTTCTTACCAAAGGGATATTCATAACAAACTCCAAAGACTCACTCAAGGGTCTAAGAGTGTTGATGAATACTTTAAGGAAATGGAATTAGCTTTGCTAAGGTCCAATTTCGAGGAGGATAGGGAGGCTACTATGGCTAGGTTTTTACATGGACTAAACCAAGATATCCAAGATGTTGTTGAATTGCAATATTATGTTGAATTGGATGATTTGGTTCAACAAGCCATGAAAGTGGAACAACAATTGAGGAGGAAGAAGTCAAAATTTTCCTCAAGTTCTAGTTCCAAATTTCAAGCTTCAAAGTGGATGGACAATTCCAAGAGGGAGGGAGGACCATTCAAAAATGGTACACCTAGTACCAAGGAGGCCGTGGCCACAAGCCAAGGCAAGCAAAAAATGGAGTCCAACCAAAGGAGTCGAGATGTTAAATGTTTCAAGTGCTTAGGCCTTGGACACATAGCTTCTCAATGTCCAACTAGAAGAACCATGATTTTGAAGAATGGAGAAGTGGAATCTCAATCTGAGGCTTCTAGTGATGAAGAGGATAATAATGGAGAGGAGGAGGATATCATTCCTGAAGGAGATCTGTTCATGGTGAGGAGGCTCTTAGGAAGCCAAATCAAAGAGCATGATATTAGTCAAAGGGAAAACATCTTTCACACAAGATGTTTCGTGGATGGTAAGCTATGTTCTTTAATAATTGATAGTGGAAGTTGTGCTAATGTGGTTAGTGCAAGATTGGTGTCAAAACTTAATCTTGTGACTAAGTCACATCCCACTCCTTACCGATTACAATGGTTAAGTGAGGTAGGGGAAATGATTGTTAACAAGCAAGTTGAAATTCCATTTTCAATTGGAAAGTATAAGGATTCTGTTTTATGTGATGTTGTTGACATGGAGGCTAGCCATTTACTCTTGGGCCGTCCATGGCAATATGATAAGGGAACCACCCATGATGGGCGCTCCAATAAGTTCTTTTTTCAGCACCAAAACCGCAAGGTTGTGCTATCTCCATTGTCACCTAGACAAATTGGTGAGGATCAAAAGAAATTGAGAGAAAAGATTGAAATGGAGAGAAAAGAAAGGGAGAGTGAAAAATTGTGTGAAAATCTGAGTGAAAAGAAAGTGAAAATGAGTGGAAAAAAGGATACACACAAAGACAAAAAGAGTGAGTTTGTAAAAAGAGAGGGGTACATGGCAACCAAGGGGGAGATAAAACATGCTTTGATTTCAAAACAACCTTTGTACCTACTTTTTAGTATGGAGTTTTGTCTAACTACTAACCCTTCTAAGGAAGGAGAATTGCCTATGTTTGTTGAGAATTTATTGCAGGAATTTGGTGATGTGTTCCCTAGGGAGGTACCTCACGGTTTACCACCTATAAGGGGCATTGAGCATCAAATTGATCTAATACCCGGTGCATCTCTACCTAATAGGCCAGCCTATAGGTGCAACCCCACTGAAACAAAGGAGATTCAAAACCAAATTGAAGAATTGATGCAAAAAGGATGGGTTCAAGAGAGCCTAAGCCCTTGTGCTGTTCCAATCATCTTGGTGCCCAAAAAGGATGGCACATGGAGGATGTGTACTGATTGTAGAGCAGTGAACAACATAACAATGAAGTATAGGCATCCAATCCCAAGGTTGGATGACATGTTGGACGAATTATATGGTGCCACCATCTTTTCAAAAATTGACTTAAAAAGTGGTTACCATCAAATTCGGATCCGAGAAGGTGATGAATGGAAAACTGCCTTTAAGACCACATATGGTTTATATGAATGGCTTGTCATGCCATTTGGGCTAACTAATGGCCCAAGTACTTTTATGCATCTAATGAATCATGTCTTGAGGGAATTTTTGGGTAAATTTGTTGTTGTCTACTTTGATGATATTTTGATTTACTCTAAAACCTTAGATGAGCATCATGAACATCTAAGAGCTGTTTTGCTTGTTTTGAGAAAAGAAAAGTTATATGCTAATGTTGAAAAATGCACTTTTTGTGTTGATCATGTGATTTTTCTTGGATTCATGATAAATGCCAATGGGGTTCATGTGGACCAAGAAAAGATAAAGGCCATCCAAGATTGGCCTACTCCTAAAACCGTGACCGAGGTAAGGAGTTTCCATGGATTAGCAAGCTTCTATAGGAGGTTCGTTAAGGATTTTAGTACCTTGGCATCACCCCTTAATGAGCTTGTAAAGAAAAATGTTGTCTTTCGTTGGGGTGAGAGACAAGAAGAGGCCTTTAACAAGCTTAAGGCCAAACTTACTAGTGCACCTGTTTTATTGCTTCCAAATTTTGCTAAATCATTGGAATTAGAGTGTGATGCTTCTAACATTGGCATTGGAGCTATTTTGATGCAGGATGGACATCCGATTTCTTATTTTAGTGAGAAGTTAAGTGGAGCAACCCTTAATTATTCTACTTATGATAAGGAATTGTATTCCTTGGTAAGGGCACTACAAACTTGGCAACACCACCTTTTATCAAAGGAATTCGTGATTCATAGTGATCATGAGTCCCTTAAATATCTTAAGGGCCAAGGTAAGTTGAACAAAATGCATGCAAGATGGTTTGAGTTCTTGGAACAATTCCCATATGTGGTAAAGCATAATAAAGGCAAGGCCAATGTGGTGGCTGATGCTCTTTCAAGGAGGCACACATTGCTCTCCACTTTGGAAACTAAATTGTTTGGATTGGAATGCATCAAGGAACAATACGAGCATGACAAAGATTTTTCACAAGTCTATGTTGCTTGTATGCATTCGGCCTATAATGGGTATTTTAGGCACAATGACTTTTTATTCAAAGAAAAACAATTGTGTGTGCCTAAAAGCTCCATTAGGGAAGTATTGGTGAAGGAATCCCATGAGGGGGGTCTAATGGGGCACATCGGTGTTCAAAAGACTTTAGACATGTTGAAAGAACATTTTTATTGGCCACGTATGAAACAAGACGTGCAAAACTTTTGTGAAAGGTGTATAACATGTAAAAAGTCCAAATCAAGGGTCATGCCATATGGCCTATACACCCCATTAACTGTTCCAGATTCACCTTGGATGGATATATCCATGGATTTTGTTTTAGGACTGCCTAGAACAAAGAAAGGCAATGATTCAATTTATGTGGTTGTTGATCGATTTTCTAAAATGGCACACTTTATCCCATGCAAGAAAGTTGATGATGCTAACCATATTGCTGATTTGTTTTACAAGGAAGTGGTAAGGCTCCATGGAGTACCCCAAAGTATAGTGTGTGATAGGGACACCAAGTTCCTTAGTCACTTTTGGAGGACCCTATGGGGAAAGCTTGGCACTAAGCTTCTCTATTCAACCACTTGCCATCCTCAAACGGATGGGCAAACTGAGGTTGTCAATAGGACTCTTTCCACCCTCCTAAGGGGCGTGATAAAAAAGAATATTCAGTCATGGGAGGAATGTTTACCCCATGTTGAGTTTGCCTACAATAGAGCAACTCATAGCACTACTGATTTTTCTCCTTTTGAAGTTGTATATGGGTTTAACCCATTAACACCTCTTGATTTGTTAACAATTCCTAATGATTCTATTTTGAAGCATAGGGATGGATGGGCTAAAGCAGAGTATGTCCAAAAATTGCATGAGCAAGTCAAGGCTCAAATTGAGAAAAGGAATGCAAGCTATGCAAAACAAGTTAACAAGGGGCGGAAACAAGTGATATTTGAGCCCGGAGATTGGGTTTGGGTACATATGAGGAAGGAAAGGTTTCCTGAACAAAGGAAATCCAAACTCCTTCCTAGAGGAGATGGTCCATTTCGTGTTTTGAACAAAGTGAATGATAATGCCTACAAACTTGAACTTCCAAGTGAGTATGGTAACATAAGTGCCACCTTCAATGTTTCTGATTTAACAACTTTTGATGCAGGTGATGGCGAACTTATTTCGAGGTCGAAATCCTTTCAAGAAGGAGGGGATGATGTGAACCCAAGTGAGCCCAAACTGGATAATGATAATTTAAGGGGCATAGGTGGACCCATGACAAGGGCAAGGGCCAAACGAGTACAAGAGGCACTAGGACTACTCATGGAAGGCATCAGAGAGAATATTCCACGTTCAAATCAAGGGAGTCCTCACTTCATTCATTATGTGACTTTGCATATTGGCCGAAATGGGGAAAATAATTCCCAAACATCTTAATTGGGCCAAGGCCGTGTCCAAGGCATGGCTAGGACATCTTTAATGTGTCCTAATTGTTTTTACTAGTTCTAAACTACTTTTGTTTATTTGAATTCAGAATAAAGGTTGCCTTAACTCGTGGGGACCATAGCATTAACTTCATTCACATCATTAAAAGCTGGAGAGAGGATGTACTTATTGCACCAGATTGGGAACTCAAACATGGTAAATGAGGGTGTGATTTTCGTGCACTCACTTAATGTATCCAAATGGGAAACTCCATATTGATAAATGAAGAGGATGATTTTTGTGCAAAGCCTCCACCCATTTAATACAACCAAATGGGGAACTCAATCATGATAAATGTGGGTGTGAGTTTCGTGCAATGCATCCAGCCAAGACCTATGCACAATTCAAAGTCCAAAATTGCTTCCTTAAACTTGTGGGGACCAAGGCATTAAAGGATGGCCGGATTTCTCTTTCAATTGGCTGGACCACTTCATGGAAATTCAAAGAGTCTTGCATTTTGTAATTTAATTACTTAGGAATTCCCATGTAGGACATTTACTTGCATTATTTTCGTGTTGAACATGGCTGGAAGGGTGCAATGTAACCAGCCATGTATTAGGATTAATCTAGACCAAATTAAGTCTTGATTCATGGTAGAGTTACGTGGGAACCATCATGGTTTGCCTATAAGTGTACTTCTAATTTGCTGAATGAAATCAAGTTTTGTTGGATTTAAAAATTAAGGAGTATTTCCTTGTGTGAGAGCTTTGTCTTCTCCAAACTTCTTGGCTGAACCAAGATTAAAAGTTCTTATCAAGAACCAAGTTCTTGTGGCGAACATCACCCGACTTATCAACACTCAAGTGTTGTGGCGCCTACCACCCCATATCTTACCCATCTTCTTTTATCTTACAATATCATTCCGCTGCCAAAATTCGTCCACAAAATAGCCCATAAAAACGTGGGCAAAGTGCAACACCAATCAAGATAGATCAATACCAAGAACTTCCTAAAGAGGTTCACATCAAAGCCCTATGGTGATCTTTGGTTTCAAGAAATATGAGAAAAAATTTCAGAAGGTTTAGGATTACTACACCCAATCTAATTGATGCACAAATACTTTAGAAGAATACATTAACTCAATATCACACTTAACTCTTAGTTTCTCAGAAACATTGAAAGTGTATAAAATTTCTCAAGACCTTTTTTAATAAATTTCAAAAAATTGATACCAAAGGTTTGTAAAATTGTTTTGTGAAAGTGTTGTACATTTTAATAATTTTAGGATGATATTTAGAGTTTAGAAGGGTTCCAAGTTTCATACCATGAGGTACAAGACGTTTGGGAAGGTACTAGTTCGTTTGGTTATGTGTCGGTTGACTTTCAAATTTAAAACAACACCTCCAGTACATAGTAAGATGTAATCGATTACCGAATCGGGTAATTGGTTATTGACCTTTCTTCTCAGTTTGATTATTTGTTACTCTATTTCAAGTAACATGTTACTATGTTTCTAGTGACCTGTTACTTGGTTCCATAAAAACTCATTTTTAAAACCTTGTAACTCTTTTCATCTTTTTAAAACTTTGTAAAACATTTTTCAAGGGCCCAATAATTTTTTTTAACAAAAATGTTTATTTGATAATATCATAAAAACTGAAAATATATAATAAAAACAAATCAATGTGATTCAAATGAGTTTTAAAAACAAATCGATGTGATAAAGATCTTGAATTTTTTTACGAAGTTTTAAAATGTTGAAAAAGAGTTACAAGGTTCTAAAAAGAAGTTTTTAAAAACCAAGTAATAGTTTACTTGAAATAGAGAAGCACGTCGCTTGAAACAGAGTAAAGATTACTTGAAATAGGGTAACATGTTACTTGAAATAGAGCAAGACGTTACTCGACACAAAAAAGAGCCACTAACTAATTACTATATAAAGTAATCGATTACAGTATTGAACAATGAAGTCATTTAACCAATTAACACGACACAATAACCAATTACTGTGTGTTGGAGGTGTTATTTAAAACTATAAATTGGATTTTCAACAAAAAAAATGTTCTTTTAATAACTATAAATTGGATTTTCAACAAAAGCAAATTATAATGAACAAAAAGTTGCATAAATGTAAAGAGAGAAGGTTAGAGAGATTCATACTGATATCTATCATGGTTCACCTTCTTCATTATATAACTTGAGTTTCCATTATAAGTCTCACACTAAGACTCTCATCTAAAACACTCAAATCTTATTAAGATAGGACACCGTTTTTTTTTACATAAACACTCACCAAACCATATGGTGATCTTTGGTTTCAAGAAGTATGAGAAAACTTTTCAGAAGGTTTAGGATTACTACACCCAATCTAATTGATGTACGAATCCTTTAGAAAAACACTTTAACTCAATATCACACTTAGCTCTTAGTTTCTCAGAAACATTGAAAGTGTATAAAATTTCTCAAGACCTTTTCTAATAAATTTCAAAAAAATTGATACCAAAGGTTTGTAAAATTGTTCTGTGAAAGTGTTGTACATTTTAATAATTTTAGGATGATATTTAGAGTTTAGAAGGGTTCCAAGTTCCATACTAGGAGGTACAAGACGTTTGGGAATGTACTAGTTCGTTTGGTTATGTGTCGGTTGACTTTCAAATTTAAAACAACACCTCCATTACATAGTAAAATGTAACCGATTACCGAACTGGATAATTGGTTATTGACCTTTCTTCTCAGTTTGATTATGTATTACCCTATTTCAAGTAACATGTTACTCTGTTTCTAGTGACTTGTTATTTGGTTCCATAAAAACTCATTTTCAGAACTTTGTAACTCTTTTCATCTTTTTAAAACTTCGTAAAACATTTTTCAAGAGCCCAAACAATTTTTGTAATGAAAATATTTATTTGATAATATCATAAAAACTGAAAATATATAATAAAAACAAATCAATGTGATTCAAATGAGTTTTAAAAACAAATCCATGTGATAAAGATCTTGAATTTTTTTTACTAAGTTTTAAAATGTTGAAAAAGAGTTACAAGGTTCTAAAAAGAAGTTTTTAAAAAACCAAGTAATAAGTTAACATGTTATTTGAAAAAGAGCAAGACATTACTTGACAGAGAAAAGAGCCACTAACTAATTACTATATAAGGTAATCAATTACAGTATTGAACAATGAAGTCATTTAACCAATTAACACGACACAATAACCGATTACTGTGTATTGGAGGTGTTACTTAGATAATACCCAATAACACGACACAATTGCCGGTCCCGACTAAAAAGTTCGGATTCACTAAAAAGTACCTAATATAATACCCAAACCCTATAAATTTCCGGGTTTTGGTGGGCCAACCCAACAAGGCCCTTCCCATTTCGACACATATACCTGAACGCGATATTTGTTAGGAGAGATAATCACACACTTCAAAATTAATTTCTGATCATTGGAAATACCCTAGCTTAAAAGGCAAGAAAAAAACTAAAAAAAAGTCTCCCACTTTCTCTTTCTCTAGATGCCCTTATTTAGTAACCTACAGTATCCTACACAAGCATAATTATAATAACTCCACTAAAGAAAATGAGATGTGATAATTCCTGACCCACTAGTCAAACGGTCACAACTGTTTATTCAAAGTATGGACATAACATAACCTCTACCATGATCCCTTATAACAAAAGTTGGTAACTATGATCCAATTGCATCAAAGTATGCATGGCTATATGTAGAAATTAGAATATTATGATAGCTATATATGAAAATGGCCCGGCATAGTTTCACGCGAGTCTCCTAAGATTACGGTGGTTTGGACTTTGAATTAGATAAAAAAAGGAAGAGGGGCCATTTAAAGTTAGAGCACAAGATTCAAAACATTTATACTACAGTGTGAATTTTCAGAGGCACTAAGTGGGTTTAGAAGCTTTTATATAAGCTGCCTTTTTTTCACTCTTATGGGGTTTAGAAGCTTTTATGTAAGCTGCCTTTACACTCTTATGGGGTTTGTTACATGGAAATGGATATGGTTGAAATAATCATATAGTTTTTTAATTTGGTTTTTAAAGTAATGTCGGAACAGAAATCGTGTTAATTTAAAAGGTAAGCTTACTTTTATTTAATACATATTTCTCAAATTCTAATTGGTGGTATTTGGTTAGGTATAGGGGATAGTATAGAAGATCTAAATTCATAAACATAAATACCTATATTGATCCCTTAAATTTTTTGCATGTACCAACTTTATCTTTGGAAAATTGAAAAACCCAAAATAATCTCAAAATATCAAATGTTACTCAAATTAGTTTTTTTAGCATTTTTTATGACCCTTGAGAGAAACTATTTTAATCCATATTCATAGTCTTTAAGTACTAGTTTGAATTTGTTACCTTTTCAAATATTAAATTAGTACTAGTTTGTATTGTGGGGCGGAGTGGTTTGCAGTCTAAGAGAAGGTCTATCATCATTGCAGATGGAATGGCCTTGTCCTTTTTCAACCTATCAGACTCATATTGTTGTGTATTTAGACTATTTGTGTCATTTGGCTTTGCCTTTTGTGTGAAGGAAGGCAAAGCAGGTTCTAACTTAGTCATATCATGTCGGTGTGTCTTTTTCCTTAGCAAGGTCGGTCTTTCGGGTACGATTAACAGTCATGTAGATTGGATCTTGGCCATCCAATATTTTGCCTTTCCGAGTGGCTAGTTGATGTTGACCAGTCTTGGCACTGGGTTGGAACAGATATCACCGGTCTGGTTGCATGGCCATAGTAAGGCACGCTAGTATACTAGACAGGTTATTCTATTTAGATTATCCAAATTTGGGTAAATTGTTGTGATGACTTGCCTTCCTTGGTGTGAGTACCCAATTTTGTCCGGCCCAAAACACATTCTAAAATAAATAAACAAAAATATCAATGTATTTCTACCCCAATTACACAAGTTTAAAAAATTGCATTTATCACAACTTTTGATATATACTAGAATTAAAATTTTGAACTAATTGCATAACATTTCATAATAAATTCGCATTTCTAGCATACAACAGCAAAACAATAAATACATTCGAAATTTTAGCATACAACAATTAAACTTATGCATCCGATCTTAAAAGAGGGTGAAGGTTTCAATCACTAAAAAAAAGGAAAAAATATATTCCCCCTTTACTTCCTCCAACGTCTTAAGGAGAGAATCATCTCATTATTATGCATATGCACTCCTTTTCTTGCTTTAAATGTGGACTGCATTCCTTTTGCTGGAAGGGAAAGTAAATCAAATCAGTAATAAAACAATAAAGGCAATCAAGCAGAATTACAAAAAAGGCAGCACTCAATAAATTTACTTAATACAGTAAATCAACAATCACTAATTAACATAATTCGAAGAGATTTCACTAAGGTTATGTAGATTAAGGATCATTATAGGTTCAGAATAATTAAGCAGCAATAATGGGCAACATTAATGCAATAATCAACATTAATAGACACTAATCAACATACCATAAAAGGGACGAGCTCAATAAGGAAATTAGAGTGAAAAATAGAAATAAAATCATAGCATAAAGGAGAGCATTAATGTATTGATTGGTAATTAAAAAGGGAATTACAAATATGGAAAGAAATCCTAAGCATTATGAAAAGGAGGAGAAAATTGAAAATGACAACATTATAACCTATATCTATAGAGAGTAATAGTGACTTAAAAAAACACACAACAACCAACCAAAGAGAACACGAGAAAGATATACTGAAAAAGAGAGAAAGAGGCACAAAATTCTTTTTCTCTATTTTTTGTAAGCATTTGTTCCTTCAAAAGGTAAGAACAATTGAGGAACAACATAAATGGGTATTGGAAGCTAAAAAAGGGATAAGCTTGAAAGGTTAGTACACAGTGTCATATTATGTAGGATCATATGCTGCATATTCTGCTAAAAACTCAAATAATTGATAAACATCTAGTAAAAATTGCATTTGTGTGTATTACATCATATTCTATGATAAGCACATGAAATCTTATGATATGTCTTCTTCATAGTCTTTAAGTACTAGTTTGAATTTGTTACTTTTTCGAAGATTAAATTAGTACTAGTTTGTATTGTGGGGCGGAGTGGTTTGCAGTCTAAGAGAAGGTCTATCATCATTGCAGATGGAATGGCCTTGTCCTTTTTCAACCTATCAGTTTAGCATCATGTGTTACCTTATATGATACATTTGTCGGAGTTGAAAACTATCGTGAAGCCTTTGTCACATAATTGACTGATGCTTAGAAGGTTGTGTGTGACAGCCTAAATTTAAAGTCATTAAATTATAGTATCAGCCCTGGGAATCTCGCTTGAGCGAGAAAGGTGTCGTCTGGGCAAGAGTGGCGCACCTGGGTGAGTGAAATACTGGGCTACACTGGAGGATTCTCGCTTGAGCGAGAGGATCCTCGCTTGAGTGAGAGTGTTCTCGTCTGATTGAGAGTTGCCTCGCCTAGGCGAGAAATGGCACTCTGAAGCTGTAGAGGCTGTGAGATTCTCGCTTGAGCGAGGGGATCCTCGCTTGAGCGAGAGGGTCAGATCTGAATTTTTAAAATGGGCGGGATTTTCTCGCTTGAGCGAGAATGGGCTCGCTTGAGCGAGAACCCGACGCTGTTACATTAAATAGGGAACCCCAAACACATTTTTGGGGGAAAACCTAAAGAGAAGTGAGAGAAGATAGCATTTTCAAGAGAAAGGAGTCTTGTGAATCATGAAGGAGCATGAGAAGAGGTAAAACTCTTGATTCTAACTCTTTTCTTCTTTTTGAAACTTGTTTTGGGTATGTTGGATCTCTTCTCAAAATGTGAGAAACCATGGAAACTCATCCTTTTGAGTTATGGTTCGTTTTATGTTGTTTTTCTCTTATAAACTCTTGGTTTAGAGTAGGTATTTCAAGAATGGAAAGGGTTTGTGGGTTGATTAATGAAAACCCCAAAACCCTAAAGTGAAAATGTGGTTAAAGAGGAAAATGGGTAAAATGTTAGGTGTAGAAGATGAGTATGCACTCTAATGTTGAAATATGAGATGAATATGTATGTTTTAGATGTTGGTAAACTTATAATGAAAGTAGTTTAGAAACAATGAAAATGTGTTAACTCTCTTGTATGGTTAAAGATGCAATATGAGTTGTTTATGTGTTATTTGGAATAAATGACTAACATTGTGTTATATGGTGGGAATGAGGAAAAATCCTAAAGTTGGAGGCGGTGTCGATGGAACTTACAAAGTTACCAAGAACCAAACCCAACACTCACGAACGTAAGGAAAAGTCTTTAACTTGCGCATTGTAATGGAAAATGTGTGGATTTTCTGGTTGTGGATAATGATCAAGTTGTGAATCGCTTATTTATTATGAACATATATGGGTATATCTGTAATAATGATTGTGTGGATTTACTGTTTATGAATTGATGGTGTATCAATGAAAAGAAAACTCGTTTTTAGCCGACCACAGATGATTAGCGACTTTGGCTCAAGTGATGTAGCAAACTTTAGCTCAAGTGATGTAGAAAACTTTGGCTCAAATAATGTAGAAAACTTTGGCTCAAGTAATGTAGCAAGGTTTGGCTCAAGCGATGTAGCAAGCTTTGGCTCAAGCGATGTAGCAAGCTTTGGCTCAAGCGATGTAGCAAGCTTTGGCTCAAGTGATGTAGCAAGCTTTGGCTCAAGCGATGTAGCAAGCTTTGGCTCAAGCGATGTAGCAAGCTTTGGCTCAAGCGATGTAGCACGCTTTGGCTCAAGCGATGTAGCGAACTTTGGCTCAAGTTATGTAGCATGATTTTCAAAAAGTGTGAACGAATAAAATGGTTTTAAGTATACTTAACTCTAAATTGTTTACCTAACCTTATTAAAATGTGGATTAATGTAAATTGGCATTTATTGAGTTAACGACTTACTCCTTTGTGTTTTCTGTGAATTGTCAATGTTAATCCCATTGTAGGTAGGTGGAAGATTTAAGGATGTCTTGATTAGGAGCTTAGAGGCTTTTAGTTTTCGAAGTCCTTATCTTCATTATTTTGTAATCAAACTAATTATGTTTTGAACTGAATACTTGTAATCATGTGCACGATATTTGTACATGTTGGTAGTCATGAACAATTTGTAACTCTAGATATTTGTAGCTATGAGTATTTTGGAATCTCATAGCTAGTTGTATGCGGTAGTTACTGGGATGCATTAATATGAATTATGTTTTTCTGTTAAACAAATGTGTACGTTGATATTGATTTATGAATTGAGGGTGAAGAGGAAAGTGAGATTTAAAATGAGGTTGTTGAATTTGCAATCATAAGTTATAGGAAAATGCATGAAAAATGAATAAAATAAGGAAAAAATTTCAAGGGTAGAATTTGGGTCCTTACATTGTGCTTAAGGCCTTCAATAGGTGACAAATCATTTCTCTCTTGGAGTAAGGACATAAAATTTCAACTTGTCACCTATCATATATTTTGAGTACTCGTGTGCTATCAAGATACCACATTTTTTTCACAAACTGCAAGCACTCCTACAAAAAAAAGTAACAGTTTTTATTAGGTAACCAATATTATTTGAGTTCTATAGGTTTAAAATATTGGCTAGTTGGAATACCTACTTTTCTAATATAGCATGTATAGTATGTGTGGCCTATGTTGTTACAATAAAACTATGTGGGTTATTTTTTATGTGTCTTTTGTTTAGATTAGAAGAAAGAATTTTTGTTAAACATTTCTTTGTGAAAATTATGCATGCTAAAATTATTTGTTTTTACCAAGACATTTTCATCATACCAATTGCTTGTCGGTTTATTTGTATAGCTTGGATTGGACCTCTTCGATCATTGGTATGTCTTGGATTGTTTAAAATATTATCCAACTAGTGATTGCTCCTTTTGAATCCATAAAGTTCTTGACTTACTGAAACAATTTTAGTTTAAAGGGTGTCACACTATTGACATTTTAAGAGATCCATATCCTTTTTCAAATCATGATTATGACTTTCCAGAATGTCTATGACATTATTTTGTTTTAAACAAAGTTTTGAAATGTGAATGCAAGCATGCAAGAACATGATTTTGATGAAGAGAAAGCCTAAACCTTAAAGACGACATATCAACAACATTTCTCAACTTACAGAAAATTGATGCAAGATTGATACACATTTCTCAAGAGTGATTTTCTGAATAGAGAGAAAAACATTCATGTGAAAAAGAGATAGTGTTTTTAGAATCTTTGAAAGAGTTATTTTCATATCTTAATCATTCATTTTCATCTCTATGTGTGAGATTTATCAAAAGGGTAGTTGTTCTGAATCGATTATTGTATGTTTCAGCACATTGAAGGTGAAATAGAACTTTGTACACATCTTTTACAGTCGGTTAGTAAATTTATCTCTTTCAGGGTGTGAGGTATTGTAACACCCTAAATTTAAGTCTTTAAAATTATAGTACCAGTCCTGGGATTCTCGCTTGAGCGAGATATTCTCGCCTGGGCGAGAAAGGCTCACCTGGGAGGGTGAAATCCTAGGCTATCCTGGAGGATTCTCGCTTGAGCGAGGGTTGGCTCGCCTAGGCGAGAGAAGTGATGTTTTGGACCTGTCGAGGCTGTAAGATTCTCGCTTGAGCGAGAGGATCCTCGCTTGAGCGAGAGGGTCTGATCTGAGTTTTTAAAATAGGCGGGATTTTCTCGGTTGAGCGAGAAAGGGCTTGCTTAAGCGAGGACCCGACGCTGTTACATTAAATAGGGAACCCCAAACACATTTATGAGGGTTAACCTAGAGAGAAGTGAGAGAAGAGGGCTTTTTCAAGAGCAAGAAGGCTTGTGAGTCATTTAGAAGCTTGAGAAGAGGTAAAGCTCTTGATTCTAACTCTCTTCCTTGTAAGGACCCAAATTCTACCCTTGAAATTTTTTTCCTTTATTTTAATCCTTTTATACCTTCTACATCTTACTCTAATTTTCCCCCATAATCACTTCGTAAAACTACCTTTATAGTACATGATGTTAACATATATCTGTAAGGACCCGATTTTCATAACTCGAAAATTCTCTTTTAAAATCCTTATTCGTGAAAGTGAAGTGATTACTTTTGAAAGACATTACTCGAACAGTTTGGAAACTTGAGTGAATACGTTTATAAATTTGCAAGGCGGAAATATTCCAAACACCCTTCATTTCAAAAGCATGTCGTTACACTTCTGTTCAAATACATCCTTTATACAATTACACTTTCTCAAAATTTACCTTGAATACAAACATTAGATCCACTTCATTATACACTTACAAGAAAGTTGTTTATACATGAATTTCACTTTAACATGTTCTTCATATTACAAATATTTATTATATAACATATCAATTACATATTATCCACTACTCTATCATGTACTCATCTCCGCAAGCGTCCAATGCGCTACCTCCACAACCTGAACCCAAATATACAACACATACAAGGAAAGACAGAGGGAGTAAGAACCAACTACGGGGACCGTAGCGTGGATTTACATGGAGTAATGACATTAAAGTATTAAAACCATACACATCTAACATCAATCATGATATGTATATATCAATCAACACAAATTATCCATATTCACCCTATAGTACACATATATCCCATACTATATGTGTTATATAGTGTGCATACTTATTCATCGCATTTTATCCATATTCACCCTATAGTACACATACATCCCATACTATATGTGTTCTATAGTGTGCATACTTATTCATCGTATTTTATCCATATTCACCCTATAGTACACATACATCCCATACTATATGTGTTCTATAGTGTGCATATTTACTTATCGCGTATTATCCATATTCACCCTATAGGATATACATCCCATAATATATATCCTATGGCATGCATATGATTTTCATTCCGAGTATACACTTTTCACATCTTTCACATTCAATAATAATTTACCCTTGATCTCATTCAACAATTTTGCACCGTACAAATAATCACCATACCCCATCGGGCAGGTCGAGTAATCCCCATACCACCTCGGGCAGGTCGAGTTTCCACATTACACTCACATCCATGTCATACACAGTCAACACAAGGCATCTCATTATTTTATCACCATAAATAACATACAACATCTCCATTGTCAGAAACATACCTTTATCCATTTTAACACATTCACAACTCATCACACATTCATTGTTACAACACACCCATACATGTTTATAACAATCAACTACTCACAACATACTCATTTTAATAAACATACTCATTCCATTTTAACACATTCACAACTCATCACACATTCATTGTTACAACACACCCATACATGTTTATAACAATCAACCACTTACAACATACTCATTTATGCTTATGACCATAAATATCTCACACACCATCATTATCACACAACATAACCATTATCATAAACAAACCACGCATAACATATTCTTCATCATATACACATTAACGTTAGAACCATCTTTAATGACGGTGTATTACCATAAATGAGCATATAGAGTTTTATTCAAATAAACGGTTTTCCCCACACATATATCTCCACTTTTATGGCTAATACATCCTCATGTAAGATAAAGACTCTCACATGGATCACAAACTCCCAAGAGAGTTTCTATCCGTTAATATGCTCCAATTCTTGAGGGAAATCGGAGATGACGACTCTAATGAAATACTCTAAGACCACAATGGTCTTCTCCCTCACCTTAGGTTGCGTAAGCTCCGTTACTCCGCAAAAGAGCCACATCTCCCTTCATCTCCTCCAACCTCCATTGTTGCTTTTTCACCTCCAAGCTTTTCCAAATGTGTCACCATGAAGCAAGAGGAAGGTTTTGATGAGTTTTGAGGCTTAGTGGAGGGAAAAATGGTCCATTTGGGTGGAGCCACCATTGGGAGAGAAAGGGGAAGAAAGAAAATGAAGATTAGGGTTTCTAGGTCCCCCTTTTCACTTTTATAGTCACAGTGATGAGTGTAATCGATTACCATATGATGTAATCGATTACATCAATTAAAAATTTAAAATACAAACTCAACGAATCGATGTAATCGATTACAATGTGAAAAATGCACATATCTGATGCTTTTAATATGTTGTAATCGATTACGAGTGTAGTGTAATCGATTACATCATATAAAATACACAGATCTGAGTAGTTTATCATCATGTAATCGATTACTAGTATTGTGTAATCGATTACACTGTTTCAGAGTGCCCAAAATTGTCATTTCTCGCCCAGGCGAGACAACTCTCTCTCAGGCGATGTAACATCCTGATTTTTGAGTCTTTAAAATTATAATATCAGTCCTGGAAGTCTCGCTTAAGCGAGAGATTCTCGCCTGAGCGAGAAAGGATTCCCTGGGAAGGTGAAATCCTGGACTATACTGGAGGATTCTCGCTCGAGCGAGATTTGTCTCGCCTGGGCGAGAACGGTCAATTTTGGGCTGTTAACACAGTGTAATCGATTACATGGTCCTTGTAATCGATTACATACTGATATCTGATCAGACATGGGTAATTTTTTATGATATAATCGATTACACCGTTCATGTAATCGATTACACCGTGCATGTAATCGATTACACTATGCATGTAATCGATTACATCATATAAAAATATCGGATACGTGCATTTTTTCACATTCGCCACTGTGAGATTCTCGCCTGGGAGAAAATCTATCGCTTGAGCGAGAGTCTAAAATCTGAAAACCTAAAATAGACGTCCCACATGAGAATAGAGGTCACTTTTCGAAAAACAAAGAGAATAGGGACGGTTTGAGAAGTAGTGCACCCTTAGAGCCAAAGAGGAGACCGAAGAAGAGGTAAATTGCTTAACCTAGCCTCTCTTATGGTTGAATGTCATCGTTTTAAATGAGGTTTCTTCTCCATGTTTAGGGATAAAACCCCATAAACTCTCTCTTTGCTTTTCGGTTCGTTTTGCTTTGGAAAACCTTGTAAAACTCATAGAGTATGAGTTGTTTTTCGAAATGAGTATGTGAGAAGTTATTTTCAAAACCGTAAAGTCATGGCAACATTAAGGAAACCTTTTTGTTGAAGATGAACTGAATGGATAATTTTGTCTTGTGTTGTATGAGTTTTGGTTAGTATTATTCTTGTCTTGACATGTAAATTGATGTGTTGTGATTGTTGTTGTTTTGGGTTGAAAGACCCTAAGGTTGGAGGAGACGGCGGAGAACGCAACTGAGCTTTAGTGCAAGCAGTAGCGGCTACTCAGGTGAGGGAGCAGCATTAACCTTTGTGGTATTAGAATCTTAGCATTGGAAACTCCAACGACACTCACTAGTTGGATGGTTTCGGTGAATTAACACGATTAAACGGGAAATATCATGAATTTCCTATTTAAGCGCGTTAATCTTACGGTTGTGGATAATATGTTGATTATGGAATTGTGACCTGCCCTTCGTGGTATGGAATTGTGACCTGCCCTTCGTGGTATGGAATTGTGACCTGCCCTTCGTGGTACGGAATTGTGACCTGCCCTTCGTGGTATGGAATTGTGACCTGCCCTTCGTGGTACGGAATTGTGACCTGCCCTTCGTGGTATGGAATTGTGACCTGCCCTTCGTGGTATGGAATTGTGACCTGCCCTTCGTGGTATGGAATTGTGATCTGCCCTTCGTGGTATGGAAATGTGATATGTCCTTCGTGGCATGGAGTTAGACCTGCCTTCATGGTACGGATTGTGGTGCACTTGTAGTGTGGATTTTGATTGTGGTTCGATTGATGGACATTTGATTTATATTATGTATGAGTGGTATGATCATGGTATACTGGTATATGGACTCTCTTGGATGTATTTGTGTTGTAATGTTGTATAATTCATGTGAAGTAATGTTTCAATGTTACTATTCTATTTAAAACCACCATGTTATATATTGCATGTATTTAATGACTGACTCTCTCTATGTTGTCTTGTTTACTCAATCCGTGGTAATCGGATTGTAGGTGGAACGAAAGATTAAGAGACTGCAGAGTCATGAAGTAATTGCATGGCATTTGGATTTAGTGTGCATTCTAGTTATTCTAAGGATTTTGTAATTGTTGACATTGGACCCTTTCATGGGAATTTTATCCAGGTTTTTGTTGTTTAGTTAATTAGACTAATGGTGGAATTACTGTATTATTTTTCTACTATCGCTCTATCTATACTATATGGAGTATGTTCTGGTTGAAGTGAAGGTTTTAAAAGATATGTGATTTTTATTATGTGAGTAAATAATGGTAATTTTCCGCGTTATTATTTGAGGCATTACAATTATGGTATCAGAGCGGAGGTTAATCCTACGGCCTAGGGTATGGCCTAACGTGCTTCTTTGTGTGATTGATGTGAATTGTGTGGTGTGTTTGACTGATGTGAGTGGTTTGAATTACTTGAGATGTTTGGACTGTTTGGATTGCTTGAAGTGTTTGAATTGCTTGGATTGTTAATAAGTGGTAGACTATCCTGTGTAAATTCTATATACTGATGAGATAGAGTGCGGGTGAGAAATGGCTGGACGTGGTAGAGGAAACGGACAGAATGAACTGTTGGCACAGATGACGGCTGCTATACTGAATGTGAATGAGAACCTGCAACATCTGAATCAGCACATTAACCATCATCCTAACCCACCCCCAATTGTGCCACAGGGACCGGCGGAGTACCGTGGATTGGATGAATTCTGCCGACGCCATCCGAGTCAATTCCAAGGCGGATTTGCTCCTGATGCTGCTAATGAATGGATCCAGGAGTTAGAGAAGATTTTCCGAGCCATGGGCTGCGAGGATGGTCAGAAAGTGATCTATGCTTCCTATATGCTGACTAAGGAAGCAGAGAATTGGTGGGAATATGCCAGGAGGCAAATGGAAGCTGAAGGGAGGGCTGTTACTTGGGAATTGTTCAAAGAGAGGTTCCTCACTAAGTACTTCCCGGCAGATCTGAAGAGAAAGAAGGAGATTGAGTTCTTGCGTCTGGAGCAAAGCAGTATGTCTGTGGGCGAGTATGCAGCAAAGTTCGAGGAGTTGTCAAGATATTGCCCCTACTATGATATGGATGCAGATGGGAGGTCCAAGTGTGCCAAATTTGAGGTTGGCTTGAGGCCGGAGATTAAGATGGCATTCGGGCATCAAGAGATAACAGATTTCCCTACCTTAGTCAATAAGTGTAGGATGTATGAGGATGATCGAAGGGCTAGGGATGCAGGAAAACAGAAGGCTAATCCACCCATAAACTTTGGGCCTCAGAGGAATTTCGTGCATGGGAAAGGGAAGGGTAAGGCGTCCTTTGACAACGGACGACCTTATACCCCACCTATTGGATATCGGGGGCCTTCTATGTCGGAGGCGAAACCTCCAACTACCTTTAGCGGACAGCAGCCACCTTTGTGCAACAAGTGTGGTAAGACTCACTTTGGCGGTGTATGTCCCGGAGCGGGATATGGGTGCTACTATTGTAAGGAGCCCGGGCACATAAAGAGGTTCTGTCCTAAGCTGAATAGAAATGTCAACCTTCAGAATGCTGAGAGACCCAAGACTAGTGGCAGAGTTTTCACTATGAATGGTTCTGAAGCCATTGATGCTGAAGGTCTAATCAAAGGTATTTGTGTAGTGAACGGTACTTCTTTGTGTGTGTTGCTTGATTCGGGTGCCACTCACTCTTTTATATCTTGCGAATGTGTGAAACGTTTGAGCTTGAAAGTTGATGTGCTGCCTTTTGATTTGATGGTTTCTACACCTACAAATGCACCTGTTGTAGTGTCTACCTTCTGTCACAAGTGTCCCGTGATAGTATATGATAGAACATTCTTGGTAGATCTGATATGTTTGCCACTATCTCAGATCGATGTGATTCTGGGTATGGACTGGTTATCCGAACATAGAGTCTTGCTCAACTGTTTTGACAAGACTGTCATGTTTGGGGATGATAGTGAGTTGTCTGACACTCCTAATGATCCGAAATTGTTATCGGCCCGTGAGGTTGAAACTTCCCTTAAGGAAGGAGCACTAGTTTGTCTGTTGCTTGCTTCTTTGGAAGGGGAGGAGAAGTCAGAGATGAATGACTTGCCGGTAGTGTGCGAATTTCCGGAGGTGTTCCCTGCGGAAATTCCTGAGTTACCACCGGTTAGAGAAGTGGAGTTCTCGATTGAGCTAGTGCCTGGAACCGGACCTATCTCGATAGCTCCATATAGAATGGCTCCTTTAGAGTTGGCGGAATTGAAGAAGCAGATAGAAGACTTGCTGGCTAAGAAGTTCATCCGTCCGAGTGTTTCACCTTGGGGTGCACCGGTTTTGTTAGTCAAGAAGAAGGATGGTTCCATGAGGCTGTGCACTGATTATCGACAGCTGAACAAGGTTACGATCAAGAATCGTTACCCGCTGCCTAGGATTGATGATTTGATGGACCAGTTGAAAGGAGCCGTAGTATTCTCGAAGATCGACCTCCGGTCGGGTTACCATCAGTTGAGAGTACGGACGGAAGATATTCCTAAGACTGCTTTCAGGACGAGATATGGGCACTATGAGTATCTGGTGATGCCTTTCGGTGTAACTAATGCTCCTGCAATCTTTATGGAGTACATGAATAGGATTTTCCATCCTTATCTGGACTCGTTTGTGGTAGTCTTCATTGACGACATCTTGATATACTCGAAAAGTCGGGAGGAACACATTGAACATTTGAGAATGGTATTGAAGATTTTGAGAGACAACCAGTTGTATGCTAAGATGTCGAAGTGTGACTTTTGGCTTGAGTCTGAAAACTTTCTTGGGCATGTAATAACCAAGGAAGGAGTTGCAGTGGATCCCTCTAAAGTTGAAGCAGTGATGGAGTGGGCTGTACCAAGGTCGGTGACAGAGATCCGAAGTTTCCTTGGACTAGCCGGATACTATCGGAAGTTTATTGAAGGATTCTCGAAACTGGCTTTACCTTTGACGAAGCTGACTAGAAAAGGAGAACCTTTTGTGTGGACAGCCCGATGTGAAGAGAGCTTCCAAGAGTTGAAGTGGAAACTAACCTCAGCGCCAGTGTTAAGGTTGCCTTGCTCGGAAACGAATTTCAATGTATATTGCGATGCTTCAAAACAAGGTTTGGGCTGTGTGTTAATGCAAGAAGGGAAAGTGGTTGCTTATGCTTCGAGACAATTGAGACCCCATGAGCAAAACTACCCTACTCATGATTTGGAGTTAGCAGCAGTAGTGTTTGCTTTAAAGATTTGGAGGCACTATCTCTATGGTGTACAGTTTGAAGTTTTCAATGATCACAAAAGTTTGAAGTATCTTTTCGATCAGAAAGAGTTGAATATGAGGCAAAGAAGATGGATGGAATTTCTGAAGGATTATGACTTTAGCCTACAGTATCACCCTGGTAAAGCTAATGTGGTAGCGGATGCATTGAGTCGTAAATCCTTACATATGTCTACCCTTATGGTGCACGAGATGAAAATGATCGAGGAATTTCGGGATTTGAACTTGGCAGTAGAAATGAAGCCGAAGAGTGTAGTACTGGGAATGCTCAAGGTGACTAATGAGTTCTTTGATCAAATTAAAACCATGTAGTTGTTGGATGAGGAACTACAGGTTAAGAGGACCTTGGTAGGTGACGACATCCTGCACTTGTTTACTAGGGTGGCAAAATCCACGATTTCTTGATGCCTAAACATCCTTTTTAGCATGGGCTTCAGGCCCGATTCAAACTTAGAACATTTGGACCTTCCGTCTACTTCCAACTCAGCGTATGGACAAAACCAGGCCAATTCCTCAAACTTGGCCGCATACTCTCCCATAGACATGTTACCCTGCTCCAACCTCAGAAACTCCATTTCCTTCTTCCTCTTCAGATCAGCAGGAAAATATTTCTGAAGGAATTTCTCCTTAAAGGTAGTCCATGTAATCACTCGCCCCTCCGTTTCCATCTGTCGCCGAGTAAATTACCACCAATTTTCAGCCTCCTTCATCAACATATAAGAAGCATACGTCACCTTCTGAACGTCACTACAACCCATGGCTCGGAATATGCGTTCCAAGTCTTGAATCCACTCGTTCGCCGCATCAGGAGCGAACCCACCTTGGAAATGGCTAGGATTCTACTTGCGGAACTCATTCAATCCACGGTACTCGGCCGGTCCCGGTGGAACTAAAGGTTGTGAGCTAGGACTTGACGCGGGGTTCTGGTTCAGATTGTTCAAGTTCTCGTTAACCTGTTGTAATGCTGCCACCATTTGTGACAAAAGGTCATTCGGAACATTCTGACTCGCTTCTCTTCCTCTTCCTGCCATAGGTACCTGTACTCAAGTACTAGTCAGTAAACACTTTTCTAATAAGGTAAGTGTCACATAAGCACACAACAGTCAATGCCAACTAAGCAATTCAAGCACATACAGATCACAAAGAAGCATGTAAGGCCATACCCTAGGCTGCCGAATTAACTATGTTCTGATACCATATTGTAAGGACCCAAATTCTACTCTTGAAATGTTTTTCCTTTATTTTAATCCTTTTATACATACCTTCTACATCTTACTCTAATTTCCCCCCATAATCACTTCTTAAAACTACCTTTATAGAACATGATGTTAACATATATCTCATGTTGCGGAAAACATAATTCATATATAACTTTCATCGGTAATTACCGCATATGTTTAACTATGGGTTTCCAAAATACCCATAATTACTAATATCCAGCATTACACAAAAATGTTAGTAAGTTAAATGGGTACGAATACAATCATCCAAATAGCAATTTTACAACACAAAAAGCAAAAATAGAGGATCCAAGTCCTAAGCTCCTAACGCTTCGAACCAAGCATCCTCACCTACCCTGTTTACCTGCAATGGGATTATCAATGGAAAATACACACAACATACAAAGGATTAAGTCATCAAAACAATAAATATCATTATAAGATAATCCACATTTCAAAGGGGTTAGTAAACCATTTGTTTTATAAATTCATTTGTGCTACATTACTTGAGCCAAAGTTTTGCTACATAGCTTGAGCCAAAGCATCGCTACATAACTTGAGCCAAAGTATCGCTACATAACTTGAGCCAAATTTTTTCTACATAACTTGAGCCAAAGCATCTCTACATAACTTGAGCCAAAGTTTTGCTACATAACTTGAGCCAAAGTATCGCTACATAACTTGAGCCAAAGTTTTGCTACATAGCTTCAGCCAAAGCATCGCTACATAACTTGAGCCAAAGTTTTGCTACATAGCTTGAGCCAAAGCATCGCTACATAACTTGAGCCAAAGTATCGCTACATAGCTTGAGCCAAAGTATCATTACATAGCTTGAGCCAAAGCACCGATACATAACTTGAGCCAAAGTTTTGCTACATAACTTGAGCCAAAGTATTGCTACATAACTTGAGCCAAAGTATCGCTACATAACTACTTCCAAAGTTTTGCTACATAGCTTGAGCCAAAGCATCGCTACATAACTTGAGCCAAAGTTTTGCTACATAACTTGAGCCAAAGTTTTGCTACATAACTTGAGCCAAAGTTTTGCTACATATCTTGAGCCAAAGTCGCTAACCAATTATGGTCGGCTAAAAACATATTTTTTTTCATTGATACATCATCAATCCGTAAAAAGTAAATCCACGCATTCCATTATCATAAACATACCCATATATGTTTACCATAACTAAGCGATTCATCACTTTATCATTATACACAATCATAAAATCCACATATTATCCATTTCCATATGCTATTTAAAGACTCCTCCTTACCTTGGTGAGTGTTGGGTTGAGTTCTTGGTAACTGTACTAGTTAACACCAACACCGCCGCCAACTCTGGGATCTCTTCTCAAGCTTCTAAATGACTCACAAGCCTTCTTGCTCTTGAAAAAGCTCCCTTCTCTCACTTCTCTCTAGGTTAACCCTCATAAATGTGTTTGGGGTTCCCTATTTAATGTAACAGCGTCGGGTTCTCGCTTAAGCGAGCCCTTTCTCGCTCAAGCGAGAAAATCCCGCCTATTTTAAAAACTCAGATCTGACCCTCTCGCTCAAGCGAGGGATTCTCGCTCAAGCGAGGGATTCTCGCTCAAGCGAGAATGTCACAGCCTCAACAGTCCCAAAATGCCATTTCTCGCCCAGGCAAGATAACTCTCGCTCAGGCGAGAATCCTCCAGTATAGCCTAGGATTTCACCCTCCCGGGTGAGCATTTCTCGCTCAGGCGAGAATCTCTCGCTCAAACGAGACTTCCAGGACTGATACAACAATTTTAAAGACTTATATTTAGGGTGTTACATTCCCCCTTAGAAACTTATTTTGGGTATGTTGGATCTCTTCTCAAAATGAGGGAAACCATGGAAACTCATCCTTTCGAGTTATGGTTCGTTTTATGTTGTTTTTATCTTGTAAACTCCTGGTTTAGAGTTAGTATTTCAAGAATTGAAAGGTTTGGGGGTTGATTCATGAAAACCCCAAAACCCTAAAGTGAAAATGGGGTTAAAGAGGAAAATGAGTAAAATATTAGAGATAGAAGATGACTAAGCATTCTAATATTGAAATATGAGATGAATATGTATGTTTTAGATGTTTGTAAACTTATGATGAAAGTAGTTTATAAACATTGAAAATATGATAAATATCTTGTATGGTTAAATAATGCAATATGAGTTATTTATGTGATATTGGAATAAATGACTAACATTTTGTTATATGGTGGGAATGAGGAAAGATCCAAGAGTTGGAGGAGGTGTCAGTGGAACTTGCGAAGTTGCCAAGAACCAAACCCAACACTCACCAAGGTAAGGAGAAATTTTAAATAGCATATTGAAATGGATAATATGTGGATGTTCTGATTTTGTATCATGATAAAGTAATGAATCGCTTAGTTATTGTAAACATATATGGGTATGTTTGTAATAATGGGATGTGTGGATTTACTATTTACGGATTGATGATGTATCAATGAAAAGAAAATATGTTTTTAGCCGACCATGATTGGTTAGCGACTTTGGCTCAAGTTATGTAACGATAATTTGGCTCAAGTTATGTAGCGATACTTTGGCTCAAGTTATGTAGCGATACTTAGGCTCAAGTTATGTAGCGATACTTTGGCTCAAGTTATGTAGCGATACTTTGGCTCAAGTTATGTAGCGATACTTTGGCTCAAGTTATGTAGCGCTACTTTGGCTCAAGTTATGTAGCGATACTTTGGCTCAAGTAATGTAGCGATACTTTGGCTCAAGTTATGTAGCGATACTTTGGCTCAAGTTATGTAGCGATACTTTGGCTCAAGTTATGTAGCGATGCTTTGGCTCAAGCTATGTAGCAAAACTTTGGCTCAAGTAATGTAGCACAAATGAATTTATAAAACAAATGGTTTATTAACCCCTTTGAAATGTGGATTATCTTATAATGGTATTTATGGTTTTGATGACTTACTCCTTTGTATGTTGTGTGTATTTGCCATTGATAATCTCATTGTAGGTAAACAGGGTAGTTGAGGATGCTTGGTTCGAGGCTTTAGGAGCTTAGGACTTGGATCCTCTATTTTTGCTTTTTGTGTTGTAAATTGCTATTTGGACGATTGTATTCGTAACCATATAACTTACTACATTTTTGTGTAATGCTGGATATTAGTAACTATGGGTGTTTTGGAAACCCATAGTTAAACATATGCGATAATTACGGATGAAAGTTATATATAAATTTTGTTTTCCGCAATATGAGATATATGTTAACATAATATACTATAAAGGTAGTTTTACGAAGTGATTATGGGAGAAAATTAGAGTAAGATGTGGAAGGTATGTATAAAAGGATTAAAATAAAGGAAATAATTTCAAGGGTAGAATATTGGGTCCTTACAATATGGTATCAGAGCATAGTTAATTTTGCGGCCTAGGGTATGACCTTACATGCTTCTTTGTGGTCTGTATGTGTTTGAACTGCTTAGTTGGCATTGACTATTGTGTGCTTATGTGAAACTTACCTTATTAGAAAAGTGGTTACTGACTAGTACTTGAGTACAGGTACCTATTGCAGGAAGGTGAAGAGGAGCGAGTCAGAATGTTCCGAACGATATGTTGGCACAGATGGTGGCGGCATTGCAACAGGTTAACGAAAACTTGCACAATATGAACCAGAACCCCGCGCCAAGTCCTAGCTCACAACCTTTAGCTCCACCGGGGTCGGCCGAGTACCGTGGGTTGAATGAGTTCCGCAAGCATAATCCTAGCCATTTCCAAGGTGGGTTCGCTCCTGATGCGGTGAACGAGTGGATTCAAGACTTGGAACGCATATTCCGAGCCATGGGTTGTAGTGACGTTCAGAAGGTGACGTATGCTTCTTATATGTTGATGAAGGAGGCTGAAACTTGGTGGGAATTTACTCGGCGACATATGGAAACGGAGGGGTGAGTAATTACCTGGACTGCTTTCAAAGAGAAATTCCTTCAGAAATATTTTCCTGCTGATCTGAAGAGGAAGAAGGAGATGGAGTTTCTGAGGTTGGAGCAGGGTAACATGTTTGTGGGAAAGTATGCGGCCAAGTTTGAGGAATTGGCCCGGTTTTGTCCAGACGCTGAGTTGGAAGTATACAGGAGGTCCAAATGTTCTAAGTTTGAATCGGGCCTGAAGCCCAAGCTAATAAGGATGTTCGGGCATCAAGAAATTGCAGATTTTGCCACCCTGGTAAACAAGTACAGGATGTATGAGGACGATCTAACGAAAGATGAAGTGGTGACTCCTGGAACCAATCCTTCGAGACACTTTGGGCCTCAAAGGAACAAATACCATACTCCCTTACTGTTGGGAATCGGGGAAATAGTTCGCATGGGCCGAGGCCACATGCGAAGGCGGGAGGATCACAATTTCAATCTCCGCCCTTTTGCAACAAGTGCGGCAAGAATCATGTTGGTGAGTTGTGCCCTGGGACGACACTTAGTTGCTTCCACTACAAGGAAGTTGGGCACATCAAACGATATTGTCCTAAGCTACTGCAGGGCGTGAATGTTGTGAGGGTTGAACGACCTCGAACCACGGGCAGAGTGTTCACAATGAGTGGTGCAGAGATATCAGGTGTAGATGGTCTGATAAAAGGTAATTGCATGGTGGCAGATATCCCTCTTTTAATGTTGTTTGATTCGGGAAAGACACACTCCTTTGTATCTAGTGAATGCGTGAATAGACTGAAATTACGAACAGAGTCATTGCCTTTTGACTTGGTCGTATCCACCCCGACTAATGTACCTGTGGTGATGTCGACGGTTGTGTCTCGATGTCCGGTAGTGGTAAACGGTAGGACATTTACCGTGAATTTAATTTGCTTGCCACTACCCCAGTTAGATCTAATTCTGGGAATGGACTGGTTGTCGGCAAATCAGGTGGTGCTTAATTGTGCTGATAAGACCGTGGTATTCGGGAATCCGGATGAGATTTCTAATGAGGCTAGTCGTATGAAGTTGTTGTCGGCTAAGGAAGTCAGGACTTCCTGTAAGGAGGGAGAGGCCGTATTTATGTTTTTGGCATCCATGGAGGGTATTGAGAAACCCAAGGTTGAGAATATTCCGGTAGTTCGTGAGTTTCCGGAGGTTTTTCCTGGTGATATTTCGGAATTGCCCCCAGTAAGAGAAGTGGAATTCTCTATTGATTTGGTACCTGGAACGGGACCCATCTTTATACCTCCTTATAGGATGGCACCGTTAGAATTGGCTGAGTTGAAAAAGCAGGTTGAGGACTTATTGGCAAAGAAGTTTATTCGTCCTAGAGTCTCGCCATGGTGTGCGCCTATTTTGTTGGTTAAGAAGAAAGATGGTAGTATGCGGTTGTGTACCGACTACCGACAGCTGAACAAAGTTACTATCAAGAGCAAGTATTCGTTGCCTCAGATTGATTACTTGATGGATCAGTTGAGAGGAGCAATAGTGTTTTCGAAGATTGATCTTCGGTCAGGATACCACCAACTTTGTGTGAATTCGGAAGACATTCCTAAAACTGCTTTTAGGACAAGGTATGGGCATTTTGAATATTTGGTCATGTCTTTTGGTGTAACGAATGCCCCAACAATATTTACCGACTACACGAATCGGATTTTTCATCCGTATTTGGATTCATTCGTAGTGGTATTTAATGATGACATTTTGGTTTACTCCAAAAGCCGAGAGGAACATGTTGAGCACCTGAGGATTGTGCTAGAACTTTTGAGTAAGAATCGGTTGTATGCGAAGCTGTCAAAATGTGATTTCTGGTTGGAATCGGTAAACTTTCTTGGACATGTAATATCCAAGGAAGGAGTGGCAGTAGATCCTTCTAAGGTTGAAGCGGTTATGGAATGGGCGGTGCCCAAGTCTGTCACTGAGATTAGAAGTTTTCTGGGTTTGGCTGGTTATTATCGGAAATTCATTGAGGGATTTTCGAAGTTGGCGCTACCATTGACAAAACTCACTAGGAAAGGACAACCGTATGTGTGGACAATCCGTTGTGAAGAGAGTTTTCAAGAATTGAAACGGAGGTTGACTACAGCGCCAGTGTTGGTTCTTCCTTGTATTGATCGGGATTTCAATGTTTATTGTGATGCTTCCAAGCAAGGGTTGGGTTGCGTGTTGATGCAAAAAGGGAAGGTTGTTGCCTATGCTTCTCGACAGTTGAGAACGCATGAGCAAAACTACCCTACCCACAATCTAGAGTTAGCTATAGTGGTCTTCGCCTTAAAAGTCTGGAGACACCATATTTATGGCGTGAGGTTTGAGGTGTATAGAGACCACAAGAGTTTGGAGTACCTATTCGATCAAAAGGAATTGAATATGAGGCAGAGAAGGTGGATGGAATTCCTTAAGGATTATGATTTTGGGTTGTAGTACCATCCGGGAAAGGCCAACGTGGTGGCCGATGCGCTAAGTCGGAAATCTTTACATATGTCGGCTTTGATGGTTAGAGAAGGAAAACTTATTGAAGAGTTTAGGGATATGAACTTGGAGGTTCAGATAAAGCCTCACAGTATGATTTTGGGAATGCTTAAAGTCACAAATGAGCTGTTTGATCAAATCCGGGTAATGCAAGTCGAGGATAGTGATTTAATGGCTTAACGGGATTTGATGCTAAGTGGTAAGGATACCGATTTCACAACGGACCCTAGTGGAATGTTGCGTTACAAAGGGAGTGTGTGTGTACCTCGTGATGAGAAATTACGGAAAGATATTTTAGAGGAGTTCCATAAGAGTAAAATGAGTTTTCACCTGGGAACCACGAAGATGTATCAAGATTTGAAAGCACTGTTTTGGTGGTCTGGGTTGAAAAGAGATGTGGCTTTGTATGTCTCGAGTTGTTTGGTATGTCAGAAATCCAAGATTAAGCATCAGCGGCCAGCGGGAGAGTTACAATCCATAGAAATTCCCGTTTGGAAGTGGGATAGTATCTCCATGGACTTTGTATCGGGTTTTCTGAAGACTCAGAAAGGATATGATTCGATATGAGTGATCGTGGATCGGTTAACTAAATCTGCACACTTTCTGCCTATGAACATGAGGTATTCTTTGGAGCAATTGGCGGAACTGTACATCCGGGAAATAGTTCGTTTGCATGGGATACCGTCGAGCATTATATCGGATAGGGATCCCCGTTTCACTTCAAACTTTTGGACTAGTTTGCAGTCTGCATTGGGAACTATGTTGAAGTTGAGTTCAGCTTATCATCCACAAACGGACGGTCAATCGGAAAGAACAATACAGTCATTGGAGGATCTTCTGAGGGCTTGTGTCTTGGAACAACCGGGGAGTTGGGATGGCATGTTGCCTTTGATTGAATTCACCTACAACAATAGCTTCCATTCAAGTATTGGAATGGCACCTTATGAGGCGTTGTATGGTAGGAAGTGCCGAACTCCAGTGAGTTGGTTTGAGATTGGGGAGAACTTGATATTGGGACCCGAGCTAGTCCAAGAGACGACGGAAAAGATCAAAAAGATCTGGGAGAATATGAGAATAGCTTAGAGTCAGCACAAAAGCTATTAGAATAAAATGCGGAAGCCTCTTGAGTTTAATGAGGGAGATCATGTCTTCATGAGAGTAGTCCCGACTACTGGGACTGGTAGAGTGTTGAAATCTCGTAAGTTGACTCCGAGATTTATTGGGTCGTGTCAAGTATTGAAAATGATTGGGCCGGTAGCATATCGGATTGCATTGCCTCCGTTGTTGTCGAACCTTCATAATGTGTTTTGTGTGTCTCAATTAAGGAAGTATGTTGGAGATCCATCTCATGTGGTAGAATCCGATCAGATAGAGTTGAAGGATAACTTAACCTTTTCGACGTTGCCCGTGAGAATCATGGATACCAGTATCAATAGACTAAGAGGCAAGGAGATTCCTTTGGTGAAAGTACTATAGATCTAAGTAGATGAAGGGAATGCTACTTGGGAGATGGAACATGACATGAGGGAGGATTACCCTCATTTGTTCGAATCGAGGTATGTTTAATTTCCGGGGACGAAAATTCTTATAAGAGGGGGGATTGTAACACCCTAAATTTAAGTCTTTAAAATTATAGTATCAGTCCTGGGATTCTCGCTTGAGCGAGGAATTATCGCCTGGGCGAGAAAGGCTCACCTGGGTGGGTGAAAGCCTAGGCTATACTGGAGGATTCTCACCTAAGTGAGGGTTGGCTCGCCTAGGCGAGAGAAGTGATATTTTGGACCTGTCGAGGCTGTAAGATTCTCGCTTGAGCGAGAGGGTCAGATCTGAGTTTTTAAAATATGAGGGATTTTCTCGCTTGAGTGAGAAAGGGCTCGCTTAAGCGAGGACCTGGCGCTGTTACATTAAATAGGGAACCCCAAACACATTTATGAGGGTTAACCTAGAGAGAAGTGAGAGAAGAGGGCTTTTTCAAGAGCAAGAAGACTTGTGAATCATTTAGAAGCTTGAAAAGAGGTAAAGCTCTTGATTCTAACTCTCTTCCTCCCTTTGAAACTTATTTTGGGTATGTTGGATCTCTTCTCAAAATGAGGGAAACCATGAAAACTCATCCTTTCGAGTTATGGTTCGTTTTATGTTGTTTTTATCTTGTAAACTCTTGGTTTAGAGTTAGTATTTCAAGAATGGAAAGGTTTGGGGTTGATTCATGAAAAGCCCAAAACCCTAAAGTGAAAATGGGATTAAAGAGGAAAATGAGTAAAATGCTAGAGGTAGAATATGACTAAGTGTTATAATATTGAAATATGAGATGAATATGTATGTTTTAGATGTTTGTAAACTTATGATGAAAGTAGTTTATAAACATTGAAAATATGATAAATATCTTGTATGGTTAAATAATGCAATATGAGTTATTTATGTGATATTGTTATATGGTGGGAATGAGGAAAAATCCTAAAGTTGGAGGAGGTGTCAGTGGAACTTGAGAAGTTGCCAAGAACCAAACCCAACACTCACTAAGGTAAGGAGAAATCTTTAAATAGCATATTGAAATGGATAATATGTGGATGTTCTGATTTTGTATCATGATAAAGTGATGAATCGCTTAGTTATTGTAAACATATATGAGTATGTTTGTAATAATGGGATGTGTGAATTTACTGTTTACGGATTGATGATGTATCAATGAAAAGAAAATATGTTTTTAGCCGACCATGATTGGTTAGCGACTTTGACTCAAGTTATGTAGCGATACTTTGGCTCAAGTTATGTAGCGATACTTTGGCTTAAGTTATGTAGCGATACTTTGGCTCAAGTTATGTAGCGATACTTTGGTTCAAGTTATGTAGCGATACTTTGGCTCAAGTTATGCAATGATGCTTTGGCTCAAGCTATGTAGCAAAACTTTTGCTCAAGTAATGTAGCACAAATGAATTTATAAAACAAATGGTTTATTAACCCCTTTGAAATGTGGATTATCTTATAATGGTATTTATGGTTTTGATGACTTACTCCTTTGTATGTTGTGTGTATTTGCCATTGATAATCCCATTGCAGGTAAACAGTGTAGTTGAGGATGTTTGGTTCGAGGCTTTAGGAGCTTAGGACTTGGATCCTCTTTTTTTGCTTTTTGTGTTGTAAATTGCTATTTGGATGATTGTATTCGTAACCATTTAACTTACTACATTTTTGTGTAATGCTGGATATTAGTAACTATGAGTGTTTTGGAAACCCATAGTTAAACATATGCGGTAATTACCGATGAAAGTTATATATGAATTATGTTTTCCGTAACATGAGATATATGTTAACATAATGTACTATAAAGGTAGTTTTACGAAGTGATTATGGGGGAAAATTAGAGTAAGATGTGGAAGGTATGTATGAAAGGATTAAAATAAAGGAAAAATTTTCAATGGTAGAATTTTGGGTCCTTATAGGTATCATCTAGGAGGAAGAGATAAATTTTGGATAAATCCTTGGCTTCGGTCAAGGTCCAAGAAGAGGTCTCATTAGGTATACTTAGTTAAAAGTGGTGAGGAGTCGTTAAAAGCTAGGTCCAAGAGAAATCTTGGTGAAGAAGTATTATGTAACAAACATTTGATTTCTTCTAGTTAAACAAATCTCCAAAGATTAGAAGGGAGGCCTGAATGTAGATTAAAAACCAAGCATTGATCATGCAACTTAGTGTGTTGACTTTTAGTGCACTTTTAACTACTCACTTGTTATACAAAATATTTATTAGAAATCATATAGTAAATCCTATCAAATAATTAAGATTTTAATCTATCTTATTTTAAAGATAAACTTTGGGGTTATATTTTCTTATTAATTATTTTTCCTTTTGAATTGATTACTTGCTTTCTTACTTTCCTTTAGCTAGATAGTAGCAAGGAGGTCTTATTCCTATGTAACCAAAAAATAGCAGCAAGGAGCCCATAGAATATTGAAGCAGACATAAGTGATAATATTCTTCTCGTACTTTGTCTATATATATCCACTCTCTTTGTCTCTCCTTTAAGCTATCATAGAAACCTAGAAACTCCTCCACCATATATACACTCTATTCTTGCATTTAGTTTCTAGTTCATTTTTGCTTCCCTCACATGGCTCCTATGGGAGACAATGTGGTAGTGTCCAATATGGAGCTAGAGATGTTGCTTAGCATGAAAGGAGGTAAAGGAGAAGCCAGCTATGCCAACAATTCCCAAGCACAGGTACCTATCCCTTCTTACTATTCAAGGACTACCTCTACTTTGAGTTTGGATCCCTTTCTATTACTGGAGAAGCCAGTATCTTTCAATATGGTAACACGTGGCAAGAAAAAAAATCAAGAGTTATGATATTGCAATGAAAATAAATGGGAATTTTTAATTAAAAAAATCCTTCTCTCATTATCTCATTTATCTTCTCCCCCCGTAAAATCTCTCTTCTCCGAATCTTGCTAGACTTCAACTTCACATCTCTTCCTTGAATCTATCTGCTTTCATTTTAATTCCCAAAGCCTAGCAACCTCACTCTTGAAAGCAAGGGAATGACAAAGGGACAAAGACACACTTGGATGGTGGGTGTTTAAGATGTGGCTTCTAAATGATTTGTAGATAAGAGAGGTTTTACAATGAGAAATGGGATAATGAGGAAGAGATTTAGTGATTTTTTTATGTTTTTCAATTAAAATTTATATTCATTTTTCCAGTAAAATCATATTGATCTTTTTTCTTGTCACGTGTCACCATTTGAGACGGTATTAACTTCTCCTGTAATGGAAATGATGCTCTTGTACTTCTCTCTCTATACTCATGCAAAAATATATATTATATGCTACAAACAAATGAGGCCTCCTAACTAAGCTTTTTCAATCAGAAAATTATAAATTTATGCATATCCAAAACATTAACTCGTGCATGGTGATTAATTATGCAGGCCATACATGCCAAGTCCATGCTCCACCTTCTTAAAGAAACCCTAGATGGAGTTCAAATTGATACAAATGACATTCCATTTGTGGTTGTGGACTTGGGGTGTTCATGTGGAAGCAACACCATCAACGTGGTGGATGTGATCATTAAGCACATCATCAAACGTTATGAGGCTTTAGGATTAGACCCACCTGAGTTTTCTGCTTTCTTCTCAGACCTTCCTAGCAATGACTTCAACACCCTCTTCCAGCTCCTTCCTCCAGTAGCCAATTATGGAGTTAGCATGGAAGAATGCCTTGCTGCCAACAACCACCGCTCTTACTTTGCCGCCGGAGTACCTGGCTCTTTCTACCGGAGGCTTTTTCCGGGGAAGTCCATTAACATTTTCCACTCAGCTTTTTCTTTGCATTGGTTATCTCAGGTAATCTCTTTTCTTTTTCTTTTATAGTTAATTTTATTTGAAAATTTATTAAGCCTCCTTTGAGTATAGAAAGGGAAGAAAGAAGTTGAGGGGAGAGAAATTGTAGAAAAAAATGGTTTTTCTCTCATATTGAGAAGAGAACAGTGAATGAGATAAATAAAAATTACATGGGACTCATCAAAATTCTTTCTCTTCATAAATCAACCTATTTAACATTTGTCATATTATTTTTATTCTAAAAATATTTTGTTATTCAAAAATTTACATCTATATTTTTTCTTCTCTTTCCTATCGCATACAAAACAAAATAAAAATATACTATATTTCTCACATTTTTATTTCTTCCCTCTCTCTTTCTTCTTTATCTCTCTTCTCTCATTTCTACAATCCACCCAAACAAAGCCTAACAGTCATGAAAGAGAATTATCTCAAACTCCAGTTTTGTTATTATGCATAGAGAAAGAAAACATATATGAACTTCTTCATTGTTATTCCTGAAATGACATATATGTACTACTTTTACATCTACTCAATAATGTAAAAACATCTTCAACATTAAAAATAAAAAACAGTATAAACATCTGGTTAGTAAGTAAAATAATTAATTATAACCTTAGGTAATTATATGGTATAAGTTGTTATATGAGATGTGTCAAATAAGATATCATTTCTCATGTATATTGATCATATGTGGGTTGAGAGAGGATGAGTAAGACATTTTTAAAAATAATGACGTCTTAACAATAGTGTTTTTTACAACTTATTTTTACATACTTTAATATTTTATAATAATCATTGGCATGGATAATATTAAAGCAATAACTGTCATCTATAGTTATAAAATAGAGTAACAACCCTTCAAAATTATATTCGTCATCACGCTAATCCTCCAAAGAAAACGGTTATTAAATAAGTTCTTAAAGTTTAAAGGACTTATTTGGTAGTGACATGTATTTTCAGGAATATAATTTATACCATGTTGTGACCAAATGGATTTTCTAAAACCTACTGAGTAGCCATCAATTTTGAAGAGGGTTTATACCATGTTCACCTGTGATCATCATCACTTTTCTAAGAGGGTTTTTATAAACCTATGCACTAAGGTGAAGGATAAGGAAACAAAACTTGAAAGTTTTAAAAGCATCTATAATGAATTTTTTGTATTTTTTTAATGTGATAAGTGCCTGACTATAATTTCCAATATAAAAAATTGTATATTTTATATTTTTCTTATCACAGAAATAAATATTTTACCTTTATTGAACCTTCTATGTCACATGAACAGATGAGCTAGTTAAATTACACAAAATTAATAAATTTCAATTAATCATTCTATAACTTTTCTTTCTTTTTTAAAGCTTTTGATTAGAATTCAAACGTAAGTGCCATATATTTCTTGGAAAACTTTGGTGAATAACGTTACGTTAGTTTGCTGATGGAATTTTAAGCAATCTCTCTCTATCTTTTATGATTTTCTTAAGATTTCGCTAATAGTCACACCCACTACCCCTCCCATCTAGCACTCAGAATCTATGCAGTCTCTATGTTGTAATTTCTAGGACGCAATGAAAAGAAATGTTTGCCACTTCCCGAGGATAATATAAAGAAACTTTTACAAGTGTGAAATGCATTCATCTGAAGGGTAAGTCCTAAATTATGGTCAAAAGTTGATTTAACAAATTCATAGTCTCCAGCATCGAGGGGGAAAACCTGATTTTAGGGACATAGATTGATAGAAGTGACGTAGCTTCTGTGAGTTAGACTGTGATTTTGAATGCATGCATATAAAACATATAATGCTATTCTCCTTCCATTTTGACTTTTAGTACTATATACATATACCTCTAGGCCGGTTGGATTTCACTATAAAATTTTATTGTTCATATAACTGATTAATTTGAATCCTTTATAACATATTTGAAAATCATTTTATTGGGAAGTAAGTCTCACATCGCCTACTTCATTGTTTCATGAATAGTTTAAATATTTGTTGGGTTACTGCTCTCATTGTCAATTGGTTTTGAGATGGAACCTTAACATGGTATGAAAGACAGAGCTTAACTTCTCTCAGGTTGTTATGGGTCAAAAGATATCTTTTAGTTATGGCTTAAAAGTTACCCTTCGCCTAAACCGACAAGTTTTGAGATGGAACCTTAACAAATTTATATGGAAAATGGGTCACTTACTAATAGTTTGAATTACTGAATCGATCTAAACCATTGAATTTTCTAAGAATAAATGGATAAGAAGTGAAGTAAATTTTTTTCACTCACTCTTAGAGTAAGTGGATCATTTCCCATATTATATACCAAGATATCTTTTGACGCTGATATATATAGCAATGTGCTAAAATATTTGGTTTGGCATGGGACCAAGGTACCAGAAATTGTTCTAGACAAGAGGACAAGTGCATACAACAAAGGGAGGGTGTTTATCCATGGTGCTAGTGAGATCACAGCAAACGCCTACAAGAAACAATTCCAGACAGACTTGGCAGGCTTCTTGAGAGCAAGGTCAGTGGAGATGAAGAGAGGGGGGTCCATGTTCTTGGTATGTTTAGGCAGAACATCAATGGACCCCACAGACCAATGTGGTGCTGGTCTCCTCTTTGGGACCCACTTTCAAGATGCTTGGGATGATCTTGTCCAAGAGGTAATTATCATAATCACACAACATTTTTATTCATTCTTCTTGTTTGAACTGTGGTGGGCCCACTATAAAGAATGAGGATCAGCTCTCACAATTTTCATGTCTTATTGTATCTCTATCTAATTGTAAAGTGTCATCTACTTGAATATAAAAAACATAAAATAATGTTTTATGTTATTTGGTGAGATATGATTGATTTTGGATATAGAGACATAAAATTTTGGAGAAAGAGGGGTAGATGAATACGAACCAAGATCTGATGTCTCATTTCCTGTCTTCAAAGGTGTCCCGAGTCAATCACAATGTGTCATTTAATTAAAATAAAAAATTATAAAAAAATAAAATAATATTTTATATTATTTAATGTATTTTTATTATTTAATGTATTTTTCATATGAATACCGGAGCTCCCACTTAATTAGGTTTAAGGATAATAAATTTATGAACACTTATCCCGTAAGTGAAAATGATATTTTGAAGATTTGTTTAGAGAGCGTAAACCACAAAAACATTGCCGTTATATATTGGCAGACCAAAAGGGACTTTGAGATAGAAGATAGAAAAAAATAGATAAGATCAACTAGTGTAATAAGCTTCACAATAATAACTTATCATTAATTTTCACTAGTCATTATTCATGAAAGTTGATCCTAGCCATCCGTTGACCACCCCAACTTGATCAAACCATCCGTGAATCCATCCATCATCATGTCGGGAAAAATAATAATCAAGTCCTGGCTGGCAAAAGCTCCATAGTAGTATTATCCAACAATTAGGTTTTGGATGTTTGGAACACAAAAAATCACCATCATAGCTTCAAAGCATAAGGATTTTAGCATTCATCTGATGATTTTCTATCTAACGATTTGTAGACAATGGGGACCCAGAAGTACTTACTGTCTTTAAACTGAGCCGAAGTAATGTGCTTAAACCTATTATCATATACCATAACATAATAGAAATATCCAATATTGTAACCAAGTACATAATATAATGGGACCTTCATGATAGCATTCCTGAACATTTAAATCAATTCAAGTACTTAAACACTTGTCCAAGCATACTCACGTACTAACTATAGGATAATAATTCATATAACCTTCCCATAAAATCACATTAGGAATATTTTGTAGCTCATAAATTAATATCTAAGGAGCATGGGACAAAATTTTGTCTTCAAACTATAAAGAAATGTTTTCTAAGTCACGTTTGTTGGGTTAACCTGTTTCATTAAAAGCTAACGTTGTATTAGGTCATTAGTACTTTGTTTTCAACTTTGGTGTAGATTGGTCAATTGTCTCCTTGCTTTTTCATTAAATCAATGCATATAGTATCCTTTTATATGTATCAGTTTTTCTATTTGTACAATATAATAATAACCTTTAAGACAACAATTTACATTTACCTTGAAATATGTGATATATTCACCTACTATAATATAAATAAATCAAATCTTGCACCAGTGTTTTCTACAAATATTGATAGTATTTGAGAAAAGATAGTAAATATAGTGATAAAAAGAAAAGTTTGGAATTGAATGAGATATAATAATTGTCAAACTTAATTAGCTTGGAATAAAAATATACAATAACTACAATATTTAGAATAGCTTGAAAGACTTTGACTACATATCACATGCATGCTTCACAAATGAAGGCGGAGTGATTATTTATAGGCTTTCTACAACACATATGAAGGACTAGAAAGTTCCATGAATTTCTAGTCTACATTGTCTCAAGATTTCTAGAGACTTCTATAATTATTTTGCTAAATACCTATAATAGAATCTACTAGAAGCTTGGGATAATTCTAGATATTTGGATAGAACATTACTACTTGTTTCTACACAAGTGTAAAAGCTTTTAGAAAATGTGCATCAATATTTTAACTAATATATGTATACAATATCTTTTTGTATTGATGCGTCTATGGTATATGGATTAAATTATATGCTCCATCATCACAGGGACTAATTAGCATTGAGAAAAGAGACAATTTTAACATTCCAGTTTATGCACCAAATCTACAAGACTTCAAGGAGGTGGTTGAATCTGATGGGTCATTTGCCATTAACAAGCTTGAGGTTTTCAAAGGAGGAAGCCCCCTTGTTGTGAACCAGCCAGATGATGCAAGTGAAGTAGGTAAGGCTCTAGCCAATAGCTGCAGGAGTGTGTCCGGGGTCCTTGTTGATGCACATATTGGAGACAAACTTAGCGAGGAGCTGTTTCTTCGGGTGGCGCGGCGAGCCACGGGCCATGGCAAAGAGCTATTAGAGCAACTACAGTTCTTTCATATAGTTGCGTCTCTTACATTTGCTCAATGAGAAGACACGCAGAAAAAAAAAGCCCTTTGAAGTTTGTGTGTTGTGTTATGTTTTACACTTTTACTAAATAGAAAGAACCAAAGCACAACAAAGAGAAACATAAGAGACGTTCAGCACTTTTAACCTCTATTCTCTTCCTCTTTTGAGTGTTTTTGTGTGTTCTTGCTGACCGTAGTTACTTTCTACGTATTATGTGCTTTCTAACTTGTGTCCCCTTGTTGGACCCGAAATTAGAAGGTGTTGAGTAATGTGATAGTGGAAATTAATTATTGTTAGTGAAAAATCATGAATTTATTGTTATTGATGTTAGTGGAAACAATCTATGCTTAGTAGAATGATTAAGTAAGTATGTTATGATGACTCTTCATTAATTGTAACTGACACTCTGGATCCTACAAATAAGTATCTTAGGATCATGGCTTCCACAAGCAACTCTTCTACAACCTATAGCAATGTCCAAGTTCCTATGTTTGAAGGCGAAATTTGGGATTTTTGGGCAGTAAAAATGGAGACTATGTTCATCTCTTTGTATGTCTTGGAATTATTAAAAAAGGGGTATGAAGAACCAATGGCTACAACAACCAAAATAGTTGTTCAAGATGAAGAATTGAGGAAGAAGATGATCACAAATGCTGGAGTTTTCCGGATGATTCATAGAGGAATCTCTCTATCTATTTTCCCCAGGATTATGAGAACGTAAACCTCGAAGGAAGCATGGGATATTCTAAAGCAAGTATTTGAAGGAGACTGATCAAAAGTTAGAACTGTCATTATCTTAAGAGACACTATGAGAATAAGAGAATGAAGAAGAATGAGAGTCTGAATGAATACCTTAATAAACTCTCTGAGTTGGTGAATCAAATGAAGTCACATGGAGATACAATAGATGGTCGAAGAATTGTAGATAAAATTATGATCAGTTTGGTAGAAAAATTTGATCCTATGGTGGCTATAATTACAAGAAACTAAGGATCTATCAATTATGACGGTTCAAGGGTTGATGGGGTCTTTAAGATCATATGAGCAAAGGTTGTTACGACACATGGAAAAATCTATTTAGAGTGCCTTTCAATCTAAACTCAGCATTCAGTCCAATAATTAGTGGTGAAAATAAGCCTTCAGTACAAAATAAAGGTGACTTTTCCAGAGATGGCAGATTTGGAAGAGGTAGAGGTAGAGGAAGAAAATCACGTAGAAGATGAAGAGGTACCTATAGCGGATGAAGGCATGAAGAAGTATCAAATAAATGGTGTAGAATTTGTAAGAATAATACTCATCAAGAGAATGATTGCTGGAACAAAGGCAAGCCACAATGTTACAATTGCAAAAGATTCAGGCACATAGAGAAAGATTGTCGTTTTGGCAACCCACAACATGCTTCATTTTCAAAAGGAGAAAATAATGAAGGAAACTTGTTCTTTGCTTGTCACAAAACATTTGAAGAAGGTAACAATGTGTGGTATATGGACAGTGGTTGCAGTAACCATGTGTTGGGTAACCACGGAAATAGACACCTAGAAGGGGTGAATAGGTGTAGTGGTTCTCGATTACTGCGTTTCTGATATACACAAGAATTGAAATTTTAAGCAGTTTAATCGATTATCAGAGTGTTTAATCAATTAAAAATAGAACATGTTAATTGATTAACAACATGTTTAATCAATTGACCTGAAACAAAAATATTGGAAAATAATAGTTTCTTGTAATCCAAGTTAACTAAAAAATAGTTCTTTATAGATTCAATTGCTTAATGAAAATATTTCCTTGTGGTAAACAAGTTGCACCAATCAATAAGCAGTCAAGAAAATACTATAAAGCATGAATTTAAATGAGATAAGGGATAGAAGAGTGCGCCACATAATTTTTTTTTGGTTCGTTTGCAGGTCTACTTGCAAACTACATCAAGGTCTCATCTTCTGATATTGAGAGATTTTTCTTCCCTATGGAATAAATGTATGTATATAAACACACTTCCAAATAATCTTTACAAACACTCATTTCTTGGCCCAAGAGACTCTCAAAACGGTTTGACCTCCTACCCGTCCTTTCGGATACTAAACACATACTCTCAGTATAGCCTCAGCTGCTGATTTCTCTCAACCAATACTTTTCTAAAGGTGAAGAACTACAACACAATTACCTAACCTCAACTAGGAATTTACAACTTCTCTAAACCTAGAGAATTACAACTTCAATGAATAAAATCAATATTGAGTTATAATGCACCAGAGGAGTTGTCTTCTCGAACATTGCCTTGGTGCTATCATTCAAGAGAACCTGCTCGGTGACACGAGGAAGCCCGATGTCCCTCATTTCCTAGATCGATCACTCATCAGATACTCTTGTGTTTGCCCGACTTCTTAGAACTTTTGGGCATCATTCCCTGACTAGCACCCCTTCTAGATTTTGAAGTCCTGCTAGACGAACCTTTAGTTAGGCAAGAGGCTATAGCATTCACAATCAGTGGAGGTGGAGCAAGAACAACAAAAATCGGTGCGATTGGGCATGAAGATGGTGCAAGTTTAGCAACAACCTCTAGCCCATCAATGGGAGCAGGAGTAACCCGAAGGCTTTTTGGAGGGGCACACCTTCGGCATTCACTAGCATAGATTACTGAGCGTCGCCAAAACTACCTTGTTAGGTTACCACCCGAAGAAGCTTTTGTAGGTCCTCTCGACCACAAAGAAAAAACAAAAACTAGTTAATCAACAATTTAAAAAATGGATGAAGGAGAAACAAAACATAGTCTAAAAGACCCACCTATGACCTACTTGAAAGCATTGATACCACCTCCCAAAGTTAAGCAAGGGATGCTCACACCCTAACATATCCAAATTTTCATCTCTTTAGCGTCAATCCTCTAACGCCCGATCGAGTCACCATCTTCATAGTCATAGTGATTGTAATTAAAATGACGGTGACCCTCAATCTAGTAGAGAGGGAACCTAGGCATATTGTCCAACCAAACACCCAGGAACCCACTTCACCCTTCAACTCCACTTTGAAGAAATTGGTCTTCCTGTGCAACTAATCCATCCCCATGTTAGAACCAGTCAACACTAGTCGCCCACTAGGAAGTAAGAACTGAGCCAATAACTGGAAAGCGAAATTTGCTTCATACAATTGTTGACAATGTGCAGAGAACTAGCGTTGCTAGGGAAAATGACAAGATCGACATGACATTGCAAAGTCAGCACCTGCAACACAGGAAAACTTTCCTTTATGCCAAAGGCAAGACTATGCTGCCTAACTAGTGAAGGTAAAGGTAATCCAAATCTACAACATTGTCAGTCTAAGAAATGATAAGATCATGTTCCCACAATAGTGACAAGTCGCCCCTTCGAGTGCAGACCACTCCACCTCAATACAAATAGACGAGGTCACTAATAAGAAAACATTCATATTCTCATTCTATTTTCTCTCTCTAAAGCATACACTTAACTGACTTGAACATAAGTCTCATTCAAATACCCACACTGAAGAACAAGATGCATCAATGCATTCTTGTATTGTATACATTGCAGCGCAAACAATACCCAATTAAATTTGCTAATACACAAATATGTGAACACAGTCACGAAATGCATAAAAAAATGCACTTCCGCAATTGTATATGTAAAATAGGAAAAGGAATTTTGGGATTTAGACAAACACTGCGGCTTCTTTTTTAACTTGTGGGGTGTGTAAATTAACTCTCAACACAATTTATAGTTTGGTATTGCCAGAAAAACAGCTTAATTAATTAACAATTCAAGCCCAATTGAAATAAAAAAATAAACTAATTTATACAACAGAACTCACTGGAAGAAGGATTAACCATCTAGACACAGGTCACTTGTACAGTAAGGGAGTTACCAGTAATAATTAAAAAAAGGTTGAAGGATGAGAAAGCATAGTACTAGTAAATGCCACAACAGATTGTCCGAAATCCGAATATACAAATTACAGTAAATGTAACTTAACCGCAACCTTAATTTAAAACACTATTATATATACTAAACCCACTTAGTTCTCCCAAACCATGTAGAACTAGTTACTGACTAGTGCCACATATTTGTATATGGCATTCAACACTAATTACTGATCTATCCTACATTAATAGGATTAGTTAAGTACTCATGACTATAGACAAGATTCTTAGCTAACTAGAGAACATTTTCCTTCTACACACAGCTTGATTTTGAATCTCCAGTTACTCTCGATTTATGGACGGCCCACTAAAAACTTCTTTTCCGATCGGTCATCACCGTTTTGGCTCTTTTCACCATTGTTACCTTGAATGCCCAGACCAAGATCCAACTGACTGATGTCTGAATCCTGCAAACATTAATTGATTTGTAGACCAGTGTCATGAATCATAATAATGTGCTTATCAATGTTATTTGCACAGACCAATTTTACAGACTCCTCACATATGTGCAATTAATCAATTATCAAATCAGCATAATCACTTAAGAACTTGATTTAATAAAATATAATACCTTAATTGGAAGGTAACACAATTTGTTATACATATAAAATATATTAATACCTATATATTTAAAAATGAATTTAAAGGTGATTGATCATGAACTCATGGTTAACACTAAATGGTTATACCAGTTTGACAATTGGTAAATTTAAGAGGGTATGTGTAACACTAATTTCCCTAATATTATGCCTTAATTGGAAAAAGGATTTCCAAATTCCTTTTAGGAAAAATGATAGCAGACCATATGAATATGATTAACACATTTCTATATGTTAACATAAGACGAAAGGTAACACAAACACGGGTGAATTATTTTAATAAAGACACTGACTCGACATCTCAAAGATGGTAAAACTAGGATACCACGGAGTCGCTCTCAAATATTATTATGAATTAAAAAATATAACAATGACAAACAAAAGAAAGCTAGTTAATTAATGACTATGGTTTGACATTTACCAAAACAGATATGTTCATTCATTCTTTTCAATGATCCATCTTGCTACACAGATAGATAACCAGAGAAGAGGATAGTAGCCAATTCTCCGTGAAGGTCACTTACACCAATGCAGATCGGATCAGCAAAATATTATAATTTAGTCAACAGGGAGAGCATGCACATGGATTGGCATATAATTACAATGCAACATTGTTTTCCAATAGATGTTAACTTGACACAAATTTTTATATTCTGCAAATGAAGCAATTTTTTTAAGCGTTATAAATAACCCATGTACTAAGTGTGATCTAGTTAGTAGATATGTTTTCCCAACAATCTGTCCATCCAATTATTTATGATTACTACATACTCTCCAAAAGCAGCAGAAGTATAGTGTTAAATTAATAATCATGAAAAGATGATGGTCATGCAAGTGCTTGATTTTACATAAAGCGTAATCAAGTGAGGTCTTATACGAATGAAGAAAATGAAAATTTTGAACATCAATTCCTATGCCCAGTTTGAAAATCTGAATTGAAGAAACCAGAGAAACATTCAAAACCATTCAACACGGAAATGAAGAATTCAGTTACTTTACCTTGGCGTCTTCAAATATTTCATTTATCTTCAGCTCGACATGCATCTGATGAGTCACATTTCTTTGTCTAGCTGTCAATATGTCATTCTCAGTTGTGGGTTCGAATTCAGCCTTCTCAATAACCACATTTTTATGTTCTTCTAGGGCAGCAATCTGCATGATGCCATTGACCAAACCCTCAATCAGAGTGAAATCTAGTAATTTAAAATGGAATTGTGTTGTGATGCACTGTTCCTTTTCCAACTCAAACTAATGAAACATGTAGACAATGAACGACACAGACACACCAAGCCATACACAATAATATACGATAAACTTGTCTCTACGGCTACAACAACCAAGTAATTTTCTTACTAGGGAGGATCAGGTACATGGATTAAATGATGTCATAATATTCCATCGTGAATCATATCTAGAAACAAGTCATTTGCATCCGAATCCTTAATGGTTTACAAGTTTTGAATAAGTTACTGTTTTTCCTTGGTCTCCGTATACATTTGACTATTGAGCTACCATCAATTTGATATACTCTTAGCTTCTAGACGACCTCCCGACACGTGTTCAAACCACCTAATCCAAAACATCACATAAACTTGTTTCTACCAAAATCCAAAGAAACAAAATGCAAATTTCAATAGTTAATAGTATTAAGGTTCCATCTCAAAACCAATTGACAATGAGAGGAGTAGTCCAACATGTATTTAAAACATTCACGAGATAATGAGATATGTGATGTGGGACTTACTTTCCAACATGCTCCATCCACATAATTTTGTCGGACTAGGCAAAGAGTTATCTTTAACCCATAACTAAAGAGCATCTTTTGGCTCATAACAACCGGAAAGAAGTTGGGCTCCAACTCTGATATCATGTTAAGGTTTCATCTCAAAACCAATTGTCAATGAGAGGAATAGCCAACATGTATTTAAATCATTCCCAAGACAATGAGCTGATGTGAGACTTACTTCTCAACAAATGGAACCACAATGTCCACCTTAAAACCCCAAGTCATGCATCATGCAGACCATACCATAACCCCAACACTCTTCTCCAACACAGTAGAAGAATAAAAATTGAAACAATATAAAAAAATAAAAACCCAACTAAATAATTTTTAAAAATAGAAACAATACATACAGGAGTGTAACGAAATTTTCTTCTAGGTGGCTCGTCTGAGAAGGTGGCGGAGCTGTTATGAGGGTCATCATCAGAAGCGTAGGCGGCGGTGATAGGTGTCCAGCGACGAAGAAGGAGGCGAGAGCAGGAGTTGGTGTTGGTGTTGGTGTTGTCAGGGTGAGATTTATTGTGTAAGGCAGAGGAAGAGGAGGTGGGTGAAGGGACGTGGACCCACTTCTTCTTCCACTTCCTGACGGGGCCGCTGAAAACGGCGGGTGTGCCGTACCGGGAGGATGCTCGGCCCAGCCTTGTTGAACTCACTGCCTCCATTTATTCTGAAGGCGAAACGTTGGTGGTGTCGGTGGAAGAGGGAGTAGGGTTTTACTGAGAGGCTATCAACAAGAACCACAACAAGCAGCTACTCACAGCCGGCAGTCAATTAAATTTAATCCTTCAAAATAATAAAAATAAAAATGATAAAGAGAGAAGTTTTCCTTAACCATTTACTCCTTCAAACTTAAATTAAGGAATTTGGGAAAAAAAATAATAAAATTTTGATAACATATTAAAAATTTAAATATAATTAAAATTTAGTTATAAATAATAGTATAAAAAATATAAATATATTTATTTTTAAATATGTCGTGTTATATATATTTTCATAAAAGTTTTTCTTAACAATGATTAAAAGTGTCCTACAAATTGCTATAAAAAAAAAGCTATAAATCACTAATTTAACTTACATTTGGAATCTTGGGACTAATTCAGATTTTTCAATTTTTTAAAAACCAAATTGGGACACGCAAAAACTTTAAGGAACCAAATTGGGTTTTCAGTAAAAATGTGTTTTTTGTATCTCCAAATGTATATTCTCTTACCTTTTGGGTAAGAAATTAATCTCTTTTGTGGTGTGTGGTTGTCTCTCACAATAAATGTCACTCACATGAATCGAATCATTGACCTTTTGGTCATCATCGGTTTAATATTTATGCATTGTTATTGTAAAAGAAATTACACAATCAGTACTTCATCTATCAGTCATGTGTGTTACTTTTACTCAAGGGTCAATAACGATTAACATATAAAAGATAGATGATGTATTGACAATGCAAAAAAATTTACATTGTCGCTCTATACATACTGATCTCATAATATCTGAAAATTTTTAAATGTGATTTTCACTCTAAGGGGAACCCATGAAAATTATAGGTGACACAATGATGCGAACCTCCATGAGGGTGGTCCGACCTTAGCCAATATATCTTGGTTGAAATCACTTTTGTAAAACCCTAAATTTACGTCTTTAAAATTATAGTATCAGTTTTGGGATTCTCGCCTGGGCGAGAAAGGCTCATCTGGGAGGGTGAAATCTAGGGCTATACGGAAGGATTCTCGCCTGAGCGAGAGTTGGCTCGCTTGAGCGAGAGTGGTCTCGCCGGAGTGAGAGATTGGCTCGCCTGGGCGAGGAAATGTGATATTTAGAGTTGTCGAGGCTGTAAGATCCTCGCTTGAGCGAGAGGATCCTCGCCTGAGTGAGAGATGCCTCGCCTGGGTGAGAGTTCCCTCGCCTAGGCGAGAGGGTCAGATCTGAGTTTTTAAAATGGGCGGGATTTTCTCGCTTGAGCGAGAATGAGCTTGCTTAAGCGAGGACCCGACACTGTTACATTAAATAGGGAACCCCAAACACATTTATGAGGGTTAACCTAGAGAGAAGTGAGAGAAGAGGGCTTTTTCAAGAGCAAGAAGGCTTGTGAGTCATTTAGAAGCTTGAGAAGAGGTAAAGCTCTTGATTCTAACTCTCTTCTTCCCTTTGAAACTTATTTTGGGTATGTTGGATCTCTTCTCAAAATGAGGGAAACCATGAAAAACTCATCCTTTTGAGTTATGGTTCGTTTTATGTTGTTTTTATCTTGTAAACTTTTGGTTTAGAGTTAGTATTTCAAGAATGGAAAGGTTTGTGGGTTGATTCATGAAAACCCCAAAACCCTAAAGTGAAAATGGGGTTAAAGAAGAAAATGAGTAAAATGCTAGAGGTAGAAGATGACTACGCATTCTAATATTGAAATATGAGATGAATATGTATGTTTTAGATGTTTGTAAACTTATGATGAAAGTAGTTTATAAACATTGAAAATATGATAAATATCTTGTATGGTTAAATAATGCAATATGAGTTATTTATGTGATATTGGAATAAATGACTAACATTGTGTTATATGGTGGGAATGAGGAAAGATCCTAAAGTTGGAGGAGGTGTTAGTGGAACTTGCGAAGTTGCCAAGAACCAAACCCAACACTCACCAAGGTAAGGAGAAGTCTTTAAATAGCATAATGAAATGGATAATATGTGGATTTTCTGATTTTGTATAATGATAAAGTGATGAATCGCTTAGTTATTGTAAACATATATGGGTATGTTTGTAATAATGAAAGGTGTGGATATACTGTTTACGGATTGATGATGTATCAATGAAAATAAAATATGTTTTAGCCGACCATGATTGGTTAGCGACTTTGGCTCAAGTTATATAGCAATGTTTTGGCTCAAGCTATGTAGCGATACTTTGGCTCAAGTTATGTAGCAATGATTTGGCTCAAGCTATGTAGCGATACTTTGGCTCAAGTTATGTAGCGATACTTTGGCTCAAGTTATGTAGCGATACTTTGGCTCAAGTAATGTAGCGATACTTTGGCTCAAGTTATGTAGCGATACTTTGGCTCAAGTTATGTAGTGATACTTTGGCTAAAGTTATGTAGCGATACTTTGGCTCAAGTTATGTAGCGATGCTTTGGCTCAAGCTATGTAGCAAAACTTTGGCTCAAGTAATGTAGCACAAAATGAATTTATAAAAAAATGGTTTACTAACCCTTTTGAAATGTGGATTATCTTATAATGATATTTATTGTTTTGATGACTTACTCATTTGTATGTTGTGTGTATTTGCTGTAAGGACCCAAATTCTATCCTTGAAAATTTTTCATTTATTTTCATCTTCTCTTACATACATCTATAACTTTACTTAAAAACCTCATGAAACACTCTTTGAAAATACTCTTTACCCTATTATATTAACTTACAAATTTATGTTGCGGAAAAACAAAATTCATTCGATTAGCAATTATCGCATACGACCAGTTATGGATTTTCCAGAGTTATAACGTTCATAACTACATATCTCCGTATTACCCTAATCAAATTTACAGTCATCCCATAATGTTATCAAATTAACTACAACGTCAAGTAGCAAATAAAGAGAATCAAATTAATAAACACAAAAGCTTCCTAAGTGAGCTTCATTCTCAAAATTCCTTCATTTACCTACAATGGGATTATCATAAACAACACACAAAACAAAAGGGAGTAAGTCATTAGTTCAAAAACTAACATCACATGATAATCTACATTTCAAATACAATTAATCTTTAATATAATTCGTAAACACATATGCGTAATTGTAAACATTCATATCATCTTCCTTTAATTTCCACTTTACTCATATTCATCCTATAGTATATATATCCCATAATATATATTCTATAGTATGCATGTCTCGTTCGTTCGAAACATCATCCTTCTCATTATTCATATCCACCCTATAGTATATATATCCCATAATATATATCCTATAGCATGTATATTACTTTCATTCTCAACATCTTCCATTGTATCGCTCATATTCACCCTATAGAATATATATCCCATATTATATATCCTATAGCATGCATATGATATTCTTTGTGACATTCTCATTTCTCGTCATTCATATTCACCCTATAGAATATGCATCCCATAATATATATCCTATAGCATACATATGACATTCGTTGTGACATCCACATTCCCCATCATTCATATTCACCCTATAGAATATACATCCCATAATATATATCCTATAGCATGCATATGACATACATTGTGACATCCACACTTCTCATCATTCACATTCACCCTTAATTGTATTCATCAATTTCATTTCTCATACCACATCAGGCAGGCCGAGTTATTACCCCATACCACATCGGACAGGTCGAGTTATTACCCCATACCACATCGGGAAGGTCAAGTTATTACCCCATACCACATCGGGCAGGTCGAGTTATTACCCCATACCACATCGGGCAGGTCGAGTTATTACCCCATACCACATCGGGCAGGTCGAGTTATTACCCCATACCACATCGGGCAGGTCGAGTTATTACCCATACCACATCGGGCAGGTCGAGTTAACAATAATCACTACCATTCCCGGTAGGACACAATAACAGTCTGCTACCACTCCGGGTAGGGCACAATAACAGTCCGCTACCACTCCGGGTATGACACAATAACAGTCCGCTACCACTCCGGGTAGGACACAATAACAGTCCGCTACCACTCCGGGTAGGACACAATAACAGTCCGCTACCACTCCGGGTATGACACAATAACAGTCCGCTACCACTCCGGGTAGGACACAATAACAGTCCGCTACCACTCCGGGTAGGACACAATAACAGTCCACTACCACTCCGGGTAGGGCAGAATAACAGTCCGCTACCACTCCGGGTAGGACACAATAACAGTCCGCTACCACTCCGAGTAGGACACAATAACAGTTCGTTACCACTCCGGGTAGGACACAATAACAGTCCGCTACCACTCCGGGTAGGACACAATAAACTTACCAACACATTACCTCTTTTACATACCTCATTCACATCAGTGAGTATGAATTAGAGACACTTATCCCTTACCTTGGTGAGCGTTGGGGATCGGTTCCGAGTAACCTTAAAAGCCTCCTCCGCGATTTCCTCCAACCTTAGGATCTTTCCTCATTTCCACCAATAACAACAATGTCAGTCATTTATTCAAAATAACACATAAATAACTCGTATTTCATCATCAAACATACAAGGGATTCACATATAACAACATCAAAGCACAAACTCATCATCCACATCTAACATTTCATCTCTTTCTCTTTATACCTGTATTCTCATTTTGGGGGTTTTTAGGGTTTTCTTGAATAACCCACAAAACATTTCCATTCATAAAATATCAACTCTAAATCAAGAGTTTACAAGAAAAAACAACATAAAACGAACCATAACTCTAAAGGGTGAGTTTCCATGGTTTCTCATGTTTTGAAAATAGATCCATCATACCCAAAACAAGTTAGAGAGGAAGAAGAAGAGTTAGGAACAAGAGGTTTACCTCTTCTCAAACTCTAAGATGAGTCCTAAGGCTCTTTGCTCTTGAAAAGCTCTCCTTTCTCTCTTCTCTTCAAAGTTCTAACCCTAAAATGTGTTTGGGGTTTCTATTTTAAAGAGCAGTTGTCGGGTTCTCGCTCAAGCGACCCCATTCTCGCTCAGGCGAGAAAATCCCGCCTTTTTTAAAATTTCAGATCTAACGCTCTCGCTCAAGCGAAAATCTCACAGTGTCAACAGCCCCAAATTTCCATTTCTCGCCCAGGCGAGAATCCTCCAGGATTTCACCCTCCCAGGGGATCCTTTCTCGCTCAGGCGAGAATCTCTCGCTCAAGCGAGACTTCCAGGACTGATACTATAATTTTAAAGACTAAAATTTAGGGTGTTACATTTGCCATTGATCATCCAATTGCATGTAAACAATGTAGTTGAGGATGCTTGGTTCGAGGCTTTAGGAGCGTAGGACTTGGATCCTCTATTTTTGCTTTTTGTGTTGTAAATTGCTATTTGGATGATTGTATTCGTAACCATTTAACTTACTACATTTTTGTGTAATGTTGGATATTAGTAACTATGGGTGTTTTGGAAACCCATAGTTAAATATATGCGGTAATTACCGATGAAAGTTATATATGAATTATGTTTTCCGCAACATGAGATATATGTTAACATAATGTATTATAAAGGTAGTTTTACGAAGTGATTATGGGGGAAAATTAGAGTAAGATGTGGAATGTATGTATAAAAGGATTAAAATAAATGAAAAAATTTCAAGAGTAGAATTTTGGGTTCTTACAATATGGTATCAGAGCATAGTTAATTCTGCGGCCTAGGGTATGACCTTACATGCTTCTCCGTGGTCTGTATGTGCTTGAACTGCTTAGTTGGCATTGACTGTTGTGTGCTTATGTGAAACTTACCTTATTAGAAAAGTGTTTACTGACTAGTACTTGAGTACAGGTACCTATGGCAGGAAGGGGAAGAGTAGCGAGTCAGAATGTTCCGAACGATCTGTTGGCACAGATGGTGACGGCATTGCAACACGTTAACGAGAACTTGCACAATCTGAACCAGAACTCCACACCAATTCCTAGCTCACAACCTTTAGTTCCACCAGGGTCGGCCGATTACCGTGGGTTGAATGAGTTCCGCAAGCAGATTCCTAGCTATTTCCAAGGTGGGTTCGCTCCTGTTGCGGCGAATGAGGGGATTCAAAACTTGGAACGCATATTCCGAGCCATGGGTTGTAGTGACGTTTAGAAGGTGGCCTATTACCGGAGGTTGCTGATTATCTTATCATAGATCTGTGCAAGCATGAACGTGTGTACTCCGAATTATGTTTACAAGATGTCCACCACTCATTCTTTAAGTATGAGGCTTACATATAGAAGATCATCTTTCATCTCCCCTAAACGAGTGATAAGTGAATATCCTCGCTCATATTCGTGTAGCCCTTCACAACTGCATCGAAACTCTTGCGTTTCATCCGAGTGTTTTAACTTTTTTGTGAGGTTTGCTTAATTCCCTGCTAGGTTTGGTTGTTGTGGATCTTCCACAACACCAACAAGCATGTGGAAAAAACCTGAAGGTGGGGGTGGACCTACATCCCATCAAAAAATGGGTGGACTCTCTTTACTCCTTTTGAAGGGTCCTACAAGTCTTGGAAGACTGGATTCTTCAAGGTGAAGTTGAAGCTGGGAGTGGGTGCCTGAGTGTTTGGGTCATTGGCCTACCTCAGTTCTCCTTGTACGAAAATGAAGGCCATCACTGAATAAGCTATAAGCAATATAGCTATGAGGATGGTGATTTGGAAGGGCGAGAAGGTTTGGCCACCAAGGAGATTAAGATTTGGATCAACAAGGGGGTTATCCTCTCATGCTCATCCCTAACTAGTGTCATAGCTTATGTTTGAATTTCTTTTTTTTATATATTTTGACTGGACACTTACATATTTGTTTTCTTTTGCAAACGAAATATTAGGCCGGAATGATTTGCACAAATTATGACTTGACATTTAAAAAGCCATGCTCCTAGATTAAGTTATTACACTTGATCCTTAGAAGGCCTACATCTACAAACCTTTGATCTTAGGTCAAGGTATTATACTCGTTCCTTAGAAGGTCGACATTTGCATACCCTTAGGGAAAAATTCTCTTAGGCCGGATACGTTCATGTCTAGGTGATTTCCATTTTGCTCAGGTCTTCCAAAGAAAATGCTCACATTCCTATTTTGGGAGTAACCTTATATTGTCCTTACCAATTCGAGGATAATTTTCCTTTGGTTCATCCTACTTCTGCTCTTCTGAGGACTAAGTCCTCAATTTTGTACTTTTGGGGATAATGTTGGATTTATATTTGTCGATGGTCCTTTGTTTTACTATTTCTTCCTGTCTTTGCTTTACTCATGTAACAACTTGATTAATTTCTCTCGTTCATTGCCCTTTAACATTGTGTCCACTTTCACTTCCTTCTTACCTCATTCGACCCTACATTCACAATTGTCTTCCTTGATTAATCGGTTGATCAAAATTGTAGAAATGGTTACTAACATGATCATTATTTATATAGTCACTATCGGATTTGTATTAACGAGCAATTGCATAAATAGAAAGATTCACAAAAGCAATTGTTGAGAAATAAATTTTCTATCGATAGAAGAAATAAAAAAGAAGAAGAAAGGGAATATCATATTTGTAGGCAACTGGAGGAGAGGAAACAACCTCATGAGTTCCCAAAATAGTCCCATAATGGCTAAACCACCCATTAAGCGCAATTCATCAAAATTTTAGAAGCCCCTAATTTTAGGCTAGGTGTGCTTAATTTCCTGCACATGCAAGAATCGAGGCACTGCAATTAAACAACAGCGACCCACGTCTTGGAATATTACGACACAATTAATCACAACGACATACATGGTGTTTGACATCTGAACCATCACATCACTCCAAGTCAAACACAACATATGAATAATTCAAAAAGTTACCCAATTGTGAAAGGCCCAATCAATCTAAAAACAAAGCTAAGAACTCAAGTCCACTGACATATCCAGTTAGGTCCACATTATTAGACTGTGAACAATTGTTGCATCTCGGGCCTAGAGAATATTGGACTGATCACGAGTGATTAACGAACCTATCAATAAAGCAATACTTGAAACCATAAGGCCGAAATTTTGGCTCAAAGATACTGACCAGCCTTTCTAACAAACAAAATCTAAGATGCAACCTCAGAATTAACTTACGAGGGAAGGCACTGCTTAAGGGATGCCTAAGAGCAATATTGGTCTACAAGACCGATTAACTGACTAAGAGCATGATATCACCCATGGTGTCTTTGAACCTTCTTTCAAGAGTTAGCGAGACCTATCATAAGTAGTATAAATAGATAAAAACATTAAACAAAAAGTATAATCTCTATACCCTCTATAGTTCCTTATCGCTATCTTTATATAATTAATGACTCGATCGTCAAAATCTCTTTATAGATACTCACTCAAGATGGTTTAAGGTTGGTTTCCCACTGGGTTCAATCTAACTTAAAAGATCAAAGCCAGTTTCACCCCCATTTAACATGGTTCCACTATTGCAACTTCATCCCTCATTACAAAATAACAATTTATTTTTGGCAATTGTCTTGTGGATGTGTATGCCACACAATAATGAACAAAAGAGAATTAGAACACAAACAACATAGTTTTTGGATAAAGCAACCACAATGAAAGAAAACTTACACAGCATCTCGTAATTACAATAATTTACATATAGAGGATAATCATTATAAAACATGATAGAACTATATGCACATGTAATAGGAAAACATATGATCCATGTAACTAGACAGGTGCGTAGACAATTTTCTCATCAAAATCTTCTCATCGAAGTTAAACCGTGACCAGCTACCCGCCAGAGGAGCAATTGGGGCGAAGACAAAATTGAATCTAAATTGATTCCCTCAAGAAATGCCAATGGTTTTGCCAAGCAACCAAAGAACTAGTGACAGCTCAATACCAAATATGGTGTGGAGTGTGCTCCTATCCAATATGAATCCAAATACCGTAATCCCTGCTCTATTATTCTCAAAATAATTCACTGCAAAAAAGAATCATAAAAATGACTCAATAAGTATGTATATATTGTTTTTATTTATTTTTAATATCAAACATTATTTGCGTATTCCTTAGATTATAATATAAACAAGAGATCAGATCCGTTCTAATCCTGTAACCTTTCTTCAAAATATAAAATGTAAGAAATTTTGGGTTCGAGGATTGGAGGAAGGATGAGCTATTTTCTAAAGGATAAGATATATTTTTATTTTTTATTTTAAGTAATGCAAATCTTATAGAGGAAAAAATTATGATTAATCTGGCATGAACTAGTTCAATTGATAAAATCAGTTTTAATTGATCAATAGTGTCTGCTATATCTTCTTGAGTTTGTAAATTGGTTCATGGCCACCTTATATTTTAACTAGGTTAACTGATAAATCAATAATTTAAATTGTGGATCGCATCACCTGATGTGATCACAATATTGTGATTATGGTGACCGCCGTATTCACATAACACCACAATTGCGGTTCGACTCTGAATTACTATGATACGGTTGCATTGCGCTACAACACAATCGCATTTGGACTCCATCGAACCGCATCACACCGCATTTGATTCAAAAATGTTGTTTTAATAACAATATAATTCACACCCCTAACAGCCGTAATCCGCAATGTCCGCAATAGTAGTAGCCACAACCGTTACCGCAATCGCAATTTAAGACACTGTGCTAAATAAATATAGTGTCCACGAGAGTGACTTACCAAGAGCTTGTCTCTTCTGGTAAGAGATGGTGCTGTAAGCGTAGGAGGGGATTAACTTGGTAGTATTAATCTCATCTTCCTCATCACCAGTTTCATCAGCCTCGGATTCCCCATCTGTCCCCACAATAGGAAAGCTTCTCTCATTGGAAACCTGAGCTGTTAGTATTTCACCTTGTGCACCTCCATCGAACGAATCCAACGTTGCACACACGTGCCACTTGGCTGCAAGGCCTGTGATGGCTTGTGCTTTGTGTGTTATCTTTGTTGCACTACGTAACAAGATGCACAACGCAGAAAGAAGCGTCATCGAGCACAGCTGCACCATAATATAACCCCTTCATGAACTTAGCTCATGTTTAATTTACCTTTTTTCGTTTTAATACTCAATATTTTGTTCCTCTTAGATCTTGTCTTTTTCAATTATTCTTTAAGTGGACTATAAAAAAAAAACAAGAATAGGATAATGTAATGCCCAACTCTTTTAAGTTATTGCAACTTATCACAAGCACCCATAATCCTCTAGTGATCGGTTTTTGGAATGAAGTGAAGAAGATTATGGGTTTGAGTTTCACCCATAATAAATTTAAAAAATAAGAAAATATTAATAATGTTGTTTGATAGTTAAAGAGAATGGGTGATGATTTGAATTCGCCTATAATAAATAAATGTATTTCCCATATAAAAAATTGCAACAAAGGTTGGCTTATACATGTCAAGTTTATAGAATAATTTCAATAAATAAAATCAAAAGAAATCAAGAAGAAAATACAGTGACAAGTACTTTGACCAGCTTCACCTATCTTTGTAATTATTTAATTTGACATTTATCCCTCACAAATTTTATCATTTATAAGCAAATATATATGAATTAAATTAAATACTTCATTACATGTAGAAAACTTTATTTTTTTCCATTAGTCATTATTAAATATTTTGTCCATTTTTATCCTTTTACTTATTGATTAAATAAAATCAATTAGATGAACGAATAATTTTTAGATCATTGATTAAATTAATATTTATTATTTAAAGAGTATTAATTATAAAGGTTTTCGATGGTATGGTAAAACATATGGAGAGAGAGGAGAAAACTTACCGCAAGCTCACCGGTTTTGTAGACGTTGAATTCATTTGTAGGCTTTGTAGTGAGAAGCAAACACGCAAATTGGCTTCCTGTGACCAATACTAGAGCGAGTAATATAAACGCGCGGTACCTGTGACTGATGATTCGCAGGTGCCTTCTAATCCTAAGATGCTCTGTCATCACCGATGCCACGTCAGAGTCCACGTGGAAGAAATTTGCAAAGTCCTGTAGCCGTAGGATCTGAAGGTGGCAGATCAGACGGAACAGAACACACACAAGAAATATCACAATTGTCCGATACAACCACGAACACAACTCTAATATGCATGCCACCGCATCGCTCAGGTACACGTTCCCAAGGAATGGGATTTGTGCAGCTCCGGAGGCGTACCACCATATCTTGTATGCACCCTCGGCCACGAAGCATGGTCCCACAAACCATGACAAGATCTTCAATGACCTCTGTCACGCATACGCATAAATAAGATGTAATTGCTTGTATTATTTGCATAACATATAGTTTTACGGAAAACGTAATGGTATTAATTTTTCCGTTGTATGGTTTTTTTTAATGAGACTTCATGCTAATCTAATTTCCGTGGTCAATCTACAGAGCGTAAGTACAATGGTTGGACAATGCATGATCACTGTAGTTGATATTTGGAATGAAAATTTGAACTTTATACTAGTCTCGATCTAATTAAACATTGCCTCCTAATTGAAAAGCAAATTAAAAACAATAGAAATAATTTTTTTTACATTATTGTTGCAACATGATTGGTTTAAGACATGGAGATATATATTTTTTGGGACGGATGATCCTTTGTTCTTTATACCGTTTCCTTCATTTGAGATGTCCCAAAAAATTTATATCCTCATATCTCAAACCAATCATATTCTACCAAGTAATAAAAAAACTATTTTTTGTTCTTATGATTTGTTTTCTTAATTAATGAGCTTTTTTATTAAATTGAGACAGCAAATATTAAAACAACTAATATTCATTCCACCTTATGTAGTCTAGTCTAGTATAAGTTATTTTTCACTTGAGTAATTCATTTTTTTGTTTGGTTCTATACTTAAGACTTACTAATGCTATTGCTAATAGTTTTCTAGAATCAAAGCATAAACCAGAAAAAGATGCATAAAACATCATTGAACTTTGACTTAAACATATAGGAAAAAGTAATATAGAATATCACATAGGAATAAGGGAAAGGTAGCAAAAAAAGAGGGAAGAGGGAAGAGGGAAAGGAAAGTAAAGAGAAAACTTGAAACAATTGAAACTAAGAAGAAATTGAAAGAGATGTAGTAACGTAACTCACATTCAATTGTGCCATGTAGTTCATCCTAACGGTCTCGCTCTCATCACAAAGCTTATCAAAGAACAAGAATCTCCGAAGGCCATATTTGCTAACAAACCTGGCAAGGCAGAGGAAGGAAAGGGCGGAAACAGAGCTGAGGGAGAGCTGAACGACGGCATCAAAAGGGCGGGAGTGTCTGGCATCACAGGAGGGACAAGCAAGAAAGAAATGGGAGGCGGCGGGGACGGCCACCGCGAAGAGGAGGAAAACGAACCAAGACAGAGCGGCGGTGAAGGGGTTGGATTGATCCACGCACATCCATCGGAGGTAGGATCGGAAACTGTGGAGCTCGTCGTTAACGTGAGAAATGCTGCGGGTGTACTTGCTTCTTTTTCGCTCTAATAGGCTCTCCTTATTCTTCTTGGTTATGTCATCCATGCCTAAAATAAAACGAACAATAGACCGTGATTGCTTTTTCCCCTTCTGATTTGTGTTTGTGTATAAATAGCTTGGTTGACTAGTGAGTTACGAATATGAGAAACCAAAAATACGTGTTTCCTTTTTTTGGTGATTAATAACCGACAAATTCATTTTTTTAAAAAACAAAATTAACAAAATCCGTTAATTTTAATTTAAAATTTTTTTACAATCAATTTGCAATTTATAAATATCCTGATCATATGAATTTACTCTTAAAAATTTTATGCAAATGAACCACTAAAAACGTATAGACGGTTGGAAAGTACTTTTCATATCACATACCTCGTTATTTTAGAAATTGATTAAATACCTGTTAAGTTACTTTTCTCATTATGAATAATTAGTTTTGATATGTAACTGAGTATAGGTATATGAACTAAGTGATTAAAGAATTGTTACTTTAATTAACATGGCCCAAGATAAGATTGTTAACATACTTTTAACAATCTCAATTTCATATTATTGGGAAGTAAGTCCTACATTGTCTATCTCATTATTTCGGGAATGATATCAGAGCCAGAACCCAACTTTTTTCGGTTGTCATGGGCCAAAAGATGCCCTTTAGTTATGGGTAAAAAGTAACCATTTGTCTGGTCCGACAGACTTATGTAGAGGGGGCATGTTGGGAAGTAAGTCTCACATTGCCTACCTCATTATCTCGGGAATTGTTTAAATACCTGTTGGATTAATCGTCTCATCACCAATTGGTTTTGAGATGAAACCTTAACAAATATATATATATAACTTTGTTTATAAGTAAGTATAGCTGTACAATTTAGTAGATCATAGTTAATGATTTTAATTAACATTCTCAATCTAATGATTTTTTTCCCGGCTTAATATAAGTAATAAAAATTTAAAAGTAAGATATTTTCATCCAATAATAGCGATTCCATTTACACAGGTGCCAAGATCTTGATTCAAAAAAAATGACAGATGTAATAGACTTGACCCAACCTAGATGTGATATAATAATATGAAACAATGTTAAGATAATCTAATTTGTTTATGTTGTGTCAATCACTTTTATATAGAAATTACAATGAAGAAGTAATAATAAGAGGTAAAAACTGTTGAGTCCTCTGATATATAGTAGATTTAAATTTAACAACTAACTTGATCACAACCATATAATTAAGCTTCATTTACTTTAGTCCATAATGCCATTTCGTTTACATTTTTTTTTATAAAAGTACAATTTTGTCCTCTAATTGCTTAATAGGGGATTCTATATATGTTAGGGAATAAAGATATGTAAGAATGTTTATACTTTACATAGTAAAATATTAAAACGGAAAAACTTTACATCAAAGATGTAAGGTTACTCTCTCGGATTAGTTTTAAAAACAATCATGGGATCAACATGAAAAAAATTTAAACAGTGAATGGAAAGAAGTTTTTGCACCATCATCTATGAATTAGTAAATCAGGGTTCTATATACATTTAGAGAAGGGTCCAATCCCTTAGATTTGAGGATTTCAACTTTGTAAATCTTTTATGTTTGTATACAAGCACGCTTCCAATATTGAATTATAAAATACTACAATTGAGTTTTGAGAAACAAACCTAACTGAAACTCCTTTTCTCTAAATCTAGAAGATTTATCACTTTCTTTATTTTTCCTTAAAGTGATTGTCCTTCCATGTGTTAGAAGAAAAATGGTTTTGATTTAAATATTTTCCTCGACACCAATTTAAATAATTTCTAACCTATTCCTTTATGTTTTGATAGTTAGAAAAGTATATAGAGAAATAGTAAAGTGCTGATCCTACAGTCAAGCTAGACATAATAGCAATGATTTTATAATGATCACAGTACACTAATGCTTATTGATTACATTAAAGAGCATAATATGGAATAGCTTAACTATAGGGATTGACTAATTCATATCATGATGCTCATGATAATCCTTCATTATAGAGTCCTTAAATCAAGGGATTGATTTATTCTCTAACTTCCCCTCTCAAACTGACGGTGAAGGAATCACCCCAAGTTTGTCTCTTAATTGATTGAACCTTGTATGTGTCAAGGCTTTGGTGAGGCAGTCAGCAATTTGATCAGCTGATGGAACATATGCTACAATGACTTTATCTTGTAGTACTTGATCTCTGATATAATGTACATCAGTTTCAATATGTTTTGATCGAGCATGCATGACTGAATTTGAAGCTAGTGCCTTGGCACTCATGTTATCACACCACAGTGTCGGTTTCCTTGGCTGGGGGAGTTTTAATTCAGTAAGAAGTGAACAAGTCCAAGCTATTTCAGTAGCTAGATCAGCCAAGGCTCTGTATTCTGATTCTGTGCTGGACCTTGATACAACTTTCTGCTTTCTTGAGGACCAAGAAACAAGTGTCTCTCCAAGGAAAACACATTGACCTGCCATAGACTTTCGATCATCCACACTAGTGGCCCAATCTGCATCTGAAAATCCTGCTATGTCTAGGTCAGTAGAGCATTTAATGTGTAGACAGTAGTGAGTGGTGCCTTGGAGATATCTTAAAATTCTCTTGATGCCCTGCCAGTGATCTAAAGTCGGAGAACTCATGAATTGACTGAGTTTGTTGACAGAGAAAGCAATGTCAGGTCTGGTATTTGTCAAATATTGCAATGCTCCTATGGCTTGTCTGAACTCAGTTGGATTTTTCAGTTTCTCCCCTTCAACTGTAAACTGCTTTCCAATGACCATAGGAGTTGGACAGGATGATGCACTTTCCATTTTAAACTTCCTTAGCAAATCCTTTATGTACTTGGACTGCTTTAAGTACATACCAGTTGCATCTCTGTGAACTTCTATGCCCGAGAAATAATGTAATTGACCAAGATCCTTTAGGGAGAACACAATATTGAGTTGTTTGACAAAGGCTTCCAAGAACTTGGTGTTGTTCCCTGTCACTATTATATCATCAACATATATTAGAAGAAAAGTGATATGGTCTTTACCTCTTAGAGTGAAGAGTGAGGTATCACTTTTTGTGTTCTGAAAACCCCATCTCAGCAAGGCATGTTTGAGACTGTCAAACCAGGCTCTTCGTGCTTGTTTAAGCCCATATATTGCCTTAGATAATTTGCAAACATGATTGGGTTTAGCTGGATCTATAAAGCCTTCTGGTTGATGCATTTATGTCAAGCTGCTTTACTTCCCAATTGAGGTGAACTGCAATTGCAAGAATAATTCTTATTGTGTTGGCCTTGACAACAGGACTGAAGGTTTCTTCATAGTCTAATCCAACAGTTTGTTGAAAACCTTTTGCAACTAATCTGGCTTTTCTCCTTTCAATGGTGCCATCTGCTTTGTACTTGGTTTTGAACACCCATTTGGAGTCAATGATGCTATCTTGAGCTTGATAAGGTACTAATGTCCAAGTCTGATTGAAATTCAGTGCCTGAATTTCTTTATGCATAGCATCTTTCCACTGTGATCTTTGAAGAGCTTCTTTTGCATTTTCTGGTTCCTTTTCTTCAGTATCAGCTAATCCAATATATGGTAGCTTTGGCTTGTATATCCCATCCTTGCTTCTGGTGCGCATCATGCTTGCTTAGGGAAGCCTTGTATTTGGTTCTAATTCAGCAGGTGCCTCAGGAAGTCCTGTGTCTGTATTTGATTCAGCAGGTTCAGTGTCATTCTCCTGAACTTGTTCATTGGAAGATTCAGGATTATTCTCTTGAACTTGTTCATTGGAAGCATCTGAGTTCTCAGTTGGTTCTGGTTCAAAATGTAAGTCATTGTTAGCAGGAACAATGTCTTCTCTAAGTGATGTACCTGTAACATGCAATGGAAAAAGACCAGGTGAGCTCTTAGTTAGTGTTTTTAGAGGAACTCTTGTATTAAGAAAACCATCATGGAATGGGAAGTGGTCTTCATTGAAGACAACATGTCTTGAGATGAAGATTCTGCCATGAGAATTGACACACTTATACCCTTTGTGAGAATTGCTGTAGCCCAAGAACACACATCTAGTTGTGTGGAACTGTAACTTGTGTTGGTTATAAGGCTTGAGACAAGGATAGCATGCACATCCAAAGGTCTTTAGGTAGGTGTAGTCAGGTTCCTTTTTGTGCAGAACAAAATAAGAGCTTTTATTTTGGGTTACTGGTGATGGCAGTCTGTTTATAATGAAAGTTGCAGTGGAAAATGCTTCCCACCAGTAACTTAAAGGCATTTTAGCTTGTGCCAATAGTGTCAATCCAAGTTCTGCAATGTGCCTGTGTTTTCTTTCAGCCCTACCATTCTGTTGTGATGTATATGGACATGACATTCTGAATTGCATTCCTATTTCTATAGCATGCTTCTGAACAACTTTATATTCACCACCACCATCACATTGAATTGTTTTAATCCTTTTGTTGAACTGATTTTCTACCATATTTTTAAACTGGATGAAGACATGTCCTGTATTTGATTTTTGTTTTAAAGGGTAAATCCATATAAACCTAGTGAAGTCATCAATGAAATGGACATGATATTTAAAACCAGATAATGATATTATTGGTGTAGGACCCCATACATCAGTGTGGACCAATTCAAGAACATCCTGAGCATGAGAAGAAGAGGATTGAAAAGGTAAAAAATTCAACTTGCCATACTGACAAGCCTCACAAAAACTAAGATTATCACTGGGTGATAATTTCACATTACAGTCTTTTAAAACCTTGACTAAGACTTTATTATTGGGGAGTCCAAGTTTCCTATGCCAGCTTTCTTTGACAGATACAAAAGCACATGAGTCTCTTTCTTTTTATGAGAGCTGATATAATCCATTCTTAAGGTTCCCTTTTAGAAGTACCTTCCCTGTCAGCCTGTCCTTCACAAAGCAAGAATTTGCATCAAACTCAACAAGAATATGATTATCAGCAGTTAGTTTGGACACACTCAATAGGTTTTTGGTAATATTTGGCACATATAAAACATCATGTAAGTTGATAGAATTTAGTTTTGAGGAACCTGTTCCAACAATTTGTAACTTTTCACCATTTCCAACTACTAGAGAATTCTTACCATGATGTTCAGTCAAATCACCAAACTTGTCTGTTTGATGTGAGACATGGTTGCTTGCACCACTATCAAAGTACCAGTCATAGTCTTGAGCTAAGTTTTGAGAAGCTAGGAAGGCATTGGGAGATCCTTGTCTGTCACTGTCTGTTGAGTGATTAGAGTTTGAGTAGGCTTTGTCAAACCTATAATAGCAATGCATTGCTGTATGTCCCATCTTGTTGCATACCTGACATGTTGTCCTAGATGCTCTTCCTCTTCCTCTGCCTCCTCTCCAACCTCTAAAGTTGGAACTTCTCCAGTTGTTGTTTGTGTTGAACCTATTGCCCTTGTGATCAACTTTGTTAACCACATTTGCTGTTGCATTGAGGTTTAGGTTGGTGAGGCTATTTAGTTGCTCAAGTCTATTGTCAAAGGTTAACAATTGAGCCTGTAGATCAACTAAACTGAGTGTAGTTTGATCAGATAATTTGACAACTACAGGATTATATCCAGAATCCAAACCATTCAGAGTTTGAATGAGCAGATCAGAGTTTGAGATTTCATTTCCTGCAAGTTTAAGTTTATCAGCCAGATTCTTCATTTTGGACAGATAATCTTCCATTTTCATGCCTCCTTTTCTGGTGCTATGGAACTCAGATTTGAGGTAAGTAACTCGTGACCTTGTGTGGGCACCAGCTAGACTTTGAGCTTCATCCCAAAGTTGTTTTGAGGTTTCACAGTGTAATAATTGTGTTGCTATGTCAGCAGTCATTGAATTCATCAACCAACCAAGAAGTTGTTGATCATATGCTTGCCAATCTTCAAAATCGGGATTGGACTTTCTGGTTGAATCTACAGCAATTATGAATTCTTCAGGGCACTCTTTTTTTCCTAACATATAACCATCGAGCCTGGCACCTCTGATAATAGGTAACACCAGTGATTTCCACAGTGGGAAATTGTCTCTGTCCAGCTTGACAGATACAGTGGATGGAAGGTCATTTTTGAGATTGGAATTGGCAGCGGATGACATGGTTTGCTTTTGGATCAAGAGCCTTCAAGGCTTAAGTGCTTTGATACCAAGTTAGAAAAGTGAATATTGTATATTCTTCAACTTGATCGTTACATGAGAGAGTACATGAATATATACAGAGAAATAGTAAAGTGCTGATCCTACAGTCAAGCTAGACATAATAGCAATGATTCTATAATGATCACAGTACACTAATGCTTATTGATTACATTAAAGAGCATAATATGGAATAGCTTAACTATAGGGATTGACTAATTCATATCATGATGCTCATGATAATCCTTCATTATAGAGTCCTTAAGTCAAGGGATTGATTTATTCTCTAACTTTGATGATCAACAAAGAATTAAATTTGAATAGCAAAATAAAGTTGAAGCTACCATAAGATAAAGATAAAAAACTAAGAAGGGTTGAACTAGTTTTTTGATTTTTCTGCACTTAATACAAATTTTTGCAACGTAGAAAATTGTTATGGTAGAGATGCATAAAAAAAAAAAATATAAGTGTGCAAAATCCAATACATAAATATAATGAGTATAGAGAGAAAGAGTAACACAAAGATTTATATTTGTTCATCTTGTAGTCCACAAAAGAGACTACACAAAAGATTATGTTTAGTCATCTTGTAAACACAAGAGATTTTAACTACGATGAATTGTCAATCTTTGCAAATCTCACATTGACACTTTGTCTCTGATTACAGTCACCAAATCTCACTTTTTAGAAGTAAACCACTTCTAAAACATTATTTCCATTTCACCACACTGTATGGTGCAATATACACATAACTGATATAAATGAAGAACTTGTTTTTGGGCTAGGATTGCTAAATGTGTATAATAATTTAATACTCAATCCTAGTATGTAAATCATCAAAGTATAACACAAATGTTCAAGTGTTTAAGTGTATAACAATTGTTGTGTACGAATCTGAATGCTTAGTAGCCTTTAAATAGGCTTCCAACCAATCATTACATCCATACATGAAGGTAAAAGTCAATTGGAGTAACATCCGTTCATTTTGAGAGAAGCTCTCTCAGTTTGAATTTGAAAAATTGTTGTAACATCTATGGGTAATCAATTACGAGAGATGGGTAATCGGTTACTGAAAGTTTATGTCCTATTGAGTAATCGGTTATTATGAGTTATTTTTCTTAGTAACCTGTTACTCAGTTACGGTATTTGGTTACTCTATTATAATAAATCATTATTCAGTTCGAGTAACTTGTTACTCATGAAAATTTAAGTTTACTTTTAAAACCAAGTTTTATATTTTTTCAAAAATATTTCCTATGAGCATTTAGTGATACTTAAATTTAGTAAATGACTTTAGGATAGAAGTACCTATCTTAGAAAGCTAATAGGACTTGATCTTGTGTTGAACATGCTTCTAAGTCTTTAAGGTCTTTATCATTTTACTTATTTTTGTGATGTTGGTGTCTTCATCAAAACCAAGCTAAGGCCACGAACAAAATCTTCTTCCCAATCTCACCATTTTTTATAATGACAAACAAATATCATATTGACATTCAGTTTTCTTGATTTACATACATTTTCTTGATATATAAGTTTGTAGATATGTGTATGCTCCCCATTGTTTAAATCCAGAAAACTCAACTCCAACTTTTATCCCCCTTTTGATTTCATCAAAAAGAATAAAAATCTATGTTTTCCATAGGCACATATAAATGCATAATAGGGATAAAATATATATTGCTTTTATGCCAAGGTTAGATCTTATGAACAATAAATATAAGTGCTACTCATATGATATAAATCAGTTAAGCAAATAGCTTTTATAATTGAAACCATACAAATGTTCATACATAGCCATAATAATAATGTTTAAGTATTACAACCAAAAAGTCATAAGGCAATAAACATAACACCATCACAGTGTTTATAACCCAAAAACATACAGACACATAATCATAAGACTAAGATTTCGGCTCATTATCGTCATCAATGTCAATGTTATCCAATCGATTTGATAGACATTTGAGTTCAGTTAGGACTTGTTTGATTCTAAGTATCAAGAACACCCATCCTTATAATGATGCAACCTCAAAAGTTTACCAACTCATCCATAATCATCTGATTGGGAGGTTTGTTGTAATATGAAGAGGGATCAAATTGAGATTAGGACGGTTGAAAGTCAAGTTGTGAAGTAACAGAGATATCCAAAGGAGCAACTATTTGATCATTCTGATGTTTGAAATGCATATCGTTCGGGTCTTAAAAGAAACTCATTTTATGGATTAAATCTAGATCAATCTTGCTATCCCTAACATATAATTATATCATGGATTATCCATCAGTAGAAATTCCAAAATGCTTAAGTAAAGTAGGGACTATGAGAGCATAAGGTAGTGGATTATGTTTATCCTTAAATGATCGCATATGTTGCATAATCATGATAGTCCATTTAAGAGTAATTTTATTTTTCTTGGCATGCATGAGTTGTAGTTCAATATCATTAATTTGATAATGATTGGAAAACTTAGGAACTACAACATAGCTTAGAAAATAATGCAACAATAGGTCATCAAGAGTGAGATTTACATCAGAGAGAGTATCCCAGTTCTTAACACACTCAACCACTACCCTTTGTTTTTTGCTTTCAATTTCCTTTAGAGGAAATATACACATGAAGTAGTAGATTTTATTCCTATTGAATTTCTCCCATGGACAATAAAGTCCAAAGCCGACTTCGTCACCAGTGTGTGATATTTTAAAGCAAACTGAACAAAAGGCTTTTAAATCCATGACAATTTCTTGTCCTTTAACATATGAAAATAATTTATTTTTTCTTACGTTCAGATTACAATAAAATACTCTCACTAGGTCAGGGTAATAGACATTTTATTCAACACAAAAAGCATGAAGATTCTGATGCCTAAGGAATTTAGGTAATTGAAATTGCTGAAAATCAAAATAGTCTAACCTACCATACTTAGGAGAAATCAGTTGTCTTCCAAGGAAGTACTCTCATAAAACTTCTCTTTGCTCATCGGTTGACAAAAGTCTTGATAAATCTAGAGGTTAGTCCCAAAAGCACTTGGTTGACCTCTTTGAGAAGAACTAGCAGGTGGCTTCTTGGTTCTGGAAGAAGAAGCCATGGATTGAGTTTTTGAAGAGTTTCGTTTTTCAATAAATGAAATTTGGAGATTCTTAATTTTGTGCACAAAAGATGAAATTTGTGGTTGAAAAGTGTTCAGAATTGAAAATGTAGTATGTTTAACTACAATTCTCACTTAAAATGGTCAGTAAATGAAGATTTTGGATTTTGGGGTGAGAAACACGGGTTCGGAGGATGGAATAAGATGAAGTTATGGAAAAAAGGTGAAGAATCATATATAAAAATGGTTAGAGTAATCAGTTACTCTAGTAGAGTAATTAGTTACTCCTTCAAAGAAAACCCAGTTTTCTAGACATTTCATTAGGTAATTGGTTACTCACTTGAGTAACCGGTAACCTAAACATTCTATTTCTCCCACTAATCGGTTACTCCTTTAGATTAATCGGTTCCTACCCTCATACTTTCAATATTCAAGTACCCCAATACATGGTAATTTGTTACACACCCAAAAATAAAATTGAAAATAAAACTTTTTAACACATATTTAAACAAGTAGGCATACAAATATTATCATGAAGCGAACATGTAAATATATACACATGAAAAATGATTTAAACTAAGTCTACTTCATTTAATATGCCTAATTCTCTTATTTAATTTTGTAAAAAGACTAGTACTTTTCCTTTCATTTTTACAACTAGAAAAATCTGAATCCGAATATCCAACCAAGTCATATATACTTCCCTTAGGACCATTGTCCAACATCAATTGTTGCTTTTAAATATTTCATAATTTTTTTACAATAACTAGACTCTTTAGGTTTTGACTGATATATAGAACATAGACATACACTAAACATTATATCAGGTATACTAGTAGTAAGATAAAAAAAGGATTTGATCATACCTCAATATTTTGTCATATCAATGCATTTTCCTGCTTCATCGGCATCGACATAAGTTTTGATCCCATAGGACTGACGATTTCTTTGCATTCAATCCATCTCAAACTTCTTGAGTAAATCTTTGCAGTACTTGAACTGATTAACAAAGATGTAATCCTTTATTTGTTTGATCTTTAGTCCAAGAAATTAATTTCACTTTCTCATCATGAACATTTCGAATTCTCATTGCATCATCTTACGAAAATCACTACACAAATCATCGTTATTAGAAACAAAAATAATATCATCAATGTAAATTCGAACAAGTAGAGTATGATGATTTGTTTTCATCAATTGTAGTATCGACCTTCCTTTTTCAAAACCATTTTCACATAAAAAAATTTGTTAGTCTATCATACCAGGCTCTGAACATCCATCTCATAAAATTGAAAATTTAATGAGCATGCATATGTTAAAAGTAGTCTAATAGTTTGTTTGTTTACCCTTTCGAAAAACATCCACAATTTGTATTTTAACAAATTTAATTTTGGGCAAACCAACATTCAGTTCATGCTTAATTAATTAAGATGCTCTATATAGTTGTGTACTAAGAAATTTTCAGTGAAGAAGATCTTGCACCTGTGTTTGACATTGTTTTAATGAAGACACCAAAATCACAAAAAGAAGAAAAATGAAGAAGACTTTAAAGACAAAGAATATTCAAGCTTTAAAGAAATAGAAAATAAATCTTCAATATGTATTTCTTTCCTTACGCTATAATTATATTTAGTAGCAATACTCAAACGGAAGATAAAACAAGTTTGAAAGAAATTGAAAACCTTTTAGAAACTATAGAAAAATTTCCAAAAAGATAAGTAACATATTATTTGTCCTGAGTAACAAGTTACTAGACCTAGGTAATAGGTTACTTGAATTGTGTAGCAATTAGTAGCAGGTTACTCGGACATCCTAACAATTTACCTAACTAAGTAAAACGTTACCCAACAAAAATGAATCAATGTAACTGATTACTGCAAAGTAATAACCGATTACTTTTCAACAGAGAGTTGAGGTAATCGATTACACCAAGTAGTAATTGATCACTAGTCAACAAATAATTGAGGTAATCCATTACATCACGATATAAGTGATTACTCAGAGCTGTTAAAAACAGTTTTTCAATTTCAAATTGAACAATTTTCATCCAAACTCAATGAGTTTCATTCCAATCGTGTCCCAACTTCATGAAGGGATATATTGACTGATTGGAAGCATATTTAAAGGCATTGCAACATAACTTTGGACACACACACAACACAAAAAGTACACGAGATTTTTATACAATTCTCTACACTTTTCAGGCAACTTTTGTTCTAAACTTTCAGATTTTTCTGAAGTTGATTTAAAGTGCAAGTTCTAAAGTTTTCGAACTTAAACACTTCCAAGAGCATTGTATACTAAGTGTATTGAGAGTAATATGATTGCAAGTTATAGAATTGTTATATCTTGTATAAGACAATCCTTACCCATAAAATTTATTCTTCATCTTGTTGTAAAACTTGTCATCACAAGATTGTGGTGCGAATGGGAAAGAAAGTACTTGAGAAAGGTTTTTTTCCGAGAGTGAGAGGTATTTGTGAGTATGTAAGGTACAAAGAGTATCACAGAGAGAAATTATAATTACAACTCAATGAAAAATCTCTTGTGCTACAAGAGTACTTATTGGATGTAGCATTTAATGGACAAGAAGGTGAACCAATATAAATATATGTGTTTTTATCTCTTATCCCTACTCATTTATTTCTATTATAAGTTTTTCTTGATAACTTTTTTGCAACATATCCATATATTCTCATCCTATAAGAAAAATAAAAATTGACCATATCCTTCAACAATTAATTTACTAATTCCTTAGTTGTCATAATACTTACAATTGTCACCAAAGCTTAGTTTGGGTAAGTTACTCCCAAAGACCCGAAACTTGTAGATGACCTCTAGATCCTTTTTGGGAAAAGGTTGCAACATCAATCGTCCTTCAAGTTTTGTTGGAGAATGCTATGACTATTGGAAAATAAGGATAGTAATCTTTATGGAATCTTAATATCTTGACATATGGAATGCAATTGAGGATGGATCCTGTGAACCTTTTACTGTTATAAAAATCTTATTATTCATTTAATAATTATTTTATATATTGATTATTACAACATATATAACATATATAAATATATATTTAAATTTGTAAACTTATTGGGTACCCGCTAGTACAAATGTGGGAACAAGGAAGTACCACTCACACATGTCTCACCTTATTGGCATGCCTAAGTAACATTGAGTCGTAATCAACTATATGTAAAAATCAGTATCACAATAATTATAAACTAATAAATCGATTGTATACTCGGTTTAACCTCCATAACTGAAGCTTAATCGATTTCTATACATAAATACCCACTTTTACTCATTCATCTTATTGTAAGATATATAATCAGCTCTACACATTATATCTTTAAACCTAAACATATAAAATGCAACAATAAATGCATAATGAATATAAAATAAATGTGTAGAACATATCCTAATGGCTAAGGTCTTCTTGTAATTTGAAGGGTCCTTTTTCACTTTATCCTTTTCATTTTACTTTGTTTTTATTAAAACACATATAAAGATATTAATTTTACCCTGATTTCATCAAGTGGTAATGTAATTGGTAGAGTTGTGAAATATAATATAAAGAGTTAATTATACTCACATCCACGAGTTCTAATGAAATTATATAGACCACCATTCCATTTTTTTACCTCTATAAAAAACTTTGTGGTTTTTGCACTTACATTACACAAACTATCCCTACATATGAAATAAATATGATTTTTTACATAAAAAAAATGATAAGTGTAATGAAGTTAAACAAAATATGATATATTGTGGAAACAAGTCCAAATAGTATACAAGTCAACACATTTTCATTATTTTTTATTCGTTATAATATCGTAGAGTGATTTAAATAATATATCCTTATAATTATTGATCATTTTATAATGAACCAAAAATAATGAAAATATATTGACTCATATACTATTTTGACTTTTCTCTACAATATATCATATTTTGATTAACTTCGTTATACTTATCATCATTTTTTATGTAAAAATCACATTTATTTCACATACATGGTTAGTCTCTGTAATGTATGTAAAAAAATGAGAGTTTTTTTTAGGGGTAAAAAATGAAAATGTGATTTATTTAATTTCATTAAAACTGAGGGATGTTAATGTAATTTACCAAAAAAATTTCTTAAAAAAATATAGATAAAGCAAATTATGTGAGGTGCCAATGTGGGAAGGATGTATTGCATACTTTCCCACAATCACGGGTCATATATTTTGATGTAAATAAAAAAAGACAAGACATGCAACAGCTGGTGATGGGACCACCACATGGGAAGTGTAGAAGAAGGAAGAGGGGAACCAATCCAATGCACCCACTTAGGTACCAACAATAATAAATATAATCAGAAAACCCCTGGCTTAGGTAGATGTAATATCTCTATGAAGTCATAAGCAATAAATAAAAGCAAGGAAATTGAAACCTGGCTGAACCTCATTTGCAAGATTACCTTATTTGGAGCCATTCTATTTCCCCATATTATTTGCGACCAGACACTTAGATTGGCAGCTAGCACAACATCATATGCTTGAGATTCAATTATATTCTTAGGAAATAGAAAAAGGAAGTTTCTTTGATTGATGTAGACAAAAACCTACTAAATCAAATCTAATTTTATAACTATGATCGGAATGAAAAGCTTATTCCAAGGTTAAACATTAGTCTATTGGTTAATCTTGTGCCATGTGGAGGAAATATTTTTAATATAGACTTTATAATTGTTGGAGACTTTTGTACTTAAAGATATATAATATTAAAGATGATGAACAATACCATTATCATATATAGTTAAGATCTTTAATGTAAAATCATTGAGAATAAATATATAAAACTAGAACTTGAGCGGAAATGTACCTTAATATATTCATATAGAATACGGTGAATGAACTTTTTATCATTCTTAGTCATGTATTCACCAACTCCATATCCTTGTATCCTAATGTCCTCCTTTATCCTTGTATACAAATTCATCTTCATAGTAGAACATGTAGGTTTGTTGGTCTTCCAATTGTAGATCACCCTTAGTCTTTAGTTCCTCTTTCAATGAGATGAAGAAAATAGAGATGATTTTGTTGTCTACAATTGAGGATCATAACCTTGATTTATAAGATATGCATTCCCTTCATTGAAGAGTGATGCCTTTTGAATTTTCTAATTTCTTATTTTGCCCATCATAAAATAGAAATAAGAATTTAGCTATCTACACAATAATTTCCATGAACCGTAAACCTAACTTGAAGTAGATTACTTTAATTTGGCTAATAAAATAATGACACAAACACATTTAAATATTACATGTGTGACCGAAAATTTCTTACAATCTCCCACTTGTCACATATGAAATTTTACAAAATTGTGTTAGACCTTATGAGCTCAGAAATACGTCATTATAAACCTTAGACATATGCATATCTCATCCATTAATTATATTAATATATAGAACCAAAGCGACTTTCGTTATATCAATCATAACTAAACTCATCAATGATCACCAATATTGACACAACTAAATGACATAGATCAATCATGAAATGTGCAGCATGAAAATCATATGAAGGTGATCTACACATGTCGATTTGCAACTGGTCCTCCTTTACTTTAGTGAGATCCAATAAATAAATTTCAGATTGAAACTGAATCATAAACCTTATTATGCAGAAAAATATATATCATATCGATAAGCATGTCTATATACAGAGAACATCCAAATACAAACTCGCACTGAACCAAAATATCCTCAAATGAGCAATATACTTCTGAAAGACCTTAGATGATAAACCTTTGGTAAGCATATCTGCAACTTGGCGTTTGTCTCAATATGCTCTATAGACATTTGACCACTCTGAACTGTTTCCATAAAGGGATAAGCAATGCTAACTTATTGTCACAATATAACTTTAATGGTGTTTCAATATATCCAAATTAGCAGGCAAATGACAATTATATAGCCATATCCCATAATTAGATGTCTCATAATAAGCTATGAAAATCACTATCATAATAGATGAGGCTATATGTGGTTGCTTTGTACTTTCTAGAATAGTTCCTCATCCACCTAATAGGCAAATATAACATTGCGTGGATTTTCAACAATATTGATATCTAACAAGACTAAATAACAACACCTAATGATCTCCAACTAAATCACTTTATGTATGTGTAGAACATAATTTCTTTGTTCTTTGTAAGTACCTTATAACCTAATTGAGTGTCTTCCAATTATTTATCACTACATTACTTAAATATATGTTTTCTAACAAAGTACACAATATCCTGATGTGCAGAACTTTATATATATTAGACTCACTTAGCCAACACATAAGGAATGTATAATGTATCTTTAACTTTAAAATTGCTTCCTAGAAAATTTTACCTATGAATGTTCCTCGAATTGCATACCTAATGAGCATAAGATTTATGTTATTTGAACATTGTCATTCCTCATAATTCCCTTTATCCTTAATGAAACTTCCTTAAAATTTAACGAGTTGTTCATTTCTAAAGTGCAAGGTCTAGATCCATGCATTCGAGAACTAACATAATGTTCTCACATTGATTCTTAAAGTTACTTCAATTTATGAAGATTGTAGAATATATATTTACAGACATTGTAAAAGCAGAGAAATCAATAGATCAAAGAACAAAAATAAATTACAATGATTCTTGCAATTAAACTCACAATCAACTTAAACCCTTAAATTAAAATAATGGTGGGGCACATCACGTGTTACCTAGATCAACATTAATATTCAGTCTTTAGGCAAAAATACTAAATTGTAAGTGGTAAAATCAATGTAGTAATTAAATATTGATAATCAATACTGTCAAACAATAAGCCTTTCTTTGGGTAAATTACTATTCGCATAAAATGGAAACATACAATTGGCTTGATGTTCCAAATTAATTAATAATTGAACTTAATGATTAAACATTGGTCATAATGCATGTTAAATAATAAATCATTCTTTTGACTAATTTATTATTAACATATGCAACCTTATAATTATCACATGTTTATCATCACACGTGTATATATAATCCAACCAAATAATAATCTTCCTTTGTGCCGATTAATATTCTCATGGATGCATAAACGCACAAATATTTTGTTGGAGATAAAAGAAGATTGGCTAAGGAGTGATAACAAGAAACAAAAAGAAGAAGAAATAGTAGAGAAGATGAGGTATGGCTTAGTAGGGAAGAAGGAGAGCAATTTGCATTAATCATCAAGTGTATTTCAAGTTTACAACTATGTTCTATTTATAGAAATCTATCAAACTATAGAAATAAAAAACTAACTAACTGACTTCTACTTTGAATTACATTTCAACATCCCCCCGTAATTCAAACATCCCTCTATACACACTTCTCCAGAGATGACTCTCGCTTGAGCAACATACTCTTGCTCAGGCGAGAGACTTACAAAACCAATGATCTTTTATAATTGGGTCTCGCTTGAGCTATAGGATCTCGCTCAGGCGAGAGACTGACAGAAAAATTGGTCTTTTACCACTGGATCTCTCGCTTGAGCTACAAGATCTTACTCAAGCTAGATACTGACAGAAATATTGGTTGTGACACCCTGAATTTGAGGTTATTAAATTATAGTATCAGTCCTAGGAGTCTCGCTTGAGCGAGAAAGGTGTCGCCTGGGTGTGTAACGACCCGATTTTCTACCCTTGAATTTTTTTTCTTATTTAATCCAATTCCATGCATTTAACGATAAGTCATAATTACCAAGTGAATAAATTTATTTAAAAGATCTTTCTCTTCCTCCTCACACCCGATCTATAAACCAAAATACATACACAATCCGATAGCAGAAAAACATAATTCATATTAGTATAACCTAGTAACTACCACATACAATTAGCTATGGGTTTCCAAAACACCCATAGCTACATATATCCCGAGTTACTAGTCTCCATGAACAAAATCATGTACAAAGTAGTATTCATAGTACAATTAGTTGATTCAATTACAATCAATTGAAGTTACAAAATAATGGATAAAGAGACATCAGAATAAAGGTCTCTAATCTCCTACTCAAAAAAAATCATCCTTTCCCCGTCCACCTACCTGCAATGGGATTAACATTTACCATACACAAACAACACAAAGGAATAAGTTATTAACTCAATAAAATTTCAATGTAAGTTAATCCACATTTAATAGGGTTAAACAACTATATAAGTTAAATCCACTTAAAACCATTTTCGTCATCTGTACTTTTTAAAAACCATGCTACATAACTCGAGCTAGAGTCGCTAACCCATTCCGGTCGGCTAAAACGAGTTTTATTTACATTGGCACTCCACCAATACATAAACCATAAATCCACCCATCATCACTACAAACATACCCATATATATTTGTAGTGACCAAGTGATTTACCATTTATTACTTTTTTCCGAGTTTTATTTCCATTGGCACTGTACCAATAAATAGACAATAAACGCACCCGACATCATTACAACATAGCGTATATGCCTGTAACTACAAAGTGACTTACAGTTTATTGTGTTATCCGAGTTTTATTTCCATTGGCACTCCACCAATAAATGGACAATACATGCACCCGACATCATTACAGCAAAGCGTATATGCCTGTAACTACAAAGTGACTTACAGTTTATTGTTTTATTCGAGTTTTATTTCCATTGGCACTCCACCAATAATTAGTCAATAAATGCACCTGACATCATTACAACATAACGTATATGCTTGTAACTACAAAGTGACTTACAATTTATTGCTTTATTCCGAGTTTTATTTCCATTGGCACTCCATCAATACAAAAATGATAAATACACCTGACATCATTACAAACATATCCACATATGCTTATAACTACAAAGTGATTTACATTTCATGATTTCATTTCGAGTCTTATTTCCATTGGTACTCCCCCAATATGTAAACCGTAAATTCACTTCTAACCATTATCAACATACCCATATATGTTCATAATGATTAAGTGATTCACATTTTATCCATTATCCATAACAGAAAATCCACGCATTTCCAACACAATGCATAAATTAAAGACTTATCCTTACCTCGGTGAGTATTGGGTTTGGTTTTTGGCGACTTCGTAAGTTCCACCAGCACCACCTCCAAACTTAGGATTTTTCCTCATTCCCACCACATAACACAATGTTAGTCATTCATTCCGAATAGCAAATAAATAACTTATATTGCATCATTCAACCATACAAGACATTTATCATATTTTCCATGGTTCTATACTATTTTCATTATGAGTTTTCAACCATCTAAAACATACACGTCATCTCATATTTTAACATTATAAAGCAACTCGTCTTCTACCTTTAGCGTTTTACCCATTTTTCCTCTCTAACCACATTTTCTCTCTCTAGGGTTTTGGGGTTTCCATGAGTCAACCCACAAACCCTTTCCATCCTTGGAATACTAACTCAAAACCAAGAGTTTACAAGGTACAAGCGACATAAAACGAACCATAACTCGAAAGAGAGAGTTTCCATGGTTTTACACACTTTGAGAAGAGATCCATAATACCAAAAATGGGTTCTTAAGAGAAGAAGAGAGTTAGGATGGAGAGTTTTACCTCTTCTCAAACTCTTGAACAAGAATCAAAGCTCCTAGACCTTGGGAATGCTCTCTTCTCTCAACTCTCTTCAATTCTTAACCTAAAAATGTATTTGAGGTTTCCCTCATTTAATGTTCTCGTCGGGTTCTCGCTTAAGTGAGCTTTCTCTCGCTCAAGCGAGAAAATCCCGCCCATTTTAAAAATTCAACTCTGACCCTCTCGCTCAAGCGAGAATCTCACAGTGTCAACAGCCCCAGAATGCCATTTCTCACCCAGGCGAGACAAGTCTCGCTCAAGCGAGAATTCTCCAGTATAGCCCAGGATTTCACCCTCCCAGATGAACCTCTCTCGCCCAAGCGAGAATCTCTCCCTCAAGCGAGGATCCCAGGACTGATACTATAATTTTAAAGACTTAAAATTTGGGGTGTTACAATCCTCCCCCTCTTATAAGAATTTTCGTCCCCGAAAATTAAACATACCTGGATTCAAATAAATGAGGGTAATCCCCCCCTCATCTCTTGCTCAACTTCCCAAGTAGCGTCTCCTTCATCCACCTGACTCCACAACACCTTTACCAAGGCAATCTCCTTGCCTCTCAATCTCTTTATACTGGTATCCATGATTCTCACGGGCAACGTTGTAAAAGTCAAATTATCCTTCAACTCTATCTGATCGGACTCAACCACATGAGATGGATCTCCAACGTATTTCCTCAACTGAGATACATGAAACACATTATGGAGATTGGACAACAACGGAGGTAAAGCAATACGATACGCTACCGGCCCAATTCTCTTCAATATCTGATACGACCCGATAAATCGAGGAGTCAGCTTACGGGACTTCAATACTCTACCGATACCAATAGTCGGAACAACTCTCATGAAAACATGATCTCCCTCGTTAAATTCAAGAGGTTTCCGCTTCTTTTCATAATGGCTCTTCTATCGACTTTGGGCGATTCTCATATGTTCCCGGATTTTCTTGATCTTATCCGTCGTCTCCTGGACCAGTTCGGGTCCCAATATCAAGTTCTCCCCAGTTTCAAACCAACTCACTGGAGTTCGGAACTTCCTACCATACAACGCCTCATAAGGTGCCATCCCAACACTCGAATGGAAACTATTGTTGTAGGTAAATTCGATCAATGACAACATGCTATCCCAACTCCCTGGTTGATCTAAGACACAGGCCCTTAAAAGGTCCTCCAATGACTGTATTGTCCTTTCTGATTGACCGTCCGTTTGTGGATGATAAGCTGAACTCAACTTCAACTTAGTTCCCAAAGCGGTTTGCAAACTAGTCCAAAAGTTTGAAGTGAAACGGCGGTCCCTATCCGACACAATGCTTGACGGTATTCCATGCAAGCGAACAATTTCCCGGATATACAATTCTGCCAACCTCTCCAAAGAGTACCTCATGTTCATAGGCAGAAAGTGAGTAGATTTAGTTAACCGATCCACGATCACCCATATCGAATCATATCCTCTCTGAGTCTTCGGAAAACAAGACACAAAATCAATGGAGATACTATCCCACTTCCAAACGGGAATTTCTAGGGATTGTAACTCTCCCGCCGGTCGTTGATGCTCAATTTTTGCTTTCTAGCATATCAAACAACTCGAAACATATGACGCCACATCTCTCTTCAATCCAGACCACCAAAACAACTTCTTCAAGTCTTGGTACATTTTCGTTGTCCCTGGGTGAAAGCTCATCTTGCTCTTATCGGACTCCTCCAAAATACTATTCCATAGCCCTTCATCACGAGGCACACACACTCTCCCCTTGTAACGCATCATCCCACTAGAGTCCGTTACAAAGTCGGTTTCCCTTCCACTCATCATCAAATCCCGTTTGTCCATCAACTCAATATCTCCAACTTGCATTACTCGGATTTGATCAAATAGTTCGTTCGTGACCTTCAGCATACCCACTATCATACTATGAGGTTTCATTCGGACGTCTAGGTTCATATCTCTGAACTCCTCTATCAGCTTCCCTTCCCTAATCATCAAAGCTGACATGTGCAAGGATTTCCGACTGAGTGCATCATCTACTACATTAGCCTTTCCTGGGTGGTACTGCAATCCAAAATCGTAGTCCTTTAAAAATTCCATCCATCTCCTCTGTCTCATATTCAGCTCTTTTTGTTCAAACAGATATTTCAAACTCTTGTGGTTGCTGTACACCACAAACCTTATACCATAGAGATGGTGTCTCCAATTTTTCAAAGCGAAGACCACTGCAGCCAATTCTAAATCATGTGTAGGATAGTTCTGCTCATGTGTTCTTAACTGATGAGAAGCATAGGCAACCACTTTCCCCTCTTGCATCAGGACACAACCCAAACCTTGCTTGGAAGCATCGCAATAAACATTGAAATCCTTATCGATACAAGGAAGAACCAACACTGGCGCCGTAGTCAACCTTCATTTCAACTCTTGAAAGCTTTCTTCGCATCGGAGTGTCCACACATACGGTTCTCCTTTCATAGTAAGCTTAGTCAATGGTAGGGCCAACTTCGAAAATCCCTCAATGAATTTCCGATTATAGCCTGCCAAACCCAGGAAGCTCCGGATTTCAGTAACCGACTTGGGCATGGCCCATTCCATAACCGCTTCAACTTTTGAAGGATCCACAGCTAACCCTTCCTTGGTTATCACATGCCCAAGAAAGTTCACCGACTCCAACCAGAAATCACACTTAGACAATTTAGCATACAACTGGTTCTTACTTAGGAGTTCTAGTACAATCCTCAGGTGCTCTACATGTTCCTCTCGACTTTTGGAGTAATCCAGAATGTAATCAATAAATACCACTACAAATGAATCCAAATACGGATGGAAAACCCGATTCATGTAGTCGGTGAATATTGCTGGAGCATTCGTTACGCCAAAAGGCATGACCAAATATTCGAAATGTCCATACCTTGTCCTAAAAACAGTCTTTGGAATGTCATCTGTTTTCACCCGAAGTTGATGGTAACCCGATCGAAGATCAATCTTAGAAAACACTACCACCCCTCTCAACTGATCCATCAAGTCATCAATCCGAGGCAATGGGTATTTGTTCTTAATCGTAACCTTGTTCAACTGCCTGTAATCGGTACACAATTGCATACTACCGTCTTTCTTCTTAACTAGCAAAACAGGTGCGCCACACGGCGAGACACTCGGGTGAATAAATTTCTTAGCCAACAATTCCTCAACCTGCTTTTTCAGCTCAGCTAACTCTAACGGTGCCATTCTATAAGGAGCTTTAGAGATGGGTCCCGTTCCCAGCACTAAATCAATGGAGAATTCAACTTCTCTCACTGGAGGCAATTCCGGAATATCACTAGGAAAGACTTCCGGAAACTCACTAACTATCGGAATGTCTTCAACCTCGGATTTCTCAAAACCTTCCAAGGACGCCAACATCATGAACACGACCCTTCCCTCCTTACAGGAAGTTATGACTTCCTTTGCCGACATCGGCTTCATACAACCAACCTCCTCCAAAATCTCATCTGGATTTCCGAACATCACGGTCTTATCAGCACAATTAAGCACCACATGATTTGCTGACAACCAGTCCATCCCCAGAATCAAATCTAACTGGGATAGTGGTAAGCAGATTAAATCCACGGTAAAATCCCTACCGTTTACCACCACCGGACACCGAGACACAACTGTCGACACAACCACAGGCACATCAGTTGGGGTGGACACGACCTAGTCGAAAGGCAACGACTCAGTTTGTAAATTCAGTCTATCCACGCAGTCAATAGATACAAAGGAGTGTGTCGCTCTCGAATCAAACAACACTAAAAGGGGAATACCTGACACCATGCAATTACCTTTAATCAGGCCATCTACGCCCGATGCCTCTGCACCACTCATGGTGAACACTCTGCCAGTGGATCGAGGTCGTTCAACCCTCACAACATTCACGCTCTGCGTTAGCTTAGGACAATTCCTTCGAATATGTCCAACTTCCTTGCAATAAAAACAAGCGCCATTCCGGGGCACGAGTCACCGACATGAGTTCGGCCACATTTGTTGCACAGAGAGGGAGTGTTCAACCGTGACCCTCCAGCAGTGGCGTGAGTCCTCGACCCATGCGAAGGATGACTCTGATTACTCATCGGAGGGAAGTAAGGCTTCCTTTCCTCATGAAACGCCTTCCCTTTCCCTTTTCCGTGTGGAAAGTTTCGTTGAGGTCCAAAGTGTATGGGAGGAACCACCCTAGATGTCGCCGCTTCATCAGCTGCCAAATCATCTTCATACACCCTACACTTGTTCACCAGGGTAGGGAAATCAACAATCTCTTTGTGCCCAAACATACTTTTCAACTTGGGCTTCAAACCCGATTTGAACTTGGCGCATTTGGACCTCTATCCATCTCTAACTCGGCGTAGGGGGAAAACCGAGCCAACTCTTCAAACTTGGCCGCGTAGTCTCCTACTGACATGTTCCCCTGTTCTAGCTTTAGAATTCCATTTCCTTCTTCCTTTTCAAATCAGCGGGAAAGTACTTGTGTAGGAACTTCTCCTTGAAGGTACCCTAGGAGATCAGTCGTCCTTCGGCTTCCATCTGTCGCCGAGTATACTCCCACCAGTTCTTAGCCTCGGTCACCAACATGTAAGTAGCATAGGTTAGCTTCTGAGCCTCAGTGCAGTTCATGGCTTTGAAGATCCGCTCTACCCCTTAGATCCACTCGATGGCAGCTTCAGGAGCAAAATCCCCCTTGGAACTGAGTGGGGTTCCTCCTGCAGAACTCATCTAAGCCCCGATATTCCGCCGCCCAGGTGGAACTAGTGGATGTGGATTCGGGCTAGGTGTCGGATTCTGGTTCCGATTCTGCAAGTTCTCGTTGACCTGCTGTAGCGCCGCCACCATTTGACCTAATAAATCATTCAGGACGTTCTGACCCGCCACTCTTCCTCTTCCTCTTCTTGCCATGAGTACCTGTACTCACTCAATTGTTAGTAAGCGAATTTGTATAAACACAGTGCACACAACAATTAACATTTAGCATCATTCAAACAACTTCAACACATGAAGGATACAAAGAAGCATGCAAGGCCATATCCTAGGTCGCAAGATTAACTATGCTCTGATACCATATTGTAACGACCCGATTTTCTACCCTTGAATTTTTTTCCTTATTTAATCCAATTCCATGCATTTAACGATAAGTCATAATTACCAAGTGAATAAATTTATTTAAAAGATCTTTCTCTTCCTCCTCACACTCGATTTATGAACCAAAATACATACACAATCCGATAGCAGAAAAACATAATTCATATTAGTATAACCTAGTAAGTACCGCATACAATTAGTTATGTGTTTCCAAAACACCCATAGCTACATATATCCCGAGTTACTAGTCTCCATGATCAAAATCATGTAAAAAGTCGTATTCATAGTACAATTAGTTGATTCAATTACAATCAATTGAAGTTACAAAATAATGGATAAAGAGACATCAGAATAAAGGTCTCTAATCTCCTACTAAAAAAAAAATCATCCTTTCCCCGTCCACCTACCTGCAATGGGATTAACATTTACCATACACAAACAACACAAAGGAATAAGTCATTAACTCAATAAAATTTCAATGTAAGTTAATCCATATTAAATAGGGTTAAACAACGATATAAGTTAAATCCACTTAAAACCATTTTCGTCATCTGTACTTTTGAAAAACCATGCTACATAACTCGAGCTAGAGTCGCTAACCCATTCCGGTCGGCTAAAACGAGTTTTATTTACATTGGCACTCCACCAATACATAAACCATAAATCCACCCGTCATCACTACAAACATACCCATATATATTTGTAGTGACCAAGTGATTTACCATTTATTACTTTGTTTCCGAGTTTTATTTCCATTGGCACTTCACCAATAAATGGACAATACATGCACCCGACATCATTACAGCAAAGCGTATATGCCTGTAACTACAAAGTGACTTACAGTTTATTGTTTTATTCGAGTTTTATTTCCATTGGCACTCCACCAATAATTAGTCAATAAATTTACCCGACATCATTACAACATAACGTATATGCTTGTAACTACAAAGTGACTTACAATTTATTGCTTTATTCCGAGTTTTATTTCCATTGGCACTCCATCAATACAAAAATGATAAATACACCTGACATCATTACAAACATATCCACATATGCTTATAACTGCAAAGTGATTTACATTTCATGATTTCATTTCGAGTCTTATTTCCATTGGTACTTCCCCAATAAGTAAACTGTAAATTCACTTCTAACCATTATCAACATACCCATATATGTTCAAAATGATTAAGTGATTCACATTTTATCCATTATCCATAACAGAAAATCCACGCATTTCCAACACAATGCATAAATTAAAGACTTATCCTTACCTCGGTGAGTATTGGGTTTGGTTTTTGGCGACTTCATAAGTTCCACCGGCACCACCTCCAAACTTAGGATTTTTCCTCATTCCCACCACATAACACAATGTTAGTCATTCATTCCGAATAGCAAATAAATAACTTATATTGCATCATTCAACCATACAAGACATTTATCATATTTTCCATGGTTCTATACTATTTTCATTATGAGTTTTCAACCATCTAAAACATACACGTCATCTCATATTTTAACATTATAAAGAAACTCGTCTTCTACCTTTAGCGTTTTACCCATTTTTCCTCTCTAACCACATTTTCTCTCTCTAGGGTTTCAGGGTTTCCATGAGTCAACCCACAAACCCTTTCCATCCTTGGAATACTAATTCAAAACCAAGAGTTTACAAGGTACAAGCAACATAAAACGAACCATAACTCGAAAGAGAGAGTTTCCATGGTTTTACACACTTTTAGAAGAGATCCATAATACCAAAAATGGGTTCTTAAGAGAAGAAGAGAGTTAGGATGGAGAGTTTTACCTCTTCTCAAGCTCTTGAACAAGAATCAAAGCTCCTAGACCTTGGGAATGCTCTCTTCTCTCACCTCTCTTCAATTGTTAACCTAAAAATGTCTTTGGGGTTTCCCTCATTTAATGTTCTCGTCGGGTTCTCGCTCAAGCGGGAAAATCCCGCCCATTTTAAAAATTCAACTCTGACCCTCTCGCTCAAGCGAGGGACTCTTTCTCAAGCGAGAATCTCATAGTGTCAACAGCCCCAGAATGCAATTTCTCGCCCAGGTGAGACAAGTCTCGCTCAAGCGAGAATTCTCCTGTATAGCCTAGGATTTCAAACTCTTGTGATCACTATAAACCTCGAATCTTACACCATACAGTTGGTGTCTCCAGATTTTCAACGCAAATATTGCCGCAGCTAATTCCAAGTCATGGGTAGGGTAGTTATGTTCATGCGTCCTCAACTGTCTCGACGCATAGGCAACAACTTTCCCTTCCTGCATCAACACACAACCCAAACCTTGCTTGGAAGCATCGCAATACACACTGAAATCACGATCAATACAAGGAAGAACCAACATTGGCGCCGTCGTCAACCTCCGCTTTAACTCTTGGAAGCTCTCTTCACAACGAATCGTCCACACATACGGTTCCCCTTCTCTGGTAAGCTTGGTCAATGGTAGAGCCAACTTCGAAAATCCCTCTATGAATTTCATGTAGTAACCAGCTAAACCCAGAAAACTCCTGATATCAGTCACTGACTTGGGCACCGCCCATTCCATCACTGCCTCGACCTTAGCAGGATTTACTGCCACTCCCTCCCGGGATATCACATGTCCCAGAAAGTTCACTGATTCCAACCAGAAATCACACTTTGACAACTTCGCATACAACCGATTCTTACTCAGTAGATTTAGAACAGTCCTCAGGTGTTCCACATGTTCCTCTCTGCTTTTGGAGTAAACCGGAATGTCATCAATAAATACCACCACGAATGAATCTAAATAAGGATAAAAAATTCGATTCATGTATTCGGTAAATATTGTTGGAGCTTTCGTTACACCAAAGGGCATAACCAAATACTCAAAGTGCCCATACCTCGTCCTAAAAGCAGTCTTAGGAATGTCTTCTGATTTCACTCGAAGCTGATGATAACCCGACCGAAGGTCGATCTTTGAAAATACTACAGCTCCTCTCAACTGATCCATTAAGTCATCAATCCTAGGTAAAGGATACTTGTTCTTGATAATCACTTTGTTCAACTGCCTGTAGTCAGTACACAACCGCATACTACCATCTTTCTTCTTAACCAACAACACCGGTGCACCCCACGGCGAAACACTTGGACGAATGAACTTTTTCGCCAACAAATCCTCTACCTGCTTTTTCAACTCATCAAGTTCTAAGGGTGCCATCCTATAAGGAGCTATAGAGATGGGTCCCGTCCTAGTTAATAAATCAATGGAAAATTCAACTTTTCTGACTGGAGGTAATTTTGGAATATCACCAGGGAATACCTTGGGGAATTCATTAACTATAGGAATATCCTCTATTTTGGGATTCTCGAAACCCTCTAAGCATGCCAACAAAACAAACACGACCCCTCCCTCTTTCAAGGACGTCCTGACCCTCTTAGCCGACAATGACCTCATATCACAAACCTTTCCAGCAATCTCATCCGGATCTCCCAATACAATGGTCTTATCCGCACAATTCAACATCACGCGATTTGCCGATAACTAGTCCATCCCCAAAATTAAATCTAGCTGGGATACTGGTAAGCATATTACATCCACGGTAAATGTCATACCGTTTATCACTACCGGACATTGAGACACAACGGTCGACACCACCACCGGTACATTAGTTGGGGTGGACACGACTAAGTCGAAAGGCAATAACCCTGTTTGTAATTTCAGTTTACCCACACAGTTAACAAATATGAAGGAGTGTGTCACTCCCGAATCAAATAACACTAAAAGAGGAATACCTGCCACCATACAATTCCCCTGGATCAGGCCTTCCACATTTGCTACCTCTGCCCCGTTCATAGTGAACACCCGACCAGTGTTCCTTGTTCTTTCAGTTTGAACGATATTCTGTTATCGATTCAGTTTTGGGCAAAACTTTTTGATGTGCCCCAACTCCTTGCAGTGAAAGCATCCGGTTCCCGACCCCGGGCATGTACTCCCATAATGTTGCCTGGTACATTTGAGGCACAACGGAGTAGAGACTCCTTCACTAGGAACAATAGTAGGTTTTGACCGTTGATAATTGTGGCCACGGTATCCAGTAGATGCCGCATACGGTTTCCGATTATTCTCAAACATTCTCCCTTTCCCCTTACCTTGGGGGTGATTTCTTTGTGGGCCGAAGTTTTTCTGTGGATTAGCTCTAGGCGTCACCACCACATCCACCGTCAAATCATCTTCATACATCCTACACTTGTTGACTAGTATAGGAAAATCAGCGATCTCTTGATGCCCAAACATGCTCCTCAGCTTGGGTTTCAATTCCGATTCGAACTTAGAACACTTGGACCTTCCGTTCATTTCTAATTCCGAGTAGGGGCAAAATCTAGCCAACTCCTCAAATTTGGCGGTATATTCTCCTACCGACATGCCACGTTGCTCCAATCTCAAGAACTCCATCTTTTTCCTTCTTATCAAGTCAGCTGGAAAATATTTCTGAAAGAACTTTCCCCTGAATGCCTCCCAGGTAACCACTGTTCCCTCAGCTTCCATCTGGCGGCATGTCATTCCCCACCAGTTTTTAGCTTCTTTTGTCAGCATGTAGGAAGCATAGGTCATCTTCTGAACATCACCGCAACCTAGGGCTCAGAATATTCTCTCCAAGCTTTGAATCCACTCATTCGCAGCATCCGGAGCGAATCCCCCTTGGAACTGTTGAGGCCTCTGTTTGCAAAACTCGCCTAACCCTCTGTACTCGGCCGGTTCTGTAGGGGACAAAGGCTGCGAGCTAGGACTCGGTGTCGTGTTATGGTTCAGGTTATGCAGATTCTCATTCATCTGTTGCAGTGCAGCAACCATCTGAGCTAGCAGCTCATTCGAAATATTCTAACTTGTTCCTCTTCCTCTTCCAGCCATGGGTACCTGTACTCATTTACCCATTAGTAATCGAATTTGATTTTAAACAGGATCACTAAATCATGTAGCAATTTAGCACAACACAACAACTCAAGTAATTATAGTTAATCAAAGAAGCATGTAAGGCCATATCCTAGGCCGCAGGATTAACTATGCTCTGATACGATATTGTAAGGACCAAAATTCTACCCTTGAAATTTTTTCCTTATTCTATCTCATTTACATGCATTTCCTTAATATCTCAGATTAATAAATCTAATGACATTCTCCTAATTCTCTTTTATGGTCATACTCTTGACAGAAAATCATAATTCATATAAATAATTCTTGGTAACCCACGAATATAACTAGCTATGGAATTTCAAAATATCCATAGCTACTAATATCCAGAGTTATACAAATCAGGATTTACAATTATCCAAATATCGATTAATTAGTTACAGTCCAAAAAGCAAAATAGAGAAATTCTAGATTCAAGCTCCTAAGCATCGAACCGAGTATCCTCAATACATCTGTTCACCTGCAATGGGATTATCGATAACAGATACACGAAACATACAAGGGAGTAAGTCGTTGATCTAATAGTCATCGTCATATGGTAATCCACATTTTAAAACACAATTTAACATTGAATATAAAACACAATTCATAATTTCATGAACATATCCATTCATATCTTTTATCTTTTGTCTCCATAATGTCCATATTCACTCTATAGTACACATATATCTCATAATATACATATCATATAGTGTGCATATTTATTCTTCTCATCTTTATCCATATCCACCTTATAGTACATATATATCCCATAATATACATGTTCCATAACGTGCATATTTATCCTCCTCATCTTTATCCATATTCACCATATAGTGCACATATATCCCATAATATACATGTTCTATAATGTGCATATCTATTCTTCTCATCTTTACCCATGTTCCATCCGTGTACACGACATAGATAATCCAATACCACAAAGGGTAAGTCTACATCACAAAAGTGATCCATTGCCACAACCGGCAGTTCCACACCTCAAAGGTGATCCATTACCACTACGGGCAACACTTACACCTCAAAGGTGATCCATTACCTCTACGGGCAACCCTTACACCCCAAAGGTGATCCATTACCACTACGGGCAACACTTACACCACAAAGGTGATCCATTACCACTACGGGCAACACTTACACCACAAAGGTGATCCATTACCACTACGGGAAACACTTACACCACCAAGGTGATCCATTGCCACTACGGGCAACACTTACACCACAAAGGTGATCCATAACCACTACGGGCAACACTTACACCACAAAGGTGATCCATTACCAATACGGGCAACACTTACACCACAAAGGTGATCCATTTTACATTATATCACAACCACATCATTTTACACGCATAATATAGTTGCATCATCTTAAATATAATGAAGATACTTATCCCTTACCTTGGCGATTGTTGGGTGGGGTTCTTGTTAACTTTACTAGTTCCTTTCGAACCGCCTCCAACCTTAGGATCTTTCATTATCCCATCAATACAATAAAAGTCAGTAATTTATCCACAATAATGTTCCTATGATTCATATAACATTAAAAAATACACAGGATATTCACGTATTTTCAATGTTTTCCCAAAACTATTTTCATTACAAGTTTCTAAACATTAAAACATACATACTCATCTTCTAACTCTAACATTTCACCCATTTCCCTCTTTACTCATATTTTCTCAATGTTAGGGTTTTGGGGTTTTCATAAACCAACCCACGAATCCGTTATATTCTTGAAATACTAACTCTAAATCAAGAGTTACAAGAGAGAAACAACATAAAACGAAACATAACTCAAAAGGATGAGTTTCCATGGTTTTTCACATTTGGAGAAGAGATCCTTTACACTCCACAATGAGTTTGAAAGAGAGAAAGAGAGTTAGAATCAAGAGTTTACCTCTTCTCAAGCTTCTAAATGACTCACAAGCCTTCTTACTCTTGAAAATGCTCCCTTCTCTCACTTCTCTCTAGGTTAACCCCCATAAATGTGTTTGGGGTGCCCTATTTAATGTAACAGCGTCGGGTCCTCGCTCAAGCGAGAAAATCCCGCCTATTTTAAAAACTCAGATCAGACCCTCTCGCTCAAGCGAGGGATTCTCGCTCAAGCAAGGGATTCTCGCTCAAGCGAGAATCTCATAGTCTCAATAGTCCCAAAATTCCATTTCTCGCCCAGGCTAGACAACTCTCGCTCAGGCGAGAATCCTCCAGTATAGCCCAGGATTTCACCCTCCTAGGTGAGCCTTTCTCGCCCAGGCGAGAATACCTCGCTCAAGCGAGTATCCCTGGACTAATACTATAATTTTAAATACTTAAAGTTAGGGTGTTACATGGAGTCAAGTAGATGAAGGAGACGCTACAAGGGAATTGGAGCATGATATGAGGAAGGATTACCCTCATTTTTTTGAATCGAGGTATGTTTAATTTTTGGGGACGAAAATTCTTATAAGAGAGGGAGGATTGTTACACCCTGAATTTAAAGTTCTTAAATTATAGTATCAATTATGGAAATCTCGCTTGAGCGAGAAGGGGCTCACCTGGGCGGGAGTGGCTCATCTGGGTGAGTGGAATACTGGGCTATACTGAAGAATTCTCGCCTGAGCGAGATTTGGCTCTCTTGAGCAAGAGTTGGCTCGTGTGAGCGAGAGTTGTCTCGCCTGGGCGAGAAGTGGCAATCTGAAGCCTGAGAGGCTGTAAAATTCTCGCTTGAGCGAGAGGGTCCTCGCTTGAGCGAGAGGGTCCTCGCTTGAGAGAGAGGATCACATCTGAGTTTTTAAAATGAGCGGGATTTTCTCGCTTGAGCGAGAATGGGCTCGCTTTGTAACACCCCAAATTTTAGTCTTTAAAAATTAGAGTATCAGTCCTGGAAACCTCGCTTGATCCAGAGATTCTCGCTTGAGCGAGAGAGGTGCATCTGGGAGGGTGAAATCTTGGGCTATACTGGAGGATTCTCGCCTGAGCAAGAGTTGTATCACCCGGGCGAGAAATGGCAATTTTGGGCAGTGTAATCGATTACACAGTCCATGTAATCGATTACATGCAGATAAAAGCATCAGATATGTGCATTTTACATGATGTAATCGATTACACAATCCATGTAATCGATTACATGCTGATAAAAGCATCAGATGTGCATGATGTAATCGATTACACAATACATGTAATCGATTACATGATGATAAAAGCATCAGATGTGCATGATGTAATCGATTACACAATACATGTAATCGATTACATGATGATAAAAGCATCAGATATGCATGATGTAATCGATTACACAATCCATGTAATCGATTACATGCAGATAAAAGCATCAGATATGCATGATGTAATCGATTACACAATCCATGTAATCGATTACATGCAGATAAAAGCATCAGATATGTGCATTTTACACTATGTAATCGATTACACAATCCATGTAATCGATTACATATATGCGTTAAGCGAAAATTGCTACTGTGAAATTCTCGCTTGAGCGAGAATGGGCTAGCTTGAGCGAGAATGGGCTCGCTTGAGCGAGAATGGGCTCGCTTGAGCGAGAACCCGACGACTGCTCTTTAAAAATAGAAACCCCAAACACATTTTAGGGTTAGAACTCGAAGAGAAGAGAGAGAAGGGAGTTTTTCAAGAGCAAGGAGCCTTAGGACTCATCTTAGAGCTTGCGAAGAGGTAAACCTCTTGTTTCTAACTTTTCTTCTTCCTCTCTAACTTGTTTTGGGTATGTTGGATTTATTTTCAAAACATGAGAAACCATGGAAACTCATCCTTTAGAGTTATGGTTCGTTTTATGTTGTTTTTATCTTGTAAACTCTTGGTTTAGAGATAGTATCTCAATAATGGAAAGGGTTGTGGGTTGATTCATGAAAACAAAAAAAAAAAACCCCAAAAGTGAAAATGTGGTAAAAGGAGAGAATGAGTAAAATGTTAGAGGTAGAAGATGAGTTTACCCCCAAATATTGAAATATGAGATGTTATGCATGTTTTAGATGGTTGAATATTGATGATGAATATTTTGTATGATTAAATGATGCAATATAAGTTGTTTATGTGATATTTGGAATAAATGACTAACATTGTGTGATGTGGTGGGATGAAGAGAGATCCTAAGGTTGGAGGCGGTGTCGGTGGAACTCGAGAAGTTGCCAAGAACCAAACCCAACACTCATCGAGGTAAGGATAAGTCTTTAATGTTGCATTTGAAATAGAAAATGTGTATTTTCTGGTTATGCAAAGACTAAGTTGTAAATTACGCATTTAGTATGAACATATATGGGTGTGTTTATACTAAAGTAGGCGTAGATTTACGGAAAAGGAAAATGTGGGTATTTTCTGGTTATGAAATGATCGAGTTGTAAATTACGCATTTAGTATGAACACATATGGGTGTGTTTATACTAAAGTAGGCGTAGATTTACGGAAAAGGAAAATGTGGGTATTGTCTGGTTATGAAATGATCGAGTTGTGAATTACGCATTTAGTATGAACATATATGGGTGTGTTTATACTAAAGTAGGCGTAGATTTACGGAAAAGGAAAATGTGGGTATTTTCTGGTTATGAAATGATCGAGTTGTGAATTACGCATTTAGTATGAACATATATGGATGTGTTTATACTAAAGTAGGCGTAGATTTACGGAAGATGGAAAAGGTGTGTGTTTCCTGGCTATGCAATAATTATATTGTAAATCACGTATTAGTATAAACAGATATGGAGTGTTTATACTAAAGATGACGTGGATTTACGGGAAATGATTGATGGCAAATCGATGGAAGGAAAAATATATTTTTAGCCGACCAGAAATGGTTAGCGACTTCGGCCCGAGTTTATGAGGCAACACTTCGGCCCGAGTTTATGAGGCAACACTTCGGCCCGAGTTTATGAGGCAACACTTCGGCCCGAGTTTATGAGGCAACACTTCGGCCCGAGTTTATGAGGCAACACTTCGGCCCGAGTTTATGAGGCAACACTTCGGCCCGAGTTTATGAGGCAACACTTCGGCCCGAGTTTATGAGGCAACACTTCGGCTCGAGTTTATGTAGCAACACTTCGGCCCGAGTTTACGCGGCATGTTTTCTTTATAAAAGAGATGAGAATTTGTTTTTAGCTAACCCTAAGGGGTGTAGCGACTTCGGCTCGAGTTTATGTAGCAACACTTCGACCCGAGTTTATGAGGCGTGTTTTATTGGCAAAAAGGATGAGAATCTGCTTTTAGCTAACCCTGAGGGGTGTAGTGACTTTGGCTCAAGTTATGCAGCAAGACAAAATGAATTTCGAAATTGGTTTACTAACCCTTTTTCTAATGTGGATTATCTTATAATGACGTTTATTGAATTAACGACTTACTCCTTTGTGTGTTTTGTACTTTTGTCATTGATAATCCCATTGCAGGTAAATAGACGAATGGAGTATGCTAGTTCGGGAGCTTTAGGAGCTTTAGACGTTGGATTCACTATTTATGTTTTTCGTATTCTAAATGATTACCTGCGGATTTAAATGATTGTAATCATGACTAACCATTATTTAGATATTTGTAACCATGCGTAATGTTATTTTGGAGGATCAGAACCTTTGAGGTCTTAGTACTCATAGGGAATGATATGAATGAATTATGTTTTTCTACAAGATTAATTGTATGATAATATAATAGGTTATAAGATTAGTTCCAGGAATGATTCATGAGAAGTTCTAGGTAAAATGATTATGCATGTGGTTATTGATTCATGGATTGAGTGTGAGGAGGGGAAATAAGATTTTGAAGTAAGGATATTAAAATGGTAAATTGAGTTATGAGTGATTGAATGGAATTGAATTAAAATAAAAAAAAATTTCAAGGGTAGAAAATTGGGTCGTTACACGCTTGAGCGAGAACCCGACGCTGTAACATTAAATAAGAAACCCCAAACACATTTTAGGGTTAGAACTTGAAGAGAAATGAGAGAAGAGAGCATTTTCAAGAGCAATGAGTCTTGAGACTAATATAGAAGCTTGAGAAGAGGTAAACCTCTTGGTTCTAACTCTCCTTCTTCCTTACAAACTCGTTTTGGGTATTTTGGATCTCTTCTCTTAACACAAAAAACCATGGAAACTATCTATTTAGATTTGTGGTTCATTTTATGTTGTTTTCTTCTTGTAAACTCTTGGTTTAGAGTTGATATTTGAAGATGATGGTGATTTAAGGGTTGATTCTGGAAAACTCTAAAACTCCAAAATGAAAATATGGTCAAAAGAGGATAAGGGTTAAATGCTAGATGAAAAGGATTAATATATGTTCTAATGTTGAATATAATATGATTATGTATGTTTTAGATGTTTGGAAACCCTTGATAAAGGTCATTTTGGAAACATTGAGAATGTATGAATCTCTTGTATGTTTAAAGATGAAATATGAGTTGTTTATGTGTTATTTCGAATAAATGACTGACATTGTTGTTATGTGGTGGGAATGAGGAAAGATCCTAAGGTTTGAGGCGGTGTCGGTGGAACTTGCAAAGTTACCAAGGACCAACCCAACACTCACCAAGGTAAGGATAAGTCTTTGACAAGCAAGTCGTTGAGAAAATGCGTGGAATTGTTGTTTATGAATTGATGGTGTATCAATGAAAAGAAAACATATTTTTAGCCGACCATGATTGTTTAGCGGCTTTGGCTCAAGCGATGTAGCAAACTTTGGCTCAAGCAATGTAGCAAACTTTGGCTCAAGTTATGTAGCAAGCTTTGGCTCAAGTTATGTAGCAAGCTTTGGATCAAGTTATGTAGCAAGTTTTGGCTCAAGTTATGTAGCAAGCTTTAGCTCAAGTTATGTAGCAAGCTTTGGCTCAAGCGATGTAGCAAACTTTGGCTCAAGTTATGTAGCAAGCTTTGGCTCAAGCGATGTAGCAAACTTTGGCTCAAGTTATGTAGCAAGCTTTGGCTCAAGCGATGTAACAAGCTTTGGCTCAAGCGATGTAGCAAACTTTGGCTCAAGTTATGTAGCAAGCTTTGGCTCAAGCGATGTAGCAAACTTTGGCTCAAGTTATGTAGCAAGCTTTGGCTCATGCGATGTAGCAAACTTTGGCTCAAGTTATGTTGCAAAAATGGATTTAAAAATGGTTTACTAACCCCTTTAAAATATGGATTATCTTATAATGATATTTATTGAATTAATGACTTACTCCTTTGTATGTTGTGTATATTTGCCGTTGATAATCCCATTGCAGGTAAACAGGTTAGTTGAGGATGCTTGGTTTGATGCCTTAGGAGCTTAAAACCTGGATTCCTTTATTTTGCCCTTATTGTATCATGACTGACTAAATCATATTTTGCAATAAATGTAATTCTGGATATTTGTAACTCTGGATATATGTAGCAATGGGTATTTTGGAAATCCATAGCTAGTTGTATGCGGTAGTTACCGGAAGACATTAATATAAATTATGTTTTCTGCAATTAAGGGTAGCCATGGCATGAAATTGAAATTTTATGATTAGAGTTATTAGATGATTAAAGAATGGATGATTTAAAAGGTTAAAGGAAATATATGTATGATGTAGCATAGTCAAATCAAGCATAAAGGGTTAAAATAAAATAAAAATTCAAATGTAGAATTTGAGTCCTTATAAAAAGCTTTTTAAAGAAACCTAGAAGAATGTTAAAAGAGTGATGGGCATGAAGGATTATTTTGCAATGGTAATGGAGAAGGTGGAAGAAGCGGCTGCCATGGAGGAGTCACCTTCTTCACATATTGCATAAACCTCCAAAAATTCATTTATGTTTGGTTTTTTATGTTGTTGTTTTTTATTAATGGGTTTATGGAATAGTGGGTGCTTATGGATTTATCCTAATATGTTTGAGATTACCATGAACTAAAACAACAGGACAGAAAGTTATTTATCATGTTAATGTGACTATGAGATTTATTATATGAGTTTAAGATACATATTGTTTTTTCTGCCCTATAATGAATTGCAACAATGATTATCAAATCATTTGGGAATGCAGTATTTATATGCACTTGATTTTTTATTTCTTAAAGTTTAAATATGAACGTATACTATAATTTCAACAATGCATCAATGTGGTTTTAAATGTTCAAATGAACATTGCATAAAAACAAATAGCTATAATGCTAACCTTGAAAAGTGAATGGTGGAATTATGATTCCTTCTAGCTATTCTACTTTTCCCTTTTGCTTTCTCTGTAATCCCCTTTTCTATGTGCTATGTACCTCTCCTCCTTCCCCCCTTTTGGTGTATGAATGTGAGGTCCTATTTATAGGAGTAACACATTGGCACATGTAATATTTGGGGATACTCTCCCAATTAATTCTTTAGAGGATATTAAGGAGAAAAAAAATCAAATGTGTCGTAAATTTCTAATCAAAATTTTGATTTGTACCATTATTATTTGGAATTTGAATATTAATATATCTTATTAATTAGAAATTCGAATTTATTTATTACCTTAAGTATAACAATTCCAATTAGTCAATTTTTGGTCCACATGTACTTGTAAAATATCTCTTATTAATTAGAAATTCGAATTTATTCATTACCTTAAATATAACAATTTCGATTAGGCAATTTTTGGTCCACATGTTCTTGGAAAATATCTCTTTTATTTTTATTTAAATGTGGAAAACGAAATTATTGGAAAATTGACATATTTTATTTCGAAATGGAATATTTTCATAGTAAGTGTTCATCAAGTCACTTAACACTAATTTAGAATTTGTTTCAAAAAATATATAAAAAAGGTAATATTTGACCATTATTGGGCCAATAATTATTCATGATGCATTTTGATACATCTTTATTTTAATCTTTGAAGCATGCTTATTATTTTATTTTTATCGTTAAAAATTAATTTGGGCTGGACAAAATTGGGTGTTCACAGTTACATCCAGTAATCTTGCAGTACAAGAGATTTCTTCACTAGATATCAAGAGTAGTAATTACGAATTCTCACCCCGAGACTTCCTTGTACCTTACTCACTCTCCAATACCTATGTCACTCTCTTGGAAAACAACCTTTCCAAGTGACTCTAACCATTTCTAATCACACCCTTGTGATAGAAAGTATTACACAAACTTTGAAGAAAATTGTTAGCAATGGCAAGGATTGCTTATACAAGATATGACAAGTAAATTCTCTTGCAATACAAAAGCTCTTTGTATACTTAGTTTATAATGCTCATAAGGTTTGAAACACTTTTAAACATGCACTTACACAACTTCAGAAAGTTATTCCGAAAGTTAAAAGCAAGTTGCATAAAAAGTGCATAAAAAGTGTTTCAGAAAATTCAGATTTTCATAAGTGAGTTGTATATAAGTTGTGTTGTGAAAATGAGTTATAATGCCTTTATATAGGCATTCCAATCAGCAATAACACCTTTAGGATAGGTTAGGATTCGTTTGGAATGAAACCATTTCGTTTGAGATGAAGGTTGTTCAGATTGAATTTGAAAATCTGGTGTAACAGCTTTTAGTAATCGATTACATCATAGGGGTAATCGATTACCAACATTTTGTCCAACTTAGAAACCAATTTTCATGTTGAGTAATCGGTTATTCTTGGTCTAATGGCTCCCAGTAATCGATTACAATACATAGGTAATAGATTACCTAAGCCTACTGTCCAATTGAGTAACTAATTATCAAACTATGTAAACGCTAACACTAATACCAGTAATCGATTATTGTTTTCAATTTTTGTTGGTTAACTCATTTCTCACTCATGTAACCTGTTACGTGGTTCTAGTAATTTGTTACTTAATCACAGTAACCTGTTACTTAGATCCAGTAACCTGTTACACATTGTTTTGAAAATTGTTTTCATTAAAACTTATGATTCTTAATTTTCTTTTAGAAGATACCTTTGAGCATTATCACTAGTAGTATATTAAAGAGTGTAAGGATAGAAGTACCTATGGACTTAGACTCTAAATGTCTTGAAGATTTATCTTCATTGTCTTCATAAGTATTCTTCCTTATTCTTCTTTTTTTGATGTTGGTGTCTTCATCAAAAATCATGCCAAGGTCATGAGCAAGATCCCCTTCACATTATCTGTTGATGCAGAATCCATTAGCTTTGAAGAAGCAGTAACAAGCAGTACTAGGAGAACATCTATGATGGATGAAATCAAGTCCATAGAGAAGAACAACACCTGAGAGTTGGTGGATCTACTAGAAGAAAAGAAGCCAAAATCTGTTAAATGGATCTTCAATGTAAAGCTAAAACCAGACGGCACCATAGCAAAGCACAAAGCAAGGCTTGTAGCTAGAGGCTTCATGCAGAAAGAAGGACTTGATTACTCTGAAGTTTCTCTAAGTCTCTCGCATGAGCGAGATCCTATAGCTCAAGCGAGAGACCCAGTGGCAAAATCATAATTCATATTAATGTATCCCGGTAACTACTGCATACAACTAGCTATGGGTTTCCAAAATACCCATAGCTACAAATGTGCAGAGTTACAATTATCCAAAAATTATAAGGATCATAGTTACGAATACTTAAATCCGCAAATATTCAATCATAAATACAAAAAGGTGCAAATAAAGGTTTCCAGATTTAAAAGCTCCTACAGCTCCAAATCAAGCGTCCTTAACTCATCCAATTACCTGCAATGGGATTATCAAATGGCAACACACAAACGTACAAAGGAGTGAGTCATTTAATCCAATAAATATCATTTGATATAATCCACATTTAAACAGAGTTAGATAAACAATTTAAGCATTCCAACATAAAGTCATTACGTTTCATTTTATATCTTACTACATCATATGACCGTCCTTCCTTTCACATTCTTCCATGTCAAACCTTGTTAACCTCTTCTTTATTCCCATGTTACCTAGTCATTTCCCACTTACACATACTTCCACAATACCACCTAGGGCAAGACATTCCATTCACTACCACTTGGGCAAGACATTCAATTCAATACCACTTGGGGAAGACATTCAATTCAATACCACTTGGGCAAGACATTCAATTCAATACCACTTAGGCAAGACATTCAATTCAATACCACTAAGGCAAGAAATTCAATTCAATACCACTTGGGGCAAGACATACAACTCAATACCACTTGGGCAAGACATTCAATTCAATACCACTTGGGGCAAGACATACAACTCAATACCACTTGGGCAAAACATTCAATTCAATACCATTTGGGGCAAGACATACAACTTTCTTTGATACATTCCACATCAAGTTCTCTTCGAGTCAACCACATAGAACCGCATATCTCATAATGCATATCTCGAAATAAAATGCTTATCCTTACCTTGGTGAGCGTTGGGTTTTGTCCTTGGTAACCTAGCAAGTTTCACCGACACCGCCTCCAACCTTAGGATCTTTCCTCATCCCCACCATATAACAACAATGTTAGTCACTTATTCAAGATAAACATAAACAACTTATATTTCATCTTAAACCATACAAGAGATTCACACATTTTCAATATTTCCAAACTACTTTCATTAAGAGTTTCCAAACATCCAAAACATACATATTCACCTCATATTTCAACATTATAGCACATACTCATCTATTACATCTAACATTTCACCCATTTTCTCTTTAACCACATTTTCATTCTAGGTTTTTGGGGTTTTCATGAACCAACCCACAAACCCTCTCCATTCTTTGAATACCAACTCTAAACCAAGAGTTTACAAGAGAAAAACAACATAAAACGAACCATAACACAAAAGGATGAGTTTCCATGGTTTTCCACCTTTTGAGAAGAGATCACACACATGCAAAACGAGTTTGAAAGGGAGAAGGATAGTTAGAATCAAGAGATTTACCTCTTCTCAAGCTTCTAGACTAGCCTCAAGACTCCTTGCTCTTGAAAATGCTCTCTTCTCTCACTTCTGTTCAATTTCTAACCTAAAATGTGTTTGGGGTCTCTTATTTAATGTAACAGCGCCGGGTTCTTGCTCTAGCGAGCCCATTCTCGCTCAAGCGAGAAAATCCCGCCCATTTTAAAAACTCAGATCCGATCCTCTCTCTCAAGTGAGGACCCTATTGCTTGTAAGGACCCAAATTCTACCCTTGAAATTTTTTCCTTATTCTATCTCATTTACATGCATTTCCTTAATATCTCAGATTAATAAATCTAATGACATTTTCCTAATTCTCTTTTGTGGTCATAATCTTGACAGAAAATCATAATTCATATAAATAATTCTTGGTAACCCACGCATACAACTAGCTATGGAATTTCAAAATATCCATAGCTACTAATATCCAGAGTTATACAAATCAGGATTTACAATTATCCAAATATCGATTAATTAGTTACAATCCAAAAAGCAAAATAGAGAAAGTCTAGATTCAAGCTCCTAAGCGTCGAACCGAGTATCCTCAATACATCTGTTCACCTGCAATGGGATTATCGATAACAGATACACGAAACATACAAGGGAGTAAGTCGTTGATTTAATAGTCATCGTCATATGGTAATCCACATTTTAAAACACAGTTTAACATTGAATATAAAACAAAATTCATAATTACATGAACATATCCATTCATATCATTTATCTTTTGTCTCCATAATATCCATATTCACTCTATAGTACACATATATCCCATGATATACATATCATATATTGTGCATATTTATTCTTCTCATCTTTATCCATATCCACCTTATAGTACATATATATCTCATAATATACATGTTCCATAATGTGCATATTTATCCTCCTCATCTTTATCCATATTCACCTTATAGTACACATATATCCCATAATATACATGTTCTATAATGTGCACATCTATTCTTCTCATCTTTATCCATATTCACCTTATTATTGTACACATATATCCCATAATATACATGTTCTATAATGTGCATATCTATTCTTCTCATCTTTACTCATGTTCCATCCGTGTACACCACACAAATAATCCAATACCACAAAGGGTAAGTCTACAGCACAAAAGTGATCCATTGGTTCAACCGGCAGTTCCACACCTCAAAGGTGATCCATTACCACTACGGGCAACACTTACACCACAAAGGTGATCCATTACCACTACGGGCAACACTTACACCCCAAAGGTGATCCATTACCACTACGGGCAACACTTACACCACAAAGGTGATCCATTACCACTACGGGCAACACTTACACCACAAAGGTGATCCATTACCACTACGGGCAACACTTACACCACAAAGGTGATCCATTACCAATACGGGCAACACTACACCACAAAGGTGATCCATTTTACATTATACCACAGCCACATCATTTTATATGCATAATATAGTTGCATCATCTTAAATATAATGAGGATACTTATCCCTTACCTTGGTGAGTGTTGGGTGGGGTTCTTGTTAACTTTACTAGTTCCTTCCGAACCGCCTCCAACCTTAGGATCTTTCATCATCCCATAAATACAATAAAAGTCAGTAATTTATCCACAATAATGTTCCTATGATTCATATAACATACACAAATACACAGGATATTCACGTATTTTCAATGTTTTCCCAAAACTATTTTCATTACAAGTTTCTCAACATTAAAACATACATACCCATCTTCTACCTCTAACATTTCACCCATTTCCCTATTTACTCATATTTTCTCAATGTTAGGGTTTTGGGGTTTTCATGAACCAACCCACAAATCCGTTCTATTCTTGAAATACCAACTCTAAACCAAGAGTTACAAGAGATAAACAACATAAAACGAACCATAACTCAAAAGGATGAGTTTCCAAGGTTTTTCACATTTGGAGAAGAGATCCTTTACACTCCACAATGAGTTTGAAAGAGAGAAAGAGAGTTAGAATCAAGAGATTTACCTCTTCTCAAGCTTCTAAATGACTCACAAGCCTTCTTGCTCTTGAAAATGCTCCCTTCTCTCACTTCTCTCTAGGTTAACCCCCATAAATGTGTTTGGGGTCCCCTATTTAATGTAACAGCGTCGGGTCCTCGCTTAAGCGAGCCCTTTCTCGCTCAAGCGAGAAAATCCCGCCTATTTTAAAATACTCAAATCTGACCCTCTCGCTCAAGCGAGAATCTCACAGTCTTAACAGTCCCAAAATGCCATTTCTCGCCCAAGCGAGACAACTCTCGCTCAGGCGAGAATCCTCCAGTATAGCCCAGGATTTCACCCTCCCAGGTGAGCCTTTCTCGCCCAGGCGAGAATACCACGCTCAAGCGAGTATCCCAGGACTGATACTATAATTTTAAATACTTATAGTTAGGGTGTTATATCGCTCAAGCAAGAATTTTACAGCATCTCAGGCTTCAAAGTGCCACTTCTCGCCCAGGCGAGACAACTCCCGCTCACGCGAGCAAACTCTCGCTCAAGCGAGCCATATCTCGCTCAGGCGAGAATTCTTCAGTATTGCCCAGTATTCCACTCACCTAGGTGAGCCACTCTCGCCCAGGCGAGCCCCTTCTCGCTCAAGCGAGATTTCCAGAACTGATACTATAATTTAAGAACTTCAAATTCAGGGTGTCACAATCCTCCCTCTCTTATAAGAATTTTCGTCCTTGAAAATTAAACATACCTCGATTCAAAAAAATGAGGGTAATCCTTCCTCATATCATGCTCCACTTCCCATGTAGCGTCTCCTTCATCTACTTGACTCCATAGTACCTTCACCAAGGCAATCTCTTTGCCCCTCAACCTTTTGATATTAGTATCCAAAATCCTCACTAGCAAGGTAGCAAAAGTCAAGTTATCTTTCACTTCTATTTGGTTCGACTCAACCACATGAGATGGATCCCCAACATATTTCCTCAACTGAGACACATGAAACACATTGTGAAGATTCGACAACAATGGAGGTAAAGCAATCTGATATGCTACCAGCCCAATCCTTTTCAATATCTGATATGGTCCAATAAATAACAGAGTAAGCTAACGGGACTTCAACACTCTACCAATCCCAGTAGTCCGAACTACTCTCAAGAATACATGATCTCCCTCCTTAAACTCAAGAGGTTTCCGCCTCTTATCGTAATAGCTTTTCTATCGACTTTGTGCTATTCTCATATTCTCCCGGATTTTCTTAATCTTTTTCGTCGTTTCTCGGACCAACTCAGGTCCTAATACCATGTTCTCCCCAGTTTCAAGCCAACTCACTAGAGTCCTACACTTTCTCCCACACAAGGCTTCGTAAGGGGCCATTCCGATGCTAGTACGAAAACTATTGTTGTAGGTAAACTCGATCAAAGGCAACAAGCTATCCCAACTCCCTGGTTGTTCCAAAACACAAGCCCTCAAAAGATCCTCCAATGACTGTATGGTCCTTTCCGATTGACCATCCGTTTTTAGATGATATGCTGAACTCAATTTCAGCTTAGTTCCCAACGCGGACTGCAAACTAGTCCAAAAGTTTGATGTGAAACGAGGATCCCTTTCCGATTGCTTTACCTCAATTATTGTCGAATCTCCACAATGTGGATCATGTGTCTCAGTTGAGGAAATATGTTGGGGATCCATCTCATGTGGTTTAGTCTGATCAGATAGAGTTGAAGGATAACCTGACTTTTACTACGTTGCCCGTGAGAATGTGGATAACAATATCAAAAGATTGAGGGTAAAAGAGATTGCCTTGGTGAAGGTATTGTGGAGCCAGTGGATGAAGGAGACGCTACGTGGGAAGTGGAGCGTGATATGAGGGAGGATTATCCTCACTTGTTTGAATCGAGGTATGTTTAATTTTCGGGTACGAAAATTCTTATAAGAGGGGGAGGATTGTGACACCCTAAGTTTTAAAGTCATTAACTTATAGTATCAGTCCTGTAAGTCTCGCTTGAGCGAGAAAAGTGTCACCTGGGCGAGAGAGGCTCACCTGGATGAGTGAAATACTGGGCTATACTGAAGGATTCTTGCTTGAGCGAGAGGATCCTCGCTTTAGCGTGAGCTGTCTTGCTTGAGCGAGAGTTTTCTCGCCTGGGGAGAAATGGCATTCTGGGCCTGTCGAGGCTGTAAGATTCTCACTTGAGCGAGAATCCCTCGCTTGAGTGAGAGGGTCAAATCTGGGTTTTTAAAATGGGTAAGATTTTCTCGCGTGAGTGAGAATGGGCTCGCTTGAGCGAGAATGGGCTCGCTTGAGCGAGAACCCAACACTGTTACATTAAATAGGGACCCCCAAACACATTTTTGGGGAATAACCTAGAGAGAAGTGAGAGAAGGGAGCATTTTCAAGAGCAAGGAGTCTTGTGAATCATCAAGGAGATTGAGAAGAGGTAAAACTCTTGATTCTAACTCTCTTCCTCCCTTTGAAACTTGTTTTGGGTATGGTGGTTCTCTTCTCAAAATGTGAGAAACCATGGAAACTCATCCTTTTGAATTATGGTTCGTTTTATGTTGTTTTTCTCTTTTAAACTCTTGGTTTAGAGTTGGTATTTCAAGAATGGAAAGGGTTTGTGGGTTGATTCATGAAAACCCCAAAACCCTAAAATGAAAATGTGGTTAAAGTGGGAAAGGGTAAAATGTTAGATGTAGAAGATGAGTATGCGTTTCAATGTTGAAATATGAGATGAATATGTATGCTTTAGGTGTTTGTAAACTTATAATGAAAGTAGTTTAGATACATTGAAAATGTGTTAAATCTCTTGTATGGTTAAAGATGCAATATGAGTTGTTTATGTGTTATTTGGAATAAATGACTAACATTGTGTTACATGGTGGGAATGAGGAAAGATCCTAAAGTTTGAGGCGGTGTCGGTGGAACTTGCGAAGTTACCAAGAACCAAACCCAACACTCACCAAGGTAAGGATAAGTCTTTAACTTGTGCACTGTAATAGAAAATGTGTGGAGTTTCTGGTTGTGGATAATGATCAAGTTGTGAAGCACTTAGTTATTATAAACATATATGGGTATATTTGTAATAAGGATATTGTTGATTTACTGTTTATGAATTGATGGTGTATCAATGAAAAGAAAACTCGTTTTAGCTGACCATGATTGATTAGCGACTTTGGTTCAAGTAATGTAACAAACTTTGGCTCAAGCGATGTAGAAAACTTTGGCTCAAGCGATGTAGCAAGCTTTGGCTCAAGCGATGTAGCAAGCTTTGGCTCAAGCGATGTAGCAAGCTTTGGCTCAAGCGATGTAGCAAGCTTTGGCTCAAGCGATGTAGCAAGCTTTGGCTCAAGCGATGTAGGAAGCTTTGGCTCAAGCGATGTAGCAAGGTTTGGCTCAAGCGATGTAGCAAGGTTTGGCTCAAGCGATGTAGCAAACTTTAGGTCAAGTTATGTAGCATGATTTTCCAAAAGTACAAACGATGGAACTGGTTTTAAGTATATTTAACTCTAAATTGTTTACTTAACCTTATTAAAATGTGGATTAATGTATATTGGCATTTATTGAGTTAACGACTTACTACTTTGTGTTTTCTGTGAATTGTCAATGTTAATCCCATTGCAGGTAGGTGGAAGATTTAAGGATGTCTTGAGTAGGAGCTTATAGGCTTTTAGTTTTTGAAGCCCTTATCTTCGTTGTTTTGTAATCTAACTGATTGTGTTTTGAACTGCATATTTGTAATCATGTACGTGATATTTTTACATGTTGGTAGTCATGAATATTTGTAACCCTGGATATTTGTAGCTATGGGTATTTTGGAATCCCATAGCTATTTGTATGCGGTAGTTACTGAGATGCATTAATATGAATTATGTTTTTCTGTTAAACGAATGTGTATGTCGATATTGGTTCATAATTTGAGTGTGAAGAGAAAAGCAAGATTTAAAATAAGGTTATCAAGTGTGTAACCGTAAGTTATAGGAAAATGCATGAAAAAGGAAAAAATAAGGAAAAAAATTCAAGGGTAGAATTTGGGTCCTTACAGTGACAGTAACCTTCGGTGGACAAGAATGTGAACCGATATAAATTTCTTGCGTACTTTCTTTTCCCATATATCCTTGAATTTCATTTGATATTTTTCTGCATTAATTTTTTTGCTGCTACTAACTCTAGAAATTGCAGAAAAATCGATCAAATATTAAGCCAACTAATTCACCCCCCCCCTTTTAGTTGCTATCTTAGTCTTACAATTGGCACCAGAACTTTTTTGAGTAATCTATTCTCAAAATTGGTCATGTTTCGAAGATGACGTCTAGATCATTTCTAACAGAAGGTTCCAGCATCAATCGTCCTCCAAGATTTGTTGGAGAATGCTACGACATATGGAAAATCATAATGAGAATCTTCATAAAATCTCAAGATATGGACATTTGGAATGCGATTGAAGAAGGCACTATGAACCTCTCACGATTATCAATAGTGTGAGGGAAGTAATGTGAAGAAGATCTGCCTCCTGACCTTGGCACGGTTTTGATGAAGACACCAACATCACAAAAAGAAGAAAGGAAGAAGACCTTTCAAGACTATCGAAGACAAAACTTCAAAGATTTAGAGTCTAAAGTCTTTAGGTACTTCTATCCTTACAACTACTTTATTTACGTAGTTAATAATGCTCAAAATTGTTTTCAAGGAAAATCAGAAAAATCTAAGTGTGAATAAAAATAATTTTCAAAAACAACATGTATCGGGTTACCATACTTGAGTAACAAGTTACATGAGTGAGAAGAGAATTATCTATCGTCCAACAGCTATAAGTAATCCATTACTGACTTTGAAGTAAAAGATTACCATTTTGAGAAAACAAGGTAATCGATTACTCATAGAGCTGTGATCGATTACACTAAGGCAATTTCACAACACTGCTGGACAGTAACGTTGAGTAATCGATTACTCAATTTCGGTAATCGATTACACTGTGTGAAATTCGAAATAGTTGTTAACAGGATTGCTGGGTAATCGATTACCCACTTACAGTAATCCATTACTGAGAGCTGTTGTATCAGTTTTCTGATTTCAAAGTGAAAGGGTTTCACTCCAAACTGATTTGTTTCATTCCGAACGAAACCTACACTTCCCTTGAGGTGTTATGGTTGATTGGAAGGCCTATATAAAGGCATTGAAACACTCATAACAACAACACTTATCAGATTACAAACTCTCATTAAAAGCTCTCACCCTTTCTGAATTTTCTGCACTTTTTCAAGCAACATGCTCTCAAACTTTCTAAGTTATTTCAGAGTTGCTTCTAAAGTGTATTCCAACCTTTTTCAAAGTAAAAGAGCAATATTATCTAAAGTATAAGAGTTGTTTTGGATTGCAAGTCTTGAATTGTCATATACTCTTGTAAAGGCAATCCAAGCCATATTGTACATTCTTCATTTTTGCAAAGTTCACTTTCTTTCACAAGGGTGTGAAGAGAAACAGGTTGAGTGACTTGGAATAGTGTTTTTCAAGGGTGTTACTTGGAATAGGGTTTTCCAAGGGATTAAGTATAAGTGAGTGTGTAAGGTTAAAGGAGATCTCGGGGTGAGATAATTGTAATTGCAACTCATTATATTTAATAAAGGAATCTTTTGTGAGTCAAGAGTACTAGACGTAGCCTTCGGTGGACAAGAAGGTGAACCAGTATAAAACACCTGTGTACACTCTTCTTCTTATCTTTGTTATCTTTCTATCTTTCAAAGTCAATATTTTTCTGCATACTATTTCCGCTGCAATTTAACTTTGATATTGCAGAAAAATTTGCCATACTTATTGCAACAACTAATTCACCCCCCTCTTAGTTGCAATCTGATTCTTACAATTGGTATTAGAGCTATTTTTTGTAAGTTATTCTCAAATTCTGATCCTACTACAAGATGGCCTAAAGATCATTTCTAGGAGAAAGCTCCAACATAAATAGACCTCCAAGCTTTGTTGGAGAGTGCTATGACTTCTAGAAAATCAGAATGAGGATTTTCATAGAGTCACAAGACTTAGATATTTGGAATGCGATCGAGGAAGGACTACATGTGCCATTCACCGTGATCAAGGGAGACAAAGCCAAAATTTTCATGGAATGATGAAGATAAGAAGAAAGTGCAATATGATTTGAAGGCAAAGAACATACTCACGTCGGTGCTTGGAATTGACGAATTCTTTAGAGTGTCCAACTACAAAACCGCTAAGGAAATGTAGGACACTTTAGAGATCACACACGAAGGTATCGAAGAGGTAAAGAGATCTAGACTAAACACTCTTTCCCAGGAATAAGAAATGTTTCATAGGAGACTTGGAGAGAAGATCTTGGATCTTCAAAAGAGATTCACTCATCTCACAAATCATCTTGCTGCACTTGGCAAAGTGCTGTCAAACAGTGACTTGAACCTAAAAGTTCTAAGATCACTAAAAAGAACATGGCACCTAAAATAACGACCATTTCTGAAAAGAAAAGTCTTTCAAAAATGTCTTTGGCTGCTTTGTTTGGAAAGTTGCAGGAACATGAACTCGAATTGAGGCAACTTGAAAAACACGAAGAATAAGAGAAGAAAAAGAAGAACATTTCTCTAAAACCAAAAATAGAGAAATATGATTCATCGGAAGATGAAGACGACAAGGAAGAGACCGATGACATTAGCCTCTTCGTAAAGAAGTTCAGCAAGTTCCTTAGAAGGAACAAAGGCGCAAGAACCGACCCAATGAAGAAGTTGTCCAAAAGCAATGAGGCTTCCACTTCAAACAAGAATTTTACATGCTTTGAGTGTGGCAAACTTGGCCACATGAAGATGGACTGTCCAAACATCAAGAATAGTTATTTCAAAGGAAAAGACGAATTAAAGAATGGACGAAGAGCCTACACCGCTTGGGAAGACAACGACACGAGTTCAACCTCTGAACCACAAAGCGAAGAGCAGGCACATCTCTCCTTAATGGCGTCTCATCAATCAGACAATGAAGAGGTAAATGAGTCTATCCCTTTTTCTTCTTCTGAATTAGAAAGCGCTTTCAATGATATGCATGATGAATACATGAAATTAACAAAAATGATTCTAAAACAAAAATATGAACTAGATTCTCTTAGAAACAAACCATCATCATCCTCATGTCTAAATTGCATTTCTCTTGGCGAAAAAGTTTCAATATCGAGTCTTGAACTCAATAAAATGAACAAGAGTAGCAAAAGCTTGAGTAAGATCATTAATGATCAAAGACACTCTATGGACCGAAGAGGTTTTGGCTATGCTAAAATCCCTGCTCCTAAAAAGCAAAGTAAGTCTATCATGACAGACTTTCAAAAATCATGTATCCATGCATATACACATACTAAAAATAAATCTAGGATACATAAGCATCAACTCATATGCTCTTATTGTAAAAATCATGGGCACACACCAAATACTTGTTCTATTAGAAAATATGTTGTTCCCTTAGGACATTTTATATGGGTTGAGAAAGGATCTAACAATGTAGGACCCAAAACAAGTCGGGTACCTAATATAACTTAACCTGTTTTGCAGGTAGATTTGAGCGTCGCCCGCAATTTATGGTATTTGGATAGCGATTGTTCAAAGCATATCACGAGCTACAAAAGTAAGTTCTCTGTCCTCAGTCCAAGGGACAAAGGCTATGTCACATATGGTGACAACAACAAGGGAAGAATACTTGGAGTCGGTAGAATCGGCAAGCCACCCTCAACAACCATAGAATGTGTGCTATATGTGGAAGGACTTAAACACAATCTTCTAAGCATAAGTCAACTATGCGACAAGGGCTTCCATGTATCATTCTACCCAGATAAGTGCATCATTGAAAGTAAGGAATTTCTAAACTCTAAACTTTTTTGGTAAGATAATTAATATCATTTACATGATAGATGTAGATTCATCTCTTCCTATAACATGTTTAGTAGTAAATGACATTCATGATGCATGGCTTTGACATAGGATAATTGCTCACATTCATATGGACCATTTGAATAAGCTAATTAAGAAATATTTGGTTTTTGGTTTACCTAAGATGAAGTTTGTTAAAGACAAACTATGTGGTGCATGTCAAATGGGTAAACAAACAAAAACTTCTTTCAAGCCAAAGCATATGGTTTCTTCTGACAGACCATTGCAGTTACTTCACATGGACTTATTTGGCGCCTCAAGGACAAAAAGTTTTGGTGGTAGCTACTATGCTCTTGTTATAGTAGACGATTTTTCACGTTACACTTGGACTCTATTCTTAGTACATAAGAATGAGGCATTCAAAACCTTTAACACTTATGCTAAAAGATTCCAAAATGAAAAGTCACTTAAAATCGCTGCTATAAGAAGTGATCATGGGGGAGAATTTCAAAATGCTTCTTTTGAGGAATTTTGTGATGATCTTGGGATTAATCACAACTTTTCTGCTCCTAGAACACCATAACAAAATGGTGTTGTAGAGAAAAGAATCGATCTTTAGAAGAACTCTCTAGAACAATGTTGAATGAAACTAACCTCCCAAAGTACTTTTGGGCTGATGCGGTATGCACCGCTTGTTATGTTTCAAATAGAGTTCTCATAAGACCTATTCTAAAGAAAACCCCATATGAACTCTTCAAAGGAAGAAAACCAAACATTTCACACTTGCATGTATTTGGTTGTAAATGTTTCGTCTTAAATAATGGCAAAGAAAACTTAGGCAAGTTTGATGCAAAGGCGGATGAAGGAATCTTCCTAGGTTACTCTCTCACGAGTAAAGCTTATAGAGTCTTTAACAAAAGAACTCTAACCATGGAAGAATCCGTTCACATCTCCTTTGATGAAACCAATCCCTTAATCATGGAAAGGTTAACTGTTGATGAAGAAGATTTGCATAATTCCACTTTTAATGAAAATGCCATTATTGAAACTACACCTAATGCAGAGCATGTGGAAGTGGATCATAATCCATCCTTTGAAGAAGAGCATATTCACTTTGATTTACCTAAACAGTGGAGAACTCATCGAGATCACCCTATAGACAACATCATCGGCGATATAAGTAAGGGTATTACTACCCTCTTAATGCTGGAAGATGCATGTATAAACATGGCCTTCGTCTCTCAAATAGAACCCTCCAAGATTGATGAAGCAATCGAGGATGAATATTGGATTCTTGCTATGCAAGAAGAACTTAGCCAGTTTGAGAGAAACGAAGTTTGGGAACTTGTTCCTAGACCTAAGAATAGGCATGTAATAGGAGCTCGTTGGGTGTTCCGAAATAAATCAGATCAAAATGACATCATCATTAGAAACAAGGCTAGACTATTAGCCCAAGGATACAACCAAGAGGAAGCTATAAACTTTGATGAAACCTTCGCTCTGGTTGCTGGACTTGAAGCTATTAGATTACTACTTGCATATGCATGTTCTTTGAACTTTCAACTTTACCAAATGGACGTAAAGAGTGCATTCCTTAACGGGTATATACAAGAGGAAGTATTTGTTGAACAACCTCCTGGTTTTGAGGACTACAAACATCCCTCCCATGTATACAAGTTAAAGAAATCCCTCTATGGCTTAAAGCAAGCTCCACATGCCTAGTATGATCGTCTAACAAACTTTCTAACGGAAAAAAGATTTTCTGAAGGGAAGGTCGACACTACACTATTTATTAAGAAAATAAATCATCATACTTTACTTGTTAAAATCTATGTAGATGATATTATTTTTGGTTCTACTAATGAAAGTTTGTGTAGTGAATTTGGCAATATGATGCAAGGAGAATTTGAGTTGTCTATGATGGGAAAGTTAAACTACTTCCTTGGACTCCAAATAAAACAACTTAGCGATGACATATTTGTAAGTCAGTCCAAATACGACAAAGATTTGTTGAAGATATTTGAGATGGATGACTGCAAGCTGATTGCTACTCCTATGGGATCAAGTACATATATCGATGCTAATGACACTGGAAAATGTATTGAAATATCTAAGTATCGAGGTATGATCGGATTCCTTCTTTGTCTTACTGCTAGTAGACCAGATATTATGTTTAGTGTATGCTTATGTGCGCGATATCAATCTAAACCCAAAGAGTCACATCTAATTGCCGTTAAGAGAATCATGAAGTATCTCAAAGGCACAACTGATGTTGGACTATGGTATCCAAAGGGAAGCGTATGCGATTTGGTTGGCTTCTCGGATTCAGATTTTGCTGGATGCAAATCCGAGAGAAAAAATACTAGTGGTACTTGTCCTATTCTAGGGAATGCTTTGGTTTCTTGGTCTAGCAAGAAACAAGCTTGTGTTGCCTTAAGCACCACTGAAGCGGAATACATAGCAGCCGGTAGTTGTTGTGCACAAGTGTTGTGGCTTAAACAACAATTACGGGATTATGACTTAAACTTAGGCTGCACACCCTTGAAATACGACAATACAAGTGCTATTAATCTCACTAAGAATCCGATTATGCACTCAAGAACCAAACACACATCACTTCCTTAGGGACCATGTCCAAAAGAAGGATGTGTTGGTAGAGTTCATTGATACTCACAACCAACTAGCGGACATATTCACTAAACCGTTAGCAAAGGAACCTTTCTACAAAAATTAGATGAGAATTAGGCATTCTCGATGAAGCTTACTTGTCCTAACATGTTTATAAGTTTATATGTATGCTTCATTTTGTATATCCAATGCGTACTTGTTCTTAAAATTTGCTTGTTATGCTTTAAATTTCAAGTTTTTAGAGTCAAAAAACCATTTTTAGCATCAGTGGGGAAACATAATGTTACGATTACTGTAATAAGGTAATCGATTACAGAGAGATACTGTTTTGAATTTTTCAAAATTTGAAAGTGAGTAATCGATTACTCACTTAAGCGTAATCGATTACTCTGTGCAGTTTATATATGAACTACTGCATTTTTTCCAGAAAAACACTTCACTTTCTCTCTCCTGTAACTCATGTTCTCTCACTCTTCACCCTCTCAATCTCTAAAAACTACATTTTTGCATCGTTTTGGTTGATTTTTGTTGCAAATCACATCACATTATTGACTTTAAACACTTCTACACCCTCATTTTCGTGATTTGTGGCCTCAAACCAAAACCCCCAAGTTCCAAAACCTAACCCTAAAACCTTCAAAACTAACAATGGCTTCTTCTTCCAAAAGACCACAAACATCTAAGTCTAAGCAAGGAGAATCATCTTCAAAGTCCAATCCATTGAACTTGACGAGGCATCTTGCAAACGACGCACAAAGGAAGGTCTTCGAAGAAAATTTCCATGGACGCGCCATTTTCCCTCCAAAATACGGTAACATAGGAAATTTTGAATTTGAAGATTTTATATTTCCCTACTTATTGCAGCAACAAAAACTTTTTGATTTTTGTTGTGAAGCGAACGATATCTATCCCGAGCTTGTTCGTTTATTTTACTACAATATGAACTTTAGGAAGAATCTTATGACTTCCCATGTTAAGGGAAAGGATATAGTTTTGGATATCCAAACCTTCAGTTCTATATGCTGTGATATACCGATGACAAGCGACATCACTGGATTCGGCCTAGTATGTGATTGGGACGATTACGATCGCAAGAGATTCTATCTTTCTATTTGTAGAATCCCTAAGGAGGAAATAGAAAGGCGAAAGCAACAAAGCCTTGGTGAAACTATTAAGAACATGGATATCCTCTCTATTGGATATCTCACGCTGGAAGAAAGTTTGGTCCATTATTTTCTTAGCCATGTCATCTTGCCGAAATTTTCAAATCATTCGCCAATTAGTGACATAGAACTCCAATTGATATATGCTATTAAGTATAACATCAAGATAAATTGGGCTAAGATGATAATGCAACAAATGTGGCATGTTCGCGGCTCCCAAAGTCCGTTGCCTTACGCCATCTTCATTACAGAAATTCTTGAGCATTTCGGCGTATCTTTAGATGGTGAGACAAACATTGCACCGACCGTCAAACTACTCCTACCAACCAACTAGAACCTACTGCACCAAACCATCTTGAGTCTCATGCTCCATCTTCCTCATCTGCTGCATTGCCTTCTAATAAGATGATTATGGATGAATTGGTTTCTCTTCGAGGCTTCATGACCACAAGGATGGATGCTATCGATACCCATAACTATCAAATCCATTATGAACTTCATCCTCTTTCATCAAGGCTGAACAGCATGGATGTTGATGAATATAGTTCTGAGCCCGAGTCTTAGATATCTGTCTAGATTTCTGTTTGTAATGATTGTGGTTGTGCTTTTTCCATTAGGATTTGAACATTGTTTGGGTTGTTTATCTTTATTTCTTGTTGTTTTGGATATTTTGTATGAACATCATGTTACTGCAGTTGTTATGCAATATTTTCTATTTGTGCTTCATACATGATTTTATATAATTTTGCTTATATTATTGTAATTTCATATAGTATGAAAATATTGTATGCTATGCTCTACAATGTATATTGTGCTGGACTCTTGGCTTTTCTTCTTTTTGATGAAGTCAAAAGGGGGAGAAAAGTTGGGAGTAGTGTATTTTCTGTTATAAATTTTTCAGGCACATAATTCCAAAAGAAAGTGGGAGCATACATATAGGGGGAGCATACTCAAGACAAGTCATGAAACATCAGCAAATATGCTACTCTCAAGAAAAATACACCTTCAAGAAGATATTGGTTTGTCATCATCAAAAAGGGGGAGATTGTGAAGAAGATCTTGCTCCTGACCTTGGCACGGTTTTGATGAAGACACCAACATCACAAAAAGAAGAAAGGAAGAAGACTTATCAAGACTATCGAAGACAAAGCTTCAAATATTTAGAGTCTAAAGTCTTTAGGTACTTCTATCCTTACAACTACTTTATTTACATAGTTAATAATTCTCAAAATTGTTTTCAAGAAAATCAGAAAAATCTAAGTGTGAATAAAAATAATTTTCAAAAACAACATGTAACGGGTTACCATACATGAGTAACAAGTTACATGAGTGAGAAAAGAGTTATCTATCCTCCAACAGCTATAAGTAATCCATTACTAACTTTGAAGTAACAGATTACCATTTTGAGAAAACAGGGTAATCGATTACTCAAAGAGCTGTAATCGATTATACTAAGGCAATTTCACAACACTGTTGGACAGTAACGTTGAGTAATCGATTACTCAATTTCGGTAATCGATTACATTGTGTGAAATTCGAAATAGTTGTTAACAGGATTGTTGGGTAATCGATTACCCACTTACAATAATCGATTATTGAGAGCTGTTGTATCAAAGTGAAAAGGGTTTCACTCCAAACTGATTTGTTTCATTCCTAACGAAACCTACACATCCCTAGAGGTGTTATGGTTGATTGGAAGGCCTATATAAAGGCATTGAAACACTCATAATAACAAAACAACTCAGATTACAAACTCTCATTAAAAGCTCTCACACTTTCTGAATTTTATGCACTTTTTCAAGCAACATACTCTCAAACTTTCAAAGTTATTTCAGAGTTGCTTCTAAAGTGTATTCCAACCTTTTTCAAAGTAAAAGAGCATTATTATCTATAGTATAAGAGTTGTTTTGGATTGCAAGTCTAGAATTGTCATATACTCTTGTAAAGGCAATCCAAGCCATATTGTACATTCTTCACTTTTGCAAAGTTCACTTTCTTTCACAAGGGTGTGAAGAGAATGGGGTTGAGTGACTTGGAATAGTTTTTTCTAAGGGTGTTATTTGGAATAGGGTTTTCCAAGGGATTAAGTATATCTGAGTGTGTAAGGTACAAGGAGATCTCGGGGTGAGATAATTGTAATTGCAACTCATGATATTTAATAAAGGAATCTCTTGCGAGTCAAGAGTACTTGACGTAGCCTTCGGTGGACAAGAAGGTGAACAAATATAAAACACCTGTGTACTCTCTTTGTAAGACCCTAAATTTTAGTCTTTAAAATTATAGTATTAGTCATGGGATCCTCGCTTGAGCGAGAGATTCTCGCCTGGGCGAGAAAGGCTCACCTGGGAGGGTGAAATCCCAGACTATACTGGAGGATTCTCGCATGAGCGAGAGTTGTCTCGCATGTGCGAGAAATGGCATTTTGGGATAGTTGAGACTGTGAGATTCTCGCTTGAGCGAGAATCCCTTGCTTGAGCGAGAGGATCAGATCTGAGTTTTTAAAATTGGCGGGATTTTCTCGCTTAAGCGAGAACCCGACGAGTTGCATTAAATGAGAACCTCCCAAACACATTTTAGGGTTAAGAAAAGAAGGGAGGGGAGAGAAGAGAGCTTTTCCAAGGGCAAAAAGCTTTGATACTCATCCAAGAGCTTGAGAAGAGGTAAAACTCTTGATTCTAACTCTCTTCTTCTCTTTGGAACTCTTTTTGGTTATGTTGGATCTCTTCTAAAAAATGAGAGAAACCATGGAAACTCACACTTTTGAGTTATGATTCATTTTATGTTATTTTATATTGTAAACTCTTGGTATAGAGTTAGTGTTTCAAGAAAGGAGAGGGTTTGTGGGTTGAGTCATGAAAACCCCAAAACCCTAAAGAGAAAAATGGGTAAAATGCTAGAGGTAGAAGATGAGTTTACTTTCTAGTGTTGAAAATATGATGAATATCGTTAAATAATGCAATATAAGTTGTTTATATGATATTTGGAATAAATCACTAACATTGTGTTATATGGTGGGATGAGGAAAGATCCTATAGTTGGAGGTGGTGTCGGTGGAACTTGAGGAGTTGCCCAGAACCCAAACCCAGCACTCACCGAGGTAAGGATAAGTCTTTAACTTATGCACTGTGATAGAAAATGTGTGAATTTTCTGATGTGGATAATGAACTGTATCGTAAATCACTTAGTTGTTATAAGCATATATGGGTATGTTTGTAACAACGAGGAGTGAATTTACCGTTTATGTATTGGTGGAGTGCCAATGGAAATAATACTCGGAATAATGCAATGAAGCGTAAATCACTTTGTTGTTATAAGCATATATGGGTATGTTTGTAACAACGAAAAGTGGATTTACCATTTATGAATTGGTGGAGTGCCAATGGAAATAAAACTCGGAGTAATGAAATGAATCGTAAATAACTTTGTAGTTATAAGCATACATGGATATCTTTGTAATGATGTCGGGTGCATTTATTGTATTGGTGGAGTGCCAATGGAAATAAAACTCGGAAAATGTATTGGTGGAGTGCCAATGGAAATAAAACTTGTTTTTAGCCGACCATGATGGGTTAGCAAGCTTTGGCTCAAGCGATGTAGCAAACTTTGGCTCAAGTAATGTAGCAAGCTTTGGCTCAAGCAATGTAGCAAACTTTGGCTCAAGTTATGTAGCATGGTTTTCAAAAGTATGAACGATAAAAATGGTTTTGAGTATAGTTGATTTTAATACCATTATTTAATCTTATTAAATGTGGATTAACTTACATTGATATTTATTGAGTTAACGACTTACTCCTTTGTGTTTCTTGGTGTATTGTCAATGTTTATCCCATTGCAGGTAGGTGGAAGGAGTATGAGTGTTTTTGATTAGGAGCTTATAGACTTTTATTTTGATGTCTCTTATCCATTTTTTTGTAACTTCATCGGTTGTACATGAACTAACTAATTGTAACTATGAACATGTTTGTGTACATGGAATTAACCATCAAAACTAGTAACTCGGGATATATGTAGCTATGGGTGTTTTGGAAACCCATAGCTAATTGTATGCGGTAGTTACTAAGTTACATAAATACGAATTATGGTTTTCTGTCACCTGATGGTATGTCACATTTTGTTATATAGAATTGGGCGTGATGAGGAAAGTGAGATCTTTTAAATGAGTCCGTTCAACCGGTAAATATAATTTATAATTAAATGCATGAAATTGGATTAAAATGATGAAAAATTTTTAAGGGTAGAATTTGGGTTTTTACACTCTTCTCCTTATCTTTCTTATCTTTCTATCTTTTGAAGTCAATATTTTTCTGCATATTATTTCTGCTGCACTTTAACTTTGATATTGCAGAAAAATTGACCATACTTATTGCAACAACTAATTCACCCCCTCTTAGTTGCAATCTCATTCTTACAAGTAAAACAAAAGTCTTGATGGAATGACGAAGAGAAAAAAAAGTGCAATACAATCTCAAAGCGAAAAACATCTTCACTTCAGCACTTGGAATTGATGAATTTTTTAGAGTATCAAACTTCAAATCGGCCAAAGAAATGTGGGATACTCTAGAGACTACGCATGAGGAACAAAGGAAGTTAAAAGGTCAAGGCTCAACACTCTCTCCCATGAATATGAAATGTTTCGTATGAAATCTAGAGAGAAAATACTAGATCCCCAAAAGAGATTTACTCACCTTATAAATCCTCTTATTGCACTTGGTAAGGTTTTGTCAAATAGTGAATTGAACATGATATTTCTTAGATCACTCTCTAGACAATGACAACCAAAAGTAACAGCCATTTATGAAAAGAAAAGTTTATCCAAAATGTCTTTGGCTGCCTTATTTGGCAAAGTGCAGGAACATGAATTGGAATTCAACCAGCTTGATCAACATGAAGAACAAGAAAAGAATAAGAAGAACATCTCTCTCAAAGAAAAGGTAGACAAATATGACTCATTAGTTGATGAATCAGAAAAGGAAGAGATGGAAGACATTAGCCTCTTGGTAAGGAAATTCAGTAAGTTCCTTAAAAGGAACAAAGGCGCCAAAACTAGTCAGATGAATAAATTCACCAAGAACAATGACGCCTCCACTTTAAACCAAAATTTCACCTGTTTTGAATGTGGAAATCTTGGTCACATGAAAATGGAATGTCCCAACTTGAAAAAGAATCTCTTCAAAGGGAAGAAGGAAATGAGGACCGGACGAAGAGTTTACATTGCTTGGGAAGACAACGATACTAGTTCTACATCTGAACTAGAAAATGAAGAACAATCCCATATATCACTAATGGCATCTCATCATTCTGATGAAGAAGAGGGAAAATTGAGAGCCACCTGCAATATGTGGTACTTGGACAACGGCTACTCAAAACACATGACGGGCAATAAAGACAAATTCTCTGTCCTTACTCCAAGGGACAAATGATACGTCACATATGGTGACAACAACAAAGGAAAAATACTTGGAGTTGGTAGAATCGGCAAGCCACCATCAACAAATATAGAAGGAGTACTTTATGTCGACGGACTCAAGCACAACTTGTTAAGCATAAGTCAACTATGCGACAAAGGATTCCATGTGGCATTCTACCCGGATAAGCGCATCATGGAAAGTAGGGATTCTAATAACTCTAAACTAGTTGGTAAGAGAATAAACAATATATATATATATATATATGATTGATCTAGATAATTCTTATTTATCAATAAAATGTTTAGTTGTTAACAATAATAATGATGCATGGCTTTGACATAGGAGATTTGCGCATATACACATGGATCATTTAAATAAACTGATCAAGAAAGATTTAATTGTTGGTTTACCCAAAATGAAGTTTGTTAAAGACAAATTGTGTAGTGCTTGTTAAAAGGGTAAACAAACAAAAACTTCTTTCAAACCTAAGCATATGCTTTCTTCCGATAGACCATTGCAGTTACTACATATGGACTTATTTGGCCCCTCAAGGACCAAAAGTTATAATGGTAACTACAATTTCTTGTTATAGTTGATGATTATTCAAGATATACTTGGACTCTATTCTTAGTTCATAAGAATGAGGCGTTTAACGCCTTTAGAAAATATGCTAAAAGAGTTCAAAATGAAAAATCTCTGAAAATCACTACTATAAGAAGCGATCATGGGGGAGAATTTCAAAACGCTTCTTTCAAAGAATTTTGTGATGATCTTGGTATCAATCACAATTTCTCTGCTCCTTGAACTCCACAACAAAATGGTGTTGTAGAAAGAAGTTAGTACAAATGTTATGTTTCAAACAAAGTTCTTATAAGACCAATTCTCAAGAAAACCCCCTATGAACTCTACAAAGGTAGAAATCCAAACATTTCTCATTTGCATGTATTTGGTTGTAAATGTTTTGTTTTAAATAATGGTAAAGACAACTTAGGAAAGTTTGATGTAAAAGCCGATGAAAGAATCTTCCTAGGCTACTCTCTTACGAGTAAAGCTTATAGAATCTTTGATAAAAGAACTCTAACAATAGAATAATATGTTCATGTATCTTTTGATGAAACCAATCCTATTTCAAAGGATGAGTTAACTCTTGATGAAAAGGACTTGCCTAGTTCCCCTTCAAAAGAAAACCAATACAACAACCAATACTGAGGCACTTGAAAAAGAATGATACTCTATCTTCTCAAGAAGAGCATATTCATTCTGATTTACAACAAGAATGGAGAACTCATCGAGACCATCCTATTGACAACATCATTGGCGATATAAGTAAAGGTGTAATCACCCATTTAAAGCTAAATGGTGCCTGTTTAAACATGGCATTCATCTCTCAAATATAACCCTCCAAGATTGACGATAAAATCGAGGATGAACACTAGATTCTTGCAATGCAAGAAAAGTTAAACTAGTTTGAGAGAAATGTAGTTTGGGAATTTGTTCCTATACCAAATAATAGGCATGTTGTAGGAACTTTTTTGGGTATTTCGTAATAAATAGAATTATTATTAGAAATAAAGCTAGACTGGTAGCACAAGGATACAACCAGGAAGAAGGTATAGATTTTGATGACACCTTCGCTCCTATTGCTAGACTTGAAGCTATTCAGTTATTACTTGCATATGCTTGCTCTCTATATTTTCAGTTATATCAAATGGATGTAAATATGCATTTCTTAATGGTTATATGCAAGAAGATGTATATTTCGAACAACCTTCTGGTTTTGAAGACTACAAACATCCTCCCCATTTATATAAACATAAGAAAGCTCTCTATGGTTTGAAGAAAGATCCACATGCTTGGTATGATCATCTAACAATTTTTCTACTTGAAAAAGGTTTTACCAAAGGAAGGTCTACACTACTCTCTTTATTAAGAAAATAAATCATCATACTCTACTTGTACAAATATATGTAGATGATATTATTTTTGGTTCTAGTAATGAGATGTTATGTAGTGATTTTGGAAAAATGATGCAATGGGAGTTTGAAATGTTAATGATTGGGAAGTTAAATTACTTCCTTGGATTAAAAATCAAACAAATAAAGGATGGTATATTTGTAAGTCAATCCAAATACTGCAAGGAATTGCTGAAAAGATTTGAAATGGATGATTGCAAGCCCATTGCCACTCCTATGGGTTATGGTACATACATTGATACAGATGAGGCTGTAAAATGAATCGACATATCAAAGTATCGAGGTATGATTGGTTCCCTACTTTATCTAACTACTAGTAGACCTGATATAATGTTCAGTGTATGTTTGTGTGCACGTTATCAATTAAAACCAAAAGAATCATGTGACACCCTAAAATTATATTTCCTAAGTTGGAGTATCAGTCCTAGAGAGTGAGGCATACTGCTAGATTCTCGTGTGAGCGAGAGGGCCTCGCCCAAGCGAGAGGGTCAGAGTTTCTCCAAGGATTTTATCTTCATGTCTCGCCTGAGCGAGAGAAGGCTCGCCTAGGCGAGAGTGGCTCACCTGGGGGAGTGAAATATTGGGCAATACTGAAGGATTCTCGCCTGAGCGAGATTTGGCTCGCTTGGGCGAGGAAGAGTTGTAGACACTGAAGGATCCTCGCTTGAGCGAGAGTGCCAGATCTGAGTTTTTAAAATAGGCAGGATTTTCTCGCTTGAGCGAGATATGGCTCGCTTGAGCGAGAACCCGACGATTTCACTTTAAAATAGAAACCCTCAAACACTTTTAGGGTTAGAACTTCAGAGAGAGGAGAGAATGAGGTGATTTTGATAGCAACGACTCGTGGGAATCATCAAAAACCTTAAGAAGAGGTAAATCTCTTGATTCTAACTCTCCTTCTCCCTTTCAAACTCATTTTTGGGTGTATGGGATATCTTCTCAAAATTTGAGAAACCATGGAAACTCTTCCTTTTGAGTTGTGGTTCGTTTTATTTAGTTTCTCTTTTGTAAACTCTTGGTTTAAAGTTGGTATTCGGAAAATGGAAAGGGTTTGTGGGTTGATTCGTGAAAACCCCAAAACCCCCGAAATGAAAATGAGGTAAAAGAGGAAAATGGGTAAAATGGTAGATGGAGAAGATGAGTTTGTGTTCTAATGAAAAATAGAAGATGAATATGTATGTTTTAATGTTGGAAACTTATAATGAAAGTGGTTTTGGAAACATTGGAAATATGTGAATATCATATATGTTTGCAAATGAACTATGAGATGTTTATGTGTTGTTGAGAATAAATTACTAACTTTTATTGTTGTTTGGTGGGGATGAGGAAAGATCCTAAGGTTGGAGGCGATGTCGGAGGAACTTGCAAAGTTACCAATGACCACACCCAACACTCACCAAGGTAAGGATAAGCATTTTATTCTGAGATATGCTTTATGAGATATGCGGTTATATGTGGTTGACTCGAAAAGGATAATATGTGGTATGTATCAAAGAAATTGAATGTCTTGCCCTATGTGGTATTGAATTTAATGTCTTGCCTTAGTGGTATTGAATTGAATGTCTTGCCTTAGTGGTATTGAATTGAATGTCTTGCCCAAGTGGTATTGAATTGAATGTCTTTCCTTAGTGGTATTGAATTGAATGTCTTGCTCAAGTGGTATTGAATTGAATGTCTTGTTCAAGTGGTATTGAATTGAATGTCTTTCCCTAAGTGGTATTGAATTGAATGTCTTGCCCAAGTGGTATTTAATTGAATGTCTTTCCCTAAGTGGTATTGAATTGAATGTCTTGCCCAAGTGGTATTGAATTGAATGTCTTGTTCAAGTGGTAGTGAATTGAATGTCTTGTGTAACACCCTAAATTTTAAGTCTTTAAAATTATAGTATCAGACCTCGGATCCTCGCTTGAGCGAGAGGTACTCGCTTGAGCGAGAAAGGTTCACCTGGGAGGGTGAAATCCTGGGCTATACTTGGCAATTTTGGGTAATATAATCGATTACACAGTCCTGGTAATCGATTACATGATGAAAAGCATCAGATATGTACATCTGACACAATGTAATCGATTACACCATGTTGGTAATCGATTACACCATGTTGGTAATCGATTACATCACGACAATGCCTCTGTAATTTACACTGTGTAATCGATTACACACTTCTGATAATCGATTACATCGTATTAATGTAATCGATTACACCATGTTGGTAATCGATTACATCGCGACGATGCCTATGTAATTTACACTGTGTAATCGATGACACTATACTTGTAATCGATTACACTTATCGCTGTGTCTATAAAATAAAAACCCAAAACACATTTTAGGGTTAGAACTTTGAAGAGAAGAGAGAGAAGAGAGCTTTTCAAGAGCAAAGAGCCTTAGGACTCATCTTAGAGCTTGAGAAGAGGTAAACCTCTTGTTCCTAACTCTTCTTCTTCCTCTCTAACTTGTTTTGGGTATGTTGGATTCATTTTCAAAACATGAGAAACCATGGAAACTCATCCTTTAGAGTTATGGTTCGTTTTATGTTGTTTTTATCTTGTAAACTCTTGGTTTAGAGTTGGTATTTGATGAATGGAAAGTTTTTATGGGTTATTCATGAAAAACCCCCAAAAACCCCCCAAAATGAGAATATGAGTATAAAGAGAAAAAGATGAAATGTTAGATGTGGATAATGAGTAGTGCTTTGATGTTGTTATATGAGATGAACATGTATGCTTTGATATTTAGAAACTTGTATTGAAGTAGTTTTGGAAATATTGAAAATATGTGAGTCCCTTGTGTGTTTGATGATGAAAGACGAGTTATTTATGTGTTATTTTGAATAGATGATTGACATGGTTGTTATTGGTGAAAATGAGGAGAGAGATCCTAAGGTTGGAGGAAATCGCGAAGGAGACTTTTAAAGTTACTCGGAACCGATCCCCAACACTCACCAAGGTAAGGGATAAGTGTCTCTAAATCATACTTGCTGATATGAACGAGGTATGTGAAAGAGGTAATGGTTTAATATGATGCGTCTGTAATTTATGCATTATGTTGGAAAATGCGTGACTTTTCTGTTATAGAGATAAAAGTAACATTATTGGGGGAGTACCAATGGAAATATGACTCAAGCGAATTCAATCTATTTGGGGGAGTACCAAAGGAAATATGACTCATAACGAATTCAATCTATTTGGGGGAGTACCAAAGGAAATATGACTCATAACGAATTCAATCTATTTGAGGGAGTACCAAAGGAAATATGACTCATAACGAATTCAATCTATTTTGGGGAGTACCAAAGGAAATATGACTCATAACGAATTCAATCTATTTGGGGGAGTACCAAAGGAAATATGACTCATAACGAATTCAATCTATTTGGGGGAGTACCAAAGGAAATATGACTCATAACGAATTCAATCTATTTGGGGGAGTACCAAAGGAAATATGACTCATAACGAATTCAATCTATTTGGGGGAGTACCAATGGAAAGATGACTCAATAAAAGTAACATTATTAGGGGAGTACCAATGGAAAGATGACTCAATAAAAGTAACATTATTGGGAGAGTACCAATGGAAAGATGACTCAATGAAAGTAATATTATTGGGGGAGAACCAATGGAAAGATGACTCAAATGAAAGTAATATTATTGGGGGAGTACCAATGGAAATAAGACTCAAAATGAAAGTCATATGCATGCTATAGGATATATAGTATGGGATATATATTCTATAGGGTGAATATGAATGATGAGAAACGTGAATGTCACATGAAAGTCATATGCATGCTATAGGGTATATAGTATGGGATATATATTCTATAGGGTGAATATGAATGACGAGAAATGTGAATGTCACATGAATGCCATATGCATGTTATAGGATATATAGTATGGGATATATATTCTATATGGTGAATATGAGCGATAAAAAGGAAGATGTTGAGAAAGAAAGTAATATACATGCTATAGGATATATATTATGGGATATATATGTTATAGGGAGGATATGAATAACGAGACCGATGATGTTTCGAACGAACGTAATATGCATACTATAGAATATATATTATGGGATATATATACTATAGGATGAATATGAGTAAAGTTGAAATTAAAGGAAGATGATTTGAATGTTTATAATTCCGTATGTGTGTTTATGAATTACATCAAAGCTTGATTGTATTTGAATGTGGATTATCATGTGATGTTAGTTTTGAACTAATGACTTACTCCCTTTTGTTTTATATGTTGTTTATGATAATCTCATTGTAGGTAAATGAAGGATTTTGAGGATGAAGCTCAAATAGGAAGCCTTTGTGTCTATTTACTTGAGTTTCTTTATTGCTATTTAACATTGTAGTTGATTCGATAGCATTTTGGGATAAATGTAATCTGATTAGGATAATATGGTGACATGTAGTTATGGACGTTATAACCTTGGAAAACCCGTAACTGGATGTATGTGGTAAATGTTATCTAAATGAATTATGTTTTTCCGCAACATAAATTTGTATGATAATATAATAGGGTAAAGGGTATTTTCAAAGAGTTATACTTGAGAGTTTTCAATGAAGGTGACGACTGTATGTAAGAAAGGATTAAAATAAATGAAAATTTTCAAGGGTAGAAAAACGGGTCATTACATCTTGCCCTATGTGGTATTGTGGAGGTATGTGTAAGTGGGAAATGACTATGTAAAATAGGAATGAAGAAGAGGTTAATAAAGTTGGCATGGAAGAATGTGAAAGTAAGAATGGTCGCATGAGGTAGTAAGAGATAAAATGAAATGTAATGATTTTATGTTAGAATGATTAAATTGCTTACCTAACTCTGTTTATAATATGGATTATATCAAATGATAATTATTGAATTAAATGACTTACTCCTTTGTATGTTTGTTGGTGTGTTGCCATTTGATAATCCCATTGCAGGTAATTGGATAAATTAAGGACGCATGACTTGGAGCTTTAGTAGCTCTCAACTCTGGATTCCTTTATTTGTACTTTTTGTACCATAACTGACTATTTGCGGATTTGAATATTTGTAACCATTGCCATTACATTTTGGATATTTGTAACCTTGGGTATTATGATTTTGGAGACCCATAACTATCCCCATGTTCTGATTATATGGGGGATATTAATATGAATTATGATTTTCTGCCTTATGGGTGTGTGTATGAATACTGCATGATAAATGATCAGAAAATAGCAAGGTAACTAATGTAACGTATCTTGGGTTACCAATCATAAGATATAAGGGAAATGTATGTTTGTATGAGTTAAAATAAGAAAAAATTTCAAGGGTAGAATTTGGGTCATTACAAATCACATCTAGTTGCTGTCAAAAGAATCATGAAATATCTAAAAGGCACAACTGACGTTGGACTCTGGTATCTAAAGGGAAGTATATGTGATTTGGTAGGATATTCAGATTCAGATTCAGATTTTGATGGATGCAAAACTAAGACAAACAGTACTAGTGATACTTGTCATATATTAGGAAATGCACTAGTCCCTTGGTCATGTAAGAAACAAGCATATGTTGCCTTAAGTACTGCTGAAATACAGTACACAGCGGCATGTAGCTGTTGTGCACCAGTGTTGTGGCTTAAACAACAACTACAAGACTATAGCTTAGACTTAGGCTGCATTCCCCTAAAATATGTTAATATCAGTGCTATAAATCTCACGAAGAATACATTAATGCATTCTAGAACCAAACACATAGATATAAGACATCACTTCCTTAGAGATCATGTCCAAAAGAAAGATGTGGCTTTAGAATTTGTTGATACTCATGACCAACTAGCATTTATATTCACTAAACCCTTGGCAAAAGAATCTTTCTATAAAATTAGACGAGAATTGGGCATACTTGATGAAGCTTACTTGTCTTAAATTGCTCATACATGATTATATGTTTGCTTCATTATGTTTATCTTATGCCTACTTGTACTTAAAAGTATTTAGATTTGCTTTAACTTTTAAATTTTGAGGTATGTAATCAATTACTTAGGGTAAATAATCGATTACTAGACATCAGTAGGCCTAAAAATTCAAATTTCTGAGGTTAGCAATCGATTACTCTGGAGTGTAACCAATTACTGTAAATGGCAGGAAGTTCAAGTAATCAATTACTTGAGTAACCGATTACTCTACTTAAGGTAATCGATTACTCTGACCAGTATTTAAAGGTTTCTCCTCCATTTTTCAAACACTTCATCTTATTCCTCACCCTCAAACTCGAAAAGTCACTCCTCTCTCCTTAAAAATCTCATTTCTCTGTTATTAGCGACTTTTGAGTCATTTCACATCACATTTTCAATTCTAAACACTTCTATCCGATTACTTTTGTGTTTAGTGGCCTTAATCAAAAAAACCCAAATTCCAAAATTCCCAAAACCTAACTTTTCAAAACATTCAACCATGGCTTCATCATCAAGAGCAAACATTTAACGTACCAGTATGCTCATAAGAGGCAATGAATTTCATCTTGTGAGGCTAATCCATTGGACTTTGGCACGACTTCTTTCAAATGATGAACAACACAAGATTTTCATAGAACACTTTCTTGGAAAACCAATTTTTGCTCCTAAGTATGGCAATGTAAGTAACTTTGAGCTTGATGATTTTCATTTTCCTACTCTGTAAAGGCAACAAAATTTATTTGCATTCTGTGAGGAATCAAATGCCTATTATCCTGAACTTGTTAGAGTATTTTACTGCAACTTGAACTTGAGGAAAAATCCTTTAACATCCTCAGTGAAAGGAAAGGAAATCATTTTAGATACAAAGAATTTCAGTTCAATATGATATAATATATCCTATCATAGAAGCATAAATGATTTCAGTATTGCATGTGATTGGGATAACTATGACAGAAAATAGTTATACTAATCTATGTGTATATTCTCTAAAGAGGAAATTAACTTGCTTAAGCAAATGGCGTTAGATGAAACTGTTAAGAATAGAGATATCCTTGCTGTAGGAATTCTCAATCTCGAAGATGGGCTGTTTCATTACTTTCTTAGCTATGCCATAATTCCTAAGTATTCCAACCATTCTCAAATCAATGATATGGAATTACAATTGATGTATGCTCTTAAGCTTTATCTTGACATCAATTGGGCTTTGATTGTAATGAATCACATGTGGTCTATGCGAGAGACTAATGTAACACCCTAAATTTAAGTCTTTAAAATCATAGTATCAGTCCTAGGATTCTCGCTTGAGCGAGAGATTCTCGCCTGGGCGAGGAAGGCTCACCTAGGAGGGTGAAATCCTGGGCTATACTAGAGGATTCTCGCCTGAGCAAGAATTGTCTCGCCTAGGCCAGAAATGGCATTTTGGGGGCTGTTGAGACTGTGAGATTCTCGCTTGAGCGAGAATCCCTCGCTTGAGCGGAATCCCTTGCTTGAGCGAGAGGGTCAGATCTGAGTTTTTAAAATGAGCGGGATTTTCTCGCTTGAGCGAGAATAAGCTCGCTTAAGCGAGAACCCAGCGAGATCATTAAATGAGAGAAACCCCAAATACATTTTTAGGTTAAGAATTGAAGAGAGGTGAGAGAAGAGAGCATTCCCAAGGTGTAGGAGCTTTGATTCTTGTTCAAGAGCTTGAGAAGAGGTAAAACTCTATATTCTAACTCTCTTCTTCTCTTGAAAACCCATTTTAGTCACCCTTTTGAGTTATGGTTCCTTTTATGTTATTTTTATCTTGTAAACTCTTGGTATAGAGTTAGTATTTCAAGAAAGGAGAGGGTTTGTGGGTTGATTCATGAAAACCCCAAAACCCTAAAGTGAGAATGTGGTTAAAGAAGAAAATGGGTAAAGTGCTAGAGGTAGAAGATGAATAAGTTTTCTAATGTTGAAATGTGAGATGAATATGTATGTTTCAGATGTTGTTAACTTATGACGAAAGTAGTTTAGAAACATTGAAAACGTGTTAAATATTTTATATGGTTAAGTAATGCAATATAAGTTGTTTATATGATATTTGGAATAAATGACTAACATTGTGTTATATGGTGGGATGAGGAAAGATCCTAAAGTTGGAGGCGGTGTCGGTGGAACCTACGAAGTCGCCAAAAACCAAACCCAACACTCACCGAGGTAAGGATAAGTCTTTAACTTATGTACGGTGTTAGAAAATGCATGGATTTTCTGATGTGGATAATGAAATGAAATGTGAATCACTTAGTCATTATGAGCATATATGGGTATGTTGATAATGATGAGGAGTGGATTTACGGTTTAGGTATTGGTGGAGTGCTAATGGAAATAAAACTCGAAATAAAATAATGAATTGTAAATCACTTTGTAGTTATAAACATACGTGGATATGTTTGTAATGATGTCGAGTGTATTTACAATTTAATATATTGGTGGAGTGCCAATGTAAATAAAACTCGGGATAAAAGAATAAATTGTAAGTCACTTTGTAGTTACAAGCATATACGATATGGTGTAACGATGTCGGGTGCATTTATTGTCTATGTATTGGTGGAGTGCCAATGGAAATAAAACTCGGAATAAAACAATAAATTGTAAGTCACTTTGTAGTTACAAGAATATCCGATATGTTGTAATGATGTCGGGTGCATTTATTGTCTATGTATTGGTGGAGTGCCAATGGAAATAAAACTCGGAATAAAACAATAAATTGTAAGTCACTTTGTAGTTACAAGCATATACGATATGTTGTAATGATATCGGGTGCATTTATTGTCTATGTATTGGTGGAGTGCCAATGGAAATAAAACTCGGAACTAAGCAATGAATTGTAATTTACTTAGTCGCTACAAGCATATATGGGTATGTTGGTAGTGATGAGGAGTGGATTTACTGTTTATGTATTGGTGGAGTGCCAATGGAAATAAAACTCGTTTTAGCCGACCAGAATGGGTTAGCGACTTTAGCTCGAGTTATGTAGCATGATTTTTCAAAAGTACCGATGACGAAAATGGTTTTAAGTGGATTTAATTTAGATCGTTATTTAACCTTATTAAATGTGGATTAACTTACATTGATATTTTATTGAGTTAACGACTTACTCCTTTGTGTTGTTTGTGTATGGTCAATGTTAATCCCATTGCAGGTAGGTGGACGGAGAAAATATGATTTTTGACTAGGAGATTAGAGACCTTTATTTTGATGTCTCTTTATCCATTCTTTTGTAACCTCATTTGGTTGTACTTGGAGTAACTAATTGTAACTATGAATACTATTTTTGTACATGATATTGATCATGGAGACTAGTAACTCGGGATATATGTAGCTATGGGTGTTTTGGAAACCCATACCTAATTGTATGCGGTAGTTACTAGGTTACATTAATATGAATTATGTTTTTCTGTATTAGGAATGTATGTATGGATATCGCATGATAAATAGTCCGGAAATAATCAAGGTAAACAATATAACGCATATTCATTTAATAATCATGAAACATAAACGAATTGAATGTTTGCATGAGTTAAAATAAGAGAAAATTTCCAGGGTAGAATTTTGGGTCGTTACAACTAACAACCCCATGCCTTATGCAATCATCATCTCAAACATACTTGAGCATTTTGGTGTCTCAATGGCTGGTGAATCTAAAATCACTCTCAATGCTCCCAATAACAAAATTATTGTGGATGTGATCCATAAAATGGGTTTCTTTCGAGACCTAACTGATCGATTCTATAAGCATAGAAGTGATAAACTGGCTACACCTGTTGATCCCACTACCAATGTATTTGTTAATAGGACTGCACCATAACCTTCTACCTTTCAAGCCGAATCATCTTCATCTGATCAAATACCTTCAAACTAGATTATTATGGACGAGTTTCCTACAATTCCAAATTGAGCTTCAAAGTCTTTCCTCCAAGATCAACATGATGGATCTTGATGAAGAAAATTCTGAACCTGAATCGTAGAACACGTGTTGTTTAGGATTTTTTCTTGCCTTCTTGGATTTTTGTAATCGTACTATTTTTTCCTCATTGTTTGTCTTTTGATTTTCATGTTTGAACATCTTTAAATTTCTATGTTATGATGCAATAACCCTTTATGCTCTACTATGATCCAATTCAATGCACATATAATGTTATGATGCAATAACCCTTTATGCTCTACAATGATCAAATTCTATGCACATATATATGTAACACCCTGAATTTACTTTTCTTAAGATGTGGTGACAGTCCTGAAGAATGGGACACATTGCCAGATCCTCGCTTGAGCGAGAGGGTCTCGCCTGGGCGAGAGATGGCTCACTTGGGGAGTGGAAAACTGAGATATACTGAAGGATTCTTGCCTGAGTGAGATTTGGCTCGCCTGGGCGAGGGAAAGGGGTGTGGAGACTAGAAGATTCTCGCTTGAGCGAGAATCCCTCGCTTGAGCGAGAGCGCCATATCTGAGTTTTTAAAATGGGCTGGATTTTCTCGCCTGAGCGAGAAAAGGCTCGCTTGAGCGAGAACCCAACGACTGAAACTTAAAATAGAAACCCAAAACACTTTTAGGGTTAGAACTTTGGAGAGAATAGAGAGAAGGGAGCATTTTCAAGAGCAAGGAATCGTGAGAATCATCTAGAGGCTTGAGAAGAGGTAAATATCTTGATTCTAACTCTCTTCTTCCCTTTCAAACTTGTTTTGGGTGTATGGGATCTCTTCTCAAAATGAGAGAAACCATGGAAACTCTTCATTTGGAGTTGTGGTCCGTTTTATTTAGTTTTTCTCTTGTAAACTCTTGGTTTAGTGTTGTTATTCGTAAAATGGAAAAGGGTTTGTGGGTTGATTCATGAAAACCCCAAAACCCCAAAATGAAAATGTGGTTAAAGAGGAAAATGGGTGAAATGGTAGATGTAGAAGATGAGTATGTGTTCTAATGTAAAGAATAGAAGATGAATATGTATGTTTTAATGTTTGGAAACTTCTAATGAAAGTAGTTTTGGAAACATTGAAAATGTGTGAATATCTTGTATGAGTAAAGATGAAATATGAGTTGTTTAAATATGTTATTATGAATAAATGACTGATTTTGTTGTTGTGTGGTGGGAATGAGGAAAGATCCTAAAGTTGGAGGCGGTGTCGGAGAAACTTGCAAAGTTACCAAGGACCAAACACAACACTCACCAGGGTAAGGATAAGTCTTTAACATTTACATTGTATAAGAAAATGCGTGGATTTTCTAGTTATAAATTGATTGTGAATCAATGAAATGAAAATATATTTTTAGCTATCCTCAAGTGGTGTAGCAACTTTGGCTCAAGTTATGTAGCAAGCTTTGGCTCAAGTTATGTAGCAAGCTTTGGATCAAGTTATGTAGCAAGTTTTGGCTCAAGTTATGTAGCAAGCTTTAGCTCAAGTTATGTAGCAAGCTTTGGCTCAAGCAATGTAGCTAGCTTTGGCTCAAGTTATGTAGCAAGCTTTGGCTCAAGCAATGTAGCTAGCTTTGGCTCAAGCTATGTAGTAAGCTTTGGCTCAAGCTATGTAGCAATCTTTGGCTCAAGTGATGTACCAAACTTTGGCTCAAGTTATGTAGCACACTTTGACTCAAGTTATGTAGCAAACTTTGGCTCAAGTTATGTAGCACGATTTCAAAAATATAATTTGTTGTAATAGTTTTATGGATTATTATTCTAAATTGTTTACTTAACACTAATAAAATGTGGATTAACGTATATTGACAATTATTGAGTTAACGACTTACTCCTTTGTGTTTCTTTGTGTATTTGTCAATGTTAATCCCACTGCAGGTAAACGAAAGATTAGAGATGCTTGATTAGGAGTTTTAGAGACTTGATGATCAAAACACTATGTTTTTAATTATTCTTGCACCCACTGAATATTTGTTGATTTTGATTCTAACTATGGGCACATTAATTTTGTAACCCTTCGACTTGACATGTGATGACCCCTATTATGATATATATACGAATTATGTTTTTCTGCAATTAAGGGTAGTTAAGGTATTAAACTGAAATTGTATGTTTAGAGTTATTAGACAATGAAAGGAATGGACGATTTAAAGATTAAAAGAAAAGTATGTATGGTATAATGTTTGGAAATCAATGCATAAAGGATTAAAATAAATGAAAAATTTTCAAGGGTAGAATTTGGGGTTCTTACAATATATCTATATATTGTGTGTCCTAGACCCTAGCTTTTCTTCTTTTTGATGAATTTAAAAGGAGGAGAAAAGTTGGAAGAGTGTACTTTTTGTTTAAAACTATTTGAGACACATATAATCCAAATAAAAGGGGAGCATACTCAAGTCATACTCAAGACATGTAACTCATCTCAAAGTATGCTACTCTCAAGAAAATACACTGTCAAGATGATATTGGTTTGTCATCATAAAAAAGCGGGAGATTGTGAAGAAGATCTTGCTCCTGACCTTGGCATGGTTTTTGATGAAGACACTGTAACTACCCTAATCGTATCCTAGAGATTTACCTCTTAGATATACAACACGATCATCAAAGTTACAAAAACTTGTTATTTGAATAAACATTTCCAAATTACTATATTGATTATTCTTGTAATAATCAATATAGTAATTGGATAATTAATCATAGACAACAGAAAAAACATCATTATGTTTCATCAAAAATATTTTGTGGATTTACCATCGCCAATCATTAAATTCCACATTAACTAGGTTCTAATAACTGTACTAGTACCACAACTACAAACCGATTAACATCACTGGCGAAGTCTAGTAATAATTTATCCAGCCTCAAAGTTATTGAGGTTACACGTCACAAATTCCACAAAATCATATTACAAGCAACATAACATGATCTACACCACACGGTAGCCTCGATCTACTATCCCTTGGCTTTACCTGCAACCTAATTATCACAAATAGAAAGAACTCAAACACAAACGGAGTAAGACATTTATTCTTGTAATAATCAATATAGTAATTGGATAATTAATCATAGACAACAGAAAAAACATCATTATGTTGTGCACAAGTGTTGTGGCTTACACAACAATTACGGGATTATGACTTAAACTTAGGCTGCACACCCTTGAAATACGACAATACAAGTGCTATTAATCTCACTAAGAATCCGATTATGCACTCAAGAACCAAACACACATCACTTCCTTAGGGACCATGTCCAAAAGAAGGATGTGTTGGTAGAGTTCATTGATACTCACAACCAACTAGCGGACATATTCACTAAACCGTTAGCAAAGGAACCTTTCTACAAAAATTAGATGAGAATTAGGCATTCTCGATGAAGCTTACTTGTCCTAACATGTTTATAAGTTTATATGTATGCTTCATTTTGTATATCCAATGCGTACTTGTTCTTAAAATTTGCTTGTTATGCTTTAAATTTCAAGTTTTTAGAGTCAAAAAACCATTTTTAGCATCAGTGGGGAAACATAAGGTTACAATAATCGATTACTGTAATAAGGTAATCGATTACAGAGAGATACTGTTTTGAATTTTTCAAAATTTGAAAGTGAGTAACCGATTACTCACTTAAGCGTAATCGATTACTCTGTGCAGTTTATATATGAACTACTGCATTTTTTCCAGAAAAACACTTAACTTTCTCTCTCCTATAACTCATGTTCTCTCACTCTTCACCCTCTCAATCTCTAAAAACTACATTTTTGCATCGTTTTGGTTGATTTTTGTTGCAAATCACATCACATTATTGACTTTAAACACTTCTACACCCTCATTTTCGTGATTTGTGGCCTCAAACCAAAACCCCCAAGTTCCAAAACCTAACCCTAAAACCTTCAAAACTAACAATGGCTTCTTCTTCCAAAAAACCAGAAACATCTAAGTCTAAGCAAGGAGAATCATCTTCAAAGTCCAATCCATTGAATTTGACGAGGCTTCTTGCAAACGACGCACAAAGGAAGGTCTTCGAAGAAAATTTCCATGGACGCGCCATTTTCCCTCCAAAATACGGTAACATAGGAAATTTTGAATTTGAAGATTTTCTATTTCCCTACTTATTGCGGCAAAAAATACTTTTTGATTTTTGTTGTGAAGCGAACGATATCTATCCCGAGCTTGTTCGTGTATTTTACTAAAATATGAACTTTAGGAAGAATCTTATGACTTCCCATGTTAAGGGAAAGGATATAGTTTTGGATATCCAAACCTTCAGTTCTATATGCTGTGATATACCGATGACAAGTGACATCACTGGTTTCGGCCTAGTATGTGATTGGGACGATTACGATCGCAAGAGATTCTATCTTTCTATTTGTAGAATCCCTAAGGAGGAAATAGAAAGGCGAAAGCAACAAAGCCTTGGTCAAACTATTAAGAACATGGATATCCTCTCTGTTGGATATCTCACGCTGGAAGAAAGTTTGGTTCATTATTTTCTTAGCTATGTCATCTTGCCGAAATTTTCAAATCATTCGCCAATTAGTGACATAGAGCTCCAATTGATGTATGCTATTAAGTATAACATCAAGATAAATTGGGCTAAGATGATAATGCAACAAATGTGGCATGTTCGCGGCTCCCAAAGTCCGTTGCCTTACGCCATCTTCATTACAAAAATTCTTGAGCATTCCGGCGTATCTTTAGATGGTAAGACAAAAGTGGCTCTAAATCTTCGCGAAAGCAAGATTGATGTAGAGGTTGTCCACAAGATGGGGTTTGTTCTAGATCCTGTCACTCATCGAACCTATAAACATCACACCGACCGTCAAACTGCTCCTACCGACCAACTAGAACCTACTGCACCAAACCATCTTGAGTCTCATGCTCCATCTTCCTCATCTGCTGCAATGCCTTCTAATCAGATGATTATGGATGAATTGGTTTCTCTTCGAGGCTACATCACCACAAGGATGGATGCTATCGATACCCAGAACTATCAAATCCATTATAAACTTCATCCTCTTTCATCAAGGCTGAACAACATGGATGTTGATGAATATAGTTCTGAGCCCGAGTCATAAATATCTGTCTAGATTTCTGTTTGTAATGATTGTGGTTGTGCTTTTTCCATTAGGATTTGAATATTGTTTGGGTTGTTTATATTTATTTCTTGTTATTTTGGATATTTTGTATGAACATCATGTTACTGCAGTTGTTATGCAATATTTTCGATTTGTGCTTCATACATGATTTTATATAATTTTGCTTATATTATTGCAATTTCATATACTATGAAAATATTGTATGTTATGCTCTACAATGTATATTGTGCTGGACTCTTGACTTTTCTTCTTTTTGATGAAGTCAAAAGGGGGAGAAAAGTTGGGAGTAGTGTATTTTCTGTTATAAATTTTTCAAGCACATAATTCCAAAAGAAAGTGGGAGCATACATATAGGGGGAGCATACTCAAGACAAGTCATGAAACATCCAAAAATATGCTACTCTCAAGAAAAATACACCTTCAAGAAGATATTGGTTTGTCATCATCAAAAAGGGGGAGATTGTGAAGAAGATCTTGCTCCTGACCTTGGCACGGTTTTGATGAAGACACCAACATCACAAAAAGAAGAAAGGAAGAAGACCTATCAAGACTATCGAAGACAAAGCTTCAAATATTTAGAGTCTAAAGTCTTTAGGTACTTCTATCCTTACAACTACTTTATTTACATAGTTAATAATGCTCAAAATTGTTTTCAAGAAAATCAGAAAAATCTAAGTGTGAATAAAAATAATTTTCAAAAACAACATGTAACGGGTTACCATACTTGAGTAACAAGTTACATGAGTGAGAAAGAGTTATCTATCCTCCAACAGCTATAAGTAATCCTTTACTAACTTTGAAGTAACAGATTACCATTTTGAGAAAACAGGGTAATCGATTACTCAAAGAGTTGTAATCGATTATACTAAGGCAATTTCACAACACTGTTGGACAGTAACGTTGAGTAATCAATTAATCAATTTCAGTAATCGATTACACTATGTGAAATTCGAAATAGTTGTTAACAGGATTATTGGGTAATCGATTACCCACTAACAGTAATCGATTACAGAGAGCTGTTGTATCAAAGTGAAAGGGTTTCACTCCAAACTGATTTCTTTCATTCCTAACGAAACCTACACATCCCTAGAGGTGTTATGGTTGATTGGAAGGCCTATATAAAGGCATTGAAACACTCATAATAACAACACAACTCAGATTACAAACTCTCATTAAAAGCTCTCACACTTTCTGAATTTTCTGCACTTTTTCAAGCAACATACTCTCAAACTTTCTAAGTTATTTCAGAGTTGCTTCTAAAGTGTATTCCAACCTTTTTCAAAGTAAAAGAGTATTATTATCTATAGTATAAGAGTTGTTTTGGATTACAAGTCTAGAATTGTCATATACTCTTGTAAAGGCAATCCAAGCCATATTGTACATTCTTCACTTTTGCAAAGTTCACTTTCTTTCACAAGGGTGTGAAGAGAAAGGGGTTGAGTGACTTGGAATAGTTTTTTCTAAGGGTGTTATTTGGAATAGGGTTTTCCAACGGATTAAGTATATGTGAGTGTGTAAGGTACAAGGAGATCTCGGGGTGAGATAATTGTAATTGCAACTCATGATATTTAATAAAGGAATCTCTTGCGAGTCAAGAGTACTGGACGTAGCCTTCGGTGGACAAGAAGGTGAACCAATATAAAACACTTGTGTACTCTCTTTGTAACACCCTAAATTTGAGTCTTTAAAATTATAGTATTAGTCCTGGGATCCTCGCTTGAGCGAGAGATTCTCGCCTGGGCGAGAAAGGCTCACCTGGGAGGGTGAAATCCTGGACTATACTGGAGGATTCTCGCATGAGTGAAAGTTGTCTCGCCTGGGCGAGATGTCTCGCCTGGTCGTGTTCATGTTGTTGGCGTCCCTGGAAGGTATTGAGAAATCCAAGGTTGAGGACATTCTGATAGTTAGTGAGTTCCCGAAAGTCTTTCCTGGTGATATTCCGGAATTGCCTCCAGTGAGAGAAGTTGAATTCTCCATTGATTTAATGCTGGGAATGGGACCCATCTCTATAGCTCCTTATAGAATGGCACTGTTAGAGTTAGCTGAGCTGAAAAAGCAGGTTGAGGAATTGTTGGCTAAGAAATTTATTCGCCCGAGTGTCTCGCCGTGGGGCGCACCTATTTTGTTAGTTAAGAAGAAGGACGGTAGTATGCGATTGTGTACCGATTACAGACAATTGAACAAGGTTGCGATTAAGAAAAAATACCCATTGCCTCGGATTGATGACTTGATGGATCAGTTGAGAGGGGCGGTAGTGTTTTCTAAGATTGATCTTCGATCGGGTTACCATCAACTTCGGGTGAAAACAGATGACATTCCAAAGACTACTTTTAGGACAAGGTATGGACATTTCGAATATTTGGTCATGCCTTTTGGCGTAACGAATGCTCCAACAATATTTACCGACTACATGAATCGAGTTTTCCATCCGTATTTGGAATCATTTGTAGTGGTATTTATTGATGACATTCTGATTTACTCCAAAAGCCGAGAGGAACATGCAGAGCACTTGAGGATTGTTCTAGAACTCCTAAGTAAGAGCCAGTTGTATGCTAAATTGTCTAAGTGCGATTTCTGGTTGGAGTCGGTGAACTTTCTTGGGCATGTGATAACCAAGGAAGGGGTAGTTGTGGATCCTTCAAAATTTGAAGCGGTTATGGAATGGGCCGTGCCCAAGTCGGTTACTGAAATCCGGAGCTTCCTGGGTTTGGCAGGCTATTATCGGAAATTCATTGAGGGATTTTCGAAGTTGGCCCTACCATTGACTAAGCTTACTAGGAAAGGAGAACCGTATGTGTGGACACTCCGTTGCGAAGAAAGCTTTCAAGAGTTGAAACGAAGGTTGACTACGGCGCCAGTGTTGGTTCTTCCTTGTATGGATAAAGATTTGAATGTTTATTGCGATGCTTCCAAGCAAGGTTTGGGTTGTGTCCTGATGCAAGAGGGGAAAGTGGTTGCCTATGCTTCTCGTCAGTTAAGAACACATGAGCAGAACTACCCTACGCATGATTTAGAATTGGCTACAGTGGTCTTCGCTTTGAAAATTTGGAGGCACCATCTCTATGGTATAAGGTTTGTGGTGTACAGCGACCACAAGAGTTTGAAATATCTGTTTGATCAAAACGAGCTGAATATGAGACAGAGGAGATGGATGGAATTTTTAAAGGACTACGATTTTGGATTGCAGTACCACCCAGGGAAGGCTAATGTAGTAGCCGATGCACTCAGTCGGAAATCTTTGCACATGTCAGCTTTGATGATTAGGGAAAGGGAGCTGATAGAGGAGTTCATGGATATGAACCTAGACGTCCAAATGAGACCTCATAGTATGATATTGGTATGCTAAAAGTCACGGATGAATTATTTGATCAAATCCGAGTAATGCAAATTGGAGATATTGAGTTGATGAACAAACGAGATTTGATGATGAGTGGAAAGGAAACTGACTTCCTAACGGACTCCAGTGGGATGATGCGTTACAAGAGGAGAGTGTGTGTGCCTCGTGATGAAGGGCTACGGAATAGTATTTTGGAGGAGTCCCATAAGAGCAAAATGAGCTTTCACCCAGGGACAACGAAAATGTACCAAGACTTGAAGAAGTTGTTTTGGTGGTCTGGATTTAAGAGAGATGTGGCATCATATGTTTCGAGTTGTTTGATATGCCAGAAATAAAAAATTGAGCATCAACGACCGGCGGGAGAGTTACAATCCCTAGAAATTCCCGTTTGGAAGTGGGATAGTATCTCCATGGATTTTGTGTCTGGTTTTCCGAAGACTCAGAGAGGATATGATTCGATATGGGTGATCGTGGTTTGGTTAACTAAATATGCTAACTTTCTACCTATGAACATGAGGTACTCTTTGGAGAGGTTGGCAGAATTGTATATCCGGGAAATTGTTCGCTTGCATGGAATACCGTCAAGCATTATGTCGGATTGGGACCCCCGTTTCAACTCAAACTTTTGGACTAGTTTGCAAACCGCTTTGGGAACTAAGTTGAAGCTGAGTTCAGCTTATCATCCACAAACAGACGGTCAATCAGAAAGGACAATACAGTCATTGGAGGACCTTTTAAGGGCTTGTGTCTTAGAACAACCATGGAGTTGGGATAGCATGTTGTCGTTGATCGAATTTACGTACAACTATAGCTTCCATTCGAGTATTGGGATGGCACCTTATGAGGCGTTGTATGGTAGGAAGTGCCAGACTCTAGTGAGTTGGTTTGAAACTGGGGAGAACTTGATATTGGGACCCGAACTGGTCCAGGAGACGACGGATAAGATCAAGAAAATCCGGGAACATATGAGAATCGCCCAAAGTCGACAGAAGAGCTATTATGATAAGAGGCGGAAACCTCTTGAATTTAACGAGGGAGATCATGTTTTCCTGAGAGTTGTTCCGACTACCGGTATCGGTAGAGTGTTGAAGTCCTGTAAGCTGACTCCTCGATTTATCGGGCCGTATCAGATATTGAAGAGAATTGGGCCGGTAGCATATCGTATTGCTTTACCTCCGTTGTTGTCCAATCTCCATAATGTGTTTCATGTGTCTCAGTTGAGGAAATATGTTGGAGATCCATCTCATGTGGTTGAGTCCGAACAGATAGAGTTGAAGGAAAATTTGAATTTTGCAACGTTGCCCGTGAGAATCATGGATATCAGTGTAAAGAGATTGAGAGGCAAGGAGATTGCCTTGGTAAAGGTGTTGTGGAGTCGAGTGGATGAAGGAGACGCTACGTGGGAAGTTGAGCAAGAGACGAGGGAGGATTACCCTCATTTGTTTGAATCGAGGTATGTTATAGTGTCAGTCCAAATTTTAAGTCTTTAAAATTATAGTGTCAGTCCCGGGATCCTCGCTTGAGCGAGAGATTCTCGCTTGGGCGAGAGAGGTTCACCTGGGAGGGTGAAATCCTGGGCTATACTGGAGGATTCTCGCCTGAGCGAGAGTTGTCTCGCCTGGGCGAGAAATGGCATTTTGGGGCTGTTGACACTGTGAGATTCTCTCTTGAGCGAGAATCCCTCGCTTGAGCGAGAGGGTCAGAGTTGAGTTTTTAAAATGGGCGGGATTTTCTCGCTTGAGCGAGAGAAAGCTCGCTGAAGCGAGAACCCGACGAGAACATTAAATGAGGGAAACCCCAAATACATTTTTAGGTTAAGAATTGAAGAGAGGTGAGAGAAGAGAACATTCCCAAGGTCTAGGAGCTTTGATTCCTGTTCAAGAGCTTGAGAAGAGGTAAAGCTCTCTATTCTAACTCTCTTCTTCCCTTGAGAACCCATTTTTGGTATTATGGATCTCTTCTCAAAGTGGGTAAAACCATGGAAACTCTCTCTTTCGAGTTATGGTTCGTTTTATGTCACTCGTTCCTTGTAAACTCTTGGTTTTGAGTTAGTATTCCAAGAATGGAAAGGGTTGTGGGTTGACTCATGGAAACCCCAAAAACCTAGAGAGAGAAAATGTGGTTAGAGAGGAAGAATGGGTAAAACGCTAAAGGTAGAAGACGAGTTGCTTTATAATGTTAAAATACGAGATGATATGTATGTTTTAGATGGTTGAAAACTCATAATAAAAATAGTATAGAACCGTTGAAAATATGATAAATATCTTGTATGGTTGAATAATGCAATGTAAGTTATTTATTTGCTATTTGGAATGAATGACTAACATTGTGTTATGTGGTGGGAATGAGGAAAGATTCTAAGTTTGGAGGTGGTGCCGGTGGAACTTACGAAGTCGCCAAAAAACAAACCCAACACTCACCAAGGTAAGGATAAGTCTTTAATTTATGCATTGTGTTGGAAAATGCGTGGATTTTCTGTTATGGATAATGAATAAAATGTAAATCACTTAGTCATTATGAACATATATGGGTATGTTGATAATGGTGATAAGTGAATTTAAGGTTTATGTATTGGGGGAGTACCAATGGAAATAAGACTCGAAATGAAATCATGAAATGTAAATCACTTTGTAGTTATAAGCATACATGGATATGTTTGTAATGATGTCGGGTGTATTTATCATTTTTGTATTGGTGGGGTGCCAACGGAAATAAAACTCGGAATAAAGCAATAAATTGTAAGTCACTTTGTAGTTACAAGCATATACGTTATGTTGTAATGATGTCGGGTGCATTTATTGACTATGTATTGGTGGAGTGCCAATGGAAATAAAACTCGGATAAAACAATAAACTGTAAGTCAATTTGTAGTTATAGGCATATACGCTATGCTGTAATGATGTCGGGTGCATGTATTGTCCATTTATTGGTGGAGTGCCAATGGAAATAAAACTCGGATAAAACAATAAACTGTAAGTCACTTTGTAGTTACAGGCATATGCGCTATGTTGTAATGATGTCGGGTGCGTTTATTGTCTATTTATTGGTGGAATGCCAATGGAAATAAAACTCGGAAACAAAGTAATAAATGGTAAATCACTTAGTCATTACAAATATATATGGGTATGTTTGTAGTGATGACGGGTGGATTTATGGTTTATGTATTGGTGGAGTGCCAATGAAAATAAAACTCGTTTTAGCCGACCAGAATGGGTTAGCGACTCTAGCTCGAGTTATGTAGCATGGTTTTTTAAAAAGTACAGATGACGAAAATGGTTTTAAGTTGATTTAATTTATATCGTTGTTTAAGCCTATTAAATGTGGATTAACTTACATTGGAGTTTTATTGAGTTAATGACTTATTCCTTTGTGTTGTTTGTGCATGGTAAATGTTAATTCCATTGCAGGTAGGTAGACGGAGAAAGGATGATTTTTGAGTAGGAGATTAGGGACCTTTGTTTTGATGTCTCTTTATCCATTCTTTTGTAACTTTAGTTGATTGTAATTGAAGTAACTAATTGTACTATGAATACTATTTTTGTACATGATATTGATCATGGAGACTAGTAATTCGAGATATATGTAGCTATGGGTGTTTTGGAAACTCATAGCTAATTGTATGCGGTAGTTACTAGGTTATACTAATATGAATTATGTTTTTCTGCTATCGGATTGTGTATGTACTTTTGGTTCATAGATCGGGTGTGAGGATGGAGAGAAAGATCTTTTAAATAAATTTATTTACTTGGAAATTATGATTTATCGTTAAATGCATGAAATTGGATTAAATAAGGAAAACTTTTACAGGGTAGAATTTCGGGTTATTACACGAGAAATGGCATTTTGGGACAGTTGAGACTGTAAGATTCTTGCTTGAGCGAGAATCCCTTGCTTGAGCGAGAGGATCAGATTTGAGTTTTTAAAATTAGCGGGATTTTCTCGCTTGAGCGAGAATGAGCTTGCTTAAGCGAGAACCCGATGAGTTGTATTAAATGAGAAACCCCCAAACACATTTTAGGGTTAAGAAAAGAAGAGAGGGGAGAGAAGAGAGCTTTTCCAAGGGCAAGAAGCTTTGATACTCATCCAAGAGCTTGAGAAGAGGTAAAACTCTTGATTCTAACACTCTTCTTCTCTTTGGAACTCTTTTTGGGTATGTTGGATCTCTTCTAAAAAATGACAGAAACCATGGAAACTCACCCTTTTGAGTTATGGTTCATTTTATGTTATTTTATCTTGTAAACTCTTGGTATAGAGTTAGTGTTTCAAGAAAGGAGAGGGTTTGTGGGTTGAGTCATGAAAACCCAAAAACCCTAAAGATAAAAATGAGTAAAATGCTAGAGGTAGAAGATGAGTTTACTTTCTAGTATTGAAAATATGATGAATATCTTGTATGGTTAAATAATGCAATATAAGTTGTTTATATGATATTTGTAATAAATGACTAACATTATATTATATGGTGGGATGAGGAAAGATCCTATAGTTGGAGGCGGTGTCGGTGGAACTTGAGGAGTTGCCCAGAACCCAAACCCAACACTCACCGAGGTAAGGATAAGTCTTTAACTTTTGCACTGTGATAGAAAATGTGTGAATTTTCTGATGTGGATAATGAACTGTATCGTAAATCACTTAGTTGTTATAAGCATATATGGGTATGTTTGTAACAACGAGGAGTGGATTTACTGTTTATGTATTGGTGGAGTGCCAATGGAAATAATACTCGGAATAATGCTATGAAGCATAAATCACTTAGTTGTTATAAGCATATATGGGTATGTTTGTAACAACGAGAAGTTGATTTACCATTTATGTATTGGTGGAGTGCCAATGGAAATAAAACTCGGATAAAACAATAAACTGTAAGTCAATTTGTAGTTATAGGCATATACGCTATGCTGTAATGATGTCGGGTGCATGTATTGTCCATTTATTGGTGGAGTGCCAATGGAAATAAAACTCGGATAAAACAATAAACTGTAAGTCACTTTGTAGTTACAGGCATATGCGCTATGTTGTAATGATGTCGGGTGCGTTTATTGTCTATTTATTGGTGGAATGCCAATGGAAATAAAACTCGGAAACAAAGTAATAAATGGTAAATCACTTAGTCATTACAAATATATATGGGTATGTTTGTAGTGATGACGGGTGGATTTATGGTTTATGTATTGGTGGAGTGCCAATGAAAATAAAACTCGTTTTAGCCGACCAGAATGGGTTAGCGACTCTAGCTCGAGTTATGTAGCATGGTTTTTTAAAAAGTACAGATGACGAAAATGGTTTTAAGTTGATTTAATTTATATCGTTGTTTAAGCCTATTAAATGTGGATTAACTTACATTGGAGTTTTATTGAGTTAATGACTTATTCCTTTGTGTTGTTTGTGCATGGTAAATGTTAATTCCATTGCAGGTAGGTAGACGGAGAAAGGATGATTTTTGAGTAGGAGATTAGGGACCTTTGTTTTGATGTCTCTTTATCCATTCTTTTGTAACTTTAGTTGATTGTAATTGAAGTAACTAATTGTACTATGAATACTATTTTTGTACATGATATTGATCATGGAGACTAGTAATTCGAGATATATGTAGCTATGGGTGTTTTGGAAACTCATAGCTAATTGTATGCGGTAGTTACTAGGTTATACTAATATGAATTATGTTTTTCTGCTATCGGATTGTGTATGTACTTTTGGTTCATAGATCGGGTGTGAGGATGGAGAGAAAGATCTTTTAAATAAATTTATTTACTTGGAAATTATGATTTATCGTTAAATGCATGAAATTGGATTAAATAAGGAAAACTTTTACAGGGTAGAATTTCGGGTTATTACACGAGAAATGGCATTTTGGGACAGTTGAGACTGTAAGATTCTTGCTTGAGCGAGAATCCCTTGCTTGAGCGAGAGGATCAGATTTGAGTTTTTAAAATTAGCGGGATTTTCTCGCTTGAGCGAGAATGAGCTTGCTTAAGCGAGAACCCGATGAGTTGTATTAAATGAGAAACCCCCAAACACATTTTAGGGTTAAGAAAAGAAGAGAGGGGAGAGAAGAGAGCTTTTCCAAGGGCAAGAAGCTTTGATACTCATCCAAGAGCTTGAGAAGAGGTAAAACTCTTGATTCTAACACTCTTCTTCTCTTTGGAACTCTTTTTGGGTATGTTGGATCTCTTCTAAAAAATGACAGAAACCATGGAAACTCACCCTTTTGAGTTATGGTTCATTTTATGTTATTTTATCTTGTAAACTCTTGGTATAGAGTTAGTGTTTCAAGAAAGGAGAGGGTTTGTGGGTTGAGTCATGAAAACCCAAAAACCCTAAAGATAAAAATGAGTAAAATGCTAGAGGTAGAAGATGAGTTTACTTTCTAGTATTGAAAATATGATGAATATCTTGTATGGTTAAATAATGCAATATAAGTTGTTTATATGATATTTGTAATAAATGACTAACATTATATTATATGGTGGGATGAGGAAAGATCCTATAGTTGGAGGCGGTGTCGGTGGAACTTGAGGAGTTGCCCAGAACCCAAACCCAACACTCACCGAGGTAAGGATAAGTCTTTAACTTTTGCACTGTGATAGAAAATGTGTGAATTTTCTGATGTGGATAATGAACTGTATCGTAAATCACTTAGTTGTTATAAGCATATATGGGTATGTTTGTAACAACGAGGAGTGGATTTACTGTTTATGTATTGGTGGAGTGCCAATGGAAATAATACTCGGAATAATGCTATGAAGCATAAATCACTTAGTTGTTATAAGCATATATGGGTATGTTTGTAACAACGAGAAGTTGATTTACCATTTATGTATTGGTGGAGTGCCAATGGAAATAAAACTCGGAGTAATGAAATGAATTGTAAATCACTTTGTAGTTATAAGCATACATGGATATGTTTGTAATGATGTCGGGTGCATTTACTGTTTTTGTATTGGTGGAGTGCCAATGGAAATAAAACTCGGAAAATGTATTGGTGGAGTGCCAATAGAAATAAAACTCGTTTTTAGCCGACCATGATTGGTTAGCAAGATTTGACTCAAGTGATGTAGCAATCTTTGGCTCAAGTAATGTAGCAAGCTTTGGCTCAAGCATTGTAGCAAACTTTGGCTCAAGTTATGTAGCATGGTTTTCAAAAGTATGAACGATAAAAATGGTTTTGAATATAGTTGATTTTAATACCGTTATTTAATCTTAATCACGCAGAAAATGATGTCTAATTTCTATATGCTTAGTTCTAGAATGCAAGACGGGATTCTTGGAAAGGTTTATGGCACTTGTGTTATCGCATTTAATAGGGATCTTTTCAATATTAAGACCATAGTCCTTGAGTTGCTGCTTCATCCAGAGGATTTGAGCGCAACACATCCCAGCGGCAATGTATTCCGCTTCGGCGGTGGACAAAGCAACACAAGCTTGCTTTTTGCTGTGCCATGCTACTAATGAACTCCCCAACAAGTGACAAGTACCACTAGTGCTTTTCCGATCCAATTTACATCCGGCGAAATCGGAATCGGAATAACCTACCAAGGATAATGAGGCATCCCGAGGATACCATAATCCCATGTTAGTTGTTCCTTTTAAGTATCTCATGATTCTTCTAACAGTTGTAAGATGTGATTCTTTAGGAGATGATTGAAATCTAGCACACATGCATACGCTAAACATGATATCAGGCCTACTTGCAGTTAAGTAAAGTAAAGACCCAATAATTCCTCGATACTTTGTTACCTCTATAGTTTTTCCTTTTTCGTCCTTATCTAGGTAGCAAGCAGATGCCATAGGAGTGGAAGCTTCCTTACAATTGTTCATCTCAAATTTCTTGAGCAGCTCTTTACAATATTTTGTCTGATGGATGAAAATACCACTTTCTAGTTGCTTTATCTGAAGTCCTAGAAAGAACGTAAGTTCTCCCATCATAGACATTTCGAACTCCCCCTGCATCATCTCAGAAAAATCCTTACACAAAATATCATTAGTAGATCCAAAAATTATGTCATCTACATAGATTTGCACAAGTAATACAGAGTTTTCTGATTTACGAATAAAAAGCGTTGTGTGAACCAAGCCTCTTTCGAACCCTTTTTCTAAAAGAAAGGTACTAAGTCTATCATACCAAGCTCTAGGAGCTTGTTTGAGACCATAGAGTGCCTTTTTAAGTTTATAAACATGGTTCGGATATTTAAAATTTTCAAAACCAGGCGGTTGGTTAACATAAACTTCTTCTTGAATATAGCCATTCAAGAAGGCGCTTTTTACGTCCATCTGAAATAATTTGAAGTTCATAATCGATGCAAAGGAAAGTAGCATCCTGATGGCCTCTAATCTGGCTACAGGGGCATAGGTTTCGTCATAATCGATACCTTCCTCCTGGTTGTAGCCTTGGGCCACCAAGCGTGCTTTATTTCGAATGATCAAGCCTGATTCATCAAGCTTGTTTCTGAAGACCCATCGAGTACCAATCACAAGATGATCTTTAGGTTTAGGGACCAAGTCCCAAACATTATTGCGTTCGAACTGGTTTAGCTCTTCTTGCATAGCTATACCCCAGTGCACATCCTCAATGGCCTCATCAATGGTCTTAGGCTCAATTTGAGATACAAAAGCTACGAAGTTACAGAAGTTTCGTAAGGAACTACGGGTTACCACTCCCGTAGATATGTCACCTATTACTTTGTCGATCGGGTGAGCTTTCTTGGTTTTCCACACAACTGGCATATCTGAATACTCCTGAGATTTGTTTTGACATTCTTCATCGGTTGCTTCTACATTATCCATGTTTTTTGAGTATGCTTCTTCCAAAGCACCTGCAACATCATCAGATACAACCTTTCTCTTCTCTTTTGGAGAAGATTCATCAAACTGTACATGGATAGACTCTTCAACTTGCATAGAATACTTATTAAAAATTCTGAACGCTTTGCTATGAATCGAGTATCCCAAAAATATTCCCTCATCGGCTTTTGAATCAAATTTTCCTAAAGCCCGCTTTCCATTATTTAATATAAAACATTTGCAACCGAAAGCGTGAAGATGGGATATGTTTGGTTTACGGCCTTTTAATAGTTCATAAGGAGTTTTATTCAAATTAGGCCTTAACAATACTCGATTTATAACATAACATGCAGTATGAACTGCATCTGCCCAGAAATATTTGGGGGTATTACTTTCATTAAGCATGGTTCTCGCTAATTCTGAGCACACGATTTTTCCTTTCAACAACTCCATTTTGTTGTGGAGTGCGAGGAGCAGAGAACTGATGCATAATGCCATGCTTATCACAGAATTTGTCGAACTGAAAGTTCTCAAATTCTCCCCCGTGATAACTTCGTATATATACTATTTTCAGGTTAAGTTGGTTTTGGATTTGCTTGGCAAGATTTTTAAAAGAGTTGAAAACGTCGCTTTTAGCAGATAAAAATAATGTCCATGTAAAACGAGAGAAATCATCAACAATAACTATAGCATAGTAGCTACCACCAAAACTCATGATTTGTGATGGTCCAAACAAGTCCATATGGAGTAACTCCAAAGGTCTTGAAGTGGATATCACATTTTTGTTTTTAAAAGAGTTTTTAGTTTGTTTACACTTTTGACAAGTGTCACAAATCTCTTTAGTTTTGAAATTTAGTTTTGGTAGCCCCTCAACTAGTTGGTTTGATGACAATTTATCTAGATGTTTTATATGGATGTGTGCAACGCGTCTGTGCCAGAGCCAGATGTCATCTTCTTTAGAAATGAAACATTTTGAAAATAATGTGGTGACATCATCCAAGTTAACCATGTAAATATTATTTATACGATGACCAACAAATTTAACATTATTAGATAAAATGTCACGAATGATGCAACAGTCAGAATCAAAAGATACTCGATTACCTTTATCACAGAGTTGACTTATACTTAGAAGATTATGTTCTAGTCCTTCAACATACAGAACATTTTCAATTTGAGTATGAGATGAGTTACCAACTGTTCCGGTACCAAGTATCTTTCCCTTATTGTTGTCTCCGTACGTGACGTATCCTTTTCCTTTAAGTGATAGATCCAGGAAATTTGATCTGTCACCTGTCATATGTCTCGAACATCCACTGTCTAAATACCATTTTTGTCCTTGTGTTCGAAGACATACCTGCAAAATAGATCACCTGCTTTTCTCAGGTACCCAAATTATGTTGGGTCCTTTTCTGTTAGTGATTAGGGAATTATCTCCCTTCTTTATCCATACATAAGCCCCGCTAGGTATACCATATTTTCTAATGTAACAAGAGTAAGAAGTATGACCATACGTATTACAATAAAAACAAGTAGGAGAGCGCCTACGATTTTTATCCTTAGTATTAACTACAGGTTTTCTATATGGTCTCTTGTTTTTAGCAGAGCGAGTATAACCTAGACCAGTACGATCACCAACGTTTCTTGTTTGACTGAGCAGAGTGTCTAATTGCTGTTTACTGTTTGTGAGACGTTCGAGTTTTTCTTTTAGTTTAAGATTGTCTTCTTGCAAAATCTCGCAAGTCTCACATACAGGCTTTTGAGATAAATTATCAGCAGAGCAGTCACATGTGTTACAAGAATAGATGAGATCTAAAGTTTCATTTTCTAATTTTAATTCATCTAATTCTTTTTGTAATTGGCTTAGTTTCTTTTCATTTCTAAGGATTTCCCTTTTCTTATCAACATTTATTCTAGCCAATTTCTTTAATTCCTCATGTAACTCAACATAAGCATTATATAAAACTTCATAAGAGGGTAAGTCATCCAAAGTGGATGAGGTGTCGGAATATACCTCATCATTATCCTCGTGTGAGTCTGAGTTGCCATTGTTGTCAGATCTGACCATCAGACACAGCTTCGCTGACTCCTCCTCACTAGAAGTGCTTGATGTTGTTTCCTCCTCAGGTACATCCCATACAATGTAAGCTTTCTTGGATTTGAATTCCCTGGGAGTGCTCTTCTCTGAATCAACCTTTTTCAGATAGGTAGGACATTGAAATCTCATATGTCCGGCTTTTCCACACTCATGGCAAGTGAAGCGATCTTTGTTGTTCTTGCCTTTGTTGGTTGACTCTTTCGCTTCTTTCTTCTGAAACTTCTTGAATCCTCCTTTTCTTTTGATGAATTTGCTAAATTTGCGAACAAGGAGATTCATAGTTTCATCATCTAGATCGGAGTCAGATTCATCATCATCTTTATCTTCTTTTGATTTGGAGGTCGTGGCCTTTAATGTGATGTTTTTCTTTTTCCGATCTGAATCTTCGTGCATAGTCAAGCGCCCCAATTCCATTTCGTGCTCTTGAAGTTTTCCAAATAAAGTAGCTAGAGGCATAGAGTCCAAATCTTTGGATTCAACAATTGCAGTTACTTTTGGTTGCCATTTCCTGTCAAGACAACGCAAAACTTTATTAGTTAGTTCACCTCTGGCAAAAGATTTATCTAGAGCAACTAAATGATTAACAATATGAGTAAATCGCTTTTGCATATCACAGATTGATTCACTAGGTAACATGCGAAATAACTCATACTCATGGGTAAGCGCATTTAATCTAGCGCGCTTGACTTCGCTAGTGCCTTCATGAGTCACTTGTAAAGTGTCCCACATTTCTTTTGCATTTTGGCACTGCGATACTCTAAAGAACTCATCATAGGATAGGGCCGATGTGATGATATTTTTGGCGCGTAGATTATGCTGCACCTTTTTGCGCTCATCATCGGTCCATAGACTTTTAGGCTTGTCTTTAGGTTCATTGTCCACAAGATGCTGTGGAACGAAAGGGCCGTTGACTACGGATTCCCAAATATCCGAGTCTATGGCTTCAATAAAAATTTGCATGCGGACTTTCCAGTAGGCATACCCTTCACCACTGAATATAGGTGGTCGATTAATGGATGAACCATCACCACCAAATGAGTTTGACGAACCCATTCGTTTTTCCCTAAGGATCACGAATACGCGGTTGAGCTAGCACTTCGCACTAGCTCTGATACCACTTGTTAGGTATCAGTGGTTACAATACACCTAGAAGGGGGGGGGGTTGAATAGGTGTAGCGGTTAGAATGTCCGCTTTTCGAAAACAACACTTAATGCTGAAAAACACCTTGATTAATCGATTAACAAAACAGGGTAATCGATTAACACTTTCAAGCAGTTAGATTAATCGATTAAGCCAAGTGGTAATCGATTAACAGCACTCTTTCATGTGTAAAAACTTCAAATATGTTATGCACTTAAATTCATACATGTTTAATACTTAGATTATGCCTAGAATGCACACGTACATGTATTTATATGATGCATGAACATATTATGAATGACATATCTCAAGATGAAAAAGATTTAAAAGATTTATGCAATTGAGATATGTATTAGGTGACTTAAGCCTTGGACTCAACCTAAACTAATCTAGTCTAAGCAAGATACCAATCGGAAGGCTTAAGCATGTTGATTTGTTGATGATCTTCAAGCTCTTGTTAGCACAAGTTGTCCTCATCAAAACCAAGTCATATAAGGAGAGCTTTCCAAAGTGTTCCTCTTGACATGCACACTTTCAGTAAGACTATTCGATATGCCACAGGGCCGACCCTCTTTAAAATCTGATATGGCCCGATGAATCTTGGAGTAAGCTTACGAGATTTCAAAACTCGACCAATCCCTGTAGTTGGAACTACCCTCATGAAAACATGATCTCCTTCTTTAAACTCAAGAGGCTTTCTCCTCTTATCATGATAACTCTTTTATCGACTTTGGGCTATCCTCATACTCTCCCTTATTCTCTTAATTTTCTCAGTCGTTTCTTGGACCACATCGGGTCCCAACACCAAGTTCTCCCCAGTCTCAAACCAACTTATAGGAATCCTACATTTTCTACCACATAACACCTCATAAGGTGCCATTCCAATACTCTAATGGAAGCTGTTGTTATAGGTAAAGTCAATTATGGGTAACATATTATCCCAACTCCAAGGCTTTTCTAGCACACAAGCCCTCAAAAGATCCTCCAACGATTGGATAGTCCTTTCCGATTGACCATCTGTTTATGGATGGTAGGCGAAGCTCAACTAAATCATAGTCCCCAAGGCTGATTACAAACTAGTCCAAAAGTTTGAGATGAAACCGGGGTCTCTGTCCAATATGATACTCGCAGGAATCCCATGCAATCGAACTACCTCTCTTATATACAACTCTGCCAAACCTTCCAAAGAATATTGCATATTACTAGGTAGGAAGTGAGCAGACTTGGTTAATCGGTCCACTATTACCCATATCGAGTCAAAGCCTTTTTGAGTCTTGGGAAAACTCGACACAAAGTCCAATGAAGAGAAAGGGTGAGTGACTTGGTATAGTGTTTACCAAGGGTGTAACTTGGAATAGAATTTTCCAAGGGAAATAGATATAACTGAGTGTGTAAGGTACAAGGAGATCTCGGGGTGAGATAATTGTAATTGCAACTCATTATATTTAATAAAGGAATCTCTTCCGGGTCAAGAGTACTGGACGTAGCCTTCGGTGGACAAGAAGGATGAACCAGTATAAAACACCTGTGTACTCTCTTTCCCTTCTCTTTGTTGTATTTCTATCCTTCCTAGTCAATATTTTTTTTTCCGCTGCACATTAACTTTGATATTGCAGAAAAATTGGCCATACTTATTGCAACAACTAATTCACCCCCCCCCCCTCTTAGTTGCAATCTCATTCTTACAATTGGCACCAGAGCTATTTTTGAGAAAGTTACTCTCAAAATTTGATCCTACTACAACATTGCCTCAAGATCATTCCTATGAGAAGGATCCAACATAAACAGACCTCCAAGCTTTATTTGAGAGTGTTACGACTTCTGGAAAATCAGAATGAGGATTTTCATAGAGTCGCAAGACTTGGATATCTGGAATGCTATCGAGGAAGGACCATACGTGCCATTTACCGTTGTCAACAGCATAAGAGAGACAAAGCCAAAATCTTCATGGAATGATGAAGATAAGAAGAAGGTGCAATATGAATTGAAAGAAAAGAACATCCTCACATTGGCACTTGGAATAGATGAGTTCTTTAGAGTGTCCTTCTGCAAATCCGCTAAGGAAATGTGGGACACTTTGGAGAAAACTCAGGAAGGTACCGAAGAGGTAAAGAGATCGAGACTCAACACTCTATTCCAGGAATACGAGATGTTTCGTATGAGACCTGGAGAGAAGATCTTGGATCTTCAAAAGAGATTCACTCCTCACCAACCATCTTATTGCACTTGGAAAGGTGCTGTCAAATAGTGACTTGAACTTAAAAGTTCTAAGATCACTAACAAGAACATGGCAACCAAAGGTAACAGCTATTTCCGAAAAGAAAAGTCCTTCGAAAATGTCCTTGGCTGCTTTGTTTGGAAAATTGCAGGAACATGAACTCGAATTGAGTCAACTTGATCAACACGATGAACTAGAGAAGAAGAAGAACATTTCTCTCAAGGCAAAAGCTGAGAAATATGATTCATCGGAAGATGAAGACGACAAGGAAGAGACCGATGATATGAGCCTCTTCGTAAAAGTTCAACAAGTTCCTAAGAAGGAACAAAGGCGGAAGAACTGGGCAAGCAAAGAAGTTCTCCAAAAGCAATGAGGCCTCCACTTTAAACCAGAATTTTACATGCTTTGAGTGTGGCAAACCTGGCCACATGCAGATAGACTGTCCAAACATCAAGAAGAGTTCTTTCAAAGGAAAGAATGAACTGAAGAATGGACGAAGAGCCTACATAGCTTGGGAAGACAAGGACACAAGTTCAGCCTCTGAACCATTTAATGATCTACATGATGAATACATGAAATTGTCAAAAATGTTTCTAAAACAAAAATCTGAACTAGATTCTCTTAGAAACATATCTTCATCATCCTCATGTTTAAATTGCATTACTCTTGGCAACAAAGTTTCTACATTGAGTCTTGAACTCAACAAAATGAACAAGAGTAGCAAGAGCCTGAGTAAGATCATTAATGATCAAAGACACTCTACGGACCGAAGAGGTCTTGGCTATGGAAAAGGCTCTTCTCTTAAGAAACAAAGTAAGTCTATCATAACAGACTTTCGGAAAACATGTATCCATGCATCTACACATAGCAAACATAAATCTAGGATACATATGCATCAACCTATTTTCTCTTATTGTAAAAATTATGGGCACACACCAAATACTTGTCACGTTAGAAAATATGGTGTTCCCTTAGGATATTTTAAATGGGTTGAGAAAGGATCTAACCATGTAGGACCCAAAAAAAGTTGGGTACCTAATATAACTTAACCTGCTTTGCAGGTCGATTTGAGCGCCGCCCGCAATTTATGGTACTTGGATAGCGGTTGCTCAAAACATACGACGGGCGATAAAAGTAAGTTCTCTGTCCTCACTCCAAGGGACAAAGGCTATGTCACATATGGTGACAACAACAAAGGAAGAATTCTTGGAGTCGGTAGAATCAGCAAGCCACCTTCAACAACCATAGAAGGAGTGCTATATGTGGAAGGACTTAAGCACAATCTTCTAAGCATAAGTCAACTTTGTGACAAGGGCATCCATGTATCATTCTAACCAGATAAGTGCATCATTGAAAGTAAGGAATTTCTAAACTCTAAACTTGTTGGTAAGAGAATTAATACCATTTACATGATAGATATAGATTCATCTCTTCCTATAACATGTTTAGTTGTGAATGATATTCATGATGTATGGATTTGGCATAGGAGAATTGCTCACATACATATGGATGTAAAGAGTGCATTCCTTAACGGGTATATACAAGAGGAAGTATTTGTAGAACAACCTCCTGGTTTTGAGGACTACAAACATCCCTCTCACGTATACAAGTTAAAGAAAGCCTTCTATGGCTTAAAGCAAGCTCCACATGCTTGGTATGACCATCTAACTAACTTTCTAACATAAAAAGGTTTTACAAAAGGCAAGGTCGATACTACACTTTTTATTAAGAAAATAAATCATCATACTTTACTTGTTCAAATCTATGTTGATGATATTTTTTTCGGTTCTACTAATGAAAGTTTGTGTAGTGAATTTGGAAAAATGATGCAAGGAGAATTTGAGATGTCTATGATGGGAAAGTTAAATTACTTTCTTGGACTCCAAATTAAGCCACTTAGCAATGGAATCTTTGTAAGTCAGTCCGAGTATTGCAAAGACTAGTTGAAAAGATTTGAGATGAATGACTGCAAGCCGATTGCTACTCCTATGGGATCAAGTACATACATCGATGCTGATGACGCTGGAAAATGTATTGAAATATCTAAGTATCGAGGTATGATCGGTTCCATTTTATATCTTCCTGCCAGTAGACCTGATATTATGTTTAGTGTATGTCTATGTGCGCGATATCAATCTAAACCCAAAGAGTCACATCTAGTTGTCGTTAAGAGAATCATGAAGTATCTCAAAGGTACAATCGATGTTGGACTATGGTATCCCAAGGGAAGTGTATCCGAATTGGTTGGCTTCTCGGATTCAGACTTTGCAGGATGCAAGTCTGAGAGAAAAAGTACAAGTGGTACTTGCCACATTCTAGGGAATGCTTTAGTTTCTTGGTCTTGCAAGAAACAAGCTTGTGTTGTCTTAAGCACCGCTGAAGAGGAATATATTGTTGCTGGTAGTTGTTGTGCACAAGTATTGTGGCTCAAACAACAATTACAGGATTATGGCTTAAACTTAAACTGCACACCATTGAAGTGTGACAATACTAGTGCTATTAATCTCACCACAAATCCAATTATGCACTCAAGAACCAAACACATTGATATAAGGCATCATTTCCTTATGGACCATGTCCAAAAGAAGGATGTGTTTGTAGAGTTCATTGATACTCATAACCAACTGGCCGACATATTCACTAAACCCCTAGAAAAAGAACCTTTCTATAAAATTAGACGAGAATTAGGCATTCTCGAAGAAGCTTACTTGTCCTAACATGTTTAAATGTTTATGTATATGCTTCATTTTTTATATCCAATGCCTACTTGATCTTAAATTGTGTGTCTTATGCTTTAATTTTCAAGTTTTTAGAGCGAAAAATCACTTTCAGTATCAGTGGGGAGAAAATTGGCTACAGTAATCGATTATTGGAAACCAAGTAATCGATTACTCAGTGCTACTGTTTGAAAATTTTGAATTTTTGAAAGTGAGTAATCGATTACTCACTCAGTGTAATCGATTACTCTGTGCAGTTATATGTAAGAATTGCTGCATTTTTCATAAATCCTCCATTTTTCTCTCTCCTGTAACAAGAGTTCTTCCCTCTCTAAATCCTCTTAATCTCTAAAAACCTCATTTCTACTCCATTTTGATTGATTTTTATTGCAAATCACATCACATTTTTTATTCTAAACACTTCTACACCTTCTATTTTGTGATTTGTGGCCTCAATCAAAACCCCAAATTTCGAAAATAGCAAGAATTATGTATTTATTTTGGATTTCATGTATGAACATCGTTATTTTCGCTGTTATGCAATGTTGTTTATGTTTTCATACATGGTGTTAATTCTATTATGCTTTTTATTACTTGAACTTTCATATACTATGAAATATTGTGAGCTATGCTCTACAAATGTCTATTGTGCTAGACTCTTGACTTTTCTACTTTTTGATGAAGTCAAAAGGGAGAGAAAAGTTGGAAGGTGTGTATTTTCTGTCAATATTGTTTCAGGCACATAACTTCAAAAGAAAGGGGGAGCATACATGCATACATATAGGGGGATCATACTCAAGACAAGTCAAGATATATCATCAAGTGTGCCGCTCTCAGAAAATTACACTTTCAAGAAGACATTGGTTTGTCATCATCAAAAAGGGGGAGATTGTGAAGAAGATCTTGATCCTGACCTTGGCATGGTTTTGATGAAGACACCAATATCACAAAAATAAGAAAGGAAGAAGACCGACAAAGACTATTGAAGATAAAGCTTCAAGATTTAGAGTCTAAGTTTTAGGTAATTCTATCCTTACAACTCATTTATTTACTTAGTTAATAATGCTCAAACTTGTTTTCAAGAAAATCAGAATAATCTAAGTGTGATTAAAAATAATTTTTAAAAACAACATGTACCAGGTTACCATACTTGAGTAACAAGTTACATGAGTGAAAAAAGAGTTTTCAAACATCTAACAGCTATGAGTAATCCATTACAGACTTTGGAGTAACAGATTACCATTTTTAGAAAACAGGGTAATCAATTACTCAAAGTAGTGTAATCGATTACACTAAGGCAAATTCACAAAGGTGTCAAACAGTATTGTTGAGTAATCAATTACTAAAATCCAGTAATCGATTACACTGTGTGAATTTTCAAAAACTGTAAAAAGGATTGTTGGGTAATCGATTACCCATTTGCAGTAATCGATTACTGAGAGCTGTTGCATCAGTTTTCAAATTTCAAGTGAAGAGTTTTCACTCCAAACTGATTGCTTTTCATTCCAAACGAAACCTACTCATGCCTAAGGGTATTATGGTTGATTGGAAGCCTATATAAACGAATTGAAACACTCTCACAACATAGAAAAACATATACAACTAAGATTTCAAACTCTCTTCAAAAGCTCTCACACTTTCTGATTTTACTTACACTTTTCAAGCAACCTATTCTTAAACTTTCAAAGTTATTTTGAAGTTGCTTCTAAGTGTTTTTCACATTGTTAAAGAGCATTATTATCTCAAGTATAAGAGTTGTTATTGGATTGCAAGTTCTAGAAATTGTCATATACACTTGTAAGGCAATCCAAGCCAAATTGTACATTCTTCACTTTTGCAAAGTTTACTTTATTTCACAAGGGTGTGAAGAGAAACGGTGAGTGACTTGGTATAGTGTTTACCAAGGGTGTAACTTGCTATAGTGTTTACCAAGGGTGTTACTTGGAATAGAGTTTTCCAAGGGGATTAGATATAAGTGAGTGTGTAAGGTACAAGGAGATCTCGGGTGAGATAATTGTAATTGCAACTCATTATATTTAATAAAGGAATCTCTAGCGCGTCAAGAGTACTGGACGTAGCCTTCGGTGGACAAGAAGGTGAACCAGTATAAAACACTTGTGTACTCTCTTTCCCTTCTCTTTGTTGCTTTTCTATCCTTCCTAGTCAATATTTTTTCTACATAATTTTTCCGCTGCATATTAACTTTGATATTGCAGAAAAATTGGCCATACTTATTGCAACAACTAATTCACCCCCCTAGTTGCAATCTCAGTCTTACACTTACTACTTCGATCATCATCACATTTAATCATATTAATAGTCCATACCGGAACTACTCCTTCCAGTCACACTCACATAACATATTCCATACTATCATCACACAAAAATTACCATATCACGAATAATACCATACCCAAAGCATCTCATCATTCATTTTCCTTATTGTCCCTCCTAGAGTAACCATACCTTGATTTCCATATTTTAACACCACTTAGGGTTATTACAATACCACATAGGGCAAGATATTCAACACCTCTTAGTGTGATACAATACCACATAGGGCAAGACATTCAACACCTCATAGGGCGATACAATACCACATAGGGCAAGACATTAAACACCTCATAAGGCGATACAATACCACATAGGGCAAGGAATTTAACACCTCATATGGCGATACAATACCACATAGGGAAAGACATTCAACACTTCATAGGGCGATACAATAACACATAGGGCAAGACATTCAACATTAAATTCCCAACAATTTGTTCACCATAATCCTACACATGAAAACACATCATTATGTTTCATCAATAATAAGTACAATGCTTACCCCTTACCTAAGTTTGAGTTATTGCTTTTGTTCCGCAACCTTGTTAGATCCTCCCTCGTCTCTTCCAATCTTAGGAACTTTCCTCATCCATATGTCACAACAACAATAATCAATCATTTATTCACATCATACAAATAAAAAACTTCATTCAACATTTGTCATTCATAAATGGAAATAGCTCATATTTCAACGATTCAACATCACTAACTATTTGAAGTTCAAAACATTCAAATAGGGAGGATTTCCTTTTTCAAGAAAACACTAATAACCCACAAACCACATTTCTAACCTCGTCGTTCACCTTCATTCACAACTATTTTGTTTTGGTCTAAGGTTTCCAAAACCCACACCAGTTTCGAAAATAAACCCCTAGCCACGAGTTTCAAATGAAAAACCTCATAGAAAACGAACCACAACCCAAAAAGGAAGGGCTACACATTAATATAAGAGATCCATAAACACAATAAGGGGTTTCACAGTAAGGGTGAATATTAGAATCAAGAGGTTTTACCTCTTCTCAAGTCTTCTTTCACTTCTACACGTGCTAGGGTAGGTAAAACCGCTTCTCCTCTTTCTTTCTTTCACAAAAAGTGTCCCCTTTTTCGTTTGGGGCATCTATTTTAGGTTTCAGGGTTTTGGGCTCTCGCTCAAGGGACGGGGGCTCGCTTGGGCGAGGAGTCCTCGACGTTTAAGATTTTCAAAGTATGATGTCGTCGCTCAAGCGACAGCTCCTCGCTCAAGCAAGAATCGTTCAGGGTGCTCAACTCTCCCTCGCTTGAGAGACCACTCCCTCGCTCAGGCGAGAATCATAGGAAAAATCCTGGTAGAAACTCTGAGCCCCTCGCTTGGGCGAGTGAAACATCCAAATTTTATTTTCCTAAGTGTAGTGAAAATTCCAAGAATCTGGGGTATATTGGGTGTTTCTTGCTTGAGCGTGAGGGCCTCGCCCAAGCGAGAGGCTCAGAATCTGCTCCCAGTATTTCATGGGATTCTCGCTTTGGCGAGATATGGCTCGCATGGGCGAGGGAAAGAGGTGTGGACTGTAAAGACCCAAATTCTACCATTGAAAATTTTCCTTATTTAATCCAATTCCATGCATTTAATCAATAAATCATAATTACCGAGTGACTAAATTTATTTAAAAGATCTCACTTCTCCCTCACACCCGATCTATGAACCAAAAGTAACATACAACATCCGATAGCAGAAAAACATAATTCATTAATATAACCTAGTAATGGCCGCATACAATTAGCTATGGGTTTCCAAAACACCCAGAGCTACCTATATCCCGAGTTACTAGTTTCCATGTTTAATGCCATGTACGACAATCAAGTTTATAATTACAAAATAATTAGTTCAAGTAAAACCAATATGATTACAAAAGAATGGATAAGAGACATCAAAATAAAAGTCTCTAAGCTCCTAATCAAAACACCCATACTCCTTCCACCTACCTACAATGGGATTAATATTGACAATACACCAGGAAAGCACAAAGGAATAAGTCGTTAACTCATTAAATATCAATGTAAGGTAATCCACATTTAATGAAGTAAATAAACGGTTTAAAAGTTAAGTTTGCTTAAAAGCCAATTTCATCGTTCATACTTTTGAAAACCATGCTACATAACTTGAGCCAAAGTTTGCTAGATTGCTTGAGCCAAAGCTTGCTACATTACTTGAGCCAAAGTTTGTTACATCGCTTGAGCCAAATCTTGCTACATTGCTTGAGCCAAAGCTTGCTACATTGCTTGAGCCAAAGCTTGCTACATTACTTGAGCCAAAGTCGCTAACCAGTCATGGTCGGCTAAAAACGAGTTTTATTTCCATTGGCACTCCACCAATACTTTTTCACGACTTTTATTTTCATTGGCACTACACCAATACAAAAACAGTAAATGCACCCGCCATCATTACAAACATACGCACATATGCTTATAACTACAAAGTGATTTACGAATCATTTTATTATTCTGAGTTTTATTTTCGTTGGCACTCCACCAATACATATACGGTAAATCCACTCCTCGTTGTTACAAACATACCCTTATATGTTTATAACAACTAAGTGATTTACGCTCCATTGCATTATTCCGAGTATTATTTTCATTGGTACTCCACCAATACATATACAGTAAATCCACTCCTCGTTGTTACAAACATACCCATATATGTTTATAACAACTAAGTGATTTACGCTTCATTTCGTCAATATCATCAGAAAATCCACACATTTTCCATTACAGTGCATAAGTTAAAGACTTATCCTTACCTCGGTGAGTGTTGGGTTTGGGTTCTTGGTAACTCCTCAAGTTCCACCGACACCGCCTCCAACCTTAGGATCTTTCCTCATGTAAAGACCCGATTTTCTACCCTTGAAAATTTTTCATTTATTTTAATTGTTTCTTACATACAATCGTCACCTTGATTAAAACTCTCAAGTATTACTCTTTGAAAATACTCTTTACCCTATTATATTATCATACAAATTTATGCTGCGGAAAAACATAATTCATTCAAATAACATTTACCACATACAACCAGTTATGGGTCTCCCAGAGTTATAAGTCCATAACTACACATATCCGTATTAATCTAAACGGATTTACAGTCATCCCATAATACTATCATATTAACTACAACATCAAGTAGCAATTAAAGACAAATAGGTTAATAAACACAAAAAGCTTCCTAAGTGAACTTCCTTCTCAAAATCCTTCATTCACCTACAACGGGATTATCATAAACAACACACAAAACAAAAGGGAGTAAGTCATTAGTTCAAAACTAACATCGCATGATAATCTACATTTCAAAATACAATTAAGCAAGGATATAAATTATAACCACAAGCACGTAAATGAAACACTCATATATTCTTTCTCCCATTTCCATGTTATTCATATCCACTCTATAGAATATATATCCCATACTATATATCCTATAACATGCATATGACTTTCGTTGTAACCTTCTTATTTCTCATCATTCATATTCACACTATAGAATATATATATCCCATACTATATATCCTATAGCATACATATGACTTTCTAGCATACATATGACTTTCATTACTTTTGAGTCATATTTTCATTGGTACTCCCCCAATAAGATTGAATTTATTTTGAGTCATATTTTCTTTGGAACTCCCCCAAATAGATTGAATTCGTTTTTAGTCATATTTTCTTTGGTACTCCCCCAAATAGATTGAATTCGTTTTGAGTCATATTTCCTTTGGTACTCCCCCAAATAGATTGAATTCGTTTTGAGTCATATTTCCTTTGGTACTCCCCCAAATAGATTGAATTCGGTTTGAGTCATATTTCCTTTGGTACTCCCCCAAATAGATTCAATTCGTTTTGAGTCATATTTCCTTTGGTACTCCCCCAAATAGATTGAATTCGGTTTGAGTCATATTTCCTTTGGTACTCCCCCAAATAGATTGAATTCGTTTTGAGTCATATTTCCTTTGGTACTCCCCCAAATAGATTGAATTCGGTTAGAGTCATATTTCCTTTGGTACTCCCCCAAATAGATTGAATTCGTTTTACAAAACAGAAAAGTCACGCATTTTCCAACATAATGCATAAATTCTAAACGTATCATTTTAAACTATTACCTCTTTCACATACCTCATTCATATCAGCAAGTATGGTTTAGAGACACTTATCCCTTACCTTGGTGAGCATTTGGGATCGGTTCCGAGTAACTTTAAAAGTCTCCTCCGCGATTTCCTCCAACCTTAGGATCTTTCCTCATTATCACCAATAACAACAATGTCAGTCATTTATTCAAATAACACATAAATAACTCGTATTTCATCATTAAATACTCAAGGGATTCATGTATTTTCAATATTTCTAAAACTACTTCAATACAAGTTTCCAAATATCGAAACATACATGTTTATCTAATATATCAACATCAAAACACAAACTCATCATCCACATCTAACATTTAATCTCTTTCTCTTTATACCCCTATTCTCATTTTGGGGGTTTTTGGGGTTTTCATTAACAACCCACAAAAACTTTCCATTCTTCAAATATCAACTCTAAATCAAGAGTTTACAAAAGAAAAACATCATAAAACGAACCATAACTCTAAAGGGTGAGTTTCCATGGTTTCTCATGTTTTGAAAATAGATCCAACATACCCAAAACAAGTTAGAGAGGAAGAAGAAGAGTTAGAAGCAAGAGGTTTACCTCTTCTCAAGCTCTAAGATAAGTCCTAAGGCTCCTTGCTCTTGAAAAGCTCTCTTCTCTCTCTTCTCTTCAAAGTTCTAACCCTAAAATGTGTTTGGGGTTTCTATTTTAAAGAGCAGTCATCGGGTTCTCGCTCAAGCGAGGGATTCTCGCTCAAGCGAGAATCTCACAGTCCCAACAGGCTTCCTCTCGCTCAGCGAATAAGTGTAATCGATTACCATATGGTGTAATCGATTACATCAGTTAAAAATTTAAAATACAACTCAACGACTTGATGTAATCGATTACTAAACATGTTGTAATCGATTACAATGTAAAAAATGCACATATCTGATGCTTTTAATATGTTGTAATCGATTACGAGTATAGTGTAATCGATTACATCATGTAAAATACACAAGTCTGATTAGTTTATCAGCATGTAATCGATTACCAGGATTGTGTAATCGATTACACTGTTTTTAAAAACAGCCCAAAATTGCCATTTCTCGCCTAGGCGAGACAACTCTCGCTTAGGCGAGAATCCTCCAATATAGCCCAGGATTTCACCATTCCAGGTGATCCTTTCTCGCTCAGGCGAGAATATCATGCTCAAGTGAGACTTCCAGGACTGATACTATAATTTCAAAGACTAAAATTCAGGGTGTTACAATCCTCCCCCTCTTATAAGAATTTTCGTCCCCGAAAATTAAACATACCTTGGAAAATAATATCATCACCTAGACCTTAGGCACAAGGATACTCCACCAAAATCATAATCGATTCTCTAGTCCATTAAGATTACTTAGTCGATCACTAAGGGCATATACCACTAAACCGTGATATCACCCAACCAATTCATGAACTAACTCATCACTGTTCAAATATTATGATCTCAACCTCTAATAACTCGAATGCCATGAGAACTAAGCCATAATTCAGACTAAAGATCTTTCCTATATTCGTCAAGAACCATAGGTATTCAGGACTGATCCAGCTAACAATCTTCATCTATTTTAAGAATCCCTATAACATTCTCACAATTCAGCGAATGGGGAACTCCTTATCCCTCATACACTCCAATGCCTCATTTATCATCCATCATACACTAGCTAGTTTCATCTCCACTCAAAAATCTAGCACAATTCCATTTCACTCAATCAACAAAGTACTTACACAAAAGGACTCTTAGGGTCTCATCCATTGTATAAAATCAAACTATCCAGAAATTGTCTAATTACATCAAATATTCCTACCATCAAATCTTATCGTCTTAGAAGTTACCGGTTTCTAGCCCCCACTGAAACCATAAAACCAGTGGTTCACACCAAAACTAGGGATTCTATTACCAATCGGCTAGCACGAGTCGACCAACACTCAAATCTACAACTTGCGTTCGATTTGGTCATCCCAATTCTGTTAGCAAAGATAAATTTGTTAACTCACTCGCATTATGTCCAGAAATACATGGGCGTCTTAATATCACAAAACTTTTAACAACCTCATACTTGTCCCTATATGGTTGCTAAAATTTCAGAGTTCTCCAACATAAGACTAAATCATTATTTAGCCACAAGTTATGTTTCACTCAAAATAGTTTTCGAAAGCGGTTTGAATCCACGACTCATGGCAACCACGTCGTGAAACAAGGTTCGCATACTCATTTCAACACAACCCAAAACTTCTTCTCTCCTATGGTTACACCACACCCATACACCGCAATTACTGACGCTCACGAAACAACAACAACTCTTGCCGGTACAACATTCAACGCAGACAACTTAGGTACACCACCACTATTTCATGCATTACCAATGTCCTACTGCAAAAGAACCGGTCATTCGAGACCAAAAGTTTCACGGCTAATATAATGTATTCATCACATCGACGGGGTAGGTAACTTGACTAGCCTCTTTCCTCGACTATCAGTATACTCCTTACCCCCTTAACATACATATACATGTCAAAACATACTCAATTTTTAATCTTCCTCTCAACAAGTATACACAGCTAAACATACACGATTTGCTGACCGCTAGTCCATTTCCCAGGATTAAATCCAGATGGGACATCATTGCGCATATCAACACTATGGCCAAGGTTCTACCATTTACCCCAACCGTACACTGAGACACTCACGATGCAATAATAAGTTTTTGAGGTTACACGTCCCCGCTCCTAATTTGGTGTTCACTTCCAAGATACATTTGTTACGGCGGGCACTCCTCTTTAACAAAATCATATTTTCTTGACTAGGAGCCCTATGCACGAGAATCAAAAATAACTTTTTCGTACTGAATCGATTTTTGGTTATCAACCCTAGGTCACCTCAAAACGATAACACATCCAAACCGTCAACGTCCATGTAAACACATTAGTCGCACGGACATTTAGGTAATTTATCCAACCACGATTTCATTTTCGAAATATAAGTGTCATCACTTAGCATACGCGTACACACTAAAGCCAACAAAAGAAGTTAACCTTTAACAACTCATAAGAGAAAACAGGCATCCTCAACTTAGACATTTTTCTTGTCAGTATAATTATTATAAAGGTCAATCATTCATAGACGAAAGTCCACTTTCCAAGACAAAATAAATAGTTCTTTCAAATCTTAACATTTTGAAATACTAACGAGTTCTTAAATACCCTCTCGTGACATTTACTGAATAAATACCAATCCCTTTTTCGAAAGAGGGTCCTGACTTTCTTAGCCGACACTGGCCCCATACTACTAGCATGGTCAGAGATCTCGCACAGATCCCTAACCGCCACAACCTTGTCAGCACTATTCAATCATAACATGATTTGCCAACAATCAGTCCATCCCCAGAACTTTATCTAACTGGGATAGCGACAAGTAGACTGAATCTACGGTAAATATCACACCATTTACCACAACCGGACACTATAACTTAAACGTCGATACCACCACCAGCACAAAGATTGGGGTAGACGCGACCAAGTCGGAAGTAACGACTCAGTTTACAATTTCAGCCGGTTTTCACATTTAACATATATAAGGGAGTGTGTCGCTCCCGAATCCACAACACTAAACAAGGAATACCTGTCACCATGCGTTTACCTCTCGCCGGATCATCAACACCTGATGTCCCTGCGCCACTCGGGGTAACCATCTGACCGTGTTCTCTTGCATCCTCGGCAGGAGTGACATTAGGTCTCCGATCCAGCTTGGGACAATACCTTTTTATATGCCCAAACTCCTTGCAGTGGAAACATCCATTCCCCTTTCCCGGGCACGTACTTCCATAATGAAGTCTACCGCACTTGTTGCACATTGGAGTAGAAACCCCTTCGGTAGGAACGGTAGGTTTCGACCCTTGATACCCATGGTTACGACGGATACCAGTTAGAGCATAGGATCGTTGGCTTTCATTCACCCTCTCCTCATACATCCCACATCGGTTCAGACTATCTGATTCTGATGCCTCTGCACCGTACATTGTAACCACCCTGCCGATAGATTGAGGCCGGCCAGTCTCCATGGCATTCATACTCTGCCGTGTCATAGGACAATACCTCTTGACATGTCCGGTCTCGTTGCAACGAAAACAGTGATTCGTCGTTCCAGAACACGATCCTCCGTCGTGTTTTCGGTTACACTTGCTGCACCAGGATAGGGAGTTTAATCGTGACCCTCCGGCATTTGCATGGGTCCTCGGCCCATGCGATGTGTACCTCCGAGTGCCAGCAGGTGAGAGACAAAGCTCTTGCTCTTCGGGAAACATCTTGCCCTTGCCCCTTCCATGCACAAAGTTTCTTTGAGGCCCGACACTCTTGGGGAAATTGGATTTTGAGGTCGCCACTCCATCCGCCTTCATGTTAGTACACCCCATCCCTGGGGCCCACTCAACAGCAGCACTCAGAGCGAATCCGCTTTGGGACAGAGAGCCTAGACCTGGAGCCACGCTCCGATTCAAATTTCGTAAGTTTTCATTCATGCCCTGAAGCACCTCTAACATCTGTGCCAAGAGATCATCGGAAGTATTCTGGCTCGTTTCTCTTCCTCTTTCAGCCATGTGTACCTGTACTCATGTACTAGTCAGTAAGCTAACTATCAAACCAGACAAATCAGCACATAACCACACAACAGTTCACTTAAACCACATAGTCCCATCAATTACAAGATACAAAGAAGCAAGTAAGGCCATACCCTAGGCCCCAGGACTAACTATGCTCTGATACCATGTTGTAAAGACCCGATTTTCTACCCTTGAAAATTTTTCATTTATTTTAATTGTTTCTTACATACAATCGTCACCTTGATTAAAACTCTCAAGTATCACTCTTTGAAAATACTCTTTACCCTATTATATTATCATACAAATTTATGCTGCGGAAAAACATAATTCATTCAAATAACATTTACCACATACAACCAGTTATGGGTCTCCCAGAGTTATAAGTCCATAACTACACATATCCGTATTAATCTAAACGGATTTACAGTCATCCCATAATACTATCATATTAACTACAACATCAAGTAGCAATTAAAGACAAATAGGTTAATAAACACAAAAAGCTTCCTAAGTGAACTTCCTTCTCAAAATCCTTCATTCACCTACAACGGGATTATCATAAACAACACACAAAACAAAAGGGAGTAAGTCATTAGTTCAAAACTAACATCGCATGATAATCCACATTTCAAAATACAATTAAGCAAGGATATAAATTATAACCACAAGCACGTAAATGAAACACTCATATATTCTTTCTCCCATTTCCATGTTATTCATATCCACTCTATAGAATATATATCCCATACTATATATCCTATAGCATGCATATGACTTTCGTTGTAACCTTCTTATTTCTCATCATTCATATTCACCCTATAGAATATATATCCCATACTATATATCCTATAGCATGCATATGACTTTCATTATAACCTTCTCATTTTTCATCATTCATATTCACCCTATAGAATATATATTTCATACTATATATCCTATAACATACATATGACTTTCATTACTTTTGAGTCATATTTTCTTTGGTACTCCCCCAATAAGATTGAATTAATTTTGAGTCATATTTTCTTTGGTACTCCCCCAAATAGATTGAATTCGTTTTGAGTTATATTTTCTTTGGTACTCCCCCAAATAGATTGAATTTGTTTGGAGTCATATTTCCTTTGGTACTCCCCCAAATGAATTTGTTTTGAGTCATATTTCCTTTGGTACTCCCCCAAATAGATTGAATTCGTTTTGAGTCATATTTCCTTTGGTACTCCCCCAAATAGATTGAATTTGGTTTGAGTCATATTTCCTTTGGTACTCCCCCAAATAGATTGAATTCGTTTTACAAAACAGAAAAGTCACGCATTTTCCAACATAATGCATAAATTCTAAACTTATCATTTTAAACCATTACCTCTTTCACATACCTCATTCATATCAGCAAGTATGGTTTAGAGACACTTATCCCTTACCTTGGTGAGCGTTGGGGATCGGTTCCGAGTAACTTTAAAAGTCTCCTCCGCGATTTCCTCCAACCTTAGGATCTTTCCTCATTATCACCAATAACAACAATTGTTAGGTATCAGTGATTACAATACACCTAGAAGGGGGGGGGGTTGAATAGGTGTAGCGGTTAGAATGTCCGCTTTTCGAAAACAACACTTAATGCTGAAAAACACCTTGATTAATCGATTAACGAAACAGGGTAATCGATTAACACTTTCAACACAGTCCACTTAATCGATTAACAGACTGAAGTAATCGATTAACACACCACACTTAATCGATTAAACCGAGACTGTAAGCAAAAGCAAGTACAGTTTCTTGCTCGACAATTAATTGATAATGAAACGATTATACCAGTCTTACAGAATATTATCAGAGTACAAGTAATACAGTATAGACACAGATTATCAATTAAATCTACTTGACAAATTAATCGATCAAATGCAATAAAGAGAGAGAGATAGAAAAAGTCCTGCAACAAGAATTTTATCCTGGTTCGTTTGCTTGTCCACCGCAAACTACATCCAGGCCTCCCGGCTGATTTGGGAGATTTTTCTTCACTATAATTGAATGAATGTTAATTACATACACACTATCCAATTACAACAATTAGACACTTACAAGATAAAAAGAAACCTATTCTATGGTTTGACTCCCTTCCTACCGACAAAGAAAACCTTTCTTTCGGCGTAGCCCCAGCCAAGAACCTTGTTCTTTACTTATCCCTAAGTCTAACACTCAGTGAAGACACACTCAATCTCTTGGTGATATGACACCTTGAGATTCCCACAATTACAACACTTTTTCAAACAAAACAATACAGAGTAAATTTAAGCTATAACAAGACTTATATCTAACAAGATAAGGCTTTACTCTAATCACCTAATACAAGCTCATGCAGTATGAAAAATGTATTAGTGAAAAACAGAATGCATAATGTGTAAACATCTAATCAAGAATCATGTAAAAATGCAAGAACATGTGACAAGAAAAGATGAGAAATGTATCATGAAAAGCACTCAATCCTAAAGCATAGAATTCTCTCTTTTCTAAGCTCACAAATGCATTTACAACTAGATGCAACAATTAACACGAAAATATGCTCTAACTCTCTAAAAATTTAACATGCAACTTATGAGATCAATTCTGAAAATGCAGTTTATAAAGAATTGAAATAAAAGCCCAGTTAATCGATTAACGACAGCTTTAATCGATTAAGCTTCACAAAAATGTTAGATTAATCGATTGACATTTGTTGTAATCGATTACACTGTGCAAACAGTTAGATTAATCGATTAAGCCAAGTGGTAATCGATTAACAGCACTCTTTCATGTGTAAAAACTTCAAATATGTTATGCACTTAAATTCATACATGTTTAATACTTAGATTATGCCTAGAATGCACATGTACATGTATTTATATGATGCATGAACATATTATGAATGACATATCTCAAGATGAAAAAGATTTAAAAGATTTATGCAATAGAGATATGTATTAGGTGACTTAAGCCTTGGACTCAACCTAAACTAATCTAGTCTAAGCAAGATACCAATCGGAAGGCTTAAGCATGTTGATTTGTTGATGATCTTCAAGCTCATGTTAGCACAAGTTGTCCTCATCAAAACCAAGTCATATAAGGAGAGCTTTCCAAAGTGTTCCTCTTGACATGCACACTTTCAATCTCCCCCTTTTTGATGATGACAAACTCCACATCAAATGTAAATAGCTTGAAGATTGTGTTGGCAAGGTTGATATGATGCGCAAATATCGGAAGCTGTTATTACGATCAACCTGCACAATCAGAAAACAACAAAACAACCTTTCTCCCCCTTTTGACATTATCAAAAAGATAACCCAGGTCAAAAAAGAGGCAGAGATATGAGTAATGCATAAAACACAGTTAATGAGTTAATATTGGGATATAACAATTAACCTGTTTTACATTAAAGAGGATTAAACAAGTGCGCAAGTTTATACAACAGAAATAGCCACACAAGTGAAGTGAACGGCATACGAGATGAAACATATCAAGGCAGAAAATCTCATACGATCAAGAACCATACACATAAACATAGTAGGCTATTCGACATAATTATAAAATAGCATAAAGAGTAACAATGTTTAGCAGCCAGATAAACCAGAAAATGTCAATTAACAACATAAAGGAGGCACGCAACAGAAATACTAGAATCCATAACAGTATCTAAATCCAAAGAGTGCCAAAAAGAAGAAATAAACCTAAGGTAAGATATCCTAGGTCTAAAGTCTTCTAAACTAAGGTTGAGGTGGAGGATGAGGATCGTCAGTGTGATCAGCAGAAGTGACAATGTTCTGATCTCCCATGATAAGCACAGATAGCTTCTGAAATTCTGAACAAAACAAGGCATTCTGAGCTTCAGCGGTAGATTGAATCAGATTCCTCAACTCCCGAAATTGGTTATCCGAATACGCAGTTTGTCGCTCCTCATACTGTTCCATACCAGCAAAGTATGAGTCTTTTAGTCCTTGGAAGTGAAGATCCATATGGTTGTTAAGCCGTTGCTCCATAGCTTCCAACTGATCGAATCCAAAAGCAGAGTTCTGAGGTGCTGATCCAGAAGGCTCCCCCTGAGCTGTAGCATGCTGATTATCTGTGCCATCCTGATTATCATCATCAGATAAATCCAGACCAAAAGTGGTGTAGTCCTCTTGGTATTGCCAAGTACTACCATACTTGTATATACCCATCTTATGTATGAGGCTTTCACCAACCAGATGATCCTTGTCGGTATATTCAACAATGATAGTATCGGAAACGTCAATGCGCAAATAGTCAACGATGCGTGAGATGAAGATACTGTAGGGAAGCAGCTTCGACTGAGATAAAGATACACTGTTCATAATTTTCAAGATCTCCTCAGGCCAATTAATCATCACATTATTCTTCACTGCATACATGAAACGTAAATCATTCACAGTAGGCTGTGCGTGATTTGTGTTCCTCTGTACTAAGATGTAAGCAATAATGTAGTGTAGCAGCCTGTTCTCAACAGAAAGTGACCCAGCTTTGGTCAGTTGACCCTGAATGTATAAATGAGGGCCTCTTAGAAAAGACTTATAGACTTCAGTAGGATCAAAATTTTCCTTTACCCAGGAACAATCTCCTATACTATATCCAGAAGAAGATAAACCACCAACATTCATGAAAATTTCATCGTTGAGTTCAAACAAATTGCCAGAAATCATTGACCAATATTTTCCATCCTTATATCTAAAATTAGCATAGAATTCCCTAACAAGAGCAGGGTAGACTTGTCCCTTTAATTCCATGAACTGAATAGTTCCCTGAGCTTCCATGTCATGCAGGAAGCTAAAGTTCTGTTCCGCTAACCAAGTTAAGTCAACATACCGTATATATGTAGGTTTCCGACCTTGGAATTTCGCCATACGGGTTTCTTGCAGAATGAGTGAATAGTAGGGGTCACCACGATCCCGAGCGGAAGGCGAACCAACCTCTCGTCTTCGTACACGAGTGGCTGATGTTTTGACCCTTTTAGGACGACTTTGCTCCATAATGTGGCAGAAACCGAAATGGCAGTGAGAGGTCAAATATGGGTGTAGGCAAACCTAACCTAGGTTATGTTTAGTGGAACCTTGGAGATGTGATATAATGAGGATGAAAAGAGATGATTCCTTGATGGTTTTAAGAGGGTTAGGAATAGGTGTTTCTACTTTTGATGCACTTTGGATTAGTTGTGTTATAGATTTAGAATCTCAAAGCAGAAAGGAGAAAGTGAGAAAGCCAGAAAAAGTGTGAAACCGAGCTACTGTTTGCCTTTATAAAACTGGTTTTAATCGATTAACGGGCAGGGTTAATCGATTAATCAGTGTGAAATTTCGAATTTTTGAAAGAACTGATGCCCAGGTAATCGATTAAGTGAAAATGTAATCGATTACTTATAGTAGAATTTCGAATTTTCAAGCAACTGATGCCCAGGTAATCGATTAATTTAATATTTAATCGATTACGCATAGTAAAAAAAAATTTTCAGGCAGTAAAATGGTTTCAACTTCTTAAGGCTTTGGCATGCAATGTGACAGATTTATTTAAACATTCAGAATCACAAAAAAAATAATAATCAAGAGAAACAAATATCGAAAAGCTAAAGAAACAAAGGCATAGAGAAACTAGACGATGATTAAACACCTAAACAATTTTAATCAAGATATTGTTCATCAAGAATTCCAAGTTCTCTCCTTAGAACAAAGAAAGTATCCCTGGGAAGGGGCTTGGTGAAAATATCAGCTAATTATTTAGAAGTTTCAACAAATTCAAGAACGCAATCACCTTTTTGTACATGATCACGCAGAAAATGATGTCTAATTTCTATATGCTTAGTTCTAGAATGCAAGACGGGATTCTTGGAAAGGTTTATGGCACTTGTGTTATCGCATTTAATAGGGATCTTTTCAATATTAAGACCATAGTCCTTGAGTTGCTGCTTCATCCAGAGGATTTGAGCGCAACACACACCAGCGGCAATGTATTCCGCTTCGGCGGTGGACAAAGCAACACAAGCTTGCTTTTTGCTATGCCATGCTACTAATGAACTCCCCAACAAGTGACAAGTACCACTAGTGCTTTTCCGATCCAATTTACATCCGGCGAAATCGGAATCAGAATAACCTACCAAGGATAATGAGGCATCCCGAGGATACCATAATCCCATGTTAGTTGTTCCTTTTAAGTATCTCATGATTCTTTTAACAGTTGTAAGATGTGATTCTTTAGGAGATGATTGAAATCTAGCACACATGCATACACTAAACATGATATCAGGCCTACTTGCAGTTAAGTAAAGTAAAGACCCAATAATTCCTCGATACTTTGTTACCTCTATAGTTTTTCCTTTTTCGTCCTTATCTAGGTAGCAAGCAGATGCCATAGGAGTGGAAGCTTCCTTACAATTGTTCATCTCAAATTTCTTGAGCAGTTCTTTGCAATATTTTGTCTGATGGATGAAAATACCACTTTCTAGTTGCTTTATCTGAAGTCCTAGAAAGAACGTAAGTTCTCCCATCATAGACATTTCGAACTCCCCCTGCATCATCTCGGAAAAATCCTTACACAAAATATCATTAGTAGATCCAAAAATTATGTCATCTACATATATTTGCACAAGTAATACAGAGTTTTCTGATTTACGAATAAAAAGCGTTGTGTCAACCAAGCCTCTTTCGAACCCTTTTTATAAAAGAAAGGTACTAAGTCTATCATACCAAGCTCTAGGAGCTTGTTTGAGACCATATAGTGCCTTTTTAAGTTTATAAACATGGTTCGGATATTTAAAATTTTCAAAACCAGGCGGTTGGTTAACATAAACTTCTTCTTGAATATAGCCATTCAAGAAGGCGCTTTTTACGTCCATCTGAAATAATTTGAAGTTCATAATCGATGCAAAGGAAAGTAGCATCCTGGTGCCCTCTAATCTGGCTACAGGGGCATAGGTTTCGTCATAATCGATACCTTCCTCCTGGTTGTAGCCTTGGGCCACCAAGCGTGCTTTATTTCGAATGATCAAGCCTGATTCATCAAGCTTGTTTCTGAAGACCCATCGAGTACCAATCACATGATGATCTTTAGGTTTAGGGACCAAGTCCCAAACATTATTGCGTTCGAACTGGTTTAGCTCTTCTTGCATAGCTATACCCCAGTGCACATCCTCAATGGCCTCATCAATGGTCTTAGGCTCAATTTGAGATACAAAAGCTACGAAATTACAGAAGTTTCGTAAGGAACTACGGGTTACCACTCCCGTAGATATGTCACCTATTACTTTATCGATCGGGTGAGCTTTCTTGGTTTTCCACACAACTGGCATATCTGAATGCTCCTGAGATTTGTTTTGACGTTCTTCATCGGTTGCTTCTACATTATCCATGTTCTTTGAGTATGCTTCTTCCAAAGCACCTGCAACATCATCAGATACAACCTTTCTCTTCTCTTTTGGAGAAGATTCATCAAACTGTACATGGATAGACTCTTCAACTTGCATAGAATACTTATTAAAAATTCTGAACGCTTTGCTATGAATCGAATATCCCAAAAATATTCCCTCATCGGCTTTTGAATCAAATTTTCCTAAAGCCCGCTTTCCATTATTTAATATAAAACATTTGCAACCGAAAGCGTGAAGATGGGATATGTTTGGTTTACGGCCTTTTAATAGTTCATAAGGAGTTTTATTCAAATTAGGCCTTAACAATACTCGATTTATAACATAGCATGCAGTATGAACTGCATCTGCCCAGAAATATTTGGGGGTATTACTTTCATTAAGCATGGTTCTCGCTAATTCTTCTAGCACACGATTTTTCCTTTCAACAACTCCATTTTGTTGTGGAGTGCGAGGAGCAGAGAACTGATGCATAATGCCATGCTTATCACAGAATTTGTCGAACTGAAAGTTCTCAAATTCTCCCCCGTGATCACCTCGAATATATACTATTTTCAGGTTAAGTTGGTTTTGGATTTGCTTGGCAAGATTTTTAAAAGAGTTGAAAGCGTCGCTTTTAGCAGATAAAAATAATGTCCATGTAAAACGAGAGAAATCATCAACAATAACTAAAGCATAGTAGCTACCACCAAAACTCATGATTTGTGATGGTCCAAACAAGTCCATATGGAGTAACTCCAAAGGTCTTGAAGTGGATATCACATTTTTGTTTTTAAAAGAGTTTTTGGTTTGTTTACACTTTTGACAAGTGTCACAAATCTCTTTAGTTTTGAAATTTAATTTTGGTAGCCCCTCAACTAGTTGGTTTGATGATAATTTATCTAGATGTTTTATATGGATGTGTGCAACGCGTCTGTGCCAGAGCCAGATGTCATCTTCTTTAGAAATGAAACATTTTGAAAATAATGTGGTGACATCATCCAAGTTAACCATGTAAATATTATTTATACGATGACCAACAAATTTAACATTATTAGATAAAATGTCACGAATGATGCAACAGTCAGAATCAAAAGATACTCGATTACCTTTGTCACAGAGTTGACTTATACTTAGAAGATTATGTTCTAGTCCTTCAACATACAGAACATTTTCAATTTGAGTATGAGATGAGTTACCAACTGTTCCGGTGCCAAGTATCTTTCCCTTATTGTTGTCTCCGTACGTGACGTATCCTTTTCCTTTAAGTGATAGATCCAGGAAATTTGATCTGTCACCTGTCATATGTCTCGAACATCCACTGTCTAAGTACCATTTTTGTCCTTGTGTTCGAAGACATACCTGCAAAATAGATCACCTGCTTTTCTCAGGTACCCAAATTATGTTGGGTCCTTTTCTGTTAGTGATTAGGGAATTATCTCCCTTCTTTATCCATACATAAGCCCCGCTAGGTATACCGTATTTTCTAATGTAACAAGAATAAGAAGTATGACCATACGTATTACAATAAAAGCAAGTAGGAGAGCGCCTACGATTTTTATCCTTAGTATTAACTACAGGTTTTCTATATGGTCTCTTGTTTTTAGCAGAGCGAGTATAACCTAGACCAGTACGATCACCAACATTTCTTGTTTGACTGAGCAGAGTGTCTAATTGCTGTTTACTGTTTGTGAGACGTTCGAGTTTTTCTTTTAGTTTAAGATTGTCTTCTTGCAAAATCTCGCAAGTCTCACATACAGGCTTTTGACATAAATTATCAGCAGAGCAGTCACATGTGTTACAAGAATAGATGAGATCTAAAGTTTCATTTTCTAATTTTAATTCATCTAATTCTTTTTGTAATTGGCTTAGTTTCTTTTCATTTATAAGGATTTCCCTTTTCTTATCAACATTTATTCTAGCCAATTTCTTTAATTCCTCATGTAACTCAACATAAGCATTATATAAAACTTCATAAGAGGGTAAGTCATCCGAAGTGGATGAGGTGTCGGAATATACCTCATCATTATCCTCGTGTGAGTCTGAGTTGCCATTGTTGTCAGATCTGACCATCAGACACAACTTCGCTGACTCCTCCTCACTAGAAGTGCTTGATGTTGTTTCCTCCTCAGGTACATCCCATACAATGTAAGCTTTCTTGGATTTGAATTCCCTGGGAGTGCTCTTCTCTGAATCAACCTTTTTCAGATAGGTAGGACATTGAAATCTCATATGTCCGGCTTTTCCACACTCATGGCAAGTGAAGCGATCTTTGTTGTTCTTGCCTTTGTTGGTTGACTCTTTCGCTTCTTTCTTCTGAAACTTCTTGAATCCTCCTTTTCTTTTGATGAATTTGCTAAATTTGCGAACAAGGAGATTCATAGTTTCATCATCTAGATCGGAGTCAGATTCATCATCATCTTTATCTTCTTTTGATTTGGAGGTTGTGGCCTTTAATGTGATGTTTTTCTTTTTCCGATCTGAATCTTCGTGCATAGTCAAGCGCCCCAATTCCATTTCGTGCTCTTGAAGTTTTCCAAATAAAGTAGCTAGAGGCATAGAGTCCAAATCTTTGGATTCAACAATTGCAGTTACTTTTGGTTGCCATTTCCTGTCAAGACAACGCAAAACTTTATTAGTTAGTTCACCTCTGGCAAAAGATTTATCTAGAGCAACTAAATGATTAACAATATGAGTAAATCGCTTTTGCATATCACAGATTGATTCACTAGGTAACATGCGAAATAACTCATACTCATGGGTAAGCGCATTTAATCTAGCGCGCTTGACTTCGCTAGTGCCTTCATGAGTCACTTGTAAAGTGTCCCACATTTCTTTTGCATTTTGGCACTGCGATACTCTAAAGAACTCATCATAGGATAGGGCCGATGTGATGATATTTTTGGCGCGTAGATTATGCTGCACCTTTTTGCGCTCATCATCGGTCCATAGACTTTTAGGCTTGTCTTTAGGTTCATTGTCCACAAGATGTTGTGGAACGAAAGGGCCGTTGACTACGGATTCCCAAATATCCGAGTCTATGGCTTCAATAAAAATTTGCATGCGGACTTTCCAGTAGGCATACCCTTCACCACTGAATATAGGTGGTCGATTAATGGATGAACCATCACCACCAAATGGGTTTGACGAACCCATTCGTTTTTCCCTAAGGATCACGAATACGCGGTTGAGCTAGCACTTCGCACTAGCTCTGATACCACTTGTTAGGTATCAGTGATTACAATACACCTAGAAGGGGGGGGGGGGTTGAATAGGTGTAGCGATTAGAATGTCCGCTTTTCGAAAACAACACTTAATGCTGAAAAACACCTTGATTAATCGATTAACGAAACAGGGTAATCGATTAATACTTTCAACACAGTCCACTTAATCGATTAACAGACTGAAGTAATCGATTAACACACCACACTTAATCGATTAAACCGAGACAGTAAGCAAAAGCAAGTACAGTTTCTTGCTCGACAATTAATTGATAATGAAACGATTATACCAGGCTTACAGAATATTATCAGAGTAGAAGTAATACAGTATAGACACAGATTATCAATTAAATCTACTTGACAAATTAATCGATCAAATGCAATAAAGAGAGAGAGATAGAAAAAGTCCTGCAACAAGAATTTTATCCTGGTTCGTTTGCTTGTCCACCGCAAACTACATCCAGGCCTCCCGGCTGATTTGGGAGATTTTTCTTCACTATAATTGAATGAATGTTAATTACATACACACTATCCAATTACAACAATTAGACACTTACAAGATAAAAAGAAACCTATTCTATGGTTTGACTCCCTTCCTACCGACAAAGAAAACCTTTCTTTCGGCGTAGCCCCAGCCAAGAACCTTGTTCTTTACTTATCCCTAAGTCTAACACTCAGTGAAGACACACTCAATCTCTTGGTGATATGACACCTTGAGATTCCCACAATTACAACACTTTTTCAAACAAAACAATACAGAGTAAATTTAAGCTATAACAAGACTTATATCTAACAAGATAAGGCTTTACTCTAATCACCTAATACAAGCTCATGCAGTATGAAAAATGTATTAGTGAAAAACAGAATGCATAATGTGTAAACATCTAATCAAGAATCATGTAAAAATGCAAGAACATGTGACAAGAAAAGATGAGAAATGTATCATGAAAAGCACTCAATCCTAAAGCATAGAATTCTCTCTTTTCTAAGCTCACAAATGCATTTACAACTAGATGCAACAATTAACACGAAAATATGCTCTAACTCTCTAAAAATTTAACATGCAACTTATGAGATCAATTCTGAAAATGCAGTTTATAAAGAATTGAAATAAAAGCCCAGTTAATCGATTAACGACAGCTTTAATCGATTAAGCTTCACAAAAATGTTAGATTAATCGATTGACATTTGTTGTAATCGATTACACTGTGCAAATAGTTAGATTAATCGATTAAGCCAAGTGGTAATCGATTAACAGCACTCTTTCATGTGTAAAAACTTCAAATATGTTATGCACTTAAATTCATACATGTTTAATACTTAGATTATGCCTAGAATGCACATGTACATGTATTTATATGATGCATGAACATATTATGAATGACATATCTCAAGATGAAAAAGATTTAAAAGATTTATGCAATAGAGATATGTATTAGGTGACTTAAGCCTTGGACTCAACCTAAACTAATCTAGTCTAAGCAAGATACCAATCGGAAGGCTTAAGCATGTTGATTTGTTGATGATCTTCAAGCTCATGTTAGCACAAGTTGTCCTCATCAAAACCAAGTCATATAAGGAGAGCTTTCCAAAGTGTTCCTCTTGACATGCACACTTTCAACAATGTCAGTCATTTATTCAAATAACACATAAATAACTCGTATTTCATCATTAAATACTCAAGGGATTCATGTATTTTCAATATTTCTAAAACTACTGCAATACAAGTTTCCAAATATCAAAACATACATGTTTATCTAATATATCAACATCAAAGCACAAATTCATCATCCACATCTAACATTTCATCTCTTTCTCTTTATACCCCTATTCTCATTTTGGGGGTTTTTGGGGTTTTCATTAACAACCCACAAAAACTTTTCATTCTTCAAATATCAACTCTAAATCAAGAGTTTACAAGAGAAAAACATCATAAAACGAACCATAACTCTAAAGGGTGAGTTTCCATGGTTTCTCATGTTTTGAAAATAGATCCAACATACCCAAAACAAGTTAGAGAGGAAGAAGAAGAGTTAGAAGCTTGAGAAGAGGGAAAACTCTTGATTCTAACTCTCTTCTTCCCTTACAAACTTGTTTTGGGTGTATGGGATTTCTTCTCAAAATGTGAGAAACCATGGAAACTCTTCCTTTGGAGTTGTGGTTCGTTATGTAGTTTCTCTCTTGTTTTTGATGTTTGGAAATTCCTAATGAAAGTGGTTTTGGAAACATTGAAAATGTATGAATCTTTTTTATGGTTAAAGATGAACTATGAATTGTGTGTATATTATTGTGAATAAATTACAGACTTTTGTTGTGTTGGTAGGGATGAGGAAAGATCCTAAGGTTGGAGGAGGCAGCAAAGGAACATGCAAAATTACCTAAAATCGACACCAACACTTACCAAGGTAAGGAGAGGTGTTTAATTATATATGATGATAGAGAATGCGTGGATTTTCTGATTATGTATGGATTGTGAAGTAATGGGAAGAAAATTTATCTTTAGCTCCCTTAAGAGGTTGAGCCATGACTAACTTGTCCTTTGTGGTATTTGCTCGTTGAGCAATGACTGACTTGCCCTTTGTGGTATTGGCTCATTGGGCAATGACTGACTTGCCCTTTGTGGTATTGGCTCGTTGAGCAATGACTGACTTTCCCTTTGTGGTATTGGCTCGTTGAGCAATGACTGACAGTTAAGTGCATTATGACGAGTAAATTGCATATGATTTAGGCCACTTAATTGTGAACTTTGATGAAAATATTAACCAAACTCTTAAGAATCATGCATACTTTAGCTTGGTCTAGAAAACTTACACAATTATTGTCAATTGCAGGTTAATGGTGATTGGAAAAGGTGAAAAGTGGAAGAAATTGAGAACAAGTGCAAAAAGGCAACCTACAGATGAATTCTCGTCCAAGCGTGGATCTCTCGTCCAAGCGAGGATCTCTCGTCCAAGGGAGAGATAGTTGCCACAAACCACACATACTGACGGATTCTCGCCCAAGCGAGAGTCAAGTCATCTGAAAGCCACCTACTGTTAGATTCTCGCTCAAGCGAGAATCTCTCGCCCAAACGAGAGACCAAAAGTCTGAAACATACTTAGGCAGTTTCCATCAGTTATGGACGTTACCTTTTTCCATTACAGAGTTTTCAAGAGAGATAAGCACGAAGGAGAAATGGAAAAGTCGTGGGAACAACCCTGAACCTGGATTGTTGTAGTTTTATGCATTTTTCACTGTTGCAATGTGTAGAATGAGCGACTAATTTCTCAGTGTTAGGATTGAATGTAATCTTCTAACTCTTGCATTCTTGGATTCAATTCAATTTATGTTCAGTTATTGGATTTTGGAAATTTTATTCTTTGTTTAATGCTTGATTCTATTTAGCTACTAGAATCTTGATCTTGTATCCACGTTTAACTAGGAAGTGAAACGTGTAATTGAATCCAGATAACTTTTCTTGATGCACCATTGATCTAGGAATAGACAACGATGCATGAATTGCTTATACATCAGGTTTAATGCTAGATAATTTGTCAAATAACCAAGGGACTGGGATTTGAGGAATTATCTAAGGATTTTGTAATCAAGGAATTGATACAAATGATCCGTGATGTGCATCTAGATCAATAACCAAAAGATATTTAAAAAATTGAATCTAAAGTTTACAAAGAGGAAGAATGATGAAAGTCAATCCCAATCATTTTTATCAAATCTTTTAAGAAAATACAAAAAATATCCAATGACTTTTATCAAAACCACCAATTGTAAATATTTACTCAATTTATATCTTTAAAGATCAAGATAAATTTGCTTTGCTCTCGGAGAACGATATCCCGATATTTACCGGTTTTATTACTTGAGCGATACGGTACACTTGCCGTACGACAATATCTAACAAGTTTTGGTGCCGCTGCCGGGGAGCAATGTGCGATTTAGATTGAAATTCTGAATATATTTTATTGAGTAGTGTAAATAATTTTTAATTCTAATTTTAGTTTTTATTAATTTTTGTGCTAACTCTTGCTGTAGTCTTCTCATTTATGCTTTTGAGAGGAAAGGCTACTGAAGATCAATTGTAGTTTAATCCTGAGATTGAAAAATCAGTAAAGAATAACAAGAAGAAAGCAAAAGCTAAGAAGAAGCAAGATGCACAGTCTAGTTCTCAACAGACAACAATTCCAAACACTCAATCCATTAAGATGGATGATACAAACACTCCTCTGGTAAATACTGAGAGGACTAATCCTCCAAGAAGGACATTGGGTGATTATGCTCTATACCAAGGTCCGAGTCATTATTCCAGCATTGTCATTCCACACACTGCAAGGACAGTGGAAATCAAGCCAACTTTTATGAATTTGATCAGTGCACATCAATTCTATGGGAAGGATTATGAAGATCCTTATGCTCATTTGGACAACTTCTATGAATTGGTGGAAACCATGGGGTACAATGATAATGAAAGAGAAGCTGCATACATGATGTTGTTCCCGTTCTCTCTAGTTGGCGAAGCTAGGGAATGGTTAAAATCTCATCCAACCCAAAGCTTAACCAACTGGAATGATCTGGAATCAAAGTTCCTGACACGGTTTTTTCCAGCAGCTCGGTATGTGCATGCAAAGTTCGAAATATCAACATTCCGACAAGGTGCTGATGAAGCCTTTTATGAAGCTTGGGAGCGTTTCCAGGTGTTGCTGAGAAAATGTCCTAATCATGGTTTTGAGGATGTAGATCAACTTAATATATTCTGCAATGGGCTGAAACCAGAAACAAAAATGATTCTAGATGCAGCAGCTGGTGGAACAATGATGGTTGTTGATGCTGAACAAGCTACAAGGATAATAAGTGCCTTATCGTCAACAGATAGGCAAGCACAGCATAATCGGCGATCAATACAAAAAAGAGGAATGTTGAATCTGAATACTTCTGATGCAATTATGGCAAAAACAAAATTCTGACACAACAAATTGAAGCACTGACAAAGTAAATGTCAAAGTTACCGCAACAATTGCATGCTGCGCAATCTGCTCTGGGTCAACAACAGGTACTGAGATGTGAGTTTTGTGGGGGTGAGCATTCAACTGCTCACTATGCAATTCAGAGTAACACTCATGAGGAAGAAGTGCAGTATATCAATAATCCACCTCGACAAGGAAATTTCCCCAACAACCCTACATACAATGGTCAATTCTCACAAGGGTGGAGGGGTAATCAGAATCAGAATCAGAATTATGGTTGGATGCCAGAATCAGGATCATCAAAGAGGCAACCACCTTATCAGCAACCATTCCAACAAACTCAGCATCCTCCAATGCATGAAAGGCAAACTAAACTGGAGGATACATTAGAAAAGTTCATGCAAGCTTCAATGACTAACCAGAAAAATACTGAAGCATCTATCAGGAATCTGGAAACACAGGTGGGTTAGTTGGCAAAATAGATGGTAGAACAAAATTCAGATAGCCGACAGTTTTCAGCTAACACTCAAACTAATCCTAAGGAACACTGCAAAGCCATTACTACTCGGAGTGGAAAAGTGATTAGTCCTAATTTTTGTAAGAATTTGGTAATAGAGGAGGAGGTGCTGAATAATGAAAAGAGTGTGGGAGAAAAGAGGATTCTGGAGAGAACAAAGATAAAGAAAGTGTGAATGATGAGCAGAAGAAGAGTGATCTTCCACAACTGAAGAGTCTTCCGTATCCGAATAATATTTCGAAGAAGGATAAGGAGAGACAATATACAAGGTTCATGGATATATTCAAGAGCCTTCAGATCAACATACCTTTCATGGAAGTTATGGAATAAATGGCTACTTATGCCAAATTCATGAAGGATCTGTTGATAAAAAAAAGGAAATTTTCTGAGGAAACGGTGACGCTGGAAGATGGATGTAGTGCAATAATTCAGAAATCTTTGCCGGAAAAGTCTAAGGATCCGGGAAGTTTCACAATACTAGTCACCATTGGGGAAATATCTGTGGGAAAGGCACTACTCGATCTGGGTGCTAGCATCAATGTAATGCCACTATCCATGTTACGAAGAACTGGAGATTTGGAAGTAAAGCCTACAAGGATGACTCTACAGCTCGCAGATAGATCAATGAAATATCCTTATGGAGTTGCGGAGGATGTCTTGGTCAAGGTGGATAAGTTGTTATTTCCAATTGACTTTGTGATTATGGACTTAGAAGAAGATACTAAAGTTCCATTGATTTTGGGGAGGCCTTTCATGAAAACTGACAGGGTAATTATTGATGTTGATGAGGGCAAGTTAAAGGTCAGAGTGCAAGATGATGTCGTGAACTTCAATGTCTTTGAGGCAATGCATCATCCGAAGGATAAACAACAATGTTTCAGGGTAGATGTCATGGATGAGATATATATGATGAGGGATCTGTATGTGAATAAAGGCAGTCCCATGGAGAAAGTTTTGCATGGTGAGCTTGAAAGTCGAGATGCAGAAGAGAAATTGTGTATTGAGAAGTGTGTAGCGGAGTTGGATGTACTCCGAGAAATGCCCTCTCAGAAGGTTCCAATTGAGGAATTATCTGAAAATCAAAAATTCAGAAATTCCAAAATTGAAACTAAAAATGTTACCTTCACACTTGAAGTATGCATTTTTAGACGACGGAGGCAATAAACCTGTGGTAATTAGCAGCACTTTACCAAATGAGGAGGAAGGAAAATTGCTTGATGTGTTGAAGGCTAACAAAAGGGCTATAGGTTGAACATTGTCAGATTTCAAGGGAATTAGTCCTTCGTACTGTATGCACAAGATTCACATGGAGCAGGATTTCAAATCAATTGCACAACCTCAGAGGCGTCTGAATCCTACAATGAAAGAGGTAGTAAAAAAAGAGGTCATGAAACTTCTGGATGCAGAAATGGTCTATCCAATATCTGATAGTGCATGGGTGAGTCCCATTCAAGTGGTGCCAAAGAAAGGGGGTATGACTGTAGTGAAGAATGATAAAAATGAGTTGATCCCTACTCAGACAGTCATGGGCTGGAGAATGTGTATTGACTATCGGAAGTTGAACCAGGCTACCAGGAAGGATCATTTTCCTCTACCATTCATGGATCAGATGATTGAGAGATTGGCTAGCCAAGCATTCTATTGCTTTTTGGATGGTTATTCTGGATACAATTAGATCACCATAGACCCAAATGATCATGAGAAGACAGCTTTCACATGTCCATTTGGTGTCTTCGCTTATAGGAAAATTCCATTCGAGTTGTGTAATGCACCAACTACTTTCCAAAGGTGCATGCTATCCATCTTCTACAATTTGGTGGAACAATGTATTGAAGTATTCATGGATGACTTCTCAGATTTTGGGTCATCATATGAGGGTTTCTTGGAAAATATGGAGATAATGCTGAAGAGATGTATTGAAACCAACTTGATGCTAAATTGGGAGAAATGTCACTTCATAGTGACTAAAGAAGTGGTCCTGGGGCATAAAATCTCTTCTCGAGGTATTGAAGTGGATCAAGCTAAAATTGAAGTCATCAAGGAGTTGCCACCACCAACTAATGTCAAGGGAATCAGAAGTTTCCTTGGACATGCAAGTTTTTATAGACGTTTCATTAAAGATTTTTCTAAAATTGCAAAACCACTCAGTAATTTACTCAACAAAGATAATGTTTTTCATTTTTGATTCTGAGTGTACAAATGCTTTTGAAATGTTGAAACAAAAACTTGTCTTTGCTCCTGTCATAGTAGTTCCTGATTGGCATTTAGATTTTAAACTGATGTGTGATGCAAATGATTATGCAGTCGGAGCTGTACTAGGGCAGCGAAAATCTAAAGTTTTTCATGCAATTCATTATGCTAGCAAAGTTTTAAACGAGGCACAAATCAATTATGCCACAACAGAAAAAGAATTGTTAGCAATTGTTTATGCATTGGAAAAATTTAGATCATATTTGGTAAGGTCTAAGGTTATATTATTTTCAGATCATGCTTCTATCAAATATTTGCTAACCAAATCGGATTCAAAACCGAGATTGCTTCGATGGGTGTTACTATTGCAGGAATTTGATCTTGTCATCAAGAATAAAAAAAGAAGTGAAAACTGTGTAGCATACCATCTCTCAAGGTTGGTGAACCAGGAAGTAACTAGTAGAGAACTCGAGGTGGTGGAAGAGTTCCCAGATGAAAAGCTATTGGTGCTACAAGAGAGGCCATGGTTTGCTGATATGGCCAATTTCAAAGCTACAAGGGTGCTCACAAATGACTTCACATGGCACCAGAAGAAAAAGTTCCTTAGAGATGCCCGTTAGTACATTTGGGATGACCCTCATCTTTTCAAGATTGGGTCTGATGGATTATTGAGGCGGTGTGTCTCTTCGATAGAAGCAAAAAGCATCCTATGGCACTGTCACAGTTCACCATAAGGAGGACACTTTAATGGAGAAAGGACAGCTGCTAAGATTCTTCAATCAGGTTTCTACTGGCCTTCTTTGTTCAAGAATGCTAATCAATTTGCTCAGCAGTGTGATAAATGTCAAAGGACGGGCGAAATCTTCAAAAGGAATGAAATGCCGCTGTCTAATATTCAAGAGATTGAGGTCTTTGACTATTGGGGGATTGACTTCATGGGACCATTTCCACCGTCGCATTCACACATATACATACTTGTAACGGTGGACTATGTATCCAAGTGGGTGGAAGCCATAGCTGTATCAAAGGATGATGGCAACACCGTGGTGAAATTTTTGAAGAGAAACATATTCAGCAGATTTGGCACACCACGGGTTCTAATTAGTGATGGAGGATTACACTTTTGCAATGCACAACTTCAGAAGGTCCTTCAACATTATGGAGTCCGACACAAAGTTACATATCCTTATCATCCGCAAACAAATGGACAAGCAGAAGTGTCCAATAGAGAGATTAAAAGAAACTTGGAGAAGATAGTCTCCACATCAAGAAAATATTGGTCTATCAAGCTTGATGATGCACTATAGGCCTATAAGAATAACATACAAAGCTCCAACAGGCTTATCTCCTTATCAGCTAGTCTACGGAAAGACATGTCATCTTCCAGTGGAGCTTGAGCATAAAGCATTTTGGGCTCTGCAGTATTTCAATATGGACCCAAAAGCTGCTGGTGCGAAAAGAAACTTACAAATGCACCAAGTGGAAGAAATGAGGCTTAGTGCCTATGAATCCCCAAAACTGTATAAGGAGAAGGTTAAAATGTACAAGAAAATCATGAGGAAGGATTTCCAACCAGGCCAATAAGTGTTGTTGTTCAACTCTCGGATGAAGTCATTTCTGGGAAAACTAAGATCAAAGTGGTCGGGACCATTCTTGGTAAGACAAGTGAAGTCACATGGAGCAATTGAACTAGATGTTCCCGCCTCACAGAGGAGTTGGAAAGTAAATGGCCAGAGACTCAAGGCTTATCTGGGTGGTGAAGTCAAAAGACTTACCACAAGCATCCATCTAGCAGATCCTCAGAAGATATGAAAAGACTTACCACAATCCAGCTTTTATTGTTTTGTGTGAATTTTTATTTGTTATTGTTACTGTCTTGGTTTAGTTAAAAAAATTGCTTACTGTCCAATTCTTGCCCAGGCGAGAATAATTCGCTCAAGCGAGACTGTGCTCATCTGAAAGCCAACATACTAGCTAATTTTCGCCCAGGCTAGAATCTTTCGCTTAAGCGAGGATATAAAGCCATAAAATCTGGAATTTTCGCCCAGGCGAGAAAATCTCGCCCAAGCAAGACGTGCTTGAGAACACTGGTTAATTCTCGCCCAGGTGAGAGAATATCGCTCACGTGAGAGGGCACAAAATCAGTTTTAAAAAAAGTGGATGAGGGTGAAACCCTTCATTTCCCCTTTGCAAAAAAGAGAGCCCCAAACCTTGCTTAGAATCATCACAATACACATTGCTTAGAATCATCACAATACACATTGCATCAAAACACAACCCAAACCTTGCTTAGAATCATCACAATACACATTGAAATCACCATCAGTACAAGGAAGAACCAACACGGGTGTCGTGGTCAACCTCCGCTTCAACTCTTCAAAACTTTCTTTACAACGGATTGTCCAAACATACGGTTCCCCTTTTCGGGTAAGCTTAGTCAAAGGTAGTGCCAACTTCGAAAACCCTTCTACGAACTTCCGTTAATAACCAGCCAATCCCAGGAAACTCCTGATCTCGGTAACTGACTTGGGTACTGCCCATTCCATAATCGTTTCGACCTTAGAAGGGTCTACTGCCACTCCTTCCTTGGATATTACATGCCCTAGAAAGTTTACCGATTCCAACTAGAAATCACATTTTGACAATTTCGCCTACAACTGGTTCCTTTTTAGAAGATCTAAGACAACCCTCAGATGTTCCGCATGTCCCTCCCTACTCTTGGAGTAGATCAGAATGTTATAAATAAATACCACTACAAATGAATCTAAGTACGGGTGAAAAATCCGATTAATGTAGTCGGTAAATATTGCTGGAGCATTCGTCACACCAAAGGGCATTTCCAAATACTCAAAGTGCCCATACCTCGTCCTAAAAGTAGTCTTATGACTATCTTCCGACTTAACTCGAAGTTGATGATAACCCGACCGAAGGTCAATCTTTGAAAATACAACAACTCCCCTCAACTGATCCATCAAGTCGTCGATTCTAGGAAACGAATACTTGTTCTTGATAGTTACCTTGTTCAACTGTCTGTAATCAGTGCACAACCTCATACTCCCATCTTTCTTTTTGACCAACAAGACCAGTGCACCCCACGGTGAAACACTAGGGCGAATAAACTTCTCCGCCAACAAGTCTTCAACCTGCTTTTTCAACTCAGCCACCTCTAATGGTGCCATTCTATAAGGAGCTATAGAGATGGGTCCCATTCCCGGCACTAAGTCAATGGATAATTCAACTTCTCTGACTAGAGGTAATTCCGGAATATCACTAGGAAATACCTCAGGAAACTCACGAACTATATGAATATCCTCAACTCTGGGTTTCTCAATACCCTCCAGGGATGCCAATAAAACAAACACATCTCCTCCATCCTTAAAGGAAGTCCTGACCTCCTTAGTCGACAACGGTTTCATATAACAAGCCTCATCAGACATCTCACCCAGATCTCCAAACACAACGGTCTTATCAACACAATTAAGTATCACATGATTTGCTGATAACCAGTCCATCCTGAGAATTAGATCTAACTAAGACAATGGTAAGTAGATTAAATCCACGGTAAATGTCCTATCGTTTACCACTACTGGACATCGAGACACAAACGTCGACACCACCACAAGAACACTAGTTGGGGTGGATATGACCAAGTCGAAAGGCAACGACTCTATTTGTAATTTCAATATGTCCACACATTCCACAGATACAAAGGAGTGTGTTGCTCCCGAATCAAACAACACTAAAAGAGGAATACCTGCCACGAAGCATTTACCTTGGATCAGGCTATCTGCATTAGCTTCCTCAGCGCCGCTCATGGTAAACTTCCTGCCCGTAGATCGATGTCGTTCAGCCCTCACAGCGTTCATACTCTGTTGTAGCTTAGGACAATACCTCTTGATATGTCCTGCCTCCTTGCAATGAAAGCAGTTAAGAGTCGTACCGCGGCACAAGTCGCCGACATGAGTTAAGCCGCAATTGTTGCATAAGGATGGAGAATGAGATTGTGATCCTCCTGTCTTCGTGTGAGGCCTTGGCCCGTGCGAACTACTTCCCCGATTTTCAACAGGTGGGGAGTACGGTTTCTGTTCCTCTTGAAAGACCTTACTCTTCTCCTTTCCATGCCCATAACTCCTTTGAGGCCCAAAGTGCCTCGGGGGATTTGTGCGGGGAGTCACCACCTCATCCACCGCCAGGTCATCTTCATACATCCTGCACTTGTTTTCCAATGTAGCAAAATCAGCAATCTTTTGATGCCCGAACATCCTTTTCAACTTGGGCTTCAAACCCAATTCAAACTAAGAACATTTGGACCGTCTGTCCACCTCCAATTCAGCGTATGGACAAAATCGGGCCAATTCCTCGAACTTGGTCGCATATTCTCCCACTGACATATTACCCTGCTCCAAACTCAAAAACTCCATTTCTTTCTTCCTCTTCAGATGAGAAGGAAAATATTTCTGAAGAAATTTCTCCTTGAATGCAACCTAGGTAATCACTCGCCCCTCAGTTTCCATCTGACGCCGAGTAAGAAGCATAGGCCACCTTCTGAACATCATTACAACCCATGGCTCGGAATATTCGTTCCAAGTCTTGAATCCACTCGTTTGAAGCATCGGGAGCGAATCCACCTTGGAACTGGCTAGGATTCAGCTTACAAAACTCATTCAATCCTCGGTACTCGGCCGGCTCAGGTGGGGCTAAAGGTTGCGAGCTAGGACTTGGTGTTGTGTTCTGGTTCAGGCTATGCAAGTTCTCATTCACTTGTTGTAGTGCAGCCACCATCTGAGCCAACAGATCATTCGGAACATTCTGACTCGCTCCTCTTCCTGCCATGTGTACATGCACTCATTCACTTGTTAGTAAACCAAAATTTTAACCAGACAAGGATCACATAATCACACAATAGTTTGCACAAACCAAATAATTCAATCACACAAAGGTCACAAAGAAGCACGTAAGGCCATACCTTAGGCCGCAAAATTAACTATGCTCTGATACCATATTGTAAAGACCCAAATTCTACACTTGAAATTTTTTCCTTATTTTAATCCATTCACACATGTATTCTTCCTTATAGCATATCATTTTAAACAGCCGATGGCTTAACTTTGGTCACCCATTAATCATTTCGCAATTATTTTAACATGCCATAATACCACACATATTCATAATGCAGAAAAACATAATTCATTTAAATAACTCCCCATGGTGCAAAGTATCAATAGTTATGGTTCTCGGATATCAATACCCATGGTTACAAGAATCCAAAAACAAATAAAATAGCCATGATTACAAACATTCAAATCCGCAAATAATCAGCTATAGCAAAAAATGCATGAAAAAAAGAATCTCGATATTTAAAGCTCCTAAAGCTCCAAACCAAGCATCCTCAATTTACTTGTTTACCTGCATTGGGATTATCAATGAAAAAAACACTTAACATACAAAGGAGTAAGTCATTAATTCAATAAATATCATTATAAGATAATCCACATTTTTAAAGGGGTTAGAAAACCATTTTAAATTCATTTTCGCTACATAACTTGAGCCAAAGTATGTGACACCCATAATTTAAGTCTTTAAAATTATATTATCAGTCTTGGGATTCTCGCTTGAGCGAGGGATTGTCGCCTGGGCGAGAAAGGCTCATCTGGGAGGGTGAAATCCTGGGTTATACTGAAGGATTCTCGCTTGAGCGAGAGTTGCCTCGCCTGAGCGAGAGTTGCCTCGCCTGAGCGAGAGTTGTCTCTCCTGTGCGAGAAAAGTGACATTTTGGACATGTCGAGGCTGTAAAATCCTAGCTTGAGCGAGAGGATCCTCACTTGAGCGAGAGCTGCCTCGCCTGAGCGAGAGTTCCCTCGCATGGGCGAGAGGGTCATATCTAAGTTTTTAAAATGGGCGGGATTTTCTCGCTTAAGCGAGAATGGGCTCGCTTAAGCGAGAACCCGACGAGTTTGCATTAAATGAGAAACTACAAACACATTTTAGGGTTAGAAATTGAAGAGAGGTGAGAGAAAAGAGCATTTTCAAGAGCAAGGAGCCTTGATACTCATCTAGAAGCTTGAGAAGAGGTAAAACTCTTGATTCTAACTCTCTTCTACCCTTTGAAACTTGTTTTGGGTATGGTGGATCTCTTCTCAAAATGTGAGAAACCATGGAAACTCACCCTTTTGAGTTATGGTTCGTTTTATGTTGTTTTCCTCTTGTAAACTCTTGGTTTAGAGTTAGTATTTCAAGAATGGAAAGGGTTTGTGGGTTGATTCAAGGAAACCCCAAAACCCTAAAATGAAAATGTGGTTAAAGAGGAAAATGGGTAAAATGCTAGAGGTAGAAGATGAGTATGCACTCTAATGTTGAAATATGAGATGAATATGTATATTTTAGAAATGGGTAAAATGCTAGAGGTAGAATATGTAAACTTATGATGAAAGTAGTTTACAAACATTGAAAATATCATAAATATCTTGTATGGTTAAATAATGCAATATAAGTTGTTTATGAGATATTGGGAATAAATGACTAACATTGTGTTATATGGTGGGAATGAAGAAAGATCCTAAAGTTGGAGGCGGTGTCGGTGGAACTTGCGAAGTTACCAAGAACCAAACCCAACACTCACCAAGGTAAGGAGAAGTCTTTAAATAGCATATTGAAATGAAAAATGTGTGGATTTTCTGGTTGTGGATAATGATAAAGTTATGAATCGCTTAGTTATTGTAAACATATATGGGTATGTTTGTAATAAAGAATGCATGGATTTATTGTTTATGATTTGATGGTGTATCAATGAAAAGAAAATACGTTTTTAGCCGACCATGATTGGTTAGCGACTTTGGCTCAAGTTATGTAGCGATACTTTGGCTCAAGTTATGTAGTGATACTTTGGCTCAAGTTATGTCGCGATACTTTGGATCAAGTTATGTAGCGAAACTTTGGCTCAAGTGATGTAGCAAAAATGAATTTAAAAATGGTTTACTAACCCCTTTAAAATGTGGATTATCTTATAATGGTATTTATTGTCTTAATGACTTACTCCTTTGTATGTTGTGTGTATTTGCCGTTGATAATCCCATTGTAGGTAAACAGGATAGTTGAGGATTTTTGGTTCGAGGCCTTAGGAGCTTAGAACTTGGAATCCTTATTTTGCTTTTTGTGATGTAAATTTCTACTTGGATGATTGTAATCCTAACTAATTGACTTTCTACATTTTCGTAATACTGGATATTCATAGCTATGGGTATTTTGGAAACCCATAGCTAGTCGTATACGGTAATTACCGGGAAAAGAAATATATGAATTATTTTTTTCTGTCATATAAGGAAGTGTTGTAATATGGTATGATAACCGAATTTTAAGTAATGAATATTGAGTAGTTAAGGTATAGTGAAGAATATAGGTATAAATGGATTAAAAAAGGAAAAAATTTCAAGGCTAGAATTTGGGTCCTTATAAAGTATTGCTACATAACTTGAGCCAAAGTATCGCTACATAACTTGAGCAAAAGTCGCTAACCAATCATGGTAGGCTAAAAATATGTTTTATTTTCATTGATTCACCATCAATTCATAAACAACAATTCCACGCATTCTCACAATACGATATGCTTATTAAAGACTTATCCTTACCTTTGTGAAGAAGATCTTGCTCCTGACCTTGGCACGGTTTTGATGAAGACACCAACATCACAAAAAGAAGAAAGGAAGAAGACCTACAAAGACTATCGAAGACAAAGCTTCAAGATTTAGAGTTAAGTCTTTAGGTACTTCTATCCTTACAACTCAAATATTTACTTAGTTAATAATGCTCAAAATTGTTTTCGAGCAAATCAGGAAAAACTAAGTGTGAATAAAAATAATTTTCAAAAACAACATTTAGCGGGTTACCATACTTGAGTAACAAGTTACATGAGGGAGAAAATATTTTTTGAACCTCTAACAGCTATAATTAATCCATTACTGACTTTGAGTAACAGATTACCAATTTTAGAAAACAGGGTAATCGATTACTAAAAAGGCTGTAATCGATTACACTAAAGCAAGTTCACAAAGCTGTCAAACAGTGTCATTGAGTAATCGATTACTCAAATCCAGTAATCGATTACACTGTGTGAAATCTCAAAAAGTTGTTAACAAGATTGTTGGGTAATCGATTACACACTTGCAGTAATCGATTACTGAGAGCTGTTGTATCAGTTTTCAGATTTCAAGTGAAAGGGTTTCACTCCAAACTGATTGGTTTTCATTCCAAACGAAACCTACTCATACCTAGGGGTATTATGGTTGATTGGAAGCCTATATAAAGGCATTGAAACACTCTCACAAAAATAACACATATACAAACAACTCAGATTTCAAACTCTCTTTAAAAGCTCTCACACTTTCTGATTTTTCTTACACTTTTCAAGCAACCTACTCTTAAACTTTCAAAGTTATTTTGAAGTTGCTTCTAAGTGTTTTTCATACTGTTTATCTCAAGTATAAAGAGTTGTTATTGGATTGCAAGTTCTAGAAATTGTCATATACACTTGTAAGGCAATCCAAGCCATATTATAAATTCTTCACTTTTGTAAAGTCTACTTTCTTTCACAAGGGTGTGAAGAGAAAGGGGTTGAGTAACTTGGTATAGTGTTTACCAAGGGTGTAACTTGGTATAGTGTTTACCAAGGGTGTGACTAGGAATAGAGTTTTCCAATGGATTAAATATAAGTGAGTGTATAAGGTACAAGGAGATCTCGGGGTGAGATAATTGTAATTGCAACTCATTATATTTAATAAAGGAATCTCTTGCGCGTCAAGAGTACTGGACATAGCCTTCGGTGGACAAGAAGATGAACCTGTATAAAACACCTGTATACAACATGGCCTAAAGATCATTCCTAAGAGAAGGCTCCAACATAAACAGACCTCCAAGTTTCGTTGGAGAGTGTTACAACATCTAGCAAATCGGGATGAAGATTTTCATAGAGTCGCAAGACTTGGACATTTGGAATGCTATCGAGGAAGGACCATATGTGCCATTTACCATTGTCAACAACGTTGGGTTTTATCCTTGTTAACCTTGCAAGTTCCACCGACACCGCCTCAAACCTTAGGATCTTTCCTCATTCCCACCATATGGCAACAATGTTAGTCATTTATTCCAAATAACAAAAACAATTTATATTGCATTTTTAACCATGCAAGAGATTTAACACATTTTTAATGTTTCCAAACTATTTTCATTAAAAGTTTCTAAACATCTAAAACATACATATTCACCTCATATTTCACATTAAAGTACATACTCATCTTCTACATTTAGCATTTTACCCATTCTCTTCTTTAACCACATTTTCATTTTAGGTTTTTGGGGTTTTCATGAACCAACCCACAAACCCTCTCCATTCTTTGAATATCAACTCTAAACCAAGAGTTTACAAGAGAAAAAGAACATAAAATGAACCATAACTCAAAAGGATGAGTTTCCATGGTATCTAACATTTTGAGAAGAGACCCATCATACCCAAAACAAGTTTCAAAGGGAGAAGGGGAGTTAGAATCAAGAGATTTACCTCTTCTCAAGCTTTTAGATGATTCTCTAGACTCCTTGCTCTTGAAAATGCTCTCTTCTCTCACTTCTCCTCAATTTCTAACCCTAAAATGTGTTTGGGGCTCCTTATTTAATGTAAGAGCGTCGGGTTCTTGTTCAAGCGAGCCCATTCTCGCTCAAGCGAGAAAATCCCGCCCATTTTAAAAACTCATATTTGACCCTCTCGCTCAAGCGAGAATCTCACAGCCTCGACAGGCCTAGAATGTCACTTCTCGCCTAGGCGAGACAGCTCTCGCTCAGGCGAGACAGCTCTCGCTCAAGCGAGGATCCTCTCGCTCAAGCGAGGATCCTCTCGCTCAAGCGAGGATCCTCTCGCTCAAGCGAGAATCCTTTAGTATAGCCCAGTATTTCACTCACCCAGGTGAGACTCTCTCGCCAGGCGACATTTTTCTCGCTCAAGCGAGACAACCAGGACTGACACTATAATTTAATGACTTCAAATTTAGGGTGTCACATTTACCAAGGGTGTAACTTGATATAGTGTTTACCAAGGGTGTGACTTGGAATAGAGTTTTCCGAGGGATTACATATAAGTGAGTGTGTAAGGTACAAGGAGATCTCGGGGTGAGATAATTGTAATTGCAACTCATTATATTTAATAAAGGAATCTCTTGCGCATCAAGAGTGCTAGACGTAGCCTTCGGTGGACAAGAAGGTGAACCAGTATAAAACACATGTGTACTCTCTTTCCCTTCTCTTTGTTAATTTTCTATCCTTCCTAGTCAATATTTTTATGCATAATATTTCCGCTGCACATTAACTTTGATATTGCAGAAAAATTGGCCATACTTATTGCAACAACTAATTCACCCCCCTCTTAGTTGCAATCTCATTCTTACAATTGACACCAGAGCCATTTCGAGTAAGCTATTCTCAAAAACTGATCCTGCTACAACATGGCCTCAAGATCATTCCTAGGAGAAGGCTCCAACATAAACAGACCTCCAAGTTTCGTTGGCGAGTGTTACGACATCTTGAAAATCAGGATGAGGATTTTCATAGAGTCGCAAGACTTGGAATTTTGGAATGCTATCGAGGAAGGACCATATGTGCCATTTACCGTTGTCAACAGCGTTGGGTTTTGTCCTTGTTAACATTGAAAGTTCCACCGACACCGCCTCAAACCTTAGGATCATTCCTCATTCCCACCATATGGCAACAATGTTAGTCATTTATTCCAAATAACAAAAACAATTTATATTGCATTTTTAACCATGCAAGAGATTTAACACATTTTCAATGTTTCCAAACTATTTTCATTAAAAGTTTCTAAACAACTAAAACATACATATTCACCTCATATTTCACATTAAAGTACATACTCATCTTCTACATTTAGCATTTAACCCATTCTCTTCTTTAACCACATTTTCATTTTAGGTTTTTGGGGTATTCATGAACCAACCCACAAACCCTCTCCATTCTTTGAATATCAACTCTAAACCAAGAGTTTACAAGAGAAAAAGAACATAAAATGAACCATAACTCAAAAGGATGAGTTTCCATGGTATCTAACATTTTGAGAAGAGACCCATCATAACCAAAACAAGTTTCAAAGGGAGAAGGAGAGTTAGAATCAAGAGATTTACCTCTTCTCAAGCTTTTAGATGATTCTCTAGACTCATTGCTCTTGAAAATGCTCTCTTCTCTCACTTCTCTTCAATTTCTAACCCTAAAATGTGTTTGGGGTTCCTTATTTAATGTAAGAGCGTCGGGTTCTTGCTCAAGTGAGCCCATTCTCGCTGAAGCGAGAAAGTCCCGCCCGTTTTAAAAACTCATATTTGACCCTCTCGCTCAAGCGATAATCTCACAGCCTCGACATGCCTAGAATGTCACTTCTCGCCCAGAGGATAAAACTCTCGCTCAGGCGAGACAACTCTCGCTCAGGCGAGACAGCTCTCGCTCAAGCGAGGATCCTCTCGCTCAAGCGAGAATCCTTCAGTATAGTCCAATATTTCACTCACCCAGGTGAGCCTCTCTCGCCACGCGACATTTTTCTCGCTCAAGCAAGACAACCAGGACTGACACTATAATTTAATGACTTCAAATTTAGGGTGTCACATTTACCAAGGGTGTAACTTGATATAGTGTTTACCAAGGGTGTGACTTGGAATAGAGTTTTCCAAGGGATTACATATAAGTGAGTGTGTAAGGTACAAGGAGATCTCGGGGTGAGATAATTGTAATTGCAACTCATTATATTTAATAAAGGAATCTCTTGCGCGTCAAGAGTACTAGACGTAGCCTTCGGTGGACAAGAAGGTGAACCAGTAAAAATCACATGTGTACTCTCTTTCCCTTCTCTTTGTTAATTTTCTTTCCTTCCTAGTCAATATTTTTCTGCATAATATTTCCGCTGCACATTAACTTTGATATTGCAGAAAAATTGGCAATACTTATTGCAACAACTAATTCACCCCCCCCCCCTCCTCGTAGTTGCAATCTCATTCTTACAACCTTGGTGAGTGTTGGGTTTGGTCCTTGGTAACTTTGCAAGTTCCCCCGACACTGCCTCCAACCTTAGGATCTTTCCTCATTCCCACCACATAACAACAATGTTAGTCATTTATTCCAAATTACACATAAACAACTCATATTTCATCTTTAACTATACAAGAGATTCACACATTTTCAATGTTTCCAAAACTACCTTCATTAAGAGTTTACACATTTTCAATATACTCATCTTCTATATCTAACATTTCACCCATTTCCCTCTTTACTCATATTCTCATTTTGGGTGTTTTGGGGTTTTCATGAATCAACCCACAAACCCTTTCCATTCTTTAAAATATCAACTCTAAACCTAGAGTTTACAACAGAAAAACAACATAAAACGAACCACAACTCTAAATGAAGAGTTTCCATGGTTTCTCACATTTTGAGAAAAGATCCCATACACCCAAAACGAGTTTGAAAGAAAGAAGGAGAGTTAGAATCAATAGATTTACATCTTCTGAAGCTTCTAGATGATTCCCATGAGTCCTTGCTCTCAAAATCACCTTCTTCTCTCTTCTCTCTCAAGTTCTAACCCTAAAAGTGTTTGAGGGTTTCTATTTTAAAGTGAAATCGTCGGGTTCTTGCTCAAGCGAGAAAATCCAAAAAAAATTCAGATTTGACGCTCTCACTCAAGCGAGGGATTCTCGCTCAAGCAAGGATCCTCTAGTGTCAACACCCTCTCCCTCGCCCAGGCGAGAAACTCCCAGTATACCCCAGATTCCCAGAATTTTCACTATACGTAGGAAAACAAAATTAGGGTGATACACACAACAATAGAGGTAAGGCTATCCGATATGCCACCGGTCCAATCCTCTTCAATATCTGATATGGTCAAATAAATCTTGGAGTAAGCTTACGAGACTTCGACACCCTAGCAATCCCAGTAGTCGGAACTACTCTCATAAATACATGATCTCTCTCTTTAAATTCAAGAGGTTTCCGCCTCTTATCGTAATAGCTTTTCTGCCGACTTTGTGCTATTCTCATATTCTCTCGGATCCTCTTGATCTGTTCTGTTGTTTCTCGGACCAACTCAGGTCATAATACTAAGTTCTCCCCAGTTTCAAACCAATTCACTTGAGTCCTACATTTTCTCCCATACAAGGCTTCATAAGGAGCCATCCCGATACTAGTATGGAAACTATTGTTGTAGGTGAACTCGATCAATGGCAACATGCTATCCCAACTCCTAGGCTGTTCCAAAACACAAACCCTCAGAAGATCCTCCAATGACTGTATTGTCCTTTCTGATTGACCATTCGTTTATGGATGATAAGCCGAACTCAAATTCAACTTTGTCCCCAAGGCGGACTGCAAACTAGCCCAAAAGTTTGAAGTGAAACGGGGGTCCCTATCTGACATAATGCTCGATGGTATCCCATGCAACCAAACGATCTCCTTGATATACAACTCAGCCAATCGTTCCAAAGAATATTTCATGTTCATGAGCAAGAAATGAGCATACTTCGTCAAACGGTCTACTATTACCCATATCGAGTCGTGCCCTCTTTGAGTCTTCGGAAAACCCGATACAAAATCCATGGAGATACTATCCCACTTCCAAACGGGAATTTCTTGTGACTAAATTCTACCCTAGCCTCTAATGTTCAATCTTGGCTTTCTAACAGATAAGACAACTCGAGACGTACAAAGACACATCCTTTTTTAATCCATACCACCAAAACAACTTTTTCAGATCTTGGTACATTTTATGGTCCCTGGGTGGAAATTCATTTTACTCTTGTGTGACTCCTCCATAATACTCTTTCGCAATTCCACATTATGAGGCACACACACCCTTCCCTTGTATCGCAACATTCCACTAGAATCCGACTCAAAAGCAGTTTCCTTTCCTTTAGCCATCAAATCTCGTTTGACCTTCAACTCACGATCCTCAACTTGCATTATTCTGATCTTGTCAAACAACTCATGGTGACCTTGAGCATTCCCAAAATCATGCTATGGGGTCTTACTTGAACTACCAAGTTCATATCCCTGAACTCTTCAATTAGTTTCTCTTCATGGACCATCAAAGCGGACATATGTAAGGACTTCTGACTTAAAGCATCAGCTACCACATTGGCTTTCCCCAGGTGATACTGCAATCCAAAATCATAGTCCTTAAGGAATTCCATCCACCTTCTTTGTCTCATGTTCAGTTACTTTTGGTCGAACAAATACTTCAAACTCTTGTGGTCGCTGTACACCTCAAATCTCACACCATAAAGATGGTGTCTCTAGATTTTCAATGCAAAGACCACTGCGGCTAGTTCCAAATCATGTGTATGGTAGTTTTTCTCATGCGTTCTCAATTGTCGCGAAGCATAGGCAACAACTTTCCCGTCCTGCATCAAAACACAACCCAAAAGGCATCAATAAATACCACTACAAATATATCCAAATACGGATAAAAAATCCTATTCATGTAGTCGGTAGATATTGCTGGAGCATTCGTCACACCAAAAGGCATCACCAAATACTCAAAATGCCCATACCTCGTCCTGAAAGCAGTTTTAGGAATATCCTCTGTCTTAACTCGAAGTTGGTGATAACCCGACCGACGGTCAATCTTTGAAAACACAACCGCTCCTCTCAACTGATCCATCAGGTCATCAATTCTAGGCAACGGATACTTGTTCTTGATAGTGACCTTGTTCAACTGTCTGTAATCGGTGCACAACCTCATACTCCTATCTTTCTTCTTAACCAACAAAATTGGCGCACCCCACGGTGAGACACTAAGACGAATGAACTTCTTTGCCAACAAATCCACAACTTGTTTTTTCAACTCAGCCAGCTCTAATGGTGCCACCCTATAAGGAGCTATAGAGATGGGTCCCGTTCCCGGTACTAAGTCAATAGAGAATTCAACTTCTCTGACTGGGGGCAATTCCAGAATATCACTAGGAAATACCTCAGAGAACTCACGGACTATCGGAATATCATCAATGTGAGGTTTCTCAATACCCTCCAGTGATGCCAATAGAACAAACACTGATCACCCATCCTTAAGGGAAGTCATGACTTCCTTAGACGACACTGGTTCCATACAACTAGCATGGTCAGAAATCTCACACCGATCTCCAAACACCACAGTCTTATCATCAAAATTAAGCATAACATAATTTTCTGACAATCAGTCCATTCCCATAATTAAATCTAACTGGGACAGTGGTAAGCAGATTAAATCCATGGTAAAATGTTCTACCATTTACCACTATCGGACACTAGGACACAAATGTCGATACCACCACCGGCATACTAGTTGGGGTGGATACGACCAAGTCGAAAGGCAACGACTCTATTTGCAATTTCAGTCGGTCTACACATTCAACAGATACAAAGGAGTGTGTCGCTCCCGAATCAAACAACTCTAAAAGAGGAATACCTGCCACCATACAATTACCTTTGATCAGGTCATCCACATCTGATACCTCTACACCACTCATGGAAAACATTCGTCCCGTAGCCCTCTGCCTGTCAGCCCTCATCACATTCGCCCCTTGATTAAGCTTCGGACAAAACCTCTTCACATGCCCTTGTCCTCCACAATGGAAACACCCATTTCCCGATCCGGGGCAAATATTGCCATAATGTCCCCAACCACATTTGTTGCACACAGGATAGGAGTTTGGAGATGACCCTCCAGTAGCAGTAGTGGTGGTTGGCCTTTGAGAACCATGGTTGCGATCATTGCTGGGTGGAGCATAAGGTCGTCAGTTTTCAGCCATCTTCTCCTTACCCCTCCCTTGCACAAAGTTGTGTTGAGGTCCATAGTTTTGGGGAGGGTTCACTTTGCCAGCTGTAGGGAATTCAGAAATCTCTTGGTGGCCAAACATCACTTTCAGCTCAAGTTTCAGACCCATCTCGAACTTGACACATTTTGACCTCTCGTCCACTTCAAGTTCGTCATATGCACAATATCAAGCCAATTCCTCGAATTTGGTCGCGTATTCCTCCACGGTCAAACCCCCTTGCTCTAACCGCAAGAATTCCATCTCCTTCTTCCTTTTTAAGTCCGCAAGAAAGTATTTCTGGAGGAACTTACTCTTGAAGGCCTCCTAGGTAATGATTTGTCCCTCGGTCTCCATCTGTCTTTGGACCATCTCCCACTAGTTCTCAGCCTCCTTGACTAACATATAGGCGGCATATGCCACTTTCTGAGCATCAGAACAACTCATGGCCTTGAAGATTCTCTCCAATCCTTGGACCCACTCAATGGCAGCATCAGGAGCGAACCCGCCTTGGAACTGACTATTGTTCCTCCTGCAGAATTTATCCAGACCCCGATATTCGACCGGTCCTGGTGGGACTAGGGGTTGTGAACTTGGACTTGGTTCTGCGTTCTGATTCAAAGTCTGCAACTTCTCGTTCACATGTTGCAGTGCAGCCACCATCTGAGCCAAAAGATCATTTGAAACATTCTGACTCGCTCCTCTTCCTCTTCCAGCCATGTGTACCTAAACTCATTCACTTGTCAGTACATCAAAATTTTCACCAGACAAGAATCACATAATCACACAACAGTTTGTAAGGACCCAAATTCTACCCTTGAAATTTTTTCCTTATTTTAATTCATTTACACATAGTTTCTCAATTATGTCATACATCAAATTCCTTTATACTTAATTTTCCTTGTTCCTTTTATCATTTATGATCCTGAACATACATTTTTAGTTTCATACTTTAACTTGTAACACCCCAAATTTACCCTCCTTGAAACTATGTAACAGTCCTGAAGAATGGGGCATACTGCCAGATTCTCGCTTTTGCGAGAGGATCTCGCCCAAGCGAGAGGATCAGTGTTTTGAAATTGGAAATTCTGGGAGTCTCGCACAAGTGAGCAATGGGTCGCTTGAGAGAAAGCCTGGGCAGGCTGTGAGATTCTCGCTTGAGCGAGAGAATCTCGCCCAGGCGAGAGAGCCCGTGTCTGGAAATTAAAATATCTTGGGTTTCTCGCCCAAGCGAGATATACTCGTCCGGGCGAGAGTGCCCAGCTATAAAAAGAAAGAAAGGGTTTCACAAACCCTAATCTTCATTTTCTTTTCTCCCCTTTCACTCCCAACGGCGGCTCCCCATAGATTTTGACTCATTCCTCCTCTAAACCTCAAAAACACATCAAAACCTCTTCATCTTGCTTCTTAAGGGAACATTGGAGAGCTTTGGAGAGGAAAAAGCAACAATGGAGGTTGAAGGAGATGGAACTCTTTGCGGATCCATGGAGCTTACGCAACCTAAGGTGAGGTAGAAGACCATTGTGGTCTTAGAGTATTTCATTAGAGTCATCATCTCCGATTTCCCTCAAGAATCGGAGCATATTAACGGATAGAAACTCTTTTGGGAGTTCGTGGTCCATATGAGAGTCTTTATTTTACATGAGGATGTATTAGACATAAAAGTGGAGATATATGTGTGGGGGGAAACCGTCTATTTAAGTAAATCGCTAAATGCTCATTTATGGTAATACACCGTCATTAAAGATGGTTCTAACGTTAATGTGTATATGATGAAGAATATGTTATGTGTGGTTTGTTTATGATAATGGTCATGTTGTGTGATAATGATGGTGTTTGAGATATTTATGGTCATAAGCATAAATGAGTATGTTGTAAGTGGTTGATTGTTATAAACATGTATGGGTGGGTTGTAACAATGAATGTGTGATGAGTTGTCAATGTGTTAAAATGGATATGAGTATGTTTATCAAAATGAGTATGTTGTAAGTGGTTGATTGTTATAAACATGTATGGGTGTGTTGTAACAATGAATGTGTGATGAGTTGTGAATGTGTTAAAATGGAATGAGAATGTTTATCAAAATGAGTATGTTGTAAGTGGTTGATTGTTATAAACATGTATGGATGTGTTGTAACAATGGATGTGTGATGAGTTGTGAATGTGTTAAAATGGATAAAGGTATGTTTGTGACAATGAAGGTGTTGTATGTTATTTATGGTGATAAAATAATGAGATGCCTTGTGTTGATTATGTATGACATGGATGTGAGTGTAATGTGGAAACTCGACCTGCCCGATGTGGTATGGGGATTATTTGTACGGTGCAGAATTGTCGAACGAGATCAAGGGTAAATTACTACGGAATGTGAAGGATGTGAAAAGTGTATACTCAGAATGAAAATCATATGCATGCCATATATTATGGGATATATATCCTATAGGGTGAATATGAATGATGAGAAATGAGTATATTTGGACGAATAAAATATGCACACTATAGCACATATATAGTATGGGATGTATGTGTACTATAGGGTGAATATGGATAATATGTGATAAATAAATATGCACACTATAGAACACATATAGTATGGGATGTATGTGTACTATAGGGTGAATATAGATAATATGTGATGAATAAGTATGCACACTATAGAAAACATATAGTATGGGATGTATGTGTAATATAGGGTGAATATGGATAATATGTGTTGATTGATATATGCTTATCATGATTGATGTTAGATGTGTGGGGTTTTAATACTTTAATGTCATTACTCCATGTAAATCCACGCTACGGTCGCCGTAGTTGGTTCTTACTCCCTCTGTCTTTCCTTGTATGTGTTGTATATTTGGGTTCAGTTTGTGGAGGTAGCGCATTGGACGCTTGCGGAGAAGAGTACATGATAGAGTAGTGGATAATATGTAATTGATATGTTATATGATAAATATTTGTAATATGAAGAACATGTTAAAGTGGATTCATGTATAAACAACTTTCTTGTATGTGTATAATGAATTGGATCTAATGTTTGTATTTAAGGTACTTTTGAGAAAGGGTAATTGTATAAAGGATGTATTTGAACGGAAGTGTAATGACATGCTTTTGAAATGAAAGGTGTTTGGAATATTTCCGCCTTGTAAATTTAAAAACATATTCACTTTTCCAAACTGTTCGAGTAATGTCTTTCAAAAGTAATCACTGCACTTTCATGAATAAGGATTTTAAAAGAGAATTTTCGAGTTATGAAAATCAGGTCGTTACAATATTTGCTCTTAATCGATAAAAATCTACTCAATTCTGTTTCTCACTGTTTAATTGCGAAAAGTGGATTTATTGACCTATGCACACCTATTCACCCCCCTCTAGGGCGAAGAGAACACCTCTCGGGACTTCAAGTCCAATAAAGCATACGTTGTATGGGATGTCCCTGAGGAGGACTCAAAAACTAGCACCTTTGGAGAATAGGAGACTGCAAAAATTTGTCTTATGGTGAATGATCATGAAGCAAGCACCTCTACAAAATTTGACGAACTTAGAGAGGTAAACTCTTATGAAACTAGTTCATGCTCTAGTTCAGATAATTCACCTACATATGATGAGCTATATAGCGCTTTTGTCGAGTTGCATGAAGAGCTCAAAAAGGTAGTTAAAGTAAGTGTAGATCGCAAGAGACTCATATTGCTGCATGAAAAGAATATAGAAAACATGCAGAAAGAAATTGATGATTTAAGCTTGAAAATGAGACTCTGGATCTTATTTACTCTAACGCTTCATGCATGTGTTCTTCTAAGTTAATTGAGACTCTTGTCTGTAAAACTTGTCATGAATTGAAAAATGAAAATGATGTTTTAAAGAACAAAATGACAAAGTTCACAAACAGTAGTCAAAACCTTGACAGATTGCTTGCATCGTCGAAAAACGTCGGAAATAGAACCGGTCTCGGTTTAAAGCGTAAAAATCATAAGAGACCAACTAGAAAGCATGTAGAAAATAGATCTAATATGAATAACCATAAATTGCCTACATGTTTCTATTGTGGTATCCATGGTCACACATCTGGATCTTGCTACATAAAAAGGCATGGAGTGCCGAGTGGCAAGTATGTTTGGGTGGCAAAAGGATCACTAGGTTCTGTTACTAACAAAAAGGGACCCAATATAACTTGGGTACCTAAAATCAAGTAATTTGTGTCTTGCAGGTATGTCTCCGAACACTCGGACAACACTGGTATCTCGATAGTGGGTGTTCCAGACATATGACGGGTGATAAGTCCAAGTTTTTGGATCTTACGCTCCGAGACAAAGGCTACGTCACATACGGAGATAGTAACAAAGGAAATATCCTTGGAATTTGAAGAGTTGGAAATGCTTCTCAAGCCATTATAGAAAATGTGTTGTATGTTGAAGGCTTGAAGCAAAACCTATTGAGCATCAGTCAACTTTGTGACATAGGTAACAAGGTATCTTTCGATTCTGATTTCTGCATTATATGTGAGGGCGTAGATGATAAACTTAAGTTTGTCGGTCACCAAACGAATAATATCTATATGGTTAATCTAGACAGTATCACTTCTCTGTTTTTCAAAATGTCTTATTTCAAATGAAAGTGATATCTGGACTTGGCATACAAGATTAGCACATATCCATCTAAGACATGTGGAAAAGATATCGTCAAAAGAGCTTGTCATAGGACTACCAAAACTCAATTACAAAACTAAAGATCTTTGCCCACCTGTCAAAGGTGTAAGCAAACGAAAAATTCATTTTCATCAAAGAATGTGATATCCATAACAAGACCATTAGAGTTACTTCATATGGACTTGTTTGGACCTTCACAAGTAATGAGTTTTGGAGGTAGTCATTACACTCTAGTTGTAGTTGACGACTTTTTCAGGTTTACATTGACATTGTTCTTATCTTTAAAAAGCGACACTTTTAAAACTTTCAAATCGCTTGCCAAGAAATTGCAAAACCAGCTTAACCATAGGATAGTATTCATTCGTAGTGATCACGGTGGTGAATTCGAGAATCACCACTTCGCTAAATATTGTGATAAACATGGCATACACCATCAATTATCTGCTCCTCGCACCCCTCAACAAAATGGAGTTGTTGAGAGGAAGAATCGCGTCGTAGAGGAGTTAACATGTGCCATGCTAAACGATAGCAAAGTGCCTAAATATTGTTGGGCAGATGCAGTGCATACGGCTTGCTACGTGATTAACCGTGTATTGATTAAGCCCACGCTTTCAAAAACTGCGTACAAACTTTTAAAGGGTCGTAAGCCTAATATTTCACACCTTCGCGTTTTTTGGTGCAAATGTTTTATTTTAAATAACGAAAAAGAAATTCTAGATAAATTTGACTTAGAAGCGGATGGAGGCATCTTTCTCGGTTATTCTTCTAGTGGCAAAGCGTATAGAGTATATAATAGACATAATATGCACGTAGAAGAATCTATCCATGTACAATTTGACGAATCTTCTCCTAGAGAGAAGGGAAAGGCTGTTATTGATGATGTTTAGGTGCATTAGAGGAAACTTATTCTAAAGAACCAGAACCTGAAAGTCTTACCCAAGATCATCAAGAGGGTGAAGAAAACCAAGATCTTCCAAAGGCTTGGAAGACGAAGAAAGACCATCATATCGACAAAGTGATAGGTGATATATCTTCATGGGTGGTAGGTAACCCGAAGATCGTTAAATAACATATGTCATTTTGTTGCTTTCGTTTCTCAGATTGAGCCTAAAAATGTCATCGAAGCCTAAAGAGGTAAACTAGTTATGCATGAAGAGGTAAACTAGTTCGAGCGCAATAATGTATGGGATTTAGTTCCTATGCCTAAAGATCATCCGATCATTGGCACTAGATGGGTGTTTAGAAACAAAATGGATGAAAAAGGCTTAATCATAAGAAACAAAGCCTGTTTGGTGGCTGTAAGGACCCAAATTCTACCCTTGAAAAAAATTCCTTATTTTATTCATCCTTCTTATATTTTCCTACGACTTTTAAATATCAATACCAACAACTCAACTTAAGTCTCATTTCCCTAATCTTATCAATTTCATAACCTCAAAATAAGACACATGTTCGCATAGCAGAAAATCATAATTCATTCATATATCCTGGTAACTACCGCATACAATTAACTATGGGATTCCAAAATACTCATAGCTACGAATATCCAGAGTTACAAATATTCATGTTCAAAATACAGTTAGTCATATTACAAAAGAATGAATATAAGGACTTCCAAAAAGAATTAAAAGTTTTTATGCTCCTAATCAAAACGTCCTTACATCTTCCACCTACCTGCAATGGGATTAACATTGACCATACATAGAAACACAAAGGAGTAAGTCGTTAACGTAAAATAATGTCAATACACGTTAATCCACATTTTAATAGAGTTAAGTAAAAACTTAGAATTAAATTTACTTAAAACCATTTTCTTTGTTTATACTTTTGAAAACATGCTCCATAACTTGAGCTAAAGTTTGTTACATTGCTTGAGCCAAAGCTTGCTACATTGCTTGAGCCAAAGCTTGCTACATTACTTGAGCTAAAGTCGCTAACCAATCATGGTCGGCTAAAAACGAGTTTTAATTCCATTAGCACTCCACCAATACATAAACAGTAAATCTACACCATCATCATTATAAACATACCCATATATGCTTATAACAATTAAGTGATTTACAGTTCATTTCATTATTCTGAGTTTTCTTTCCATTGGCACTCCACCAATACATAAACAGTAAATCCACACCATCATCATTTCAAACATACCCATATATGCCTATAACAATTAAGTGAGTTACAATTCATTTCATTATCCATAACCAGAAACCTTCACGCATTTTCCATCACAGTGCATAAGTTAAAGACTTATCCTTACCTCGGTGAGTGTTGGGTTTGGTTCTTGGCAACTTCGTAAGTTCCACCGACACCGCCTCCAACTTTAGGATCTCTTCTCAAGATTCTAAATGACTCACAAGCCTTCTTGCTCTTGGAAAAGCCCTCTTCTCTCACTTTTCTCTGGGTTAACCATCATAAATGTGTTTGGGGTTCCCTATTTAATGTAACAGCGTCGGGTCCTCGCTCAAGCGAGAAAATCCCGCCCATTTTAAAAACTCAGATCTGACCCTCTCGCCCAGGTGAGGGAATTCTCGCCCAGGCGCGGAATCTCTCGCTCAAGCGAGGATCCTCTCGCGTAAGCGAGGATCCTCTCATGTAAGCGAGGATCCTCTCGCGTAAGCGAGGATCCTCTCGCGTAAGCGAGGATCATACAGCCTCGACAGCTCCAAAATATCATATTTCCTCGCCCAGGTGAGCCAATCTCTCGCTCAGGCAAGACCACTCTCGCTCAAGCGAGCCAACTCTCGCTCAGGCGAGAATTCTTCCGTATAGCCCAGGATTTCACCTTCCCAATTGAGCCTTCCTCGCCCAGGCGAGCCAACTCTCGCTCAGGCGAGACCACTCTCGCTCAAGCGAGCCAACCCTTGCTCAGGCGAGAATCCTTCAGTATAGCCCAGGATTTCACCCTCCTATATGAGCCTTTCTCGCCCAGGCGAGAATCCCTCGCTCAAGCGAGAATCCCAGGACTGATACTATAATTTTAAAGACTTAAATTTAGGGTGTTACAGTGACACAAGGTTATAATCAAGATGGAGGTATTGATTATAATGAAACCTACACCCCTGTTGCTAGGTTGGAAGCCATCCGCATGCTCTTATCTTTTACATCTACTATGAAATTTAAGTTTTTTCAAATGAATGCGAAAAGTGCCTTCTTGAATGGCTACATTCAAGAAGAGGTGTATGAGAAACAACCTCCCCGATTTGAAAACCACAAATTTCCTAATCATGTGTTTAAACTTAAAAAGGCACTGTATGGCCTTAAACAAGGTCCTAGAGTTTGGTATGATCGCTTGAGTTCATTCTTATTGGAAAATGAATTTGTAAGGGGAAAGGTTGACACACCACTTTTCATATCCAAATCTGAAAACAATATATTGCTAGTACAAATTTATGTAGATGACATAATATTTGGTGCTACTAATGATTCTTTGTGTAAAGGGTTTTCAGAAATTATGAAGGGCGAGTTTGAGATGTCAATGATGAGAGAATTGATGTTCTTCCTAGGGATGCAAATCAAACAAATGACAAACGATATCTTCGTACATCAAGCGAAATTGTTCAGAACTGTATATTCGAGAAATTGTTTGCTTGCATGGAATACCGTCAAGCATTGTGTCGGATAGGGACCCCCGTTTCACTTCAAACTTTTGGACTTTTGGGAACTAAGTTGAATTTGAATTCAGCTTATCATCCACAAACGGACGGTCAATCAGAAAGGACAATACAGTCATTGGAGGACCTTTTGAGGGCCTATGTCTTAGAACAACCCAGGAGTTGGGATGGCATGTTTCCATTGATTGTATTTACCTACAACAATAGCTTCCATTCAAGTATTGGGATGGCACCTTATGAGGCGTTGTATGGTAGGAAGTGTCGAACTCCAATGAGTTGGTTTGAAACTGGGGAGAACTTGATATTGGGGCCCGAATTGGTTCAAGAGACGACGGATAAGATCAAGAAAATCCGGGAGAATATGAGAATCGCCCAGAGTCGGCAGAAAAGTTACTACGATAAGAGGCGGAAACCTCTTGAATTTAAGGAGGGAGATCATGTTTTCATGAGAGTAGTCCCGACTACCGGAATTGGTAGAGTGTTGAAATCTCGTAAGTTGACTCCGCGATTTATTGGGCCTTATCAAATACTGAAGAGGATTGGGTCGGTAGCGTATCGTATTGCCTTACCACCGTTGCTGTCAAATCTCCACAATGTGTTTCATGTGTCTCAGTTGAGAAAATATGTCGGAGATCCATCTTATGTGGTTGAGTCGGACCAGATAGAGTTGAAGGATAACCTGACTTTTGCGATGTTGCCTGTGAGAATCATGGATACCAGTATCAAAAGGTTGAGGGGCAAAGAGATTCCTTTGGTAAAAGTGTTGTGGATCCAAGTGGACGAAGGAGACGCTACTTGGGAAGTTGAGCAAGAAATGAGGGAGGATTACCCTCATTTGTTTGAACCAAGGTATGTTTAATTTTCGGGGACGAAAATTCTTATAAGAGGGGGAGGATTGTAACACCCTAAATTTTTAAGCCTTTAAAATTATAGTATCAGTCCTGAGACCCTCGCTTGAGCGAGAGAGAGACTCACCTAGGAGGGTGAAATACTGGGCTATACTGGAGGATCCTCGCTTGAGCGAGAGATTCTCGCCTGGGCGAGAGAGGCTCACCTGAGAGGGTGAAATCCTGGAGTATACTGGAAGATTCTCGCCTGAGCGAGAGTTGTCTCGCCTGGGCGAGAAATATCATTTTGGGCTGTTGGCACTATGAGATTCTCGCTTGAGCGAGAGGGTCAGATTTGAGTTTTTAAAATGGGCGGGATTTTCTCGCTTGAGCGAGAATCCGACGAGACAACATTTAATGAGAAACTCCTAAACACAATCTAGGGTTTAGAAAAGAAGAAGAGTGAGAGAAGAGAGCTTTTCAAGGACAAAAAGCTTGGATACTCATCTAAGAGCTTGAGAAGAGGTAAAACTCTAGATTCTAACTCTCTTTTTCTATTTAAAACCTATTTTGGGTATGTTGGATCTCTTCTCAAAAATGAAGGAAACCATGGAAACTCATCCTTTTGAGTGATGATTCATTTTATGTCATTCTTACCTTGTAAACTCTTGGTTTAGAGATAGTATCTCAAGAATGGAAAGGGTTGTGGGTTGATTCATGAAAACCCCAAAAACCCTAAAAGTGAAAATGTGGTAAAAGGAGAGAATGAGTAAAATGCTAGAGGTAGAAGACAAGTTTACCTCCAAATATTGGGATATGAGATGATTATGCATGTTTTAGATGGTTAAATACTTATGATGAATATTTTGTATGATTAAATGATGCAATATAAGTTGTTTATGCGATATATGGAATAAATGACTAACATTTGTGTTATGTGGTGGGATGAGGAAAGATCCTAAGGTTGGAGGCGGTGTCGGTGGAACTTAAGAAGATGCCAAGAACCAAACCCAACACTCACCGAGGTAAGGATAAGTCTTTAATTGTGCATTTGAAATCAAAAATGTGTACTTTCTAATTATGCAATGATCGAGATGTAAAGTACGCATTTAGTATAAACATATATGGATGTGTTTATATTAAAGTAGGCGTAGATTTACGGAAAGGAATGTATGTTGTACTTCTGTTTATGTGATGATTTGAGTTGTGAATCACGTATTTAGTATAAACATATATGGGTGTGTTTATACTAATATGGGCGTGGATTTACCGGAAATGTTTTATGGTGAAATTGATGAAAAGGAAATACATTTTTAGCCGACCATTAATGGTTAGCGACTCTGGCTTGAGTATATAAGCAAAACTCTGGCTTGAGTATATAAGCAAAACTCTGGCTTGAGTATATAAGCAAAACTCTGGCTTGAGTATATAAGCATGTTTTATTTAAAATGGAAATGAGAATCTGCTTTTAGCTAACCCCGAGGGGTGTAGCGACTTTGGCTCAAGTTATGTAGCAAAGTAAAATGAATTTCAAAAATGGTTTACTAACCCAATTTCTAATGTGGATTATCTTATGATGTTGAATTAACGACTTACTCCTTTGTATGTTTTGTACTTGTCATCGATAATCCTATTGCAGATAAACAGGTGACATGAGGGGGACTCATTTTTGGGGAGTCTTAGGGAGCTTTACATTTTGGATTCATTCACATGCACTATTTTGTACATGAGTGCATAGTTGATATTTTGAAATATGATGTAACTAACGATATAGATATGTTTGTAAACTTGAGACTGTAACTCTAGATATGTGTAGCTATGGGTATTTTGGAAACCCATAGCTAGTTATATGCGGTGGTTACAAGGTTTAATTAATGCGAATTATGTTTTTCTGTTGAACGATCTTGTATGTTAATAATGAGATAGATTGCGAAGAGGGAAATAAGATTTGAAGTTAAGACATTAAATTGGTAGTGTGAGATAGGAGAGATCGCATGTAATCGAACTAATTTGAGAAAAAAAATTCAAGTGTAAAATTTCGGTCCTTACATTTGGAAACTTGTATTGAAGTAGTTTTGGAAATCTTGAATATATATGAATCCCTTGTGTATTTGATGATGAAATACGAGTTATTTATGTGTTATTTTGAATAAATGACTGACATTGTTGTTATTGGTGAAAATGAGGAAAGATCCTAAGGTTGGAGGAAATCGCGGAGGACACTTTTAAAGTTACTCGGAACCGATCCCCAACGCTCACCAAGGTAAGGGATAAGTGGCTCTAATTCATACTCACTGATGTGAATGAGGTATGTGAAAGAGGTAACGTGTTGGTAAGTTTATTGTTGTTACCTTACCCGAAGAGGTAGTGTTTGTTGTTGTTACACTACCCGAAGAGGTAGTGGTTTATTGTTGATACCCTACCCGAGGAGGTAGTGGTTTATTGTGTCCTACCCGGAGTGGTAGTGGACTGTTATTGTTATCCAACCAAGAATGGTAATGAAGTATTGTGAACTAGACATGCCCGACGTGGTATGGATGATAACTAGACATGCCCGATGTGGTATGGATAATAACTATACCTGCCCGATGTGGTATGGAGTATGACTAGACCTGCCCGATGTGGTATGGATGATAACTAGACTTGCCCGATGTGGTATGGGTAATAATTAGACCTGCCCGATGTGGTATGGAGTATGACTAGACCTGCCCTATGTGGTATGGATGATAACTAGACCTGCCCGATGTGGTATGGATAATAACTAGACCTGCCCGATGTGGTATGGAGTATGACTAGACCTGCCCGATGTGGTATGGATAATAACTAGACCTACCCGATGTGGTATGGAGTATGACTAGACCTGCCCGATGTGGTATGGATAATAACTAGACCTGCCCGATATGGTATGGAGTATGACTAGACCTGCCCGATGTGGTATGGATGATAACTAGACCTGCCCGATGTGGTATCGATAATAACTAGACCTGCCCGATGTGGTATGAATAATAACTAGACCTGTCCGATGTGGTATGGAGTATGACTAGACCTGCCCGATGTGGTATGGATGATAACTAGACCTGCCCGATGTGGTATGGATAATAACTAGACCTGCCCGATGTGGTATGGAGAATGAACTAGACCTGCCCGATGTGGTATGGATGATGAACTAGACCTGCCCGATGTGGTATGGATGATGAACTAGACTTGCCCGATGTGGTATGGAGATGTAATTAGACCTACCCGATGTGGTAGGGGATCATACTTGTGAAAGAACTCGGTGAATACGATTAAGGATGAATACGACATATGAGAAACGAGGACGTTAAGAGCGAAAGTCATATGCATGTTATAGGATATATATTATGGAATATATATACTATAGGGTGAATATGAATGCTGAAAATGAAGACGTTAAGAATAAAAGTAATATACATGCTATAGGATATATAGTATGGGATATATATACTATAGTGTGGATATGAATAATGAGAAGAACGATGCCTCGAATGAACGTGATATGCATGCTACAGAATATATATTATGGGATATATATTCTATAGGATGAATATGGATAACGTGGAAATGAACGAAAGAAGATATGAATGTTTGCATTTACGTAATTGTGTTTATAAATTATATTAAAGCTTAATCGTATTTGAAATGTGGATTATCATGTGATGTTAGTTTTGAACTAATGACTTACTCCCTTTTGTTTTGTGTGTTGTTTATGATAATCCCATTGTAGGTAAATGAAGGATTTTGAGGATGAAGCTCAATTAGGAAGCTTTTGTGTTTATTTCCTCGATTGTCTTTATTGCTATTTGACATTGTAGTTGATTTGATAATATTTTGGGATAAATGTAATCTGATTAGGAAAATATGGTGACATGTAGTTATGGACGTTATAACTCTAGGAAACCCATAATTGGATGTATGTGGTGGATGCTATCTGAATGAATTATGTTTTTCCCATAATTGGATGTATGTGGTAGATGCAAGGAAGGATTAAAATAAACGAAAAATTTTCAAGGGTAGAAAATCGGGTCGTTACAATAGTAATTTTCCCTTGATCACATTCAACAAGTCTACTCCGTACAGATAATCCTCTACCACATCGAGTAGCTCTAGTTAATCCCCTACCACATAGGATAGGTCGAGTTATTACTCTACCACATAGGGTAGGTCTAGTTAATTCCCCATACCATATAGGGCAGGTCTAGTAATTCCCCGTACCACATAGGGCAGGTCTAGTAATTCTCCATACCACATAGGGCAGGTCTAGTAATTCTCCATACCACATAGGGCAGGTCTAGTAATTCTCCATACCACATAGGGCAGGTCTAGTAATTCTCCATACCACATAGGGCAGGTCTAGTAATTCCCCGTACCACATAGGGCATGTCTAGTAATTCCCCATACCACATAGGGCAGGTCTATACCACGATGATCCACTACCACTTCGGATAGACAACAACAATAATCCATTACCACTCAGGGTAGGACAACAACAATAATCCACTACCACTCAGGGTAGGACAACAGCAATAATCCACTACCACTCAGGGTAGGACAATAGCAATAATCCACTATCACTTAGGGTAGGACAACAGCAATAATCCACTACCACTCAGGGTAGGACAACAACAATAATCCACTACCACTCAGGGTAGGAAAACAGCAATAATCCACTACCACTCAGGATAGGACAACAACAATATGCTTACAAACATATTACCTCTTACACGTACCTTATTCCCATCATTTCATATAAAATGGAAACACTTATCCCTTACCTTAGTGAGCGTTGGGGTCGGTTCCGAGTAACTTTAAAAGTATCCTCCGCGATATCCTCCAACCTCGAGATATTTCCTCATTCCCACCAATAACAACAATGTCAGTCATTTATTCAAAATAACACATAAACGACACATATTTCATCGTCAAACATACAAGAGATTCACATATTTTCAAGGTTTCCAAAACTACTTCAATATGAGTTTCCAAACATCTAAAACATACATATTCATCTCATATATCAACATTAGAGCACAAACTCATCTTCTACATCTAACATTTCACTCATTTCCCGTTTTACTCACATTCTCATTTTGGGGGTTTTGGGGTTTTCATGAATAAAACCACAAAACCTTTCCATTCATCAAATATCAACTCTAAACCAAGAGTTTACAAGAGAAAAACAACATAAAACGAACCATAACTCTAAAGAAAGAGTTTCCATGGTTTCTCACACTTTGAGAAGAGATTCATACACCCAAAAACGAGTTTGAAAGGGAGAAAGAGAGTTAGAATCAAGAGATTTACCTCTTCTCAAGCTTCTAGATGTTTCCCACGAGCTCTTGCTCTCAAAATCACCTTCTCCTCTCTTCTCTCTCAATTTCTAACCCTAAAATGTGTTTGGAGTTTCTATTATAAAGCAAACTTGTCGGGTTCTCGCTCAAGCGAGCCCATTCTCGCTCAAGCGAGCCCATTCTCGCTTAAGTGAGAAAATCCCGCCTTTTTAAAATTTCAGATTTGGCTCTCTCGCTCAAGCGAGAATCTCACAGTCTCGACAGGTTCAGAATGCCATTTCTCGCCCAGGCGAGACAATTCTCACTTAGGCGAGACCACTCTCGCTCAAGTGAGGATCCTCTCGCTCAAGCGAGAATCCTTCAGTATAGCCCAGTATTTCACTTACCCAGGTGAGCCACTCTCGCCCAGGCGACACCTTTCTCGCTCAAGCGAGATTCCCAGGGCTGCAACTATAATTTAATGATTTTAAATTCAGGGTGTCACATCCAACCTATCAACAAGGGCGTAGGTTTCGTCATAATCAATACCTTCTTCTTGATTATAACCTTGTGTCACCAAATGGGCTTTTATTCTTATGATTAAGCCTGATTCGTCCATTTTGTTTCGGAACACCCATTTAGTGCCTATGATCGGATGATCTTTAGGCATAGAAACTAAATCCTATACATTATTGCGCTCGAACTAGTTTTTCTCTTCTTGCATAGCTAAACCCCAGTGTTCGTCCTCTAGGGCTTCGATAATGTATTTTGGCTCAATCTAGGAAACGAAAGCAAAAAAATGACATATGTTATTTAACGATATTCGGGTTACCACCCCCGAAGATATATCACCTATCACTTTGTCGATAGGATGGTCTTTCTTCGTCTTCCAAGCCTTTGAAATATCTTGGTTTTCTTTATTCTCTTGATGATCTTGGGTAAGACTTTCAGGTTCTGGTTCTTTAGAATAAGATTCTTCAAATGCAGCTGAAACATCATCAATGATAGCCTTTCTCTTCTCTCTTGGGGAAGATTCTTCAAATTGTACATGGATAGATTCTTCTACGTGCATAGTACGTATATTATATACTCTATATGCTTTGCTAGTTGATGAATAACCAAGAAAGATGCCTTCTACTGCTTTTGAGTCAAATTTATCTAAAATTTCTTCTCCAGTATTTAAAATAAAACATTTGCACCCAAAAACGTGAAGGTGTGAAATATTAGACTTATGACCCTTTAAAAGTTCGTACGGAGTTTTTGAAAGTGTAGGCCTAATCAATACACGGTTAATCACATAGCAAGCCGTATGCATTACATCCGCCCAAAAAATATTTAGGATTTTTACTATTGTTTAGCTCCTCTAAGACACTATTCTTTCTCTCAACAACTCCATTTTTTTAGGGGTGCGAGGAGCAGAAAACGGATAGTGTATGCCATGTTTATCGCAATATTTAGCGTAGTGGTGATTCTCAAATTCACCACCGTGATCACTACGAATGAATACTATCCTATGGTTAAGCTGATTTTGTAATTTCTTGGCAAGCGATTTGAAAGTTTTAAAAGTGTCGCTTTTTTAAAGATAAGAACAATGTCCATGTGAACCTCAAAAAGTCGTAAACTACAACTAGAGCGTAATGACTACCTCCAAAACTCATTACTTGTGAAGGTCCAAACAAGTCCATATGAAGAAACTCTAATTGTCTTGATGTGGATATCACATTCTTTGATGAAAATGAATTTTTCGTTTGCTTACACCTTTGGCAGGTGTGGCAAAGATCTTTAGTTTTGTAATTGAGTTTTGGTAGTCCTATGACAAGCTCTTTTGATGATATCTTTTCCACATGTCTTAGATGGATATGTGCTAATCTTCTATGCCAAGTCCCGATATCACTTTCATTTGAAATAAGACATTTTGAAAACAGAGAAGTGATATTGTCTACATTAACCATATAGATATTATTCGATTGGTGACCGATGTGTTAGGGTACCGATCAATCAGAGTATAACACCTAGGGGGTGAAGAGGTGTGAGCGGTCAATATGTCTGCTTTTCGAATTTGCGCAGAGAATCAAAAATATCAGAAATATTCAGCAATAATCGATTAACAGAAAATATAATCGATTAACAGAAACATAATTAATCGATCAACACAGTAACACAATCGATTAACTAGTGTAGAAAAACCAAAAACACAAACTTGATGAAATGGTTTCTTGTCAAGCAAGCTATGCAAGAATCATGCAACTTCTTAACAAGATATCACAAACAACACACAACAATTATTAAGATATCAAATACTTAATCTTTATGTATATAGATTCAATCTTTCAAATTAAAAAGGCAAGATATGTAATATGCTTGAAATGTAAAATATAAAGGAAAGAGAAAGAAGATCTAGAAATTTTATCCTGGTTCGTTTGCCTGTCCACTGGCAAACTACATTCAAGCCTCCCCTTTTGATCTTGGGAGATTTGCTTCACTATAATTGAAAATATGTTCTTTACACACACACTTCAAATTTGAGCCTTTCCTTCTTGCTAACCGGATCATATTTCGCCAAGACTTGACACTTTCCTCCGTTCACAACGGTTGCCAATCTTGCTACTCGATGCGCCAAAAAGATACTCAGCAAAGACTATACCAAGCTAACCGCAGCTAGCCGATATTACAACCTTCTCTCTAAACCTTAGAGATTTTACAGCACTATTACAAAGAAACAAGCTTTTTGCAAGAAACTCTTTAAGAAGATTTTTTTGGCTTACACAAGCCACTAACAACCCAAATGATGATTGACTCACACTCACTCACAAGGGTATGAGGAATCAGGAAGCATTGAAAACAGGTTGGTGCACTCAAATTTGCACAAGTTTGAAAAAAGCCTTTCTTTTTGGAAAACAAGAAACCAAGAAAACTCTTAAACAAATAGGTTTTTACCACAAGGGATTTGACACTAAAGCACAAGGTGAATACTTCACAGAGAATTTGGAATTTCGAAAATGAAAGTTTAGAAAATGTGAAATCAAAGTTGTGATCAAAATGCAGAAAAATCGGTCATTTATAGTTTTCTGTTTTCAACAGAGTTAATCGATTAAATGACCTCTTAATCGATTAACGGTTGAAAATTAACATGTTTCTGTTGAACATAATCGATTAACAATTTACATAATCGATTAAAACTGTCAAGCAACCAAAGTCAAAGTTATTGGAGCTCTCATTAATCGATTAAAAGGACTCTTAATCGATTAATGGATGCATGCAGTCAGATAATCGATTATATCACTGTTAGGATCAATTATCAGAAAAACTATAAGTTTTCTTGGATAAGAGATAACCCTCCAAAATAAGTAGGCACTTTGTATGATGCATGATTTTCATAGAAAATATAATTTTTGATGCAACCTACTTACTAAAAGGAAGAATGATGACTCTCAAAAAATGATTTAGGCAATCTTACGAGCGATTGAGACGAACATCATTTGGGTTACCTAACCTAAACTCAAAGCTAAGGAAACATCTTAGGACTTTCTAAAAAGGAAAATAAAAGACCTTCCTAGAGTCTTGAGTCTTGGTCATGTTGATTGTTGACAAGTCAGGTCTTCAAGCTTTTCAGGTTGACTTTGTCTTCTTCGAAACATAGGCAAGAAATGGATTTTGCAATCGGACTAGTTGACTTCACTTGAAATCTCAATCTCCCCCTTTTTGATGATGACAAACCTTGAAAACGATTGAGCTGGGAGACAGCTTGACGACCGACTGATGTTAAGATTGCAGTGATCAGATTTGCATAACCCCCTTACATTAATCTCCCCCTCATTCTGTGCATGGGGAGAGTTGGGTATTTGATCATTCAAACTCCCCCTATCTTTTTGAGTTGCGGAAGCATTAGATAAACCTGCAATATACATCAAAGCAACAAACAACCTTTCTCCTGCTTTTGGCATGATAAAAAATGTCATTAACCAGACTAATTTGCCAAAAAGTAGGAAAGAGAACATATGTAATACTCTCGTTAATCGAATAAGGAAGTGGTTAATCGATTAAGAGATAAAGATAGAGAAACAGATACACAAATTTTATGTGTGATAATCGATTAAGGACAGCAGTAAATCGATTATGTACAGTGACAGAGAACATGGAGAGTTCTCTGTAAGTGATGGTCTAAACATCAATTGAAGCATAATGTCATACAACACATATAGAATAGTTTAGAACATTCAGCACAATTGTAGCATAGCACAAGTTTAGCAATAACCAAATAGCAGCAGCAGTTTATAAGTGGCATTTATAATAGAGTTAAGAAGACACAATAGTTTAATAACAAAGTACAGACTATGCACTGAATAGAGAGACAGCAGACACAAAAGACATATGACAGACACAACTCCAACCAAACAAGGTCAACTAGCTTAGACAGACTCTAAGTAGGCTTGATGGAAGGAGAGGAGATTTATTCGACGTCTGAGTCTTCTTCTGGATCTTATTCTTCTTATTCATCATCCTCAACCTCATCCAATGCATGATAATGAACTAGATGAACAACTGTATCTTCATCTGAATCATCAGCTGGAGGTGGTAAGACCGTGCCAATAGGAGAGGCGTTAATGTCTTCAAAATACGTCCAAACTCCATCAATTGCGCAAATATCCAAGTGATGATGGATGTATGTTCCAAGAAGAAAATTCTAAGAGATGTTTGTCATGATGAATGGTGTGTCGGAGACGTCCACTAATGCATGTTCGGTAATCCGAGATATAAGCAGAGGATATCCCAAAGAACCCGATGTTGCCACAAAGAACTCCAACATATTCAACAAAATCAATTTTGGCCAATCAGTTCTTTGTCTTTCCCTTATGGCGAACATGAGAAAAAGGTCATCATCGATTGGTTCGGTATGATTGGCATGTCGCGGCTTGTTTAATGCCTTAGAGCGCTTTGTGTCGCGCAACATTGTCCTATAAGTATTTATATGTGTAAACTGACCTAGCCATTTTTTCTCAAAAATCCCATATGGACGACCAAATCTAGCGAAGCCGCCAACATCCACCATTAGATCCTCATATAGAATGATAAACCTATCTTTTACCATGGTTTGATATATCTCGTTCTTGCGCTGGAAGTTACTGTAAATTTCTTTGATCAAAGACGCGTAAATTTTACCGTACAATTCAACACCTACTTGTACACCTTGATTTCTAAACAACTCAGGAAAAGTGAGAAAAACCTATTTGGTGAAGAGTTTTCTTGTGATTTAGTGTCAAATCCCATGTGAGAAAAACCTATTTGGTGAAGAGTTTTCTTGGTTTCTTGTTTTCCAAAAAGAAAGGCTTTTTTCAAACTTGTGCAAATTTGAGTGCACCAACCTGTTTTCAATGCTTCCCGATTCCTCATACCCATGTGAGTGAGTGTGAGTCAATCATCATATGGGTTGTTAGTGGCTTGTGTAAGCCAAAGAACTCTTCTTGAAGAGTTTCATGCAAAAAGCTTGTTTCTTTGTAATAGTGCTATAAAATCTCTAAGGTTTAGAGATATGGTTGTAATATCGGCTAGCTGTGATTAGCTTGGTATAGTCTTCACTGAGTATCTTGTTGGCGCATCGAGTAGCAAGATTGGCAACCGTTGTGAACGGAGGAAATTGTCATGTCTTGGCGAAATATGATTCGGTTAGCAAGAAGGAAAGGCTCAAATTGGAAGTGTGTGTGTAAAGAACATATTTTCAATTATAGTGAAGCAAATCTCCCAAGATCAGAAGGGGAGGCCTGGATGTAGTTTGCCAGTGGACAGGCGAACGAACCAAGATAAAATTTCTTGATCTTCTTTCTCTTTCCTTTATCTTTTACATTTCAAGCATATTGCACATCTTGCCTTTTTAATTTGAAAGATTGAATCTTTATACATAAAGATTAAGTCTTTGATATCTTAATAATTGTTGTGTGATGTTTGTGATATCTTGTTATGAAGTTGCATGATTCTTGCATAGCTTGCTTGCCAAGAAACCATTTCATCAAGTTTCTGTTTTTGCTTTTTCTGCACTGGTTAATCGATTGTGTTACTGTGTTAATCGATAAATTATGTTTCTGTTAATCGATTATATTTTCTGTTAATCGACTATTGCGGAATATTTCTGATATTTTTTATTCTCTCCGCGCAAATTCGAAAAGCGGACATATTGACCGCTCACACCTATTCACCCCCCCCCTCTAGGTGTTATACTCTGATTGACAGGTACCCAAATAGCATGATTCTTGCATAGCTTGTTACCTATGTTGCACAGTTGACTCATGCTCAATAGGTTATGCTCCAAGCCTTCAACATATAACATGTTTTCTACAATGACTTGAGATGCATTCCCAACTCTTCCAAATCCAAGGATCTTTCCTTTGTTATTATCTCCGTATGTGACGTAGCCTTTGCCTTTCCCAACAATGACTTGGACTTATCACCCGTCATATGTCTGGACTTATCACTCGGAGTGTTCGGAGACATACTTGGTTTGTTGTTTATTGACTTGTCATGTCTTCAAGCTTTTCCTCAGCGACTTTATCTTCATCGAAACCAAAATAGAAGATGGATGTTGCAACATTTCATTTTGACTCCTCTTGCAATATCAACACCAGTGTCTACCCACCACCCATCAGTTCCTCCAAACATAGTAACCTCAGATAACATTTGTCGCGAACCGATTTTCGGTTGGAAGACTCGATTTCTACCTCTTCCAATTATTTTGGAGTCGCCACTACGTTTTTTGCGGTTAAAACGTAGAAAACTCAAAATATGCCCAATTAGGATAATTTGGTCTTTAATTAGAGATTCTGAGTTCGGGAGTCGATTACGGATCGGGGAAGGTATTAGCACCCCGTTCGCCTGTATTAAAACGGTACCCTCGCTAATAACATGAACTTTTATACCCTTAAAATTATTTAATAAAATTCAGTAATAAAAAGCAAAATGTTTTATTTTTTATTATTGTGCCTGACAAGAATTCGTCTTGCTCCTACGTATCCCTAGGTGCAATAGGGAAATCAAGGCTACGTAGTTCTGGTTCGAAAGTTGATAAATTGGTTTGGTTTGGTTTGATAAAATTTGTTTGATAAATTTGGTTCGCTTAAAATTGTAACACTCGTCGTAAAAATAATTTTTATAATTTTATGAAATAGGGAATAATAGTAAAGAGACAACACTGGTCGTGCACCGACTTTCCACTTTTAAAGTAGAAAGTAAGAAACGACACGGGCCGTCGACCGGACTATCAAGCTCTTTTTGAAAACCATTAAGGAACACTTAAATTAGAAAAAGATTTTTTAGAAGTACTCTTTTATAAAACTAGAGTTGATAGTAAAAAGACAACACTGGTTGTGAACCGACTTTCCACTTTTAAAGCAGAAAGAAAGAAACGACATGGGTCATCGACCGGACTATCAAACTCTTTTGAAAATCATTAAGGAACACTTAATTTATGAAAAGATTTTTAGAAGTACTTTTTTATAAAACTAGAGTTGATAGTAAAGAGACAACACTGGCCGTGCACCGACTTTCCACTTTTAAAGCAGAAAGGAAGAAACGACACGGGCCGTCGACCAGACTATCAAACTCTTTTTAAAATTCGTTGAGATAAATTTTGCTTCGAATTATTATTTTTAGAAGATACATTTTTATTAGGTTTTCTCAATGACAAATCAAAACATATGCTTAACATATATGGAAATTTTGGTAAAATACTCAAATTTGACAAAATAAAGAAAAGATAAAATAACAAAAGAATACAACCATAAAAATAAATAAGAGTTTGAATTAACATAAAATAAAATAAAAACCAGAAAAAGAATTAATAAATAGAAGAAGGGGTAATATAGTAAACTCACAAGGGTGAGTAATTTTAGAGGGGTAACCTCGGTTACCCCCATTCCATCCTTTCACGTTTCAAGGGATTCAAAATCCCTAAAATCATCATCCCTTCCCCTTGGCTCTTCTCCTCTCACGAATTCTCTCCCCACCGGCGGGAATGGCGGAAACGCCTTGGTCCAGGCGTGAGACGGCACCTTCTTCACGTCTGTGTCGTCCTCCTTTCTTAATGGCAGCGGTGGTTTATACGACTCGGAAACCAGAAGCTATTTTCGAAGCCCCCTCGACATTGGTTCGTGATTGTTCTCTTCCTCTTTCTTTAGTAGTGAAGGCAGTTAATGTTGAAATATCTGTTGTAGATCTGTTCTGATGGGACTGTGTATATGTGTGTTGTATGTATAGATTTCTCTCTGATTGTTGTGATATTAGTATGTTTATTGTGTGTATGTTATGTTTTTTTGTTGTGATTGCTTGCATAACATGTGGGATATGTGTTATGATGCTCTCTGTTTGGTGTGTGTAGTGTGTGAGGAAGGTTTATGCTTTTTGTGTGTATGTTCGGATGGGATTGTGTGGTGGAGAGGTAGGTAATTGATCTGGGTGTGATGTATAGATAAGGCAGATGAGAATTCTCTGGATGGAAGCTATGGCTATGAAATTTTTCTGCACCTACAGTATATGTATATATTGACTGCTTGTTTGATATCCCTTTTTTTTACTTGTAATTTGATTGCCTTTTATAGCTGGTTGAGGTTCCCTCTTTGATGTGTGGAACCCTTGACTTCCAAGAAACCTAACCTGCACTAATTACTCCCTTTCAACACTTAATCAGAAAACCATCAGCTATGTGGTTATTGCAAGTGTAACTGAAACTAAAAGATGCCAAAGGATAATGATTTATGTTGGTTCTTCAGCTTGAGTGTTTGTCACGTTTGCTTGATTGTAACTGACATGATGCCCTGCATATGACTGCTTTTTATACCTGGTTTGTGCATGTAGAGGACCTTTTTATTTGCCAATTCCACTCCATAATGCAAAACCTTTTTGTTTTCTGATTAACACTAGTAAGATGGTTATCAATGCTAACTAAATGTCCTGATTGTAACTGAAAAATAATCATTTTAGTGTGCCAATGCTCAATGCTTAGCTCTTGACATGGGATTGATATGACTGATCCTCTTAGTGCTCATTAAATTGTATAATATGTCATTTGGTTTGCCCTCCCTTCGTTTTTTTCTTTCTCTGATTGTTCTGTTTAATGCCCCACCCATTATGTTGATTATTGCTGTGAGAGTGTAACTGGTTTGGAAATGATCTTGGTTTTCCTTTGATTCAGTAATGTGCCATGACCTTCTATCTTCTTCTTGTATTATGGCTGCTTTCTTTCCCTTTTAATCATACTTCTTTATTGTCATTTGTGACTGACCAAAATGCACGCATGATACCATGTAACTTGATGAATTCTGATATGTGTACTTTGTCCTTTTGATAACTCATGATTTCATCTTTCAATTTCCTGATTCTGATGCTGTGTAAATTTCTCCAGGATCTGTTTTTTGTAGGAGGTGAAAATTGATACCCATTACCAAGTCGATGACCAAGCTGTGGTGCAAGGGTTGTTCCACCGTGCTGTCTTCATATGCCTCTGTATTATTTCACTTACATCCTGAAGTTTCCATAAGGGACTTGATTTTATCCCAACACCAACCTCTTCCACCTACACCATGTATAAGAACCAAAAACTTGGACTTATCACCCGTCATATGTCTGGACTTATCACTCGGAGTGTTCGGAGACATACTTGGTTTGTTGTTTATTGAGTTGTCATGTCTTCAAGCTTTTCCTCAGCAACTTTATCTTCATTGAAACCAAAATAGAAGATGGATGTTGCAACATTTCATTTTGACTCCTCTTGCAATATCAGCACCAGTGTCTACCCACCACCCATCAGTTCCTCCAAACATAGTAACCTCAGATAACACTGCCACAAGTGACTCATCAATCATGTTGGCTTGTGGAGAACAATCTATTAGTTTGTTTATGCACTTGCGTGCCATATGACCTGACTTCCCATATTTAAAGCAGATAAACATGTTGCCAAAGTCATTCTTAGCGGGTTACTTAGCATATTGGACCTTTTAGGGTTCGAATTTTTGTTGCAGTCGGTGTTCTTAGCCTTATTCTCATTGCGGTTCTGATTCTTAAAGTTATTGTCCGTAGGCTTTACAACTGCACCTGAGAATTTCTTCTTATTGCTATTTTTGGAGACAATCAACAACTCATCCCTCTGATCTTGTCTACGAGCCTCTTCTTCAATGCGAAGATGAGTGATCAGAGATTCCAAAGAGAATTATTTGGCCTTGTGCCTCAGGACGTTTTTGAAGTCCTTCCAGCTAGGTGGCAGTTTGTCAATAATGACAGCCACTTGAAATTGCTCATTTAGGGTCATACCCTCATAAATGATATCATGAGCAATTTTTTGTATCTCGTGGGACTGAGACTCTACTGATATATTTCTTAGTTCCAAAGAGCAATCATCTGATACTTGAGGTAGCGACATCATATTTCTTAGTCTCAGATTCCTCAGTATCACATTTCTTTTCAAGTGCATACCAAACTAATTTGGCAGAACTGTATGGGCTGTAGTAATCATAGAGATCATCCAACAACCTATTTAGAATGGAATTCTTACATTAGTAGTCATTTTCATTCCACAGAGCTATATCAATAGCAAGTTTATTCATTTCCTCCTTTTCAGCTTGTTCTGGCACCACTAGAACAACATTTTTCAAAACGTGCACAACTTTTCTCATGGTGAGAAAAAATTTCATCTTGTTTTGCCATCGTTTGAAATTAGTTCCATTAAACTGAAACAGTTTGTTAAGGTCCAAGCTATTTGGTCCAATAATATTATCTATAAATGTCATTGTAGTAGGAAGCTGTTTGGTAGCTCGCAACAATAGCACGAAATAAAACTTATTGGCTTAGTCACAATCAGGTTACTCTCTTTAAGACGTTTTGTGGTACTGCCGAAATTGTACATGTCACGGAAAGAAAGGGGGAGAGAGTATGCCGGAAATGCGTCGACAGAAGTTTAGAGGGAGAAAGAAGAAAGCATCGTAGTCAGATTATGTTGCAAGGAATTATGAGGAGGGGATGCCTCTATTTATAGCCTCCAACGACACCTCCATCTGATGGCCCAAAAGCGTGGTAGTGCGCCTTCATCATACAGTCAGGAAGGAGTCCTCCCTGGATCTCCTTGACCGAGCAACTTGTAACACCATGAATTTTTGTCTTTGAAATTATAGTATCAGTCCTGGAAGTCTCGCTTGAGCGAGAGATTCTCGCCTGAGCGAGAAAGGATCACCTAGGAGGGTGAAATCCTGGGCTATACTGGAAGATTCTCGCCTGAGCGAGAATTGCCTCGCCTGGGAGAGAAATGGCAAATTGGGGCTGTTGACACTATGAGATTCTCGCTTGAGCGAGAATCCCTCGCTTAAGCGAGAGGGTCAGATCTGAGTTTTTAAAATAGGCGGGATTTTCTCGCCTGAGCGAGAATGGGCTCGCTTGAGCGAGAACCCGACGACTGCTCTTTAAAATAGAAACCCCAAACACATTTTCGGGTTAGAACTTTGAAGAGAAGAGAGAGAAGAGTTTTTCAAGAGCAAAGAGCCTTAGGACTCATCTTAGAGCTTGAGAAGAGGTAAACCTCTTGTTCCTAACTCTTCTTCTTCCTCTCTAACTTGTTTTTGGTATGTTGGATCTATTTTCAAAATATGAGAAACCATGGAAACTCGTCCTTTAGAGTTATGATTCGTTTTATGTTGTTTTTCTCTTGTAAATTCTTGGTTTAGAGTTGATATTTGATGAATGGAAAGTTTTTGTGGTTTATTCATGAGAACCCAAAAACCCCCAAAATGAGAATATGAGTATAAAGGGAAAGAGATAAAATATTATATGTGGATGATAAGTTTGTGCTTTGATGTTGATATATGAGATGAACAAGTATGTTTTGATGTTTGGAAACTTGTATTGAAGTAGTTTTGGAAATCTTGAATATATGTGAATCCCTTGTATGTTTGATGATGAAATACGAGTTATTTATGTGTTATTTAGAATAAATGACTGACATTTTTGTTATTGGTGGAAATAAGAAGAGATCCTAAGGTTGGAGGAAATCGCAGAGGAGACTTTTAAAGTTACTTGGAACCGATCCCCAACACTCACCAATGTAATGGATAAATGTCTGTAAATCATACTTGCTGATACGAACGAGGTATGTGAAAGAGGTAAAGGGTTTGTATGGATAAATCTTTAATTTATGCATTATGTTGGAAAATGCATGGATCTTCTGTTATGGATGATGGATGAGATGTGAGTCATTTAATCATTATGAACATATATGAGTATGTTGATAATGATTAGAGGTGCATTTATTGACTATTTATTGGGGGAGTCCCAATGAAAATAAGACTCGGAATAAAGTAATAATTGTAAGTCACTTTGTAGTTACAAGCATATACACTATGTTGTAATGATGTCGGGTGCATTTATTGACTATTTATTGTGGGAGTCCCAATGAAAATAAGACTTGGAATAAAGTAATAATTGTAAGTCACTTTGTAGTTACAAGCATATACACTATGCTGTAATGATGTCGGGTGCATTTATTGACTATTTATTGGGGGAGTCCCAATGGAAATAAGACACGGAATGAAGTAATAATTGTAAGTCACTTTGTAGTTACAGGCATATACACTATGCTGTAATGATGTCGGGTGCATTTATTGACTATTTATTGGGGGAGTCCCAATGGAAATAAGACACGGAATGAAGTAATAATTGTAAGTCACTTTGTAGTTACAGGCATATACACTATGCTGTAATGATGTCGGGTGCATTTATTGACTATTTATTGGGGGAGTCCCAATAGAAATAAGACTCGGAATAAAGTAATAATTGTAAGTCACTTTGTAGTTACAGACATATACGCTATGCTATAATGATGTCGGGTGCTTATTGACTATTTATTGGGGGAGTCCCAATGGAAATAAGACTAGGAGTAATGAATGTCGTATGCATGCTATAGGATATATAGTATGGGATATATATTTTATAGGGTGAATATGAATGATGAGAAATGTGAATGTCATCTGAATGTCGTATGCATGCTATAAGATATATAGTATGAGATATATATTCTATAGGGTGAATATGAATGATGAGAAATGTGAATGTCACATGAATGTCGTATGCATGCTATAGGATATATAGTATAGATATATATTATATATGGTGAATATGAATGATGAGAAATGTGAATGTCACCTGAATGTCGTATGCATGCTAATGGATATATAGTATGTGATATATATTCTATAGGGTGAATATGAATGATGAGAAATGTGAATGTCACCTGAATGTCGTATGCATGCTATAGGATATATAGTATGGGGTATATATTCTATAGGGTGGATATAAATGATGAGAAATGTGGATGTCACATGAAGGTCGTATGCATGCTATAGGATATATAGTATGGGATATATATTCTATAGCGTGAATATGAATGAGGAGAAATGTGGATGTCACATGAATGTCGTATGCATGCTATAGGATATATTGTTTGGGATATATATTCTATAGGGTGAATACGAGCGATAAAAGGAAGATGTCGAGAAAGAAAGTAATATACATGCTATAGGATATGTATTATGAGATATATATGTTATAGGGTGAATATGAATAACGAGAAAGATGATATTTCGAACGAACGTAATATGCATACTATAAGATATATATTATGGGATATATATATTATAGGATATATATTATGGGATATATATACTATAGGATGAATATGAGTAAAGTGGAAATTAAAGGAAAATGATTTGAGTGTTTACAATTCCATATGTGTGTTTACGAATTATATTAAAGCTTAATTGTAATTGAATGTGGATTATCATGTTATGTTAGTTTTGAACTAATGACTTACTCTCTTTTGTTTTGTGTGCTGTTTATGATAATCTCATTGTAGGTAAAAGAAAGATTTTGAGAAGAACGCTCACTTAGGAAGCTTTGGTGTTCATTAAGTTGTTTGTCTTATTTGCTACTTGACGTTGTAGTTAATTTGATAACATTATGGGATGACTGTAAATCCGTTTAGATTAATACGGATATGTGTAGTTATGGGCTTTATAACTTTGGGGGACCCATAACTGGTTGTATGTGGTAAATGATATTTGAATGAATTATGTTTTTCCGCATCATAAATTTGTATGATAATATAATAGGGTAAAGAGTATTTTCAAAGAGTGATACTTGAGAGTTTTCAATGAAGGTGACGACTGTACGTAAGAAAGGATAAAAATAAATGAAAAAAAAATTTTAAGGGTAGAAAATCGGTCGTTACAATTATGGTTTCAGAGCATAGTTTGTCCTGCGGCCTAGGGTATGACCTTACTTGCTTCTTTGTAACTTATAAATGATGAGACTATGTGATGTAAGTGAACTGTTGTGTGGTTATGTGTTGATTTGCCTGGTTTGAAAATTAGCTTACTGACTAGTACATGAGTACAGGTACGCATGGCTGAAAGAGGAAGGGGAACGAGCCAAAATGTTCCCAAAGATCTATTGGCACAAATGTTAGAGGTGCTTTAGGGCATGAATGAGAATTTACAAAATCTGAATCGAAGCGTAGCGCCAGGTCCAGGCTCTCTGTTCCAAAGCGGATTCGCTCCGAATGCTACTGTTGAGTGGGTCCAAGGAATGGAGGGTACTAACATAAAGGCGAGTGGAGTGGCGACCTCCAAATCCAATTTCCCCACGAACTTCGGGCCTCAAAGAAACTTTGTACACGGAAGGGGCAAGGGCAGGATGTTTTCCGAAGAGCAAAAGCCTTGTTTTCTACCTGCTGGCACTCGGAGGTACACATCGCATGGGCCGAGGACCCATGCAAATGCCGGAGGGTCACGGTTAAACTCTCCATCCCGGTGTAGCAAAGACAAATCACTGTTTTCGTTGCAAAGAGACCAGACATGTCAAGAGGTATTGTCCTATGTCACGATAGAGTATGAATGCCATGGAGACTAGACGACCTCAATCTATCGGCAGAGTGGTTACCATGTGTGGTGCAGAGACAACAGAATCGGATAGTCTGACCCGATGCGGGATGTATGAGGAGAAGGTGAATGAAAGCCAACGATCACATGCTCTAACTGGTGTCCGTCGTAACCGTGGGTACCAAGGGTCGAAACCTACCGTTCCTACCGAAGGGGTTTCTACTCCCATGTGCAACCAGTGCGGTAGACCTCATTATGGAAGTACATGCCCAGGAAAAGGGAATGGGTGTTTCCACTGCAAGGAGTTTGGGCATATTAAAAGGTATTGTCCCAAGCTGGATCGGAGACCTAATGTCATGCATGCTGAGGAGGCAAGGGACCACGGTCGGATGGTTACCCCAAGTGGCGCGAGGACATCGGGTGTTGATGATCCGGCGAGAGGTAAATCGCATGGTAACAGGTATCCCTTTTAGTGTTGTCTAATACGGGAGCGACACACTCTCTATAATTGGTGAATGTGTGAACCGACTGAGATTGCACCCCAAGTTGTTGTTTTCGACTTAGTTTTACCCACCAACTCAGTGTATCGGTGGTGGATGTCGATGTGGTGTCTCAGTGTACGGTTGGGGTAAATGGTAAAACCTTTACCATAGTGTTGATATGCGCTATGATATCCCAGTTGGATTTAATCCTGGAAATGGACTAGCGGTCAGCAAATAGTGTTATGTTTAACTGTGTGTAATTGTTGAGGTGAAGATTTAAAATTTAGTATGCATTGATATGTATGTGTATGCTAAGGGGGTAAGACGAATACTGATAGCCGAGGAAAGAGGCTAGTCAAGTTACTTACCCTGACGATGTGATGAATACGTTTTATTATACGTGAAACTTTTGGTCGCGAATGATCGGTTCGTTTGCGGTGGGACATTGACAATGCAAGAAATAGAGGTGGTGTACCTCAATTGTCTGCATTGAATGTTTTACCGGAAAAAGTTGTAGCTGTTTCGTGAACGTCAGTAATTGCGGTGTATGGGTGTGGTGTAACCATATGAGATGAGTATGTTGAAATGAGTATGCAAATTGTGTTTCACGACGTGGTTGCCAGGAGTCGTGGATTCAAAACGCTTTCGAAAACTATATTTGGGTGAAACATAACTTGTGGCTAAATAATGAGTTAGTCTTATGTTGGAAAATTCTGAAATTTTAGCAACCATATCGGAATAAGTAGGAGGTTGTTAAAAGTTTAGTGATATAAGACGCCCATGTATTTCTGGACATAATGCGAGTGGGTTAATAAGTTTATCTTTGCTAACGGAATTGGGATGACCAAACCGAACGCAAGTTGTAGGTTTGAGTGTTGGTCGACTTGGGTTGGCCGATTAGTAACAGAATACCTAGTTTTGGTGTGAATCAATGGTTTTATGGTTTCAGTGGAGGCTAGAAATCGGTAATTTCTTTAGACGATAAGATTTGATGGTAGAAATATTTGATGTAATTAGACAATTACTGGAATAGTTGATTGTGTACAATGGATGAGACACCAATAGTCCTATTGTGTAAGTATTTTGTGGATCGAGTAAAATGAAATTGTGCTAGATTCTCGAGTGGAGATGAAACTAGCTAGTGTATGATGGATGTTAAAAGGTGCATTTAAATAGATACGGGATAAGGAGTTCCTCATTCGCTGAAGTTCGAGAGTGTTATCGGGATTCTTAACGTATGTTAGGATTGATAGATGGATAGGTGCTAGATACCTATGGTTCTTGACGAATATAGGAAAGATCTTTAGTCTGAATTACGGTTTAGTTCTCATGGCATTCGAGTTATTAGAGGCTGAGATCTTAATAGTTGGACAGTGATGAGTTAGTTCATGAATTGGTTGAGTGATATCACGGTTTAGTGGTGTACGCCCTTAGTGACTGATTAAGTAATCTTAATGGATTGGAGAATCGAATTGTGATTTTGGTTGAGTATTCTTGTGCCTAAAGTGTAGGTGATGATATCATTTTCCGAGGTATGTTTAATTTTCGGGGACGAAAATTCTTATAAGAGGGGGAGGATTGTAACACCCTGAATTTTTGTCTTTGAAATTATAGTATCAGTCCTGTAAGTCTCGCTTGAGCGAAAGATTCTCGCCTGAGCGAGAAAGGATCACCTGGGAGGGTTAAATCCTGGGCTATACTGGAAGATTCTCGCTTGAGCGAGAATTGCCTCGCCTAGGCGAGAAATGGCAAACTGGGGTTGTTGACACTGTGAGATTCTTGCTTGAGCGAGAATCCCTCGCTTGAGCGAGAGGGTCAGATCTGAGTTTTTAAAATAGGCGGGATTTTCTCGCCTGAGCGAGAATGGGCTCGCTTGAGCGAGAACCCGACGACTGCTCTTTAAAATAGAAACCCCAAACACATTTTTGGGTTAGAACTTTGAAGAAAAGAGAGAGAGGAGAGTTTTTCAAGAGCAAAGAGCCTTATGACTCATCTTAGAGCTTGAGAAGAGGTAAACCTCTTGTTCCTAACTCTTCTTCCTCTCTAACTTGTTTTTTGTATGTTGGATCTATTTTCAAAATATGAGAAACCATAGAAACTCGTCCTTTAGAGTTATGGTTCGTTTTATGTTGTTTTTCTCTTGTAAACTCTTGGTTTAGAGTTGATATTTGATGAATGGAAAGGTTTTGTGGGTTATTCATGAAAACCCCAAAAACCCCCAAAATGAGAATATGATTATAAAGAGAAAGAGATGAAATATTAGATGTGGATGATAAGTTTGTGCTTTGATGTTGATATATGAGATGAACATGTATGTTTAGATGTTTGGAAACTTGTATTGAAGTAGTTTTGGAAATCTTGAATCTATGTGAATCCCTTGTATGTTTGATGATGAAATACGAGTTATTTATGTGTTATTTGGAATAAATGACTGACATTGTTGTTATTGGTGGAAATGAGAAGAGATCCTAAGGTTGGAGGAAATCGCGGAGGAGACTTTTAAAGTTACTCGGAACCGATCCCCAACACTCATCAAGGTAAGGGATAAATGTCTCTAAATCATACTTGTTGATACGAACAAGGTATGTGAAAGAGGTAAAGGGTTTGTAAGGATAAATCTTTAATTTATGCATTATGTTGGAAATTGCGTGGATCTTCTGTTATGGATGATGGATGAGATGTGAATCATTTAATCATTATGAACATATATGGGTATGTTGATAATGATGTCGAGTGCACTTATTGACTATTTATTGGGGGAGTCCAAATGGAAATAAGACTCGGAATAAATTAATAATTGTAAGTCACTTTGTAGTTACAGGCATATACATTATGCTGTAATGATGTCGGGTGCATTTATTGACTATTTATTGGGGGGTCCCAATGAAAATAAGACTTGGAATAAAGTAATAATTGTAAGTCACTTTGTAGTTACATGCATATACACTATGCTGTAATGATGTCGGGTGTATTTATTGACTATTTATTGGGGGAGTCCCAATAGAAATAAGACTCGGAATAAAGTAATAATTGTAAGTCACTTTGTAGTTACAGGCATATACACTATGCTGTAATGATGTCGGGTGCATTTATTGACTATTTATTGGGGGAGTCCCAATAGAAATAAGACTCGGAATAAAGTAATAATTGTAAGTCACTTTGTAGTTACAGACATATACGCTATGCTGTAATGATGTCGGGTGCATTTATTGACTATTTATTGGGGGAGTCCCAATGGAAATAAGACTATGAGTAATGAATGTCACATGAATGTCGTATATAGTATGTGATATATATTCTATAGTATGTCGTATATAGTATGTGATATGTCGTATATAGTAATGAATGTCACATGTTATAGGATATATAGTATGTGATATATATTCTATAGGGTGAATATGAATGATGAGAAATGTGAATGTCACCTGAATGTCGTATGCATGCTATAAGATATATAATATGAGATATATATTCTATAGGGTGAATATGAATGATGAGAAATGTGAACGTCACATGAATGTCGTATGCATGCTATAGGATATATAGTATAGATATATATTATATATGGTGAATATGAATGATGAGAAATGTGAATGTCACCTGAATGTCGTATGCATGCTATAAGATATATAATATGAGATATATATTCTATAGGGTGAATATGAATGATGAGAAATGTGAACGTCACATGAATGTCGTATGCATGCTATAGGATATATAGTATAGATATATATTCTATATGGTGAATATGAATGATGAGAAATGTGAATGTCACCTGAATGTCGTATGCATGCTATAGGATATATAGTATGGTGTTAAAGAAGGTTACTTGGTTGGTGTAACATTTTTCGCTCACCCATACTGTTGACCTAAAGTAACATTGGAACATGTTGAGTACCTCATTAACTGTTTGGTACATGGGAAGCTGAATTTTCGACTTTTGGGTAAACTCTTGCAAGTGAGTTTTATACAACGGGGGCTCTGGTATATCAAGTAAGAACAATCTACTATATAAGAGATCTTGTAGGTGTAACATAACATGTCAATTTAGATGCAGAGTAAAAAGAGAAAATGAGCATATAACAACTATTAACAGCCAACACATGTAGGCCATGGGATACTATTGTACTAAGCATTTAGATTTATATGATATGGCAAAAGTCTAAAATATGTAGGCTTCCACTACTTAAAACCCCAAACAGTGATACATATTTTAAGACATTCCAAAAAGACACATTTATTATATTTTTAAACAAACAACAAAAAGATAAAAGCACTCACTAGGAGTAGTGGTAGTAGGAACAAGAGAGGGCCTGGAGCTGGAGCTTGAAATTTTGGCTGCAGTGGAGGGTGAAAAGAAGAAGTATGTTGTTGGGATAGATACATTTGAAGGAAATCTCAAGTGGGATTATGCATATGAATTTCATCCATCTTTGTGGTACAACCGCCAATGTTGGTCATATGAGGAGTGGTGTTTTTTTTGTTGGTAAAAGAATCCATTTTGTCTCCTAAGGGTTTTTCTCTCTCTGCATTCCTATTGCCACTCATAAAGGAGAAGGGGCTATTTAGTAATGGAATCGGGATAGACTGTTTGTTAATGAAAAATGATGACAATGTAAGTTTTTGAATACTCATTTTAGTCTCATGTCCTTAACCATTCCTTTTGCATTTTGTACTAAGAGTGAGGAAAAAAGTTGTGAAGAGATAAAGAAGACAAAGTTTATGATACTCATTTTAATCTCATGTCCTTGAGCATTCCTTTTGCATTTTGTACTAAGAGTGAGCAAAAAAGTTGTGAAGAGATAAAGAAGACAAAGTTCATGATTTTATATATTTGATTTATATATGAAACATGAAATAGAAAATAAAATTGTGGGACCTATACCCAAAATTATTCACTCCATGAATGCACAACAATTGGGGAAGGAAAGGAAAAATGTTGACAATGTGAAAATTAATCAAACTTTTTAGGTTTGACAAAAATTGGTCAATTTTCATTAATACAATTAATAACTGATATAATTATTATATTCTATGAGTTTGGAGGAGAACTTTCCCTAAGAAGACATGATAACTCAGTCAAACAAAATGGTCTTTCATGCATATGTGTATATATGTGATTCGAATAAAAAAGGCCTAGGATTAAAACCATGCTATCTTTTATGAAAATTTGAGATTAATAAGAATAAAATTTAAATAGGTATTAAATACAAAATTCAGTATGTTTAGTGTTGATTTAATAAAGTTTCAAAAATGAGAGAAAAGATTATATGTATTATTAATTATTAGTATTATAATTGAATATAATTTGAATTTGTTTATTATAGGTATATTTATTGAAAAGTTATTTTAAGATATATGTTTTCCTTTGGGTTGTGTGAAAAATTATTTTTTTATAGTAAATTATGAAAATGTGTATAAAGTTATAACAAAACCAAGTTTCATTCCATGCAAGATAAAATTGACTACAAATTGGATAATATTATAATGATTTTTAGTTTATAATATTTATTTAAGAATCCTTATAATGGAAAAGAATTAGGTTGGATAAAATTAATCAAAGTTTAAAAAACAAACAATACAAAGTGATAAATGGTGAAGATCATTTTTTCAAGAGAAAAACTTTTTTTGGACTTTAAATTAGATGTCACGCATCACAATTATTCCTAAAAATCTTTATATTGCATAATAGCTAAAATACTAAATAATCTATGTTACCAAACATATGCCTAGTTCTATCACATAGAATTAAAAAAATCACATTTAAACTTTCACATGCTAATGAGCAAATTGATGAATTAAATTACCAAATTGGATATCATAAATTAGTATAAAAGAATTGTTGAAATTACAAGGACTTACTTAACATTAGTCTTTCAACTAAAAAATATTATTCTAAGTTGATTTCAATCAAATTTTGGTTGATTGTTTGATTATACTAGTTTTAACCAATTGATTAGCTATTTAGAATAAAAATATTGGATTGAACTTTACTATTCACTATAAATACATACTCGATTCACAATACTAATTCATGTGGTTATGATTCTTTCATATAACTAGACTCATCAATGGTATTAAAAAAATTAATGTTTTTGTCAATTTAGTAGCTTATAAAATAAAACAATATATGTCTAGTAACACTACTCATAAGATAAAGAACTATGAGTGAGAGTAAGAATAGAAGTAGGACTAGGGCTAGGACTAGGATCACTACTAAGATTAGGGTTTCCTATTCAAAATGACTACAAAATTTAACTTCAAAAGTCAACAACCAAGGGTTATTAGATGTAGATAACTAAATTATGAAATTTAAGTAATTCTAGGCAAGCACAAGTAGATTAGACAAAATTTAGTTAGTATGGCGATAAAATAGAATGTTATTGTTTATATTAAATAGGTCATTGTGTTGGACAAAGTATGCATTAAATTTAAAAACTATTAAGTAATATTTATTATTTTTAAATATGGAGATCAGGTACTTTTTTATGATTCAGTACTATATCGGTTAGATATCTTATTTTTATTTAATTCTTTAGTTTTTAAGACGAAATTTAATATTTTGGTAGATAGATAGAATTCATTTATTATCATAACAAAACAGAATGTTGGTCTTGTATTAAATAGGTGATTGTGTGGAGCAAATATCATATCAAATTAAAAACTATTTAAATAAAGAGTGTAATTCAAAATTAACTTAGGGAGTTATTAGAATGACAGTTAAGACTAACGGACAATCACTCGTCTCACTTCCTGTCTCATTCTATGTACCTGACTAATTACAATGCTGCTATATGAATAAAATAAAAAAATTTAAAATAAAAAGTAACAAAAAGTAAAAAGTTTATTGGTCTAGGACAGGAAGTAAGACAATGAATTAAACATGTGATATGTGTCCAACATATATAGTTATTATTAGTGGGATAGACCTGATTCTAAGGAAAAGAAGCAACATGATGCTATGCCTTTTATTTATTTAGTTTATGTGGATGTAGCTAACTAATGTAAGGTTGACGATGATCTCTCTCCTCCTCTCCATCACATATAACCTTTTTCATTACACTATTTTAATCTAAAGAAATTGGAGTTTTCATTTAATCTTCACTTACATTATTTTATCTATATACTAATATATAAGAAAACATATTATAACTTTCAACATATTTACTGATATTACCCTTCATATGCACTTCTATAAATAACAACTATCTTCGGATTTAATCTTAATGGCCGAAGTTTATTCTCTCTAATTTCTGCATGATAGTGTAACTATCATATTCTAAACAACATTATATTTCCCTTTATCTTCTTTCAAACTGTACTATCTTTCCCTCTATCTTCTTTCTCTTTCAACACTCCTTCATCTGGCATGGAGACACCACTAATAGTTTTAATGGTGGACCTCATACATCCATGGAGGAAGGAAACCTAGAAGATGGAGACAAAGAGTGAGTGGGAAACAACAACCACAACCAAAAGTTCATTTTTTATTCTCTCTATTTTTATTTTACTATTCATAATTCATGTATTTTGTGTTAATTTAGTCTACACACGCATTTGGGTCTACATGAAAATAATAAAGTTTGTGCACAAATAACTTTATTTGTTTTATATGTATGTTACTTACATTCACCTTAATCTTAAATGGTTGTTCAGAAAAACCTTTGTAGTCTTGGATTTTAACGTTGTAGTTCTCATGAAGTTAACGTCCACACAGGAATTTCCCAAACATTCAAACGATTCAACGTTTGTGTCACCTTTATAAGCAAAGTTCGGAAGACGTTGTGATTGTGACACCCGCGTTCATGATAATTTTCAATTGTATAAAGTTGTTTGTAAGCCATGTTTATTTGAGTTCAAACAATATTCATAGTAGGACAAAAATTCTATACATTAGGTTCAATTAAATAATGTTATAGACACTATAGAAAAGTTCAGACAATAATGTCATATTTTAAAATTACCTCACCCTATTTTTGGTTGGAAACCGGCTCTACGACGTAGAAGGAGACAAATTCGATTTCTGCCCCTCCCGATTGATTTGGAGTCGTCACTATATTTTTTGCGGTTAAAACATAGAAAACTATATATCATGCCCAATTTGGATAAAATTGTCTTTTAACAAATATTGTAAGTTCGAGACTCAATTACAGATGGAGAAGGTATTAACACCCATATGCCCGTATTAAAATGTGATCATCTCTGATCACATGTACTTTTGTACCCTAAAGCATAGTGTGGTGGTTTTTCACCCGAAGCTTCTCCTCCGCTTCATACAAATGGAGTGAGCCAGCAACGTCTCACCTGAACTTGCGAGCATATTTCGCCGTCGCGTTGGTTCGATGAATGGGTAATCGTAATCTCTTTATTTTCGGTGCTTCCTTTTTATGATTCTCATATCTTCCATCCTCTCATTGTAATTTCTACATCCTCTCATCATCATGGGTTCTCACTCACGCAAAGGGGAAAGGGGAAAGGGTAGTGTTAAGCACCTCCTTCACGATCTGATTTATTTCTTTTTTTTTTTTGCTAAGGCACCAATCTTTAAACAGCTCCTTCATTTCATCCAAATCATGTTCTGTGGTTCCTGATTTATTTGTTTTTTGCTATGTTTTACATTTCGGAATTGTACATATCACTACTTGTGTTAATGAAAAAAAAGTAAGCGTGTGTTCGGTGTAGATTAAGTTTTTAGTTTCAATTTATAAACTGTGAGATTATAAATTGTTAGATTATAAACTGTTAAGATTATAATATGTTTATGTTTGAGTACCTTAGCTGAAAATTGAATATAAACTAATATGTTTTGTTTTGATATGGTAGAAATATTGTTTTTTTATATAGTAAATTACATAAAATGGTATGAGGTTATTTGTGTACGTTATAATTATTTTGGTTGTTTTTTACATTATTTTTTAAATATACATTTTTTTATATTTATGCTCTTATATTTTTACTTTAATATTGTAATATTGCATAATAAAGGCTAAGAAAATATATTTAAATAAATTACAATATAAAAAGTAATATTAATATTAAAAACAACATAAGATCAACATAAACAAATAACCTCATACATAGTTAATTAAACATGAAGTAAAAAAATAAATCAACTGATTTTTAATATTGCATAATAACAAAGGCTAAAAATATTAAAATAAAATACAATATAAAAATCAATATTAACATTAAAAACAATATAACACATAAATAGAAGTTACTAAACTTAAATTACATAAATCACAAAATAAATAATACATAAATGTTAAGTTTTATACAAAAGTTTTAGGGTTTATTGGGTTTATACATAATTCATAAAATTTTAATATTATATAAAAAAGTTTTATACATAATTCTTTGTTCGTGTATTGATAAAAGAAAGTGTTTTGGGGAATTACGGGTTTGGGTGGTGAGAGATAGGGGTGGCAAAACGGGCCAGCCCGGCCCGGCCCTGTCCGACATGCCTTTGGCCCGCCAAAATATGGGCTGGGTTGGCCCGACCCTTATTGCTAGAAGGGATCAAAATGCCAGCCCGACCTATATTCGGCAGGGCTGGCAGGCTAGCAGGCTGGCCCGTTGTTCTTTTTCTTTTCAAAAACACATTTAAATTACACTGATATTTTATGAGTTTTAGTGAAATTACACAAATTATCCTTCCATTTTCTACACTTACAAAAAATCATTAATTTATAATCATACATTACATTGATCAACCCTCTATGAGAGATGTAATTTTTTAAACAAAAAATGATAAATGTAATTAAGTTAAACAAAATATGATATATGATATAAATTAAACATTGATATGTAAATGTCTTGTATTGTATATGATATAAATTACATTGATAAATAATTTACTCATAAATGTCTTATATATGAATAATAAATTGGTTGAACACGGTGTGTGTAAAATGTTCGGTTGGAAAACAATATTAAATTGACTACATTATTAGAATCACATGTAACCTTAAAATGGTAAAGTAACCTTGAATATGGGCTTTTGGGCAAAAATCTTCAGCCCGACCCGCCAAAAAAGTCGATCAAAACGGGCTGACCTGTCGAGCCAAGCCCATATTGCCATCCTTAGTGAGAGAGATAAAAATTAGAGTTATGGAGTTTGGTGGTAATGATGTGAAGAGTTATGGTGTTTGGTGAAAGAGTAAAAAGTAGGAGAGAGATAAAGTTGTGATGAGGTAAAATGGGAAATAGAAAAATTGAGAAAAAATAAGCTATAAAAAACTGTGATGTTACGCATTGTTAAGTAATGTTGTTATGTTGAAGTTGTTTTTAATGTTTTGTTTGAGTAAAATGTGTTGTATTTAATAGTCGTTTAAAACTTTATATAAGATCTCGTATAAAACAAATACGCATAAATTACTTACAATTATTTTTAATATTTTTGAATTTAGGGATACCCATGAATCCGCTAGGTATCCAAGGAACCACTGATAGTATACCTAGCGAATATTAGCACGGGTTTGGGGCGGGTCTGGATGCGGGACTGGGTCCAAAAGTGAAGCAGCGGGACAGGTATGGGTAATGCACTACCCGAACCCATTCAGACCCATTGTCATCCCTACGAGGCAGTGATAAAACAGAACAAGCATGCATGGAGATTTCTAAGCCTTAAACCGAAGGATTAAGATTAAGCAAGTTTAGAATGATATGTATAGTAATAAATGAAATTTCGATCTGAAAAGAATGTCATACCTCTTATGATTGATGGAACTGAGATTTGTGTCACAAAAGTAATATAGAGAAGCCCCTCTTTTCTCCTCTGGTTTGCTGTATATGTGATAGTTATATAGATTTTTTTTATTGTAGCGGTAAAGACCTAAATTCTACCCTTGAAATATTTTCCTTTTTCATAAATTTCCTCATAACTTTTTAAATATAATTTCAACAACCTTATTTTAAATTTCACTTTCCTATTCGTATTCATTCCATAAGTCAAAAATGACATACATACTCGTTTAACAGAAAATCATAATTCATTAATGTCTTCTGGTACCGCATACAACTAGCTATGGGTTTCCAAAATACTCATACCTACAAATATTCAGAGTTACAATTATTCATGGTTATCAACATGTTTAAATATCATACCCATGGTTACAAATATTCAATTCAAAATATAACCAGTTAGATTACAAAAAATGGAGATAAGGACTTCAAAATTAAAGAGCCTCTAAGATCCTAATCAAGACATCATTAAATGCTTCCGCCTACCTGCAATGGGATTAACATTGATCATGCACAGAAAACACAAAGGAGTAAGTCGTTAACTCAATAAATGTCAATATACGTTAATCCACATTTTAATAAGAGTAAGTAAACAATATAAAGTTTTATATATACTTAAAACCATTTTCCATCGTTTATACTTTGAAAATCATGCAACATAACTTGAGCCAAAGTTTGCTACATTGCTTGAGCCAAAACTTGCTACATCGCTTGAGTCAAAACTTGCTACATCGCTTGAGCCAAAGCTTGCTACATCGTTTGAGCCAAAGCATTGCTACATCGCTTGAGCCAATGTTGCTAACCAATCATGGTCGGCTAAAAACGAGTTTTCTTTTCATTGACACTCCATCAATTCATTAACAGTAAATCCACGCCATTTTTAATTACAAACATACCCATATATGTTTATAATAAATAATGTTAGGTATCAGTGGTTACAATACACCTAGAAGGGGGGTTGAATAGGTGTAGCGGTTAGAATATCCGCTTTTCGAAAAACAACACTTAATGCTGAAATACACCTTATTAATCGATTAACTGAACAGGGTAATCGATTAACACAATCAACACAGCCCACTTAATCGATTAACAGAATGAATGTAATCGATTAACAATCTTGACTTAATCGATTAAACAGAGACAGTAAGCTAAGGCAGATACGATTACTTGCACGACAATTAACCGATAACAAAACAAATTTACATAGCTTACAGATTTATCAGAGTATTAACAGTATTGCACAGAAACATATTATCAATTAAATCTACTATACAAGTTAACCGATTAAATGCAATAAAGAGAGAGAGATAGAAGAATCCTGCAACACGAATTTTATCCTGGTTCATTTGCTTGTCCACCACAAACTACATCTAGGCCTCCCGGCTGATTTGGGAGATTTTTCTTCACTATAATCGAATCAATGTTATTACATACACATCATCCAATTACAACACTTAGACACTTATAAGATATTAAAGACTCCTATTCTATGGTTTGACTCCCTTCCTACCGACAAAGAAAACCTTTCTTTCGGCGTAGCCCCAGCCAAGAACCTTTGTTCTTTCCTTATCCCTAAGTCTAAACACAATGAAGATACACTCAATCTCTTTGGTGATACGACACCTCGAGATTCCCAATGTTACAACAATTTCTCAATCAAAAAACGAAATCGAGTAAACTTAAGCTATTACAAAGCTTATATCTAACAAGACAACACTTTACTCTAATCACCTAATACAAACTCATGCAATATGAAAATGTATTAGTTTGAAAACAGAATGCATAGAAAAAATCTGATCAAGAAGCATCAATAATATGCATGAACATGTGATATGAAAAGATGAGAAATGTATCATGTAATGCACTCAATCCTAAAGCATAGAATTCTCTCTTTTCTAAACTCACAAATGCATTTACAATTAGATGCAACAATTAACACGAAAAAATGCTCTAACTCTCTAAAAATGCAACATGCAACTTATGAGATCAATTTTGAAAAACGCAGTTTATAAAGAATTAATTATGAGGTTCAGTTAATCGATTAACGAATGTCTTAATCGATTAAACTGTGCAAACAGTTAGATTAATCGATTAACCTATGCCTTAATCGATTAACAGCATATTTTCATGTGTAAGAACTTCAAATACGTTATGCACTTAGTTCATACATGTTTAACACTTAGTTTATGCCTAGAATGCATATATACATGTATTTATGTGATGCATGAACATATTATGAATGACATATCTCAAGATGAAAATGATTTAAAAGATTTATGCATATGAGACATGTATTAGGTGACTTAAGCCTTAGACTCAACCTAAACTAATCTCTAGTCTAAGCTAAGTACCAATCAGAAGACTTAAGCACGTTGATTTGTTGATGATCTTCAAGCTTTTATTAGCACAGGTTGTCCTCATCAAAACCATGACACATAAAGAGAGCTTTCCAAAGTGTTCCTCTTGACATGCACACTTTCAATCTCCCCTTTTTTGATGATGACAAACACTGCATCAAATATATCAACTGTGATGAAATAGCTTGAAGATTGTGTTGGCATGGTTGATATGATGCGCAAATATTTCGGAAGCTGTTATTACGATCAACCTGCATAATCAGAAAACAACAAAACAATCTTTCTCCCCCTTTTGAAATTATCAAAAAGATAACCCAGGTCAAAAATAAGGCAGAGATATGAGTTATGCATAAAACAAAGTCAATGAGTTAATTTGGGATTTAACAATTAACCTGTTTTATTTTGTAGAAAATTAAACAAATGCGCTAGTTTATACAAAAGAAATAGCCAATTTGGTAAAATGAACGGCATACAAGATTTACCATATCAAATCACAATAAGTAGAAAATCTCATATGATCAAGAACCATTCACGTAATCAACATAAGCTATTCGACATAATCAAAATAACACTAGCATAAAGAGTAAAAGTGTTCAGCAACCATACAAACCACGAAATGTCAATTAAGAACATAAAAGAGGCACACAAAAGAGAAACTGGAATCCATAACAACAACTGAATCCAGAAAGTGCCATAAAGAAGAAATAAACCTAATGGTGAGATATCCTAGGTCTAAAGTCTTCTAAACTATGGTTGAGGTGGAGGTGGAGGATCGTCAGTGTGATCAGCAGGAATGACAATGTTCTGATCTCCCCTGATAAGCATAGATAACTTCTGAAATTCTGAACAAAACAAAGCATTCTGAGCTTCAGCAGTAGATTGAATCAAATTCCTCAACTCCTGAAATTGGTTGTCTGAATAGGCGGTTTGACGCTCTTCATACTGTTCCATACCTGCAAAGTATGAGTCTTTCAATCCTTGGAAGTGAAGATCCATACGGTTGTTAAGCCGTTGCTCCATGGCTTCCAACTAATCTAAACCAAAAGCAGAGTTCTGAGGTGCTGTTCCAGAAGGCTCCCCCTGAGTTGTAGCGTGCTGATCACCCATGCCACCCTGATTATCATCATCGGATAAATCTAGACCAATAGTAGTGTAGTCCTCTTGGTATTGCCAAGTAGTACCATACTTGTATATACCCATTTTATGAATGAGGCTTTCACCAACCAGATGATGCTTATCAGTGTACTCAACAATGATGGTATCAGAAACATCAATGTGCAGATAATCAACAATGCGTGAAATGAAAATACTATAGGGAAGCAGCTTCGACTGAGACAGAGACACACTATTCATTATTTTCAAAATCTCCTCAAGCCAGTTGATTATTACATTATTCTTTACGCAGACATGAAACGCAAATCATTCACAGTAGGCTGTGCGTGATTCGTGTTCCTCTGCACCAAAATGTAAGCAATAATATAATGCAACAGTCTGTTCTCAACAGATAATGACCCAGCTTTGGTCAGTTGACCCTGAATGTATAAGTGAGGGCCTCTTAGAAATGACTTATAAACCTCAGTAGGATCAAAATTCTCCTTAACCCAGGAACAATCTCCTATTCCATAACCAGAAGATGATAAACCACCGACATTCATAAAAATATCATCATTAAGTTCAAACAGATTACCAGAAATCATAGACCAGTACTTTCCATCCTTGTATCTAAAATTTGCATAAAATTCCCTAACTAGAGCAGGGTAAACTTGTCCCTTTAATTCCAAAAACTGAACGGTTCCCTGAGCTTCCATATCATGCGGGAAACTAAAATTTTGTTCCGCCAACCAGGTTAAATCAACATACCTTATGTACGTGGGTTTGCGACCTTGAAATTTTGCCAAACGAGTTTCTTTCAAGATAAGTGAGTAGTAGGGGTCACCGCGGTCCCGAGTAGAAGGTGAACCGACTTCCCTTCTTCGTACACGAGTAGCTGAGGTCTTGACCCTTTTAGTGCGACCTTGCTCCATTATATAGTGGAACCCGAAATGACGGTGAATGAGCAGAGAAGGATTTAGGCAAACCTAACCTAGGGTTTTTTTTTGTGGAAACTTGGAAATGGGGTGTAATGAGGATGAAAAAGTGTGATTTCTTGATGGTTTGAGAGGGTTAGGATGAGGTTTTTCTACTTTAGTGCACTTGGATTAGTTTTGCTACTGATTCAGAAACTCAAGGTATAAGAGAGAATGAGAAAATGCCAAAGAAAGTGTAAAACCGAATTGTTGTCTGCCTTTAAAAATGCTGGTTTTAATCGATTAACGGGCAGGTTTAATCGATTAAACCAATGTAAAATTCAAATTTTCAAAAGAACTGATGCCCAGGTAATCGATTAACAGCAAGTGTAATCGATTACTCATAGTAAAAATTGATTTTTAGGCAGTAGAGTGGTTTCAACTTTTTAGGGCTCATGCATGCATTGTGACGGATTAATCGAGACATTCATAATCATAGAAAGAGTTAATCAAGAGACATATTTTTGCATTTTAACATATATCATTTAAGCAAAAGACACATAGGCATATAGAGGCAAGACGATAATGCAAACAACTAAATAATTTTAATCGAGATATTGTTCATCAAGAATTCCAAGTTCTCTCCTTAGAACAAAGAAGGTATCCCTGGGAAGGGGCTTGGTGAAAATATCAGCTAATTGTTTAGAAGTTTCAACAAATTCAAGAACGCAGTCACCTTTTTGTACATGATCACGCAAAAAATGATGTCTAAGTTCTATATGCTTAGTTCTAGAATGCAAAACGGGATTCTTGGAAAGGTTTATGGCACTTGTATTATCGCATTTAATAGGGATCTTTTCAAGTTTAAGACCATAGTCCTTGAGTTGCTGCTTCATCCAAAGAATTTGAGCGCAACACACACCAGCGGCAATGTATTCCGCTTCGGCGGTGGACAAAGCAACACATGCTTGCTTTTTGCTGTGCCATGGTACTAATGAACTGCCCAACAAGTGACAAGTACCACTAGTGCTTTTCCGATCCAATTTACATCCGGCGAAATCGGAATCGGAATAACCTACCAAGGATAGTGAGGCATCCCGAGGATACCATAATCCCATGTTAGTTGTTCCTTTTAAATATCTCATGATTCTTTTAACAGTTTTAAGATGTGATTCTCTAGGTGATGATTGAAATCTCGCACACACACATACACTAAACATGATATCAGGTCGACTTGCAGTTAAGTAAAGTAATGACCCAATTATTCCTCGATACTTTGTTACCTCTATTGCTTTTCCTTTTTCGTCCTTATCTAGGTAGCAAGCAGATGCCATAGGAGTGGAAGCTTCCTTACAATTGTTCATTTCAAATTTCTTGAGCAGCTCTCTTTGCAATATTTTGCCTGATGGATGAATATCCCACTTTCTAGTTGCTTTATCTGAAGTCCTAGAAAGAATGTGAGTTCTCCCATCATAGACATTTCGAACTCCCCCTGCATCATCTCAGAAAAATCTTTACACAAAATATCATTAGTAGATCCAAATATTATGTCATCCACATAGATTTGTACAAGTAATACAGAATTTTCTGATTTACGAATAAAAAGCGTTGTGTCAACCAAGCCTCTTTCGAACCCTTTTTCTAAAAGAAAGGTACTAAGTCTATCATACCAAGCTCTAGGAGCTTGTTTGAGACCATAGAGTGCCTTTCTAAGTTTATAAACGTGGTTCGAATATTTAAAATTTTCAAAACCAGGCGGTTGGTCAACATAAAATTCTTCTTGAATGTAGCCATTCAGGAAGGCGCTTTTTACGTCCATTTGAAATAGTTTGAAGTTCGTAATAGATGCAAAGGAAAGTAGCATCCAGATGGCCTCTAATCTGGCTACAGGGGCATAGGTTTCGTAATAATCGATACCCTCCTCCTGGTTGTAGCCTTTTGCCACCAAGCGTGCCTTATTTCGAATGATTAAGCCTGATTCATCAAGCTTATTTCTGAAAACCCATCGAGTACCAATCACGTGATGATCTTTAGGTTTAGGGACCAAGTCCCAAACATTATTACGCTCGAACTGGTTCAGCTCTTCTTGCATAGCTATACCCCAGTGCACATCCTCAATGGCCTCATCAATGGTCTTAGGCTCAATTTGAGATACAAAAGCTACAAAGTTACAAAAGTTTCGTAAGGAACTACGGGTTACCACTCCCGTAGATATGTCACCTATTACTTTGTCAATCGGGTGAGCTTTCTTGGTTTTCCACACAACTGGCATATTTGAATGCTCCTGAGATTTGGTTTGACATTCTTCATTGGTTGCTTCTTCATTATCCATGTTCTTTGAGTATGCTTCTTCCAAAGCACCTGCAACATCATCATATACGACCTTTCTCTTCTCTTTTGGAAAAGATTCGTCAAATTGTACATGGATAGACTCTTCAACTTGCATTGAATATTTATTAAAAATTCTAAACGCTTTGCTATGAATCGAGTATCCCAAAAATATTCCCTCATCGGCTTTTGAATCAAATTTTCCGAAAGTCCGCTTTCCATTATTTAATATAAAACATTTGCAACCGAAAGCGTGAAGATGGGATATGTTTAGTTTACGGCCTTTTAAAAGTTCATAAGGAGTTTTATTCAAATTAGGCCTTAGAAGTACTCGATTTATAACATAACATGCAGTATGAACTGCATCTGCCCAGAAGTATTTGGGGGTATTACTTTCATTAAGCATGGTTCTCGCTAATTCTTCTAATACGCAATTTTTCCTCTCAACAACTCCATTTTGTTGTGGAGTGCGAGGAGCAGAGAACTGATGCATAATGTCATGCTTATCACAGAATTCGTCGAACTGAAAGTTCTCAAATTCTCCCCCGTGATCACTTCGTATATATACTATTTTCAGGTTAAGTTGGTTTTGAATTTGCTTGGCAAGATTTTTAAAAGACTTGAAGGCGTCGCTTTTCACAGATAAAAATAATGTCCATGTAAATCGAGAGAAATCATCAACAATAACTAGAGCATAGTAGCTACCACCAAAACTCATGATTTGTGATGGTCCAAACAAATCCATATGGAGTAACTCCAAAGGTCTTGAAGTGGATATCACATTTTTGTTTTTAAAAGAGTTTTTAGTTTGTTTACACTTTTGACAAGTGTCACAAATCTCTTTAGTTTTAAAATTTAGTTTTGGTAGCCCCTCAACTAGTTCGTTTGATGACAATTTATCTAGGTGTTTTATATGGATATGTGCAACGCGTCTGTGCCAAAGCCAGATGTCATCTTCTTTAGAAATAAAACATTTTTAAAATAATGTGGTGACATAATCCAAATTAACCATGTAAATATTATTTATACGATGACCAACAAATTTAACATTATTAGATAAAATGTCACGAATGATGCAACAGTCAGAATTGAAAGATACACGATTACCTTTGTCACAGAGTTGGCTTATATTCAGAAGATTATGTTCTAGTCCTTCAACATAAAGGACATTTTCAATTTGAGTTTGAGATGAGTTACCAACTGTTCCAGTGCCAAGTATCTTTCCCTTGTTGTTGTCTCCGTACGTGACGTATCATTTTCCTTTAAGTGAGAGATCTAGGAAATTTGATCTGTCACCTGTCATATGTCTCGAACATCCACTGTCTAAATACCATTTTCGTCCTTGTGTTCGGAGACATACCTGCAAAACAGATCACCTGCTTTTCTCAGGTACCCAATTTATGTTGGGTCCTTTTCTGTTAGTGATTAGGGAATTATCTCCCTTCTTTATCCATACATAGACTCCGCTAGGTATACCATACTTTCTAATATAACATGAATAAGAAGTATGACCATACGCATTACAATAAAAACATGTAGGTGAATGCTTATTATTTTTATTTTTAGTATGAGCTACAGGTTTTCTATATGGTCTTTTATTCTTAGCCGAGCGAGTATAACCTAGACCAGTACGATCACCAACGTTTCTTGTTTGACTAAGCAGAGTGTCTAATAGCTGTTTACTGTTTGTGAGACATTCGAGTTTTTCTTTTAGTTTAAAATTGTCTTCTTGCAAAGTCTCACAAGTCTCACATACAGGTTTTTGACATAAATTATTAGCAGAGCAGTTACATGTGCTACAAGAATAGATGAGATCTAAAGTTTCATTTTCTAATTTTAATTCATCTAATTCTTTTTGTAGTTGGCTTATTTTCTTTTCATTTCTAAGGATTACCCTTTTCTTATCAACGTTTATCCTTGCCAATTTCTTTAGTTCCTCATGTAACTCAACATAAGCACCATATAAAACATCATAAGAGGGTAAGTCATCCGATGTGGATGAGGTGTCAGAATATACCTCATTATTATCCTCGTGTGAGTCTGAGTTCCCATCGTTGTCAGATCTAGTCATCAGACATAGCTTCGCTGACTCCTCCTCACTAGAGGTGCTTGATGTCGTTTCCTCCTCAGGTACATCCCATACAATGTAAGCTTTGTTGGACTTGAATTCACTGGGAGTGCTCTTCTCTGAATCAACCTTTTTCAGATAGGTAGGACATTGAAATCTCATGTGTCCTGCTTTTCCACACTCGTGGCAAGTGAAGCGATCTTTGTTGTTCTTGCCTTTGTTGGTTGATTCTCTTGCTTCTTTCTTTTGAAACGTTTTGAATCCACCTTTTCTTTTAATGAATTTGCTAAATTTTCAAACAAGGAGACTCATAGTTTCATCATCTAGATCGGAGTCAGATTCATCATCATCTTTTTCTTCTTTTGATTTGGAGGTCGTGGCCTTTAATATGATGTTTTTCTTCTTCCGGTCTGAATCTTCGTGCATAGTCAAGCGCCCCAATTCCATTTCGTGCTCTTGAAGCTTTCCAAATAGTGTAGCTAGAGGCATAGAGTCCAAGTCTTTGGATTCAACAATTGCAGTTACCTTTGGTTGCCATTTCCTGTCAAGACAACGCAAAACTTTATTAGTTAGTTCACCTCTGGCAAATGATTTATCTAGAGCAACTAAATGATTAACAATATGAGTAAATCGCTTTTGCATATCACTAATTGATTCACTAGGTAGCATGCGAAATAACTCATATTCGTGGGTCAGCGCATTTAATCTAGCGCGCTTGACTTCGCTAGTGCCTTCGTGAGTCACTTGTAAAGTGTCCCACATTTCTTTTGCATTTTGGCACTGCGAGACTCTAAAGAACTCATCATAGGATAGGGTCGATGTGATGATATTTTTGGCGTGTAGGTTATGCTGGACCTTTTTGCGCTCATCATCAGTCCATAGACTTTTAGGCTTATCTTTAGGTTCATCGTCCACAAGATGCTGTGGAACGAAAGGGCCGTTGACTACGGATTCCCAAATATCCGAGTCTATGGCTTCAATAAAAATTTGCATGCAGACTTTCCAGTAGGCATACCCTTCACCGCTGAATATAGGTGGTCGATTAATGGATGAACCATCACCACCAAATCGGTTTGACGAACCCATTCCTTTTTCCCTTAGGATCACGAATACGCAGTTGAGCTAGCACTTCGCACTAGCTCTGATACCACTTGTTAGGTATTAGTGGTTACAATACACCTAGAAGGGGGGGTTGAATAGGTGTAGCGGTTAGAATATCCGCTTTTCAAAAAACAACACTTAATGCTGAAATACACCTTATTAATCGATTAACAGAACAGGGTAATCGATTAACACAATCAACACAGCCCACTTAATCGATTAACAGAATGAATGTAATCGATTAACAATCTTGACTTAATCGATTAAACAGAGACAGTAAGCTAAGGCAGATACGATTACTTGCACGACAATTAACCGATAACAAAACAAATTTACATAGCTTACAGATTTATCATAGTATTAACAGTATTGCACAGAAACATATTATCAATTAAATCTACTATACAAGTTAACCGATTAAATGCAATAAAGAGAGAGAGATAGAAGAATCCTGCAACACGAATTTTATCCTGGTTCATTTGCTTGTCCACCGCAAACTACATCCAGGCCTCCTGGCTGATTTGGGAGATTTTTCTTCACTATAATCGAATCAATGTTATTACATACACATCATCCAATTACAACACTTAGACACTTACAAGATAATAAAGACTCTTATTCTATGGTTTGACTCCCTTCCTACCGACAAAGAAAACCTTTCTTTCGGCGTAGCCCCAGCCAAGAACCTCTGTTTCTTTCCTTATCCCTAAGTCTAAACACAATGAAGATACACTCAATCTCTTTGGTGATACGACACCTCGAGATTCCCAATGTTACAACAATTTCTCAATCAAAAAATGAAATAGAGTAAACTTAAGCTATTACAAAGCTTATATCTAACAAGACAACACTTTACTCTAATCACCTAATACAAACTCATGTAATATGAAAATGTATTAGTTTGAAAACAGAATGCATAGAAAATATCTGATCAAGAAGCATCAATAATATGCATGAACATGTGATATGAAAAGATGAGAAATGTATCATGTAATGCACTCAATCCTAAAGCATAGAATTCTCTCTTTTCTAAACTCACAAATGCATTTACAATTAGATGCAACAATTAACACGAAAAAATGCTCTAACTCTCTAAAAATGCAACATGCAACTTATGAGATCAATTTTGAAAAACGCAGTTTATAAAGAATTAATTCTGAGGTTCAGTTAATCGATTAACGAATGTCTTAATCGATTAAACTGTGCAAACAGTTAGATTAATCGATTAACCTATGCCTTAATCGATTAACAACATATTTTCATGTGTAAGAACTTCAAATACGTTATGCACTTAATTCATACATGTTTAACACTTAGTTTATGCCTAGAATGCACATATACATGTATTTATGTGATGCATGAACATATTATGAATGACATATCTCAAGATGAAAATGATTTAAAAGATTTATGCATATGAGACATGCATTAGGTGACTTAAGCCTTAGACTCAACCTAAACTAATCTCTAGTCTAAGCTAAGTACCAATCAGAAGACTTAAGCACGTTGATTTGTTGATGATCTTCAAGCTTTTATTAGCACAGGTTGTCCTCATCAAAACCATGACACATAAAGAGAGCTTTCCAAAGTGTTCCTCTTGACATGCACACTTTCAAATAAGTGGTTCACAACTTGATTCATTATCCACAACCATCTAATCCACGCATTTTCTAACACAATGCATAAGTTAAAGACTTATCCTTACCTTGGTGATTGTTGGGTTTGGTTCTTGGTAACTTCGCAAGTTCCACCGACACCAACTTTAGGATCTTTCCTCATTCCCACCATATAACACAATGTTAGTCATTTTTTCTAAATATCACATAAACAACTCATATTGCATTATTTAACCATACAAGATATTTAACATATTTTCAATGTTTCTAAACTACTTTCATTATAAGTTTACAAACATCTAAAACATACATATTCATCTTCTACCTCTAGCATTTTACCCATTTTCCTCTTTAACCACATTTTCACTTTTAGGGTTTTGGGGTTTCATGAATCAACCCACAAACTCTTTCCATTCTTGCAATACAAACTCTAAATCAAGAGTTTACAAGAGAAAAACAACATAAAACAAACCATAACTCAAAAGGGTGAGTTTCCATGGTTTCTCATATTTTGAGAAGAGATCCAACATACCCAAGACAAGTTTCAAAGGGAATAAGAGAGTTAGAATCAAGAGTTTTACCTCTTCTCAAGCTTCTAGATGAGTATCAAAGCTATTTGCCCTTGGAAAAGCTCTCTTCTCTCACCTCTCATCAATTTCTAACCCTAAAATATGTTTGGGGTTTCTCATTTAATGCAAACTCGTCGGGTTCTATGCAAACTCGTCGGGTTCTTTCTCACTCATGCATGGCTCCTACCATTCTTTAATATGGTATCAAAGCATAATTATTTCTTGTCATCGCTTCCGCTTATGCATTCTTCCATTCCAAGATTCAACAAAGAATCATGCTCATTCGCTTTTTCAAGATTCTATGTCATGAAGAGCCATTCTTGCAACATCTTCAACATTTTTCTTCATTCTTCATTATCTGCCAAGTATTCAAGAAATGAGATGTGTAACGACCCGAAATTCTACCCTGGAAATTTTTTCCTTATTTAATCCAATTCCATGCATTTAACGATAAATCATAATTACCAAGTAAATAAATTTATTTAAAAGATCTTTCTCTTCATCCTCACACCCGATCTATGAACCAAAAGTACATACACAATCCGATAGCAGAAAAACATAATACATATTAGTATAACCTAGTAACTGCCGCATGTAACACCCCAAATTTTAAGTCTTTAAAATTATAGTATCAGTCCTGGGATCCTCGCTTGAGCGAGAGATTCTCGCTTGGGCGAGAGAGGTTCACCTGGGAGGGTGAAATCCTGGGCTATACTGGAGGATTCTCGCCTGAGCGAGAGTTGTCTCGCCTGGGCGAGAAATGGCATTTTGGGGCTATTGAAACTGTGAGATTCTCGTTTGAGTGAGAGGGTCAGAGTTGAGTTTTTAAAATGGGCGGGATTTTCTCGCTTGAGCGAGAATCCGGTGAGAACATTAAATGAGGGAAACCCCAAATACATTTTTAGGTTAAGAATTGAAGAGAGGTGAGAGAAGAGAGCATTTTCGTGATCTAGGAGCTTTGGTTCTTGTTCAAGAGCTTGAGAAGAGGTAAAGCTCTCTATCCTAACTCTCTTCTTCCCTTGAGAACCCATTTTTGGTATTATGGATCTCTTCTCAAAGTGGGTAAAACCATGGAAACTCTCTCTTTCGAGTTATGGTTCGTTTTATGTCACTCGTACCTTGTAAACTCTTGGTTTTGAGTTAGTATTCCAAGAATGGAAAGGGTTGTGGGTTGACTCATGGAAACCCCAAAACCCTAGAGATAGAAAATGTGGTTAGAGAGGAAGAATGGGTAAAACGCTAAAGGTAGAAGACGAGTTGCTTTATAATGTTAAAATACGAGATGATATGTATGTTTTAGATGGATGAAAACTCATAATGAAAATAGTATAGAACCATTGAAAATATGATAAATATCCTTTATGGTTGAATAATGCAATATAAGTTATTTATTTGCTATTTGGAATGAATGACTAACATTGTGTTATGTGGTGGGAATGAGGAAAGATCCTAAGTTTTGAGGTGGTGCCGGTGGAACTTACGAAGTCGCCAAAAAACAAACCCAACACTCACCGAGGTAAGGATAAGTCTTTAATTTATGCATTGTGTTGGAAAATGCGTGGATTTTCTGTTATGGATAATGAATAAAATGTGAATCACTTAGTCATTATGAACACATATGGGTATGTTGATAATGGTGAGAAGTGAATTTACGATTTATGTATTGGGGGAGTACCAATGGAAATAAGACTCGAAATGAAATCATGAAATGTAAATCTCTTTGTAGTTATAAGCATACGTGGATATGTTTGTAATGATGTCGGGTGTATTTATCATTTTTGTATTGGTAGAATGCCAATGGAAATAAAACTCGGAATAAAGCAATAAATTGTAAGTCACTTTGTAGTTACAAGCATATACGTTATGTTGTAATGATGTCGGTGCATTTATTGACTATGTATTGGTGGAGTGCCAATGGAAATAAAATTCGGATAAAACAATAAACTGTAAGTCACTTTGTAGTTACAGGCATATACGCTATGCTGTAATAATGTCGGGTGCATGTATTGTCCATTTATTGGTGGAATGCCAATGGAAATAAAACTCGGATAAAACAATAAATTGTAAGTCACTTTGTAGTTACAAGCATATGCGCTATGCTGTAATGATGTCGGGTGTGTTTATCGTCTATTTATTGGTGGAGTGCCAATGGAAATAAAACTCGGAAACAAAGTAATAAATGGTAAATCACTTAATCATTACAAATATATAAGTGGGTATGTTTGTAGTGATGACGGGAGGATTTATGGTTTATGTATTGGTGGAGTGCCAATGAAAATAAAACTCGTCTTAGCTGACCAGAATGGGTTAGCGACTCTAGCTTGAGTTATGTAGCATGGTTTTTCAAAAGTACAGATGACGAAAATGGTTTTAAGTGAATTTAATTTATATCGTTGTTTAAACCTATTAAATGTGGATCAACTTACATTGAAGTTTTTTTGAGTTAATGACTTATTCCTTTGTGTTGTTTGTGCATGGTAAATGTTAATCCCATTGCAGGTAGGTGGACGGAGGAAGGCTGATTTTCGAGTAGGAGATTAGGGACCTTTGTTTTGATGTCTCTTTATCCATTCTTTTGTAACTTTAATTGATTGTAATTGAAGTAACTAATTGTACTATGAATACTATTTTTGTACATGATATTGATCATGGAGACTAGTAACTCGGGATATATGTAGCTTGTAACACCCCGAATTTTAGTCTTTAAAATTTATAGTATAGTCCTGGAAGTCTCGCTTGAGCGAGAGATTCTCGCCTGAGCGAGAAAGGATCACATGGGAGGGTAAAATCCTGGGCAATACTGGAAGATTCTCGCCTGAGCGAGAGTTGCCTCGCTTGGGTGAGAAATGGCAAACTGGGGCTGTGGACTCTGTGAGATTCTCGCCTGAGCGAGAATCCCTCGCTTGAGCGAGAGGAAGCCTTTTGGGACTGTGAGATTCTCGCTTGAGCGAGATTCCCTCGCTTGAGCGAGAGGGTCAGATCTTAGTTTTTTAAAATAGGCGGGATTTTCTCGCCTGAGCGAGAACCCGACAACTACTCTTTAAAATAGAAACCCCAAACATATTTTAGGGTTAGAACTTTGAAGAGAAGAGAGAGAAGAGAGCTTTTCAAGAGCAAGGAGCCTTAGGGCTCATCTTAGAGCTTGAGAATATGAGTAAAAAGAGAAAGGGATGAAATGTTAGATGTGGATGATGAGTTTGTGCTTTGATGTTGATATATGAGATGAACATGTATGTTTAGATGTTTGGAAACTTGTATTGAAGTAGTTTTGGAAATATTGAAAATATGGGAATCCCTTGTATGTTTGATGATGAAATGCGAGTTATTTATGTGTTATTTTGAATAAATGACTGACATTGTTGTTATTGGTGGAAATGAGGAAAGATCCTAAGGTTAGAGGAAATCGAGGAGGAGACTTTTAATGTTACTCAGAACCGATTCCCAACGCTAACCAAGGTAAGGGATAAGTGTCTCTAAATCATATTTGCTGATATGAATGAGGTATGTGAAAGAGGTAATGGTTTAAAATGATACGTTTGTAATTTATGCATTATGTTGGAAAATGTGTGGCTTTTCTGTTATGAACGAAATATAAGTAATATTATTGGGGGAGTACCAATGGAAAGATGACTCAATATAAGTAATATTATTGGGGGAGTACCAATGGAAAGATGACTCAATATAAGTAATATTATTGGGGGAGTACCAATGGAAAGATGACTCAATATAAGTAAGATTATTGGGGAAGTACCAATGGAAAGATGACTCAATAAAAGTAACATTATTGAGGGAGTACCAATGGAAAGATGACTCAATAAAAGTAACATTATTGGGGGAGTACCAATGGAAAGATGACTCAATTGAAAGTAATATTATTGGGGGAGTACCAACGGAAATATGAATCAAAGGAAATCAATATTATTGGGAGAGTACCAATGGAAATATGACTCGGAGTAATGAATGTCGTATGCATGCTATAGGATATATAGTATGGGATATATATTCTATAGGGTGAATATGAATGATGAGAAATGTGAATGTCATATGAATGTCTTATGCATGCTATAGGATATATAGTATGGGATATATATTCTATAGGGTGAATATGAATGATGAGAAATGTGAATGTCACATGAATGTCGTATGCATGCTATAGGATATATAGTATGGGATATATATTCTATATGGTGAATATGAATGATGAGAAATGTGAATGTGACATGAATGTCGTATGCATGCTATAGGATATATAGTATGGGATATATATTCTATAGGGTGAATATGAGCGATAAAAAGGAAGATGTTGAGAAAGAACGTAATATGCATACTATAGAATATATATTATGGGATATATATACTATAGGATGAATATGAGTAAAGTGGAAAGTAAAGGAAGATGATTTGAATGTTTACAATTCCGTATGTGTGTTTACGAATTATATTAAAGCTTAATTGTATTTGAATGTGGACTATCATGTGATGTTAGTTTTAAACTAATGACTTACTCCCTTCGTTTTGTGTGTCGTTTATGATAATCCCATTGTAGGTAAATGAAGGATTTTGAGGATGAAGCTCAATTAGGAAGCTTTTGTGTTTATCTACTCGATTGTCTTATTTGGTACTTGACGTTGCAGTTAATTTGATAATATTAGGGGATGACTGTAAATCCATTTAGATTAATACGGATATGTGTAGTTATGGGCTTTATAACTTTGGGAGACCCAAAACTGGTTGTATGTGATAAATGCTATCTGAATGAATTATGTTTTTCCGCAACATAAATTGGTGTGATAATATGATAGGGTAAAGAGTATGTTCATAGAGATATACTTGACAGTTTTTAATAAAGGTGACGACTGCATGTAAGAAATGATTAAAATAAACGAAAAAATTTCAAGGGTAAAAATCAGGTCGTTACAATATGGTATCAGAGCATAGTTAGTCCTGCGGCCTAGGGTATGGCCTTACTTGGTTCTTTGTATCTTGAAATTGATGGGACTATGTGGTTTAAGTGAATTGTTATGTGGTTATGCGTTGATTTGCCTGGTTCGAAAATTAGCTTACTAACTAGTACATGAGTACAGGTACGCATGGCTGAAAAAGGAAGAGGAACGAGCCAGAATGTTCCCAATGATCTCTTGGCACAGATGTTAGAGGTGCTTCAGGGCATGAATGAGAATTTACGAAGTTTGAATCGGAGCGTGGGGCCAGGTCCAGGCCCTCTGTCCCAAAGTGGATTTGCTCCAAATGCGGCTGTTGAGTGGGTCCCAGGGAAGGGGTGTACTAACATGAAGGCGGATGGAGTGGCGACCTCCAGATCCAATTTCCCCAAGAACTTCGGGCCTCGAAGAAACTTTGTACACGGAAGGGGCAAAGGCGAGATATTTCCCGAAGAGCAAAAGCCTTGTTTTCCACCTGCGGGCACTCGAAGGTACACATCGCATGGGCTGAGGACCCATGCAAATGCTGGAGGGTCACGGCTAAACTCCCCATCCTGGTGCGGCAAATGTAACCGAAAACATGACGGAGGATCGTGTTCTGGAACCACAAATCACTGTTTTTGTTGCAAAGAGACCGGACATGTCAAGAGGTATTGTCCTATGTCACGTCAGAGTATGAATGCCATGGGGACTGGACGACCTCAATCTATCGGCAGAGTGGTTACCATGTGTGGTGCAGAGACATCAGAATTGGATAGTCTGATCCGATGCGGGATGTATGAGGAGAAGGTGAATGAAAGCCAACGATCAAATGCTCCAACTGGTGTCCGTCGTAACCCTGGGTACCAAGGGTCGAAACCTACCGTTCCTACCGAAGGGATTTCTACTCCCATATGCAACCAGTGCGGTAGACTTCATTATGGAAGTACGTGCCCGGGAAAAGGGAAAGGATGTTTCCACTGCAAGGAGTTTGGGCATATTAAATGGTATTGTCCCAAGCTGGATCGGAGACCTAAGGTCATGCATGCTGGAGGGGCAAGTGACCACGGTCGGATGGTTACCCCAAGTGGCGCAGGGACATCGGGTGTTGATGATCCGGCGAGAGGTAAATCGCATGGTAACAGGTATTCCTTTTAGTGTTGTTGATTCGGGAGCGACACACTCCCTGATATATGAGTTAAATGTGAAAAGCTGGCTGAAATTTCAAATTGAGTCTGTACTTCCGACTTGGTCGTGACCACCCCAAATCTATGTGTTGGTGGTGGTGTCGACGTTTATGTTCAAGTGTCCGATGGTGATAAATGGTGTGATATTTACCGTAGATTCAGTCTACTAGTCGTTATCCCAGTTAGATATAATTATGGGGATGGACGGATTATAGGCGAATCATGTTATGATTTAATAGTGCTGACAAGGTGGTGGCGGTTGGAGGTCTGTGCGAGATCTCTGACCAGGATAGTGGTATGGGGCCGATGTTGGCTAAGAGAGTCAGGAATCCCCTTCGAAAAAGGGATCGATGTTTATTCTGTAAAACATCACGAGAGGGTATTTAAGAATTCGTTAGTACTTCAAGAGAATATGATTTGAAAGAACTATGTATTTTTGGAAAGTGAAATTTTATTCTATGAATGATTAATTATTCTGACAAGGAAAAGGTCTAAGTCAGGGATCCTTATTTCCTTCTCTGAGTTGTTAAAGGTTAATTCCCTTTGTGGGCCTTAGTGTTGATATGCGCAATGACGTCCTGGTTGGATTAAATCCCGTGAAATGGACTAGCGGTCAGCAAATCGTGTTATGTTTAACTGTGTGTAATTGTTGAGGTGAAGATTTAAATTTAGTATGCATTGATATATATGTGTATGCTAAAGGGGTAAGATTTACACTGATAGTCGAAGAAAGAGGCTAGTCAAGTTACTTACCCCGTCGATGTGATGAATACATTTTATTAGATGTGAAACTTTTGGTCTCGAATGACCGGTTCTTTTGCGGTAGGACATTGGCAACGCATGAAATAGTGGTGGTGTACCTCAATTGTCTGCGTTGAATGTTGTACCGGCAAAAGTTATTGTTGTTTCGTGAACGTCAGTAATTGCGGTGTATGGGTGTGGTGTAACCATAGGAGAGAAGAAGTTTTGGGTTGGGTTGAAATGAGTATGCGAACCTTGTTTCACGACGTGGTTGCCATGAGTCGTGGGTTCAAACCGTTTTCGAAAATCATTTTTGGGTAAAACATAGCTGGTGGCTAAGTAATGATTTAGTATCATGTTGGAGAATTCCGAAATTTTAGCAACCATATCGGAATAAGTATGAGGTTGTTAAAAGTTTAGTGATATAAGACGCCCATGTATTTCCGGACATAATGCGAGTGGGTTAATAAGTTTATATTTGCTAACAGAATTGGGGTGACCAAACCGAATGCAAGTTGTAGGTTTGAGTGTTGGTCAACTTGTGCTTGCCGATTGGTAACAGAATACCTAGCTTTGGTGTGAATCAATGGTTTTATGGTTTCAGTGGAGGCTAGAAACCGGTAATTTCTATAGACGATAAGATTTGATGGTAGAAATATTTGATGTATTTAGACAATTACTGGATAGTTGATTGTGTACAATGGATGAGACACTAAGAGTCCTATTGTGTAAGTATTTTGTGGATCGATTTAAATGAAATTGTGCTAGATTCTCGAGTGGAGATGAAACTAGCTAGTGTATGATGGATGTTAAAAGATGCATTTAGATAGATGTGGGATAAGGGGTTCCCCATTCGCTGAAATTCGAGAATGTTATCGGGATTCTGAACGCATGTTAGGATTGATATATGGTTAGGTGCTAGATACCTATGGTTCTTGACGAAGGTGGGAAAGATCTTTAGTCTGAATTACGGTTTAGTTCTCATGACATACGAGTTATTAGAGGCTGAGGTCTTAATTGTTGAACAGTGATGAGATAGTTCATGAATTGGTTGGGTGATACCACGGTGTAGTGGTAGATGCCCTTAGTGACCGACTAAGTAATCTTAATGGATTCGAGAATCGATTATGATTTTGGTGGAGTATCCTTGTGCCTAAGGTCTAGGTGATGATATTATTTTCAGAGGTATGTTTAATTTTCGGGGACGAAAATTCTTATAAGAGGGGGAGGATTGTAACACCCCGAATTTTAGTCTTTAAAATTTATAGTATAGTCCTGGAAGTCTCGCTTGAGCGAGAGATTCTCGCCTGAGCGAGAAAGGATCACTTGGGAGGGTAAAATCCTGGGCTATACTGGAAGATTCTCGCTTGAGCGAGAGTTGCCTCGCCTGGGCGAGAAATGGCAAACTGGGGCTGTGGACACTGTGAGATTCTCGCCTGAGCGAGAATCCCTCACTTGAGCGAGAGGAAGCCTGTTGGGACTGTGAGATTCTCGCTTGAGCCAGAGGGTCAGATCTTAGTTTTTTAAAATGGGCTCGCTTGAGCGAGAACCCGACAACTGCTCTTTAAAATAGAAACCCCAAACACATTTTAGGGTTAGAACTTAGAAGAGAAGAGAGAGAATAAAGCTTTTCAAGAGCAAGGAGCCTTAGGACTCATCTTAGAGCTTGAGAAGAGGTAAACCTCTTGCTTCTAACTCTTCTTCTTCCTCTCTAACTTGTTTTGGGTAAGTTGGATCTATTTTCAAAATATGAGAAGCCATGGAAACTCACCCTTTAGAGTTATGGTTCGTTTTATGTTATTTTCTCTTGTAAACTCTTGGTTTAGAGTTAATATTTGATGAATGGAAAGGTTTTGTGGGTTATTCATGAAAACCCTAAAAACCCCCAAAATGAGAATATGAGTATAAAGAGAAAGAGATGAAATGTTAGATGTGGATGATAAGTTTGTGCTTTGATGTTGTTATATGAGATGAACATGTATGTTTAGATGTTTGGAAACTTGTATTGAAGTAGTTTTGGAAATCTTGAATATATGTGAATCCCTTGTATGTTTGATGATGAAATGCGAGTTATTTATGTGTTATTTTGAATAAATCATATTTGCTGTGAATCCCAACGCTAACCAAGGTAAGGGATAAGTGTCTCTAAATCATATTTGCTGATAGGAATGAGGTATGTGAAAGAGGTAATGGTTTAAAATGATACGTTTGTAATTTATGCATTATGTTGGAAAATGTACTGTTATGAACGAAATATAAGTAATATTATTGGGGGAGTACCAATGGAAAGATGACTCAATATAAGTAATATTATTGGGGGAGTACCAATGGAAAGATGACTCAATATAAGTAATATTATTGGGGGAGTACCAATGGAAAGATGACTCAATAAAAGTAACATGATTGGGGGAATCCTCTAGTATAGCCCAGGATTTCACCCTCCCAGGTGAACCTCTCTCGCCCAAGCGAGAATCTCTCGCTCAAGCGAGGATCCCAAGACTGATACTATAATTTTAAATACTTAAAATTTGGGGTGTTACAAGATGGAGGCACTGAGGTCGGTGAATATGGACCAGAAAAGCATGTTATGGAAATCAATATTTAACAGCCTTCAATCTCGTCTTATTGCTAAGGCATATCAAGCTTTGGCTGCAACACATCTTGCAACAAGAGCATACTTTTCATAGAAGCAAGTTTTATCTTCATAATTCTGTTATTTCTATGCTACTTTTATTGTTGTGTTGTTTGGTTAAGAAGAGGAATGGTTTATAGTTTTGCAAGAACACCAAGAATTGGTATTGCTATGAGAAAGTTGTGGCTGAACAAGCAGCATGAGATGAAGCAAAAGAGAAAGAGGTGGATTTAGTTGTACTTAACCTAGTTTTGGTGCTTGGACTACTGCTACAACCAACCATTAATACTAGCACAATTCACAATCTCAAGTACCTCACTACATATGGTGAGACCTATACAAATACCACACATGCTTTTATGTTGGTGTTAGGGATGAGTTCACATTTTTATTTATGAGAACCACACTGCTTTTGGGTAGTTACTTATGTTTGAAATATCATTGCACAGTAGAAAGCTTCTTGAATCCATTTCAAAAGTTCATACATGGAATTGTTGTTGATGGGTGCAGCAACTTATTTTAGTTTCTTGGAGATTCTATTACATGGAAATTCTATTGCTGATGCAATAGCCAAATGCAATGAAGAATCTAAGGATAGACATATTATGTCTTGGACTCAAGAGTTGGATGATGTATTCAGAGATCACTACATATATTCTTTTCTTACCTGCTATCAATTACTTCTATTTCATTCGGAGTTTACTTTTTACCCCTCTTACACACACAACATCATTATTGTGTGTATTTTACATCAATGAAGCTTAAATATAGTTTCTGTCATAGATGGTTAAGCGTTAGATGATATAGCTTCTGTCATGGGTGGTTAAGCGTTGTTATTGCTTCAAATCAAGATTCCAAGCTAGGAGTTAAGAAAAACTTTCACTCACAGCTTGAGGGGATCTATTAAAGATATTTTAGAGTTTTTTTTGTAGAAGATGATTAGGTAGTTAGGAGTTAAAGATAGTTTGTTAACTTTGCATCATCCACTTTTGCTTGGATCACAAGCCTTTTTATTTTGTATAAATAAGTCATATTGGTTTTACATTTCAATCAATGAGAAATAATAAGAAATATTATTCTTTCTCTCATTCTTCTTTTTTGAAGCTTTCTTGAAGTTTTTCTTTCTCATTCATGCGTTGCTCCTACCATTCTTTAATAATTTAGACCCTTCTGATTATTCCCTCTTTAAGATCACCCATCAGGTGATGTTGTCATTTATGCTTTATTGTAACTGAAATGATCTATGCAGACTTGCATCTACTGATTGCCCCTTCACCATTGAATTATTTTGGGAAAACTCCCTTCCAATGATTTGATATGTATTGATTATGGGAATGTTTGTAACAAATAATAGCACTATGAACTTTGTACGAATAGTATAGAAGTGACAATAAGAAACAATGATATATAGCGACAAGGTTCTTAAATGATAGAAATATGGCAAGACATGTGTGACATGAACAAGAAATGTTGTGGTTACCATCTAAGAAATGTATAATGGCTACTAATTAAGGATAAAATTTTATCCCATTAAGTGATTATTTTCAGAAAAAAACTTCTATAATTCATTAAAATTGGAAGGTAATTTATACATGCTTCTTGTAATGGAACTACATAATTGAGTGTGATAAAATTGAGTGTACACGCCCTATCTATCTCTACTATTAATAAAGACAAAACCCAAGTTAACCACCCACCATGGTGTGATTTGTGGTTGACTATTTTACCCTTTTTATTTTATAATTTTTACAAAAAAAAAACCATATATAACCCAATATAATATTCCTCTATCAATGCATATTCTACCAATATAATGTTCCTCTTTATCGATGCAATATAATTCTATCATGTTTTTCATTTTGCTGTCAATGTAATATAATTCTCGCATTTTTCTGTCATGTTTTTCATTTTGACAGTTTTTCATCTTGTTGTCATGGCATATAATGGCAGCTTCCCATACAGTTTTCCATTGCAGTTTCCCATGACAGTTTTCCAACATATTTTCTCACAGCACAATCATAATATTACCAAAGGAAAAGAGAACTAATTCTTTTTCTCCAACATCATAACTATGCAACACAACTATGGTAATAGATTTCTTAACAAAACTATTATTTTGCAGAATAATGATTATTTTAATTATTGCTTAAACATGCTTTTAACTCATGGATACTATTGGTATTGTTGCAACCACAAGTGTAATAATTCAGTACCTCAATATTGTGTTGGATTATGGATTTTTTTGTGTTTCATTATTATTTGTTTCTAGGATTTGTGATTATGTTATGTTTTTGTTAATTATTTAAAAATGCAGGCACATATAACAATTCGGGATGTGATTGTAGACATGATATTTTATCTACAATTGTGTTTATGGACTGCATTTTATTGACCATGGTTTAAAACCTTATTGATTGTCTCTAATTAGTACAATGTCATAATAGAGATTGTGTTTTTTTTTCTAGAATCCTGAAAATAGGGGAGAGATATTTTGTGATGCAAAATTGAAGGCCACATTTCGTGGGAAAGATGCAAAATGGTCATTCTTTACGAAAATGAAAAATGTTTCAAATTTCAATTTAAAACATATATATCATAATGTTTTTCTTACCTTTCTAGATATGACATTTTCCCCTTCTGGTTATTATCTCACAGTGAAAATTTCAAAATCTTTAAAAAATAACTAAACTAGAAAACTCTCTTATTTTTTTAATGGCTTACAATGCTCTTCTATTTGATTATTTAAAATCCTCTTTTACTTTTGATTAATTCTTAAGTTTACTAACATAAAATAGCCATAATTGCATGTGTTCTTATAACTCCTCATTTGGTCATAGTCTTGGTATGTGATGTATGAGAATGATTATTTGAAATAATATGTGGCAGATTCAATAACTAGCTAAATTTAACAAATACAAAGTTTCAAGTGATTTTATAATATTGTTTTTGTCCAAACTTCCATTTTATAGATTCCAAAATTAAATGAATGTAATTTTTTAGATTCCAAAATAGTAATAAATATTTAACCCATTTTTTCATTTTTATTTTAATTAAAGTATCTGAAATTATTGTTTCTATTTCAGAAAATATATATCGGTAGGACATGTGTTTTGATCAAATTCTCTCATTTTAATTTGTTTTGTACTTTGCAAACTATTAGTTATTGAGAGCAAATCTAAGTTCATCAGATTACATTTTCTTCAAATGCATGCATCCTTCTTTTTATGCATTATAAAGAATTTTGCATGATCAAAATATTTAAGTTTATTGTTTGAAAAATTAGAGGTAAATGTGATTATTTGATTTAGTTTTTAATGCTAACTAACTTCAGGTTTTTGATCAATCTTTTCATTTGTTTTGTTCATTGCTAATGGAATGAATGTGATATCAATGAATTGTGAAGAACCTCTCTGTTTTGTGCATTATATAGAATTTTGAATGATCAAAATTACACATTACAAACGATAGGAAAGCGGGTTGACAGACCCAATAGAGAATGTTAACACGCTAGTGCCATATAGTATTAATAAATGTACATTAATTTAATACAATGTTGGAGTGTAAGTTCTCATAATGTTAAGTCCAAAAATAAACAACCGTGTCAACACAAAATCATAACAATTTCCACCCACTCTCCCTTCTTTAGCATTTCCCATTTCTATTAACTACTAACCAACCAATTTTTCTCAACCACACCGTAGAATTCTTCTTCCCTAACTCACATCCTTGTCAACCATGAAATCTCACTCTCTAGATCATATGGTGTGTTGTTGGGAAGTTGCAACAGGTTTACTTTACTTAACCATGATTTCTTGGTTTCTATGTATTTTAATATAAACTCTAGTAATATTTTAATTTACCATTGTTGCTACATATCAAGTTGTGATCAGGAGGAGGACTCTGTACTACTTAATAAAAGAAATCAAGTTCCATGAGGAGGACTTTATACTACTTAATAAAAAAAATAGTGTAACCAAATGTAATTTATAGTTTCCTATTTTGTGCTCAATATCAACTTTTTTCTACAAAATAAACCATATAATTCAATATCCCTATCCACCCATTCCATGTTATTTGGTTATTCATTACTTCTTTCCTACGTTATAACTGCAGTGGTTTTTCTTTATGAAGAGAATGTGGAACATGACAATTTGGTCTCGAAAATGAAAGTAATAGTTTGAATTCAATAATAACCATGACTACTATAAATTACACATAACGGTTATGGAGAAAAATTAAGTTAGTGTCAGTTTTTTCAATTGAATTAAACTAACCCAATTGAATTAAACTAATAGTATATTAATATGATATTTGCATTTTTTTCTTTGAAAACAATAAAGTAAGAAGTAAATAAAATAAAAAAACTGTCATGTTTTTTGAAGCTTCTTTAGTTTTTAAAACTTCCTTTTTAGAACTTTTTAAAAACTGCCATGTTCATTAGTAGTGGGCTAATAATTTGGGGAATTAGTTTTAATAGTGGGTTAGTAGTCTAGAGCCACTGCATAACCACCCCCCATAACATGTCTATTATATGGCAATTTTGTTGAGAAATTTTCTTGATGAATAGCCATATTATTCTCCCCGCTGCATAACCACCACCCCATGAAAACTGTAGATTATGTAAACATATAGCTGTATCTTACCTTCCACTTTTCAACAAATTGATTTTATTTTAAAAATCTATACTAATACTCAACAGTAAATAAAAATAATTATAACAAATTATCTTCTACTTTCAAAACATATCATCTTACTGAAGAACAAGCAAGTGCTATGACTTTTGCTTTATGTTTTCATTAATGGAGATGACCTTTAATCAATAACACGTTCCTCAACATATTATTGGATTTTTAAGAAATAACAAATGTTGGACTTTTACTTTATGTTTTCATAAAATATTTAACTTTATTATTTATTGAATAATTTTGTTTTATTTCCTCCACCAATAAATCACATGGAATATATGTCTTTTAGATAATCGAGTTATGTAGCCTTTCTCTTAATTGTTAACAACTTTCACGTATTATAAAAAAGATTAATTTTGTTGAATAATTTTGTTTTATTTCCTCCACCAATAAATCACATGGAATATATGTCTTTTAGATAATCGAGTTATGTAGCCTTTTTCTTAATTGTTAACAACTTTCACGTATTATAAAAAAGATTAATTTTCATGTGTTGATATGCTTCTTTCCTGTAAATTGTTGGGATATTAGAATGGATTTTAAGATACATAAGTTTCAGGCCCATGAATATTGCCTCCTGAACATAAATCACCAGGAAATGAAAGTTGGTAATGCTTCCTTTTTTATTGTTCTTCCTTACATTATTATCACTCAACTATTATTTCAATTTCTCTTTAATTAGACAGAGCTCAATGAGTGTGATATAATAAGACTCACTTTTTGCGTTTTGGCATGGGCTTTGGCTATCTTTGTTTTTACATGAGAGGAGACTTTGCTACTTTTTTTGTATATCAAAGAATGTTTTGGGAATAGTTGAGTCGAATCTGCACAACATACAATATGCATGCTAGATTATGTATATATACAGTACCGTAGTCTCTTCTTCAAAATTAGACTAAGAAGTAAATGTAGTATTGGAGAGTTGTAACTAACAAATAAACTAACTTTGATAATCTCAAACATTCTCAGAATTGTCTTATTAATATATTTAAATTATATAATTATGGACAATTCATGTTTCATGTTACTAACATTCACCCATTATTATATTTAATATTGATGTGCATAGAATGTTGTAATTTTATTTAGCATCCAAATATCATAATATTTTCTGACATTTATAACAACCATTCACTTTTTTCCTACATTTTATTTTAATAAAATAAAATTTCTTTAATTTTATAATTAGATACCCACTCCCTTGTGTATATTTATCTATACTTCTATACTATATATAAAGCCAAAATATGAAATAACTACCATAATGATGTAATTTCTATTTTCCTATTTTGCCCTTACATTTTTTAATTTATACAAAAAAAACCATATAATCTTAAGTAACTACCATTAGCACATTAACTACTTATCTCACCTTAAATTGAATTATAATAAATACATTTTCTAACATAAAGTACTCTTAATACAAAAACATTTTAATTGTATAAAATAAAATATATAAAAATTGAATATTTAATATAATAAAATAAGAATGTGGGTCGGCAGACATGAAGTGTCTGTCGACACACTAGTCAATATAATTGCTATTCAATGTTAATCATAATTTTTATATATATATATATCAATATAATTGTTATTCCATATGTTAATCATGTTGTTAAGCAATGAAGTGATGTTATATTGTTAAGCAATGAAGTGATGTTATATTGTTAAGCAATGATGTTATATTGTTAAACAGTGATGTTATGTTGTTAACTCATATGATATAATATTGATTGGATAATTCTTACTGAATAGAGTTTTTATCTTAATGTTGAAGTTGTTTTCTATGCTTATTTGAGTAAATGAGTTATGTTTAATAGTCAATTTAAATTATGTTTAAAACTTTAAATTAAGTTTTATTATTTTTTCTTTTGTTGATTGTCTAAATATTGTAAGACACAAATACACAACTTCATAAATTACTCTGAATTATTTTGAATATTTTTGAATTTGTGGGTACCCACAGATCTGTTGGGTACCGAAGGACCCATGGATAACAGACTCATAGGACCCATTGTCATTCCTAATGCTGTATATATCGAATATAGTAATTTGTGTTAGATATTGTAATTTGAAGTTGAATATATTCGATTGAGATAATTATTCAATCATATTTTAAAAAACTGAACATTCAAATAATTAAGTCACTAACAATTATCTTCATAGGAGAAATGTATAATTATGGGGAATCATTTAAATAAACTAATCATGTTGAAAATGTAATATGCAAGGTCGTCATGAAATGTATGTCAATTGTTTCTTATTTTTGTAATAATGATTGCACAATTAGTAGATATGATAAATTGATTAATGATTTTTCTTTGATAAGATAAAATTGAGAAACAATTATATTTTTAGAGTGTTTCAACTATTAAAACAAATTACTTATACGAAATTATTGACATAAGGATTGATCTAGCAATTTGACATCTGACGTCAATCTCATCATATTCGAAATATTTATTGATATATATTTAAAAGAGGTATGAACAAAACCTAAAATTGCAATAAAATTATATAATAAATAATTTAATTTTAATATTACGACTATGTAATTTCAATTATTAGCTTACTTGAGTAATTTTTCATTTATTTTATCTAGTTTAAAGAAACACGTACCAATTGTAGTATTATAATTAAATTATTAAAAATGAATAATTTTACATGATGTATATATTTCAACTATTACAAAAATTACATGTGCAAACTCACCATGGCCTAAATGACAAACATTATAATATTAAAGTGACAATAATATCATAGACATCTAACGTAAATTATTATAGACAAAAAGTAACTATAATAAAAATATAGATTTACCATATTGTAAAATAATAAAATATCATAATATTTTAGAATGTCAGGTACATGTATATTGCTACCAACTCACAGCAAAAGCTCATTCTAAAATATCATAATATATTAGAATGTCATTCATATGATTATTCAGTAATTGTTTCTTTTTTCCGTAATAGCAATTTCCCAAAAAACAAATTGAACAGAATAGATATCAACTTGCCAACTAAGTCCAATCATCCCTTTAGTCATTTGTTTTTATAAAAGTTTCTATAGTTTCTATAAATGTTGCAAAATGGAATTAATAAAAAACATTGCAAAATCAAGCTATCAACCCGGACAATCTAAGCCACACAAAAAACAACCAGTCTTCGCAAACGCTGTCTTTTTTCCTCGTGGCTTTGTTGTTTTCATTTTCCTTTATGATTTAGATACTTAGGCTCTGTTGAAATGTGCCACAACTTTCTAGAGAATTCTACATGAATGTGGCATATTTAACTTGTGTCTAAAGAGTTGAATGTGACAATTTAACTTGTGTCTAGAAAGTTCTATATGAATGTGACATATTTAGCTTGTGTCTAGAAAGTTCTAGATAAATTACATGATGATAGATATAATATGTATGGTCTAGAACTTCATGAGATTCTTGATGTGTTGACAATAGTCCTATAAATAGGACTTATGTGATGGATATTACCAATTAATCCTAATCGTATCCCTGAAACCGAATGATTAGGACATTATTCCGAAACCAAATGTTTATGCCCATACATAAACCCTTATGGAACAATCCTAATCCAGACCGAACAAAACCCCAATTGGTTTCATAGTGAAGAAGAGAACGCATACCTTGGTTTGCCATTCCGAATGCTCCGAGGTATGTGGGTTGTAGGATGTTCCGGTTGCTAGAGCCTGATGGTTTTCCCGTTCGCTCTGCTAGAGGGGAATCCAGAGAGAACGTGAGTGCTCTGATGTTCTGAATGCCTTGAGTGAAAAGTGAGAGTGCTTGGCTTAACCTTATGCCTTTCTCTTTTCCTTTATATATCCTTATAACATCAGTTACTCAATAAAACCCGTTGCTCTGCAACTGGGGACCATAACCCATAAAGGTAACACTAACGGTACTGCAACTGGGGACCATAACCCATAAAGGTAACACTAACGGTTACCACTTAAGTTGCAATATTCTAATTCAGTCCCTTCATCAAATTAGAAATTGCCCGAAGGTATCTACACTCATAATATTTCATGACACATATGCCCTTAGCCACCAAATTAATTCATAAGACCATTTTATATATATTGGCTAAATACATAATGGCTATAACACAATTATAGAATTATATTTGTGACCCATAAATTGTTAGAAATTCCAACAATCTCCCACTGGTCACATATATGATTCACCGTAAGTGTTATCCTTATTGCATGCTTATTATACCATTATGTCACAGGCATACCCAAATTATCCCGTCCATTAGTCCCGTCTCCGTATCGAACCACAGTGAACTTCGTCATATCAATCATGACTAATTCAACAATGATCACCAACTTTGACACAACCAAATGACATAGATACATCATGAAATGTGTAGCATGAAAATCACATGAATATGGTCTTTACATGTCAATTTTCAACTGGTCCTACTTTACTTTAGTGAGATCCTTAATTACCTTATTGTACAAAGCATAATGACAGAATACTGAACTGAATGATTAATCAACTGAAGTTTGAATACAAAGTATTCACATAATACTGAAATTCCATAAAACATAAAAGTGTATATACGTTCTAACTCCCACTAAACCAAATGATCCTCACATTGTAGAACACCCATGTGAGCAGTATGCTCATGAAAGACCTTGGGTGTGATACCTTTTGTAAGAGGATCCGCAATCATGGAGTTAGTGCCTAAGTGTTCTATGGAAAGCTGTCTGCTTTGTACTTTCTCCTTAACAACTAGGAACTTTATGTCGATGTGTTTCGACTTTGCTGTACTCCTATTGTTATTGGAGAACAACACGGCTGACTTATTGTCACAGTATAACTTTAGTGGTCTTTCAATTCCTTCCACAATCCGCAGCCCAGTGACAAAATGTCTCAGCCATGTCGCCTGATGTGATGCCTCATAGCATGCTATATATTCTGCTGCCATTGTGGATGAAGCCACAAGAGTTTGCTTGGCACTGCGCCAAGAAACTGCACCACCTGCTAGCAGATATACATAGCCCGAAGTGGATCGTCTGCTATCTTGGCATCCCGCAAAATCGGAGTCAGAATACCCAATGATCTCTAATTGGTCTGATCTCCTATATGTGAGCATATAGTCTTTTGTTCCCCTTAAGTACCTCATGACCCTTTTGGCTGCTTTCCAGTGATCCATTCCTGGATTACTCATATATCTGCCTAAAACCCCAACTATGAACGCTATATCCGGACGCGTACATACTTGAGCATACATTAGACTCCCTACAACTGATGCATAAGGGATCTTTCGCATTTCCTGAATTTCCAGATTTTGTTTAGGGCACTGATTGAGACTAAATTTGTCTCCCTTAGTTACTGGAGTATCCATTGGTTTACAATTCTGCATGCCAAATCTTTTAAGTACCTTTTCTATATAGCTCTTCTGTGATAATCCAAGAATACCCCGAGATCTGTCTCGGTGTATCTGAATTCCTAATACAAAAGAAGCTTCACCAAGATCTTTCATTTCAAAATTACTGGAGAGAAATGACTTGGTTTCCAACAAGGTACCCACATCATTAGTGGCAAGCAGTATGTCATCCACATACAAGAGCAAGAAAATGTGCTTGCTCCCACTGAATTTGTGATACACACAATCCTCGACTGAATTCATCTCAAAACCAAATGAGAGAATCACCTCATGAAATTTGTGGTACCACTGACGAGACGCCTGTTTTAGTCCATAGATGGATTTTGTCAATCTGCAAACCATATTCTTTGGGTCTCCTGACACAAAGTTTTCTGGTTGCACCATATAAATCTTTTCATCAATGTTTCCATTGAGAAAAGCTGTTTTGACATCCATCTGATGAAGCTCCAAATCATAATGAGCTACAAGAGCGAGGATTGTCCTAAGAGAGTCTTTCGATGATACCGGAGAGAAAGTCTCTTTATAGTCAATCCCTTCCTTTTGAGTAAAACCCTTAGCTACAAGACGTGCCTTATACCTTTCCACATTACCGTTAGAATCCCGCTTGGTCTTAAAAATCCATTTGCAACCAATGGGTTTCTTACCTTCTGGTAATGGGACAAGTTCCCAAACTTTATTGTCTTGCATGGATTTATACTCCTCTTTCATTGCTTCAATCCACTTTTCCGAATTGGAACCTTGGATGGCTTCACGAACGTTTGAAGGATCGTTATCCATAATGCCATCACCCTCATGTTCCAGGAGAAAACAGATGTAATCATCTGGAATTGCATTCCTCCTTTCTCTAGTGGATCTACGCAAAGCTATAGGCTCTTGCAACTCTTGTCCATGTTCTTGAGGAATTTGAGTTTGTCCTTCATGAATTACTAACTCATCTTGAGTAGGGAGAGTGTCTTGAAGAGGTTCCAAATTTGCTTCATCAGAAGCAACTATATGAAATCGGATCTGGAATTGATACCGATTCTTCCTCTAAGACAAAGTTTCTTACTTTATCTTCCCCCTCAAACTCAATATCCTCAAAGAACGTGGCTGTACCCGTCTCAAATATGGATCTTAAATTTGGATCATAAAATTTATAGCCCCTTGATTTTTCAGAGTAACCAATAAAGTAGCTGCTCACTGTACGGGAGTCCAATTTCTTTTCATAAGGCCTATAAGGCCTTGCCTCAGCTGGACATCCCCACACATGAAAATGCTTAAGACTAGGCTTTCGCCCAGTCCAAAGCTCATAAGGTGTTTTGGCAGTCGCTTTAGTTGGTACTCTATTAAGAATATAAGCTGCAGTCTTAAGTGCCTCTCCCCAGAGTGACTCTGGTAAGGTAGAATGACAAATCATACTCCTTACCATATCCTTAAGAGTCCGATTTCGTCTTTCAGACACACCATTCATGCTAGGCGAACCTGGCATAGTGTACTGTGGGACTATACCACATTCCTCTAGGTATTTGGCAAAAGGCCCTGGACGTTGTTCACCTGAACCGTCATATCTACCGTAGTATTCACCACCACGATCAGATCTGACGCACTTTATCCTTTTGCTGAGTTGATTTTCAACTTCAGCCTTAAAAGTTTTGAACACGTCCACTGATTGGGACTTTTCATGAATAAGAAAAATGTATGCATAACGAGAATAATCGTCTATGAATGATATGAAATAATGTTGACCATTCCAGGAAGCCGTAGGGAATGGCCCACATATATCCGTATGTATCAATTCTAAGACGTCCGAAGCTCTATATGCACCAGTTTTCGATTGTTTGGTCTGTTTACCTTTTATGCATTTAACACAAACCTTATGGTCTGTGAAGTCAATGGAATCCAAGATCCCATCTGACACAAGACGCTCAATTCTCTTTTGAGAAATGTGACCTAGGCGCTTGTGCCATAATGCACCTGAATTATTATTGTCAATTTTACGTTTAGTACCACGTGATTCCACATTCAAGGTTTCATTATAATCAGCTATAGTGTTCAACATATAAAGGTTATCATTTATCATAAGAGTACCAGTTCCAACAACATTTGAATTTAAAGACAATTTAACCGAATTGTTTGCAAATGAACAATAATAACCGAATTTGTCCAAATAAGAAACAGAAATTAAGTTCCGTCTAAAAGACGGTACAACAAAGGTGTCTTTCAAATCCAAATAAAATCCAGTACTTAATAATAACCTAAAATGTCCTATAGCTTCAACTTCTACCGAATTTCCATCGCCAACGAATATGTATCTTTCAACAAAATTAGGCTTTCAGTAGTTCAAGCAACCCTGTAATGAAACACTGATGTTAGAAGTTGAACCGGAGTCTAACCACCAAGTGTTTCCAGGTACTGAAGTTAAATTGACCTCAGAACAAACCAAAGCAAGAAATGTACCTTTCTTAGCACGCCAAGCGTGATACTTATCACATTTCTTCTTTAAATGTCCAGATTCTTTGCAAAAGAAACAAACTGTAACTTGTTTCTGCTTCTTTTGCACTGGACCCTTTGCAGCTTCATTCTTGGGCTCCATAATCATTTTCTTTTTGCCCTTGTCTTTAGAGGTACTAGCAAAATGGGCACTTTCAGTCCTTTCTCGCTTCATCCTTTCCTCTTCTTGCACACAAAATGAAATGAGCTCATTAAGAGTCCATTTCTCCTTTTGACAGTTATAAGAAATCTTAAACTGACTGAATTGTGCAGGAAGAGAAATTAAAACCAGATGGATGAGCAAGTCTTCCGACATCTCAAGCTTAAGAGCCTTCAGCTTTGAGACAATATTGGACATTCCCATAATGTGTTCCCTTATATTTCCCTTGCCATGATACCTCATGGAAATCAAGTTCTGTAACAGAGTACTTGTTTCCGCCTTATCGCTTTTTGCAAAGCGCTTTTCTATCTCAGCAAGGAAAAACTTGGCACTTGATATCTTTTCAGATACAGTACCCCTAAAGACTTCTGGAATGCCGCGCTTTATGATCATGAGACACATGCGATTGGAGCGCTCCCACCTCTCATAATCCTTCCTCTCTTCAGAGGTGCTGGATTCCAAAGGAGGAGGTGGTTGCTCTACCCTTAATGCATAGTCCAGATCCATGCAGCCAAGAACAATTTCCATGTTCTCTTTCCAGTCCTCAAAATTTGTTCCATTGAGGACCGGAACCGAATTCAGATTTGCAGATATAGAAGCAATAGACGGTGCTGAATAGAACAAAAGACAATATATTAAAACATGCTCACAACTTAAAATCATCAATATGCTATAAACAATGGTATGTCCCAATCAAGATACCTAGCGCACCATTAATATCAAGTCTTTGGACAGTAATATTAACTACAAGTGGTACTCTTGTTGCAATGATCAACATTGATAATAAGACATGTCAACTGACGAACCCCTCTTTGGATTGATTCATCAGTCACATGTATAAAACTGAATAATTATCACATGTTTATCATCGCCAGTGTGTATGATCTTCGGCCAAACATTAACTTTCCTTTGGGCCAGCTAACATCCGCATGAATAACCACACACACCAACATCTAATATTCCTTATGAGTTATATCCATGAAAGAGGTCACTTTGGCGACATTCCACTTCAATTGGCTCACTTGAAATAATAGACAACTTAGCGGGTAACCATATCATAACCATGTTCAATGCATAAAGATACCAAAGCCCCAAAAATTTTACTTGAAAAGAGACCCCAAAATTGTCCCTGAGTCTCGCTTGAGCAAGAGGGGTCTCGCTTGAGCGAGAGGGGTCTCGCTTGAGCGAGAGCCCAGCTCCTTTTGTCGTAGCTACTGCCTGAATGTCGCTTGAGCGACAGGTTTCTCGCTTGAGCGACAGGTTTCTCACTTGAGCGACAGGTTTCTCGCTTGAGCGACAGGTTTCTCGCTTGAGCGACAGGTTTCTCGCTTGAGCGACAGGTTTCTCGCTTGAGCGAGAACCCAACCATTTTGTTGCAGCTACTGCCTTAATGTCGCTTGAGCGACAGTTTTCTCGCTTGAGCGAGAACCCTTCGTCTACCCGAGGGTTTTGACGAAGATGAAGGTTCTCCATCGGGTTTTTTCGCAAAATTCACCCCCAAAACAGCCAAAAATGCATTATGATTGCTAATGTTTCAAAATAATGTTATAGCAATCATCAATTTTGCAAAACAAAACCCAATTTGGGGAAAACATGAAGAACATCATACAGAAAAAACCCAAATTTCACATATGAACCAAATTGGGGCGGCTCTGATACCATTTGATGGATATTACCGATTAATCCTAATCGTATCCCTGAAACCGAATGATTAGGACATTATTCCGAAACCAAATGTTTATGCCCATACATAAACCCTTATGGAACAATCCTAATCCAGACCGAACAAAACCCCAATTGGTTTCATAGTGAAGAAGAGAACGCATACCTTGGTTTGCCATTCCGAATGCTCCGAGGTATGTGGGTTGTAGGATGTTCCGGTTGCTAGAGCCTGATGGTTTTCCCGTTCGCTCTGCTAGAGGGGAATCCAGAGAGAACGTGAGTGCTCTGATGTTCTGAATGCCTTGAGTGAAAAGTGAGAGTGCTTGGCTTAACCTTATGCCTTTCTCTTTTCCTTTATATATCCTTATAACATCAGTTACTCAATAAAACCCGTTGCTCTGCAACTGGGGACCATAACCCATAAAGGTAACACTAACGGTTACCACTTAAGTTGCAATATTCTAATTCAGTCCCTTCATCAAATTAGAAATTGCCCGAAGGTATCTACACTCATAATATTTCATGACACATATGCCCTTAGCCACCAAATTAATTCATAAGACCATTTTATATATATTGGCTAAATACATAATGGCTATAACACAATTATAGAATTATATTTGTGACCCATAAATTGTTAGAAATTCCAACATTATGAGGTTAATTGTAAGGTGTGTGATAGTAAAAGGTGTTCTACTATATATGAAAATCTAGGCCTTTCAACTCACTAAAGTACTCCTCCAATTATTGATCAATCAAATATATGATGTATTCATCTAAGAAATCTCCTTCTATGTTCAACTATGACTTCTATCACCCACTAGATCCCAATAGGGTTCATACCTTGACTTACTGGTTTGTTGTTTTCCTTATGCTTTATGGAATTATGCAGATATGTTAGACATCTCATATTCAATCAATACAATTGAACCCAGTAGAGGAATTATATATTTACTTCGGTGGTTACAGTGGGTATATGGTTTATTGAACGTGTTTAATTAGTATTATTGATTTCTATTCAACAATGATCTTATTGATTGTGTTCTATAACTTAATGTAGAATTATACGATTTTTTACAAACCAATAGTAATTTAAGTATTATTTGGATGATTAAAATATATCAATTAAAAATAAATTTAAAAATAAATTAAAATTTTCTAACTGACCATTGCACCTTAGAAAAATTATTATATGAAACAAAACCAGTTGTTCTAACCAATCCTCACTCAATGCATTAATGAGATATTAAATCAACTTCATCTTTACTCCTGATCAGTGGTACACATAAAAAGAAGGGAGGGTTGGTAGCATATAATAGTAATCCATTCTCTTCCAACCATATATATATTTTCTATCCTAGTTATAAAGTCAAAATACTACAATGAAATAATTTCTATTTCTATATTTTACACCTATAATTAACAATTATTTACTATTTAATTTCCATTGCAACATACAATAATAATGAAAATATGAGACTTAATTATAATATTCTTATATATCATGGAAGATACTAAACACCATTATCAAACAAATATATCAATCATGTTAAATCATCAAGAATGACTAGAAAGTGGAAGCGTACCTAAGGGATCCATGAAATCTTCTTTGTTGGAAACGAACTTCTTTATGGATTAGTGATCTTCCAATGTAGACTACCCTTAGCCTTTAGTTCCTCTCTTAATGGGATGAAGAGAATGAATGTATTTTTTGTGTGTCTACAATTGGGGACCATAACCCCTATTTATAAGACATACATTCCCTTTCATGAAGGGTGATGTCTTTTGCATTTATTTCTTATTTTTGCCCATCATAAAAATAGAAATAAGATGATGATATCTACACAATAACTTTTCATTATAAATATGTCTATAGCCATAAACATTACTTGAATCAAATCACTTTAATTTGGCTAATCAAAATTATGACATAAACACATTTAAATATTACATGTGTGACCCAAAATTTCTTACAATCTCCCACTGGTCACATATATAATTTTAAAACTGTGTTGGACTTTATGAGCTAAGAAATTTGTCATTATAAACCTTAGACATATGTCTATCTCGTCCATTAATTATATTTATACATAGAACCAAAGCGGCTTTCGTTATAACAATCATAACTAAACTCATCAATGATCATTAATATTGACACAACTAAATGACATAGATCAATCATGAAATGTGCAACATGAAAATCACATGAATGTGATCTATACATGTCGATTTTCAACTGGTCCTACTTTACTTCAGTGAGATCATTAAAGACTTATCATACAAAGTGCAATAAACTGAATACCAAACTTTATTTCTGATTAGAGCAATATTCAATTGTAAGAGTATGCATACATAATTCTAAAAACAACATAGAACATAAAATGATATCAATGACAAACTCCCACTACATCAAAGAATCCTCAAATTGAATGACACCCATGTGAGCAGTATGCTCATAAAAGATCATGGGGGGAAGACCCTTTGTAAGAGGGTATGTTATCATGAAGTTTGTCCCTAAGTGTTCTATGGAAATTTTTCCACTTTGTACTCTCTCCTTGACAACTAGGAACTTGATGTCGATGTGTTTTGACTTTGTTGAGCTCCTATTATTATTGGAGTATAGGACGGCTGATTTATTGTCACAATATAACTTAAGTGGTCTTTCAATTCCTTTTATAATTTGCAGCCTAGTGACAAAAATTTTCAACCAAATCCCTTGATTTGATGCCTCATAACATGCTACAAACTCTGCGGCCATGGTGGATGAAGTGACTAGTTTTTGCTTGGAACTACACCAAGAAATTGCACCACCAGCCAACAAATAGACATAGCCCGAAGTGGATCTTCTACTATCTTGGCACCCCGCAAAATCGGAGTCGGAATACCCAATGATCTCCAAAGAGTCTGACCTCCTATAAGTGAGAACATGATCCCTCGTTCTCTTCAAATACACCATAACCCTTTTGGCTGATTTCCAATGATCCATTCCTGGATTGCTTAAATATCTGCCTAACACTCCAACAATGTATGCTATGTCCGGACGCCTACAAATTTGAGCATACATTAGACTCCCTATAGCTGATGCATATGGGACCTTTTGCATTTCCTGGATCTCAAGATTTCCTTTTGGGCACTGAATGAGACTAAATTTGTCTCCTTTGGCTACTAGGGTGTTATCTGGTTTGCAGTCCTGCATGCCAAACCTTTTGAGCACCTTATCGATATAACTTCTTTGTGATAATCCCATAATACCTCGAGAACAATCTCGGTGTATCTGGATCCCTAATACAAAAGAGGCTTCACCAAGATCTTTCATTTGGAAATTTCTAGAGAGAAATTTCTTGGTTTCGTGCAACATGCCTATATCGTTGGTGGCAAGTAGTATGTCATCAACATACAAGATGAGGAAAATATGTTTACTCCCACTGAATTTATGATACACACACTCATCAACCACATTCATCTCAAAACCAAACGAGTGAATAACTTGACGAAACTTGTGGTACCATTGACGAGACGCTTGGTTTAGCCCTTATATGGATTTTGTCAATTTGCAAACCATTTTCTTTGGGTCTCCTAACACAAAGTTTTCTGGTTGCGTCATATAAATATTTTCCTCAATGTTTCCATTGAGAAATGTTGTTTTGACATCCATCTGATGAAGCTCCAAATCATAATGTGCAACAAGAGCCATGATTATCCTAAAAGAGTCATTCGATGAAACCAGAGAGAAAGTCTCTTTATAGTCAATCCCTTCCTTTTGAGTATAGCCTTTGGCTACAAGGCGAGCCTTATACCTCTCCACATTACCATTGGAGTCCCGTTTGGCCTTAAATATCCATTTGCAACCAATGGGTTTCATATTTTCTGGTAATGGGACAAGTTCTCAAACCTTATCGTCTTGCATTGATTTATACTCTTCATTCATTGCTTCAATCCACTTTTCTGAATTGGAATCTTTAATGGCTTCATGGAAATTGATTGGATCATTTTCCATTATACCATCATGTTCCTAGAGAAATACTATGTAATCATACGGAATAGCAATTTTTTTACTCTAGTGGATCTTTGCAAAAGTATTGGTTCTTGAAGCACGTGTTCTTGAGGATTTTTTAGTTTGTTCTTCATCTTGAACTGGAGTTTGAACAACAATGTCTTGAAGAGGTTCTATACTTGATTCATCAGAAGCAATTGTATGATTAGGTCGTGGAATTGGAACCAATTCTTCCTCAAAAACAAAGTCTTTAACCTTATTTCTCCCTCCAAAATCAACATCCTTGAAAAACATGGCAGTTCCAGTCTCGAAAATTGTCTTTAATTTGGGATCGTAAAATTTGTAGCCCCTAGATCGTTCATAATAGCCAATAAAGTAGCTGCTCACCGTTCGAGGATACAATTTTCTTTCATTTGGCTTATAAGGCCTTGCCTCAGCTGGACATCCCCAAACATGAAGGTGATTTAGACTAGGCTTTCTACCTGTCCAAAGCTCATAAGGCGTTTTTACAGCTGCTTTAGTTGGTACTCTGTTTAAAATGTAAGCTGTAGTCTTGAATGCCTCTCCCCAAAGTGACACTGGTAGAGTAGAATGACATATCATACTCCTTACCATATCCTTAAGAGTTTGGTTTCGTCTTTCAACAACACCATTCATGTTAGGTGACCCTAACATGGTGTACTGTGGGACGATCCCACATTCCTCTAGGTACTTGGCAAATGGTCCTAGACGTTGTTCACCAGAACCGTCATATCTACCATAATATTCACCACCACAGTCAGATTTGACACACTTAATTCTTTTATTGAGTTGATTTTCAACTTCAGCCTTAAAAGATTTGAACACATCCAAAGATTGATACTTTACATGTATAAGAAATAGGTATGCATATCTAGAATAATAATCTATGAATGATATAAAGTATTGCTGACCATTCCAAGATGGTGTTGGAAATGGCCCACAAATATCTGTATGTATCAATTCTAATACATTTGTGGTTCTGTATGCTCCTAATTTCTTATGTTTGGTCTGTTTGCCCTTAATGCACTCAACACAGACATTAAAGTCTGTAAAGTCAATGGAATCAATGATCCCATTTGATACAAGTCGTTCAACTCTATTTCTAGAGATGTGACCTAGACGTTTGTGCCACAACATTCCTAAGTTTGCATTGTCAATTTTACGCTTAGTACCACATGATTCCATATTCAAGGTTTCATTATAAGATGTAATAGTGTCGAGCAAATATAGATTTTCATACACCATAAGAGTACTAGATCCAACAATATTTGAATTAATAGATAAACTGAATTGATTACTTCCAAATGAACAATGATAACCATATTTGTCTAAATAAGAAATAGAAATTAAATTTCGTCTAAATGACGGTACAACAAAAGTATCTATTAAATCCAAATAATGGGCAGTAAATAATAAACTAAAATACCCTATTGCCTCTACATCCACCGACTTGCCATCTCCTACATAAATGCGTCTTTCAACATTAGTTGGTTTTCGGTAACTTAGGCAACCCTGCATTGAAACAATGATGTTAGTAGTAACACTTGAATCTAACCACCAAGTGTTTCTAGGTACTGAAGCTAAATTTTCCTCAGAACAGACCAAAGTAAGGAACATACCTTTCTTTTTGTAAGAATGAGATTACAACTAAGAGGCGGGGGGGGGGGGGGGGGGGGGGGGGGGGGGTGAATTAGTTGTTGCAAATTGATGGCCAATTTTTCTGCAATATCAAAGTTAAAGTGTAGCGGAAATTGTATGCAGAAAAATATTGATGTTGGAAGGTATAAATAAAACAAAGATAAGGGATAAGAGAGTACACATGTGTTTTATACGGGTTCACCTTCTTGTCCACCAAAGGCTACGTCCAGTACTCTTGACTCGCAAGAGATTCCTTTATTAAATATAATGAGTTACAATTACAATTATCTCACCTCGAGATCTCCTTGTACCTTACACACTCACTTATATCTAATCCATTGGAAAACCCTATTCCAAGTAACACCCTTGGTAAACACTATACCAAGTCACTCAACCCCTTTCTCTTCACACCCTTGTGAAAGAAAGTGAAATTTGCAAAAGTGAAGAATGTACAATTTGGCTTGGATTGTCTTACAAGTGTATATGACAATTTCTAGAACTTGCAATCCAACAACAACTCTTATACTTAAGATAATAATGCTCTTTAAAAGTATAAAGTACACTTAGAAGCAACTTCAAATTAACTTTGAAAGTTTGAGAGTAGGTTGCTTTAAGTGTAAGAAAAATCAGAAAGTGTAAGAGTTTCAAATAAGAGTTTGTAATCTGAGTTGTATATGTTGTTGTATATTGTGAGAGTGTTTCAATGCCTTTATATAGGCTTCCAATCAACCATAATACTCTAGGTATGAGTAGGTTTCGTTTGGAATGAAAAACAATCAGTTTGGAGTGAAACCTCTTCACTTGAATTCTGAAAACTGATACAACAGCTCTCAGTAATCGATTACAGCAAGTGGGTAATCAATTACCCAACAATCCTGTTAGCAGCTTTTTAAAAATTCACGCAGTGTAATCGATTACTAGATTTGATTAATCGATTACTCAATGACACTGTTTGACAGCTTTATGAATTTGCCTTAGTGTAATCGATTACACTACTTTGAGTAATCGATTACCCTGTTTTCTAGAAATGGTAATCTGTTACTCCAAAGTCATTAATGGATTACTTATGGTTGTTAGAGGTTTGAAAACTCTTTTCTTACTCATGTAACTTGTTACTCAAGTATGGTAACCCATTACATGTTTTTGAAAATTATTTTTATTCACACTTAGATTTTTCTGATTTTCTTGAAAAGAATTTTGAGCATTATTAACTATCTAAATAGATGAGTTATAAGGATAGAAGTACCTAAGACTTAGACTCTAAATCTTGAAGCTTTTTCTTCGATAGTCTTTGTATGTCTTCTTCCTTTCTTATTTTTGTGATATTGATGTCTTCATCAAAACCGTGCCAAGGTCAGGAGCAAGATCTTATTCACACATTTCACGCCATGCATGATAATTGGTACATTCCTTCTTAACATGTCCAATATTGTTACAAAAGAAGCAACCTTTTTCGCCAATATTTTGCTTCTTTTGCATTGGACCCTTAGCAGCTTCATTCTTAGTACTCTTATATTTCCTATTTTTGCCCATATTTTTAGAGGTGCTTGCCGGGTGAGCACTTTCTGTCTTTTCTTGCTTCATCCTCTCTTCTTCTTGCACACAATATTAAATGAGCTCGTTTAGAGACCAATTATCCTTTTGACAATTATAACTTATCTTAAATTGACTGAATTGTGCAGGAAGAGATATCAACACCAAATGAGCAAGTAGGTCATCTGATAACTCAAGCTTTAAAGCTTTAAGCTTAGAAGCAATATTAGACATTTCCATTATGTACTCCCTTACATTCTCTTTGCCTTTATAATTCATAGAAATCAAGCTTTGAAGTATGTGCTTGTTTCTGCCTTATCACTTTTGGCAAAGCGTTTCTCCATTTCGGCAAGAAAATCTTTTGCACTTGTTATCCTTTCAGATATAGCACCCCTAAATGCCTCTGGAATGGCGCGCTTAATGATCATAAGACTCATGCTATTAGAGCATTCCCACTTCTCATAAGTTTTCCTCTCTTCATAGGTACTAGAGTCCATAATAGAAGGGGTTGCTCTATTCTTAGTGCAAAGTCAAGATCCATGATGTAAGGACCCAAATTCTACCCTTGAAATTTTTTCCTTATTTTGATCCAATTTCATGCATTTTCCTATAAATTACCTTTACCAATTGAATAACCTTATTTTAAAATCTCACTTTCCTCTTCACACTCAAATCAAGAGCCAATAATAACATACACAGTTGTTTGATGGAAAAACATAATTCATATCAATGCAGCTCAGTAACTACAGCATACAACTAGCTATGGGTTTCCAAAACACCCATAGCTACAAATATCCCGAGTTACCATTATCCATGTACAAAAATCATGCCCATAGTTACAAATAGGCAGTTTCAGATTACAATCAATTAGATTACAAAAAGAATGGACAAGAGGACTTCAAAAAAAACAAAAGCCTCTAAGCTCCTAATCAAAACACCCTTACTTCTTCCACCTACCTGCAATGAGATTAACATTGACCATACACAAAAAACATGTAAGGACCCAATTTCTACCCTTGAAATTTTTTCCTTATTTTAATCCAATTTCATACATTTAACTATAATTTATATTTACCGATTGAATGTACTTATTTAAAAAGTCTCACTTCCCTCATTACCCTCAATCTATACTCCAAAAGTGACATACAAGATCATGTGACAGAAAAACATAATTCGTATTAATGTAACTTAGTAACTACTGCATACAATTAGCTATGGGTTTCCAAAATGCCCATAGCTACATATATCTCGAGTTACTAGTTTCCATGGACAACACCATGTGCAAAATCATATTCATCGTTACAAATAGTTAGTTCAAGTACAACCAATTAGGTTACAAAAGAATGAGCAAAGAGACGTCAAAATAAAGGTCTCTAATCTCCTAATCAAAACACCCACACTTCTTCCACCTACCTGCAATGGGATTAACATTAACCATACACGAAAACACAAAGGAGTAAGTCATTAGCTCAATAAACATCAATGTAAGTTAAAACATATTTAATAAGGTTAAATAACGATCTAAATCAAATATACTTAAAACCATTTTCATCGTTGATACTTTTGAAAAACCATGCTACATAACTTGAGCTAAAGTCGCTAACCCATTCTGGTCGGCTAAAACGAGTTTTATTTCCATTGGCACTCTACCAATACATAAATGGTAAATGCATCCGACATCATTACAAACATATCCATGTATGTCTGTAACTACTAAGTGATTTACAATTCAATTCTTTATTCCGAGTTTTATTTCCATTGACACTCCACCAATACATAAACGGTAAATGCACCCAACATCATTACAAACATATCCATGTATGTTTGTAACTACTAAGTGATTTACAATTCATTTCTTTATTCCGAGTTTTATTACCATTTGCATTCCACCAATACATAAACAGTAAATGCACCCGACATCATTACAAACATATCCATATATGCTTATAACTACAAAGTGATTTACAATTCATTGCTTTATTCCGAGTTTTTTTTCCATTGGCACTCCACCAATACATAAACAGTAAATGCACCCGACATCATTACAGACATATCCATATATGCTTATAACTACAAAGTGATTTACAATTCATTGCTTTATTTCGAGTTTTATTTCCATTGGCACTCCACCAATACATAAACGGTAAATGCACCCGACATCATTACAAACATATCCATATATGGTTATAACTACAAAGTGATTTACAATTCATTGCTTTATTCCGAGTTTTATTTCCATTGGCACTCCACCAATACATAAACGGTAAATGCACCCGACATCATTACAAACATATCCATATATGCTTATAACTACAAAATGATTTACAATTCATTGCTTTATTCCGAGTTTTATTTCCATTGGCACTCCACCAATACATAAACGGTAAATCCACTCCTCGTCATTATAAACATACCCATATGTGCTTATAACAACTAAGCGATTCACAATACATTTCATTATCCACATCAGAAAATCCACGCATTTTCTATCACAATGCATAAGTTAAAGACTTATCCAAATGTGGCATGTTCGCGACTCCCAAAGTCCGTTGCCCTACACCATCTTCATTACCAAAATTCTTGAGCATTTTGGCGTACCTTTAGAAGGTGAGACCAAAGTGGCACTCAATCTTCGCGAAAGCAAGGTTGATATTGAGGTTGTCCACAAGATGGGATTCGTTATAGATCCTGTCACTCGTCGAACCTACAAGCATCGTACCGACCGCCAACCTGCTCCTACCAACAAACCAGAACCTACTGCTGCATCAAACCAGCCTGATTCTCATGCTCAATCTTCTGCATCTGCTGCAATGCCTACTAATCAGATGATTATGGATGAATTGGTTTCTCTTCGAGGCTACATCACCACAAGGATGGATGCTTTCGATACTCAGAGTCACCAAATCCATTACGAACTTCATCGTCTTTCTTCGAGGCTAAGCAACATAGATGTTGATGAAGATAGTTTTGAGCCCGAGTCTTAGATTATTTTGTCTAGGTTTCTGATTCTGTAATGACTATGGCTGTGTATTTTCCATTTGCTTTTGAACATTGTTTGGGTTATTTCTTGCTGTTTTTGGATTTCGTGTATGAACATCTTATTTTCGTTGTTATGAAATGTGTTTATGTTTCATACATGGTGTTAGTTATGCTTATATATTGGTACTTGAACTTTCATATACTATGAACTATTGTATGCTATGCTCTGCAAATGTCTATTGTGCTAGACTCTTGACTTTTCTTCTTTTTGATGAAGTCAAAAGGGGGAGAAAAGTTGGGAGGTGTGTATTTTATGTTAATATTCTTTCAGGCACATAACTCCAAAAGAAAGGGGAGCATACATGCATACATATAGGGGGAACATACTCAAGACAAGTCAAGATATATCATCAATTATGCTGCTCTCAAAAAATTACACTTTCAAGAAGACATTGGTTTGTCATCATAAAAAAGGGGGAGATTGTGAAGAAGATCTTGCTCCTAACCTTGGCACAGTTTTGATGAAGACACCAATATCACAAAAAGAAGAAAGGAAGAAGACCGACAAAGACTATCGAAGATAAATCTTCAAGATGTAGAGTCTAAGTCTTTAGGTACTTCTATCCTTACAACTCATTTATTTACTTAGATAAAAATGCTCAAAAATTGTTTTCAAGAAAATCAAGAAAAACTAAGTGTGAATAAAAATAATTTTCAAAAATAACATGTAACGGGTTACCATACTTGAGTAACAAGTTACATGAGTGAGAAAAGAGTTTTCAAAACTCTAACAGCTATGAGTAATCCATTACAGACTTTGGAGTAACAAATTGCCATTTTTTAGAAAACAGGGTAATCAATTACTCAAAGTAGTGTAATCGATTACACTAAGGCAAATTCACAAAGCTGTCAAACAGTGTTGTTGAGTAATCGATTACTCAAATCCAGTAATCGATTACACTGTGTGAATTTTCAAAAAGCTGTTGACAGGATTGTTGGGTAATCGATTACCCATTTGCAGTAATCGATTACTGAGAGTTGTTGCATTAGTTTTTCAGATTTCAAGTGAAAGGGTTTCACTCCAAACTGATTGCTTTTCATTCCAAACGAAACCTACTCATGCCTAAGGGTATTATGGTTGATTGGAAGCCTATATAAAGGCATTGAAACACTCTCACAACATACAACAACTCTGATATCAAAATCACACAAAGCTCTTGTACTTTTCTGAATTTGCTGCACTTTTAAAAGCAACATACTCTTAAACTTTCTAAGTATTTCTGAGTTGCTTCAAAGTGCTTTTCAAACATTTTCAAAGTTAAAAGAGCATTATTATCTTAAGTATACGAGTTGTTATTGGATTGCAAGTTCTAGAAATTGTCATATACACTTGTAAGGCAATCCAAGCCAAATTGTACATTCTTCACTTTTTCAAAGTTTACTTTCTTTCACAGGGGTGTGAAGAGAATGGGGGAGTGACTTGGTATAGTGTTTACCAAGAGTATAACTTGGTATAATGTTTACCAAGGGTATTATTTGGAATAGAGTTTTCCAAGGGGATTAGATATAAGTGAGTGTGTAAGGTACAAGGAGATCTCGGGGTGAGATAATTGTAATTGGAACTCATTATATTTAATAAAGGAATCTCTTGCGCGTCAAGAGTACTGGACGTAGCCTTCGGTGGACAAGAAGGTGAACCAGTATAAAACACATGCGTACTCTCTTTTCCTTCTCTTTGTTATTTACTTATCCTTCCTTAGTCAATATTTTTCTGCATATTATTTCCGTTGCACGTTAACTTTAATATTGCGGAAAAATTGGCCATACTTAGTGCAACAACTAATTCACCCCCTCCCCTTCTTAGTTGCAATATCAATTTTACAATAGTGTATTTGTATTCCATGCAAACTGTTTATGCAACGTTTAGGCAACTTTTGATGTATATTTCTGTTTAGGCAACTTTTGATGGTTATGCATGAAAATGTTTATGAAACTATTCTGTATATTTAGGCAACTTTTGATGTTGATGAGGAACACAAAGATTACATCATGAAAGGTGCTGACAAGGCTCTCCGAGAATTTAGAACCAATTACGGGAAATGTCTCAGAGATGCTGAAGGCAATGTCAACCTCAAGCCTGCAGCCAAATATGCAAAACTCATTGATGAAGCGGATTGGATAGAATTTGTCAATTATCGCACAAAAGACGAAAAATTATTGGTAATATATAATGTTAATGTTGACTTTGAATTCTTATGCGCTTTTGTGTAATATATAATGTTAATGTTGTTTGTTTTTTCATAAAATCAGTGAAGAAAACTGTAAGAGAGCATCTAACCCAATTTATCCATATAGAGCTTCTCGAATGGGCTATAGAGGAGTTGAAGAAAAAATTGTAAGTATTGTTAATTCATATGTAATTTAGTACATTAACTATTATTTGGTTAAGTTTTGTATTCATATATATTTAATTACATTATTATTGGTTGTCGATAATGAAAAAGTTCAAGAAGTAGTGAACCGTGTTGTAAGTGCTTATCATTTTATTAAACCGTGTTGATTTCCATACTTTCTTTATCAATGTGGTTATTTATATGTTTTATTGATGTCTCAGGTTACCCTAAAATAAAGGGAAAGTTTTCGGACCGCAAATAGTCAGGTTATACTTGAAAAGGCATTAGGGCTGCCTCAGTACCCTGGCCGTATCCGCGATGCTGGATTTGGGGATAGCAAACAGTTCTTGACCCCTTCTGCAAAGCGTCTAACAAAAGCAGATGCAGTTGTCTTGCAGGACAAATATGATTCACTCGCTAAAGAATTCCAAGCAATGGAAAAGCGGATGAAAGTTGGTAAATTTGTTGAGGGGCCTGAAGGTTCTACTACCATGAAAGAAAGTTTCACGCATCCAAGAAACCATATTCCCATTCCAGAGGTAATTTAATAAACTAATTTGTTTTAACAATCATTTGTTTTCACTATTGCTAATCTAATTCATTATATGTTTTTACTATCATCTAGGGAATAATCAATAATTGCAAACTCTTTCTGGATACACCATGTACACGAGAAGTGGCAATTGGCATGGTGTACAACACACAGGATGCAATCATACATCATACACAAATCCCCTCAAATCATTTGAAGGTCTCAATTGATATTTCAATTGAAGATGATGCATTGCTGCCAATTCCTGTTGATGAGGATATCATAACAGTTGGATTCACTTTAGCCACTTTTGTGGCTTTGCCAAAACATCTTATAGATGTAGTTCCTATTATGGCATGGTTTTTACCTTATATACGTTCATTCATTAATTTACATATTTTGATGTAGTTCATATTGAATATTTCATGGAAATATGTCTGCTGATGACCATAGTGCAACATCCCCTCCCAGAATAGATGAACCTGCATCTAAAAGGGCAAAGTGGTGAAGTCTACGCCACAATCCTCTAAATTAAATCTAGAATCATCAAGGGAGGTGCCCCCCGAAAACCAAGTACTTTGAAATACTTTGGGATTATTTTCAGAACTTACGTGTCGATTCTAGGATTAACATTTCACTTCTTGAACCCATCTATGGGGTTTCTACCGAAGTATTCATTGTCAACTAATGGAATTAACCCACATAGTGTTCAAAGTATCTCCCACAGTACATGGACAGTGATGTTGGTGATATACATCTTGTGACACCCTGAATTTATATTTCTTAAGTTGTAGTATCAGTCCTGAAGAGTGGGACATACTGACAGATTCTCGCTTGAGCGAGAGGACCTCGCCCAAGCGAGAGGGTCAGAGTTTCTACCAGGATTTTATCTGGAAATCTCGCTTAAGCGAGAAAGGGCTCGCCTGGGCTCGCCTGGGCGAGAGATGGCTCACCTAGGTGAGTGGAATACTGGGGTATACTGAAGGATTCTCGCCTGAGCGAGATTTGGCTCGCCTGGGCGACGGAGAGAGGTGTTGACACAGGAGGATTCTCGCTTGAGCGAGAATCCCTCTCTTATGCGAGTTCCCAGCGTTGGAACTTTAAAATAGAAACCCTCAAACACATTTAGGGTTAGAACTTGACAGATAAGAGAGAAGGAGGCGATTTTGGGAGCAAAGATTCATGGGAATCTACTAGAAGCTTGAGAAGAGGTAAAGCTCTTGATTCTAACTCTCTTTCTCCCTTTCAAACTCGTTTTGGGTGTCTGGGATCTCTTCTCAAAATGAGAGAAACCATGGAAACTCTTCCTTTTGAGTTGTGGTTCGTTGTATTTAGTTTCTCTCTTGTAAACTCTTGGTTTAGAGTTGGTATTCAAAGAATGGAGAAGGTTTGTGGGTTGATTCATGAAAACCCCAAAACCCCAAAATGAAGATGTGGTTAAAGGGGAAAATGGGTGAAATGGTAGATGTACAGATGAGTATGTGTTCTAATGTAAAGTAGAAGATGAATATGCATGTTTTAATGTTGAAATTTTCTAATGAAAGTGATTTTGGAAACATTGTAAATGTATGAATCTTTTGTATGGTCAGGGATGAACTATGAGTTGTGTATATGCTGTTGATGATAAATTACTGACTTTTTTGTTGTTTGGTGGGGATGAGGAAAGATCCTAAGGTTGGAGGCAATGTCGGAGGAACATGCAAAGTTACCAAGGACAAAACCCAACACTCACCAAGGTAAGGATAAGCATTTATTCTGAGTTGTGAAATATGAGATGTACGGTTATATGTGGATGACTCGAAGGAATAAGATGTGGGAAGTATTAAAGAAATTGAAATTGAATGTCTTGCCCAAGTGGTATTGAATCAAATGTCTTGCCCAAGTGGTATTGAAATTGAATGTCTTGCCCAAGTGGTATTGAATTGAATGTCTTGCCCAAGTGGTATTGAAATTGAATATCTTGCCTAAGTGGTATTGAATTGAATGTCTTGCCCAAGTGGTATTGAATTGAATGTCTTGCCCACGTGGTATTGAAACTGAATGTCTTGCCCTAGTGGTAGTGAATTGAATGTCTTGCCCTATGTGGTTTTGTGGAAGTACGTGTAAGTGGGAAATGGCTATATAAAACATGAATGATGAAGAGGGTAACAAGGTTTGACATGGAAGAATGTGAAAGTAAGAAGGGTCGTATGAGTTTGTAAGAGATAAAATAAAATGTAATGACTTTAAGTTGGAATGCTTATATTGTTTATCTAACTATGTTTATAATCTGGATTATATCAAATGATATTTATTGAATTAAATGACTTACTCCTTTGTATGTTTCCGTGTGTTTACATTTGATAATCTCATTGCAGGTAATTGGATCAATTAAGGACGCATGACTTGAAGCTTTAGGAGCTTTTAAATCTAGATTCCTTCATTTGCACTTTTTCTATCATAACTGACTATTTGCGGATTTGAATATTTATAACCATGGTCATTATATTTTTGGATGATTGTAACCTTGGGTATTATGATTTTGGAAACCCATAACTATTCCCATGTCCTAACTAAATGGGGGACATTATTATAAATTATGTTTTTCTGCCTTATGGATATGTGTATGAATACTGCAAAATAAAATGATCATAAAATAATTAAGGTAACTAATGTAATGTACCTTGGGTTACCAACCATAAGATATAAAGAAATTAAATGTTTGCATGAGTTAAAATAAGAAAAAATTTCAAGGGTAGAATTTGGGTCCTTACACATCTCTCTCCTGTAACACCCTAATTTTATTTTCCTAAGTGTGGTGAAAATTCTGGGAATCTGGGGTATACTGGGTGTTTCTCGCTTGAGCGAGAGGGCCTCGCCCATGCGAGAGGCTCAGTATTTGCTCCCAGGATTTCCTAGGATTCTCGCCTAGGTGAGATTCTGCTTGCATGGGTTAGGGAGAGAGTGTTGACACTAGAGGATCCTCGCTTGAGCGAGAATCCCTCGCTTGAGCGAGAATCCCTCGCTTGAGCGACAGTTTCATATCAGAAATTTTAAAATGGCGGGATTTTCTCGCTTGAGCGAGAAAAGGCTCGCTTGAGCGAGAATCCGACGATTTCACTTTAAAATAGAAACCCTCAAACACTTATAGGGTTAGAACTTGATAGAGAAGAGAGAAGGAGGTGATTTTGAGAGAAAGGACTCGTGGGAATCATCTAGAAGCTTGAGAAGAGGTAAATCTCTTGATTCTAACTCTCATTCTCCCTTTCAAACTTGTTTTGGGTGTATGGGATCTCTTCTCAAAATGTGAGAAACCATGGAAACTCTTCCTTTTGAGTTGTGGTTCATTTTATTTAGTTTCTCTCTTGTAAACTTTTGGTTTAGAATTGGTATTCTAAAAATGGAAAGGGTTTGTGGGTTGATTCATGAAAACCCCAAAACCCCCAAAATAAAAATGTGGTAAAATAGGAAAATGGGTAAAATGGTAGATGGAGAAGATGAGTTTGTGTTCTAATGCAAAATAGAAGATGAATATGTATGTTTTAATGTTGGAAGCTTATAATGAAAGTGGTTTTGGGAACATTGGAAATATGTGAATATCATATACGTTTGCAAATGAACTATGAGATGTTTATGTGTTGTTGAGAATAAATTACTGACTTTTGTTGTTGTTTGGTGGGGATGAGGAAAGATCCTAAGGTTGGAGGCGGTGTTGGAGGAACTTGCAAAGTTACCAAGGACCACACCCAACACTCACCAAGGTAAGGATAAGCATTTTATTCCGATATATGGATTATGAGATATGCGGTTATATGTGGTTGGCTCGAAGAGAATAAGATGTGGGATGTATCAAAGAAATTGAATGTCTTGCCCTAGTGTTATTGAATTGAATGTCTTGCCCAAGTGGTATTGAATTGAATGTCTTGCCCAAGTGGTATTGAATTGAATGTCTTGCCCAAGTGGTATTGAATTGAATGTCTTGCCCAAGTGGTATTGAATTGAATGTCTTGCCCTAGGTGGTATTGAATTGAATGTCTTTCCCAAGTGGTATTGAATTGAATGTCTTGCCCTAGGTGGTATTGAATTGAATGTCTTGCCCAAGTGGTATTGAATTGAATGTCTTGCCCAAGTGGTATTGAATTGAATGTCTTGCCCAAGTGGTATTGAATTGAATGTCTTGCCCTATGTGGTAATGTGGAAGTATGTGTAAGTTGGAAATGGCTATGTAAAACAAGAATGCATATGAGGTTAACGAAGTTTGACATGGAAGAATGTGAAAGTAAGAATGGTCGTATGAGGTAGTAAGAGATAAAATGAAATGTAATGACTTTAAGTTGGAATGCTTATATTGTTTATCTAACTATGTTTATAATCTGGATTATATCAAATGATATTTATTGAATTAAATGACTTACCCCTTTGTATGTTTTTGTGTGTTGCCATTTGATAAACCCATTGCAGGTGATTGGATAAATTAAGGATGCTTGACTGGGAGCTTTAGGAGCTTTTAAGTCTGGATTTCTTTATTTGCTCTTTTTGTATCATAATTGACTATTTGCGGATTTGAACATTTGTAACCATGGTCATTATATTTTTGGATGTTTGTAACCTTGGGTATTATGATTTTGCAAACCCATAACTATTCCCATGTCCTAATTAAATGGGGGACATTAATATGAATTATGTTTTTCTGCCTTATGGATATGTGTTTGAATACTGCATGAAGATAAGAAAATAATTAAGGTAACTAATGCAATGTACCTTGGGTTACCAACCATAAGATATAAGGAAATTATATGTTTGCATGAGTTAAAATAAGAAAAAAATTTCAAGGGTAGAATTTGGGTCATTACATCTCCTTCCATGTGCATGAATCGCAAATATGTGATGTTATCTATGTTAATTTCTGGACCTAAACAACCAGGAAATGACATATACATATATTTGACTCCATTAATTGAAGACTTGAAGCAAATGTGGGAGACCGGTATAGATGTATGAGATTCGTATAGAGAAGAAAGGTTCAACTTGAGGGCTTTGTTGTTCGGCACAATCAGTGATTTCCCTGCGTATGGTAATCTTTCAGGATATACTAAAAAAGGGAATCTTGCATGTCCTGTTTGTGAAGACAATACTCATTCAACGAGGTTGCCACACTATAAGAAGAATGTCTACCTTGGTCACCGTAGATTTTTGCATGCAGATCATCAATATCGTCGATGGAGAAAAGCATTTGATGGGAATAATGAAGAAAGTCGTGCTCCTTTCCCGTTTGTGACACCCTGAATTTATATTTCTTAAGTTGTAGTAAAGAGTGGGACATACTACCGGATTCTCGCTTGAGCGAGAGGGCTCGCCAGGGCGAGAGATGGCTCACCTGGGTGAGTGGAATACTGGGGTATACTAAAGGATTCTCGCCTGAGCGAGATTTTGCTCGCCTGGGCGAGAGCGTCAGATCTGAATTTTTAAAATGGGCCGGATTCTCTCACCCAAGAAAAGGCTCGCTTGAGCGAGAACCCGACGATTTCAATTTAAAATAGGATCCCCAAACACTTTTAGGGTTAGAACTTTGGAAAGAATAGAGAGAAGGGATCATTTTCAAGAACAAGGGTTCGTGGAATTCATCTAGAAGCTTGAGAAGAGGTAAATCTCTTGATTCAAACTCATCCTCTCCCTTTGAAACTTGTTTTGGGTATTTGGGATCTCTTCTCAAAATGTGAGAAACCATGGAAACTCTTCCTTTTGAGTTGTGGTTCGTTTTATTTAGTTTCTCACCCTGGGGTGATCCGGTTTTGTTGGTTAAGAAGAAAGACGGGATGATGAGGTTATGCACCGATTACAAGCAGTTGAACAAGGTCACTATCAAGAACAAGTATTTGTTGCCTAGAATTGATGACTTGATGGATCAGTTGAGGGGAGTGGTTGTGTTTTCAAAGATTGACCTTCGATCGGGTTATCACCAACTTCGAGTTAAGTCGGAAGATATTCCTAAAACTACTTTTAGGACGAGGTACGAGCATTTTGAGTTTTTGGTGATGCCTTTTGGTGTGACTAATGCCCCAGCGATATTTATCGACTACATGAATCGGATTTTTCATCCGTACTTGGATTCATTCGTAGTGGTATTTATTGCTGACATTCTAGTATACTCTAAAAGCCGAGAGGAACATGCGGGACACCTGAGAGTTGTCGTAGATCTTATGAGGAGAATCAGTTGTATGAAAAGTTGTCGAAATGTGACTTTTGGCTAGAATCTGTAAACTTCCTTGGACATGTAATATCCAGGGAAGGGGTGGCAGTAGATCCTTCTAAAGTCGAGGCAGTGATGGAATGGGCGGTGCTCAAGTCGGTTACTGAGATCAGGAGTTTCCTGGGTTTGGCCGGTTATTATCGGAAGTTTATAGAGGGGTTTTCAAAGTTGGCACTACCTTTGACTAAGCTTACCAGACAAGGAGAACCGTATGTGGACAATCCGTTGTGAAGAGAGTTTTCAAAAGTTGAAATGGAGGTTGACTACGGCACCAGTGTTGGTTCTTCCTTGTACTGATCATGATTTCAATGTGTATTTTGATGCTTCTAAGCACGGTTTGGGTTGTGTTTTGATACAGGACGGGAAAGTTGTTGCCTATGCTTCACGTCAGTTGAGAACGCATGAGCAAAACTACCCTACACATGATTTGGAACTAGCCACAATGGTCTTTGCATTGAAAATCTGGAGGCACCATCTTTATGGTGTAAGATTCGAAGTGTACAGTGACCACAAGAGTTTGAAGTATCTGTTTTATCAAAAGGAACTGAACATGAGACAAAGAAGGTGGATGGAATTCCTTAAGGATTATGATTTTGGACTACAGTACCATCCGGGAAAAGCCAATGAGGTGGCTGATGCTTTAAGTCGGAAATCCTTACATATGTCGACTTTAATGGTGCATGAAGGGAAACTAATTGAGGAGTTCAGAGATATGAACTTGGCAGTTCAAATGAGACCCCATAGTATGATTTTGGGAATGCTTAAGGTGACAAATGAGTTATTTGACCAAATCCAAATAATGCAAGTTGAGGATAGGGAACTAAAGATCAAACGGGATTTGATGACGAGTGGAAAGGAGACTGATTTTGAATCGGACTCTAGTGAAATGTTGCGATACAAAGGAAGGGTGTGTGTGCCTCATAATGTGGAATTGCAAAAGAGTATTCTGGAGGAGTCACACAATAGTAGAATGAGTTTCCACCCGAGCACTACAAAAATGTACCCAGACCTGAAAAAGATGTTTTGGTGGTCTAGGTTGAAAAAGGATGTGGCTTTGTATGTCTCGAGTTGTCTCATCTGTCAGAAGGCCAAGATAGAACATTAGAGGCCAGCGGGAGAGTTACAGTCACTAGAAATTCCCGTTTGGAAGTGGGATAGTATCTCCATGGATTTTGTATCGGGTTTCCCGAAGACTCAAAGAGGGTACGACTCGATATGGGTAATAGTAGACCCTTTGACAAAGTCTGCTCATTTCATGCCGATGAACATGAAATATTCCCTGTAGCGATTAGCTGAGTTGTATAACAAGGAAATCGTTCGGTTGCATGGGATACTGTCGAGCATCGTGTCAGATAGGGATCCCCGTTTCACTTCAAACTTTTGGACCAGTTTGCAGCCCGCTTTGGGCACTAAGTTGAAACTGAGTTCAGCTTATCATCCACAAACGGATGGTCAATCGGAAAGGACCATACAGTCGTTGGAGGATCTTTTGAGGGCTTGTGTTTTGGAACAACCAGGGAGTTGGGATGGCATGTTGCCTTGATCGAGTTCACCTATAACAATAGTTTCCATACTAGTATTGGGATGGCCCCTTACGAAGCCTTGTATGGGAGAAAATGTAGGACTCTCGTGAGTTGGTTTGAAACTGGGGAGAACTTAGTGTTGGAATCCGAGTTGGTCCGAGAAACGACGGAAAAGATCAAGAAGATCCAGGAAAATATGAGAATAGCACATAGTAGACAGAAAAGATATTACAATAAGAGACGAAAACCTCTTTAGTTTAAGTAGGGAGATCATGTATTCATGAGAGTAGTTCCGACTACTGGGATTGGTAGAGTGTTGAAGTCCCGTAAACTTACTCCAAGATTTATTGGGCCTTATCAGATATTGAAGAGGGTTGGACCGGTAGCATATCAGATTGATTTACTTCCATTGTTGTCAAATCTCCAAAATGTGTTTCATGTGTCTCAGTTGCGGAAATATGCGGGGGATCCATCTCATGTGGTTGAGTCCGATTAGATAGAACTGAAGGATAATCTGACTTTTGCGACCTTGCCTGTGAGGATCATGGATACTAGTATCAAGAAGTTGAGAGGAAAAGAGAATTCCTTGGTGAAAGTGTTATGGAGCCAAGTGGATGAAGGAGACGTGACTTGGGAAGTGGAGCGAGACATGAGGGGGAATACCCTCATTTGTTTGAATCAAGGTACGTTTAATTTTCGAGGGCGAAAATTCCTATAAGAGGGGGATGATTGTGACACCCTGAATTTATATTTCTTAAGTTGTAGTAAAGAGTGGGACATACTCCCGGATTCTCGCTTGAGTAAGCGAGGGGGTCAGAGTTCTCCCAGGATTTTTATCTGGAAGTCTCACTTGAGCGAGAAAGGGCTCGCCTGAGCGAGAGATGGCTCACCTGGGTGAGTGGAATACTAGAGTATACTGAAGGATTCCCTTGAGCGAGAATCCCTCGCTTGAGCGAGAGCGTCAGATATGAATTTTTAAAATGGGCGAGATTCTCTCACTTGAGCGAGAAAAGGCTCGCTTGAGCGAGAACCCGACGATTTCACTCTAAAATAGAAACCCCAAACACTTTTGGGGTTAGAACTTTGGAGAGAATAGAGAGAAGGGAGCATTTTCAAGAACAAGGGTTCGTGGAAATCATCTGGAAGCTTGAGAAGAGGTAAATCTCTTGATTCTAACTCATCTTCTCCCTTTGAAACTTGTTTTGGGTATTTGGGATCTCTTCTCAAAATGTGAGAAACCATGGAAACTTTTCCTCTTGAGTTGTGGTTCATTTTATTTAGTTTCTCTCTTGTAAACTATTGGTTTAGAGTTGGTATTCCAAGAATGGAAAGGGTTTGTGGGTTGATTCATGAAAACCCCAAAACCCCCAAAATGAGAATGTGTTTAAAGAGGAAAAAGGGTGAAATAGTAGATGTAGAAGGTGAGTATGTGTCCTAATGAAAAATAGAAGATGTATATGTATGTTTTCGATGTTTGGAAACTCCTAATGAAGTAGGTTTGGAAACATTGAAAATGTGTGAATCTCTTGTATGAATAAATATGAAATATGGGTTGTTTATATGTTATTATGAATAAATGACAGATTTTGTTGTAGTGTGGTGGGAATGAGGAAAGATCCTAAGGTTGGAAGCGGTATCGGAGGAACTTGCCAAGTTACCAAGAATCCAACCCAACACTCACCAAGGTAAGGGATAAATGTTTCCATTTAATATGAGATGATATGGAGTAACTAAAGGTGTGAAATAATTTTGAGGATAATGAGATATGGATTTGTGAATTATAATTGTATTGTATCATCTTTGCGATGTAGACTTACTCGTTGTGGTATGGAATCATCTTTGTGATGTAGACTTACCCGATGTGGTATGGGATCATCTTTGTGATGTAGACTTACCCGAAGTGGTATGGAATCATATTTGTGATGTAGACTTATCCGATGTGGTATGGGATCATCTTTGTGATGTAGACTTACCCGATGTGGAATAGGATCATCTTTGTGATGTAGACTTACCCGATGTGGTATGGGATCATCTTTGTGATGTAGACTTACCCGATGTAGTATGGGACCATCTTTGTGATGTAGACTTACCCGCTGTGGTATGGAATCATCTTCGTGATGTAGACTTGCCCAATGTGGTAATGTAACACCTTTGTGGTGTAGACTTGCCCTATGTGTATTGAATCATCTTAGTAGTGTAGACTTACCTGTGACACCCTAGATTTTAAAGTCATTAAATTATAGTATCAGTCCTGGGAGTCTCGCTTGAGCGAGAGAATCGTCGCCTGGGCGAGAGATGCTTACCTGGGAGGGTGAAATCCTGGGCTATACTGAAGGATTCTCGCTTGAGCGAGAAATGTCTCGCTTGAACGAGAGTGGTCTCGTCTGAGCGAGATCTGTCTCTCCTGGGCGAGAAATGGCATTTTGGAACCTGTCAAGGCTGTGAGATTCTCGCTTGGGCGAGAATCCCTCGCTTAAGCGAGAGGGTCAGATTTGAGTTTTTAAAATAGGCGGGATTTTCTCGTTTGAGCGAGAAGGGGCTCGCTTAAGAGAGAACACGACGAGTTTGCATTAAATGAGAAACCCCAAACACATTTTAGGGTTAGTAATTGAAGAGAAGTGAGAAAAGAGAGCATTTTCAAGAGCAAGGAGCCTTGATACTCATCTAGAAGCTTGAGAAGAGGTAAAACCCTTGATTCTAACTCTCTTCTTCCCTTTGAAACTTGTTTTGGGTATGGTGGATCTCTTCTCAAAATGTGAGAAACCATGGAAACTAACCCTTTTGAGTTATGATTCGTTTTATGTTGTTTTCCTCTTGTAAACTCTCGGTTTAGAGTTAGTATTTCAAGAATGGAAAGAGTTTGTGGGTTGATTCAAGGAAACCCCAAAACCCTAAAATGAAAATGTGGTTAAAGAGGAAAATGGGTAAAATGATAGAGGTAGAAGATGAGTATGCACTCTAATGTTGAAATATGAGATGAATATGTATGTTTTAGATGTTTGTAAACTTTTGATGAAAGTAGTTTAGAAACATTGAAAATATGATAAATATCTTGTATGTTAAATAATGCAATATAAGTTGTTTATGAGATATTGGGGATAAATGACTTACATTGTGTTATATGGTGGGAATGAGGAAAGATCCTAAAGTTGGAGGCGGTGTCGGTGGAACTTGCGAAGTTACCAAGAACCAAACCCAACACTCACCAAGGTAAGGAGAAGTCTTTAAATAGCATATTGAAATGGAAATGTGTGGATTTTCTGGTTGTGGATAATGATAAAGTTATGAATCGCTTAGTTATTGTAAACATATATGGGTATGTTTGTAATAAAGAATGCGTGGATTTACTGTTTATGAATTGATGGTGTATCAATGAAAAGAAAATACGTTTTTAGCCGACCATGATTGGTTAGCGACTTTGGCTCAAGTTTTGTAGCGATACTTTGGCTCAAGTTATGTAGCGATACTTTGGATCAAGTTATGTAGCGATACTTTGGCTCAAGTTATGTAGCGATACTTTGGCTCAAGTTATGTAGCGATACTTTGGCTCAAGTTATGTAGCAAAACTTTGGCTCAAGTGATGTAGCAAAAATGAATTTAAAAATGGTTTACTAACTCCTTTAAAATGTGGATTATCTTATAATGATATTTATTATCTTAATGACTTACTCCTTTGTATGTAGTGTGTATTTGTCGTTGATAATCCCATTGCAGGTAAACAAGATAGTTGAGCTTGGTTCGAGGCCTTAGGAACTTAGAACTTGGAATCCTTATTTTGCTTTTTGTGATGTAAATTGCTACTTGGATGATTGTAATCCTAACTAATTGACTTTCTACATTTTTTGTAATACTGGATATTCATAGCTATGGGTATTTTGGAAACCCATAGCTAGTCGTATGCAGTAATTACTGGGAAAAGAAATATATGAATTATGTTTTTCTGTCATATAAAGAAGTGTTATGGTATGATAACCGAATTTTAAGTAATGAATATTGAGTAGTTAAGGTATAGTGAAGAATGTAGGAATAAATGGATTAAATAAGGAAAAAATTGCAAGGGTAGAATTTGGGTCCTTACATTACCCAGTATGGTATGGAATCATCTTCGTGATGTAGACTTGTCCCATGTGGTATTGTAAAACCTTTGTGGTGTAGACTTGCCCTCTGTGGTATTGAATCATCTTGGTGATGTAGAATTGCCCTGTGTGGTAATGAGTCAATGGATGTCAATTGTAGTTGATGAAGTTAAATGGGATGTATGAAATGGAATGACGTGAAATGATAAAGAGAATGATAAGAATATGTATATTTATGTACCTTATGAGCTATGATTTAATTTCAAATGTGGATTATCATATAATTATGTTATTGAGTTAATGACTTATTCCCTTGTATTTTGTGTATGGTTTATGATAATCTCATTGCAGATAAACGGATGCGGTAGGAATGCTTGATTGAAAAGCTTTAGGAGTTTTAATAATCAAGATTGCTTGTTTTGTGGACTGTTATATATTAACTGAATATTGGCTGATTTTGATTGTAACTATGGGCACATTAATTTTGTAACCTTTCGACTTGACATATGGTGACCCTTATTATGATATATATATATATATATATATATATATGTATGCGAATTATGTTTTTCCTGCTAATAAGAGTAGTCAAGATATGAAATTAAAATTGTATGTTTAGAGTTATTAGATCATGAAAGAAATGGATGTTTTAAAGATTAAAAGAAAGGTATGTAGGATATAATATTGGGAAATGAATGCATACAGGATTAAAATAAATGAAAATTTTTGAAGAGTAGAATTTGGGTCCTTACACCGTTGACGGGTGACCAATTATTTCAAAAGCTAATGGGTTTGAATAATAACTTTGGTAAACCTTTTGTTGCAAAAATGAAGGTGAATCTTCTTTGAATTGTCGTATTGGAGCTCATTATATGTAAGACATTTTCTCGATGTTATGCATATTGAAAAAATGTATATGAAAGTCTCCTTGGTACTTTACTGAATATCCCTGGTGTAACACCCTGAATTTTAGTCTTTGAAATTAAAGTATCAGTCCTGGAAGTCTCGCTTGAGCGTGATATTATCGCCTGAGTGAGAAAGGATCACCTGGAATGGTGAAATCCTGGGCTATACTGGAAGATTATCGCCTGAGCGAGAGTTGCCTCGCCTGGGCGAGAAATGGCAAACTGGGGTTGTGGACACTGTGAGATTCTCGCTTGAGCGAGAATCCCTCGCTTGAGCGAGAGGAAGCCTGTTGGGACTGTGAGATTCTCGCTTGAGCGAGAATCCCTCGCTTGAGCGAGGGGTCAGATCTGAGTTTTTAAAATAGGCGGGATTTTCTCGCCTGAGCGAGAAAGGGCTCGCTTGAGCGAGAACCCGACGACTGTTCTTTAAAATAGAAACCTCAAACACATTTTAGGGTTAGAACTTTGAAGAGAAGAGAGAAGAGAGTTTTTCAAGAGCAAGGAGCCTTAGGACTCATCTTAGAGCTTGAGAAGAGGTAAACCTCTTGCTTCTAACTCTTCTTCTTCCTCTCTAACTTGTTTTGGGTATGTTGAATCTATTTTCAAAACATGAGAAACCATGGAAACTCACCCTTTAGAGTTATGGTTCGTTTTATGTTATTTTTCTCTTGTAAACTCTTGGTTTAGAGTTGATATTTGATGAATGGAAAGGTTTTGTAGGATATTCATGAAAACCCCAAAAAAACCCCAAAATGAGAATATGAGTATAAAGAGAAAGAGATGAAATGTTAGATGTGGATGATGAGTTTGTGCTTTGATGTTGATATATGAGTTAAACATGTATGTTTTGATATTTGGAAACTTGTATTGAAGTAGTTTTAGAAATATTGAAAATACATGAATCCCTTGAGTATTTGATGATGAAATACGAGTTATTTATGTGTTATTTTGAATAAATGACTGACATTGTTGTTATTGGTGATAATGAGGAAAGATCCTAAGGTTGGAGGAAATCGCGGAGGAGACTTTTAAGTTACTCGGAACCGATCCCCAACACTCACCAAGGTAAGGGATAAGTGGCTCTAATTCATACTCACTGACGTGAATGAGGTATGTGAAAGAGGTAATGTGTTATAAGTTTGATTGTTGTTACTCTACCCGAATAGGTAGTGGTTTATTGTTGTTACCCTACCCGAATACGTAGTGGTTTATTGTTGATATCCTACCCGGAGTGGTAGTAAACTGTTTATTGTGTCCTACCCGGAGTGGTAGTAGACTGTTATTGTGTCCTACCTGAAATGGTAGTGGACTGTTATTGTGTCCTACCTAAAATGGTAGCGGACTGTTATTGTGTCCTACCTGAAATGGTAGTGGACTGTTATCGTTTCCTACCTGAAATGGTAGCGGACTGTTATCGGGTCCTGTCTAAAATGGTAGCGGACTGTTATTGTTATCCTACCGGGAATGGTAGTGAAGTATTGTGAACTAGACCTGCCCGATGTGGTATGGAGTATTACTAGACCTGCCCGATGTGGTATGGAGTATAACACTAGACCTACCCGATGTGGTATGGAGTATTACTAGACCTACCCGATGTGGTATGGAGTATAACACTAGACCTACCCGATGTGGTATGGAGTATTACTAGACCTACCCGATGTGGTATGGAGTATAACTAGACCTGTCCGATATGGCATGGAGTATAACTAGACCTACCCGATGTGGTATGGAGTATAACAGTAGACCTACCCGATGTGGTATGGAGTATAACAGTAGACCTGCCTGATGTGGTATGGATGATGAACTAGACCTACCCGATGTGGTATGGATGACGAACTAGACCTGCCCGATGTGGTATGGATGACGAACTAGACCTGCCCGATGTGGTATGGATGATGAACTAGACCTGCCCGATGTGGTATGGATGATGAACTAGACCTACCCGATGTTGTATGGATGACGAACTAAACCTGCCCGATGTGGTATGGATGATGAACTAGACCTACCCGATGTGGCATGGATGGTGAACTAGACCTACCCGATGTGGTATGGAGATGTAATTGGATCTACCCGATGTGGTAGGAGATTATAGTTGTGAAAGGACTCGGTGAATACGATAAAGGATGAATACGACATATGAGAAACGAGGATGTTAATAGCGAAAGTCATATGCATGCTATAGGATATGTATTATGGTATATATATACTATAGGGTGAATATGAATGCTGAAAATGTAGACGTTAAGAATAAAAGTAATATACATGCTATAGGATATATAGTATGGGATATATATACTATAGTATGGATATGAATAATGAGAAGAACGATGCTTCGAATGAACGTAATATGCATGCTATAGAATTTATATTATGGGATATATATTCTATAGGATGAATATGGATAACGTGGAAATGAACGAAAGAAGATAGGAATGTTTGCTTTTACGTGATTGTGTTTATGAATTTATATTAAGGTTTAATCGTATTTGAAATGTGGATTATCATGTGATGTTAGTTTTTAAACTAATGACTTACTCCCTTTTGTTTTGTGTGTTGTTTATGATAATCCCATTGTAGGTAAATGAAAGATTTTTGAGGATGAAGCTCAATTAGGAAGCTTTTGTGTTTAATTACTCGATTGTCTTTATAGCTAATTAACGTCGTAGTTGATTTAATAGTATTATGAGATGACTGTAAATCCGTTTAGATTAATACGGATATGTGTAGTTATGGGCTTTATAACTTTGGGAGACCCATAACTGGTTGTATGTGGTAAATGCTATTTGAATGAATTATGTTTTTCCGCAACATAAATTTGTATGATAAGAAAATAGGGTAAAGAGTATTTTCAAAAATGATACTTGAGAGTGTTCAATGAAGGTGACGACTGTATGTAAGAAATGATTAAAATAAATGAAAAAATTTCAAGGGTAGAATATCGGGTCGTCACACCTAGTAAGTCCAAATATGGCTTGAATGCAAGATTGGACATGATTAATATGGGAATAAGAAAGGAATTGGGGCCAATAATGAAGGGAAAACGTACATTTCTACCTCCGACAGCTTATACTTTGTCGAGGAAGGAGAAATTAGAATTTTGTAAATTTATTGATGGTGTCAAAGTTCCAGAGGGGTACTCTTCAAACATTCGAAATCTCGTATCAATGAAAGACCTCAAGTTAATAGGTCTTAAGTCTCATGATTGTCATGTACTCATGGAGCATTTCTTGCCTATTGGCATAAGGTCTATTCTACCTAAAAAATTGTGAGGAATCATAACTAAGTTATACTTCTTCTTCAAGGCAATTTGTAGCAAAGTGATTGACCTTGTGAAATTACCTACATTGCAAAGACAAATTATTTTGACATTGTGTGAGCTTGAGATGTATTTCCCACCTTCTTTTTCTGACATAATGGTCCATCTTAGCATTCATCTTGTTCGAGAGATACAACTGTGTGGTCATTCCTACATGAGATGGATGTACCCTTTTGAACGTTATATGAAGATATTAAAAAGGTATGTGAAGAATCGATCAAGACCAGAGGGTTGTATTGCTGAGCGATATATTGTTGAAGAAGCTCTTGATTTTTGTACCGGATACCTTGAAGATGGTGATTTCATTGACATTCCAAAGCCTTGGTATGGAAAAGGAACATTTGGGGAAGGCATTACTGGGAAAGAAATATTGAGTATATCAAGAATTGAATTGGAGCAAGCACACTTGTATGTTTTACATAATGCCGACGAAGTTGAGCCATATGTTGAAAGACACATGGAGATGCTTAAGAAGTCTAACCCAAGTAAGAATGAAAATTGGATTTCCAAAGAGCATAATCGGTGTTTCACAAAGTGGCTAAAACATCACATTGATGAAGAGTTGAATATAAATGTGGATTCCGTTTCCGAAAGATTGAAATGGTTAGCCAATGGTCCAAGTATTCATGTGAAATCCTACAGTGGTTACCTAAATAATTGGTTCTCATTTTATACTGAAAAACAAGATAATCAAAACAAAATGCAAAATAGTGGTGTGACTTTTGTTGCTCGAACTCTACATATGTCAAGTGCCAACAATAGAAACCCAATATATGCAAACATGTCATACTTTGGGGTCATTAAACAAATATGGGAGTTGGATTACACAATGTTTCGGGTGCTAGTTTTTTGTTGTATGTGGGTTGATAACAATAATGGCTTTCGAGTTGATGAATTAGGTTTCTTGCAGGTGGATCTTAATAGGTCAGGATATAAAGATGAACCATTTATTCTAACATTTCACGCTCAACAAATATTCTATGTTAGTGACCCAACAAATAAGAAATGGTCCATTATTCTATTGACCAACAAAATCATCATCAATAATATAGATGATCAAGAAGATATTGACACTGAAGATGATCCTTTTTTTGGGATATCATTGTCGCATGAGATAATTACTAATGATGATTTATATACATGAGGTGATCATGATGAGGGCCTTTGGGTGTAAGGACCCAATTTCTACCCTTGAAAATTTTTCATTTATTTTAATCCTCTCTTACATACATTCCTCATCTTACTTAAAACCCTCTTAAATCATTCCTTGAAAATACTCTTTACACCTATTATATTATCATACAATTTATATTGTGGAAAAACATAATTCATTTAATGAGTAATTACCACATACAACCAGTTATGGGTTTCCTAGAGTTATAACGTCCATAACTACATATCTCTAGTAATATCCTAATCATATTTACATTCATCCCAAAATATTATCTAATCAAATACCATATCAAAGTAACCATAAATGCATTCCAGTTAATAAACACATAAGATTCCTAAGTGAGCTTCCTCCTCAAATCTTTCGTTTACCAACAATGGGATTATCATAAACAACACACGAAACAAGGGAGTAAGTCATTGGTTCAAAAACTAACATCACATGATAATCCACATCTCAAATACGATTAAGCTTTAATATAATTTATAACCACACATACGTAATTGTAAACATTCATATCTTCTTCCTTTAATTTTCACGTTACTCATATTCATCCTATAGTATATACATCCCATAATATATATTCTATAGCATGCATATTACGTTCTTTCGAAGCATCGTCCTTCTCATTATTCATATCCACCCTATAGAACATATATCCCATAATATATATCCTATAGCATGTATATTACTTTCATTCTCCACATCTTCCATTTTCATCCTTCATATTTACCCTATAGTATATATATCCCATAATATATATCCTATAGCATGTATATTACTTTCATTCTCCACATCTTCCATTTTCATCCTTCATATTCACCCTATAATATATATATCCCATAATATATATCCTATAGTATGCATATTACTTTCATTCTGACATTCTCATTTCTCATCATTCATATTCACCCTATAGTATATATCCCATAATATATATCCTATGGCATGAATATTACTTTTATCATTCACATCCTCATTGTCATCCTTCATATTCACCCTATAGTATATATATCCCATAATATATATCCTATGGCATGAATATTACTTTTTTTCTCCACATCTTCCATTTTCATCCTTCATATTCACCCTTAATTGTATTCATCGATTTCATTTCTCATACCACATCAAGCAGGTCGAGTTATCCCCATACCACATCGGGCAGGTCGAGTTATCCCCCATACCACATCGGGCATGTCGAGTTATTTCCATACCACATCGGGCAGGTCGAGTTATTTCCATACCACATCGGGCAGGTCGAGTTATTTCCATACCACATCGGGCAGGTCGAGTTATCCCCATTCCCCATCGGGAAGGTCGAGTTATTTCCATACCACATCGGGCAGGTCGAGTTTAAAATAATCCACTACCACTCCGGGTAGGACAACAACAATAATCCACTACCACTCTGGGTAGGATAACGACAATAAACCACTACCACTCCGGGCAGGGTAACAATAATAGTCCACTACCACTTCGGGTAGGGTATCAATAGTATTCTTACAAACACATTACCTCTTTCACATACCTCATTCACATCAGCGAGTATGATTTAGAGACACTTATCCCTTACCTTGGTGAGTGTTGGGGATCGGTTCCGAGTAACTTTAAAAGTCTCCTCCGCAATTTCCTCCAACCTTAGGATCTTTCCTCATTTCCACCAATAACAACAATGTCAGTCATTTATTCAAAATAACACATAAACAACTCGTATTTCATCATCAAACATACAAGGGATTCACGTATTTTCAATATTTCCAAAACTACTTCAATACAAGTTTCCAAACATCTAAACATACATGTTCATCTCATATATCAACATCAAAGCACAAACTCATCATCCACATCTAACATTTCATCCCTTTCTCTTTTTACTCATATTCTCATTTTGGGGGGTTTTGGGGTTTTCATTAATAACCCACAAAACCTTTCCATTCATCAAATACCAACTCTAAACCAAGAGTTTACAAGAGAAAACAACATAAAACGAACCATAACTCTAAAGGATGAGTTTTCATGGTTTCTCATATTTTTGAAAAGAGATCCAACATACCCAAAACAAATTAGAGAGGAAGAAGAAGAGTTAGGAACAAGAGGTTTACCTCTTCTCAAGCTCTAAGTTGATTCCTAAGGCTCTTTGCTCTTGAAAAGCTCTCCTCTCTCTCTCTTATCTTCAAATTTCTAACCCTAAAATGTGTTTGGGGTTTATATTTTAAAGAGGAGTCGTCGGGTTCTCGCTCAAGCGAGCCCATTCTCGCTCAGGCGAGAAAATCCCGCCTTTTTAAAATTTCAGATCTGACGCTCTCGCTCAAGCGAGGGATTCTCGCTCAAGCGAGAATCTCACAATCCCAACAGGCTTCCTCTCGCTCAAGCGACCCATTCCTCGCTTGGGCGAGAATCCCAAAATTTTCCAATTTCAAAACACTGATCCACTCGCCTGGGCGAGGTCCTCTCGCTCAAGCGAGAATCTGGAAGTATGCCCCACTCCTCAAGATTGTTACCTAATTTCAAGGAGGATAAATTTGGGGTGTTACATTGGGTGAATGAAATTCTTACTGGAGAAGACAACAATATTACAATCCAGAAACCATCAAAGAAAAGGAAACATTAGATGCATATCTTTGTATAAGTATAGCATAAAATTATTTTGTTTGTAATTTACTAGAGAATTGTTTGCATTGTAATTTTGTTGACAGTCTGGTGTAAGTTTGTTGCTTATATAACATTAGTGTGAATAATGCATTGTATTTTGTTTGCATTGTAATGAATAAAGATTGTTTGCATTGTAAGCTTGTTGACAGTTTGCTGTAAGTTTGTTGCTTATATGGCATTAGTGTGAATAATGCTTTGTATTTATTCTTTGTTGAGTTTGTGAATAATATTTCAGATGCGCGCTCCAGTAATATTCCTGCAATGGACTAATAATGAACTCTTGAATTTGTAAGGCTTTCTTCCTTTTAGTGTTTCACTTTTTTCATTCTTTGTTTAGTTTGTATAATTACTTTTTTTCTCTTCTAATAGCATTACTTTCTCTATTTTTTGTTGCCCCATTTCTATAGGAATAAATGGTCTAGATGTGGTGGAGCAATGTTTTTTCCAATGCATAAAAAAATCACAATGAAATTGACAAATAAACAGATATTCTTTATTTACCATAGTTTTATAATTCCTTTATTATAAGTTCAGATATAGTAAGTTTGTTTCATTGTTGAGTCAGTGCTTTCCAATTCCGAGAAACATCATAATGAAATTGACAAATAAACATGTATTCTTTATTTACCATAATTTATAATTCCTTTATTATAAGTTCAGATAAAGTAAGTTTGTTTCATTGTTGAGTAAGTGCTTTCCAATGCAGAAAAACATCACAATGAAATTGAAAAATAAGTAGGTATTCTTTATTTACCATAATTTTATAATTAGTAAGTTTTTTCATTGTTGATTCTGTTTCATTGCTGTGTTATAGTATGTTTGTTGAGAGGTGTCTGTGTGTTGTGGTTGAGATAAATCAACAGCGCATTCTAAGAGTAAATCTTTAAGCCGCTGTTGTAATAAATCTGTGGGTAAGCCTTGCAAAAACAGTGGCTGTTGCATTTTAATAAACTGCGCATTCTAATTGAAAATCTATACAGCGCTGTTGTAACAAGTAAATCTATACAGCGATGAACAACGCTGTTGCACTTAATAATTCGTTGTCATGCGTAAAACATAAGACAACTCAGTATTTACGTTGTGATGTCATACGTAAAACATAAGACAACGCAATATTTACATTGTGCTGTCATCCGTAACACATAAGACAACGCAATATTTACGTTGTGTTGTCATACGTAAACAATCAGACAACGCTACTTAGACTGCTGTCATACGTAAAACATATGACAACACATTGTTTTAGTGGTGTTGTGGTATATAAAATTTACGACAGCGCAACTTATAATGTGTGCTGTCATAAGTAAAATATAAGACAGTGCGGTATTTACGTTGTGTTGTCATACGTAAACAATTAGACATCGCTACTTAGACTGTTGTCATACGTAAAACATAAGACAACGCATTATTTAGTGGTGTTGTGGTATACAAACTTTACGATAGCGCAACTTATACAGTGTGTTGTCATACCTAAAATATAAGACATCACGATATTTAACACTACAACAGCGCAAAGACTTAGTGTTGTGGTATACAAAAATTACCACAGCGCAACCTATATGGTCTGTTGTTGTACTAGATTGTGTTATACAACGCTACGTATGAGTTGCGCTGTTATATTTGACCGTTCCTTAACAGCGCATGACTCAGTATTCAGTGTTATAACATGTGATATTTAATGACTTTAGAAGTGCAGTTAATGACTACCATCTACGACTTCGATCAAACAGACAGCTGCGGAACTCGCTGTCCTATAGCCAAAAAATGCGCTGCTGCTCAACGTATCTAGCGTAGTAAAGGTTTGTCTAACAATGAAATTTAAATCCACTCTAATGCAAAGACGGTAAAAGTTAATTCATTTTTCACTTAATGAAACAAAGTTACTCTGAAAACCATTTCAACATAAAATTTCGCTCAGAGAACATTTTGAATGATATGAAAATTTTGAATGACACTCTATGATCTTATGGGTAGAAAAACAACTTTTATTACAAACTGATTCTAAGAGACATTAACCGATTAACCATTTGTTTAATTGATTAACGGGTTTTAAAATCAACTATTTTTCATTGGACTTAATTGATGATGACAAACTTTATGTGTTTGAAAGCTTGATGATAGTCCACTTGTTTTGTACTTGTTTGAAAATTAACGCGCTGCTCCCTCTTACTCTATTCTCCCCCTTGATGCATGATGAAGTAGTGTATAGGGTTCTTCTTTCTCTCCCTTTATTTAGGTGGGTTGCTAGCAAATGTGATAAATACTAGCTTTTTTATCTTATTTTCCGATTCAAAAGCAATCGAGAAGCTTTTACTTTTATTTTATCTATTTGTGAATTTAATAAGTTAGTTTTTTCTTAATTTTGTTTTTCTAAAAACTGTTTTGGACTTTTGAGGCCGAATTAAATTGGATATTTACATTTACAAATAAAAGGCAACCAAGAAAAGTCAAGATCCCTTTTTTTGTAAGGAAATGTTGACTAAAAAAACGGCAAAATTGGTAAGACACACACACATGCTTGTAAGTTTTGCAAAAATTGTTTTAAATATTGTAATTATTTTGCATTTCCTTCATTTCTACCTTCAAATTTCAAGAGAGTGAAATTACAACAGTGAGACTGGAATGCATGTCCATGTACTTCAAATTACATATAACTCTGCTAAAATTTTTCCAATCTGGTGATTCCTGCATGCACTTTAACCCAGAAATGGAAACAAAATTTAGTAAACTAAGAAAATTGGCTCCAAAATCTAAGGCTCATTACACTCTAGTTACTCCAAGCTTCCGTTCAAAGAGGCGGCGAATGAGATAAATTTGGAGGATGCTGGCTCCAATTAGTGCTATTGCTTCAAGTATGGCCTTGTGAAGTGCTCTGCTGCTCATTGAATTACTGACTGTAATTGCAATGGTAAACTCGTAGTTAGATAATATTTTTAATGCTATCAGTTGTGAGAGAGAGAGGTAGCAGTGTATTCTTTTTTAAAAATCAGTTGCCTGATAAAGCATAGTTGTAAAAACCGTTTCGTACCGGCCGGTTGAATTGGTCCTTATACCGATACAGTACAACAATTATATCGGTCATCCAATTATACCGGTCAAAACTGGTCAAAATCGGTCATACCGGCCGGTTTTCAATTAAACCGTACCGGTCAAACCGGTCGATTTTTATTTAAAATTAATTTTTAATGAAAATAAAAAAAATATTGTTTTTTTATTGATTTTTCAATATTAATGTTAATATATATATATATATGTATATCTAACTTCACCGGTATGAGTTTAATTAGTGAACCACCGGTCGAACTGCTATATCACTATACCAGTACCCTTACCGGTTTGATGACCGGTACGATATTAATAACATTGTGAAAACTTGGAAAACTCTACTACGAAAAGAGATATTCTTTTTTTTCTTTTAATTTTTAAGTATAAATGTGTAGTCTCATCATAAATAATAAAGACATAAATTACATTACATCTTCTATTTTCTTTGGTTTTCTAGAGTATTTCCTTATCCATTAATGGAGAGTAGTGATACTCAGTATTATTAATCCTGTATCGGTCATCAAACCAACTGATATAGTGGTACAACGTTTTAACTGGTGGTTCACTAATTAAACCACATACCGGTGAAGTTAGATATACATGTATAATATATTAACATTAATATGTTGAAAAATCAATAAAAAAAACAATAATTATTTTTATTTTCATTAAAAAATTAATTTTAAATAAAAGTCGACTGGTATAACCGGTACAATTCAATTAAAAATTGATCGGTATGACCAGTTCTGACCGACATAACTACATGACCGATATAATTATTGTACCATACTGGTATTAGGACCGGTTTACCGGCTGAACTGTCATGCACAAACCAGTTTTTATAACTCTTTGCTCCAGCTCCAGAAACTTAGACTAGAAAAGGGGAAATGTACCTATTGCCTGACGTTCTGTTTGAGCTCCAAGCCAATGTTGTTCAAATTGAATGTTGTAAAGAGCTTCCTCTAACTTTGATATCTGTTCTAACAAAGGATTGATATGGTCTGCGAAGATTAGGTTATCATCTATAAGTCTCACTAACCAAGAATCACTTACTTTTTGAAACAGGACCAGCAAAAATTTAACTGTAACAAAATAATTAGTTCAAAAATGGCTCACCATCTTGTGCATGCTGATCAAAGTATGAAAAGTGGAAAGCATGTGCATCAAAATCAATTGTTTCATGATAGGGAGATTTATTGATGAAGCAGAAACGGTATAGTCCTTTTTGTCGGGCCACGATTTCGAATTTTTCGTTTAAACTGTCACGAAAATCTTGAATTTGCTCACCAGAAGGTCCTTTCACCTAATTATTTTGAAGAAAAAAAACAAAACACAAAATCGATAGTTGATTTCTCAAACATTCTAATATTATATACATAATTTGAAACAAGGAGGGATATTCTAGATATTATATTTTATAAACAGTGAATGAAATTCCATTTTTTCTATGATCTTGATATCTTCCATGAATAACTGAATCCCGATAAAATGCTTAGAGATTTTACTTTTTCAAGGCATGGAGAGATCTACTGCAGTGTAAATTAACTTAAAAAGCATGATTTTTGAGTTTTTCAAAGCACTCCCCACTACAATTGAAATACTACAACAACAATTAAATATTTATCCCACTAGGGACTGAAATATCTTAAAGCAAAATTTTATCTCCGTCTATAACATTCTTGAGAACAAAATTGGATAATTGCCAGGTTTAGAAGTTCCCTGTTTCCAATGTTGGGAAAAACAAATTAAAAGAAGGTGAATTAAAACAAGAGCTGCCTCAATCTGCTTTCATCCGAATCAACTATAAGCATATAATGTTACCGTTCTTGCTAATATTTGTAGCACTCTGTCAATGCCTCATTAAAATCACAGAGACACCATGCATGTAAAACGAGTTGCACATAAAATTTTAGAGGCTCAGAAGATATATTTTTTTTATAGAAAAAGCTATGTATGAGATACAACCCAACACTAAAATCAGACACTTTTCAGGTTTATTGGACAAATTAAATAACCGGTATTTTGTTTTATAAGTATTTTTCCGTATAAACCTGAAAAGTATCACTCTATCATGTACATAAATAACAGTCGAATGATTACAATAAACGGGGTTTACCACTAAATCTACGCCTTCTTTAGTATTTTGCCAGTGCCATGTTGTTTCAGCCTGGATCACAACAAATGAAGCATGAATTGTATCCCCGACATGCTGAATACTATGAGAGAAGCAATCTTCTCTATCAAGCACAAATCTAATCCCGAGCACCGAATTCAAGCTGAATAAGATTACCACTGCAAATGCCAAATTGGGTAGCCTCATCTTCATCTCAATCTCTACAATGACACATTTAATGAGCACACTAAGAATTTCATCTGCATTATGAATTTCCCACAAGTCTAATTTCATATGTAATTTTCTATATCATTTTCCTTAAAAATCATTATATTGCGTGAAACTAGTGGGTCAAGATCAGTACTTCAAAAAATCGATCAATTTTGTAAGTTTCCTGAAAATTTTGTCCTTTTCACATTGATTCTCTTCTTTTGAAATGATGATTATTACACATGAAAAAAATTGTTCCTTTTCTAGTGTTTCCTAGAAGATCTCCCATCTGATGAGCAAGGAACATAATATGTTGTATCAAGGTATGAATGAAATTCGTCATAACATATTAATTATGTAACAAAATATTATTCCAAATTAAGAAATTAGAAACATGTCATAACATTCAATAGATCACGTAAGGATGAAACATGTTTAGAAACATGTCATAACATTCAATAGAACACATAAGGATGAAACATGTTTAGAAACATACATGCGAAAATTGAAAAAGAAGAATGCTATTTTTTTCTAATCGAAATCGGTAAGGATTCCAAATGGGGAATATAAAAATCATAAGATGCACTTATTTTGGAGAGAATGAATCGTTTTAGTATGAAGAAGAGGGGTAAATAGAAAAATAGTAAAATATATTTTACAATTGTGAAATGAAAGTCACAAATAAAATTTCAATGTAACCAACAATTTACGTGGGATGGGGATCACATGTCTAACATGGTGTCTCCAATTCTGTCCCAACCAAAATGAAAATAAAAAGTCACAAGAATATATTTTTGGGTGGGGATCCACTTACTAAACTTACTCCACATCTTTAAAACTTACTCTTGGAGTCAATGGATCTTTCATCTATATTTTTTAGTGAAGATTGATATAGATTTTTAAATGACGTGACACAATGTTATTGGTTGGGACAAAATTGGGACACCACTTTGGGACAGTAATCCTATCCCAATTTGTGTCCATATTATTCAATGTCACTTATACCTACGACAAAGTACACTTGACAGGATTTATTGTAGTATTTGGATTGATTCATGAATTTTGAGATTTTGGATAATAATAGAGATGTGATCCTCTGCCACTCGAGTTTGGAGAAAAACAATGTGTTGACCAACGGTTGAAATAGGCTTTAAATCAAAATGTATCTACAACACTCAAATTTCAATCGATGACAGTTCTATCTCAACTATATTATTACTCTCATATCTATCCAAAAAAAAAAAAAAAAAAAAAAAGAAACCAAAAACTCAGCGTGGGCCGGGTTGGGACGGGTTAAGTCTTTTTCTTACCCGACTCTAAATATTGTTCGGGCCATTTTTCTGAACTCGGACCCGACCCTAAACCCGGAGTTAACCCGACCCTAAATATTCACAAGGTCAGCCTTTAAACCCGGACCCGACCCTAGACCCGATTAAATATAACGTATACTCATTTACATAAAGTCTTCTAAATATTATTTATTATTGTGAATATGTAATTTGACATATAAAATAATATATGTGTATATATTATTAAATATATATATATATGATGAAAAATTGGAGAATCAATGATATTTTCGACCAAAAAAGTATAATTACTCTGTATATATTTGAACAGAGACACATACAAACATCATGAGAAAGTGAAAATGAGACGAGTCGGGACGGGTCCTGTTTGGTCCCTACCCGGCCCTAAATATTGTCTGAGTCTAATTTTTGAACCCAACCCCGACCCTATACCCGATGAAACCCGACTCTTTTTAGGCCCGACTACGATTGGGGCATACCGGGTGAGCAGGTAGGGTCGGGTCCCACTCACCCCTACCGAAAACCAATTAAAAAATCTCAATATGCAAAAATTCGAATTTGTTTCAATGGTGTCAGTCTGGTTTGAATAAAACCAACCGATTGAGCTCATTTTTTTAATTTCATTTGTGAATCTAATTAGTCTTGCAATTCATAATTTAAAATGTACATTTTTTATACTTTCTAATTGTTAAAAAAAGTTTCTACTTATTAGTTAACACTTTCCTTTTGTTAAAAGTATATGCTACTTATTAGTTAACACTTCTTTATTTTTCTGATGTTTTCATTTTTGTTGTCAATTTTATTTTTTGTACTGATGAATATTATTAATAGTAAAGACCTATTTTTATCCTTTAAAATTATTTGTGTATGAATTTGGCCCTGAAAAATTAGAAAATCCAAAATGGTCCCCAAAAATATAATATGTCAAATTAGTCTTTTTAACATATTTAAGACACTCAACAAAGACTATTTTGATTCAAATTCGCGAATTTTGATTACTAGTTTGGATTTATACATTTTCAAGGATAAAGTGACAATCGCACAAATTTATAAGGACCAAATTAGATATTCACTATATTATTAGCATTCAATTAAATGTTTGTTTATTAGACTTGGTACTTGAAGTCTTTGAGTAGACTTATTGAAAATGTACTAAACTTGTTATTTTGAAACATACAATTTTATGTAAAATTGACACTTTAAAAGTGTGTTGGACTTGTGAATGCAAGTGCGATGATATGATTTTGATAAAGACAATGCTTAAAGTTTGACGAAGACAAAGTATGGACAAGGACGAATCAACAACAACAACATTGAAGACTCAAGTTCAAGCGTCTAGAGAATCAATAAACACTAAAGAGTAAATTTTTATTTCTTTAGGTCCTAAGATGTTTTGAATGGGTATAGTCTAAGTTAAGTGAACCAAATGATAAATATCACATTTTAGAATGATGATCAGGATGCATATGAGATTTATATTCATACATAACTTAGGTGCATTATCATTCATACATGACTACATGATTTTGATGCATTAAGCTAAGTTGAACTTATATCATTTCAAAATCTTGCATCATACATTTAGTAGATCATGTTAGGGTTCATGACATATTAACTAAGTGTTTTAGAAAACTGTTAATCGATTAAGGTTAGAGATAATAGATTAAGTCTTTGCAAATGGGAAACTCGTTAATCGAGTAAGTACATGGTTAATCCTTAAGTTAGTTTCAGTTATGAAATCTTGGATTTTTAGAAGAACGTTAATCGATTAAGTGTCTACGTAATCGATTAATATAACAGAAAATAGTTTGAAATTGAATGGTATTTTAACTAACCTTTCCCATAATCAAACACAATATTTACACAATAAAATTTCAAGAGAAAAACAGAGAGTTTTCTGAAAAAGTTAGCAAGATATTTTTGATGCAAGATAAGAGAAAGTTTATGAATCTTTGAAGATTTTTTTTCAACCATTCGTCATATCAAATTTTTTACAAAACCTTTGCATCTCATAATCCCTCCATCTTCATATTATGAGATTGTGAGATTCATTAAGAAGGGTTTTAGATTCATGCAATATTTATGTACAAAAAAGACCAATCGAGTTGTAATTTGTCTCTTAGGGTGTGAGGTATAACATTAGAATAAGAGAAGAATTCAACAAGAAATCTTAAGCTAGAAGTGGTGTGGTATCCTAAGCTCGATATTTTTGAGGAGTAATCGACCTAGGGGGCGGGATACATCCATATTCTTAGAGTGGTTAATTAGGTTGTCTTGAATGATAAAGCCAAGGCTATGTTCGAGAAGACAACACCTGAGGCGCTCAAGTGGTCGTTCGGCCATGATTCAAGTCCTAACCATGTCTGAGGCCCTATTGAGGCTACTCTAGGATGATAATGTTGAATAGTTGAAGGCCTTAGAAGCCCAGGTCATCATGGAAAGAGAGAACAAGTCTTCAGTCTTATCAAAATCTAGAGGCTAAGCAACAGGACTCAGCTATTGAAAAGCTTTCTCATTTGAGAGAAGTTGATGGTTCAGTTTCAAAGTTTCAACAAACAAATTTATAAAAATTTCATTACTATATTAACTCTTAAGTACCTTTCAAGATTCAATTATAGTATAGATTGAGTTTTGTCGATCCACTAGGAATTGGTTAGAAAATTAGACATACTTTAGTTTTTTAAGTTATAAACAGGAAGGAAAATATGTTTGATTGGGTTTATTTACAATGACTACTGTTATAAACATTAAAAAGTAAAGAAATATACACAATTCAAGATTGGAATAGTTGGTTTGAAACATATGAATGTAAAGTTTCTTAACTTTTTGGTATTAACATTAGTTTATGCAAAAGATATTCCAAACAAAATTGCAATGTAAAGATTGTGACTAGGTGGGGGGGGGGGGGGGGGGGGGGGGGGGGTGACTAGGTGGTAAAGATTGTGATTGAACTCGATTCGAAATGTAAAAGATATTCCAAACAAAATTGCAATGTAATAAAGCGATAAATCCGTGTAAGTAAAGATTAGGGTTAAGAAAAGAAAACACGGGCAATTTTATCATAGTTCATTTGCTTGCCCACGCGCAAATTACATCCAAGTCTCCCCTTCTAATCGAGATATATTTTCTTCATTTTTTCACCAACATTCCTCTTGGAATAAATATCCAAACCTAGAGTCTATCCAATCAAAGCATCTTAAGGATCTAACAAAGAAAATAAAGTCTTCATGATCCTTGCTTTAAATATGAGTCTTGTTATGATCCTTGCTTGAGATCTCTAAGGTTTAGAGAAAGGTGCATAATATCGCTAGCTGAGGTTAGTGGATATAGTCTTCATATTGAGCATCTTGATAGCGAGTCTGATAGCAAGATTGACATCCGTTAAACTTGGTAGAAGAGGCCATTAGGAACGGGGGGAAATTGTCAGGCTTGACTTTGTAGTTCGTTGTTCAAGTGAGAAAAGCCTTTGTACTTGGAATTGTGTGTGTAAAAAACATTCTTTCATTTTAGTGAAGCAAATCTCCCAAGATCATAAGGGGAGGCCTGGATGTAGTTTGCACGTGGACTAGAAAACGAACGATGATAAAACCGTATCTCTTATTTATGTCATCCCTTATCTTTTATGATTTCAGCATTTTTGATATACTTAATTGATTAAAGAAATTGCTTATTTGATTTGTGTTTACATACTCTTTATGTAAATATGTTTACTACGTGCGTTAGAAATTCTTTATATATTACTACTTGATTTCGTGATCGTGTGTTGTCCAAGAAACTTGTGAATTGTTGATTTCTGAATTTTATAAGACAAATAATCGATAAATATTGTCCTTAATCGATTAGATCTTCTGTAAATAATCGATTATCAATTCACTTAATCGATTAATTTTGATCTTTGGAAAAAGCGGGCATACTTATCCGCTTCCACCTATTCACCCCCCCCCCCCCCTAGGTGTTAACTCTGATCTGCAGTACCCTATTAATTTTGAGTTCCAGGGGCAACCAAGGTCATGTCATATACAAGAGTCAATCGATTAACAAACCCTTAATCGATTAAACTGGGAATTTTTTTGAAATAGATAATCTATTAAACCTGTCCTCAAGTGTATAATCAAGAAAAAAAATATTGATTATGACGAAACCTATGCCCCCATTGCAAGGTTTGAGGTTATTAGGATGCTTTTAGGTTTTGCTTCAATAATGAATTTCAAATTCTATCAAATGGATGTAAAGAGTGCATTTTTGAATGGATATGTTCAAGAAGAAGTATATGTTGATCAACCCCCTAGTTTTGAAGATTATAAATATCCAAACCTTGTCTTTAAGTTGAAAAAGGTACTTTATGATATAATCTTTGGTGCAACTAACAATGTCTTGTGCAAAGAATTTTCTGACCTTATGAAGGGTGAGTAAAGTCTCAAAAGAAAATTTCTCAATATCTTTACAAATCAAAAAGTAAAGAAAAACTCCAAAACAAAAAGGAGTAAAGAGAGATTGAGAAAAATCGAGAAGAGTTACACAAAAAGGTCAAAAAAATGAATGAGGAAAGGAAGGAAAATAAGATAGGTGAAATGTTGAAAAAAGATACATACTTAAAAAAAAAATCATTTTTACTCTCTTTTAACTTTGAAAGTATCTTTTGAATATCTTGAAAACCCAATAAGGAAGACATTATTAATCCTTGAGAAATTGTGCAATAAAAGTGTTGAGATGAACAACAAAATTAAATTCTTGCAAATCAACTAGGTTGACTCGAGTGAAACACTTAACCCAATTGGTTCCAATCTTGAACCTTGTGTGAATATTGATCCCTTTGATTGATAACATTTTTTTATAAGTGAAGTGTTAACTCAATTTTTTAAAACTTGCATTCATTTTTAGTTTCAAGCATTATGAGTCAAAACCACATAATCATTAACACATCACATGGAACTTAAAAGTATCATGCATAATTTGATCTTGCTCAAACTGAATTTTTCAAAGCCAAGTCAGTAGTTATTTTATCTTTGTTTGGGGACAAACAAAGTTGTAAGTTGTGGGGAGTTAATAAGTGTCAAAATGTATCATTTTTATCACTCTTTATGGCACTTATCTAGATTAATCATGCTTAAAACCTAACCTATAAGTCACATTTTAGATAAATTTAGTGTGCTTAAATAATATAATTTTTTATCACCTCTTTGTAAGGACCCAAATTTCATCACTTGAAAATTTCTCATTTATTTTAATCCTTTAAGCTTGATTTCTCATGTTACCTCATACTTACATTCCCTTTTTAACTTTTAAGTCATTCATTTAATTAATTTCTAATAACTCTAATCATACAATTTCGGTTTCATACCATGCTACCTTTAATTGCAGAAAAACATAATTCATATTACTATCTTCCGGTAACTACCGCATACAACTAGCTATGGGTTTCCAAAATACCCATAGCTACAGATATCCGAAGTTACAAACATCCAAAATTACAATTATCCAAGTAGCATTTAATTAGTCATAATACAAAATGGCAAAATAAGGGAATCCAGGTTTTAGGCTCCTAAAGTATCAAACCAAGCATCCTCAACTATCTTGTTTACTTGCAATAGGATTATCAACGGCAAATACATACAACATACAAAGGAATAAGTCATTAATTCAATAAATACCATTATAAGATAATTCACATTTTAAAGAGCTTAGTAAACCATTTTTAAATTCATTCGCTACATCACTTGAACCAAAGTTTGCTACATAGCTTGAGCCAAAGCTTTCTATATAACTTGAGCCAAAGTTTTCTACATAACTTGAGCCAAAGTTTGCTACATCGCTTGAGCCAAAGCTTGCTACATAAATTGAGCCAAATTTTGCTACATCGCTTGAGCCAAAGCTTGCTACATCGCTTGAGCCAAAGCTTGCTACATCGCTTGAGCCAAAGCTTGCTACATCGATTGATCCAAAGCTTGCTACATCGCTTGAGCCAAAGCTTGCTACATCGCTTGAGCCAAAGCTTGCTACATCGCTTGAGCCAAAGCTTGCTACATCGCTTGAGCCAAAGCTTGCTACATAACTTGAGCCAAAGTCGCTAACAAATCATGGTCGGCTAAAAACGTGTTTTTTTTCATTGATACACAATCAATTAATAAACAGCAATTCCATGCATTTTCTCAATACGACATGCTAATTAAAGACTTATCCTTACCTTGGTGAGTGTTGGGTTTGGTCCTTGGTAACTTTGCAATTTCCACCGACACAGCCTCCAACTTTAGGATCTTTCCTCATTCCCACCATATAACAACAATGCTAGTCATTTATTCAAAATAACACACAAACAACTCATATTGCATCTTTAACTATACAAGAAATTCATACATTTTCAATGTTTCCAAACTACTTTCATTAAGAGTTTCCAAACATCTAAAACATACATATTCATCTCATATTTCAACATTAAAGCACATACTCATCTTCTATGTAACACCCTAAATTTTAAATCTTTAAAATTATAGCATCAGTCCTGAGATCCTCGCTTGAGCGAGAGATTCTCGCTTGAGCGAGAGAGAGACTCACCTAGGAGGGTGAAATAATGGGCTATACTGGAGGATCCTCGCTTGAGCGAAAGATTCTCGCTTGGGCGAGAGAGGCTCACCTGGGAGGGTGAAATCCTGGAATATACTGGAAGATTCTCGCCTGAGCGAGAGTTGTCTCGCCTGGGCGAGAAATAGAATTTTGGGTTGTGGACACTGTGAGATTCTCGCTTGAGCGAGAATCCCTCGCTTGAGCGAGAGGGTCAGATCTGAGTTTTTAAAATGGGCGGGATTTTCTCGCTTGAGCGAGAATCAGCTCGCTTAAGCGAGAACCTGATGAGAGCATTAAATGAGGGAAACCCCAAATACATTTTTAGGTTAAGAATTGAAGAGAGGTGAGAGAAGAGAGCACTCCCAAGGTCTAGGAGCTTGAGAAGAGGTAAAACTCTCTATTCTAACTCTCTTCTTGTTTTCAAAGATTGACCTTCGGTCGGGCTACCACCAACTTCGAGTGAAGGCAGAGGATATTCCTAAAACTGCTTTTAGGACGAGGTATGGGCATTTCGAGTATTTGGTCATGCCTTTTGGAGTAACTAATGCTCCAACAATATTTACCGACTACATGAATCGGATATTTCACCCGTATTTGGATTCATTCGTAGTGGTATTTATTGATGACATTTTGGTTTACTCCAAGAGTAGAGAGGAACATGCTGAGCACCTGAGGATTGTTCTAGAAACTCTGAGTAAGAATCGGTTGTATGCGAAGCTGTCGAAATGTGATTTCTGGTTAGAATCGGTAAACTTTCTTGGACATGTAATATCCAAGGAAGGAGTGGCAGTGGAAACTGCTAAGGTTGAAGCAGTGATGGAATGGACGGTACCCAAATCGGTCACTGAGATTGGGAGTTTTCTGGGTTTGGCTGGTTATTATCGGAAATTCATTGAGGGATTTTCGAAGTTGGCACTCCCATTGACCAAACTCATTAGGAAAGGAGAACCGTATGTATGGACACTTCGTTGCGAAGAAAGTTTTCAAGAGTTGAAGCGAAGGTTGACTACAGCTCTAGTGTTGGTTCTTCCTTGTACTGATCGGGACTTCAGTGTATACTGTGATGCGTCCAAGCAAGGTTTGGGGTGTGTATTGATGCAAGAAGGGAAGGTTGTTGCTTATGCTTCTCGACAGTTGAGGACACATGAACAAAACTACCCTACCCATGACTTAAAATTAGCAGCAGTGGTCTTTGCCTTAAAAATATGGAGACACCATCTTTATGGTGTGAGATTTGAGGTATACAGCGATCACAAGAGTTTGAAATACCTATTTGATCAAAAGGAATTAAATATGAGACAACGAAGGTGGATGGAGTTCCTTAAGGATTATGATTTTGGGCTGCAATATCATCCGGGAAAGGCCAATGTGGTGGCCGATGCTCTAAGTCGGAAATCCTTGCATATGTTGGCATTGATGATCAGAGAAGGGAAACTAATTGAAGAATTCAGGGATATGAACTTGGAAGTTCAGATAAAGCCCCAGAGTATGATTCTAGGGATGCTTAAGGTCACAAATGAACTATTCGATCAAATCAGGGTGATGCAAGTAGAGGATATTGAGCTAATGGCTAAACGGGATTTGAGGCTAAGTGGTAAGGAAACTGATTTCGCATCGGACCCTAGTGGATTGTTGCGTTACAAGGGGAGGGTATGTGTACCCCATGATGAGGAATTACGGAAGAGCATTTTGGAGGAGTCCCATAAGAGTAAGATGAGTTTTCATCCGGGGACGACGAAAATGTATCAGGACTTGAAGAAGTTATTTTGGTGGTGAGGATTGTAGAGAGATGTGGCTTCATATGTCTCGAGTTGTTTGGTATGTCAGAAAGCCAAGATTGAGCATCAGCGACCTTCGGGGGAGTTACAATCCCTAGAAATTCCCGTTTGGAAATGGGACAGTATCTCCATGGATTTTGTATCTGGTTTTCCGAAGACTCATAAGGGATATGACTCGATATGGGTAATAGTGGATCGGTTGAGTAAGTCTGCTCATTTCTTGACAATGAATATGAAATACTCCCTGGAACGATTGGCGGAATTGTATATCCGAGAGGTCGTTCGTTTGCATGGGATACCGTCGAGCATTGTGTTGGATAAGGATCCTCGTTTCACATCGAACTTCTGGACCAATTTGCAATCCGCCTTGGGAACTAAGTTGAAACTAAGTTCAGCTTACCATCCACAGACGGACGGTCAATCAGAGAGGACAATACAGTCATTGGAGGACCTTTTGAGAGCTTGTGTCTTGGAACAACCAGGGAGTTGGGATTGTATGTTGCCATTGATTGAATTTACCTACAACAATAGCTTCTATTCGAGTATTGGGATGGCACCCTATGAGGCCTTATATGGTAGAAAGTGCCGAACTCCAGTGAGTTGGTGTGAGACTGGGGAGAACTTGATATTGGGGCCCGAGCTAGTTCAAGAGACTACAGATAAGATCAAGAAAATCCGAGAGAACATGAAGATCGCCCAGAGTCGGCAGAAAAGCTATTATGATAAGAGGAGGAAACCCCTTGAGTTTGACGAGGGAGAAAATGTTTTCATGAGGGTTGTTCCAACTACCGGCATCGGTAGAGTGTTAAAGTCTCGTAAGCTGACTCCTCGATTTATTGGGCCATATAAGATATTAAAGAGAATTTGGCCGGTGGCATATCGGATTGCATTACCTCCACTACTGTCGAACCTCCATAATGTATTCCATGTGTCTCAGTTGAGAAAATATGTTGGGGATCCATCTCATGTGGTTGAGTCGGACCAGATAGAGTTGAAGGACAACCTGACTTTTGCAACGTTGCCTGTGAGAATCATGGATACTAGTATCAAAAGGTTGAGGGGCAAAGAGATTCCTTTGGTGAAAGTGTTGTGGAGCCAAGTGGACGAAGGAGACGCTACTTGGGAAGTTGAGCAAGAAATGAAGGAGGATTACCCTCATTTGTTTGAATCGAGGTATGTTAATTTTCGGGGACGAAAATTCTTATAAGAGGGGGAGGATTGTAACACCCTAAATTTTAAGTCTTTAAAATTATAGCATCAGTCCTGAGATCCTCGCTTGAGCGAGAGATTCTCGCTTGAGCGAGAGAGAGACTCACCTAGGAGGGTGAAATACTGGGCTATACTGGAGGATCCTCGCTTGGGCGAGAGAGGCTCATTTGGGAGGGTGAAATCCTGGAGTATACTGGAAGATTCTCGCATGAGCGAGAGTTGTCTCGCCTGGGCGAGAAATAGCATTTTGGGCTGTGGACACTATGAGATTCTCGCTTGAGCGAGAGGATCTGATCTGAGTTTTTAAAATGGGCGGGATTTTCTCGCTTGAGCGAGAATCAGCTCGCTTAAGCGAGATCCCGACGAGAGCATTAAATGAGGGAAACCCCAAATACATTTTTAGGTTAAGAATTGAAGAGAGGTTAGAGAAGAGAGCACTCCCAAGGTCTAGGAGCTTGAGAAGAGGTAAAACTCTCTATTCTAACTCTCTTCTTCTCTTGAAAACCCATTTCTGGTATTATGGATTTCTTCTCAAAGTGAGAGAAACCATGGAAACTCATCTTTTTGAGTTATGGTTCATTTTATGTGGTTTGACCTTGTAAACTCTTGGTATAAAGTTAGTATTTCAAGAAATGAGAGGGTGTGTGGGGTTAGTCATGAAAACCCCAAAACCCTAAAGAGAAAATGTGGTTAAAATGGAAAATGGTGAAAATGCTAGAGGTAGAAGATGAGTTTACTTTCTAATGTTGAAAATATGATAAATATCTTGTATGGTTAAATAATGCAATATAAGTTGTTTATGTGATATTTGGTATAAGTGACTAACCTTGTGTTATATGGTGGGATGAGGAAAGATCCTAAGGTTGGAGGCGGTGTCGGTGGAACTTGAGGAGTTACCAAGAACCCAAACCAAACACTCACCGAGGTAAGGATAAGTCTTTAACTTATGCACTGTAATGGAAAATGTGTGAATTTTCTGATGAGATTGACGAAATGAAGCGTAAATCACTTAGTTGTTATGAACATATATGGGTATGTTTGTGACAACAAGGAGTGGACTTACCGTATATGTATTGGTGGAGTACCAATGAAAATAATACTCGGAATAATGCAATGGAGCGTAAATAACTTAGTTGTTATAAACATATATGGGTATGTTTGTAACAACGAGGAGTGGATTTACAGTATTGATATTGGTGGAGTGCCAATGGAAATAAAACTCGGAATAATAAAATGATTCGTAAATCACTTTGTAGTTATAAGCATATGTGTGTATGTTTGTAATGATGTCGGGTGCATTTACTGTTTTTGTATTGGTGGAGTGCCAATGAAAATAAAACTCGTGAAAAAGTATTGGTGGAGTGCCAATGGAAATAAAACTCGGTTTTAGCCGACCATGATTGGTTAGCGACTTTGGCTCAAGTAATGTAGCAAGCTTTGGCTCAACCAATGTAGCAAGCTTTGGCTCAAGCAATGTAGCAAGCTTTGGCTCAAGTGATGTAGCAAACTTTGGCTCAAGTAATGTAGCAAGCTTTGGCTCAAGTTATGTAGCATGGTTTACAAAAGTATGAACGATGAAATTGGCTTTTAAGCAAACTTGATTTTAAACCGTTTATTTACTTCATTAAATGTGGATTATCTTACATTGATATTTAATGAGTTAACGACTTATTCCTTTGTGTTTTCCTGGTGCATTGTCAATGTTAATCCCATTGCAGGTAGGTGGAAGGAGTATGGGTGTTTTGATTAGGAGCTTAGAGACTTTTATTTTGATGTTTTGTAATCGTATTGGTTGTACTTGAACTAATTATTTTGTAATTATAAACTTGATTGTCGTACATGGCATTAAACATGGAAACTAGTAACTCGGGATATAGGTAGCTTTGGGTGTTTTGGAAACCCATAGCTAATTGAATGCGGTCGTTTCTAGGTTATATTAATGAATTATATTTTTATGCTATCGGATGTTGTATGTTACTTTTGGTTCATAGATCGGGTGTGAGGGAGAAGTGAGATCTTTTAAATAAATTTAGTCACTCGGTAATTATGATTTATTGATTAAATGCATGGAATTGGATTAAATAAGGAAAATTTTCAAGGGTAAAATTTGGGTCTTTACATTCTACATCTAACATTTTACCCATTTTACTCATTAACCACATTTTCATTTTAGAGTTTTGGGGTTTTCATGAATCAACCCACAAACCCTCTCCATTCTTTGAATAACAACTCTAAACCAAGAGTTTACAAGAGAAAGACTACATAAAACTAACCACAACTCAAAAGGATGAGTTTTCCATGGTTTCTCACATTTTGAGAAGAGATCCAACATACCCAAAACAAGTTTCAAGGAGAAGAAGTGAGTTAGAATCAAGAGTTTTACCACTTCTCAAGATCCCAGATGATTCTCAAGACTCCTTGCTATTGAAAATGCTCTCTTCTCTCACTTCTCTCCAAGTTCTAACCCTAAAATGTGTTTGGGGTTCCTTATTTAATATAACAGCATCGGGTTCTCGCTCAAGCAAGCCCATTCTCGCTCAAGCGGGAAAATCCCGCCCATTTTAAAAACTCATATTTGACCCTCTCGCTCAAGCGAGGGTCCTCTCGCTCAAGCGAGAATCTCACAGCCTCTACAGCTTTAGAGTGTCAATTATCGCCCAAGCGAGACAACTCTCGCTCAGGCGAGACCACTCTCGCTCAAGCGAGACATTTCTCGCTCAGGCGAGAATCCTTCAGTATAGCCCAATATTTCACTCACCCAGGTGAGCCACTCTCGCCCAGGCGACTCCTCTCTCGCTCAAGCGAGACTTTCAGGACTGATACTATAATTTAATGACTTTAAATTTAGGGTGTCACAATCCTCTCCCTCTTATAAGAATTTTCGTCCCCGAAAATTAAATATACCTAGATTCGAACAAGTGAGGGTAATCCTCCATCATATCTCGCTCCACTTCCAAAGTAGCATCCCCTTCATCTACTTGACTCCATAGTACCTTCACCAAGGCAATCTCCTTGCCTCTCAACCTCTTGATACTAGTGTCCAAGATTCTCACGAGTAGGGTCGCGAAGGTTAAGTTATCTTTCAACTCTATTTGGTCCGACTCAACCACATGAGAAGGGTCCCCCACATATTTCCGCAATTAAGACACATGAAACACATTGTGAAGATTCGACAACAATGGAGGTATTAAGTCATTATTTCCTCCATTAAACGACAAGTTAAGGCACGGTTTCACCATGCATTCAAGTCCTAGTCGTGGCATCGATGGAGAATGGAGTCCTAGGCAAGCTACTCAAGCAAGCCGTGTCATTTCAAGCAGCAATAGGAATCTTAAGTCTTTGTCTTTATTTCTTTCATCAAATGTAATAAAGTAGCTAATAAGCCCATGTCTTAAGCCCTTAGCCGAATTTAGACATGTTTAGGAATATATTTATGAGTAAAAGGTATCCAGTGTTGGATTACATCTTTAATGCTTTTTTTTATTTGTTTCACATGGAGGCCAAGTTTGGCTAGCCACTCATTATATGTACCCGAACTTTGCAATGGAATAAACAAGTTGAATTTGAGTAAATTAAGTGGATTGTTATCCCTTGTGAGAGTATATTCTCCAAAACTTCTTGGTTGAACCAAGATTACAAGTTCTTATCAAGAAACCAAGTTTCTTGTGGCGAACCGCACCTTTGGCTTATCATCACCTCAAGTGTTGTGGCGCCATACCACCTCAAGTCTTTAACCATCTTCTTTTATCCCTTAGTTTATATTTATGCTGCCCAATTATCTTATTTTCTTACTTTATTGTTGTGAGTCAAGTGTACAACAACCAAGAACGATCACCAACCTAGAGCCTTCAAAAGAGTTTCACATCAAGTGGCATCAGAGCTAGTCTCTTGCTTGATGTCTTCAAGTCTTTCTTGGCCGAAACACAAGTCCTTTCTTTTCTTTCTTTTGTTGAGTCAAAAAAGTCCAAAAAAAAAAAGTATCCAAAAATCAAAAAGTGTCCAAGCAAAAAGTCTCAAAAGTGTCCAAAATCAAAAATTGTCCGAACAAAAAGTCTCAAAAGTGTCCGAGCAAAAGTCTCAAAAAAAGTGTCCAAAGTCAAAAAGTGTCCAAACAAAGTGTCTAGTCTTGCCAAAGGTTCATTTCGAGTCACACACTACATTTCATAGTTTGTTAAGTCTTAGGTGTCTCTTCTTTCATAAGCATTCTTGGGCCATTTCTTGATTGATTGGTTCATTCAAGGAGACTGTGGAGAATTGAGTGATTGTGAGTGATACATGTCTTACACATATATTTGAGTGAAACACTAGTGAGGAATAAAAAATATCCAACATGAGTAGTTCACCATTATCCCCTAGGACAACAGCAATGCAAGTACAACTCGAAGCCCTATAGATAAAAATGGAGGAAATGATATTGAAATAAGATAGGAGGCTTGAGTACCACCCACGTGGACATTCAAGTGAGGAGGATGAATGAGGCAGGAGGCTGAGAAGGGAGGCACAAAGGGGAAGGAGACGTGAAGAGGATAGGATAGAAGGGATCAAGATAAAGGTGCCAACCTTTATTGGAAATAATGATCCGGAGGCTTATCTAGAATGAGAGTTAAAGTTTGAGCAACTCTTTGACTGTAACTCATATAGTGAAGAGAAGGAAGGTTAAGGTGGTTGCCTTAGAGTTTAAGGAGTATGCCTTAATTCGGTGGATCAACTTCAAATGGAGAGGAGGAGGATAGGTGTTGAACCTATTGAAGCATGGGAAGAAATGAAGCTCATAATGAGGAGAAGGTTTGTTCCAAATTCTTACCAAAGAGATATTCATGACAAACTCCAAAGACTCACCCAAGGGTCCAAGAGTGTTGATGAATACTTCAAAGAAATGGAATTAGCCTTACTAAGGTCTAATTTCCATGAAGGGAGGTCACTATGGCTAGATTTTTGCATGGTCTAAACCAAGAAATTCAATATGTTGTTGAGTTACAAAATTATGTTGAATTGGATGACTTGGTTCAACAAGCCATGAAGGTGGAATCACAATTGAAGAGAAGAAAATCAAAGTTTTCTTCACTACTAGTTCAAGATTTTAATTTTCAAAGTGGATGGACAAATCCAAGAAGGAGGGAGGATCAGCAGAGGAGGAACCAACTAGTTCCAAGGAAGTCGTGGCTACCTTAAAACTCCAAGGCCTTTTTAATTGATGGTGGAAGTTGCACCAATGTGTTTAGTGAAACATTGGTGTCAAAGCTTAATCTTGTTACTAAGTCACACCCCACTCCATACCAACTACAATGGTTGAGTGGTATGGATGAAATGGATGTTAACACTCAAGTTGACATACCATATTCTATTGGAAAGTATGAAGATAATGTTCTATGTGATGTTGTGGACATGAAGGGCAACCATTTGCTACTAGGTTGTCCATGGAAGTTTGATAAGGGGCCCATCAATGATGGTCGCTCAAGTGAGTGAAGAAAAGAAGACCTCAAGGAAGAAAACAGAGATGGAGAGAAAAGAGAGGGGGAACAAAAGAAGAGTGAAAGCAGAAAGGTTCTTGGGGGGGGGGGGATAAAACAAATTTCTTATTAAGGAAGGGTGAGTATAATTTCTTACAAAGGAGAATGAGGATAAGCCAAAGGTACAACAACCAATCAATGTCAATGGATTTGAGTGCCTTTTGGAAGTCCAAAGTTTCTCACCCAAAGGAGTTAATGAGATGTGCTCGATGAAGGAGATGTTCATTAGAGGCATGGCCAACAGTGGACTCATGAAGAGCTGGAAGGTGCAGAGGAAGACCTTTGGTCTAGGTGATATTCCAAATTTGAGGATATATTCTTTTCAAGAAGGAAGGGATGATGTGACCCTAAAAAGGCCTACATTTTTTTTCCAAGGACTTGTCACTTATTTGGGTAACTCATTGGGAAACATGTTGATTTTTAGTCCTATGATGGTTTGTGAAGGAAAAGATAACAAGTGTTTGGGGAGATTCGAGTCATGGCAACCTGGATGGGTGGTCAGCCAAGGCCAAGGCAAGCTAGGCGCATGCATCATGGCATGGGCGTGAGTCAATTCAGACCGAGCGTACCAAGCATCTCACCGAGGATGGGAGGAACCAGGCGCTGAACCATTTCCTCACCAATGCACCAATTCTGACCGAGACATGCAAGTATCAAGCGAGGGGCTAGATTCTAATCGAGGCGCTAAACCTGACCGAGGATGGCAAACACCATACGCTGGACCAAATCCTGACCGAGGCGCTCAACCAATTTGACCTGGCCAAGGTCTCTGACCGAGTCGTACCAACCTGGCACGCCAAGCGTGGTAATGGGTGATGGCCTGACTGAGTCAGGCCTAGTCATTAGTTAGCTTGGGTCATTTTTAATTTCTACAATAAATGTTTGGGTCAACCTTTGACCTACAGTTGGTATCTTTTATTTTAGACTTTATTTGTAATTTGTGCAACAACCCTTGACTCCCCCAATAGTGCTCTGAACTTGTCACCCAGACGTCGTTCAAAGCTGCAACTTCCGCTGTAACGATAAAAAGAACTATGCTCATATGCATTCTCTCATGGTTGTCTTCATCAACCCCAAAACAATGGCCTCTATGGCTCTTTCCTCTAGGAGCGACTCCATGCCTTCTATCATGGTGGTCTCCACTATTGATGGATTTGTTACCACCATTGAAGACTCATTGATGTTTCCTCTTAATGTAGAGTGTAGCCTTGCAAACTACCACCACACTCTGGTTGGTTTCAAAACTCTCAAGTCGTCATTTTCAATATTGCTATGTTTGTCTCTAATGGTTATTATAGTCAAAGGTGGAAATGGTAGCACAATTAGAAGTAAAGGTGTAACAATTTGGTTTTGTTAATGTCGAAATTATTTGTAGAAATGGAACCAAACCAAACTGATTATGAACAATTTGGTCCAGTTCAATGGTTTGCTTGTTTTTTTAAAAAAAAATCATGTATCTTCAAATTAAATTCCACATGACACTTTTTTTCATTTCAACTACTATTTTAGCTAACAAACAATTATAAACACCCCAAAATTAAAACACAATTCATATACATAATTGCATAGCACAAATCAAAATAAGTCATATCGAGAAAATTGGCTAAAGACAAGTACAACAAAAATGATGAAATAATGCAAAAGTGTCAAAAAGATATTCTTATATGGTTGATTATCATTGTAACATCATCTAGTTAGTAATATGTTCTTCTTAAATTGTCTAATAGAACAATTGAACACCATTGAGATAGCATCTCAAGTGCAATATCAAATCTTTTATGAGGATAAATTTATGTTTTGGGAAGAAATTAACAAATATTAACAAATTAATACAAAGTTTACAGGTATTCGTAGTTGAAATATTTTTTGAGCAAAATCATCAAAATTTCATGGTAATAAAAAGAAGAGGAGAGATCCATTGACTCCAAAAGTAAGTTTGTTAAACTTCCACATCTTAGCCATCAGTTCTAGGGAAATCAAATGGTTTGAATTAGTGGGTAGATCTAAACCATTGAATTTCCTTATAATTGATGGTTAAGATATGGAGTAAGATTAAAAAACTTATTCTTGGAATAAGTGGATCCTTGCCCTAAAAAGAAATATTTAATTATTATATACTTGGTACACCTTTTCATTGTAAGGTAAACTAATTATTAATGTACTTGCTTATTATGATTCATCCCTGTGTATATCACTTATAAGTATGCTAAACATTTTTATTCTTTTTCAATATCCTAAATTCAAACCAAATAAGCAATTATTTGTCAATAGTAAAGAAGATTAATATTTCTTGTGTTTAGGACAAAAAGTATGTAACATTAAACTAATCATGTTTGCATCTTTAGCAAGTAAGCAAACTCAAGAACATATATTCCAAAAAAAAAAACTGAAACTTTTTAACTTCCAACAAAATCATATAACTAAAGAGTCGTCTGTCATTATAATTGTGAAAATAAATTAGTTTTTATGATCGCCACACAATAAAACTAACTAAAAATAAATGAAGCTTTCAATAACATGAATACATTTAAAGGAGCAATTCCTCAATATTTACAATCACGAAGTGAACCCTTAGGGGTTCCTTCAAAAAATAACCGAATGAAATGCAAAATCGATCGAACCATATTTTTCAATCTCTTTTATTCACACCAATTTCACGAAAAAAATAAAATTAGTGTTATAATTTTAATGGATTAAGAAGATAACTTATCCAAGCATATTGAAAAAAAATTATCTGTAAGAAAAATTTAGCCTATGTGTCAAGGTCAATTCGGATTCAAAAAATAACCCAATCTATATTTAGGGTTAAATTCATGTTCAAAAAATAATTCAACCAATATTTCATAGGTAAAAATTAAATCAATTCAATTACTTTTTGGGCGAATAAGGGACAAGATGCTCACCCTAACTTAAATATGAACCAAAACTTATCCAGCATATTGTGATGCTATTAAAACCGTAATATATCTCCTCATATCCTCCTAAAACGGCAGAAGTAAAACAGCTAGAAAACAATAACAACATTGACTGCATCAGGATGATAATAAAATCTAAACTTAATGCATTTACTGTCATCATTCAAAATAAGAAAATAAAAACAACAAAAAGATACAGTCCGCATCCCCACTAGTAGCTAATGATAAAAAACAAGCTCAGTTAGATTTAATCAACTTCCTCCATCTTGCTGCCCTCAGCATCAGCTTCCTCCAATGGTGGCAAGTCGGCATCTACCTCACTGGCATCATCCTCATCAATGCTCAGTCCAAGCTTCAGCATCCTGTGAATTCTGTTGCCGAAAGTGCTGGGTTCATCAAGGCTAAACCCAGAAGTGAGGAGAGCAGTCTCAAAGAGCAGGAGAACAAGGTCTTTCACAGATTTGTCATTCTTGTCAGCATCAGCTCTCTTCCTCAGCTCCTCCATGATGGCATTCTCAGGGTTGATCTCCATTGTCTTCTTGCTTGACATGTACCCAGCCATGCTGCTATCCCTCAATGCCTGAGCCTTCATAATCCTTTCCATATTAGCAGTCCATCCATATTCACCAGTCACAAGACAGCAGGGTGAATCAACAACACGGTCAGATACCACGACTTTCTCCACCTTGTCACCCAAGACATCCTTGATCACTTTGCAGAGACCGTCAAATTTCTCCTTCAGTTCTTCCTGCTTTTTCTTCTCATCTTCAGTCTCCTCAAGTTTCAGACCCTCCTTGGTAGCAGATACCAACTTCTTGCCCTCAAATTCCTTGAGCTGGCCAACAGCATACTCATCAATGGCGTCAACCATGTACAGTACCTCATACCCCTTCTTCTTCAACTTCTCCAGGAAGGGAGAATTCTCTACAGCTTTCTTGCTTTCACCAGTAATGTAGTATATATCGCTCTGACCTTCCTTCATCCGGGTGACATAGTCCTTCAGGCTGGTCTGCTCATCACCACTCTTGGTAGAGTGGTACCTTAGCAATTCAGCAATCTTGGCCTTGTTGGAGGAATCCTCATGAATTCCCAATTTCAAGTTCTTGGAGAAAGACTCATAGAACTTGGTGTAGTCCTCCTTGTTCTCGGCAATTTCAAAGAACATCTCAAGGCACTTTTTCACCAAGTTCTTGCGGATGACCTTCAGGATCTTGTTCTGCTGCAACGTTTCTCTAGAAATGTTAAGTGGGAGATCTTCAGAATCCACAATACCCTTGACAAATCCAAGATACTCAGGAATCAACTCCTCACAGTTGTCCATGATGAAGACACGACGAACATACAGCTTAATGTTGTTGGGCTTCTTCTTCGTGTCAAAGAGATCAAAAGGTGCCCTTTTGGGTACAAAGAGAACAGCCTTGAACTCCAGCTGACCCTCAACAGAGAAGTGCTTGACAGACAAATGCTCTTCCCAATCATTGGTAAGACTCTTGTAGAAAGCAGCATACTCTTCCTTTGTGATCTCTTCAGGCTTCCTCATCCAAATAGGCTTCTGCTTATTCACCAAGTCCCATTCATGTGACACTTCCTTAATTGTCTTTTTCTTCTTCTCCTCCTCCTTTTCTTCGTCAACTTCCTCTACTTTACCCTCCTCATCCTTCTTCTCTTCCTCATCCTCATCATCAGATATCTCCTTCTCGGTGGTCTTCTCAACCCAAAGTGAGATTGGGTAGCTGATGAACTCAGAATGCTTCTTGACCAAATCCTTGAGACGGCGCTCCTCAAGGTACTCAAGCTGGTCCTCCTTCAAGTATAGAGTAATCTTAGTTCCCCTTCCAAGAATCTCACCAGATGTATCCCTTGTAACGGTGAATGACCCACCAGCTTGTGACTCCCATACATACTGTTCATCATCATTGTGCTTAGTTGTAACAATAACCTTGTCAGCAACAAGATATGCAGAGTAAAATCCAACACCAAACTGTCCAATCATGCTGACATCAGCACCAGCAGCTAAGGCTTCCATAAATTCCTTGGTACCAGACCTTGCAATTGTACCCAGGTTGTTAACCAAATCTGGAAAACACATAACAAACTATCAATCAGTGACAATTAACAATTATCACTTAACAACCATTACAGAGACAAAAAACAGAATTCACATTGCCTAAAAAAAACCTTGTTATCTTACCAGACTTGGTCATTCCAATTCCACTGTCAATAATGGTCAGTGAATTGCTTGCCTTGTCCGGGATAATGTGGATAAACAACTCTGGCTGACCATCAAGCTTGCTCTTGTCTGTCAAACTCTCAAATCTGATCTTATCCAAAGCCTATATAAAATCACACTTCGATTCAGCTCATATACGAAAACCGATGCAATACAATCTTAAGATATCAACAAAATGGCAGACAACAGTTGAAAACTATCACAAAGGTGAAAATTTCAAACATATTGCTATAAAAGAAAAAGGAGACGATACTGAATTTCTTCACTGGGAAATACACCTAAGAAAGTCATTAGTCAATCAAATAAGCCACCGTCTAGTCCCTCGGAAGCACAAATGAAATTAAATTAATCCTGGAAAGTGACTAATTCAAAAGCTTATCACTACAAACAATTCCAATCGACGCTTTATATTCATAAAGGGTAAGCCTAACTGAGAAACAAAACTTATATCAGGGTCAAAATTTGTGACTACAAGATAAGAACTATACCACATATCTAAACAAACTAAAGTTCAAGCAATTATTTATTCCACTCCTCAAAAAATTTAAAAATAAAAACTTCCAAACTACTTCGGTATTAAAAAGAGCAACAGTAAGCAAATTCATGTACCAAACTTCATAAACAGCATCATTTAAATTCCAAACAAAGTAGGTTTAATCAGTTAGTTAGTAGAAAGGTAAACCTAAAAACTCAGTGTTTTAACTAAATTGAATGAAAAACAATGAATAGAATACAGATCAAGCTAAAAGAGGATAAATACACAAAGAAAAAAGAAAGAAAAAAAGGGTTTTAATACATACATCGGAAGCATTGCTGATAAGTTCACGAAGGAAGATTTCCTTGTTGGAATAGAATGTGTTGATGATGAGACTGAGAAGCTGGTTGATCTCAGCCTGAAAAGCGAACGTTTCTGTCTGAGACATTTTAGATCTATAGATAGAAGAATAGAAAAGACAAGTTGAAGATATGAATTGAAGTCAGGGGTTTGTGAATGAGAGACAGAGAGTAGAGAATTGAGAGGTTATATAATGGACAGTTTATTAGGGTTTCTAGATCCTTCTATCACTGAGTCTGAGTCACTAATTTCTTTTTCTTTTCTTATTTTCTTATTTTCTTTAGGCCAAGATTGCATTCTGTAGTTCACATATTAATATTGACATAGTAGTTGGTTGATCAGTGGAATTTATTTTAATTGAAAAGTTTAATATTACACAAAAAGATACATCCAGCCTCATTAATATTTTTAGCATCATATCATTTATTTAATACAAATAAATTAAAGGTGACAGACAGTCACAATGATTAATTTCTTGTCGGGAGGAAATATATTTAGTAATACCAAAAAATATATATAAATTTTATATTGACAGTGTAAGATATTACACTGTTAATATTAAAGTTTTTTATACATGGACTAATTTATGTGGAATGTTCTTATTTTAGAGGTCAACAATAATTAATACATGATATACTAATAGTGTAGTAAACAATTATATTAAAAGTGTAATATTCACATAAAAATTTATACACAATCAATATATTATTCACTATTTATTTGTATTATTTATATTTAAAATTGAATGATAATATAAATGAGAGATAAATACATTAATAGTGTAAAAGGCAATTACCTCATTCATACATAAATATTGTGAGTGTAAAAAAAAATTAGCCTGTTTAAAAAAAATTCAAAGCCTAGATCTGACTTGTTTAAAAGTTTGGTCTGACCTGTTAGCCTGTTTAAAGGCGTGTTAAGGTAAAAAAATTTAACAAATTATGTACAAACTAGAAAAGATTATTATAATTATAGTAATTAGTGTGATTTTTTTTACATTGTTATCACAATTATTTCCATCATCTTCCAATGTTGCGTAATGTATTCGAAGAATTTGTGGTGTCTTTGAGGTTAGAATATACAAAACAATGTTTTTTAATATCATAGTAAAATATGATATTGTTATAATATTTAACATGAGTTGGGTTAAGTACTTAAGCTCAAGTCTCAACAATTAAATATTCAATTATTAAATAGTCTAATATCTAAGTCCTAGTGGATTTATATAAACAAATTATTATTTAGTTTTTTGTACATGTTATAAAAATAATTTATAAATATATAATAACATTACATAGGTTGGCCTAGATCTGCTCCTCCTCACCTTGTTCTCCCCCTCATCCATTCATGAGGTGTGTATAGGGTATATTTTGATTAGGTTAACGAAGAATAAAACCTGCAAACTCAAACAACACTTTCTCCCCCTTTTGGCATGATCAAAAAGCAATGATAGAATATGAAATAAATAGCCAAAAGTAAGGAAAAACTCAAAATATATGTTTACTGTCTTAATCAAGTTAGAATGTGGAGTTTCATTTAAGTAGTTTAAAGAAAATTGAACAAGTGCATAGTTTGCTGCAAAGAATTAATTAGCATATTCAAATAATCAATTATTCTGCTGTATAAACAGAAAAACAATAGTTTAAAGTACTTTCATATAATGATTCAAGTTTAAGATTGACACCATCCAAAATGTATATTCACAGATAAGCAACAGGTTAACAAATGCAAAATATTTAACTATACAATAACACTCATTAAGAAAACTATAAGGATAATATTTCAAAATGTAATCAAATTATAAGTACACCAAAATAGTACATAACGAGAGAGTGCAAATAGTACATAACAAAGTCATAACATAACAAAATACAACACATACTTAGACACTTACCTAACTAGGACAAACTAGACAGCCCTAAGCTAGACTACTAAGTAGGTGGTGGTGGTGGTGTAAGCCCTCCTATGGTTCTAATGATGAAGATAATCTGCCTCGATTTGTTCTCTGGAGGTCTCTTCCTGTAATTCAACCCTAGTCGAAACTCTATCATACAACGATGCTAGTATAGAGTCAATCCTATCATTCAAGGATTGTAATCTATAATCAATACGCTCGTTTAGGTGTTTTTCCAAGGCGTCCAAGTGAGCTAACCCAAAAATGATTACGGAGGCATGGTAGAAGCCTCGACATGTGGTATGCAACCCTCAAATTTATTTTTCAAAAATATATAGGAAACTTAGAATTTATGGGTGTTTTACTGGGTATTTCTCGCTTGAGCGAGAGGATCTCGCCCAAGTGAGGTGATCAGGGTTGTATACCATGAGTTATCTGTGAATCTCGCTTGAGCGGGGGAGTGGTCGCTCAAGTGACAAAGAGCTGAGCACCCTATGTGATTCTCGTTTGAGCGAGGGATTGTCGCTCAAGAGACAACATCAGAGCTTGGAAATGTGAAACGTCGAGGGTTTCTCGCCCAAGTGAGCTCCTATCGCCTGAATGAGAACCCGAAAACTTGAAACCTAAAATAGAAGTCCCAAGTGAGAATTGGGTCACTTTTGAGAAAAATAAAAGAGAACAAGCGGCTCCTTGGCTTGAGAACTCTTAAAGACGAAAAATAAGCTTGAGAATAGGTAAATCGTTTAGTTTAGCCTCTATTCTCGTTGTGCTTCTTGCTTTTGTGAAAATGGGTCTCTTATCCAAGGTTGTGCGAAATCTCATAACCTTTCTTTTTGGGGTTATGGTTCGTTTTGGTCTTGAAACCTTTTTGAAACTCATGGTTTATGGGTTATTTTCGAAAATGATGTTTGGATCGTGTTTTTCCAAAACCCTTGATTTATTTGAAATGTTATGAACCTCCTATTGGATGGTGAGGTGAATGTGAAAATGTTAGACTTGTCCTCTTGAGGAATGACATGTATTAGTATGACATTCTTGGTTTGGTATGATATAAATGGTGATTGATTGTTGTTGTTGTTTTGTCATGAATGAGGAAAGATCATAAGGTTGGAGGAGACAAAGGAGAACCTATTCAAACTACTGGACACAAGCTAACGTACAATGAGGTGAGGGAGCAACATTAGACCTAGTGGTTATAGAATATAACATTGGAGACTCCAACGACACTCACTAGTTGGAGGGTATTCATGGACTAAAATGATTAAAGAGGAACCGGTTAGGGATTTCCTTATCTAATCATGTTAGCCCCATTTATGATTCGATTGTTTCCTTATTGTACTATTGACTTGCCCCTCATGGTATTGAATTGCCTTAAGTGGTGTTGACTTGCCCTTTGTGAAAGTGTGCATGTCAAGAGGAACACTTTGGAAAGCTCTCCTTATATGACTTGGTTTTGATGAGGACAACTTGTGCTAACATGAGCTTGAAGATCATCAACAAATCAACATGCTTAAGCCTTCCGATTGGTATCTTGCTTAGACTAGATTAGTTTAGGTTGAGTCCAAGGCTTAAGTCACCTAATACATATCTCAATTGCATAAATCTTTTAAATCTTTTTCATCTTGAGATATGTCATTCATAATATGTTCATGCATCATATAAATACATGTACATGTGCATTCTAGGCATAATCTAAGTATTAAACATGTATGAATTTAAGTGCATAACATATTTGAAGTTTTTACACATGAAAGTGTGCTGTTAATCGATTACCACTTGGCTTAATCGATTAATCTAACTGTTTGCACAGTGTAATCGATTACAACAAATGTCAATCGATTAATCTAACATTTTTGTGAAGCTTAATCGATTAAAGCTGTCGTTAATCGATTAACTGGGCTTTTATTTCAATTCTTTATAAACTGCTTTTTCAGAATTGATCTCATAAGTTGCATGTTAAATTTTTAGAGAGTTAGAGCATATTTTCGTGTTAATTGTTGCATCTAGTTGTAAATGCATTTGTGAGCTTAGAAAAGAGAGAATTCTATGCTTTAGGATTGAGTGCTTTTCATGATACATTTCTCATCTTTTCTTGTCACATGTTCTTGCATTTTTACATGATTCTTGATTAGATGTTTACACATTATGCATTCTGTTTTTCACTAATACATTTTTCATACTGCATGAGCTTGTATTAGGTGATTAGAGTAAAGCCTTATCTTGTTAGATATAAGTCTTGTTATAGCTTAAATTTACTCTGTATTGTTTTGTTTGAAAAAGTGTTGTAATTGTGGGAATCTCAAGGTGTCATATCACCAAGAGATTGAGTGTGTCTTCACTGAGTGTTAGACTTAGGGATAAGTAAAGAACAAGGTTCTTGGCTGGGGCTACGCCGAAAGAAAGGTTTTCTTTGTCGGTAGGAAGGGAGTCAAACCATAGAATAGGTTTCTTTTTATCTTGTAAGTGTCTAACTGTTGTAATTGGATAGTGTGTATGTAATTAACATTCATTCAATTATAGTGAAGAAAAATCTCCCAAATCAGCCGGGAGGCCTGGATGTAGTTTGCGGTGGACAAGCAAACGAACCAGGATAAAATTCTTGTTGCAGGACTTTTTCTATCTCTATCTCTTTATTGCATTTGATCGATTATTTTGTCAAGTAGATTTAATTGATAAGTAGTGTCTATACTGTTTTACTTGTACTCTGATAATATTCTGTAAGCCTGGTATAATCGTTTCATTATCAATTAATTGTCGAGCAAGAAACTGTACTTGCATTTGCTTTCTGTCTTGGTTTAATCGATTAAGTGTGGTGTGTTAATCGATTACTTTAATCTGTTAATCGATTACGTGGACTGTGTTGAAAGTGTTAATCGATTATCCTGTTCTGTTAATCGATTAATCAAGGTGTTTTTCAGCATTAAGTGTTGTTTTCGAAAAGCGGACACTCTAACCGCTACACCTATTCAACCCCCCCCTTCTAGGTGTATTGTAATCACTGATACCTAACAAGTGGTATCAGAGCTAGTGCGAAGTGCTAGCTCAACCGCGTATTCGTGATCCTTAGGGAAAAACGAATGGGTTCGTCAAACCCATTTGGTGGTGATGGTTCATCCATTAATCGACCACCTATATTCAGTGGTGAAGGGTATGCCTACTGGAAAGTCCGCATGCAAATTTTTATTGAAGCCATAGACTCGGATATTTGGGAATCCGTAGTCAACGGCCCTTTCGTTCCACAACATCTTGTGGACAATGAACCTAAAGACAAGCCTAAAAGTCTATGGACCGATGATGAGCGCAAAAAGGTGCAGCATAATCTACGCGCCAAAAATATCATCACATCGGCCCTATCCTATGATGAGTTCTTTAGAGTTTCGCAGTGCCAAAATGCAAAAGAAATGTGGGACACTTTACAAGTGACTCATGAAGGCACTAGCGAAGTCAAGCGCGCTAGATTAAATGCGCTTACCCATGAGTATGAGTTATTTCGCATGTTACCTAGTGAATCAATTTGTGATATGCAAAAGCGATTTACTCATATTATTAATCATTTAGTTGCTCTAGATAAATCTTTTGCCAGAGGTGAACTAACTAATAAAGTTTTGCGTTGTCTTGACAGGAAATGGCAACCAAAAGTAACTGCAATTGTTGAATCCAAAGATTTGGACTCTATGCCTCTAGCTACTCTATTTGGAAAACTTCAAGAGCACGAAATGGAATTGGGGCGCTTGACTATGCACGAAGATTCAGATCGGAAAAAGAAAAACATCACATTAAAGGCCTCGACCTCCAAATCAAAAGAAGATAAAGATGATGATGAATCTGACTCCGATCTAGATGATGAAACTATGAATCTCCTTGTTCGCAAATTTAGCAAATTCATCAAAAGAAAAGGAGGATTCAAGAAGTTTCAGAAGAAAGAAGCGAAAGAGTCAACCAACAAAGGCAAGAACAACAAAGATCGCCTCACTTGCCATGAGTGTGGAAAAGCCGGACATATGAGATTTCAATGTCCTACCTATCTGAAAAAGGTTGATTCAGAGAAGAGCACTCCCAGGGAATTCAAATCCAAGAAAGCTTACATTGTATGGGATGTACCTGAGGAGGAAACAACATCAAGCACTTCTAGTGAGGAGGAGTCAGCGAAGCTGTGTCTGATGGTCAGATCTGACAACAATAGCAACTCAGACTCACACGAGGATAATGATGAGGTATATTCCGACACCTCATCCACTTCGGATGACTTACCCTCTTATGAAGTTTTATATAATGCTTATGTTGAGTTACATGAGGAATTAAAGAAATTGGCTAGAGTTAATGTTGATCAGAAAAGGGAAATCCTTAGAAATGAAAAGAAACTAAGCCAATTACAAAAAGAATTAGATGAATTAAAATTAGAAAATGAAACCTTAGATCTCATCTATTCTTGTAACACATGTGACTGCTCTGCTGATAATTTATGTCTAAAGCCTGTATGTGAGACTTGCGAGATTTTGCAAGAAGACAATCTTAAACTAAAAGAAAAACTCGAACGTCTCACAAACAGTAAACAGCAATTAGACACTCTGCTCAGTCAAACAAGAAATGTTGGTGATCGTACTGGTCTAGGTTATACTCGCTCTGCTAAAAACAAGAGACCATATAGAAAACCTGTAGTTATTACTAAGGATAAAAATCGTAGGCGCTCTCCTACTTGCTTTTATTGTAATACGTATGGTCATACCTCTTACTCTTGTTACATTAGAAAATATGGTATACCTAGCGGGGCTTATGTATGGATAAAGAAGGGAGATAATTCCCTAATCACTAACAGAAAAGGACCCAACATAATTTGGGTACCTGAGAAAAGCAGGTGATCTATTTTGCAGGTATGTCTTCGAACACAAGGACAAAAATGGTACTTAGACAGTGGATGTTCGAGACATATGACAGGTGACAGATCAAATTTCCTGGATCTATCACTTAAAGGAAAAGGATACGTCACGTACGGAGACAACAATAAGGGAAAGATACTTGGTACCGGAACAGTTGGTAACTCATCTCATACTCAAATTGAAAATGTTCTGTATGTTGAAGGACTAGAACATAATCTTCTAAGTATAAGTCAACTCTGTGACAAAGGTAATCGAGTATCTTTTGATTCTGACTGTTGCATCATTCGTGACATTTTATCTAATAATGTTAAATTTGTTGGTCATCGTATAAATAATATTTACATGGTTAACTTGGATGATGTCACCACATTATTTTCAAAATGTTTCATTTCTAAAGAAGATGACATCTGGCTCTGGCACAGACGCGTTGCACACATCCATATAAAACATCTAGATAAATTGTCATCAAACCAACTAGTTGAAGGGCTACCAAAACTAAATTTCAAAACTAAAGAGATTTGTGACACTTGTCAAAAGTGTAAACAAACCAAAAATTCTTTTAAAAACAAAAATGTGATATCCACTTCAAGACCTTTGGAGTTACTCCATATGGACTTGTTTGGACCATCACAAATCATGAGTTTTGGTGGTAGCTACTATGCTTTAGTTATTGTTGATGATTTCTCTCGTTTTACATGGACATTATTTTTATCTGCTAAAAGCGACGCTTTCAAATCTTTTAAAAATCTTGCCAAGCAAATCCAAAACCAACTTAACCTGAAAATAGTATATATACGAAGTGATCACGGGGGAGAATTTGAGAACTTTCAGTTCGACAAATTCTGTGATAAGCACGGCATTATGCATCAGTTCTCTGCTCCTCGCACTCCACAACAAAATGGAGTTGTTGAAAGGAAAAATCGTGTGTTAGAAGAATTAGCGAGAACCATGCTTAATGAAAGTAATACCCCTAAATATTTCTGGGCAGATGCAGTTCATACTGCATGCTATGTTATAAATCGAGTATTGTTAAGGCCTAATTTGAATAAAACTCCTTATGAACTATTAAAAGGCCGTAAACCAAACATATCCCATCTTCACGCTTTCGGTTGCAAATGTTTTATATTAAATAATGGAAAGCGGGCTTTAGGAAAATTTGATTCAAAAGCCGATGAGGGAATATTTTTGGGATACTCGATTCATAGCAAAGCGTTCAGAATCTTTAATAAGTATTCTATGCAAGTTGAAGAGTCTATCCATGTACAGTTTGATGAATCTTCTCCAAAAGAGAAGAGAAAGGCTGTTTCTGATGATGTTGCAGGTGCTTTGGAAGAAGCATACTCAAAGAACATGGATAATGTAGAAGCAACCGATGAAGAACGTCAAAACAAATCTCAGGAGCATTCAGATATGCCAATTGTGTGGAAAACCAAGAAAGCTCACCCGATCGATAAAGTAATAGGTGACATATCTACGGGAGTGGTAACCCGTAGTTCCTTACGAAACTTCTGTAATTTCGTAGCCTTTGTATCTCAAATTGAGCCTAAGACCATTGATGAGGCCATTGAGGATGTACACTGGGGTATAGCTATGCAAGAAGAGCTAAACCAGTTCGAACGTAATAATGTTTGGGACTTGGTCCCTAAACCTAAAGATCATCCTGTGATTGGTACTCGATGGGTCTTCAGAAACAAGCTTGATGAATCAGGCTTGATCATTCGAAATAAAGCACGCTTGGTGGCCCAAGGCTACAACCAGGAGGAAGGTATCGATTATGACGAAACCTATGCTCCTGTAGCCAGATTAGAGGCCATCAGGATGCTACTTTCCTTTGCATCAATTATGAACTTCAAATTATTTCAGATGGACGTAAAAAGCGCCTTCTTGAATGGCTATATTCAAGAAGAAGTTTATGTTAACCAACCGCCTGGTTTTGAAAATTTTAAATATCCGAACCATGTTTATAAACTTAAAAAGGCACTCTATGGTCTCAAACAAGCTCCTAGAGCTTGGTATGATAGACTTAGTACCTTTCTTTTAGAAAAAGGGTTCGAAAGAGGCTTGGTTGACACAACGCTTTTTATTCGTAAATCAGAAAACTCTGTATTACTTGTGCAAATATATGTAGATGACATAATTTTTGGATCTACTAATGATATTTTGTGTAAGGATTTTTCTGAGATGATGCAGGGGGAGTTCGAAATGTCTATGATGGGAGAACTTACGTTCTTTCTAGGACTTCAGATAAAGCAACTAGAAAGTGGTATTTTCATCCATCAGACAAAGTATTGCAAAGAGCTGCTCAAGAAATTTGAGATGAACAATTGTAAGGAAGCTTCCACTCCTATGGCATCTGCTTGCTACCTAGATAAGGACGAAAAAGGAAAAACTATAGAGGTAACAAAGTATCGAGGAATTATTGGGTCTTTACTTTACTTAACTGCAAGTAGGCCTGATATCATGTTTAGTGTATGCATGTGTGCTAGATTTCAGTCATCTCCTAAAGAATCACATCTTACAACTGTTAAAAGAATCATGAGATACTTAAAAGGAACAACTAACATGGGATTATGGTATCCTCGGGATGCCTCATTATCCTTGGTAGGTTATTCCGATTCCGATTTCGCCGGATGTAAATTGGATCGGAAAAGCACTAGTGGTACTTGTCACTTGTTGGGGAGTTCATTAGTAGCATGGCACAGCAAAAAGCAAGCTTGTGTTGCTCTGTCCACCGCCGAAGCGGAATACATTGCCGCTGGTGTGTGTTGCGCTCAAATCCTCTGGATGAAGCAGCAACTCAAGGACTATGGTCTTAATATTGAAAAGATCCCTATTAAATGCGATAACACAAGTGCTATAAACCTTTCCAAGAATCCCGTCTTGCATTCTAGAACTAAGCATATAGAAATTAGACATCATTTTCTGCGTGATCATGTACAAAAAGGTGATTGCGTTCTTGAATTTGTTGAAACTTCTAAACAATTAGCTGATATTTTCACCAAGCCCCTTCCCAGGGATACTTTCTTTGTTCTAAGGAGAGAACTTGGAATTCTTGATGAACAATATCTTGATTAAAATTGTTTAGGTGTCTACATTATCGTCTAGTTTCTCTATGTCTTTGTTTCTTTAGCTGTTCGATATTTGTGTCTCTTGATTATTATTATTTTTTGTGATTCTGGATGTTTAAATAAATCTGTCACATTGCATGCCAAAGCCTTAAGAAGTTGAAACCATTTTTACTGCCTGAAAAATTCTCTTTTCTATGCATTAATCGATTAAATATTCAATTAATCGATTACCTGGGCATCAGTTGCTTGAAAATTCGAAATTATACTATAAGTAATCGATTACATTTTCACTTAATCGATTACCTGGGCATCAGTTCTTTCAAAAAATTCGAAATTTCACACTGATTAATCGATTAACCTTGCCCGTTAATCGATTAAAACCAGTTTTATAAAGGCAAACAGTAGCTCGGTTTCACACTTTTTTTTCTCTGGTTTTCTCTCTTTCTCCTTTCTGCTTTGAGATACTAAATCTATAACACAACTAATCCAAAGTGCATCAAAAGTAGAAACACCTATTCCTAACCCTCTTAAAACCATCAAGGAATCATCTCTTTGCATCCTCATCATATCCCATTTCCAAGGTTCCACTAAACATAACCTAGGTTAGGTTTGCCTACACTCATATTTGACCTCTCACTGCCATTTCGGTTTCTGCCACATTATGGAGCAAAGTCGTCCTAAAAGGGTCAAAACATCAGCCACTCGTGTACGAAGACGAGAGGTCGGTTCGCCTTCTGCTCGGGACCGTGGTGACCCCTACTATTCACTCATTCTGCAAGAGACTCGTATGGCGAAATTCCAAGGTCGGAAACCTACATATATACGGTATGTTGACTTAACTTGGTTATCGGAACAGAACTTTAGCTTCCCGCATGACATGGAAGCTCAGGGAACTATTCAGTTCATGGAATTAAAGGGACAAGTCTACCCTGCTCTCGTTAGGGAATTCTATGCTAACTTTAGATATAAGGATGGAAAATATTGGTCAATGATTTCTGGAAATTTGTTTGAACTCAACGATGAAATTTTCATGAATGTCGGTGGTTTATCGTCTTCTGGATATAGTATAGGAGATTGTTCCTGGGTAAAGGAAAATTTTGATCCTACAGAAGTCTACAAGTCTTTTCTAAGAGGCCCTCATTTATACATTCAGGGTCAACTGACCAAAGCTGGGTCACTTTCTGTTGAGAACAGGCTGCTACACTACATTATTGCTTACATCCTAGTACAGAGGAACACAAATCATGCACAGCCTACTGTGAATGATTTACGCTTCATGTATGCAGTGAAGAATAATGTGATGATAAATTGGCCTGAGGAGATCTTGAAAATTATGAACAGTGTATCTTTATCTCAGTCGAAGCTGCTTCCCTACAGTATCTTCATATCACGCATCGTTGACTATTTGCGCATTGACGTTTCCGATACTATCATTGTTGAATATACCGACAAGGATCATCTGGTTGGTGAAAGCCTCATACATAAGATGGGTATATACAAGTATGGTAGTACTTGGCAATACCAAGAGGACTACACCACTTTTGGTCTGGATTTATCTGATGATGATAATCAGGATGACACAGATAATCAGCATGCTACAGCTCAGGGGGAGCCTTCTGGATCAGCACCTCAGAAATCTGCTTTTGGTTTCGATCAATTGGAAGCTATGGAGCAACGGCTTAACAACCGTATGGATCTTCACTTCCAAGGACTAAAAGACTCATACTTTGCTGGTATGGAACAGTATGAGGAGCGACAAACTGCGTATTCGGATAACCAATTTCGGGAGTTGAGGAGTCTGATTCAATCTACGGCTGAAGCTCAGAATGCCTTGTTTTGTTCAGAATTTCAGAAGCTATCTATGCTTATCAGGGGAGATCAGAACATTGTCACTTCTGTTGTTCACACTGACGATCCTCATCCTCCACCTCAACCTTAGTTTAGAAGACTTTAGGCCTAGGATATCTTACCTTAGGTTTATTTCTTCTTTTTGGCACTCTTTGGATTTAGATACTGTTATGGATTCGAGTATTTCTGTTGCGTGCCTCTTTATGTTGTTAATTGACATTTTCTGGTTTATCTGGTTGCTAAACATTGTTACTCCTTTTGCTATTTTTTTAACTATGTCGAATAGCCTACTATGTTTATGTGTATGATTCTTGATCGTATGAGATTTTCGGCCTTGATATGGTTCATCTCGTATGCTGTTCACTTTACTTGTTTGGCTATTTCTGTTGTATAAACTTGCGCACTTGTTTAATCCTCTTTAATGTAAAACAGGTTAATTGTTATATCCCAATATTAACTCATTAACTGTGTTTTATGCATTACTCATATCTCTGCCTCTATTTTGACCTGGGTTATCTTTTTGATAATGTCAAAAGGGGGAGAAAGGTTGTTTTGTTTGTTTTCTGATTGTGCAGGTTGATCGAAATAACAGCTTCCGATATTTGCGCATCATATCAACCTTGCCAACACAATCTTCAAGCTATTTACATTTGATGTGGAGTTTGTCATCATCAAAAAGGGGGAGATTGAAAGTGTGCATGTCAAGAGGAACACTTTGGAAAGCTCTCCTTATATGACTTGGTTTTGATGAGGACAACTTGTGCTAACATGAGCTTGAAGATCATCAACAAATCAACATGCTTAAGCCTTCCGATTGGTATCTTGCTTAGACTAGATTAGTTTAGGTTGAGTCCAAGGCTTAAGTCACCTAATACATATCTCAATTGCATAAATCTTTTAAATCTTTTTCATCTTGAGATATGTCATTCATAATATGTTCATGCATCATATAAATACATGTACATGTGCATTCTAGGCATAATCTAAGTATTAAACATGTATGAATTTAAGTGCATAACATATTTGAAGTTTTTACACATGAAAGTGTGCTGTTAATCGATTACCACTTGGCTTAATCGATTAATCTAACTGTTTGCACAGTGTAATCGATTACAACAAATGTCAATCGATTAATCTAACATTTTTGTGAAGCTTAATCGATTAAAGCTGTCGTTAATCGATTAACTGGGCTTTTATTTCAATTCTTTATAAACTGCTTTTTCAGAATTGATCTCATAAGTTGCATGTTAAATTTTTAGAGAGTTAGAGCATATTTTCGTGTTAATTGTTGCATCTAGTTGTAAATGCATTTGTGAGCTTAGAAAAGAGAGAATTCTATGCTTTAGGATTGAGTGCTTTTCATGATACATTTCTCATCTTTTCTTGTCACATGTTCTTGCATTTTTACATGATTCTTGATTAGATGTTTACACATTATGCATTCTGTTTTTCACTAATACATTTTTCATACTGCATGAGCTTGTATTAGGTGATTAGAGTAAAGCCTTATCTTGTTAGATATAAGTCTTGTTATAGCTTAAATTTACTCTGTATTGTTTTGTTTGAAAAAGTGTTGTAATTGTGGGAATCTCAAGGTGTCATATCACCAAGAGATTGAGTGTGTCTTCACTGAGTGTTAGACTTAGGGATAAGTAAAGAACAAGGTTCTTGGCTGGGGCTACGCCGAAAGAAAGGTTTTCTTTGTCGGTAGGAAGGGAGTCAAACCATAGAATAGGTTTCTTTTTATCTTGTAAGTGTCTAACTGTTGTAATTGGATAGTGTGTATGTAATTAACATTCATTCAATTATAGTGAAGAAAAATCTCCCAAATCAGCCGGGAGGCCTGGATGTAGTTTGCGGTGGACAAGCAAACGAACCAGGATAAAATTCTTGTTGCAGGACTTTTTCTATCTCTATCTCTTTATTGCATTTGATCGATTATTTTGTCAAGTAGATTTAATTGATAAGTAGTGTCTATACTGTTTTACTTGTACTCTGATAATATTCTGTAAGCCTGGTATAATCGTTTCATTATCAATTAATTGTCGAGCAAGAAACTGTACTTGCATTTGCTTTCTGTCTTGGTTTAATCGATTAAGTGTGGTGTGTTAATCGATTACTTTAATCTGTTAATCGATTACGTGGACTGTGTTGAAAGTGTTAATCGATTATCCTGTTCTGTTAATCGATTAATCAAGGTGTTTTTCAGCATTAAGTGTTGTTTTCGAAAAGCGGACACTCTAACCGCTACACCTATTCAACCCCCCCCTTCTAGGTGTATTGTAATCACTGATACCTAACACTTTGTGGTAGTGAATCGCCTTAAGTGGTGTTGACTTGCCCTTTATGGTATTGAATCGCCTAAACTGGTGTTGACTTCCCTTTGTGGTATTGAATCGCCTTAAGTGGTGTTGACTTGCCCTTTGTAGTATTGAATCGCCTTAAGTGGTGTTGACTTGCTTTCGTGGTATTGGATTGCCTTAAATGGTATAGACTTGCCCTTCGTGGTATTATGTCGCCTTAATTGGTGTAGACTTGCCCTTCGTGGTATTGTGTCGCCTTAACTAGTGTAGACTTGCCATTCGTGATATTGTGTTGCCTTAAATGGTGTTGACTTGTCCCTCGTTGTATTGAATCGCCTTTATGGTGTTGACTTGCCTCTCGTGGTATTGAATCGCCTTTATGGTGTTGACTTGCCTCTCGTGGTATTGAATCGCCTTTATGGTGTTGACTTGCCCTTTGTGGTATTGGTGGCCTTAAGCGGCGTTGGAATTGTTTTGAGTATAAGTATTACCCTTCTGCATTGTTAACTTTTGGACTACAAGTGAGTCAAGAAATGAGGTGATTGCTATACGGTCAGTGAATTAATATTGACTATCATTATAACTATGTTGGGATGACATATGAGATAGCTAGTATTACTGTTTATATACTTCTCTATGCTTATAACTGTAATGATTATTATTCTATTTAAATCCACCATGTCGATTATTGAATGATTTAATGTCTTACTCTCTCTATGTTTTGCTTGTTTGCCTTGTATGTGATAATCAGATTGTAGGTGAGGCGAATGGATTAGCAGATTGAAGTTTATGAAGTAGCATAGTTATATTTTGGGGATGTAGTGATATTATTTTGGGGTCATGTATGAAAATATAATGAAGACTATTTTTATTTATTTGCGAAATAACTACTTAAATTTGGTTATGTTGTTAAGGATTACATTGTACGATAATTAAACATCAGGATGATTCCTTTTTATCATTTGAAAGTAAAGACTTGGATTTGATGATTTGGAAAGTGAGAGACTAATTGAGTAGTTATTGGGAAACCGTGTGGTTATCCGCGAATAGATTTTGAAAGTACTGGTTTTATGACGAGTTACTTATAATTCAAAGATTTTAATTTATTTCCAAAAACATTTATATATTGAAATTTCATTGGGATATAATTCGGGTCGTTACAATTATGGTTTCATAGCGGATATTAATCCTATGGCCTAGTGCATGGCCTTACAGGCTTCTTGTGTAACTTGTGTGTGAATTGTTTGTTTGTGAATATGTGATAATCTGTTTTGAGACATTGTGAACTATGTTTCTGACGAGGAATGAGTGCAGGTTCAGAAATGGCTGGACGTGGTAGAGGAAACGATCAGAATGAATTGTTGGCTCAGATGGAAGCCGTCTTGCAGAACATGAATGAGAATCTGCAGAATCTTAATCAGAACGCTAATCCTCATCCTAATCCACACCCACTTGCCCCACAAGGACCAGCGAAGCATCGTGGGCTGGATAAATTTTGTAGGCGTAACCCAAGTCAGTTCCAAGGAGGATTTGCTCCTGATACTTCTAATGGATGGATCAAAGACCTAGAGAAAATATTTCGAGCCATGGGTTGTGGCGATAATCAAAAGGTAACCTACGCCTCCTACATGTTGACAAAGGAAGCAAAGAACTGGTGTGAGTATACTCAGAGACAGATGGAGGTGGAAGGACGAGTGATTACTTGGGAATTGTTTAAAGAAAGGTTCGTCCAGAAGTATTTCCCTGCTGACTTGAAGAGGAAAAATGAAATAGAATTCTTACATTTGGAGCAAGGAAGTATGTCTGTGGGGGAGTATGCCGCTAAGTTTGAAGAATTGGCAAAACATTGCCCCTAATATGAGATGGATGCGGACAGGAGGTCCAAGTGTGCTAAGTTTGAGGTCTGTTTGAAACCAGAGCTGAAGATGATGCTTGGTCACCAGGAGATTATTGATTTCCCTACCTTGGTCAATAAGTGTAGGATGTGTGAGGATGATAGGAAAACTAGGGACACTGCTGTGCACAAGGCAAACCCTTGAGGAATTTTGGACCTCAGCGAAACTTTGTGTCAGGGAAGGGTAAAGGGAAGACATTCTATGATAATAGGAAGCCTTACACCTCGCCTACTGGTTACCGAGGCCTAGTTCACAAGGATCGAAGCCTGTAAGGACCCAAATTCTACCCTTGAAATTTTTTCCTTATTTTAATTCAGTTATTACTACAAACTCCACTACACTGTAATTAGTCAATTTTCGTTACTTAAATTTTAGTTATCATACTATACTAAGACCCTTTTTCCAATAGACAGAAAAACATAATTAATGTATTTGCTTCTCGGTAATTACCGCATATGACTAGCTATAGGATTCCAAAATACCCATAACTATGAATATCCAGCATTACAAAAATGTAGAACTAAATCAGTTAGGATTTACAATCACCCAAGTAACAAGTTACATCAGACAAAAAGCAAAATATGGATTCCAAGTTCTAAGCTCTTAATGCCTCGAACCGTGCATCCTCAACTATCCCATTTACCTGCAATGGGATTATCACGGCAGATATACACAACAAACAAAAGAGTAAGTCATTAATTCAATAAATATCATTAAGCGATAATCCATACTTTTAAAGGTTTAAATAAACGACTTGACGTTAAAAGGTAAAATCAACATATCATATTTGTCCGTCTCATACCATCCCATCCATCACATTGGATCTATACGTTCATCTTTACCATACCTCGTAACCTCATTCCTCAATACCACCTCATATCGTTACCTTCCACATATACGTTTACCTTCCCAATACCACATAGGTCAAGTCATACATAATACCACGTAGGGCAAGTCATACACAATACCACATAGGGCAAGTCATACACAATACCACATAGGGCAAGTCATACACAATACCACATAGGGCAAGTCATACACAATACCACATAGGGCAAGTCATACAAGATGCCACATAGGACAAGTCATTCTTAATACCACATCTAGCAAGTCATACACGACTCATATACGTAATCAGAAAATCCACACATTTTCTATTTTCATATACCATTAATCACTTCTCCTTACCTCGGTACGTGTCGGGGTTGGTTTTGGGTAACTTTGCAAGTTCCTTCGCTACCTCCTCCAACCTTAGGATCTCTTCTCAAACTCTTAGATGATTCCTAAGACTCATTGCTCTTGAAAATGTAAGGACCCAAATTCTACCCTTGAATTTTTTTCATTTATTTTAATCCTTTCTTACATACAATCGTCACCTTACTTAAAAACTCTCAAGAATCACTCTTTGAAAATACTATTTACCCTATTATATTATCAAACAAATTTATGTTGCGGAAAACATAATTCATTCAATTAGCAATTACCACATACAACCAGTTATGGGTTTTCCCAGAGTTATAACGCCCATAACTACACATCTCCGTATTATCCTAAACAGATTTACATTCATCACATGGTGTTATCAAATCAACTACAATGTCAAATAATGATAAATACAATCAGGATAATGAACACATAAGCTTCCTAAATGAGCTTCCTCTTCAAATCCTTCATTTACCTACAATGAGATTATCATGGACAACACACAAAACAAGGGAGTAAGTCATTAGTTCAAAACTAACATCACATGATAATCCACATTTCAAATACGATTAAGCTTTAATATAATTTATAAACACAATTACGTAAATGTAAGTATTCATATCTTACTACTTTTACTTCCAAGTTATTCATATTCGTCCTATAGTGTATATATCCCATGATATATATCCTATAACACGCTTATTACGTTCTTTCGAAACATCGTACTCCTCATTATTCATATCCACCCTATAGGGCCTATATTCCAGAATATATTCCCTATAGCATGTATATTACTTTCATTCTTAACATATTCCTTTTTATCACTCATATTCACCCTATAGAATATATATCCCACACTATATATCCTATAGCATGCATATGACTCTCTTTGTGACATTCTCATTTCTCGTCATTCATATTCACTCTATAGAATATATATCCCATAATATATATCATATAGCATGCATATGACATTCATTGTGACATCCACATTTCTCATCGTTCATATTCACACTTAATCGTATTCATCGATTTCATTTTCCATACCACATCGGGCAGGCCGAGTTACCATCCATACCACATCGGGCAGGTCGAGTTATTACCCCATACCACATCGGGCAGGTCAAGTTATTACCCCATACCACATCGGGCAGGTCGAGTTATTAATCATTCACCTACCACTCCGGGTAGGACAACCACAATAATCCACTACCACTCTAGGTAAGATAACCACAACGTTCCACTACCACTCCGGGTAGGATAACCACAATAATCCACTACCACTCCGGGTAGGATAACAACAGTAGTCCACTACCACTCCGGGTAGGACAACAATAATAGTCCACTACCACTCCGGGTAGGACAACAATAATAGTCCACTACCACTCCGGGTAGGGTATCCACAATAAACCACTACCTCTTCGGGTAGGGTGACAACAACATTCTTACAAACACATTACCTCTTTCACATACCTCATTCACATCAGCGAGTATGATTTAGAGACACTTATCCCTTACCTTGGTGAGTGTTGGAGATCGGTTCCGAGTAAATTTAAAAGTCTCCTCCGCGATTTCCTCCAACCTTAGGATCTTTCCTCATTTCCACCAATAACAACAATGTCAGTCATTTATTCAAAATAACACATAAACAACTCGTATTTCATCATCAAACATATAAGGGATTCACATATTTTCAAGATTTCCAAAACTACTTCAATACAAGTTTGCAAACATCTAAACATACATGTTCATCTCATATATCAACATCAAAGCACAAACTCATCATCCACATCTAACATTTCATCTCTTTCTCTTTTTACTCATATTCTCACTTTGGGGGTTTTTGGGGTTTTCATGAATAACCCACAAAACCTTTCCATTCATCAAATACCAACTCTAAACCAAGAGTTTACAAGAGAAAAACAACATAAAACGAACCATAACTCTAAAGAATGAGTTTCCATGGATCCTCACGTTTTGAAAATAGATCCAACATACCCAAAACAAGTTAGAGAGGAAGAAGAAGAGTTAGGAACAAGAGGTTTACCTCTTCTCAAGCTCTAAGATGAGTCCTAAGGCTCTTTGCTCTTGAAAAGCTCTCCTCTCTCTCTTCTCTTCAAAGTTCTAACCCTAAAATGTGTTTGGGGTTTCTATTTTAAAGAGGTGTCGTCGGGTTCTCGCTCAAGCGAGCCCATTCTCGCTCAGGCGAGAAAATCCCGCCTTTTTAAAATTTCAGATCTGACGCTCTCGCTCCAGCGAGGGATTCTCGCTCAAGCGAGAATCTCACAGTGTCAACATCCCCAATTTGCCATTTCTCGCCCAGGCGAGGCAACTCTCGCTCAGGCGAGAATCCTCCAGTATAGCCCATGATTTCACCCTCCCAGGTGATCCTTTCTCGCTCAGGCGTGAATCTCTCGCTCAAGCGAGACTTCCTGGACTGATACTATAATTTTAAAGACTCAAATTTAGGGTGTTACAGAAAACCCTTTCTCTCTACACTTCTCTTTAAGTTATCACCCATAAATGTGTTTGGGGGTCCCTAATAAATGCAACAGCGTCGGGTTCTCGCTTAATCGAGCCCATTCTCGCTCAAGCGAGAAAATCCCGCCTATTTTAAAAACTCAGATCTGACCCTCTCGCCCAGGCGAGGGAAACTCTCGCCCAGGTGATGCATCTTTCGCTCAAGCGAGGATCCTCTCGCTCAAGCGAGGATCTTACAGCCTCGACAGGTCCAAAATGTCACTTTTCTCGCTCAGTCGAGCCAACTCTCGCCCAGGCGAGAACACTCTCGCTCAAGCGAGACAACTCTTGCTCAAGTGAGAATCCTTCAGTATAGCCCAGGATTTCACCCTCTCAGGTGAGCCTTTCTCGCTCGGGCGAGAATCTCTCGCTTAAGCGAGAATCCTTGGACTGATACTATAATTTTAAAGCCTTAAATTTAGGGTGTTAAAAAGCCCACTACTTCTGTTGGAGGACAACAACTGAACTCTCTTCCTTTGACCACAACAGCTAATTCTAGATAATGGGTAGGGTAGTTTTGCTCATGCGTCCTCAACTGTCGCGAGGCATAAGCAACCACTTTTCCATCCTGCATCAACACACAACCCAAACCTTGCTTAGAAGCATCGCAATACACACTAAAATCACGATCCGTACAAGGAAGAACCAACACCGGTGCCGTAGTCAACCTCCGTTTCAACTCTTGAAAGCTTTCTTCACAACGGATAGTCCACACATATGGTTCCCCTTTCCTGGTAAGCTTAGTCAGAGGTAGTGCCAACTTCGAAAATCCTTCTATGAACTTCCGATAATAACCGGCCAATCCCAGAAAGCTCCTGATCTCGGTAACTGACTTGGGTACTGCCCATTCCATAACCTCTTCTACCTTAGAAGGATCCATTGCTACTCCTTCCTTGGATATTACATGCCCAAGAAAGTTTACCGATTCCAACCAGAAATCACATTTGGACAACTTAGCATACAATTGGTTCTTATTCAGGAGATCCAAAACAATTCTCAGGTGCTCCTTATGTTCCTTTCGGCTTTTGGAGCAAACCAGAATGTTATCAATAAATACCACTAGGAATGAATCCAAATACGGATGGAAAATATGATTCATGTAGTCGGTAAATATTTCTGGGGCATTCGTTACACCAAAAGGCATTACCAAATACTCGAAATGCCCATACCACGTCCTAAAGGCAGTTTTAGGAATATCCTCCGACTTCACACGAAGTAGGTGGTAACCTGACCGAAGGTCAATTTTTTAGAACACCACCGCTCCCCTCAACTGACCCATCAAGTCATCAATCCTAGGCAACAAATACTTATTCTTGATAGTTACCTTGTTCAACTGTCTGTAATCAGTGCACAACCTCATACTCCCATCTTTCTTCTTGACCAACAAGACAGGTGCACCCCATAGTGAAACACTAGGACGAATAAATTTCTTTGCTAACAAGTCCTCAACCTGCTTTTTCAACTCAACCAACTCTAACGGTGCCATCCTATAAGGAGCTATAGAGATGGGTCCCTTCCCCGGTACTAAGTCAATGGAGAATTCAACTTCTCTGACTGGAGGCAATTCCAGAATGTCACTAGGAAACACTTCAGGAAACTCACGAACTATCAGAATATCCTCTAATCTGGGTTTCTCACTACCCTCCAGGGATGCTATCAAAACAAACACGACCCCTCCCTCTTTAAAGGAAGTTCTGACTCCACTAGCCGACATCGGCTTCATACAACAAGCCTCATCAGAAATCTCACCCAGATCTCCAAACACAACGGTCTTATCAGCACAATTAAGCATTACATGATTTCCTGATAACCAGTCCATCCCCAGAATTAGATCTAGCTGGGACAGTGGTAAGCAGATTAAATCCACGGTAAAAGTCCTACCATTTACCACTACTGGACACCGAGACACAACCGTCGACACCACCACAGGCACACCAGTTGGGGTGGATACGACCAAGTCATATGGCAACGACTCCTTGTGCAATTTCAGGCGGTTCACACATTCAATAGATACAAAGGAGTGTGTCGCTCCTGAATCAAACAACACTGAAAGAGGAATACCTGCCACCATGCAATTAACTTTAATCAGGCCATCCACATTTGATGCCTCTACACCGCTCATGGTAAATATTCGGCTGGTGGATCGAGGTCGTTCAGCCCTCACAGCATTCACACCCTACCGCAACTTAGAACAATACCATTTGATATGTCCAATCTCCTTGCAGTAAAGCAACTAAGTGCCGTCCCGGAGCACACATCACCAACATGAAGTCGGCCACATTTGCTGCATAGAGGTGGAGAGTTCAACTGTGACCCTCCCGCATTCACCTGAGTCCTCGACCCATGCGAAGTATACCCCCGACTACCAGTTGGTGGAGAGTAAGGTTTTCGTTCTTCTTGGAACACCTTGCCCTTCCATTTTCCGTGTGAGAAATTCCGTTGGGGCCCAAAGTGCTTGGGAGGAATTACTTTAGGTGCTGTCGCCTCATCTGCTGCCAGGTCATCCTCATACATCCTACATTTGTTCACCAGGGTAGGAAAATCAGCAATTTCTTGGTGCCCAAACATGCTCTTCAACTTGGGCCTCAAGCCCGATTCAAACTTAGAGCACTTGGACCTCCCGTCCATCTCCAATTCGGAGTAGGGACAAAACTGGGCCAATTCTTCAAACTTGGCCGCATAATCCCCCACCGACATGTCCCCTTGCTCCAGCTTCAAAAACTCCATCTCTTTCTTCCTCTTCAGATCAGTCGGGAAGTACTTATGAAGGAATTTCTCCTTGAATGTACCCCAAGAGATCAATTGTTCTTCAGCTTCCATTTGGCGCCGAGTAAATTCCCACCAGTTCTCGGCCTCCTTCACCAGCATATAAGTGGCATATGCCAACTTTTGAGCCTCCGAACAGTTCATGGCTTGGAAGATTCGGTCCACTCCTTGGATCCACTCAATGGTAGCATTAGGAGCAAATCCACCATGGAACTGACTAGGGTTCCTCATGCAGAATTCATTCAAACCTCGGTACTCTACCGGTCCGGGTGGAACTAGTGGTTGCGAACTCGGACTTGGTGCTGGATTCTGGTTCAGGTTATGCAAGTTCTCATTGACTTGTTGCAATGCCGCCACCATCTGAGCCAACAAATCGTTTGGAACATTCCGACTCGTTCCTCTTCCTCTTCCTCTTCCTACCATGGGTACCTGTACTCACTCAATTGTTAGTAATCGAATTTTGTCTAAACAAGGATCACATAACCACTTAGCAATTAGTACAACTCAAACAATTTAAGCACATAAATGTTACAAAGCAGCATGCAAGGCCAAATCCTAGGCCGCAGGATTAACTATGCTCTGATACCATATTGTAAGGACCCAAATTCACGCATTTCCCTATAGCTTACAGATACAAATTTAATGACATTACCTTAAATCTCATTTTCCTCAACACACTCCACTCATGAATTATTTTTGACATACACTTTTGTCTAACAGAAAAGCATAATTCATTTAATGCAGCTCAGTAAATCCCGCATACAACTAGCTATGGGATTCCAAAATACCCATAGCTACGCATATCCAGTGTTACAAATATTCCTAACTACAAACATGTACTCATCCCCCATACATGACTACAAATATTCAGTTCAAAACACAATCATTTAGATTACAAAATAAGGTAGATAAGAACTTCAAAAATCAAAGTCTCTAAGCTCTTAATCAAAACATCCTTAAATCTTCCACCTACCCGCAATGGGATTAACATTGACCATACACAGAAAAACACAAAGGAGTAAGTCGTTAACTCAGTAAATGCCAATGTACGTTAATCGACATTTAAATAAAGTTAAGTAAACTATTTAAGGTCAAATATACTCAAAACCATTTCCATCGTTTATACTTTTGAAAATCATGCTACATAACTTGAGCCAAAGTTTGCTACATCGCTTGAACCAAAGCTTGCTACATCGCTTGAGCCAAAGCTTGCTACATCGCTTGGGCCAAAGCTTGCTACATCGCTTGAGCCAAATCTTGCTACAATGCTTGAGCCAAAGCTTTCTACATCTCTTGAGCCAAAGCTTGCTACATCGCTTAAGCCAAAGCTAGCTACATCGCTTGAGCCAAAGCTTGCTACATCGCTTGAGCCAAAGCTTGCTACATCGCTTGAGCCAAAGCTTGCTACATCGCTTGAGCCAAAGCTTGCTACATCGCTTGAGCCAAAGTTTGCTACATTACTTGAGCCAAAGTCGCTAACCAATCGTGGTCGGCTAAAAATATGTTTTCTTTTCATTGATACACCATCAATTCATTAGTAGTAAATTCACGCAATCCTTATTACAAACATACCCATATATGTTTATAATAAATAAGTGGTTCACAACTTGATCATTATCCACAACCAGAAAATCCACACATTTTCTATTACAATGCACAAGTTAAAGACTTATCCTTACCTTGGCGAGTGTTGGGTTTAGTTCTTGGCAACTTCGCAAGTTCCACCGATACCGCCTCCAACTTTAGGATCTTTCCTCATTCCTACCATATAACACAATGTTAGTCATTTATTCCAAATAACATCTAAACAACTCATATTGCATCTTTAACCATACAAGAGATTTAACACATTTTCAATGTTTCTAAACTACTTTCATTATAAGTTTACAAACATCTAAAATCTACATATTCATCTCATATTTCAACATTAGAGTGCATACTCATCTTCTACATCTAACATTTTACCCATTTCCCTCTTTAACCACATTTTCATTTTAGGGTTTTTGGGGTTTTCATGAATCAACCCACAAATCCTTTCCATTCTTGAAATACCAACTCTAAACCAAGAGTTTACAAGAGAAAAACAACATAAAACGAACCATAACTCCAAAGGATGAGTTTCCATGGTTTCTCACATTTTGAGAAGAGATCCACCATACCCAAAACAAGCTTCAATGGGAAGAAGAGAATTTGAATCAAGAGTTTTACCTCTTCTCAAGCTCTTAGATGATTCCTAAGACTCCTTGCCCTTGAAAAGCCTCTTTCCTTCACTTCTCTCTAGGTTATCCCCCAAAAATGTGTTTGGGGGTCCCTAATAAATGCAACAGTGTCGGGTTCTCGCTCAAGCGAGAAAATCCCACCCATTTTAAAAACTCATATTTGACCCTCTCGCTCAAGCGAAGGATTCTCGTTCAAGTGAGAATCTCACAGCCTCGACAGGTTCCAAAATGTCATTTCTCGCCCAGGCGAGACAACTCTCGCTCAGGCGAGAATCCTTCAGTATAGCCCAGGATTTCCCCCTCTCAGGCGAGCCTCTCTCGCCCAGGCAACAATTTCTCGCTTAAGCGAGACTCCCAGGACTGGTACTATAATTTTAATGATTTTAAAATATAGGATGTCACATTAATTTTCTTCCACTTGCATCTATATACCTCCCTCTAGGTGTCATTTGTTTTGTGGCATACCCAACAAGTGGTATCAGAGCTAGTACGATAGTGTTACCTTAACCTGTTGGATCGTTGATCATAGGCATTTTCATAATGGGCTACACTAATCATTTCGGTGACGATGGCGCATCCGTCAACCGCCCTCCGGTTTTCAGTGGCGAGGGGTATGCCTACAAGAAGGTTAGAATGAGAATATTCACATAGGCCATTGATATTGATATTTGGGATGTCGTACAATATGGACCTTATATTCAATTATACTTGGTGGAAGGAGAAACTAAAGAGAAACCAAGAAGTCTCTTGACCAATGAGGAAAAGAGAAAAGTGTAGTTTGATTTGAAAGCATAAAATATTATTACATTTGCACTTTCGCATGATGAGTTCTTTAGGGTTTCTCAATGCATAATTGCCATGGAAATATGGGATACTTTACAAGTAACCCATGAAGGCACTAGTAAGGTCAAGCGAGCTATATTAAATGAATTATCACATGAGTATGAGTTATTTCACCTGTTTCCACATGAATCTATAAGTGATACGCAAAAGCGATTTACTCACATTGTTAACCATCTTGTTGCATTAGATAAAAAAATTTATATTGGTGAATTTACTAATAAAGTTTGAAGATGTCTTGATAGGAAATGACAACCAAAAGTGACAGCAATAAAGGAATCAAAAGATTTGGATTCTATGTTGAAGACAAAGTCGATCGGAAAAGCTTGAAGACGTGACTCGACAACAAACAACAGTACCAAGACTCTGGTTATAAGGAAGGTTATTTTTACTTTTCTAGAATTCCTAAGATGTGTGGTTAGTTTGAGTCTAGGTGTAAGGACCCAAATTCTACCCTTGAAATTTTTTACTTATTTTAAACCATGTTTACATACATTCCTCATTACACTTTGATCACTAATTAATCATTACTTAAAACTCTTTTAACATACCATACCACACCCTCTTCATATGACACAAAAACATAATTCATTTTAATGTGTCCCGGTAATTATCGCATACAACTAGCTATGGGTTTCCGAAATACCCATAACTACAAATATCCAGAGTTACAATTATCCATGGCTACCAACATGTTCAAATATCATACCTATGGTTACAAATATTCAGTTCAAAACATAATCAGTAAGATTACAAAATAATGAAGATAAGGACTTTGAAAATAAAAAGCCTCTAAGCTCCTAATCAAGACACCCTTCAATTCTTCTACCTACCTGCAATGGGATTAACATTGACCATACACAGAAAAACACAAAGGAGTAAGTCTTTAACTCAATAAATACCAATGTACGCTAATCCACATTTTATTAATGTTAAGTAAACAATATAAAGTTATATATACTTAAAACCATTTTTCCATCGTTTATACTTTTGAAAATCATGCTACATAACTTGAGCCAAAGTTTGCTACATCGCTTGAGCCAAGGCTTGCTACATTGCTTAAGCTAAAGCTTGTTACATCGCTTGAGCCAAAGCTTGCTACATCGCTTGAGCCAAAGCTTGCTACATCGCTTGAGCCAAAGCTTTCGACATCGCTTGAGCCAAAGCTTGCTACATCGCTTGAGCCAAAGCTTTCGACATCGCTTGAGCCAAAGCTTGCTACATCGCTTGAGCCAAAGCTTGCTACATAACTTGAGCCAAAGTCGCTAACCAATCATGGTCGGCTAAAAAGTGTTTTCTTTTAATTGATACACCATCAATCCATACACAGTAAATCCACGCAACCATTATTACAAACATACCCATATATGTTTATAATAAATAAGTGGTTCACAACTTGATCATTATCCACAACCAGAAAATCCACACATTTTCTATTACAATGCACAAGTTAAAGACTTATCCTTAACTTGGTGAGTGTTGGGTTTGGTTCTTGGTAACTTCGCATGTTCCACCGACATCGCCTCCAACTTTAGGATCTTTCCTCATTCCCACCATATAACACAATGTTAGTCATTTATTCCAAATAACACATAAACAACTCATTTTGCATCTTTAACCATATAAGAGATTTAACACATTTTCAATGTTTCTAAACTACTTTCATTATAAGTTTATAAACATCTAAAACATACATATTCATCTCATATTTCAACATTAGAATGCATACTCATCTTCTAACTCTAGCATTTTACCCATTTTCCTCTTTAACCACATTTTCATTTTAGGGATTTGGGGTTTTCATGAATCAACCCACAAACCTGTTCCATTCTTGAAATACCAACTCTAAACCAAGAGTTTACAAGAGAAAAACAACATAAAACGAACCATAACTCAAAAGGGTAAGTTTCCATGGTTTCTCACATTTTGAGAAGAGATCCAACATACCTAAAACAAGTTTCAAAGGGAAGAACAGAGTTAGAATCAAGAGTTTTACCTCTTCTCAAGCTTCTAGATGAGTATCAAGGCTCCTTGCTCTTGAAAATGCTCTCTTCTCTCACTTCTCATCAATTTCTAACCCTAAAATATGTTTGGGCTTCCTCATTTAATGTAACAGCGTCAGGTTCTCTGTCAAGCAAGCCCATTCTCGCTCAAGCGAGAAAATCCCGCCCATTTTAAAACTCATATCTGACCCTCTCGGTCAAGCGAGGGATTCTCGCTCAAGCGAGAATCTCACAGCCTCGACAGGTTCCAAAATGCCATTTCTCGCCCAGGCAAGACAACTCTCGCTCAGGCGAGACCACTCTCGCTCAAGCTAGACAATTCTCGCTCAAGTGAGAATCCTTCAGTATAGCCCAGGATTTCACCCTCCCAGGTGAGCCTCTCTCGCCCAGGCGACAACTCTCTCGCTCAAGCGAGACTCCCAGGACTGATACTATAATTTAAAGACTTTAAATTGAGGGTGTCACAATCCTCCCCCTCTTATAAGAATTTTCGTCCCCGAAAATTTAAAAAACCTCGATTCGAACAATTGAGGATAATCCTCCCTCATATCTCGCTGCACTTCCCAAGTAGCATATCCTTCATCTACATGACTCCATAGTATCTTCACCAAGGCAATCTCCTTGCCTCTCAACCTCTTGATACTAGTGTCCAAGATTCTTACTGGTAGAGTCGCGAAGGTTAAGTTATCTTTCAACTCTATTTTGTCCGACTCAACCACATGAGAAGGGTCCCCCACATACTTCCGCAATTGAGACACGTGAAACACATTGTGATGATTCGACAATAATGGTGGTAAAGCAATCCGATATGCTACAGGCCCAATCTTCTTCAATATCTGATATGGTCCAATAAATCTCGGAGTAAGTTTACGGGACTTCAACACTCTACCAATCCCAATAGTCGGAACTACTCTCATGAATACATGATGTCCTTCCTTAAACTCAAGAGGTTTCCGCCTCTTATCCTAATAGCTTTTCTGCTGACTCTGTGCAATTCTCATATTTTCCCAGATCTTCTTGATCTTTTACGTCGTCTCTCGGACAAACTCAGGTCTCAATACCAAATTCTCCCCAGTTTCAAACCAACTCACTGGAGTTCGGCACTTCCTACCATACAATGCCTCATAGGGTTCCATTCCAATACTCGAATGGAAGCTATTGATGTAGGTAAATTCAATCAAAGGCAACATGCTATCCCAACTCCCCGGTTGATCCAAAACACAAGCCCTCAAAAGATCTTCCAATGATTGTATAGTTCTTTCCGATTGACCATCCGTGTGTGGATGATAAGCTGAACTCAATTTCAACTTAGTCCCCAAAGCATACTACAAACTAGTCCAAAAGTTTGAAGTAAAGCGGGCATCTCTATCCGAAACAATGCTCGACGGTATCCCATGCAACCGAACAATCTCTTTGATATACAGTTCCGCCAATCGCTCCAAAGAGTATCTCATGTTCATAGGTATAAAGTGTGCAGACTTAGTCAACCGATCCACTATCACCCATATCGAATCGTACCCTTTCTGAGTCTTTTGAAAACCCGATACAAAATCCATGGAGATACTATCCCATTTCCAAACGGAATTTCAAGGGATTGTAACTCTCCCGCTGGCTGCTGATGCTCAATCTTGGCTTTCTGACAGACAAGACAACTTGAGACATACAAAGCCACATCCTTTTTCAACCCAAACAACCAAAACATATTTTTCAAATCTTGGTACATCTTTGTAGTTCCCGGGTTAAAACTCATTTTACTCTTGTGTGACTCCTCTAAACTACTCCTACGCAATTACACATCACGAGGCACACACACTCTCCCTTTGTAACGCAACATACCACTAGGGTCCGATGTGAAATCGATTTCCTTCCCACTCATCATCAAATCTTGCTTAACCATTAGCTCACTATCCTCAACTTGCTTTACCCGGAGTTGGCCAAACAATTCATTTGTGACCTTAAGCATTCCTAACATCATACTCTGAGGTCTTATTTGAACTTCCAAGTTCATATCCCTGAACTCCTCAATCAGTTTTCCATCTCTAACCATCAAAGCCGACATGTGTAAAGACTTCCGACTTAAAGCATCGACCACCACATTCGCCTTTCTCAGATGGTACTGCAATCCAAAATCATAGTCCTGAAGGAACTCCATCCACCTTCTCTGTCTCATATTCAGCTCCATTTGATCAAACAAATATTTCAAGCTCTTGTGGTCGTTGTACACCTCAAACCTTACGCTATAAAGATGGTGCCTCCAGATTTTTAAGGCAAAGACCACTACAGCTAATTCTAAATCATGTGTAGGATAGTTTTGCTCATGTGTTCTCAACTGTCGCGAAGCATAAGCAACCACTTTTCCGTCCTGCATCAACACACAACCCAAACCTTGCTTAGAAGCATCACAATACACACTGAAATCACGATTCGTGCAAGGAAGAACCAACACCGGTGCCGTAGTCAACCTCCGCTTCAACTCTTGAAAACTTTCTTCACAACGGATTATCCACACATATGGTTCTCCTTTCCTAGTAAGTTTAGTTAGAGGTAATGCCACTTGGAAAACCCCTCAATGAATTTTCTGTAGTAACCAGCTAAACCCAGAAAACTCCTGATCTCAGTGACTAACATGGGTACTTCCCATTCCATAACACCTCGACCTTGGAAGGGTCTACAGCTACCCCTTCCTTGGATATTACATGTCCAAGAAAGTTTATCGATTCCAACCAGAAATCACATTTGGACAGTTTCGCATACAATCGATTCTTACCCAGAAGATCTAGAAAAATTCTCAGGTGCTCTGCATGTTCCTCTCGGCTTTTGGAGTAAACCAGAATGTCATCAATAAATACCACTACGAATGAATCCAAATACGGATGGAAAATCCTGTTCATGTAGTTGGTAAATATTGCTGGGGAATTCGTTACACCAGAAGGCATTACCAAATACTCGAAATGTCCATACCTCGTCCTAAAAGCAGTTTTAGGAATATCCTTTGACTTCACGCGAAGTTGGTGGTAACCTGACCGAAAGTCAATTTTTGAGAACACTACCGTTCCCTCAACTGATCCATCAAGTCATCAATCCTGGGAAACGGATACTTATTCTTGATAGTTACCTTGTTCAACTGTCTGTAATCAGTGCACAACCTCATACTCCCATCTTTCTTCTTGACCAACAAGACCAGCGCACCCCACGGTGAAACACTAGGACAAATAAACTTCTTTGCCAACAAGTCTTCAACCTGCTTTTTCAATTCAGTCAGTTCCAACGGTGCCATCCTATATGGAGCTATAGAGATGGGTCCCGTTCTAGGTACCAAATAAATAGAGAATTCAACTTCCCTCAGTGGAGGCAATTCCGGAATATCACCAGGAAATACCTAAGGAAATTCACGAACTATCGGAATATCCTCAACTTCGGGTTTCTCAATACCCTCTAGGGATGCCAACAACATAAACACGACTCCTCCCTCCTTACAGGAAGTCCTAATTTCCTTAGCCGACAACGACTTCATATAACTAGCCTCATCAGAAATCTCATCCAGATCTCCGAACAAAACGATCTTACCAGCACAATTAAGCACCACATGATTTGCCGACAACCAATTCATCCCTAGAATTAGACCTTACTGGGATAGTGGTAAGCAGATTAAATCCACGTTAACTGTCCTACCTTTTACCACTACCGGACATCGAGACACAACTGTCGACACCACCACAGGCACATTAGTTGGGGTGGATAGGACCAAGTCAAAAGGCAACGACTCAGTTTGCAATTTCAGTCTATCCACGCATTCAACAAATACAAAGGAGTGTGTCGCTCACGAATCAAATAACACTAAAAGAGGAATACCTGCCACCATGCAATAACCTTTTATCAGGCCATCCACATCCGATGCCTCTGCACCACTCATGGTAAACACTCTGCCAGTGGATCGAGGTCGTTCAGCCCTCACAACATTTAAACTCTGCTGTAACTTAGGACAATATCTCCTAATGTGCCCCGCCTCCTTGCAGTGAAAGCAACTAAGTGTCGTTTCGGGGCATAAGTCACCGACATGAGTTCGGCCACATTTGCCGCACAAGGATGGAGAGTTCAACCGTGACCCTCCGACATTGACATGAGTCCTCGGCCCATGCGAAGTATACCCCCGACTACCCGTTGGTGGAGAGTAAGGCTTCTGTTCCTCTTGAAACACCTTGCCCTTCCCTTCTCCGTGCGAAAAGTTTCGTTGAGGCCCAAAGTTCTTGGGAGGAATCACTTTGGGTGCCGCCGCTTCATCGGCTGCCAAGTCATCTTCATACATCATACACTTGTTCACTAAGGTAGGAAAATCAGCAATCTCTTGATGCCCAAACATGCTTTTCAACTTGGGCTTCAAACCCGATTCAAACTTGGAGCACTTAGACCTTCTGTCCACCTCCAATTCGGAGTAAGGACAAAATCGGGCCAATTCTTCAAACTTGGCAGCATAATCTCCCACCAGCAAGTTTCCCTGTTCCAACTTCAAAAACTCCATTTCCTTCTTCCTCTTCAGATTAGTAGGGAAGTACTTATGAAGGAATTTCGCCTTGAATGTACCCCTGGAAATCAATTGTCCCTCCGCCTCCATTTGGCGTCGAGTAAATTCCCACCAGTTCTCGGCCTCCGTCACTAGCATATAAGTGGCATACGCCAACTTCTGAGCCTCCGAATAGTTCATGGCCCTGAAGATCCGCTCCACTCCTTGAATCCACTCAATGGAAGCATCAGGAGCAAATCCCTCGTGGAAATGACTAGGGTTCCTCCTGCATAATTCATCTAGACCTAGGTATTCTACCGGTCCGAGTGGAACTAGGGGTTGCGAACTCAGACTTGGTGCGGGGTTCTGATTCAGATTATGCAAGTTCTCGTTCATTTGTTGTAGTGCAGCCACCATCAGAGCCAACAAATCATTTGGAACATTCTGACTCGTTCCTCTCCCTCTCCCTCTTCTAGCCATTTCTTAACCTACACTCATTGATGGTCAGCACACAAATCTAACTCACATTAGTCAGGTTATCACATAGTCTCATATCACATTACATGTCACTACACCAAGGCTACATGCTCTAAACAGTCAATGCATATAATTTCAACTAGTTAAATCATAAACATGTTACAAAGAAGCAAGTAAGGCCATACCCTAGGCCGCAGAATTAACTATGCTCTGATACCATATTCTAAGGACCCAAATTCTACCCTTGAAATATTTTCCTTATTTTAAACCATGTTTACATACATTCCTCATTACACTTTGATCACTAATTAATCATTACTTACAACTCTTTTAACATACCATACCACACACTCTTCATATGACAGAAAAACATAATTCATTTTAATGTATCCCGATAACTACCGCATACAACTAGCTATGGGTTTCCAAAATACCAAAAGCTACAAATATCCAGAGTTACAATTATCCATGGCTACCAACATGTTCAAATATCATACACATGGTCACAAATATTCAATTCAAAACATAATTAGTTAGATTACAAAATAATGAAGATAAGGACTTCGAAAATTAAAAGCCTCTAAGCTCCTAATCAAGACATCCTTAAATTCTTCCACCTGCCTGCAATGGGATTAACATTGACCATTCACAGAAAAATACAAAGGAGTAAGTCGTTAACTCAATAAATACCAATGTACGTTAATCCACATTTTATTAAGGTTAAGTAAACAATATAAAGTTATATATACTTAAAACCATTTTTCAATCGTTTATACTTTTGAAAATCATGCTACATAACTTGAGCCAAAGTTTGCCACAACGCTTGAGCCAAAGCTTGCTACATTGCTTGAGCCAAAGCTTGCTACATCGCTTGAGCCAAAGCATGGTACATCGCTTGAGCCAAAGTTTGGTACATCGCTTGAGCCAAAGCTTTCTATATCGCTTGAGCCAAAGCTTGCTACATAACTTGAGTCAAAGTTGTAAGAACCGAAATTCTACCATTGATTTTTTTTTTCCCTCAATTTAGTTCAATTACATGCAATCTCTCCTATCTCACATTACCAATTTAATGTCTTTACTTTAAATCTTATTTCCCTCCTCGCAATCAATCTCAATATTAAGATATAAAATACAAAGGAGTACAAAAGCCTCTAAGGACTTCGAAAATTAAAAGCCTCTAAGCTCCTAATCAAGACATCCTTAAATTCTTTCACCTACCTGCAATGGGATTAACGTTGACCATTCACTGAAATATACAAAGGAGTAAGTCGTTAACTCAAAATATACCAATGTACGTTAATCCACATTTTATTAAGGTTAAGTAAACAATATAAATTTATATATACTTAAAACCATTTTTCCATCGTTTAAACTTTTGAAAATCATGCTACATAACTTGAGCCAAAGTTTGCTACATCGCTTGAGTCAAAGCTTGCTACATTGCTTGAGCCAAAGCTTGCTACATCGCTTGAGCCAAAGCATGGTATATCGCTTGAGCCAAAGCTTCGTACATCGCTTGAGCCAAAGCTTGCTACATCGCTTGAGCCAAAGCTTGCTACATAACTTGAGTCAAAGTTGTAAGAACCGAAATTCTACCCTTGACATTTTTTCCCCTCAATTTAGTTCAATTACATGCAATCTCTCCTATCTAACATTACCAATTTAATGTCTTTACTTTAAATCTTATTTCCCTCTTTGCAATCTATCTCAATATTAACATAGAAAATAAAAAGGAGTTCAAAAGCCTCTAAGGACTTCGAAAATTAAAAGCCTCTAACTCCTAATCAAGACATCCTTAAATTCTTCCACCTTCATGCAATAGGATTAACATTGACCATTCACAGAAAAATACAAAGGAGTAAGTCGTTAACTCAATAAATACCAATGTACCTTAATCCACTTTTATTAAGGTTAAGTAAACAATATAAAGTTATATATACTTAAAACCATTTTTCCATCGTTTATACTTTTGAAAATCATGGTACATAACTTGAGCCAAAGTTTGCCACATCGCTTGAGCCAAAGCTTGCTTCATTGCTTGAGGCAAAGCTTGCTACATCGCTTGAGCCAAAGCATGGTACATCGCTTGAGCCAAAGCTTGGTACATCGCTTGAGCCAAAGCTTGCTACATCGCTTGAGCCAAAGTTGTAAGAACCGAAATTCTACCCTTGAAATATTTTTGTCCCTCAATTTAGTACAATTACATGCAATATCTCCTATCTCACATTACCAATTTAATGTCTTTACTTTAAATCTTATTTCCCTCTTCGCAATCTATCTCAATATTAACATAAAAAAAACAAAGGAGTACAAAAGCCTCTAAGGACTTCGAAAATTAAAAGCCTCTAACCTCCTAATCAAGACATCCTTAAATTCTTCCACCAACCTGCAATGGGATTAACATTGACTATTCACAGAAAAATACAAAGGAGTAAGTCGTTAACTCAATAAATACCAATGTACCTTAATCCACATTTTATTAAGGTTAAGTAGACAATATAAAGTTATATATACTTAAAACGATTTTTCCATCGTTTATACTTTTGAAAATCATGCTACATAACTTGAGCCAAAGTTTGCCACATCGTTTGAGCCAAAGCTTGCTACATTGCTTGAGCCAAAGCTTGCTACATCGCTTGAGCCAAAGCATGGTACATCGTTTGAGCCAAAGCTTGGTACACCGCTTGAGCCAAAGCTTGCTATATCGCTTGAGCCAAAGCTTGCTACATAACTTGAGTCAAAGTTGTAAGAACCGAAATTCTACCCTTGAAATTTTTTTTTTCTCAATTTAGTTCAATTACATGCAATCTCTCCTATCTCACATTACCAATTTAATGTCTTTACTTTAAATCTTATTTCCCTCTTCGCAATCTATCTCAATATTAGCATATAAAATACAAAGGAGTACAAAAGCCTCTAAGGACTTCGAAAATTAATAGCCTCTAAGCTCCTAATCAAGATATCCTTAAATTCTTTCACCTACCTGCAATGGGATTAACATTGACCATTCACAGAAAAATAAAAAGGAGTAAGTCGTTAACTCATTAAATACCATTGTACGTTAATCCACATTTTATTAAGGTTTAGTAAACAATATATAGTTATATATACTTAAAACCATTTTTCCATCGTTTATACTTTTGAAAATCATGCTACATAACTTGAGCCAAAGTTTGCTACATCGCTTGAGCCACAACTTGCTACATTGCTTGAGCCAAAGCTTGCTACATCGCTTGAGCCAAAGCATGGTACATCGCTTGAGCCAAAGCTTCGTACATCGCTTGAGCCAAAGCTTGCTACATCGCTTGAGCCAAAGTTGTAAGAACCGAAATTCTACCCTTGAAATATTTTTTTCCCTCAATTTAGTTCAATTACATGCAATCTCTCCTATCTCACATTACCAATGTAATGTCTTTACCTTAAATCTTATTTCCCTCTTCGCAATCTATCTCAATATTAACATATAAAATACAAAGGAGTACAAAAGCCTCTAAGGACTTCAAAAATTAAAAGCCTCTAAGATCCTAAACAAGACATCCTTAAATTCTTCCACCTACCTGTAATGGGATTAACATTGACCATTCATAGAAAAATACAAAGGAGTAAGTCGTTAACTCATTAAATACCAATGTACCATAGTCCACATTTTATTAAGGTTAAGTAGACAATATAAAGTTATATATACTTAAAACCATTTTTCCGTCGTTTATACTTTTGAAAATCATGCTACATAACTTGAGGCAAAGTTTGCCACATCGCTTGAGCCAAAGCATGCTACATTGCTTGAGCCAAAGCTTGCTACATCGCTTGAGCCAAAGCATGGTACATCGCTTGAGCCAAAGCTTGGTACATCGCTTGAGCAAAAGCCTGCTATATCGCTTGAGGCAAAGCTTGCTACATAACTTGAGTCAAAGTTGTAAGAACCGAAATTCTACCCTAGAAATTTTTTTTTCCTCAATTTAGTTCAATTACTTGCAATCTCTCCTATCTCACAATACCAATTTAATGTCTTTACTTTAAATCTTATTTCCCTCTTCGCAATCTATCTTAATATTAACATATAAAATACAAAGGAGTACAAAAGCCTCTAAGGACTTCGAAAATTAAAAGCTTCTAAGCTCCTAATCAAGACATCCTTAAATTCTTCCACCTACCTGCAATGGGATTAACATTGACCATTCACAGAAAAATACAAAGGAGTAAGTCGTTAACTAAATAAATACCAATGTACCTTAATCCACATTTTATTAAGGTTAAGTAGACAATATAAAGTTATATATACTTAAAACCATTTTTCCATCGTTTATACTTTTGAAAATCATGCTACATAACTTGAGCCAAAGTTTGCCACATCGTTTGAGCCAAAGCTTGCTACATTGCTTGAGCTAAAGCTTGCTACATCGCTTGAGCCAAAGCATGGTACATCGTTTGAGCCAAAGCTTGGTACACCGCTTGAGCCAAAGCTTGCTATATCGCTTGAGCCAAAGCTTGCTACATAACTTGAGTCAAAGTTGTAAGAACCGAAATTCTACCCTTGAAATTTTTTTTTTCTCAATTCAGTTCAATTACATGCAATCTCTCCTATCTCAAATTACCAATTTAATGTCTTTACTTTAAATCTTATTTCCGTCTTCGCAATCTATCTCAATATTAGCATATAAAATACAAAGGAGTACAAAAACCTCTAAGGACTTCGAAAATTAATAGCCTCTAAGCTCCTAATCAAGATATCCTTAAATTCTTTCACCTACCTGCAATGGGATTAACATTGACCATTCACAGAAAAATAAAAAGGAGTAAATCGTTAACTCAATAAATACCAATGTACGTTAATCCACATTTTATTAAGGTTTAGTAAACAATATAAAGTTATATATACTTAAAACCATTTTTCCATCGTTTATACTTTTGAAAATCATACTACATAACTGGAGCCAAAGTTTGCTACATCGCTTGAGCCACAACTTGCTACATTGCTTGAGCCAAAGCTTGCTACATCGCTTGAGCCAAAGCATGGTACATCGCTTGAGCCAAAGCTGGTACATCGCTTGAGCCAAAGCTTGCTACATCGCTTGAGCCAAAGTTGTAAGAACCGAAATTCTACCCTTGAAATATTTTTTTCCCTCAATTTAGTTCAATTACATGCAATCTCTCCTATCTCACATTACCAATGTAATGTCTTTACCTTAAATCTTATTTCCCTCTTCTCAATCTATCTCAATATTAACATATAAAATACAAAGGAGTACATAAGCCTCTAAGGACTTCAAAATTTAAAAGCCTCTAAGATCCTAAACAAGACATCCTTAAATTCTTCCACCTACCTGTAATGGGATTAACATTGACCATTCACAGAAAAATACAAAGGAGTAAGTCGTTAACTCAATAAATACCAATGTACCTTAATCCACATTTTATTAAGGTTAAGTAAACAATATAAAGTTATATATACTTAAAACCATTTTTCCATCGTTTATACTTTTGAAAATCATGCTACATAACTTGAGCCAAAGTTTGCCACATCGCTTGAGCCAAAGCTTGCTTCATTGCTTGAGGCAAAGCCTGCTACATCGCTTGAGCCAATGCATGGTACATCGCTTGAGCCAAAGCTTGGTACATCGCTTGAGCCAAAGCTTGCAACATCGCTTGAGCCAAAGTTGTAAGAACCGAAATTCTACCCTTGAAATATTTTTGTCCCTCAATTTAGTACAATTACATGCAATCTCTCCTATCTCACATTACCAATTTAATGTCTTTACTTAACTCTTATTTCCCTCTTCGCAATCTATCTCAATATTAGCATATAAAATACAAAGGAGTACAAAAACCTCTAAGGACTTCGAAAATTAATAGCCTCTAAGCTTCTAATCAAGATATCCTTAAATTCTTTCACCTACCTGCAATGGGATTAAAATTGACCATTCACAGAAAAATAAAAAGGAGTAAGTCGTTAACTCAATAAATACCAATGTACGTTAATCCACATTTTATTAAGGTAAAGTAAACAATATAAAGTTATATATACTTAAAACCATTTTTCCATCGTTTATACTTTTGAAAATCATGCTACATAACTTGAGACAAAGTTTGCTACATCGCTTGAGCCACAACTTGCTACATTGCTTGAGCCAAAGCTTGCTACATCGCTTGAGCCAAAGCATGGTACATCGCTTGAGCCAAAGCTTGGTACATCGCTTGAGCCAAAGCTTGCTACATCGCTTGAGCCAAAGTTGTAAGAACCGAAATTCTACCCTTGAAATATTTTTTTCCCTCAATTTAGTTCAATTACATGCAATCTCTCCTATCTCACATTACCAATGTAATGTCTTTACCTTAAATCTTATTTCCCTCTTCGCAATCTATCTCAATATTAACATATAAAATACAAAGGAGTATATAAGCCTCTAAGGACTTCAAAATTTAAAAGCCTCTAAGATCCTAAACAAGACATCCTTAAATTCTTCCACCTACCTGTAATGGGATTAACATTGACCATTCACAGAAAAATACAAAGGAGTAAGTCGTTAACTCAATAAATACCAATGTACCTTAATCCACATTTTATTAAGGTTAAGTAGACAATATAAAGTTATATATACTTAAAACGATTTTTCCATCGTTTATACTTTTGAAAATCATGCTACATAACTTGAGCCAAAGTTTGCCACATCGTTTGAGCCAAAGCTTGCTACATTGCTTGAGCCAAAGCTTGCTACATCGCTTGAGCCAGAGCATGGTACATCGCTTGAGCCAAAGCTTGGTACATCGCTTGAGCCAAAGCCTGCTATATCGCTTGAGGCAAAGCTTGCTACATAACTTGAGTCAAAGTTGTAAGAACCGAAATTCTACCCTAGAAATTTTTTTTTCCTCAATTTAGTTCAATTACATGCAATCTCTCCTATCTCACAATACCAATTTAATGTCTTTACTTTAAATCTTATTTCCCTCTTCGCAATCTATCTTAATATTAACATATAAAATACAAAGGAGTACAAAAGCCTCTAAGGACTTCGAAAATTAAAAGCCTCTAAGCTCCTAAACAAGACATCCTTAAATTCTTCCACCTACCTGCAATGGGATTAACATTGACCATTCACAGAAAAATACAAAGGAGTAAGTCGTTAACTCAATAAATACCAATGTACCTTAATCCACATTTTATTAAGGTTAAGTAAAAAATATAATGTTATATATACTTAAAACCATTTTTCCATCGTTTATACTTTTGAAAATCATGCTACATAACTTGAGCCAAAGTTTGCCACATCGTTTGAGCCAAAGCTTGCTACATTGCTTGAGCCAAAGCTTGCTACATCGCTTGAGCCAAAGCATGGTACATCGTTTGAGCCAAAGCTTGGTACACCGCTTGAGCCAAAGCTTGCTATATCGCTTGAGCCAAAGCTTGCTACATAACTTGAGTCAAAGTTGTAAGAACCGAAATTCTACCCTTGAAATTTTTTTTTTCTCAATTCAGTTCAATTACATGCAATCTCTCCTATCTCACATTACCAATTTAATGTCTTTACTTTAAATCTTATTTCCCTCTTCGCAATCTATCTCAATATTAGCATATAAAATACAAAGGAGTACAAAAACCTCTAAGGACTTCGAAAATTAATAGCCTCTAAGCTCCTAATCAAGATATCCTTAAATTCTTTCACCTACCTGCAATGGGATTAACATTGACCATTCACAGAAAAATAAAAAGGAGTAAGTCGTTAACTCAATAAATACCAATGTACGTTAATCCACATTTTATTAAGGTTTAGTAAACAATATAAAGTTAAATATACTTAAAACCATTTTTCCATCGTTTATACTTTTGAAAATCGTGCTACATAACTTGAGCCAAAGTTTGCTACATCGCTTGAGTCAAAGCTTGCTACATTGCTTGAGCCAAAGCTTGCTACATCGCTTGAGCCAAAGCATTGTATATCGCTTGAGCCAAAGCTTCGTACATCGCTTGAGCCAAAGCTTGCTACATCGCTTGAGCCAAAGCTTGCTACATAACTTGAGTCAAAGTTGTAAGAACCGAAATTCTACCCTTGACATTTTTTCCCCTCAATTTAGTTCAATTACATGCAATCTCTCCTATCTCACATTACCAATTTAATGTCTTTACTTTAAATCTTATTTCCCTCTTTGCAATCTATCTCAATATTAACATATAAAATACAAAGGAGTTCAAAAGCCTCTAAGGACTTCGAAAATTAAAAGCCTCTAAGCTCCTTATCAAGACATCCTTAAATTCTTCCACCTACTTGCAATAGGATTAACACTGACCATTCACAGAAAAATACAAAGGAGTAAGTCGTTAACTCAATAAATACCAATGTACCTTAATCCACATTTTATTAAGGTTAAGTAAACAATATAAAGTTATATATACTTAAAACCATTTTTCCATCGTTTATACTTTTGAAAATCATGCTACATAACTTGAGCCAAAGTTTGCCACATCGCTTGAGCCAAAACTTGCTTCATTGCTTGAGGCAAAGCTTGCTACATCGCTTGAGCCAAAGCATGGTACATCGCTTGAGCCAAAGCTTGGTACATCGCTTGAGCCAAAGCTTGCTACATCGCTTGAGCCAAAGTTGTAAGAACCGAAATTCTACCCTTGAAATATTTTTGTCCCTCAATTTAGTACAATTACATGCAATCTCTCCTATCTCACATTACCAATTTAATGTCTTAACTTTAAATCTTATTTCCCTCTTCGCAATCTATCTCAATATTAGCATATAAAATACAAAGGAGTACAAAAACCTCTAAGGACTTCGAAAATTAATAGCCTCTAAGCCCCTAATCAAGATATCCTTAAATTCTTTCACCTACCTGCAATGGGATTAACATTGACCATTCACAGAAAAATAAAAAGGAGTAAGTCGTTAACTCAATAAATACCAATGTACGTTAATCCACATTTTATTAAGGTTTAGTAAACAATATAAAGTTATATATACTTAAAACCATTTTTCCATCGTTTATACTTTTGAAAATCATGCTACATAACTTGAGCCAAAGTTTGCTACATCGATTGAGTCAAAGCTTGCTACATTGCTTGAGCCAAAGCTTGCTACATCGCTTGAGCCAAAGCATTGTATATCGCTTGAGCCAAAGCTTCGTACATCGCTTGAGCCAAAGCTTGCTACATCGCTTGAGCCAAAGCTTGCTACATAACTTGAGTCAAAGTTGTAAGAACCGAAATTCTACCCTTGACATTTTTTCCCCTCAATTTAGTTCAATTACATGCAATCTCTCATATCTCACATTACCAATGTAATGTCTTTACCTTAAATCTTATTTCCCTCTTCGCAATCTATCTCAATATTAACATATAAAATACAAAGGAGTACATAAGCCTCTAAGGACTTCAAAATTTAAAAGCCTCTAAGATCCTAAACAAGACATCCTTAAATTCTTCCACCTACCTGTAATGGGATTAACATTGACCATTCACAGAAAAATACAAAGGAGTAAGTCGTTAACTCAATAAATACCAATGTACCTTAATCCACATTTTATTAAGGTTAAGTAGACAATATAAAGTTATATATACTTAAAACCATTTTTCCATCGTTTATACTTTTGAAAATCATGCTACATAACTTGAGCCAAAGTTTGCCACATCGCTTGAGCCAAAGCTTGCTACATTGCTTGAGCCAAAGCTTGCTACATCGCTTGAGCCAAAGCATGGTACATCGCTTGAGCCAAAGTTTGGTACATCGCTTGAGCCAAAGCTTTCTATATCGCTTGAGCCAAAGCTTGCTACATAACTTGAGTCAAAGTTGTAAGAACCGAAATTCTACCCTTGAAATTTTTTTTTTCCTCAATTTAGTTCAATTACATGCAATCTCTCCTATCTCACATTACCAATTTAATGTCTTTACTTTAAATCTTATTTCCCTCCTCGCAATCTATCTCAATATTATCATATAAAATACAAAGGAGTACAAAAGCCTCTAAGGACTTCGAAAATTAAAAGCCTCTAAGCTCCTAATCAAGGCATCCTTAAATTCTTTCACCTACCTGCAATGGGATTAACGTTGACCATTCACTGAAAAATACAAAGGAGTAAGTCGTTAACTCAATAAATACTAATGTACGTTAATCCACATTTTATTAAGGTTAAGTAAACAATATAAATTTATATATACTTAAAACCATTTTTCCATCGTTTAAACTTTTGAAAATCATGCTACATAACTTGAGCCAAAGTTTGCTACATCGCTTGAGCCACAACTTGCTGCATTGCTTGAGCCAAAGCTTGCTACATCGCTTGAGCCAAAGCATGGTACATCGCTTGAGCCAAAGCTTGGTACATCGCTTGAGCCAAAGCTTGCTACATCGCTTGAGCCAAAGTTGTAAGAACCGAAATTCTACACTTGAAATATTTTTTTCCCTCAATTTAGTTCAATTACATGCAATCTCTCCTATCTCACATTACCAATGTAATGTCTTTACCTTAAATCTTATTTCCCTCTTCGCAATCTATCTCAATATTAACATATAAAATACAAAGGAGTACATAAGCCTCTAAGGACTTCAAAATTTAAAAGCCTCTAAGATCCTAAACAAGACATCCTTAAATTCTTCCACCTACCTGTAATGGGATTAACATTGACCATTCACAGAAAAATACAAAGGAGTAAGTCGTTAACTCAATAAATACCAATGTACCTTAATCCACATTTTATTAAGGTTAAGTAGACAATATAAAGTTATATATATACTTAAAACCATTTTTCCATCGTTTATACTTTTGAAAATCATGCTACATAACTTGAGCCAAAGTTTGCCACATCGCTTGAGTCAAAGCTTGCTACATTGCTTGAGCCAAAGCTTGCTACATCGCTTGAGCCAAAGCATGGTACATCGCTTGAGCCAAAGTTTGGTACATCGCTTGAGCCAAAGCTTTCTATATCGCTTGAGCCAAAGCTTGCTACATAACTTGAGTCAAAGTTGTAAGAACCGAAATTCTACCCTTGAAATTTTTTTTTTCCTCAATTTAGTTCAATTACATGCAATCTCTCCTATCTCACATTACCAATTTAATGTCTTTACTTTAAATCTTATTTCCCTCCTCGCAATCTATCTCAATATTATCATATAAAATACAAAGGAGTACAAAAGCCTCTAAGGACTTCGAAAATTAAAAGCCTCTAAGCTCCTAATCAAGGCATCCTTAAATTCCTTCACCTACCTGCAATGGGATTAACGTTGACCATTCACTGAAAAATACAAAGGAGTAAGTCGTTAACTCAATAAATACCAATGTACGTTAATCCACATTTTATTAAGGTTAAGTAAACAATATAAATTTATATATACTTAAAACCATTTTTCCATCGTTTAAACTTTTGAAAATCATGCTACATAACTTGAGCCAAAGTTTGCTACATCGCTTGAGCCACAACTTGCTGCATTGCTTGAGCCAAAGCTTGCTACATCGCTTGAGCCAAAGCATGGTACATCGCTTGAGCCAAAGCTTGGTACATCGCTTGAGCCAAAGCTTGCTACATCGCTTGAGCCAAAGTTGTAAGAACCGAAATTCTACACTTGAAATATTTTTTTCCCTCAATTTAGTTCAATTACATGCAATCTCTCCTATCTCACATTACCAATGTAATGTCTTTACCTTAAATCTTATTTCCCTCTTCGCAATCTATCTCAATATTAACATATAAAATACAAAGGAGTACATAAGCCTCTAAGGACTTCAAAATTAAAAAGCCTCTAAGATCCTAAACAAGACATCCTTAAATTCTTCCACCTACCTGTAATGGGATTAACATTGACCACTCACAGAAAAATACAAAGGAGTAAGTCGTTAACTCAATAAATACCAATGTACCTTAATCCACATTTTATTAAGGTTAAGTAGACAATATAAAGTTATATATACTTAAAACCATTTTTCCATCGTTTATACTTTTGAAAATCATGCTACATAACTTGAGCCAAAGTTTGCCACATCGCTTGAGCCAAAGCTTGCTACATTGCTTGAGCCAAAGCTTGCTACATCGCTTGAGCCAAAGCATGGTACATCGCTTGAGCCAAAGTTTGGTACATCGCTTGAGCCAAAGCTTTCTATATCGCTTGAGCCAAAGCTTGCTACATAACTTGAGTCAAAGTTGTAAGAACCGAAATTCTACCCTTGAAATTTTTTTTTTTCCTCAATTTAGTTCAATTACATGCAATCTCTCCTATCTCACATTACCAATTTAATGTCTTTACTTTAAATCTTATTTCCCTCCTCGCAATCTATCTCAATATTATCATATAAAATACAAAGGAGTACAAAAGCCTCTAAGGACTTCGAAAATTAAAAGCCTCTAAGCTCCTAATCAAGGCATCCTTAAATTCTTTCACCTACCTGCAATGGGATTAACGTTGACCATTCACTGAAAAATACAAAGGAGTAAGTCGTTAACTCAATAAATACGTATGTACGTTAATCCACATTTTATTAAGGTTAAGTAAACAATATAAATTTATATATACTTAAAACCATTTTTCCATCGTTTAAACTTTTGAAAATCATGCTACATAACTTGAGCCAAAGTTTGCTACATCGCTTGAGTCAAAGCTTGCTACATTGCTTGAGCCAAAGCTTGCTACATCGCTTGAGCCAAAGCATGGTATATCGCTTGAGCCAAAGCTTCGTACATCGCTTGAGCCAAAGCTTGCTACATCGCTTGAGCCAAAGCTTGCTACATAACTTGAGTCAAAGTTGTAAGAACCGAAATTCTACCCTTGAATTTTTTTTTTCTCAATTTAGTTCAATTACATGCAATCTCTCCTATCTCACATTACCAATTTAATGTCTTTACTTTAAATCTTATTTCCCTCTTTGCAATCTATCTCAATATTAACATATAAAATACAAAGGAGTTCAAAAGCCTCTAAGGACTTCAAAAATTAAAAGCCTCTAAGCTCCTAATCAAGACATCCTTAAATTCTTCCACCTACCTGCAATAGGATTAACATTGACCATTCATAGAAAAATACAAGGAGTAATTCGTTAACTCAATAAATACCAATGTACCTTAATCCTCATTTTATTAAGGTTAAGTAAACAATATAAAGTTATATATACTTAAAACCATTTTTCCATCGTTTATACTTTTGAAAATCATGCTACATAACTTGAGGCAAAGTTTGCTACATCGCTTGAGCCAAAGCTTGCTACATTGCTTGAGCCAAAGCTTGCTACATCGCTTGAGCCAAAGCTTGGCACATCGCTTGAGCCAAAGCTAGGCACATTGCTTGAGCCAAAGCTTGCTACATCGCTTGAGCCAAAGCTTGCTACACACCTTGAGTCAAAGTTGTAAGAACCGAAATTCTACCCTTGAAATTTTTTTCTTCTCAATTTAGTTCAATTACATGCAATCTCTCCTATCTCACATTACCAATTTAATGTCTTTACTTTAAATCTTATTTCCCTCTTTGCAATCTATCTCAATATTAACATATAAAATAGAAAGGAGTACAAAAGCCTCTAAGGACTTCGAAAATTAAAAGCCTCTAAGGACTTCGAAAATTAAAAGCCTCTAAGCTCCTAATCAAGACATCCTTAAATTCTTTCACCTACCTGCAATGGGATTAACATCGACCATTCACAGAAAAATACAAAGGAGTAAGTCGTTAACTCAATAAATACCAATGTACGTTAATCCACATTTTATTAAGGTTAAGTAAACAATATAAAGTTATATATACTTAAAACCATTTTTCAATCGTTTATACTTTTGACAATCATGCTACATAACTTGAGCCAAAGTTTGCCACATCGCTTGAGCCAAAGCTTGCTACATTGCTTGAGCCAAAGCTTGCTACATCGCTTGAGCCAAAGCATGGTACATCGCTTGAGCCAAAGTTTGGTACATCGCTTGAGCCAAAGCTTTCTATATCGCTTGAGCCAAAGCTTGCTACATAACTTGAGTCAAAGTTGTAAGAACCGAAATTCTACCCTTGAAATTTTTTTTTTCCTCAATTTAGTTCAATTACATGCAATCTCTCCTATCTCACATTACCAATTTAATGTCTTTACTTTAAATCTTATTTCCCTCCTCGCAATCTATCTCAATATTATCATATAAAATACAAAGGAGTACAAAAGCCTCTAAGGACTTCGAAAATTAAAAGCCTCTAAGCTCCTAATCAAGGCATCCTTAAATTCTTTCACCTACCTGCAATGGGATTAACGTTGACCATTCACTGAAAAATACAAAGGAGTAAGTCGTTAACTCAATAAATACCAATGTACGTTAATCCACATTTTATTAAGGTTAAGTAAACAATATAAATTTATATATACTTAAAACCATTTTTCCATCGTTTAAACTTTTGAAAATCATGCTACATAACTTGAGCCAAAGTTTGCTACATCGCTTGAGCCACAACTTGCTGCATTGCTTGAGCCAAAGCTTGCTACATCGCTTGAGCCAAAGCATGGTACATCGCTTGAGCCAAAGCTTGCTACATCGCTTGAGCCAAAGCTTGCTACATCGCTTGAGCCAAAGCTTGCTACATAACTTGAGTCAAAGTTGTAAGAACCGAAATTCTACCCTTGAATTTTTTTTTTCTCAATTTAGTTCAATTACATGCAATCTCTCCTATCTCACATTACCAATTTAATGTCTTTACTTTAAATCTTATTTCCCTCTTCGCAATCTATCTCAATATTAACATACAAAATCGTTCGACTGAAAAACGTAATTCGCATTAATTAAACTTTGTAACCCCCGCATATAACTAGCTATGAGTTTCCAAAATACCCATAGCTACACATATCCATAGTTACAGTCTCAAGTTTGCAATTATATCTATATCATTAGTTACATCATATTTCAAAATATCAACCATGCACTCATGTACAAATAGTCCAAGTGTATAAATCCAAAATGTAAAGCTCCCTAAGACTTCCCAAAAATGAGTCCCCCTCATGTCACCTGTTTATCTGCAATAGGATTATCAATGACAAGTACACAAACATACAAAGGAGTAAGTCGTTAATTCAAATAAACATCATCATAAGATAATCCACATTAGAAATTGGGTTAGTAAACTATTTTTGAAATTCATTTTACTTTGCTACATAACTTGAGCCGAAGTCGCTACACCCCTCGGGGTTAGCGAAAAGCAGATTCTCATTTCCCTTTTTAAATAAAACACGCTTATATACTCAAGCCAGAGTTTTGCTTATATACTCAAGCCAGAGTTTTGCTTATATACTCAAGCAAGAGTTTTGCTTATATACTCAAGCCAGAGTTTTGCTTATATACTCAAGCCAGAGTTTTGCTTATATACTCAAGACAGAGTTTTGCTTATATACTCAAGCAAGAGTCGCTAACCATTCATGGTCGACTAAAAATTTATTTCCTTTTTATTAAATTCACCATAAATCATTTCCGGTAAATCCACGCCCATATTAGTATAAACACACCCATATATGTTTATACTAAATACGTGATTGACAACTCAATCATCGCATAACCAGAAGGTACAACATATTTTCCTTTCCGTAAATCTACGCCTACTTTAATATAAACACACCCATATATGTTTATACTAAATGCGTACTTTACAACTCAATCATTGCATAATTAGAAAATGCACATTTTCGATTCCAAATGCACAATTAAAGACTTATCCTTACATCGGTGAGTGTTGGGTTTGGTTCTTGGCAATTTCTCAAGTTCCACCGACAACGCCTCCAACTTTAGGATCTTTCCTCATCCCACCACATAACACAAAGTTAGTCATTTATTCCAAATATCACATAAACAACTTATATTGCATCATTTAATCATACAAAATATTCATCATAAGTATTCAACCATCTAAAACATGCATAATCATCTCATATTCCAATATTTGGAGGTAAACTCATCTTCTACCTCTAGCATTTTACTCATTCTCTCCTTTTACCACATTTTCACTTTTAGGGTTTTGGGGTTTTCATGAATCAAGCCACACCCCTTTCCATTCTTGAGATACTATCTCTAAACCAAGAGTTTACAAAGTAAGAATGACATAAAATGAATCATCACTCAAAAGGATGAGTTTCCATGGTTTCCTTCATTTTTGAGAAGAGATCCAACATACCCCAAATAGGTTTTAAAGAGAAGAAGAGAGTTAGAATCTAGAGTTTTACCTCTTCTCAAGCTCTTAGATGAGTATCCAAGCTTTTTTTCCTTGAAAAATCTCTCTTCTCTCACTCTTCTTCTTTTCTAAACCCTAGATTGTGTTTAGGGGTTTCTCATTAAATGTTGTCTCGTCGGGTTCTTGCTTAAGCGAGCTTATTCTCGCTCAAGCGAGAAAATCCCGCCCATTTTAGAAACTCAGATCTGACCCTCTCGCTCAAGCGAGGGATTCTCGCTCAAGCGAGAATCTCACAGTGCCAATAGCCCCAAAATGATATTTCTCGCCCAGGCGAGACAACTCACGCTCAAGTGAGAATCTTCCAGTATACCCCAGGATTTCACCCTCCCATGTGAGCCTCTCTCGCCCAGGCGAGAATCTCTCGCTCAAGCGAGAATCCTCCAGTATAGCCCAATATTTCACCCTCCTAGGTGAGTCTCTCTCTCGCTCAAGCGAGAATCTCTCGCTCAAGTGAGGGTCTCAGGACTGATATTATAATTTTAAAGGCTTAAAAATTTAGGGTGTTACAAAAGTAGCTAACCAATCATGGTCACCTAAAAAGTGTTTTCTTTTCATTGATACACCATCAATCCATACACAGTAAATCCACGCAGCCATTATTACAAACATACCCATATATGTTTATAATAAATAAGTGGTTTAGAACTTGATCATTATCCACAACTAGAAAATCCACACATTTTATATTACAATGCACAAGTTAAAGACTTATCCTTACCTTGGTGAGTGTTGGGTTTGGTTCTTGGTAACTTCGCATGTTCCACCAACATCGCGTCCAACTTTAGGATCTTTCCTCGTTCCCACCATATAACACAATGTTAGTCATTTACTCCAAATAACACATAAACAACTCATTTTGCATCTTTAACCATATAAGAGATTTAACACATTTTCAATGTTTCTAAACTACTTTCATTACAAGTTTACAAACATCTAAAACATACATATTCATCTCATATTTCAACATTAGAATGCATACCCATCTTCTACCTCTAGAATTTTACCCATTTTCCTCTTTAACCACATTTTCATTTTAGGGATTTGGGGTTTTCATGAATCAACCCACAAACCCGTTCCATTCTTGAAATACCAACTCTAAACCAAGAGTTTACAAGAGAAAAAGAAAAACGAACCATAACTCAAAATGGTGAGTTTCCATGGTTTCTCACATTTTGAGAAGAGATCCAACATACCTAAAACAAGTTTCAAAGGGAAGAAGAGATTTAGAATCAAGAGTTTTACCTCTTCTCAAGCTTCTAGATGAGTATCAAGGCTCCTTGCTCTTGAAAATGCTCTCTTCTCTCACCTCTCTTTAATTTCTAACCCTAAAATGTGTTTTGGGTTCCTCATTTAATGTAACAGCGTCGGGTTCTAGCTCAAGCGAGCGCTTTCTTTCTCAAGTGAGAAAATCCCGCCCATTTTAAAACTCAAATCTGACCCTCTCGCTCAAGCGAGGGATTCTCGCTCAAGCTAGAATCTCACAGCCTCGATAGGTTCCAAAATTGCATTTCTCACCCAGGCGAGACAACTCTCGCTCAGGCGAGACAACTCTCATTCAAGCGAGACAATTCTCGCTCAAGCGAGAATCCTTCAGTATAGCCCAGGATTTCACCCTCCCAGGTGAGCCTCTCTCGCCTAGGCGACAACTCTCTCGCTCAAGCAAGACTCCCAAGACTGATACTATAATTTAAAGACTTTAAATTGAGGGTGTCACACTAGGTATGATAACCCAAATGATAGTATCTCACATATTCTTAAGATTGCATAAAATCATTTTCCAGTATCATCATTCATCCATACATTTCAGTAGGTTGCATCAAATGGTAGTTTAAATACATAATCATTCATTGCATTAACCTAAATATTTTGGAAGGGTTACCTCTTCACCAAGAAACAAATGGTTTGTCTGATAATTGATTAAATAGTGAAATAATTGATTAAATAATTGTGTGCAATCGTTAATCGATTAAGCATAAGTTTAATCAATTAGTGAGAGTTCTAGTAGATATTGTCTTGAACTTCTTGATAGTTTTAATCGATTATGAATCTCGTTAATCGATTAAGTTCAACAGGGGACTGTTATGTTTAAACCCCATTAATTGATTAAATGTCTATTTAATCGATTGAATTATGTTGAAATCAACAAACTATAAATACTTGTTTTTCTGCATTTGAGCTCATAATTCTGATTCCAAATTTTCATATTTTCTAAAGATTCCATGTGAGCGAAAACTGCATACTTGCTAGAAAAACCTATGTGAAAGGTTCTTGGTTTTATTGAGAGAAAAAGTTTCAATTTGTTCAATTGAGTGCATACACATTTTTACCCAAACTTATTGCATTCTCATACATCATTTTTGAGTGTGTTTGAGATATTCATCATCTAGGTTTGTAGATAGCTTGTCTAAGCTAAGGGCTTATGTTTTGGAAGTTACTTTGTCAAGAAGATTGTATATTTGTTACTTTTGAGAGATCTCTATGGTTTAGAGATTGAAAGGCATAATATCGGCTAGCTGCAATTTGTTGGGTATAGTCTTCACTATGGCATCTTGTGAGCGTGTTGAGTAGCAAGAGTGGCAGCCATTGTGAACGGGGGGAAATTGTCAAGGCTTTGCGAAATAGGACCGTAGATCAAGAGGGAAAAGATTGGAAGTGTGATTGTAAAGAACAATTCTTTCGATTATAGTGAATCAAATCTCTCAAGATCAAAAGGGGAGGCCTGGATGTAGTTTGCAAGTGGACCCGCAAACGAACCAGGATAAAATCGCTTATCACTTTTCTATCTTCCCTAATCTTTTTACATTTCAAGCACATTTATGTTTTAGCTAATTGCATCAAGAATCTATTAAAATTGACAAGATTTCTGTTCTTTGACTGTTGTGACATTTCTTGATAAGTAATTGCTTAAATCTTGAATTGCTTGTGAACCAAGAAACCTTGTGAATAATTATGTTCTAAGTTTTTCTGATTGATATAATCGATTGTTTTATGTTGTTAATCGATTTTTTTATATTGTTAATTTATTATATTTGTGTTTAATCGATTAATTATGCTCTGTGTTATTTCTCACGTGTGATTTCGGAAAAGCGGGTATACTGAACCACGCTCACCTATTCACCCCCTTTAGGTGTTATACTCTGATTTGCGGTACCCTAACAAGTGGTATCAGAGCTAGTACGTGAGTGCTAGCTTAACCGCTTAGATCGTTGATCCTTGGTGTATTATACCATCGACTCTACCAACCCTTTTAGCGGTGATGGTGCATTCATTAACTGTCCTCCGATTTTCAGTGGCGAAGGGTACGCCTACTGGAAAGTGAGAATGAGAATCTTTATCGAGGCCATAGACACGGATATCTGGGATTCCGTTTTAAATGGCCCTTATACTCCACTTTATCTAGTGTAAGGTGAAAAAAGGATAAGCCTAAGAGCATGTGGAGTGGTGATGAAAAGAGAAAAGTGCAACATAATTTGAAAGCTAAAAACATCATCACTTTTGCACTCTCTTATTATGAATTCTTTCGTGTTTCACAGTGTAGTAGTGCCAAGGAAATATGGGACACTTTACAAGTGACACATGATGTAACGATCCGATTTTTCTACCCAATAAACTTTAAAACTTTATTCATGAAGGTGAAGTGATTGCTTATTGAAATATAATACTTAACCAATTTGGAAAATCTGAATGTATTCGAATATTAGTTAAGTTTCCAAATTCAAAATGCGGAAATAATCAATAATATATTTTCCTCAAAAACATGCCATTACATTACATTTCAAAATCCATAATCTATACAATTATCCCTTTTCAATTAAATCACTTATTAAGGTCTTTATACTACTCTTATTACATCTTTAAAAGAGGTCATTTATACAAAAGAATTACTTCAACATAATTTTCATCTTACATACATTATACTAATACAATTCCAGAATACACAAACAACTACTCCAGTCTTGAACTCACGTTAGCAGACATCCACAATGCAACAACAACATCCTGAACTCATATACATCACATAGACAAAGAAAGACAGAGGGAGTAAGAACCAACTACGACGACCGCAACATGGGATTACATGGAGTAATAACATTAAAGTGCCACAACCTATACAACAACTAAAATCAACCATATCAACATATTCAAACGATACACCCAATCAGTACAACATACCGAAAGATATTCACTTCTTCAACTAGTATTTACTATGACTTACTCATACAATTCGTCCAATTCCATCTTCATCAAGATTCCTAATACCATAGTCACTAACAAATACCCAACGACAAATCCATACTCGAGTCAATACCTATTTCCCAAGCTGGACAACACTCATAAAACCATACAATATTTCTAAGCAACACAACATTTCCAAGCCATACTATACCACATAGGGCAAGACATTCAATACAATACCACTTACGGCAAGACATTCATTACAATACCACTAAGGGTAAGACATTCATTACAATACCACTTAGGGCAAGACATTAGTTACAATACCACTTAGGGCAAGACATTCGTTACAATACCACTTAGGGCAAGACATTCGTTACAACACCACTTAGTGCAAGACATTCATTACAATACCACTTACGGCAAGACATTCATTACAATACCACTTAGGGCAAGACAGACACTGCTATAAAGGCCAATACCACATCGGGCAAGTCATACGTTGCCATAAAGGCCAGAGTGTTCAATATCAATTCACATACAGTTATTTCCACTATATCATTCTCACCTCACAACTTCACCATAACAAAAAATACCACATCAATGTCATAAACACAATGTATATCTCATTCCTTACCACAATAAAGAAACCCACAACATAATCATCATCATATAACACAACCATCTGACTTTATCACAATATTTTCATTCATACACACAAATAACGATAGAACAATCTTTCATGATGGTGTATTACCATAAATGAGTATTTTGCACTTAGTTTGACAAAAGGTTTTTCATACACATATAGTTCCATATTTATGGTTAATACATCTACACGGAAGATAAAGACTCTCACATGGAAGAAAAAACTTCCAAAGGAGTTTTAATCCAACAATATTATTTGATTCTTGACGGGAAACGGAGAAGATAACTCGAATGAAATACTTTAAGACCACAATGGTCTTCTCCCCCACCTGAGTTTACATAAGCTCCTTTGTTCCGCAAAAGAACAACATCTCCCACCATCTCCTTCAACCTTCATATTCCCTTTTCACCTCCAAAGTACACCAATGTGCCATTAAGGAGTAAGGGGAAGAGGGTTTGATGAGTTTTTAAGGTTTAGAGAAGGGGATACACGAGTTAGATGTGTAGCCGTCATGGGGAGTGAGAGGAGGAGAAAGAAAATGAAGATTAGGTTTCCGAAACCCCTTTTTCACTTCTATAGCTGTATAGTCTCTCCTGGGCGAGAATGGCTCGCTTGGGCGAGAAGCCCTCGACTTTTCAACTTTCCACACACTGACACTCTGGCCTGGGCGAGATCCTCTCGCTCAAGCGAGAATCTCACAGCCTGCCCATGCCTCTCTCGCTCAGGCGACCACTTCCTCGCTTGGGCGAGGTTCCCAGAAACTTCATACTGAAACACTGAGTCTCTAAAAACGAAATTCGAGTTGTTACACATGAAGGCACTAGTTAAGTCAAGCGCGCTAGATTGAATGTTTTGACACATGAATATGTATTGTTTAGAATGTTTCCAAATGAATCAATTAGTGACATGTAGAAAAGTTTTACTCATATTGTCAATCATCTAGTTGCATTAGATAACACATTTTATAAGGGTGAGTTAACTAACAAAGTGTTAAGATGTCTTGACAGGAATTGACAGCCAAAGGTGACTACAATTATAGAGTCGAAGGATCTTGAGTCGATGGCCTTAACAATCCTTTTCGGCAAGCGCAAGAAGGGAATACCTCTTAAAGCATCCACCTCTCAAGATCAAGAAGATGGGGATGATGATGAATCCGAGTCAGATATCGACAATGAGCCCATGACGCTTCTCGTACGAACATTTAACAAATTATTGAAGAGAAAAGGAAGCTCAAAAAGGTTTCAAAAGAAGGAATCCAGAAACCCGACTTTCAAAAGCAAGAACCCAAAGGAGAGGTTTTCTTGTCCTGAGTGTGGTAAGGCTGGACATATGAAGTTCCAGTGCCCTACCTACCTCAAGAAAGTCAATGAAGAAAAGAACACCTCAAGGTACTTCAAGTCCAAGAAAGCTTAAATAGTATGGGACGTTCTTGAGGAGGACTCGACAACCAGCACCACTAGAGAAGAGGAAGGTGCGAAGATCTGTCTAAAGGTTAATGAGAACAAAGCCAAAACCTCCACGAAGGTTGACGAACTTAGTTAGGTAAATTCATTTCAAACTATCCATGCTCTAGTTCTGATATTCCACCTACTTCTGACGAACTATACAATGCATTTGTTGAGTTACATGAAGAACTTAAAAAGGTTGTTAAAGTAAATATAGATCATAAGAGATTAATATTATTGCTTGAAAAGAAAATATCTGACATGCAAAAAGAACTTGATGAACTAAAATTAGAAAATGAAACTCTAGATCTTATTTACTCTAACGCTTCATGCATGTGCTCTTCTAAGATTATTGAGACTCCCGTATGTGAAACTTGCCACGATTTAGAAATTGAAAATATTGATTTAAAGAACAAAATGGCAAAGTTCGCATACAGTAGTGAAAACTTAGACATATTACTTGCATCATCCAAGAATGTTGGAAATAGAACTTGTAAGGACCCAAATTCTACCATTGAAATTTTTTCTTATTTTAACTCATGCAAACCTATAATTCCCTTATATCCTATGATTGGTAACCCAAAGTTCATTTCATTAGTTACCTTCAATTATTTTCTAATCATTTTATCATACCGTATCCATACACACAACCATGATGCATAAAAACATAATTCATTTTAATATTCCCCATTTAGTTAGGACATGGGGATAGTGATGGGTTTTCAAAATCATTATACCCAAGGTTACAAATATCCAAAATTATAATGACCATGGTTACAATTATCCAAATCCGCAAATAGTCATTCATGATACAAAAAGATGCAAATAAGGGAATCCGGTTTAAAAGCCCCTAAAGCTCCAAGTCGAACGCCCTTAATTTACTTGTTACCTGCAATGAGATTATCAATGACAAATACACAAAACATAAAAAGCATTAAGTAATTAATTCAATAAATATCATTAAGCGATAATCCACATTTTAAAGAGAGTTAAATAAACTATTTAACATTCGAATATAAAATCAGCACATCACATTTCCCATCTCATATCACCTCATTCACCGCTCTCATTCATGCATTACTCCTTATTAAACTTTGTCACCTCACTCATCATTACTATACCACACCACAAGATTATATTCCACAAATATATATATTTACCCTAAATTACCACATAGGGTAACACATTCACTCAATACCACGTTGGGCAAGTCATTCGCAATACCACGTTGGGCAAGTTATTCGCAATACCACGTTGGGCAAGTCATTCGCAATACCACGTTGGGAAAGTCAATCGCAATACCACGTAGGGTTGTCATTCGCAATACCATGTTGGGCAAGTCATTCACAATACCACGTTAGGAAAGTCATTCGCAATACCATGTAGGGTAAGTCATTTGCTATACCAAATAGGGCAAGTCATTCGCATTACCACATGTACTCAGAAAATTCACGCATTTTCTATCATCATATACAATTAACGACTTCTCCTTACCTTGGTGAGTGTTGGGGACGGTTTTGGGTAACTTTGCAAGTTCCTGCTCTACCTCCTCCAAACTTAGGATCTTTCCTCATCCCCACCAAACAACAACAATGTTAGTCATTTATTCAAAATAGCACATAAACAACTCATATTTCATCTTTAACCATACAAGAGATTCACACAATTTCAATGTTTCTAAAATCACTTTCATCAAAAGTTTTCAAACATGTAAAACATACATATTCATCCTATATTTCAACATTAGAGCATATACTCCTCTTCATAATCTAGAATTTCACCCATTTTCCTCTTTACCCACATTCTTATTTTGGGGTTTTCATGAATCAACCCACAAATCATCCCCATCTTTGAATACCAACTCTAAACCAAGAGTTTACAAGAGGAAAACAACATAAAACGAACCACAACTGTAAATAGAAAGTTTCCATGGTTTTTCATGTTAAGAGAAGAGATCCAAAATACCCAAAACGAGTTTGAAAGGGAGAAGGAGAGTTAGAACCAAGGGTTTTACCTCTTCTCAAGCTTCTAGATTAGCCTCAAGACTCCTTGCTCTTGAAAATGGTCTCTTCTCTCACTTCTCTTCAAGTTCTAACCCTAAAATGTGTTTGGGGTTCCTTATTTAATATAACAGCGTTGGCTTCTCGCTCAAGCGAGCCCATTCTCGCTCAAACGAGAAAATCCCGCCCATTTTAAAAACTCAGATCTAATTCTCTCGCTCAAGCGAGAATTTTATAGCATCTTAGGCTTTAGAGTGCCACTTCTCGCCCAGGCGAGACAACTCTCGCTCAGGCGAGCCAATCCTCGCTCAAGCGAGCCAAATCTCGCTCAAGCGAGAATCCTTCAGTATAGCCCAATATTCCACTCAACCAGGTGAGCCACTCTCACCCAAGCGAGCCCTTTCTCGCTCAAACGAGATTTCCAGGACTGATACTATAATTTAAGAACTTTAAATGCATGGTGTCACAATCCTCCCCCTCTTATAAGAATTTTCGTCCCCGAAAATTAAACATACCTCGACCTCTTTTCCCCTCAACCTCTTGATACTGGTATCCAAAATCCTCACTGGCAAGGTAGCAAAAGTCAAGTTATCTTTCAATTCTATTTGGTCCGACTCAACCACATGAGAAGGGTCTCCCACATATTTCCGCAATTGAGACACATGAAATACATTGTGAAGATTCGACAACAATGGAGGTAAAGCAATATGATATGCTACTGGCCCAATCCTCTTCAATATCTGATATGGTCCAATAAATCTCGGAGTGAGCTTATGTGATTTCAACACTCTACCTATCCCAGTAGTCGGAATTACTCTCATAAACACATGATCCCCCTCCTTAATTCAAGAGGTTTCCACCTCTTATCAACTCGGGTCCCAATACTAAGTTCTCCCCAATTTCAAACCAACTCAATGGAGTCCTACATTTCCTTCCATACAAGGCTTCATAAGGGGCCATCTCGATACTAGTATGGAAACTATTGTTGTTGGTGAACTCAATCAAAGGCAACATGCTATCCTAACTTCCCGGTTGTTCCAAAACACAAGCCCTCAAAAGATCCTCCAATGTCTGTATGGTACTTTCCGATTGACCATCCGTTTGTGGATGATAAGTTGAACTCAATTTCAACTTAGTTCCCAACGCGGACTGCAAACTAGTCCAAAAGTTTGAAATGAAACGGGGGTCCCTATCCGACACAATGCTCGACAATATACCATGCAACCGAACAATTTCCTTGATGTGCAGTTCCGCCAATCGCTCCAAGGAATACCTCATGTTCATAGGTAAAAAGTGTGCAGACTTAGTCAACCGATCCACGATTACCCATATCGACTCATGCCCTTTCTGAGTCTTTGGAAAACCCGACACAAAGTCCATCGAAATGATATCCCACTTCCACACGGGAATTTCTAAAGATTGAAGTTCTCCTGCCGGCCTCTGATGTTCGATTTTCGCCTTCTGACAGATCAGACTACTCGAAACATACAAAACCACATCCTTCTTTAAACCAGACCACCAAAACAACTTTTTCAAATCTTGATACATTTTCGTAGTTCCAGGATGGAAACTCATTTTACTCTTGTGCGACTCCTCCAAAATACTCTTTTGCAATTTAGCAACATGAGGGACACACACCCTTCCCTTGTATCGCAACATTCCACTAGAATCTGATTCAAAATCAGTCTCCTTCCCACTAGCCATCAAATCTCGTTTGACTTTTAACTCACGATCCTTGACCTACATTATTCTGATCTGGTCAAACAACTCGTTGGTGACCTTAAGCATTCCCAAAATCATGCTATGGGGTCCCATCTGAACTGCCAAGTTCATATCCCTGAACTCCTCAATTAGTTTCTCTTCACGAACCATCAAAGCCGACATATGTAGAGATTTCCGACTCTAAGCATTGGCTAGCACATTGGCCTTTCCCGGATGGTACTGCAATCCAAAATCATAGTCCTTCATCCACCTCCTATGTCTCATGTTCAGTTCCTTTTGATCAAAAAGGTATTTCAAACTCTTGTGATCACTGAACACCTCAAATCTTAAACCATACAACCAACACCACTAGAGAAGAGGAAAGTGCGAAGATCTGTCTAATGGTTAATGAGAACGAAGCCAAAACCTCAACGAAGGTTGACGAACTTAGTTATGTAAATTCATTCGAGACTATCCTTGCTCTAGTTCTGATATTTCACCTACTTCTGACGAACTATACAATGCATTTGTTGAGTTGCATGAAGAACTTAAAAAGGTTGTTAAAGTAAATATAGATCATAAGAGATTAATATTGTTGCTTGAAAATAAAATAGCTTACATGCAAAAAGAACTTGATGAACTAAAATTAGAAAATGAAACTCTAGATCCTATTTACTCTAACGCTTCATGCATGTGTTCTTCTAAGATTATTGAGACTCCCGTATGTGAAACTTGGCATGATTTAGAAATTGAAAATATTGATTTAAAGAACAAAATGGCAAAGTTCGCATACAGTAGTGAAAACTTATACATATTACTTGCATCATCCAAGAATGTTGGAAATAGAACTGGTCTGGGATATAAGCATAAAAATCATAAAAGGCCATATAGGAAGCATGTAGGACTTATACATAATATGCATAAACATAAATTGCCTACGTGTTTCTATTGTGGTTTCCATGGCCACACATCTGGCTCTTGCTACATCAAAAGGCATGGGGTGCCTAGTGGTAAGTATGTTTGGGTGGCCAAACGATCACCAGTTTCTGTTACTAACAAGAAGGGACCCAATATAATTTGGGTACAGAAAAGCGAGTAATTTTTGTCTCGGCAGGTATGTCTACGAACACTCTATAAGACTAAGATAGCAACTAAGAGGGGGGCGAATTAGTTGACTTGAAATAGTGATCGACTTTTCTTCAATTTCAGAGTTACTAGCAGTGGAAAATATAATGCAGAAAAATGTTAAACAAAAGTTAAGGAGATAAGGGAAAGAAGAGTACACAAGGATTTTTATATTGGTTCACCTTCTTGTACAGCGAAGGCTACGTCCAGTACTCTTGCAGCACGAGATATTTCTTCACTAGATATTAAGAGTCGTAATTACAAATGCTCACCCTGAGACTTTCTTGCACCTTACACACTCTCCAATACCTATGTCACTTCTCTTGGAAACAACCTTCCAAGTGACTCTAACCCTTTTCTAGTCACACCCTTGTGATAGAAAATCTTTTACAAACTTTGAAGAAAATAGTTAGCATTTGCAAGGATTGCTTTATACAAGATAATATGATAAACTCTCTTTGTATCCAACAACTCTTTTGTATACTTAGTTTCTAATGCTCATAGGTTTTGAAATACTTAAAATATTGCACTTCACAACTTCAGAAAGTTACTTTGAAAGTGAAAAGCAAGTTGCAGAAAAAGTGTTTTCAAAACTTCAGATTTGCATAAGTGATTTGTCATTTGGATGTAAGAAAGTTATGTGAAAGTTGTATGAAAGTTGTGTGTTGAATCTGAGTTATAATGCCTTTATATAGACTTTCCAATTAGCCATAACATCTTTAGGAAAGGTTAGGATTCGGTTGGAATGGAACCATTTCGTTTGGAATGAAAGCTGTTCGAATTGAATATGAAAATCTAGTGCAACAGCTCTCAGTAATTGATTACAACAAGTGGGTAATCGATTACCCAAGTGTTCTGCCCAACTTGGAAACCAATTTTCATGTTGAGTAATCGGTTACTCTACTTGTAACGGCTCTCAGTAATCGATTACTATACTTAGGTAATCGATTATATAAGCCTACTGTCCAACTGAGTGACTAATTATCTAATGAGTAATCGATTAGACTGATATTAGTAATCGATTATTGTGTTTCAGTTTTTGTTGGTTAACTTATTTCTCATTGATGTAACCTTTTACGTGGTTCCATTAATCTGTTACTTAATAACAATAACCTGTTACTCAAATCCAGTAACCTATTACGCAGTGTTTTGGAAAATTATTTTTAACACTTATGAAATCTAGTTTTTCTTTGAAAAATGTACCTATTGAGCATTATAACTAATAGTATAACTTAAGAGTATAAGGATAAAAGTACCTACGACTTAGACTCTAAATGTGTTGAAGCTTTATCTTCATTTGTCTTCATAAGTGTTCTACCTTATTCTTCTTTTCGTGATGTTGGTGTCTTCATCAAAATCGTGACAAGGTCAGGAGTCAGATCTTCTTCACAATCTCCCCATTTTTTATTATGACAAACTAATATCTTCTTTATAGTGTATTTTCTTGAGCGTAGCATACTTCTTGTGATAAGTTCGATGTATTGAGTATGCTCCTCCTATTTTGTATGCTCCCCTTTGTATTTGAGTATATGCTTTGATCTAAAGTATATGTGCCTGAAAAATAGATTTAAACAAAATACACACTCCCAAATTTTCTCCCCCTTTTGACTTCATCAAAAATAAGAAAAGTTAGGGTCCAGGACACAATATATAGATATATATGCATAAAATATAAGCATTGTAAAGCATAAAGGGTAATATCATCATAGCATAAAGATATAAAGGACATTCAACCCGGAAAATTAAATAACCAGATGTTCAAACAAAAAATACAAACAACCAGAAAATAAAGTATAGAATTGTCTTCATCAAGATCCATCATGTTGACTTGTAGGCAAGAAGTTAAAGCTCGATATGAACTTGTTGGTTCTGAGCATCAAGGGTATCCATCCTAGTGGATATGTAGACTCGAAGCGAGAACAACTCGTCCATAATCACCTAATTTGTAGGAAACTGAGCAGATGAAGATGATTCGGATTGAAAAGTAGAAGGTTGTGGTGCAGGTGGATTAACAAATGCTTGGGCAGGGGTTTCAACAGGTGCAGCTGGTCTATCACTTATAGGCTTATATACTCTATCATTTAGGTCCCTAAAGTAACCCATTTCGTGGATCACATCCACATTAATTCTGCTATTGCGAGCATTGAGAGTGATTTTAGATTCACCAACCATTGAGACACCAAAATTCTCAAGTGTTTTGAGATGATGATTGCATAAGGCAATGGGTTGTTAGTCTCTCGCATAGACAACATGTGTCTCATTACTGTCAAAGCCCAATTGATTTCAAGATTATGCTTAAGAGCATACATCAATTGCAACTCTATGTCATTAATTTGAGAATGGTTTGAAAACTTAGGTAGTATTACGTAGCTTAGAAAGTAATGAAGCAGACGATCTTCGAGATTAAGATTTCCTACAACAAGGATATCTCTATTCTTAACAGTTTCACCTAAGGCCATTCGCTAATGCAAATCAATTTCCTCCTTATAGAATCTAAAAATAGAGTAGTAGAACTCTTTGTTGTCATAATTATCCCAATCACATGCAAAACCAAGGTCTTTTATGCTTGCATGATAGGGTATATTACTGCAAATTGAACTGAAAGTTTTCATATCTAAAATGATTTCCTTTCCTTTCACTAGCTAGTGCATTTCCTAATATATGACAAATACCAAGAGACTAGTGCATTTCCTAATATATGACAAATACCAATAGTACTTTTTCTCCCAGTTTGGCAGCTAGGAAAATCTGAATCTGAATATCCTACCAAATCACATATACTTCCCTTTGGATACCAAAGTCCAATGTTAGTTGTGCCTTTTAGATATTTCATGATTCTTTTGACAACAACTAGATGTGATTCTTTTGGTTTTGATTGATAACGTGCATACAAGCATACACTAAACATTATATCAGGTCTACTAGAATTTAGATAAAGTAGGGAACCGATCATACCTCGATACTTTGATATGTCGATGCATTTTCCAGTTTCATATGTATCAATGTATGTACTAGAACCCATAAGAGTGTTAATGGGTTTGCAATTATCCATTTCAAATATTTTGAGCAATTCCTTGCAATATTTGGATTGACTTATAAATATACCATCCTTGAGTTGTTTGATTTGTAATCCAAGCAAGTAGTTTATCTTCCCCATCATTGACATTTCAAACTCCCCTTGCATCATTTTGCCAAAGTCACTACATTGCATTTCATTAGTAGAACCAAAGATAATATCATCTACATATATTTGCACAAGAAGAGTATGATGATTTATTTTCTTAATAAAGAGAGTAGTGTCGACCTTTCCTTTGGTAAAACCTTTTTCAAGTAGAAAATTTGTTAGACGATAATACTAGGAACGTGGAGCTTGCTTCAAACCGTAGAGGGCCTTCTTAAGTTTATATACATGGGAAGGATGTTTGTAGTCTTCAAACCCAGGAGGTTGTTCTACATATACTTCTTGTATATACCCATTAAAAATGCACTCTTAACATGAATTTGATATAACTGAAAATTTAGAGAGCAAGCATATGCATGTAATAACCGAATAGCTTCAAGTCTTGCGATAGGAGCGAACCAATGCCTTCTTCCTGGTTGGTTGTATCCTCGTGCTACCAGTCTAGCTTTATTTCTAATAATAATACCATTTTCATCTAATTTATTACGAAATACCCAACGAGTTCCTATAACATGCCTATCATTTGGTCGAGGAACAAGTTCCCAAACTTCACTTCTCTCAAACTGGTTTAACTCTTCTAGCATTGCAAGAATCTAGTGTTCATCCTCGATTGCATCGTCAATCTTTGAGGGTTCTATTTGAGAGACGAAGGTCATATTTAAACAAGCATCATTTAGCTTTAAGCGGGTAGTTACACCTTTGCATATATCACCAATGATGTTGTCAAAAGGATGGGCTCTATGAGTTTTCCATTCTTGCGGTAAATCATAATGAATATGCTCTTCTTGAGAAGATAGAGTATCATTCATTTTCAAGTGCTCAACATTGGTTGTTGTATTGGTAGAAGACACTTCTATTATAGGGGAACTAGGCAAGTCCTCTTCATCAAGAGTTAACCCATCGTTTATAAGAGGATTGGTTTCATCAAAAGATACATGAACAGATTCTTCCATGGCTAGAGTTCTTTTATTAAAGATTCTATAAGCTTTACTCGTAAGAGAGTAGCCTATGAAGATTCCTTCATAAGCTTTTGTGTCAAACTTGCCTAAGTTGTCTTTACCATTATTTAAAACAAAGCATTTACAACCAAATACATGGAAATGATAAATGTTTGGTTTTCTACCTTTGAAGAGTTCATAGAGGGTTTTCTTGAGAATTGGTCTTATAAGAACTCTGTTTGAAACATAACATGTTGTACTTACTGCATCAGCCCAAAAGTATTTTGAGATATTAATTTCATTTAACATAGTACGAGCAAGTTCTTCTAATGACCGATTCTTTCTTTCTACAGCACCATTTTGTTGTGGTGTTCCAGGAGCAGAGAAATTGTGATTGATACCTGTAACACCCCGAATTTTAGTCTTTAAAAAATTATAGTATCAGTCCTGGAAGTCTCTCTTGAGCGAGAGATTCTCGCCTGAGCGAGAAAGGATCACCTAGGAGGGTGAAATCCTGGGCTATACTGGAAGATTCTCGCCTGAGCGAGAGTTGCCTCGCCTGGGCGAGAAATGGCAAACTGGGGCTGTTGAAACTATGAGATTCTCGCCTGAGCGAGAATCCCTCGCTTGAGCGAGAGGAAGCCTGTTAGGACTGTGAGATTCTCGCTTAAGCGAGAATCCCTCGCTTGAGCGAGAGGATCAGATCTGAGTTTTTCAAATAGGCGGGATTTTCTCGCCTGAGCGAGAAAGGGCTCGCTTGAGTGAGAACCTGACGACTGCTCTTTAAAATAGAAACCCCAAACACATTTTTGGGTTAGAACCTTGAAGAGAAGAGAGAGAAGAGAGCTTTTCAAGAGCAAGGAGCCTTAGGACTCATCTTAGAGCTTGAGAAGAGGTAAACCTCTTGCTTCTAACTCTTCTTCTTCCTCTCTAACTTGTTTTGGGTATGTTGGATCTATTTTAAAAACATGAGAAACCATGGAAACTCACCCTTTAAAGTTATGGTTCGTTTTATGATATTTTTCTCTTGTGAACTCTTGATTTAGAGTTGATAGTTTATGAATGGAAAGGTTTTGTGGGTTATTCATGAAAACCCCAAAAAACCCCAAAATGAGAATATGGGTATAAAGAGAAAGAGATGAAATGTTAGATGTGGATGATGAGTTTGTGCTTGAATGTTAGATGTGGATGATGAGTTTGTGCTTGAATGTTGATGTATGAGATAAACATGTATGTTTTAATAATTAGAAACTTGTATTGAAGCAGATTTGGAAATATTGAAAATATGTGAATCCCTTGTATGTTTGATGATGAAATACGAGTTATTTATGTGTTATTTTGGATAAATGACTGACATTGTTGTTATTGGTGGAAATGAGAAGAGAGAGAGATCCTAAGGTTGGAGGAAATCGCAGAGGAGACTTTTAAAGTTACTCGGAACCGATCCCCAACACTCACCAAGGTAAGGGATAAGCGTCTCTAAATCATACTTGCTGATATGAATGAAGTATGTGAAAGAGGTAATGGTTTAAAATGATACATCTATAATATATGCATTATGTTGGAAAATGCGTGACTTTCTGTTAATGAAAATGAAATCAATATTATTGGGGGAGAACCAATGGAAATATGACTCAAATGAAATCAATATTATCGGGGGAGAACCAATGGAAATATGACTCAAATGAAATCAATATTATTGGGGGAGTACCAATGGAAATATGACTCAAAGGAAATCAATATTATTGGGGGAGAACCAATGGAAATATGACTCAAAATGAAATCAATATTATTGGGGAAGTACCAATGGAAATATGACTCAAAATGAAATCAATATTATTGGGGGAGTACCAATGGAAATATGACTCAAACTGAAATCAATATTTATTGGGGGAGTCCCAATGGAAATAAGACTCGGAGTAATGAATGTCGCATGAATGTCGTATGCATGTTGTAGGATATATAGTATGGGATGTATATTCTATAGGGTGAATATGAATGATGAGAAATGTGAATGTCGCATGAATGTCGTATGCATGCTATAGGATATATAGTATGGGATATATATTCTATAGGGTGAATATGAATGATGAGAAATGTGAATGTCAGATGAATGTCGTATGCATGCTATAGGATATATAGTATGGGATATATATTCTATAGGGTGAATATGAGCGATAAAAAGGAAGATGTTGAGAAAGAAAGTAATATACATGCTATAGGATATATATTATGGGATATATATGTTATAGAGTGGATATGAATAACGAGAAAGATGATGTTCCGAACGAACGTAATATGCATACTATAGAATATATATTATGGGATATATATACTATAGGATGAATATGAGTAAAGTGGAAATTAAAGGAAGATGATTTGAATGTTTACAATTCCGTATGTGTGTTTACGAATTACATTAAAGCTTAATTGTATTTGAATGTGGATTATCATGTGATGTTAGTTTTGAACTAATGACTTACTCCCTTATGTTTTGTGTATTGTTTATGATAATCCTATTGTAGGTAAGAAAAGGATTTTGAGAAGAACGCTCACTTAGGAAGCTTCAGTGTTTATTAACCTGTTTGTCTTATTTGTTACTTGACGTTGTAGTTAATTTGATAACATTATGGGATGACTGTAAATTCGTTTAGATTAATACGGATATGTGTAGTTATGGGCTTTATAACTTTGGGAGACCCATAACTGGTTGTATGTGGTAAATGCTATTTGAATGAATTATGTTTTTCCGCAACATAAATTTGTATGATAATATAATAGGGTAAAGAGTATTTTCAAAGAGTGATACTTGAGAGTTTTCAATGAAGGTGACGACTGTATGTAAGAAAGGATTAAAATAAATGAAAAATTTTCAAGGGTAGAAAATCGGGTCGTTACAATACCAAGATCATCACAAAACTCTTCGAAAGAAGCATTTTGAAATTCTCCCCCATGATCACTTGTTATAGCAGCGATTTTCAGAGATTTTTCATTTTGAACTCTTTTAGCATATTTGCTAAAGGCATTAAATGCCTCATTCTTATGCACTAAGAATAGAGTCCAAGTGTAATTAGAATTATCGTCTACTATAACAAGAGCATAGTAATTACCACCATAACTTTTGGTCCGTGAGGGGCCAAATAAGTCCATTTGTAGTAACTGCAATGGTCTATCAGACGAAACCATATGCTTAGGTTTGAAAGAAGTTTTTGTTTGTTTACCCTTTTGACAAGCACTACATAGTTTGTCTTTAACAAACTTCATTTTGGGTAAACCAACAAGTAGATCTTTCTTAATCATTTTATTTAGATGATTCATATGTATATGAGCAATTTTCCTATGCCAAAGCCATGCATCATTATTATTGTTAACCACTAAACATTTTATTGGTGAAGAATAATCATCTAAATCAATCATATATATTATTTATTCTCTTACCAAGTAGTTTAGAGTTATTAGAATCCTTACTTTCGATGATGCACTTATCTGGGTAGAATGCCACATGGAATCCTTGGTCGCATAGTTGACTTATGCTCAACAAGTTGTGCTTGAGTCCCTCAACATAAACTAATCCTTCTATAGTTGTTGATGGTGGCTTTCCGATTCTACCAACTCCAAGTATTCTTCCTTTGTTGTTGTCACCATATGTGACGTATTCTTTGTCCCTTGGAGTGTTGACAGAGAATTTTTATTTATTGCCCGTTAAGTGTTTTGAGCAGCCGCCATCCAAGTACCATAAGTTGTAGGCGACTCTCATGTTTTCCTGCAAAAACAGTTTAAGTAATATTAGGTACCTAATTTATTTTGGGTCCTACATGGTTAGCACCTTTCTCTACCCATTTAAATTGACCCAAGGGTACACCATATTTTCTAATCATGGAAACATTTGGTGTATCCCATGAATCTTACAAAACGTACATATGGGAAGATTCTTATCTGTTCTAGATTTATTTTTATCATAGTTTGATGCATGAACACTTTGCTTTTGAAAGATTATCTTTGTTGAGACATTTTGCTTCTTAGAAGCTTGGATTTTAGAATAGCCTAGACCTCTTCGGTCTTTAACATGTCTCTAAAGGTGAAAAAGGAACATTGGAGGTTGAAGGAGATGGAGGGAGATGTTGCTCTTTTACGGAACAACGGATCTTACGCAAGCTAAGGTGAGGGGAGAAGATCATTGTGGTCTTAGAGTATTTCATTAGAGTCATCTTCTCCTACTTCCCTCAAGAATCGGAGAATGTTATCGAATAGAATCTCTCTTGGAAGTTTGTGGTCTATATGAGAGTTTTATCTTTCATGAAGAGGTATTAGCCATAAATATGGGAATAAATGTGTATGAAAAACCCTTTTGTCAAACTAAGTGTGAAATACTCGTTTATGGTAATACACCATCATGGAAGATGGTTCTATCGTTAATAGTGTGTATGAATGATAATATTGTGATAAAAGTAAAAGATGGTGTGATATAATGATGATTATGTTGTGGTTTGTTTATTTATGATAGAAGAACATGATTATGTTATATGATGATGACTATGTTGTGGGTTACTTTATTGTGGAAAGAAATGAGATATAAATTGTGTTTATGACATTGATGTGGTTTTTTGGGTTATAATGAATTCATGATGTGAGATTAAAACAATGGAAATGATTAGATTTTGAGTTGTTGTGTTGTTGTAGGAAATGAAATGTAAGGTGGTAGTAGTATTGGTCTTATGGATGAGTAAAATGAACATGATATTCATGATATATTGTATAAATGAGTTGTTGTATTGATATGGGTACTATCTAGATTTATTGTGAGAGTGATATGAATAATGTACTAGTTGTAAGTGGTATTGTATTGAATGTCTGACTTGCCCTATGTGGTATTGTATAGCCTTAATCGGCGAATGTCTGACTTTCCCTATGTGGTATTGTATAGCCTTAATCGACGAATGTCTGACTTGCCTTATGTGGTATTGTATAGCCTTAATCGGCGAATGTCTGACTTTCCCTATGTGGTATTGTATAGCCTTAATCGGCGAATGTCTGACTAGCCCTATGTGGTATTGTATAGCCTTAATCGGCGAATGTAGAGCATGTGGAAATGGATAATAGTCCATCCTTTCAAGAAGAGCATATTCACTCTGATTTACCTAAAGAGTGGAGAACTCATCGAGATCACCCTATAGACAACATCATCGGCGACATAAGTAAGGGTATTACTACCCGCTTAATGCTGGAAGATGCATGTCTAAACATGGCCTTCGTCTCTCAGATAGAACCCTCCAAGATTGATGAATCAATCGAGGATGAACACTGGATTCTTGCTATGCAAGAAGAACTTAACCAGTTTGAGAGAAATGAAGTTTGGGAACTTGTTCCTAGACCTAAGAATAGGCGTGTAATAGGAACTTGTTGGGTGTTCCGAAATAAATCAGATGAAAATGGCATCATCATTAGAAACAAGTCTAGACTAGTAGCCCAAGGATACAACCAAGAGGAAGGTATAGATTTTGATGAAACCTTTGCTCCAGTTGCTAGACTTGAAGCTATTAGATTACTGATTGCATATGCATGTTCTTTGAACTTTCAGCTTTACCAGATGGACGTAAAGAGTGCGTTCCTCAACGGGTATATACAAGAGGAATGTATTTGTAGAACAACCTCCTGGTTTTGAGGACTACAAACATCCCTCTGATGTATACAAGTTAAAGAAAGCCCTCTGTGTCTTAAAGCAAGCTTCACGTGCCTGATATGATCGGCTAACAAACTTTCTTATAGAAAAAGGATTTTCTAAAGGCAAGGTCGACACTACACTTTTTATTAAGAAAATAAATCATCACACTTTACTTGTTCAAATCTATGTAGATGATATTATTTTCGGTTCTACTAACGAAAGTTTGTGTAGTGAATTTGGCAAAATGATGCAAAGAGAATTTGAGATGTCTATGATGGGAAAGTTAAACTACTTCCTTGGACTCCAAATTAAACAACTTAGCATCGAGATATTTGTAAGTCAGTCTAAGTAATGCAAAGATTTGTTGAAAAGATTTGTGGTGGATGACTGCATGCCAATTGCTACTTCTATGGGATCAAGTACCTATATCGATGCTGATGACGCTGGAAAATGAATTGAAATATCTAAATATCGAGGTATGATCAGATCCCTTCTTTATCTTACTGGCATTAGACCGGATATTATGTTTAGTGTATGCTTATGTGCACGATATCAATCTAAACACAAAGAGTCACATCTAGTTGCCGTTAAGAGAATCATGAAGTATTTCAAAGGCACAACCGATGTTGGACTATGGTATCCAAAGGGAAGCGTATGCGAATTGTTTGGCTTCTCGGATTCAAACTTTGCGGGAACAAGTGGTACTTGCCACATTCTAGGGAATGCTTTAGTTTCTTGGTCTTGCAAGAAACAAGCTTGTGTTGCCTTAAGCACCGCTGAAGCGAAATACATAGCAGCTGGTAGTTGTTGTTCACAAGTGTTGTGGCTTAAACAACAATTACGGGATTATGGCTTAAACTTAGGCTACACACCCTTGAAGTGAGACAATACTAGTGCTATTAATCTCAGTAAGAATCCAATTTGCACTCAAGAATCAAACATATCGATATAAGGCATCACTTCCTTAGGGACCATGTCCAAAAGAAGGATGTGTTGGTAGAGTTCCATGATACTCATAACCAACTAGCAGACATATTCACTAAACCATTAGAAAAACAACCTTTTTACAAAACTAGACGAGAATTAGGCATTCTAGATGAAGCTTACTTGTCTTAACATGTTTATATGATAATATGTATGCTTCATCGTGTTTTTAGAGTCAAAAACCATTTTTAGCATTAGTGGGGAGACAGAAGGTTACAGTAATCGATTACTGTAAACCAAGTAATCGATTACTGTAAACCAATAATCGATTACTCTGTGCTACTATTTTGAAATTTCAATTTTTTGAAAGTGCGTAATCGATTACTCTGTGAAGTTTATAGATGAACTGCTGCATTTTTTCAGAAAACACTTCATTTTCTCTCTCTTGTAACTCGTGCCCTCTCACTCTAAACCCTCTTAATCTCTAAAAACTTCATTTTTGCACCATTTTGATTGATTTTTGTTGCAAATCACATCACATTCTTGATTTTAAACACTTCTACTCCTTCATTTACGTGATTTGTGGCCTCAATAAAAAAACCCCAATTTCCAAAACAAAACCCTAAACCTTCAAAACCAACAATGGCTTCTTCTTCAAATAGACAACAAACTTCTAAGTCAAAGCAAGGAGAATCATCTTCCAAGTCCAATCCGTTGAAATTGACAAGGCTTCTTGCAAACGACGCTCAAAGGAAGGTCTTCGAAGAAAATTTTCATGGACGCGCAATTTTCACTCCAAAATACGGTAACATAGGAAATTTTGAATTTGAAGATTTTCTATTTCCATATTTATTGCTGCAACAAAAACTTTTCGATTTTTGCTGCGAAGCGACCGATATCTATCATGAGCTTGTTCGTGTATTTTACTGCAATATCAACTTTAGAAAGAATCTTATGACTTCCTATGTGAAGGGAAAGGATATAGTTTTGGATCTCAAAACCTTTAGTTCTATTTGCTGTGATATACCAATGACAGGCGACATTACTGGTTTCGGCCTTGTATGTGATTGGGACGATTACGATCGCAAGAAATTCTATCTTTCTATTTGTAGAATCTTTAAAGAGGAAATAGAAAGGCGAAAGCAACATAGCCTTGGTGAGACTATTAAGAATAGGGATATCCTCTCTGCTAGATATCTCACGCTGGAAGATCGTTTGGTTCATTATTTTCTTACCTATGTCATTTTGCCAAAATTTTCAAATCATTCGCAAATTAGTGACATAGAGCTCCAATTTATGTATGCTATTAAGTATAACATCAAGATAAATTGGACTAAGACGATAAGGCAAAAAATGTGGCATGTTCGCGGCTCCCAAAGTCCGTTGCCTTACGCCATCTTCATTACTAAAATCCTTGAGCATTTCGGCGTATCTTTAGACGGTGAGACAAAAGTGGCCCACAATCTTCGCGAAAGCAAGGTTGATGTAGAGATTGTCCACAAGATGGGGTTTGTTATAGATCATGTCACTCGTCGAACCTATAAGCATCGTACCGAATGCCATACTGCTCTTACCGATGAACCAGAACCTACTGCACCAAACCAGCCCGAGTCTCATGCTCCAACTTCTTCATCTACTGCAATGCCCTCTAATCAGATAATTATGGATGAATTGGTTTCTCTTCGAGGCTACATCACCATAAGGATGGATGCTATCGATACCCAGAACCAACAAATCCATTATGAACTTCATCGTCTTTCATCGAGGATGAGCAACATGGATGTTGATGAAGATAGTTCTGAGCCCGAGACTTAGATATTTGTCTAGGTTTCTGTTATGTAATGATTGTGGTTGTGGTTTTTCTATGTGGATTTGGACAGTGTAGGGTTGTTTGTTTTTATTTCTTGTTGTTTCGATATTTCTGTATGAACATTATGTTATTTCCGTTGTTATGCAATGTTTTCAATTTGTGTTTCATACATTATTCTCTTTATATCATTGAATTTTCATATACTATGAAAAATATTGTATGATATGCTCTAAAATGTATATTGTGCTAGGGGAGATTGTGTGTATCCAATGCCATGACAAGTCAAGAAAGGGGGAGCATACATATAGGGGGATTATACTCAAGGACAAGTCATGAAACATCATCAAGTATGCTACTCTCAGAAAAATACTTCTTCAAGAATATATTGTCATCATCAAAAGGGGGAGATTGTGAAAAAGATCTTGCTCCTGACCTTGGCACGATTTTGATGAAGACACCAACATCAAAAAATGAAGAAATGAAGAAGACCTACAAAGACTATCGAAGACAAAGCTTCAAGATTTAGAGTCTAAGTCTCTAAGTACTTCTATCCTTACAACTACTTTATTACCTTAGTTAATAATTCTCAAAATTGTTTTCAATAAAATCAGAAAAATCTAAGTGTGATTAAAAATAATTTTCGAAAACAACATGTAACGGGTTACCATACTTGAGTAACAAGTTACATGAGTGAGAAAAGGATTATCAAACCTCTAACAACTATGAGTAATCCGCTACTGTCTTTGAAGTAATAGATTACCATTCTTAGAAAACAAGGTAATCGAGTACTCAAAGAGGTATAATCGATTATAGTAAGGCAATTTCACAAAGCTGCTGGACAGTGTCATTGAGTAATCGATTACTCAAATACAGTAATTGATTACACTGTATGAAATTTGAAAAAGTTGTTAACAGGATTGTTGGGTAATAGATTACCCACTTATAGTAATCGATTACTGAGAGCCGTTGCACCAGTTTTCAAATTTCAAGTGAAAAGGTTTCACTCCAAACTGATTGCTTTTCATTCCAAACGAAACCTACACTTCCCTACAGGTGTTATGGTTGATTGGAAGCCTATATAAAGGCATTGAAACACTATCACAAAACACAACAACTTTCATAATAAAATCACACAAAGCTCTTACACTTTTCTGAATTTTCTGCACTTTTTCAAGCAACATACTCTCAAACTTTCTAAGTTATTTCAGAGTTGCTTTTTAGTGCATTCCAAACTTTTTCAAAGGAAAAGAGCATTGTTATCTATTGTATAAGAGTTCTATTTGGATTGCAAGTCTAGAATTGTTACATACACTTGTAAAGGCAATCCAAGCCATATTGTATATTCTTCACTTTTGCAAAGTGTACTTTCTTTCACAAGGGTGTGAAGAGAAAGGGGTTGAGTGACATGGTATAGTGTTTATCGTGTTACTTGGAATAGGTTTTCCAAGGGATTAAGTATAAGTGAGTGTGTAAGGTACAAGGAGATCTCGGGGGTGAGATAATTGTAATTGCAATTCATTTTATTTAATAAAGGAATATCTTGCGAGTCAAGAGTACTGGACGTATCCTTCGGTGGACAAGAAGGTGAACCAATATAAAACACTTGTGTACTCTCTTCTCCCTTATTTTTGTTTTATTTCTACCTTCCTAAGTCAATATTTTTCTGCTTACAATTTCTGCTGCACTTTAACTTTGATATTGTAGAAAAATTGGCCATCAAATTGCAACAACTAATTCACCCCCCTCTTAGTTGCAATCTCATTCTTACATGATTATTAACCCTAATTGTATTTGAGGATATCCTTAACTATGTAATCCCTAATTTTATATAGGATGGAACTTACTAATGGTATGAATAGGCTTTATTTGGATATATTGCATGTTCAAAGAATATATATTTATATTGGAATAAAAAAATAAACGAAAAATTTCTAGGGTTAAAATTTGGGTTCTTACAATATGGTATCAGAGCGTAAGTTAACCCTACGACCTAGGGTATGGTGTTACAGGCATCTTTGTATGATATACATGAATTAATTGTGTGGCTTGTGTAAATTAAGTGTATAATTATGCGAATTATTTGTGAGACTATGTGATGGACTGTTTAGTGTGAACAAAATTTGTGTACTAATAATGAATGAGTACAGGTTACGAAAATGGCTGGAAGAGGACGAGAACGAGGGTCAAGTCAAAGTGACTTATCGGCTCAGAAGGCAGTCGTGCTTTAAAATATGAATGAAAACATAGAACACCTGAATCAGAATGTGATGCCAAGTTCTACTCAACATCCTCTGGCACCTCAAGGACCGACAAAATATTGGGGTCTGGATGAATTCTGTAGGCGTAGTCCCAACCAATTCCAAGGCGGATTCGCTCTTGATGCGGCCAATGAATGGGTCCAAGACTTGGAACGGATATTCCGAGCTGTGGGTTATGCTGATGCCTAGAAGGTGACCTATGGTTCCTATATGCTGGTAAAGGAAGCGAAAACTGGTGGGAGTATACTCTGAGGCAAATGGATGCCGAAGGGCAAGTTGTCACTTGGGAGGCCTTCAAGAGGAAGTTTTTCCAAAAATACTTTCCTGCTGACTTGAAGAGGAAGAAAGAGATAGAATTCTTGCGGTTAGAGCAAGGGAACTTGTTGGTGGGGGATTACGCGGCCAGGTTCAAGGAATTTTTTAGATATTGTCCTTACTATGAGCTGGAGGTGGACGGGCAGTCCAAGTGTGCTAAATTTGAATCTGGTTTGAAACCACAACTGAAGATGATGTATGGCCATCAGGAGATTTATGACATAAAGGCCAGAGATGTGGCCATAAACAAAGAAAATCCTCCGAGAAATTTGGGCCCCAAACGAACTATGTGCAAGGGAGGGGGAAGGGTAAGGCGTTTCATGAGGAATGGAAGCCTTACTCACCACCCATTGGAAATCAAGGGTACAACTCGCAAGGGCCGAGGCCTCACACCAATGCTGGAGGGTCGCAATCCAACTCTTCATCTTTATGCAATAAATGTGGTCGAAGCCATGTTGGGAATATTTGTCCCGGGACGGGCAGTAATTGCTTCTACTGCAAGGAGCCTGAGCACATGAAGAGGTATTGTCCAAAACTGCGTCAGAGTGTGAATTCTGTGAGGGCTGAGAAGCCTCGAACCATTGGCAGAGTATTCACGATGAGTGGTGTAGAGGCGGCAGATGTGGATGGCTTGATCGAAGGTAACGACATGGTGAAAGTTATTCCACTTATTGTATTATTTGATTCGGGAGCGACACACTCTTTTGTGTCTTTACTTTGTTTGGAACAGCTGAAATTACAAACCAAGTCGCTACTCTATGACTTAGTCATGTCTATCCCTACTAATGCACTTGTGGTGGTATCGACGTTTGTTCCTCAGTGTCCAATAATGGTAAACGATAGGACCTTTACCATAGAGTTGATATGTTTGCCGTTCTCCCAATTAGACATAATTCTAGGGATGGAATAGCTATCAGAACACCTTGTGCTACTAAACTGTTTTTACAAGACAATGGTGTTTAGAGATTTCAACGAGGCCTCCAGTCCATCTAAAGGTCTAGAGCCAATGTCGGCTAAGGAGGTAAGGACTTCCCTTAAGGAAAGAGCGTCGGTGTTTATGTTGTTAGCTTCAATGGAGAGTATTGAGAAACCTAGAGGTGAGGACATATTGGTAGCATGTGAGTTCCCGGAGGTATTTCCTAGTGATATTCCGGATTTGCCTCTGGTGCGAGAAATTGAATTTTCCAATGATCTAGTACCGGGAACAGGACCCATTTCTATAGCTCCTTATAGAATGACACCTTTAGAGCTTGTTGAACTGAAAAAGCAGATTGAGGACTTGTTGGCTAAGAACTTCATTCGTCCTAGTGTTTTGCCGTGGGGTGCACCGATCTTATTGGTGAAGAAGAAAGATGGTAGTGTGAGGCTGTGCACCGATTATAGACAACTGAATAAGGTCACAATTAAGAACAAGTATCCATTGCCGAGAATCGATGATTTGATGGATCAGTTAAGAGGAGTGGTGGTATTTTCTAAGATTGATCTCCGATTGAGTTACCACCAACTCAAAGTGAAATCCGGGGATATTCCTAAGACTGCTTTTAGAACGAGGTATGTGCATTTCGAATATTTGGTAATGTCATTCGGTGTGACAAATGATCTAGCAATATCTACTGACTACATGAATCAGATTTTCAATCCTTACTTAGATTCATTACTAGTAGTATTTATTGATGATATTCTAGTGTCTTCCAAAAGCTGAGAAGAGCATGTAGAACATTTGAGAGTCGTTTTGGGAATCCTTAAGGACAGCCAACTATATGCAAAATTGTCAAAGTGTGATTTTTGGCTGGAATCGGTAAACTTCCTTGGACATGTAATATCCAGGGAGGGGGTGGCAGTGGACCCTTTTAAGGTTGAGGTAGTGATGGAATGGGCGGTACCAAAGTCATTTACTGAGATCATAAATTTTCTAGGATTGGCGGGTTATTACCGAAAATTCATTGAGGGGTTCTCGAAGTTAGCTTTACCGCTAAATAAGTTGACTAGAAAGGGGGAACCGTATGTTTGAACATCCCGTTGTGAAGAAAGCTTCTAAGAGCTAAAGCGAAGATTGACTACAGCATCCGTGTTGTTTGTGCATGGTAAATGTTAATCCCATTGCAGGTAGGTGGACGGAGAAAGGATGATTTTTGAGTAGGAGATTAGGGACCTTGTTTTGATGTCTCTTTATCCATTCTTTTGTAACTTTAATTTATTGTAATTGAAGTAACTAATTGTACTATGAATACTATTTTGTACATGATATTGATCATGGAGACTAGTAATTCGGGATACATGTAGTTATGGGTGTTTTGGAAACCCATAGCTAATTGTATGCGGTAGTTACTAGGTTATACTAATATGAATTATGTTTTTCTGCTATCGGATTGTGTATGTACTTTTGGTCCATAGATCGGGTGTGAGGATGGACAGAAAGATCTTTTAAATAAATTTATTTACTTGATAATTATGATTTATCGTTAAATGCATGGAATTGGATTAAATAAGGCAAATTTTCCAGGGTAGAATTTCGGGTCGTTACAGAGGACCTGTTAAGGGCTTGTGTATTGGAACAACCAGGATGTTGTGATAACATGTTACCTCTGATTGAGTTTACATACAACAACAATTTTCACTCGAGTATCGGAATGGCGCCATATGAAGCATTGTATGGGAGAAGATGTAGGACTCCTATAAGTTGGTTTGAAACTAGGGAGAATTTGGTGTTGGGACCCTAAGTGGTCCTAGAAACGACTGAAAAGATTAAGAGAAAAAGGGAGAACATGAGGATAGCACAAAGTCGGCAAAATAGTTATTATGATAAAAGGCGCAAGCCTCTTGTGTTTAATGAAGGGGATCATGCGTTCATGGGAATAGTTCCGACTACTGGGACTAGTAGAGTTTTGAAATCCTGTAAGCTTACTTCTAGGTTCATTGGGCCATATCAGATTTTGAAGAAAATTGGCCCCATAGCATATAGAGTGGCCTTACCCCCATTGTTGTCAAATCTTCACAATGTCTTCCATGGGTCTCAGTTGAGATAGTATGTTGGAGATCCATCACACATTGTTGAGCCTGATCAGATTGTGCTAAAGGACAACTTGACGTTTAGGACTTTACCCGTGAGAATCATTGACAAGAGCATCAAGAAATTGAGAGGGAAGGAGATCCCTTTGGTAAAAGTGCTTTGGAGTCAAGTGGGTGATGGGGATGCAACTTGGGAAGTGGAACGTGACATGATGGAAGATTACCCTCACCTATTTGAATCGAGGTATGATTAATTTTCGGGGACGAAAATTCATTTTAGAGGGGGAGGATTGTAACACCCTAAATTCTCTTTTCATAAGTGTAGTGAAATTCAGGGTGTTTGGGGATTTCTGGACATTTCTCGCTTGAGCGAGATGTAACACTCTAGATTTTAAAGTCATTAAATTATAGTATCAGTCCTGGGAGTCTTGCTTGAGCGAGAGAATTGTCGCCTGGGCGAGAGAGGCTCACCTGGGAGGATGAAATCCTAGGCTATACTGAAGAATTCTCGCTTGAGCGAGAATTGTCTCACTTGAGCGAGAGTGGTCTCGCCTGAGCGAGAGTGGTCTCGCCTGAGCGAGAAAAGTGACATTTTGGATCTGTCGAGGCTGTAAGATCCTCGCTTGAGCGAAAGCCGCCTCGCCTGAGCGAGAGTTCCCTCGCCTGGGCGGGATTTTATCGCTTGAGCAAGAATGGGCTCGCTTAAGCGAGAACTCGACAATTTTGGATTAAATGAGAAACCCCAAACACATTTTAGGGTTAGGAATTGAAGAGAGGTGAGAGAAGAGAGATTTTCCAATGGCAAGGAGCTTTGATATTCATCTAGAAGCTTGAGAAGAGGTAAAACTCTTGATTCTAACTCTCTTCTTCCCTTTGAAACTTGTATTGGGTATGTTGGATCTCTTCTCAAAATGTGAGAAACCATGGAAACTCATCCTTTAGAGTTATTGTTCGTTTTTGTTGTTTTTCTCCTGAAAACTCTTAGTTTAGAGTTTATATTTGGTGAATGGAAATGTTTTGTGGGTTGATTCATGAAAACCCCAAAACCCCCAAAATGAAAATGTGTCAAAAGGGGAAAATGGGTAAGATGGTAGATGGAGAAGATGAGTATGTGTTCTAATGCAAAAAAAAAATAGAAGGTAAATATGTATGTTTTATTGTTGGAAATTTCTAATGAAAGTGGTTTTGGAAAATATTGGAAACGTGTGAATGCCCTATATGTTTACAAATGATATATGAGTTGTTTATATGTTGTTGAGTATAAATTACTGACTTTTGTTGTTGATTGGTGGGAATGAGGAAAGATCCTAAGGTTGGAGGAGTTAGCGGAGGAACTTGCAAACTTACCCAAAACCAACCCCGACACCCACCAAGGTAAGGAGAAGTTGTTAATTATATATGATGATGGAAAATGCGTGGATTTTCTGATTATGTATATGATTTGAGAATGACTTGCCCTACGTGGTAATGAGAATGACTTGCCCTACGTGGTATTGCGAATGACTTGCCCTATGTGGTAATGAGAATGACTTGCCCTACGTGGAATTGCGAATGAATTGCCTACGTGGTATTGCGAATGACTTGCCCTACGTGGTATTGTGTATGACTTGCCCTACGTGGTATTGAATTGTATGTCTTCCCCCATGCGGTAATGAGAAGGTAAATATATATATATATATGTGGAATGTAATTATATGGTGTGGTATTTATGAGTAAAGCGACAAGGTAAGGCAAGGATGAATGTATAGACAAAAGGTGATGAATGAGGTAGTATGAGATGGGCAATATGATATGTTGATTTAATATTCGAACGTCAAATCGTTTATTTAAACCTTTTAAAATGTCGATTATCGCTTAATGATATTTATTGAATTAATGACTTACTCCTTTGTATGTTTTGTGTATTTGTCATCGATAATCCCATTGCAGGTAGACAAGTAAATTGAGGAGGCTTGGGTTTGATGCCTTAGGAGCTTAAACCTGAATTCTTCTATTTACACCTTTTTGTATCATGATTAAATATTTTGTGGACCTAAGTATTTGTAACTATGATCGCTATCATTTTTTTTGGATAATTGTAACTCTGGATATTTGCAGCTATGAGTATTTTGGAAACCCATAGCTAGTTGTATGCGGTAGTTACCCGAATGCATTAATATGAATTATGTTTTTCTGTTAAATGAATGTGTATGTCATTATGAGTGCATGGTTTGAGTGAGAAAGGGCAAGCAAGATTTTAACATGAGGTTATTCGATTGGTAAATGTAAGTTATAGGAAATGCATGAAATTGGATTAAAATAAGGAAAAAATTTCCAAGGTAGAATTTGGGTCCTTACACGAGAGGATCTCGCCCAAGCGAGAGGTTCAGAGTTGCTCCCAGGATTTCTTTGGGATTCTCGCCTGAGCGAGAGGATTCTTGCTTAAGCGAGAAACAGTTGAGGAGACTGGGAAATTCTTGCCTGAGTGAGTGGGGAGACTATGAGAACTAGTGGATTCTCGCCTGAGGGAGAATGCACATAAATTCTGAACCTCTTCTCTTGGCATAAAAAACCACTTAACTCTCTCTTTGGAGTTGTTGTTCATTTTTATCTAGTTTTTCTCTTGAAAACTCGTATTTTAGAGTTTGACTTCAAAAATGGTGTTGATAAAACGTTGATTTTTGGAAATCCCAAACCTAAAACGAAATAGTGTTGGATGGGGGTGAAATGTTAGTTTAGAAATGTGGTTTATGGGTTGTAATGTTGAGTGAGAAGTTAATGTTTATGATTTACATGCTTTGAAGTCCTAATGAGAGTGGCTTTGAAACCATTGAGATATGCAATGCTTTTATGGATAAATATGTGGTGTGGAGTTGTTATATGATGAATGTGAATAAATTATTGACTATTGATGTTTTGTGGTGTGAATGAGGAAAGATCCTAAGGTTGGAAAAGAGGAAGGAGGAACTAGCAAAGTTGCCAAAAACCAACCCCAACATGCACCAAGATAAGGGAGAAGCATTATACTTGCATATTATGTCAAATGAATAATGGTGAATTATATGAATGTCGATTGATGATAATGGAAGTAATGTGAAAGGAAAATTGTAGAACATATCTTGGCTCTATGTAGCATATCTTGGCTCCCCTATATGGTGTTGCATATCTTGGCTCTATGTAGCATATCTTGGCTCCCCTATATGGTGTAGCATATCTTGGCTCTATGCATATCTTGGCTCCCCCATGTTGTGTAGCATATCTTGACTCTATGTAGCATATATTGGCTCCCCTATGTGGTGTTGCATATCTTGGCTCTATGTAGCATATATTGGCTCCCCTAAGCGTTGTAGCAATCTATAGGCTATATGAAGCATATTTTGGCTCCCTTAAGTGGTGAAGCATAGTTAATAATGGGATTGTGGTAAGTTTCAATAAATAATATTAAATTATTGGATATATATATGTGGAAGTCTTGCTTGGGCTTGGTTATCGATTATGGTAAGAGACGGTGGTTATAGTTGTGGGAACGGTAAGAGTATTACTTTATATTGATTTACCTTGAACGCAATTGTTTAATTATTTACCTAACCTTACTTAAAATGCGGATTATATTATATTCATCTTTATTGAGTTTAATGTCTTGCTCCTTTTTATTTTTATGTGCATTGCCTATGATAATCTCATTGCACGTAAAGTGATGATTTGTGGAATGCAGTGACTAGATGACTTAGGAGCTTTAGTGGTTGTAATCTTATGACTGCTATATCCGTGTACTAATTGACTGATTATTAACCCTAATTGTATTTGAAGATATCCATAACTATGTAATCCATACTTTAACATAGGATGGTACTTACTAATGGTATGAATATGCTTTATGGTTTTCTGTTATCAAGTGAAGTGAATGTATGAACTTAAGAGTGAATGGTTAAGTTATGTCTAAGTTGATAAGAGATATATGGGTGTAGAATTTGTGATAATTTGGATATATTTCATGTTCTTAGAATAGATATTTATATTGGAATAAAAAAATAAACGAAAAAATTTCTACGGTAAAATTTGGGTTCTTACATTATCAATATGTTGTTCATACTCATATGAGAAACAAACTCACTACAATTCCATTATACAAGTCTTTAATAAGGTTTAAACCCTTTTCTAGTGTTATATTTCACTCTCAAATACTTTTGAGTCATATTATGTAAATTATAGAGTTTCACCATCGTCCTAAATTTTTCATACAACTATGAGAGTCCAATTCACTACAATTCCGCTCGACAAGTCCTTGATAATGTTTAAACCCTTTCCTTGTATTTGGTTACAATATATAACACTTTAGAGTCATCTGATGTAAAGTAGAAGGATTATACTTGTCAAACCATGTTCATACACCAATGATATTCTAATTGACTACAATTCCATTCTACAAATTCTTAATAACGATTAAACCCTTTCCATTGTATTAAATTATACTCTCAAACATTGTCGAGTCATATGATACTATCTAAATTCGTTGGATGATCTTGGGGCTTGTTCTTGGATCAACACTTGGAGTCATAACACATCCTTGATGGATGGCTAATCACTCACGGTTTGAACCATGGTGTAACATTTCTTACTTAATATATTGATTCTGATTTTTGTGAAGAAGATCTTGCTGCTAACCTTGGCTCAGTTTTGATGAGGACAAGGAAAGAAAAAGGAAGAAGACAAAGAAGATTAAAGCTTCAAATAAATATGAACTAGTTCTTCAATAGGTACTTCTCTACTTATGCTCTAAATTATAGTTAGTAGCAATGCTCAATGGAAGATAAGATAAAATTGAAAGAAAAATGAAAACATCTTAGACAATGTAAAACAATTTTGAAAAAGCTAAGTAACGGGTTACGAGACCTGAGTAACAAGTTACCAGAACAAGGTAACATGTTACTTGAATTGTGTAAAAGTTGGTAACTTGTTATTACGAATGCATAACATGTTACCAAATTGAGTAAAAAGTTACACAACAAAAATAAGTCAGTGTAACCGATTATTGTTCAATAGAAATTTGAGGTAATTGATTACACCACAACAGTAACCAATCATTCCTTATGTTGTGGGTTACTTTATTGTGGTAAGAAATGAGATATAAAATGTGTTTATGACATTGATGTGGTTTTTTCGGTTATGGTGAATTCATGATGTGAGATTAAAACAATGGACAAGATTAGATTGTGAGTTGTTGTGTTGTTGTAGGAAATGAGATGTAAGGTGATAGTAGTATTGCTCTTATGGAGGAATAAAATGAATATGATATTGATGATAAATTGTATAAATGAGTTGTTGTATTGATATGGGTACTATCTAGATTGATTGTGAGAGTGATATGAATAATGTACTAGTTGTAAGTGGTATTGTATTGAATGTCTGACTTTCCCTATGTGGTATTGTATAGCCTTAACCGGCGAATGTCTGACTTGCCCTATGTGAAATTGTATAGCCTTAATCGGCAAATGTCTGACATGCCCCATGTGGTATTGTATAGCCTTAATCGCGAATGTCTGACTTGCCCTATGTGGTATTGTATAGCCTTAATCGGCGAATGTGTGACTTGCCCTATGTGGTATTGTATAGCCTTAATCGGCGAATGTCTGACTTGCCCTATGTGGTATTGTATAGCCTTAATCGGCGAATGTCTGACTTGCCCTATGTGGTATTGGATTGTTGTAGAGGTATTATATTACTTTGAAAGTGTTGTATTGCTTTAAAATTAGTGTACCGCCTTCGGGTATGGGATTGTCGTTGTGTATCATGATTGACTAGGGTAATGTGATTGTGTTGAAGATTGAATTGGTTGATTCGTATAAATAAGTTAGAATAAATACTAATTGAAGAAGTGAATATCCTACGGTATGAAGTATTGATTGTATGAAACGTTTGTTTATGTTGATATGGTTGATTTTAGTTGTGGTATAGGTTGTAGTGCTTTAATGTTATTACTCCATGTAATTTGTAACACCCTAAATTTTAGTCTTTAAAATTATAGTATCAGTCCTAGAAGTCTCGCCTGAGCGAGAGATTGTCGCTTGAGCGAGAAGGGATCATCTGGGAGTGTGAAATCCTGGGATATACTGGAGGATTCTCGCCTGAGCGAGAGTTGCCTCGCCTGGGCGAGAAATGGCATTTTGGGGCTGTTGACACTGTGAGATTCTCGCTTGTGCGAGAATCCCTCGCTTGAGCGAGAGGAAGCCTTTTGGGACTGTGAGATTCTCGCTTGAGCGAGAGGGTCAGATCTGAGTTTTTAAAATAGGTGGGATTTTCTCGCCTGAGCGAGAAAGGGCTCGCTTGAGCGAGAACCAGACGACTGCTCTTTAAAATAGAAACCCCAAACACATTTTAGGGTTAGAACTTTGAAGAGAAGAGAGAGAAGAGAGCTTTTCAAGAGCAAGAAGCCTTAGGACTCATCTTAGAGCTTGAGAAGAGGTAAACCTCTTGCTTCTAACTCTTCTTCTTCCTCTCTAACTTGTTTTAGGAATGTTGGATCTATTTTCAAAACATGAGAAACCATGGAAACTCATTGTTTAGAGTTATGGTTCGTTTTATGTTGTTTCTCTCTTGTAAACTCTTGGTTTAGAGTTGATATTTGATGAATGGAAAGGTTTCGTGGGTTATTAAGGAAAACCCCAAAACCCCCCAAAATGAGAATATGGGTATTAAGAGAAAGAGAAGAAATGTTAGATGTGGATGATGAGTTTGTGCTTTGATGTTGATATATTAGATAAACATGTATGTTTTGGTATTTGGAAACTTGTATTGAAGTAGTTTTAGAAATATTGAAAATACACGAATCCTTTGTGTATTTGATGATGAAATACGAGTTATTTATGTGTTATATTGAATAAATGACTGACATTGTTGTTATTGGTGATAATGAGGAAAGATCCTAAGGTTGGAGAAAATCGCGGAGGAGACTTTCAAAGTTACTCAGAACCGATCCCCAACGCTCACCAAGGTAAGGGATAAGTGTCTCTAATTCATACTCACTGATGTGAATGAGGTATGTGAAAGAGGTAATGTGTTGATAAGTTTTATTGTTGTTACCCTATCCGAAGAGGTAGTGGTTTATTGTTGTTACCCTACTCGAAGAGGTAGTGGTTTATTGTTATTGTGTCCTACCCAGAGTGGTAGTGAACTGTTTATTGTGTCCTACCCGGAGTGGTAGTGAACTGTTTATTGTGTACTACCCGGAGTGGTAGCGGACTGTTATTGTGTCCTACCGGGAATGGTAGTGAGTATTGTGGACTAGACATGCCCTATGTGGTATGGATATGTAACTAGACCTGCCCGATGTGGTATGGATAATAACTAGACCTGCCCGATGTGGTATGGAGAATGAACTAGACCTGCCCTATGTGGTATGGATAATGACTAGACCTGCCCTATGTGGTATGGATAATAACTAGACCTGCCCGATGTGGTATGGATGATGAACAAGACCTGCCCGATGTGGTATGGATAATAACTAGACCTGCCCTATGTGGTATGGATATGTAACTAGACATGCCCTATGTGGTATGGATGATGAACAAGACCTGCCCGATGTGGTATGGATAATAACTAGACCTGCCCTATGTGGTATGGATATGTAACTAGACATGCCCTATGTGGTATGGATAATAACTAGACCTGCTCGATGTGGTATGGATGATGAACTAGACCTGCCCGATGTGGTATGGATGATAACTAGACCTGCCCGATGTGGTATGGATGATAACTAGACCTGCCCTATGTGGTATGGATATGTAACTAGACCTGCCCTATGTGGTATGGATAATAACTTGACCTGCCCGATGTGGTATGGATGATGAACTAGACCTGCCCGATGTGATATGGATGATAACTAGACCTGCTCGATGTGGTATTGATGATAACTAGACTTGCCCTATGTGGTATGGATATGTAACTAGACCTGCCCTATGTGGTATGGATAATAACTAGACCTGCCCGATGTGGTATGGAGAATGAACTAGACCTACCCGATGTGGTATGGACGATGAACTAGACCTGCCCGATGTGGTATGGAGATGTAATTGGACCTACCCGAGACGGTAGGGGATCATATTGTGAAAGAACTCGGTGAATACGATTAAGGATGAATACGACATATGAGAAACGAGGACGTTAAGAGCGAAAGTCATATGCATGCTATAGGATATATATTATGGGATATATATACTATAGGGTAATTTGAATGCTGAAAATGAAGACGTTAAGAATAAAAGTAATATACATGCTATAGGATATATAGTATGGGATATATATACTATAGTGTGGATATGAATAATGAGAAGAACGATGCGTCGAATGAACGTAATATGCATGCTATAGAATATATATTATGGTATATATATTCTATAGGATGAATATGGAGAACGTGGAAATGAACGAAAGAAGATATGAACGTTTGCATTTACGTAATTGTGTTTATAAATTATATTAAAGCTTAATCGTATTTGAAATGTGGATTATCATGTGATTAGTTTTGAACTAATGACTTACTCCCTTTTGTTTTGTGTGTTGTTTATGATAATCCCATTGTAGGTAAATGAAAGATTTTGAGGATGGAGCTCAATTAGGAAGCTTTTGTGTTTATTTACTCGATTGTCTTTATTGCTATTTGGCATTGTAGTTGACTTGATAGTATTTTGGGATAAATGTAATCTGATTAGGATAATATGGTGACATGTAGTTATGGACGTTATAACTCTGGAAAACCCATAAATGGATGTATGTGATAAATGCTATCTGAATGAATTATGTTTTTCCGCAACATGAATTTGTATAATAGCATGATAGGATAAAGAGAATTTTCAAAGAGTGGGTCTTGAGAGTTTTTAATTAAAGTGACGACTGTATGCGAGGAAGGATTAAAATAAACGAAAATTTTTCAAGGGTAGAAAATCGGGTCGTTACATAATTCAACGCTGCGGTCGCCGTAGTTGGTTCTTACTCCCTCTGTCTTTCTTTGTTTATGTGATGTATATTGAGTTCAGGATGTTATTGTTGCGCCGTGGATGTCTGCTCAAGGGAGTACGAACTAGAGTAGTTGTTTTATGTATTTCGAATTTGTATTTGTATAATGTATGTACTATGAGAAATATATTTAAGTAACTCTCTTTTATATATGGTCTCTTTTGAAAGATGTAATAAGATTAGTATAAATACCTTAATCGGCGATGTAATTGGAAAGGGTTAATTGTATGGATTAGGGGTTAAAATGGAATGTGATGGCATGCTATTGATGAAAAGATATTATTGATTATTTCCGCATTTTGAATTTGGAAATTTAACTAATAAATGAATTCACTAAGATTTTCCAATCGGTTATGTAATATTTTTCAATAAGCAATCACTTCACTTTCATGAATAAAGTTTTAAAATTTGTGGGTTATGGAAATTGTAACATCCCAAAAATTACATTTTCTTGAGACTTGTGAAACTCAAAATATCTGGGAATTAATAGGTGATTCTCGCTTGAGCGTGAGAGTCTCGACTCAGTGTTTTCCCTAGGATTTTTTTGGGTGATCTCTCTTGAGCGAGAGAATACTCGCTTAAGTGAGAGAGGGCTGTCGAGGCTGTGAGATTCTCGCCTGGGCGAGGGATTTCTCGCTCAAGCGAGAAAGCCATGTTGAGACTGGATGAATCTCGCCTGGGCAAGACAACGTCGCCTGAGCGAGAGCATCAGTGTTTGAGTAATTTGAAGCGTCGTGGAATCTCGCCCAAGCAAGCCTTTTCTCGCTTGGGCGAGAGTACGAAATTCTGAAACCTAAAATAGAAGTCCCAAGTGAGCATTAGGGCACTTTTTCGAAAACAAAAGAGAGGAGAAGCGGCTAGGCAATTTGAGAGCTCTTAGAATCGAAAGAAAGGCTTGAGAAGAGGTAAATCACTTAGCTTAGTCTCCCTTATTGTTGAAAATCATGATTGTTAGGTAGGGTCTCTTCTCCATGGTTAGGGGTAAAACCCCATAAACCCTCTCTGGAGGTTGTGGTTCATTTTCCCTCTTAGAAAACCTTGTGAAATTCAAAGTGTATGGGTTGTAAGAATGAGATTGCAACTAAGAGGGGGGGGGGGGGGGGGGGGGGGGGGTGAATTAGTTGTTGCAATAAGTATGGCCAATTTTTCTGCAATATCAAAGTTAATGTGTAGCGGAAATATTATGCAGAAAAATATTGACTAGGAAGGATAGAAATTAACAAAGAAAAGGGAAAGAGAGTGCACATGTGTTTTTATACTGGTTCACCTTCTTGTCCACCGAAGGCTACGTCAAGTACTCTTGACGCGCAAAAGTTTCCTTTATTAAATATAATGAGTGGCTATTACAATTATCTCATCCCGAGATCTCCTTGTACCTTGCACACTCACTTATATCTAATCCCCTTGGAAAACTCTATTCCAAGTCACACCCTTGGTAAACACTATACCAAGTTACACCCTTGGTAAACACTATACCAAGTAACTCAACCCCTTTCTCTTCACACCCTTGTAAAAGAAAGTAAACTTTGCAAAAGTGAAGAATGTACAATTTGGCTTGGATTCCCTTACAAGTGTATATGACAATTTCTAGATCTTGCAATCCAACAACAACTCTTATACTTAAGATAATAATGCTCTTTAACAATATGAAAAACACTTAGAAGCAACTTCAAAAAAAATTTGAAACTTTAAGAGTAGGTTGCTTGAAAAGTGTAAGAAAAATCAGAAAGTGTGAGAGCTTTTAAAGATAGTTTGTAATCTGAGTTGTGTGTTGTATGTATGTTGTTGTGAGAGTGTTTCAATGCCTTTATATAGGCTTCCAATCAACCATAATACCCCTAGGTATGAGTAGGTTTCGCTTGGAATGAAAAGCAATCAGTTTGGAGTAAAAACTCTACACCTGAAATATGAAAACTAATACAAGAACTCTTAGTAATCGATTACTGCAAGTGGGTAATCGATTACCCAACAATCCTGTTAACAGCTTTTTGAAAATTCACACACTGTAATCGATTACTGGATTTGAGTAATTGATTACTCAACAACACTGTTTGACAGCATTGTGAATTTGCCTTAGTGTAATCGATTACACTACTTTGAGTAATCAATTACCCTGGTTTCTAAAAATGGTAATCTGTTACTCCAAAGTCTGTAATGGATTACTCATAGTTGTTAGAGGTTTGAAAACTCTTTTCTAACTCATGTAACTTGTTACTGAAGTATGGTAACCCGTTGCATGTGGTTTTTGAAAATTATTTTTATTCATACTTATATTTTTCTGATTTTCTTGAAAACAATTTTGAGCATTATTAACTAAGTAAATAAATGAGTTGTAAGGATAGAAATACCTAAGACTTACTCTAAATCTTGAAGCTTTGTCTTTGATAGTCTTTGTGGGTCTTCTTCCTTTCTTTTTTTGTGATATTGGTGTCTTCATCAAAACCGTGCCAAGGTCAGGAGCAAGATCTTCTTCACAATCTTCCCCTTTTTGATGATGACAAACCAATGTCTTCTTGAAAGTGTAGTTTTCTGAGAGCAACATACTTGATGATATATCTTTGACTTGTCTTGAGTATGCTCCCCCTATATGTATGCATGTATGCTCCCCTTTCTTTTGGAGTTATGTGCCTGAAAGAATATTACAGAAAATACACTACTCCCAACTTTTCTCCTCCTTTTGACTTCATCAAAAAGAAGAAAAGGCAAGAGTCTAGCAAAATAGACATTTGTAGAGCATAGCATACAATATTTCATAGTATATGAAAGTTCAAATAGTATAAAGTATAATATAATAACATCATGTATGAAACATAAAGCAAAAGCATTGCATAAAAACCACAATAAAGATGTTCATACACGAAATCCAAAAAAATAGATACATAATTCCTGATGTTTTGGATATTTTGGGGGTTTTTGATTGAGGCCACAAATCACGAAATTGAAGGTGTAGAAGTGTTTAGAATAAAAAATGTGATGTGATTTGCAACAAAAATCAATCAAAACGGAGTAGAAATGAAGTTTTTAGAGATTGAGAGGGTTTAGAGAGGGAAAGCTTCGTGTTACAGGAGAGAGAAAATCGAGGGTTTTTTGAAAAAGTGCAGCAGTTCATATATAAACTGCACAGAGTAATCGATTACAGCAAGTGAGTAATCGATTACAGCAAGTGAGTAATCGATTACTCACTTTCAAATTTTTAAAATTTTAAAACAGTAGCATTGAGTAATCGAATACTTGGTTTCCAGTAATCGAATATTGTAACCATTTTTCTCCCCATTAATGATAAAAGTGATTTTTGGCTCTAAAAACTTGAAATTGAATGCATAAAACACACAATTTAAGATCAAGTAGACATTGAATATAAACAATGAAGCATACACATAAACATTTAAGCATGTTAGGACAAGTAAGCTTCATCGAGAATGCCTAATTCTCGTCTAATTTTATAGAAAGGTTCTTTTGCTAATGGTTTAGTGAATATGTCCGCTAGTTGGTTATGACTATCAATGATCTCTACCAACACATCCTTCTTTTGGACATGGTCCCTAAGGAAATGATGCCTTATATCATTGTGTTTGGTTCTTGAGTGCATAATCGGATTTTTGGGGAGATTTATAGCACTAGTATTGTCACACTTCAAGGGTGTGCAGCCTAAGTTTAAGCCATAATCCCGTAATTGTTGTTTAAGCCACAACACTTCTGCAGAATAACTACCGGCAGCAATATATTCTGCTTCAGCGGTGCTTAAGGTAAGACAAGCTTGTTTCTTGCAAGACCAAGAAACTAAAGCATTCTCTAGAATGTGGCAAGTACCACTTGTACTCTTTCTCTTAGACTTGCATCCTGCAAAGTCTGAATCCGAGAATCCAACCAATTCGCATATGCTTCCCTTGGGATACCATAGTCCAACATCAGTTGTGCCTTTGAGATACTTCATGATTCTCTTAACAGCAACTAGATGTGACTCTTTGGGTTTAGAATGATATAGCGCACAAAGACATACACTAAATATAATATCAGGTCTACTGGCAGTAGTAAGATATAAAAGGGATCCCATCATACCTCAATACTTGGATATTTCAATACATTTTCCAGCGTCATCAGCATCGATATATGTACTTGATCCCATAGGAGTAGCAATCGGCTTGTAGTCATCCATCTCAAATCTTTTCAAAAAGTCTTTGCAATATTTGGACTGACTTACAAAGATTCCATTGCTAAGTTTCTTAATTTGGAGTCCAAGAAAGTAATTAACTTCCCATCATAGACATCTCAAATTCCCCTTGCATCATATTGTCAAATTCACTACACAAACTATCGTTAGTAGAACTGAAAATAATATCATCAACATAGATTTGAACAAGTAAAGTTTGATGATTTATTTTCTTAATATAGAGTGTAGTATCGACATTTCCTTTTGTAAAACCTTTTTCCGTTAGAAAGTTAGTTAGACGGTCATACCAAACACGTGGAGCTTGCTTTAAGCCATAGAGGGCTTTCTTTAACTTGTATACGTGAGAGGGATGTTTGTAGTCCTCAAAATCAGGAGGTTGTTCTAAAAATACTTCCTTTTGTATATACCCGTGAAGGAATGCACTCTTTACATCCATTTGGTAAAGCTGAACATTTAAGTAGCATGCATATGCAAGTAGCAGTCTAATCACTTCAAGTCTAGCAACCATTGCGAAGGTTTCATCAAAGTCTATACCTTCCTCTTGGTTGTATCCTTGGGCTACTAGTCTAGCCTTGTTTATGATGATTATGCCATTTTCATCTGATTTATTACGGAATACCCAATGAGTTCCTATCACATGCCTATTCTTAGATCTAGAAACAAGTTCCCAAACTTCATTTCTCTCAAACTGGTTAATGAAAGTGTGCATGTCAAGAGGAACACTTTGGAAAGCTCTCTTTATGTGTGATGGTTTTGATGAGGACAACTTGTGCTAATAAGAGCTTGAAGATCATCAACAAATCAACGTGCTTAAGTCTTCTGATTGGTACTAAGCTTAGACTAGAGTTTAGTTTAAGTTGAGTCTAAGGCTTAAGTCACCTAATACATGTCTCATATGCATAAATCTTTTAAATCTTTTTCATCTTGAGATATGTCATTCATAATATGTTCATGCATCACATAAATACATGTATATGTGCATTCTAGGCATAAACTAAGTGTTAAACATGTATGAATTAAGTGCATAACGTATTTGAGAATTTTCACACATGAAAATATGCTGTTAATCGATTAAGGCATATGTTAATCGATTAAACTAACTGTTTGCACAGTTTAATCAATTAAAGCAGTCGTTAATCGATTAACTGGGCAACAAAATTAATTCTTTATAAACTGCGTTTTTCAGAATTGATCTCATAAGTTGCATGTTGAATTTTTAGAGAGTTAGAGCATTTTTTCGTGTTAATTGTTGCATCTAATTGTAAATGCATTTGTGAGTTTAGAAAAGAGAGAATTCTATGCTTTAGGATTGAGTGCATTACATGATACATTTCTCATCTTTTCATATCACATGTTCATGCATATTATTGATGTTTCTTGATTAGATGTTTACATTCTATGCATTCTGTTTTCAAACTAATACATTGTCATATTGCATGAGTTTGTATTAGGTGATTAGAGTAAAGTGTTGTCTTGTTAGATATAAGCCTTGTAATAGCTTAAGTTTACTCTATTTCGTTTTGATTGAAAAATTGTTGTAACATTGGGAATCTCGAGGTGTCGTATCGCCGAAGAGATTGAGTGTATCTTCACTGGGTTTAGACTTAGAGATAAGGAAAGAACAGAGGTTCTTGGCTGGGGCTACGCCGAAAGAAAGGTTTTCTTTGTCGGTAGGAAGGGAGTCAAACCATAGAATAGGAGTCTTTATTATCTTGTAATTGTCTAAGTGTTGTAATTGGATGATGTGTATGTAATAACATTGATTCGATTATAGTGAAGAAAAATCTCCCAAATCAGCCGGGAGGCCTGGATGTAGTTTGCGGTGGACAAGCAAATGAACCAGGATAAAATTCGTGTTGCAGGATTTTTCTATCCCTTTCTCTTTATTGCATTTAATTGGTTAAATTGTATAGTGAATTGAATAGCTAATATGTTTCTGTACTATACTATTAATACTCTGATAAATTTGTAAGCTCTGTATATTCGTTTTGTTATCGATTAATTGTCGCGCAAGTAATCGTATCTGCATAAGCTTACTGTCACTGTTTAATCGATTAAGTCAAGATTGTTAATCGATTACATTCATTCTTTTAATCGATTAAGTGGACTGTGTTGATTGTGTTAATCGATTACCCTGTTCTGTTAATCGATTAATTAGGTGTATTTCAACATTAAGTGTTGTTTTTCGAAAAGCGGATATTCTAACCGCTACACCTATTCAACCCCCCCCCCCCCTTCTAGGTGTATTGTAACCACTGATACCTAACAAGTGGTATCAGAGCTAGTGCGAAGTGCTAGCTCAACCGCGTATTCGTGATCCTAAGGGAAAAAGGAATGGGTTCGTCAAACCCATTTGGTGGTGATGGTTCATCCATTAATCGACCACCTATATTCAGTGGTGAAGGGTATGCCTACTGGAAAGTCCGCATGCAAATTTTTATTGAAGCCATAGACTCGGATATTTGGGAATCCGTAGTCAACGGCCCTTTCGTTCCACAGCATCTTGTGGACGATGAACCTAAAGACAAGCCTAAAAGTCTATGGACCAATGATGAGCGCAAAAAGGTCCAGCATAACCTACGCGCCAAAAATATCATCACATCGGCCCTATCCTATGATGAGTTCTTTAGAGTCTCGCAGTGCCAAAATGCAAAAGAAATGTGGGACACTTTACAAGTGACTCACGAAGGCACTAGCGAAGTCAAGCGCGCTAGATTAAATGCGCTGAACCACGAATATGAGTTATTTCGCATGTTACCTAGTGAATCAATCAATGATATGCAAAAGCGATTTACTCATATTGTTAATCATTTAGTTGCTCTAGATAAATCATTTGCCAGAGGTGAACTAACTAATAAAGTTTTGCGTTGTCTTGACAGGAAATGGCAACCAAAGGTAACTGCAATTGTTGAATCCAAAGACTTGGATTCTATGCCTCTAGCTACACTATTTGGAAAGCTTCAAGAGCACGAAATGGAATTGGGGCGCTTGACTATGCACGAAGATTCAGACCGGAAGAAGAAAAACATCACATTAAAGGCCACGACCTCCAAATCAAAAGAAGAAAAAGATGATGATGAATCTGACTCCGATCTAGATGATGAAACTATGAGTCTCCTTGTTCGAAAATTTAGCAAATTCATTAAAAGAAAAGGTGGATTCAAAAGGTTTCAAAAGAAAGAAGCAAGAGAGTCAACCAACAAAGGCAAGAACAACAAAGATCGCTTCACTTGCCATGAGTGTGGAAAAGCAGGACACATGAGATTTCAATGTCCTACCTATCTGAAAAAGGTTGATTCAGAGAAGAGCACTCCCAGGGATTTCAAGTCCAAGAAAGCTTATATTGTATGGGATGTACCTGAGGAGGAAACAACATCAAGCACCTCTAGTGAGGAGGAGTCAGCGAAGCTATGTCTGATGGTTAGATCTGACAACGATGGGAACTCAGACTCACACGAGGATAATAATGAGGTATTTTCTGACACCTCATCCACTTCGGATGACTTACCCTCTTATGATGTTTTATATAATGCTTATGTTGAGTTACATGAGGAACTAAAGAAATTGGCAAGAATAAACATTGATAAGAAAACGGTAATCCTTAGAAATGAAAAGAAAATAAGCCAACTTCAAAAAGAATTAGATGAATTAAAATTACAAAATGAAACTTTAGATCTCATCTATTCTTGTAGCACATGTAACTGCTCTGCTAATAATTTATGTCAAAAACCTATATGTTAGACTTGCGAGACTTTGCAAGAAGACAATTTTAAACTAAAATAAAAACTCGAACGTCTCACAAACAGTAAACATCAATTAGACACTCTGCTTAGTCAAACAAGAGACGTTGGTGATCGTACTGGTCTAGGTTATACTCGCTCGGCTAAGAATAAAAGACCATATAGAAAACCTGTAGCTCATACTAAAAATAAAAATCATAGGCATTCACCTACATGTTTTTATTGTAATGCATATGGTCATACTTCTTATTCATGTTATATTAGAAAGTATGGTATACCTAGCGGAGTCTATGTATGGATAAAGAAGGGAGATAATTCTCTAATCACTAACAGAAAAGGACCCAACATAAATTGGGTACCTGAGAAAAGCAGGTGATCTGTTTTGCAGGTATGTCGTCGAAGACAAGGACAAAAATGGTATTTAGACAGTGGGTGTTCGAGACATATGACAGGTGACAGATCAAATTTCCTGGATCTCTCACTTAAAGGAAAAGGATACGTCACGTACGGAGACAACAACAAGGGAAAGATACTTGGCACTGGAACAGTTGGTAACTCATCTCAAACTCAAATTGAAAATGTCCTTTATGTTGAAGGACTAGAACATAATCTTCTGAGTATAAGCCAACTCTGTGACAAAGGTAATCGTGTATCTTTCGATTCTGACTGTTGCATCATTCGTGACATTTTATCTAATAATGTTAAATTTGTTGGTCATCGTATAAATAATATTTACATGGTTAACTTGGATGATGTCACTACATTATTTTCAAAATGTTTCGTTTCTAAAGAGGATGACATCTGGCTTTGGCATAGACGCGTTGCACATATCCATATAAAGCATCTAGATAAATTGTCATCAAACGAACTAGTTGAGGGGCTACCAAACCTAAATTTTAAAACTAAAGAGATTTGTGACACTTGTCAAAAGTGTAAACAAAGCAAAAATTCTTTTAAAAACAAAAATGTGATATCCACTTCAAGACCTTTGGAGTTACTCCATATGGACTTGTTTGGACCATCACAAATTATGAGTTTTGGTGATAGCTACTATGCTCTAGTTATTGTTGATGATTTCTCTCGATTTACATGGACATTATTTTTATCTGCGAAAAGCGACGCCTTCAAGTCTTTTAAAAATCTTGCCAAGCAAATTCAAAACCAACTTAACCTGAAAATAGTATATATACGAAGTGATCACGGGGGAGAATTTGAGAACTTTCAGTTCGACAAATTCTGTGATAAGCATGGCATTATGCATCAGTTCTCTGCTCCTCGCACTCCACAACAAAATGGAGTTGTTGAGAGGAAAAATCGCGTGTTAGAAGAATTAGCGAGAACCATGCTTAATGAAAGTAACACCCCCAAATACTTCTGGGCAGATGCAGTTCATACTGCATGTTATGTTATAAATCGAGTACTTTTAAGGCCTAATTTGAATAAAACTCCTTATGAACTTTTAAAAGGCCGTAAACCAAACATATCCCATCTTCACGCTTTCGGTTGCTAATGTTTTATATTAAATAAAGGAAAGCGGGCTTTAGGAAAATTTGATTCAAAAGCCGATGAGGGAATATTTTTGGGATACTCGATTCATAGCAAAGCGTTCAGAATTTTTAATAAATATTCAATGCAAGTTGAAGAGTCTATCCATTTACAATTTGACGAATCTTCTCCAAAAGAGAAGAGAAAGGTCGTATCTGATGATGTTGCAGGTGCTTTGGAAGAAGCATACTCAAAGAACATGGATAATGAAGAAGCAACCAATGAAGAATGTCAAACAAAATCTCAGGAGCATTCATATATGCCAGTTGTGTGGAAAACCAAGAAAGCTCACCCGATTGACAAAGTAATAGGTGACATATCTACGGGAGTGATAACCCGTAGTTCCTTACGAAACTTTTGTAATTTTGTAGCTTTTGTATCTCAAATTGAGCCTACGACCATTGATGAGGCCATTGAGGATGTACACTGGGGTATAGCTTTGCAAGAAGAGCTGAACCAGTTAGAGCGTAATAATGTTTGGGACTTGGTCCCTAAACCTAAAGATCATCCCGTGATTGGTACTCGATGGGTCTTTAGAAATAAGCTTGATGAATCAGGCTTAATCATTCGAAATAAGGCACGCTTGGTGGCCAAAGGCTACAACCAGGAGGAGGGTATCGATTATGACGAAACCTATGCCCCTGTAGCCAGATTAGAGGCCATCAGGATGCTACTTTCCTTTGCATCTATTATGAACTTCAAACTATTTCAAATGGACGTAAAAAGCGCCTTCCTGAATGGCTACATTCAAGAAGAAGTTTATGTTGACCAACCGCCTGGTTTTGAAAATTTTAAATATTCGAACCACGTTTATAAACTTAAAAAGGCACTCTATGGTCTCAAACAAGCTCCTAGAGCTTGGTATGATAGACTTAGTACCTTTCTTTTATAAAAAGGGTTCGAAAGAGGCTTGGTTGACACAACGCTTTTTATTCGTAAATCAGAAAATTCTGTATTACTTGTACAAATCTATGTGGATGACATAATATTTGGATCTACTAATGATATTTTGTGTAAAGATTTTTCTGAGATGATGCAGGGGGAGTTCAAAATGTCTATGATGGGAGAACTCACATTCTTTCTAGGACTTCAGATAAAGCAACTAGAAAGTGGGATATTCATCCATCAGGCAAAATATTGCAAAGAGCTGCTCAAGAAATTTGAAATGAACAATTGTAAGGAAGCTTCCACTCCTATGGCATCTGCTTGCTACCTAGATAAGGACGAAAAAGGAAAAGCAATAGAGGTAACAAAGTATCGAGGAATTATTGGGTCATTACTTTACTTAACTGCAAGTCGACCTGATATCATGTTTAGTGTATGTATGTGTGCGAGATTTCAATCATCACCTAGAGAATCACATCTTAAAACTGTTAAAAGAATCATGAGATATTTAAAAGGAACAACTAACATGGGATTATGGTATCCTCGGGATGCCTCACTATCCTTGGTAGGTTATTCTGATTCCGATTTTGCCGGATGTAAATTGGATCGGAAAAGCACTAGTGGTACTTGTCACTTGTTGGGCAGTTCATTAGTAGCATGGCACAGCAAAAAGCAAGCTTGTGTTGCTTTGTCCACCGCCGAAGCGGAATACATTGCCGCCGGTGTGTGTTGCGCTCAAATCCTTTGGATGAAGCAGCAACTCAAGGACTATGGTCTTAAACTTGAAAAGATCCTTATTAAATGCGATAATGCAAGTGCCATAAACCTATCCAAGAATCTCGTTTTGCATTCTAGAACTAAGCATATAGAAATTAGACATCATTTTTTGCGTGATCATGTACAAAAAGGTGACTGCGTTCTTGATTTTGTTGAAACTTCTAAACAATTAGCTGATATTTTCACGAAGCCCCTTCCCAGGGATACTTTCTTTGTTCTAAGGAGAGAACTTGGAATTCTTGATGAACAATATCTCGATTGAAATTGTTTAGGTGTTTGCATTATCGTCTTGCCTCTATATGCCTATGTGTCTTTTGCTTAAATGATATATGTTCAAATGCAAAAATATGTCTCTTGAATAACTCTTTCTGTGATTATGAATGTCTCGATTAATCCGTCACAATGCATGCATGAGCCCTAAAAAGATTAAACCATTCTACTGCCTGAAAATCAATTCTTACGATGAGTAATCGATTACACACTTTCTGTTAATCGATTACCTAGGCATCAGTTGTTTGAAAATTCGAAATTTTACATTGGTTTAATCGATTAAACCTGCCCGTTAATCGATTAAAACCAGCATTTTTAAGGCAGACAGCATTTCGGTTTTACACTTTTTTTGGCATTTTCTCAACCTCTCTTATACTTTGAGTATCTGAATCAGTAGCACAACTAATCCAAGTGCACTAAAGTAGAAAAACCTCATCCTAACCCTCTCAAACCATCAAGAAATCACACTTTTTCATCCTCATTATACCCTATTTCCAAGTTTCCACCAAACAAAACCCTAGGTTAGGTTTGCCTAAATCCTTCTCTGCTCATTCACTGTTATTTCGGGTTCCACTATATAATGGAGCAAGGTCGCACTAAAAGGGTCAAGACCTCAGCTACTCGTGTACGAAGAAGGGAAGTCGATTCACCTTCTACTCGGGACCGCGGTGACCCCTACTACTCACTTATCTTGCATGAAACCCGTTTGGCAAAATTTCAAGGTCGCAAACCCACGTACATAAGGTATGTTGATTTAACCTGGTTGGCGGAACAAAATTTCAGTTTCCCGCATGATATGGAAGCTCAGGGAACCGTTCAGTTTTTGGAATTAAAAGGACAAGTTTTCCCTGCTCTGGTTAGGGAATTTTATGCAAATTTTAGATACAAGGATGGAAAGTACTGGTCTATGATTTCTGGTAATCTGTTTGAACTTAATGATGATATTTTTATGAATGTCGGTGGTTTATCATCTTCTGGTTATGGAATAGGAGATTGTTCCTGGGTTAAGGAGAACTTTGATCCTACCGAGGTTTATAAGTCATTTCTAAGAGGCCCTCACTTATACATTCAGGGTCAACTGACCAAAGTTGGGTTATTATCTGTTGAGAACAGACTGTTGCATTATATTATTGCTTACATTTTGGTGCAGAGGAACACAAATCACGCACAACCTACTGTGAATGATTTGCGTTTCATGTATGCTGTAAAGCATAATGTAATGATCAACTGGCCTGAGGAGATTTTGTAAATAATGAACAGTGTGTCTCTGTCTCAGTCGAAGCTCCTTCCCTATAGTATTTTCATTTCACGCATTGTTGATTAACTGCACATTGATGTTTCTGATACCATCATTGTTGAGTACACTGATAAGGATCATCTGGTTGGTGAAAGCCTCATTCATAAAATGGGTATCTACAAGTATGGTAATACTTGGCAATACCAAGAGGACTACACTACTATTGGTCTGGATTTATCCGATGATGATAATCAGGGTGGCATGGGTGATCAGCACGCTACAACTCAGGGGGAGCCTTCTAGAACAGCACCTCAGAGCTCTACTTTTGGTTTAGATCAGTTGGAAGCCATAGAGCAAAGGCTTAACAACCGTATGGATCTTCACTTCCAAGGATTGAAAGATTCATACTTTGCAGGTATGGAACAGTATGAAAAGCGTCAAATGGCCTATTCAGACAACCAATTTCAGGAGTTGAGGAATCTGATTCAATCTACTGCTGAAGCTCAGAATGCTTTATTTCGTTCAGAATTTCAGAAGTTATCTGTGCTTATCAGGGGAGATCAGAACATTGTCATTCCTGCTGATCACACTGACGATCCTCCACCTCCACCTCAACCATAGTTTAGAAGACTTTAGACCTAGGATATCTCACCATTAGGTTTATTTCTTCTTTATGGCACTTTCTGGATTTAGCTGTTGTTATTGATTCAAGTTTCTCTTTTGTGTGCCTCTTTTATGTTCTTGATTGACATTTCCTGGTTTGTATAGTTGTTGAATACTTTTACTCTTTATGCTAGTGTTATTTTGATTATGTTGAATAGCTTATTTTGATTACGTGAATGGTTCTTGATCATATGAGATTTTCAGCTTATTATGAGTTGATATGGTAAACCTTGCATGCCATTCATTTTTACCAAATTGGCTATTTCTTCTGTATAAACTAGCGCATTTGTTTAATTTTCTACAAAATAAAACAGGTTAAATGTTAAATCCCAAATTAACTCATTGACTTTGTTTTATGCATAACTCATATCTCTGCCTTATTTTTGACCTGGGTTATCTTTTTGATAATGTCAAAAGGGGGAGAAAGGTTGTTTTGTTGTTTTCTGATTGTGCAGGTTGATCATAATAACAGCTTCCGAAATATTTGCGCATCATGTCAACCATGCCAACACAATCTTCAAGCTATTTCATCACAGTTGATATATTTGATGTAGTGTTTGTCATCATCAAAAAGGGGGAGATTGAAAGTGTGCATCTCAAGAGGAACACTTTGGAAAGCTCTCTTTATGTGTCATGGTTTTGATGAGGACAACTTGTGCTAATAAGAGCTTGAAGATCATCAACAAATCAACGTGCTTAAGTCTTCTGATTGGTACTAAGTTTAGACTAGAGTTTAGTTTAAGTTGAGTCTAAGGCTTAAGTCACCTAATACATGTCTCATATGCATAAATCTTTTAAATCTTTTTCATCTTGAGATATGTCATTCATAATATGTTCATGCATCACATAAATACATGTATATGTGCATTCTAGGCATAAACTAAGTGTTAAACATGTATGAATTAAGTGCATAACGTATTTGAGAATTTTTACACATGAAAATATGCTGTTAATCGATTAAGGCATAGGTTAATCGATTAAACTAACTGTTTGCACAGTTTAATCGATTAAAGCAGTCGTTAATCGATTAACTGGGCAACAAAATTAATTCTTTATAAACTGCGTTTTTCAGAATTGATCTCATAAGTTGCATGTTGAATTTTTAGAGAGTTAGAGCATTTTTTCGTGTTAATTGTTGCATCTAATTGTAAATGCATTTGTGAGTTTAGAAAAGAGAGAATTCTATGCTTTAGGATTGAGTGCATTACATGATACATTTCTCATCTTTTCATATCACATGTTCATGCATATTATTGATGTTTCTTGATTAGATGTTTACATTCTATGCATTCTGTTTTCAAACTAATACATTGTCATATTGCATGAGTTTGTATTAGGTGATTAGAGTAAAGTGTTGTCTTGTTAGATATAAGCCTTGTAATATCTTAAGTTTACTCTATTTCGTTTTGATTGAAAAATTGTTGTAACATTGGGAATCTCGAGGTGTCGTATCGCCGAAGAGATTGAGTGTATCTTCACTGGGTTTAGACTTAGAGATAAGGAAAGAACAAAGGTTCTTGGCTGGGGCTACGCCGAAAGAAAGGTTTTCTTTGTCGGTAGGAAGGGAGTCAAACCATAGAATAGGAGTCTTTATTATCTTGTAATTGTCTAAGTGTTGTAATTGGATGATGTGTATGTAATAACATTGATTCGATTATAGTGAAGAAAAATCTCCCAAATCAGCCGGGAGGCCTGGATGTAGTTTGCGGTGGACAAGCAAATGAACTAGGATAAAATTCGTGTTGCAGGATTTTTCTATCCCTCTCTCTTTATTGCACTTAATCGGTTAAATTGTATAGTGAATTGAATAGCTAATATGTTTCTGTACTATACTGTTAATACTTTGATAAATCTGTAAGCTCTGTATATTCGTTTTGTTATCGAATAATTGTCGCGCAAGTAATCGTATCTGCATAAGCTTACTGTCACTGTTTAATCGATTAAGTCAAGATTGTTAATCGATTACATTCATTCTGTTAATCGATTAAGTGGACTGTGTTGATTGTGTAAATCGATTACCCTGTTCTGTTAATTGATTAATTAGGTGTATTTCAGCATTAAGTGTTGTTTTTCGAAAAGCGGATATTCTAACCGCTACACCTATTCAACCCCCCCCCCCCTTCTAGGGGTATTGTAACCACTGATACCTAACAGTTAAGTTCTTCTTGCATAGCAAGAATCCAGTGTTCATCTTCGATTGCTTCTTTAATCTTAGATGGTTCTATTTGAGAGACGAATGCCATGTTTAGACATGCATTTTCTAGCATTAAGTGGGTGGTAACACCTTTGCTAATATTGCTAATAATGTTGTCTATAGGATGATCTCGATGAGTTCTCCACTTTTTAGGTAAATCAGAATGAATATGCTCTTCTTGAATGGAAGGATTATCATCCACTTCCACATGCTCTATATTAGGTGTAGTTTCAATAATAGCATTTTCATTAAAATAGGATTAGGCAAATCTTCTTCATCAATAGTCAACATTTCCTTGATTCGAGGATTGGTTTTATCAAAGGAGACATGGACAGATTCTTCCATGGATAAAGTTCTTTTGTTAAAGACTCTATAAGCTTTGCTCGTGAGAGAATAGCCTATGAAGATTCCTTCATCTGCCTATGCATCAAACTTGCCTAAGTTTTCTTTGCCATTATTCAAGATGAAACATTTACAACCAAATACATGCAAGTGTGAAATGTTTGGTTTTCTTCCTTTGAAGAGTTCATAAGGGGTTTTCTTTAGAATGGGTCTTATTAGGACTCTATTTGAAACATTACAAGCGATGCTTACCGCATCAGCCCAAAAGTACTTTCGGAGGTTAGTTTCATTTAAGATTGTTCTAGCGAGTTCTTCTAAAGACCGATTCTTTCTCTCTACAACACCATTTTGTTGTGGTGTTCTAGGAGCAGAAAAGTTGTGATTAATCCCAAGATCATCACAAAATTCTTCAAAAGAAGCATTTTGAAACTCTCCCCCATGATCACTTCTTATAGCAGCGATTTTAAGTGACTTTTCATTTTGGACTCTTTTAGAATAAGTGCTAAATGTGTAACGACCCGAAATTCTACACTGGAAATTTTTTCCTTATTTAATCCAATTCCATGCATTTAACGATAAATCATAATTACCAAGTAAATAAATTTATTTAAAAGATCTTTCTCTCCATCCTCACACCCGATCTATGAACCAAAAGTACATACACAATCCAATAGCAGAAAAATATAATTCATATTAGTATAACCTAGTAACTACCGCATACAATTAGCTATGAGTTTCCAAAACACCCATGGCTACATATATCCTGAGTTACCAGTCTTCATGATCAATATCATGTACAAAAATAGTATTCATGGTACAATTAGTTACTTCAATTACAATAAATTAAAGTTACAAAAGAATGGATAAAGAGACATCAAAACAAAGGTCCCTAATCTCCTACTCAAAATCATCCTTTCTCCGTCCACCTACCTGCAATGGGATTAACATTTACCATGCACAAACAACACAAAGGAATAAGTCATTAATTCAATAAAACTTCAATGTAAGTTAATCCACATTTAATAGTTTTAAACAACGATATAAATTAAATCCACTTAAAACCATTTTCGTCATCTGTACTTTTGAAAAACCATGCTACATAACTCGAGCTAGAGTCGCTAACCCATTCTGGTCGGCTAAAACGAGTTTTATTTTCATTGGCACTCCACCAATACATAAACCATATATCCACCCGTCATCACTACAAACATAACCATATATATTTGTAATGACTAAGTGATTTACCATTTATTACTTTGTTTCCGAGTTTTATTTCCATTGGCACTCCACCAATAAATAGACAATAAATGCACCCGACATCATTACAGCATAGCGTATATGTCTGTAACTACAAAGTGACTTACAATTTATTGTTTTATCCGAGTTTTATTTCCATTGGCACTCCACCAATAAATAAACAATAAATGCACCCGACATTGTTACAGCATAGCGTATATGTCTGTAACTACAAAGTGACTTACAATTTATTGTTTTATCCTAGTTTTATTTCCATTGGCACTCCACCAATAAATAGTCAATAAATGCACCCGACATCATTACAACATATCGTATATGCTTGTAACTACAAAGTGACTTACAATTTATTGCTTTATTCCGAGTTTTATTTCCATTGGCTCTCCACCAATACAAAAATAATAAATGCACCTGACATCATTACAAACATAACCACGTATGCTTATAACTACAAAGTGATTTACATTTCATAATTTCATTTCGAGTCTAATTTCCATTGGTACTCCCCCAATACATAAACCGTAAATTCACTTCTCACCATTATCAACATACCCATATATGTTCATAATGACTAAATGATTCACATTTTATTCATTATCCATAACAGAAAATCCACGCATTTTCCAACACAATGCATAAATTAAAGACTTATCCTTACCTCAGTGAGTGTTGGGTTTGGTTTTTGGCGACTTCGTAAGTTCCACCGGCACCACCTCCAAACTTAGGATCTTTCCTCACTCCCACCACATAACACAATGTTAGTCATTCATTCCAAATAGCAAATACATAACTTATATTGCATTATTCAACCATACAAGATATTTATCATATTTTCAATGGTTCTATACTATTTTCATTAAGAGTTCTCAACCATCTAAAACATACATATCATCTCATATTTTAACATTATAAAGCAACTTGTCTTCTACCTTTAACGTTATACCCATTCTTCCTTTCTAACCACATTTTCTCTCTGTAGGGTTTTGGGGTTTCCATGAGTCAACCCACAACCCTTTCAATTCTTGGAATACTAACTCAAAACCAAGAGTTGACAAGGTACAAGTGACATAAAACGAACCATAACTCGAAAGAGAGAGTTTCCATGGTTTTACCCACTTTGAGAAGAGATCCATAATACCAAAAATGGGTTCTCAAGGGAAGAAGAGAGTTAGGATAGAGAGCTTTACCTCTTCTCAAAGCTCCTAGATCTTGGGAATGCTTTCTTCTCTCACCTCTCTTCAATTCTTAACCTAAAAATGTATTTGGGGTTTCCCTCATTTAATGTTCTCGTCGGGTTCTCGCTTAAGCGAGCTTTCTCTCGCTCAAGCGAGAAAATCCCGCAAATTTTAAAAACTCAACTCTGACCCTCTCGCTCAAGCGAGGGATTCTCGCTCATGCGAGAATCTCATAGTGCCAACAGCCCCAAAATGCCATTTCTCGCCCAGGCGAGACAACTCTTGCTCAGGCGAGAATTCTCTAGTATAGCTTATGATTTCACCCTCCCAGGTGAACATCTCTCGCCCAAGCGAGAATCTCTCGCTCAAGCGAGAATTCCATGGCTGATACTATAATTTTAAAGACTTAAAATTTGGGGTGTTACAAAATGCTTTGAATGCCTCATTCTTATGTACTAAGAATAGAGTCCAAGTGTAGCGTGAAAAATCATCTACTATAACAAGAGCATAGTAGTTACCACCAAGACTTTTTGTCCTTGAGGGGCCAAATAAGTCCATGTGTTGTAACTGCAATGGTCTATCCGAAGAAACCATATGCTTTGGGTTGAAAGAGGATTTTGTTTGTTTACCTATTTGACATGCACCACATAGTTTGTTTTTAACAAACTTCATCTTGGGTAAACCAACAATCAAATCTTTCTTGATTAGCTTATTCAAATGGTCCATATGTATGTGAGCAATTCTCCTATGCCAAAGCCATGCATCATGAATGTCATTTACAACTACACATGTTATAGGAAGAGATGAATCTATATCTATCATGTAAATGTTATTAATTCTCTTACGAACAAGTTTAGAGTTTAGAAATTCCTTACATTCAATGATGCACTTATCTGGGTAGAATGATACAAGGAAGCCCTTGTCGCAAAGTTGACGTATGCTTAGAAGATTGTGCTTAAGTCCTTCCACATATAGTACTCCTTCTATTGTTGTTGAAGGTGGCTTGCCGATTCTACCGACTCCAAGAATTCTTCCTTTGTTGTTGTCACCATATGTCACATAGCCTTTGTCCCTTGGAGTGAGGACAGAGAACTTACTTTTATCGCCTATCATATCCTTTGAGCAACCTCTATCCAAGTACCATAAATTGCGGGCGGCGTTCAAATCTACCTGCAAAACAGGTTTAAGTTATATTAGGTACCCAACTTGTTTTGGGTCCTACATGGTTAGATCCTTTCTCAACCCATTTAAAATATCCTAATGGGACACCATATTTTCTTATTGAACAAGTGTTTGGTGTATGCCCATAGTTTTTACAATAAGAGCAAATTGGTTGATGCATATGTATCCTAGATTTATGTTTGCTATGTGTAGATGCATGGATACATGTTTTCCGAAAGTCTGTTATGATAGACTTACTTTGTTTTTTAAGAGAAGGGCTTTTTCCAAAGCCAAGACCTCTTCGGTCCGTAGAGTGTCTTTGATCATTAATGATCTTACTCAAGCTCTTGCTACTCTTGTTCATTTTGTTGAGTTCAAGACTCAATGTAGAAACTTTGTTGCCAAGAGTAATGCAATTTAAACATGAGGATGATGAAGGTATGTTTCTAAGAGAATCTAGTTCAGATTTTTGTTTTAGAAACATTTTTGACAATTTCATGTATTCATCATGTAGTTCATTAAAAGCAGTTTTCCATTCGGAAGAAGAAAAAAGGATAGATTCATTTACCTCTTCATCGTCTGAATGATGAGACACCATTAGGGAGAGATGCGTCTGCTCTTCACTTTCTGGTTTAGAGGTTGAACTTGTGTCGTTGTCTTCCTAAGCGATGTAGGCTCTTCGTCCATTCTTTAATTCGTTCTTTCCTATGAAAGAACTCTTCTTGATGTTTGGACAGTCCATCTTCATGTGGCCAGGTTTGCCAAATTCAATGCATGTAAAATTTTGGTTTGAAGTGGAGGCCTCATTGCTTTTGGAGAACTTCTTTATTTGTCCGGTTCTTCCGCCTTTGTTCCTTCTTAGGAACTTGCTGAACTTTTTAACGAAGAGGCTCATGTCATCGGTCTCTTCCTTGTCGTCTTCATCTTTCGATGAATCATATTTCTCAGATTTTTCCTTGAGAGAAATGCTTTTCTTCTTCTTTTCTAGTTCCTCGTGTTGATCCAGTTGACTCAATTCGGGTTCATGTTCCTGCAACTTTCCAAACAAAGCAGCCAAAGAAATTTTCGAAAGACTTTTCTTTTCGGAAATAGCCGTTACCTTTGGTTGCCATGTTCTTGTTAGTGATCTTAGAACTTTTAAGTTCAAGTCACTATTTGACAACACTTTGCCAAGTGCAATAAGATGGTTGGTGAGATGAGTGAATCTCTTTTGAAGATCCAAGATCTTCTCTCCAGGTCTCATACGAAACATCTCGCATTCCTGGGATAGAGTGTTGAGTCTCGATCTCTTTACCTCTTCGATATGTTCGTGAGTTGTCTCCAAAGTGTCCCACATTTCCTTAGCGGATTTGTAGTTGGACACTCTAAAGAACTCATATATTCCAAGTGTCGATGTGAGGATGTTCTTTGCTTTCAAATCATATTGCACTTTCTTCTTATCTCATCGTTCCATTAAGATTTTGGCTTTGTCTCTCTCATGTTGTTGACAACGGTAAATGGCACGTATGGTCCTTCCTCGATAGTATTCCAGATATCCAAGTCTTGCGACTCTATGAAAATCTTGATTCTGATTTTCGAGAAGTCGTAACACTCTCCAACAAAGCTTGGAGGTCTGTTTATGTTGGATCCTTCTCCTAGGAATGATCTTGAGGCCATGTTGTTGTAGGATTAGATTTTGAGAGTAACTTTCTCAAAAATAGCTCTGGTGCCAATTGTAAGAATGAGATTGCAACTAAGAGGGGGGGGGGGGGGGTGAATTAGTTGTTGCAATAAGTATGACCAATTTTTCTACAATATCAAAGTTAATGTGCAGCGGAAATATTATGCAGAAAAATATTGACGAGGAAGGATAGAAATTAACAAAGAATAGGGAAAGAGAGTGCACAGGTGTTTTTATACTGGTTCACCTTCTTGTCCACCAAAGGATACGTCTAGTACTCTTGACGCACAAGATGTAAGAACCCAAATTCTACCCTTGAAATTTTTTCCTTTATTTTACTCCTATGCATAAATTCATCATCTTACTTTAATCACTCATTGATTATTCCATAAAACGACTTTTTAACATGTTATGTTACCATACACTTCATATTGAAGAAAAACATAATTCATTCAATTAATCCATCGTAACTATCGCATACAGCTAGTTATGGGTTTCCAAGAATCACTATGCCCATAACTACACATATCCAGTGTTACCTTAGTCGGGATTACATTCATCCCAAAATAGTGTCTAGTCAACTACAATCCAAAATATAGATAAAGAAATCCAAGTTAAGAACGCATAAATTCCTAAGTGAGTCTTCTCCTCAAATCCTTCGTTTACCTACAATGGGATTATCATAAACAACACATAAAAACAAGGGAGTAAGTCATTAGTTCAAGACTAACATTACATGATAATCCACATTTTATGTACGATTAAGCAGTGGTATAAATTATAAACACAAGCACGTAAATATAAACACTAGTATCTTCTTTCTTCCATCTCCATGTTATTCATATTCACTTTATAGTATATATATCCCATAATATATATTCTATAGCATGCATATTACTTTCATTTCAAACATATCCTTTCCACTTATTCATATTCAATCTATAGTATATATATCCCATAATATATATTCTATAGCATGCATATTACTTTCATTTCAAACATATCATTTCCACTTATTCATATTCACCCTATAGTATATATATCCCATAATATATATTCTACAGCATGCATATTAATTTCATTTCAAACATATCCTTTCCACTCATTCATATTCACCCTATAGTATTTATATCCCATAATATATATTCTATAGCATACATATTACTTTCATTCCAAACATACTCATTTCCCATTAATCGTATTCACCCTTACTCACATTCAACAAGTCTCCCGCAAAGGTAATCCTCTACAACATCGGGTAGGTCTAGTTATTTTTCCCATACCACATCGGGCAAGTCGAGTTCATTCTCCATACCACATCGGGCAGATCTAGTTCATTCTCCATACCACATCGGGCAGGTCTAGTTTATTGTCCATACCACATCGGGCAGGTCTAGTAAATTCCCCATACCACATCGGGCAGGTCGAATAATTCCCCATACCACATCGAGCAGGTCTATACCACGATAATTCACTACCTCTTCAGATAGGCAACAACAATAATCCACTACCACTCCGGGTAGGACCGTCCAAAATAATCCGCTACCACTCCGGGTAGGATAACAAAATAATCCCCTACCACTTCGGGTAGGGTAACAACAATAATATTCTTACAAACATATTACCTCTTACACATACCTTAATCACATCAGCTCATATAAAATGGAAACACTCATCCCTTACCTTGGTGAGCGTTGGAGTCGGTTTCGAGTAACTTTACGAGTTTCCTCCGCGATTTCCTCCATCCTTTGGATCTTTCCTCATTCCTACCAATAACAACAATGTCAGTCATTTATTCAAAATAACACCTAAACGACTCGTATTTCATCGTCAAACATACAAGATATTCACATATTTTCAAGGTTTTCAACACTACTTTAATACGAGTTTCCAAACATCTAAAACATACATATTCATCTCATATATCAACATTAAAGCACAAACTCATCACCCACATTTAACATTTCCCCCATTTCCCTTTTTACTCAAATTCACATTTTGGGGGTTTTGGGGTTTTGATGAATAAACCCACAAAACCTTTCTATTCATCAAATACCAACTCTAAACTAAGAGTTTACAAGAGGAAAACAACATAAAACGAACCATAACTCTTAAGGAAGATTTTCCATGGTTTCTCATACTTTGAGATGAGATCCATAACCCAAAAACGAGTTTGAAAGGGAGAAAGAGAGTTAGAATCAAGAGATTTACCTCTTCTCAAGCTCTTAGACGATTCCCACGAGTTCTTGCTCTCAAAATCACCTTCTCCTCTCTTCTCTCTCACTTTCTAACCCTAAATGTGTTTGGGATTTCTATTTTAATGTGAAATCGTCGGGTTCTCGCTCAAGCGAAAAAATCCCGCCTTTTTTAAATTTCAGATCTGACGCTCTCGCTCAAGCGAGGGATTTCTTGCTCAGACGAGGCAGCTCTCGCTCAAGCGAGGATCCTCTCGCTCAAGCGAGGATCTTACAGCCTCGACAGGTCTTGAATGGCACTTTTCTCGCCCAGGCGAGACAACTCTCGCTCAGGCGAGACCACTCTCGCTCAGGCGAGACCACTATCGCTCAAGCGAGACAATTCTCGCTCAAGCGAGAATCCTTCAGAATAGCCTAGGATTTCACCCTCCCAGGTGAGCCTCTCTCGCCCATGCGACAATTATCTCGCTCAAGCGAGACTCCCAGGGCTGATACTATAATTTAATGACTTTAAAACCTAGGGTGTCACAATCCTCCCCCTCTTATAGGAATTTTCGTCCCCGAAAATTTTACTAGGCTATTCTCGGAAAATAATATCATCATCTAGACTTTAGGCATAAGAAATAGTCAACCAAAATCATACTCGATCATCTAATCCATTAAGATTACTTAAACGACCACCTAGGGCATGCGCCACTAAACCGTGATATCACAAAACCAATTCATGAACCAAGTCATCAATGTCCAAATATTAAGATCCCAGCCCCGAACAATTAAGAGAACGAAACCTTAACCGAAATAAAGATTCCATAGTATTCATCAAGAGCCATAGGTCTCTCTGACCTATCCAGCTAACAATCCTCACTTACGTTGTGAATCCCGATAACTCTTCCGAAACCAAGAGAATGGGGAACTCCTTACCCCTCATCCACCACAATGCATCTTTTAACATCCAACATGCACTAGCTAGTTTCACTTTCACTCAAGGAAATAGCATAAATTCATTCCACTCATTAAACAAAACCACTATTTGCCCAAAGTTTACCTTAACATTCCAAACATTGCATGCACTACCACATAGAAACAAGGTAGTCGCTCAACAAAACACCTAAGCAATTAAGACTTTTAGAGTCTCTCCCTCGTACAAAATCAAATTATCCAGTAATTATCCAATTACATCAAACATTCCCGACACCATACCATATAGTAGAAATAAATTACCGATCCCTAGCCTCAATTGGACACACGAAACCATTGATTCACCCAAAACTAGGTAGTCGGTTACCAATCGACAAGTGCAAATTTACAACCACTCAGTCCCATAACATACGTTAGAAGTGGATACCCCAATTACTCTAGAAAATATAAATTTAGTATCCCACATGCAGCACGTCTAAAAACACATGGTCATAATCGTATCACCAAATTTTTAACAACCTCATATTTATCAAGATACGATTGCTAAAATTTTGGGATTCTCCAACCTAATACTAAATCAAGGTTTAGCCACAAGCTATGTTTCACCCAAGAATGATGTTCAAAAATGGTTTGAACCCACGATGCATGACAATTATTGACGCACATGTAACAAAAATAACTTTTTTCGGTACAACATTCAAGCAGATAATTGGTGTACATCACCACTATATTGTTCATTGCCAATGTTCTACTAAAAAAGGATCGATCATCATAGACCAAAGGTTTCACGTACAAAAGTCAAAAGAACTTCATTATTCCCGATACCACTTTCCACGAAAGCATAGAATTGAAATTTTGTTTATCAATTAACCCACTAAAACTTACACAACACAACCTATCCATGTCCATTTGATGAGTCATATACTACACACTATTAATAACCTTATTTTACCATTGTTAATGATTCTTTGTGTCTAATTGACTTTATTTGGCATTGTTTAGTGTTTTAGGCTTTATTGGACTATTATTCCTAAAATGAGTTAATTTGGGATTATTTAGCCTAATTAAATCTAATTCCATTTTCAGGACATATTTGGCACCAAGGACATTTTTGGGCATTACAAGTGGAAGATGTGTGCTAAAGTGAAGATTGTATTTAGTTATAGGATTTTTAATTCCGTTTTAGTTTTTGGGCCCATTGTTTAGGGCCCATTTCGGTTTTAACCTTTTATAAACTTAGGATTTCGTTTCCACTCATAACTTTACATTACACACTTTACTTTTCAGCTTTGGAGAAGGACATTTTTGCTTTTCCCCTTTTTGGGGTTGTTTTATGGTTTTCTTCTTCTTCTTCCTCTTGCATTTTCGGTTTTGCTTCTTCCTCCATGGAAGGCTAGAGGTTTAGTGCTAAATTCCTTTGGTAATGTATCACACTCTTGAGGTTTAGTGCTTAATGTATTTCGGTTTCTCTTTATTCGTTTAATGCAATTTCGGTTTCTTTATGTTTGAATCTTCTATCCTATTTCAGATTGTGGTTTGCTTAATTCTATGGTTTTGTTGTAGGTTTGTGAACTGATTTTCGCTTAGTCAATTATTTCTCTAGCACATAATCATTTAGTTTATTTGAATCTGTAAATGCTCTATGTTCATGTTGATTTCGCTTAGTTTGAAGCTTAAACATTAGAGTTATGAACAGATTAGGAATTCATTGTTTAGAATCTGAAATTGATTCTTTGATTCGTGTGACTATGTTAACCGTTTGTTGTTGATGCAAATTTCGCTTAGTTAGAGGTTTAGCAATTTAACCGTGAGTTGATCATCTCTTAGTTAATCGACTCTCAACAAAGGAACACTGAGAATCTGATTTTGATATACTGAAACCGAGGATTGAGTTGTGAACAAGGAAACCAAAGGGATTTAGCCTCCTTACTATTCTGTTTTCTGTTTGTGTTCTGTTTTAGCTTAATTTCATAGCATAACAACCACTAAAACCCCCCATTGTGTGTGTGCGTGTAAGGTGTTTGAACCATTGTGTGAAAGATAATATTTGGGAAACGACCTAGGAGTCACTTCCTAGTACTATACTTAATTGTTATATTATTTGTATCGGGTACGGCCTCGATCACCATTCATCATCGATAAACATTTCATCACACAATCAATTGCATGCTTATTCTTTTTTATAATGGCTCGTTTTGATCACTACCACGAGTCACTTCAAAATACACATATCAAATGTTCACGTTTATTCAAATGCATTCATCACATTGACATGGTAAGTAACTTGATTAGCCTCATTTATTACCTGGAAATATAAGTTTTATCCCTTAGCATACATATACAGATCAATGCAAACTAGATCTTAAATCCTCACTAAGATACTCAACAAGAATCTTTCACATCAACAATTATCACAGTTACGCATAACACGATTTGCTGACCGCCAATCCTTCGCCAAGATTAACTCCAGCTGGGACATCATTAAGCGTATCAGAACTAGGGTAAAGGTTCCACCATTTACCCCAACCGTACACTGAGACACCAATATCGATACCGACCACCGGTACACTGGGTGGGGTGGATACAACCAAGTCGAAAGCAACGACTCTGTGTACAATCTCAGTCGGTTCACACATTCAACAAATACGAAGAGTGTGTCACTCCCGAATCAAACAACACTAAAAGAGGAATATCTGCCATTATGCATTTACCTATAACCGGATCATCAACATCGGATGTCCCTACGCCACTTGGGGTAGCCACTCGACCATGGTCCCTTGCCCTCTCAGTATGAATGACATTAAGTCTCTGATCTAGCTTGGGACAAACCTTTTAATGTGCCCCAACTCCTTGCAATGGAAACATCCACTTACAACTCAGAGTAGGGACAAAACCTGGCCAATTCCTCGAATTTAGCCGCATATTGCCCCACCGACATGTTTCCCTGTTCCAACTTTAAGAACTCCATTTCCTTCCTCCTCTTTATATCAGCAGGGAAGTATTTATGAAGGAATTTTGCCTTGAAGGTACCCCAGGAAATCAATTGTCCCTCCGCCTCCATTTGGTGTCGAGTAAACTCCCACCAGTTCTCAGCCTCCTTAACTAGCATATAAGTGGCATAAGCCAACTTCTGAGTCTCCGAACAGTTCATGGCCCGGAAGATCCGCTCCATTCCCTGAATCCACTCAATGGCAGCATCAGGAGTAAATCCTCCATGGAACTGACTGGGGTTCCTCCTGCAAAACTCATCCAAACCTCAGTACTCTGCCGGTCCTGGTGGGACTAGGGGTTGCGAACTCGGACTTGGTGCTAGGTTCTGATTCATATTTTGCAAGTTCTCGTTCATCTGTTGTAGTGCAGCCACCATCTGAGCCAACAAGTCATTTGGAACTTTCTGACTCGTTCCTCTTCCCCTTCCTCTTCCAGCCATGTCTTAACCTGCGCTCATTGATAGTCAGCACACAAATTTAACTCACATAAGTCAAGTTATCACATAGTCTCATAGCACATTACATGTCACTACACCAAGGCTACATTCTTTAAGCATTCAATTCATACAATCTCAACTAGTCAAATCATAAACATGTTACAAAGAAGCAAGTAAGGCCATACCCTAGGCCGCAGAATTAACTATGCTCTGATACCATATTGTAAGGACCCAAATTCTACCCTTGAAATTTTTTCCTTTATTTTAATCCTTTCATGCATTCATTCATCATCTTACTTTAATCCCTCATTGATTATTCCATAAAACCACTTTTTAACATGTTATGTTACCATACACTTCATATTGCAGAAAAACATAATTCATTCAATTAATCCATCGTAACTACCGCATACAACTAGTTATGGGTTTCCAAGAATCACTATGCCCATAACTACACATGTAACACCCCAAATTTTAAGCCTTTAAAATTATAGTATCAGTCCTGAGACCCTCGCTTGAGCGAGAGATTCTCGCTTGAGGGAGAGAGAGACTCACCTAGGAGGGTGAAATACTGGGCTATACTGGAGGATCCTCGCTTGAGCGAGAGATTCTCGCCTGGGCGAGAGAGGCTCACCTGGGAGGGTAAAATCCTGTAGTATACTGGAAGATTCTCGCCTGAGCGAGAGTTGTCTCGCCTGGGCGAGAAAAATCATTTTGGGGCTGTTGGCACTGTGAGATTCTCGCATGAGCGAGAGGGTCAGATTTGAGTTTTTAAAATGGGCGGGATTTTCTCGCTTGAGCGAGAACCCGACGAGACAACATTTAATGAGAAACCCCTAAACACAATCTAGGGTTTAGAAAAGAAGAAGAGTGAGAGAAGAGAGATTTTCAAGGGCAAAAAGCTTGGATATTCATCTAAGAGCTTGAGAAGAGGTAAAACTCTAGATTCTAACTCTCTTTTTCTCTTTCAAACTCACTTTGGGGTATGTTGGATCTCTTCTCAAAAATGAAGAAAGCCATGGAAACTCATCCTTTTGAGTGATGGTTCATTTTATGTCATTCTCACCTTGTAAACTCTTGGTTTAGAGATAATATCTCAAGAGTGGAAAGGGTTGAGGGTTGATTCATGAAAACCCCAAAAACCCTAAAAGTGAAAATGTGGTAAAAGGAGAGAATGAGTAAAATGCTAGAGGTAGAAGATGAGTTTACCTCCAAATAATTGAATATGAGATGTTATGCATGTGTTTAGATGGTTGAATATTTATGATGAATATTTTGTATGATTAAATGATGCAATATAAGTTATTTATGCGATATTTGGAATAAATGACTAACATTGTGTTATGTGGTGGGATGACGAAAGATCCTAAGGTTGGAGGCGGTGTCGGTGGAACTTGAGAAGTTGCCAAAAACCAAACCCAACACTCACCGAGGTAAGGATAAGTCTTTAACTGTACATTGGAACTCGAAAATGAGTATTCTCTGATTATGCAATGATGGAGTTGTAAAGTACGCATTTAGTATAAACATATATGGGTGTGTTTTTATTAAAGTAGGCGTAGGTTTACGGAAAGGAAAGTATGTGTACTTCTGGTTATGTGAATGTTTGAGTTGTGAATCACGTAATTAGTATAAACATATATGGGTGTGTTTATACTAATGTGGGCGTGGATTTACCGTAAATGTTTTATGGTGAAATTAATGAAAAGGAAATGTATTATTAGCCGACCATAAATGGTTAGCGACTCTGGCTTGAGTATATAAGCAAAACTCTGGCTTGAGTATATACGCAAAACTCTGGCTTGAGTATATAAGCAAAACTCTGGCTTGAGTATATAAGCAAAACTCTGGCTTGAGTATATAAGCAAAACTCTGGCTTGAGTATATAAGAAAAACTCTTGCTTGAGTATATAAGCATGTTTTATTTAAAATGGAGCAGCTGCCGCAAGAGTTTGAAGTACCTATTTGATCAAAAGGAATTGAACATGAGGCAGAGGAGATGGATGGAATTCCTTAAGGATTACGATTTTGGGTTGCAATACCACCCGGGAAAGGCCAATGTAGTGGCGGATGCACTGAGTCGGAAGTCGTTGCACATGTCGGCTTTGATGGTTAGGGAGGAGAAACTGATTGAAGAGTTCAGAGATATGAACTTGGAGGTTCAGATAAAGCCTCATATTATGATTTTGGGAATGCTTAAAGTCACGAATGAGTTGTTTGAACAAATCTGGACAATGCAAATTGAGGATAATGAGCTGATGGATAAACTGGATTTGATGCTGTGTGGTAAGGACACCAATTTCACATCAGACCTTAGTGGAATGTTACATTACAAAGGGAGAGTGTGTGTACCTCGTAATGATAAATTACGGAGGGAGATTTTGGAGGAGTCCCATAAGAGTAAAATGAGTTTTCACCCGGGGACCACGAAAATGTATCAAGATTTGAAAACACTGTTTTGGTGGTCTGGGTTAAAAAGGGATGTGGCCTTGTATGTCTCGAGTTGTTTGGTATGTCAGAAGGCCAAGATTAAACATCAACGACCAGCTGGAGAATTACAATCCCTAGAAATTCCCGTTTGGAAGTGGGATAGTATCTCCATGGATTTTGTGTCTGGTTTTCCGAAGACTCAGAGAGGTTTTGATTCGATATGGGTGATTGTGGATCGGTTAACTAAATTTGCTCACTTTCTGCCTTTGAACATGAGATATTCGTTGGAGAGATTGGCAGAACTGTATATCCGAGAAATTGTTCGCTTGCATGGAATACCATCAATTATTGTGTCGGATAGGGATCCCCGTTTCACTTCAAACTTTTGGACTAGTTTGCAAACCGCTTTGGGAACTAAGTTGATGCTGAGTTCAGCTTATCATCCACAAACAGATGGTCAATTAGAAAGGACAATACAGTCGTTGGAGGACCTTTTGAGAGCCTGTGTCTTAGAACAACTAGGGAGTTGGGATGACATGTTGCCGTTGATCAAATTTACCTACAACAATAGCTTCCATTCAAGTATTGGGATGGCACCCTATGAGGCGTTGTATGGTAGGAAGTGCCGAACTCCAGTGAGTTGGTTCGAAACTGGAGAAAACTTGATATTGGAGCCCGAATTGGTTCAGGAGACTACGGAAAAGATCAAGAAAATCTGGGAGAATATGAGGGTAGCCCAGAGTCGACAGAAAAGCTACTACGATAAGAGGCAGAAACCTCTTGAATTCAAGGAGGGGGATCATGTTTTCATGAGAGTAGTCCCGACTACCGGAATTGATAGAGTGTTGAAATCTCGTAAGCTGACTCCGTGATTTATTGGGCCTTATCAAATACTGAAGAGGATTGGGCCGGTAGCGTATCGAGTTGCCTTACCACCGTTGTTGTCAAATCTCCACAATGTGTTTCATGTGTCTCAGTTGAGAAAATATGTTGGAGATCCATCCCATGTGGTTGAGTCGGACCAGATAGAGTTGAAGGATAACCTGACTTTTACGACGTTGCTTGTGAGAATCATGGATACCAGTACCAACAGGTTGAGAGGCAAAGAGATTCCTTTGGTGAAGGTGTTGTGGAGCCAAGTGGACGAAGGAGACGCTACTTGGGAAGTTGAGCAAGAAATGAGGGAAGATTACCCTCATTTGTTTGAATCAAGGTATGTTTAATTTTCGAGGACGAAAATTCTTATAAGAGGGGGAGGATTGTAACACCCCAAATTTTAAGCCTTTAAAATTATAGTATCAGTCATGAGACCCTCGCTTGAGCGAGAGATTCTCGCTTGAGCGAGAGATTCTCGCTTGAGCGAGAGAGATACTCACCTAGGAGGGTGAAATATTGGCCTATACTAGAGGATCCTCGCTTGAGCGAGAGATTCTCGCCTAGGCGAGAGAGTCTCACCTAGGAGGGTAAAATCCAGGAGTATACTAGAAGATTCTCGCCTGAGCGAGAGTTGTCTCGCCTGGGTGAGAAAAATCATTTTGGGGCTGTTGGCACTGTGAGATTCTCGCTTGAGCGAGAGGGTCAGATTTGAGTTTTTAAAATGGGCGGGATTTTCTCGCTTGAGCGAGAATCCCTCGCTTAAGCGAGAACCCGACGAGACAACATTTAATGAGAAGAGAAGAGTGAGAGAAGAGAGCTTTTCAAAGGCAAAAAGCTTGGATATTCATCTAAGAGCTTGAGAAGAGGTAAAACTCTAGAATCAGACTCTCTTTTTCTCTTTCAAACTCACTTTGGGGTATGTTGGATCTCTTCTCAAAAATGAAGAAAGAAATGGAAACTCATCCTTTTGAGTGATCGTTCATTTTATGACATTCTCACCTTGTAAACTCTTGGTTTAGAGATAGTATCTCAAGAGTGGAAAGGGTTGTGGGTTGATTCATGAAAACCCCAAAAACCCTAAAAGTGAAAATGTGGTAAAAGGAGAGAATGAGTAAAATGTTAGAGGTAGAAGATGAGTTTACCTCCAAATAATTGAATATGAGATGTTATGCATGTTTTAGATGGTTGAATATTTATGATGAATATTTTGTATGATTAAATGATGCAATATAAGTTATTTATGAGATATTTGGAATAAATGACTAACATTGTGTTATGTGGTGGGGTGAGGAAAAACCAAACCCAACACTCACTGATGTAAGGATAAGTCTTTAACTGTAGATTGGAACTCGAAAATGTGTATTCTCTGATTATGCAATGATTGAGTTGTAAAGTACGCATTTAGTATAAACATATATGGGTATGTTTATATTAAAGTAGGCGTAGGTTTACGGAAAGGAAAGCATGTGTACTTCTGGATATGTGATTGTTTGAGTTGTGAATCACGTAATTAGTATAAACATATATTTTTGTGTTTATACTAATGTGGGCGTGGATTTACCGGAAATGTTTTATGGTGAAATTAATGAAAAGGAAATGTATTTTTAGCCGGCCATAAATGGTTAGCGACTCTGGCTTGAGTATATAAGCAAAACTCTGGCTTGAGTATATAAGCAAAACTTTGGCTTGAGTATATAAGCAAAACTCTGGCTTGAGTATATCGGCATGTTTTATTTAAAATGGAAATGAGAATCTGCTTTTAGCTAACCCCGAGGGGTGTAGTGACTTTGGCTCAAGTTATGTTGCAAAGTAAAAATGAATTTCAAAATTGGTTTACTAACCCAATTTCTAATATGGATTATCTTATGATGATGTTTATTTGGATTAACGACATACTCCTTTGTATGTTTTTGTACTTGTTATCGATAATCATATTGCAGATAAACAAGTGACATAAGTGGAACACATTTTTGGGGAGTCTTAGGGAGCTCTATGTTTTGGAGTTATTCATTTGCACTATTTTGTACATGAGTGCATATTTGATATTTTGAAATATGATGTAACTAACGACATGGATATAATTGTAAACTTGAGACTGTAATTCTGGATATGTATAGCTATGGGTATTTTGGAAACCCATAGCTAGTTATATGCGGTGGTTACAAGGTTTAATTAATGCGAATTATGTTTTTCTGTCGAACGATTGTGTATGTTAATAATGAGTAGATTGTGAAGAGGGAAATAAGAATTTTAAGTAAAGACATTAAATTGGTAGTGTGAGATAGGAGAGATTGCATGTAATTGAACTAATTTGAGAAAAAAAATTCAAGGGTAGAATTTCGCTTCTTACAACACATATCCAGTGTTACCTTAGTCAGGAATACATTCATCCCAAAATAGTGTCTAGTCAACTACAATACAAAATATAGATAAAGAAATCCAAGTTAAGAACGCATAAATTCCTAAGTGAGCCTTCTCCTCAAATCCTTCGTTTACCTACAATGGGATTATCATAAACAACACACAAAAACAAGGGAGTAGGTCATTAGTTCAAGACTAACATTACATGATAATCCACAATTTAAATACGATTAAGCAGTGGTATAAATTATAAACACAAGCACGTAAATATAAACACTTGTATCTTCTTTCTTCCATCTTCATGTTATTCATATTCACCCTATAGTATATATATCCCATAATATATATTCTTTAGCATGCATATTACTTTCATTTCAAACATATCCTTTCCACTTATTCATATTCACCCTATAGTATATATATCCCATAATATATATTCTATAGCATCCATATTACTTTCATTTCAAACATATCCTTTCCACTTATTCATATTCACCCTATAGTATATATATCCCATAATATATATTCTATAGCATGCATATTAATTTCATTTCAAACATATCCTTTCCACTCATTCATATTCACCCTATAGTATTTGTAACACCCCAAATTTTAAGTCTTTAAAATTATAGTATCGGTCCTCGGATCCTCGCTTGAGCGAGAGATTCTCGCCTGAGCGAGAAAGGATCACTTGGGAGGGTGAAATCCTGGACTATACTGGAAGATTCTCGCCTGAGCGAGAGTTGCCTCGCCTGGGCGAGAAATGGCAAACTGGGGCTGTTGACACTGTGAGATTCTCGTTTGAGCGAGAATATCTCGCTTGAGCGAGAGGGAACCTGTTGTCACTGTGAGATTCTCGCTTGAGCGAGAATCCCTCGCTTGAGCGAGAGGGTCAGAGTGGAGTTTTTAAAATGGGCGGGATTTTCTCGCTTGAGCGAGAACCCGACGAGACAACATTTAATGAGAAACCCCAGACACATTTTGGGGTTATGAATTGAAGAGAGGTGAGAGAAGAGAGCTTTTCCAAGGGCAAGGAACATAGATATTCATCCAAGAGCTTGAGAAGAGGTAAAACTCTTGACTCTAACTCTCTTCTTCTCTTTACAACTCATTTTGGGTATGTTGGATCTCTTCTCAAAATGTGTAAACCATGGAAACTCTCTGTTTCGAGTTATGGTTCATTTTATGTCGTTTGTACCTCGTAATCTCTTGGTTTTGAGTTAGTATTCCAAGAATGAAAAGGGGTTTGTGGGTTGGCTCATGGAAACCCAAAACCCTAGAGAGAGAAAATGAGGTTAAAGAGGAAATATTGGTGAAATGCTAGAGGGAGATGATGAGTTGCTTTACAATGTTAAAATATGAAGTGAATATATGTGTTAGATGGTTGAAAACTCTTAATGAAAGTAGTATAGGACCATTGTGAACATGATAAATATCTTGTACCTTTAAATGAATGACTAACATTGTGTTATGTGGTGGGAATGAGGAAAGATCCTAATTTTGGAGGTGGTGTCGGCGGAACTTGTGAAGTCACCAAAAACCAAACCCAACACTCACCGAGGTAAGGATAAGTCTTTAATTTATGCATTATGTGGAAGATGCGTGGACTTTCTGTTATGAATAATGAATTTAATGTTATTGGGGGAGTACCAATGGAAAGATGACTCAAATCAAATAAACATTATTGGGGGAGTACAAATGGAAAGATGACTCAATTGAATTAAACATTATTGGGGGAGTACCAATGGAAAGATGACTCAACTGAATTAAATATTATTGGGGGAGTACCAATGGAAATATGACTCAAATGAACTAAATATTATTGGGGGAGTACCAATGGAAAGATGACTCAAATTGAAGTAAACATTATTGAGGGAGTACCAATGGAAAGATGACTCAATTGAAATAAACCTTATTGGGGGAGTACCAATGGAAAGATGACTCAATTGAAATAAACATTATTGGGGGAGTACCAATGAAAATATGACTCAAATGAACTAAATATTATTGGGGGAGTACCAATGGAAAGATGACTCTAATGAATTAAATATTATTGGGGGAGTACCAATGGAAATATGACTCAAATGAAATTAATATTATTGGGGGAGTACCAATGGAAATAAGACTCGAAACCTATTGGGGGAGTACGAATGGAAATAAGACTCGAATTATAATGACATAAATGATAAATCACTTAGTTACTACAAATATATATGGGTATGTTTGTAGTGATGATGGGTGTATTTATGGTTTATGTATTGGTGGAGTGCCAATAAAAATAAAACTCGTTTTAGCCGACCAGAATGGGTTAGCGACTCTAGCTCGAGTTATGTAGCATGTTTTTTTAAAAAGTATAGATGACAAAAAAGGTTTTTAAGAGTTTTTAAATCATATTACTGTTGAAACCTATTTAAATGTGGATTAACTAACATTGAGTTTTATTGAATTAATGACTTATTCCTTTGTGTTGTTTGTGCATGGTAAATGTTAATCCCATTGCAGGTAGGTGGACGGAGAAGGATGATTTTGAGTAGGGGGATTAGGGACTTTTGTTTTGATGTCTCTTTATCCATTCTTTTTGTAATTTTGATTTATTGTAATTGAAGTAACTTATGATACTATGATTATTATTTTTGTACATGATATTGATCATGGGTACTAGTAACTCGGGATATATGTAGCTATGGGTGTTTTGGAAACCCATAGCTAATTGTATGCGGGGTTTACTAGGTTACATTAATGAATTATGTTTTTCTGCTATCAAATGTTGTATATTACTTATGGTTTAAAGATAGGGTGTGAGTGTGAAGCGAGACTTTTAAAGTAAGTTTAATCACTCGGTAATTTATGATTGATTGTTAAATGTATGAAATTGAAATAAATAAGGAAAAATTTTCAAGGGTAGAATTTCGGGTCGTTACAATATGGTATCAGAGCATAGTTAATCATGCGACCTAGGGTATGGCCTTTCATGCTTCTTTGTGTCCTTATGTGTTGTAGTGGTTTAAATGATGCTAAATGTTAAGTGTTGTGTGCACTATATTTATACAATTCACCTACTAACAATTGAGTGAGTACAGGTGATCATGGCAGGAAGAGGAAGAGGAAGAGGGGCGAGTCAGAACGTCCTGAATGATTTGTTAGCTCAGATGGTGGTGGCGCTACAGCAGGTCAATGCGAACTTGCACAATCTGAACCAGAACCCCACACCAAGTCCGAGTTCACATCCACTAGTTCCACCAGGACCGGCGGAATATCGGGGCTTAGATGAGTTCTGCAGGAGGAACCCCACTCAGTTCCAAGGGGGATTTGCTCCTGAAGCTGCCATCGAGTGGATCCAAGGGTTAGAGCGGATCTTCAGAGCCATGAACTGCATTGAGGCTCAGAAAATCACCTATGCTACTTACATGCTGGTGACCGAGGTTGAGAATTGGTGGGAGTATACTCAGCGACAGATGGAAGCCAAAGGTCGACTGATCTCTTGGGGTACCTTCAAGGAGAAGTTCCTACACAAGTATTTTCCCGCTGATTTAAAAAGGAAGAAGGAGATGGAATTCCTGAAACTAGGATAGGGGAATATGTCCATAGGGGACTATGCGGCCAAGTTTGAAGAGTTGGCCCGGTTTTGCCCCTACGCCGAGTTGGAAATGGACGGAAGGTCCAAATGCGCCAAGTTCGAATCGGGTTTGCGGCCAAAGTTGAAAATTATGTTTGAGCATCAAGAGATTTTTTATTTCCCTACCCTGGTGAACAAATGTAGGGTGTACGAAGAGGATTTGGCAGCTGATGAAGCGGCGACGTCTAAGGTGGTTCCTCCCAAACACTTTGGACCTCAACGAAACTTCCCTCACAAGAAAGGGAAGGGGAAGGCGTTTCATGAGGAGAGGAAGCCTTATTTTCCTCCGACGAGTAATCGGAGTTATCATTTGCATGGGTCGAGGACTTATGTCACTGTTGGAGGGTCCCAGTTGAACGCTCCCTCTCTGTGCAACAAATGTGGCCGAGTGCATGTCGGCGACTCAGGCCCCGGAATGGCGCTCACTTGTTTTCATTGTAAGGAAGTGAGACATTTCCGAAGAAATTGTCCTAAGCTACCGCAGAGCGTGAATACTGTGAGGGTAGAACGACCTCGATCCACAGGAAGAGTGTTCACCATGAGTGGGGCAAAGACATCTAGCGTCGATGGCCTGATAAAAGGTAATTGCATGGTGTCAGGTATTCCTCCTTTAGTGTTATTTGATTCGGGAGCGACACACTCCTTTGTATCCATTGACTGCGTGGACCAACTGAATTTACAAACTGAGTCGTTGCCTTATGACTTGGTCGTATCCACCCCAACTGATCTACCTGTGGTGGTGTCAACAGTTGTGTCTCGGTGTCCGGTGGTGGTAAACGGTAGGGATTTTACCGTGGATTTAATCTGCTTACCACTATCCCAGTTAGATTTGATTTTGGGGATTGACTGGCTGTCAGAAAATCATGTGGTGCTTTATTGTGCCGACAAGACCGTGACGTTTGGAAATCCAGAAGGGATTTCGGAGGGGGTCAGTCGTACGGGGCCGATGTCCACAAAAGAAGTCAGGACTTCCTGCAAGGAGGGAGGGACGATGTTCATGTTGTTGGCGTCCCTGGAAGGTATTGAGAAGTCCAAGGTTGAGGACATTCCCATAGTTCGTGAGTTTCCGGAAGTCTTTCCTGGTGATATTCCGGAATTACCTCCCGTGAGAGAAGTTGAATTCTCCATTGACTTATTGCCGGGAACGGGACCCATCTCTATAGCCCCTTATAGAATGGCTCTGTTGGAGTTAACTGTGCTGAAAAAATAGGTTGAGGAATTGTTGGCTAAGAAATTTATTCGCCCAAGTGTCTCGCCGTGGGGCGCACCTGTTTTGCTAGTTAAAAAAAAGGACGGTAGTATGCGTTTGTGTACCGACTACAGGCAGTTGAACAAGATTACGATCAAGAACAAGTACCCATTGCCTCATATTGATGACTTAATGGATCAGTTGAGAGGGGCGGTAGTGTTTTCTAAGATTGATCTTCGGTCGGGTTACCATCAACTTTGGGTGAAAACCGATGACATTCCAAAGACTGCTTTTGACAAGGTAGGGACATTTCGAGTATTTGGTCATGCCTTTCGGCGTAACAAATGCTCCAGCAATATTTACCGACTACATGAATAGGATTTTCCATCCGTATTTGGATTCTTTTAAGAGGGGGAGGATTGTAACACCCCAAATTTTAAGTCTTTAAAATTATAGTATCGGTCCTCGGATCCTCGCTTGAGCGAGAGATTCTCGCCTGAGCGAGAAAGGATCACCTGGGAGGGTGAAATCCTGGACTATACTGGAAGATTCTCGCCTGAGCGAGAGTTGCCTCGCCTGGGTGAGAAATGGCAAACTGGGGCTGTTGAAACTGTGAGATTCTCGTTTGAGCGAGAATATCTCGCTTGAGCGAGATGGAACCTGTTGTCACTGTGAGATTCTCGCTTGAGCGAGAGGGTCAGAGTGGAGTTTTTAAAATGGGCGGGATTTTCTCGCTTGAGCGAGAACCCGACGAGACAAAATTTAATGAGAAACCCCAAACACATTTTAGGGTTAAGAATTGAAGAGAGGTGAGAGAAGAGAGCTTTTCCAAGGGCAAGGAGCTTAGATACTCATCCAAGAGCTTGAGAAGAGGTAAAACTCTTGATTCTAACTCTCTTCTTCTCTTTACAACTCATTTTGGGTATGTTGGATCTCTTCTCAAAATGTGTAAAAGCATTGAAACTCTCTCTTTCGAGTTATGGTTCATTTTATGTCGTTTGTACCTCGTAAACTCTTGGTTTTGAGTTAGTATTCCAAGAATGAAAAGGGGTTTGTGGTTTGGCTCATGGAAACCCAAAACCCTAGAGAGAGAAAATGAGGTTAGAGAGGAAAGATGGGTGAAATGCTAGAGGGAGAAGATGAGTTGTTGTACAATGTTAAAATATGAAGTGATATGTATGTGTTAGATGGTTGAAAACTCTTAATGAAAGTAGTGTAGGACCATTGTGAACATGATAAATATCTTGTACCTTTAAATGATGCAATATAAGTTATGTATTTGTTATTTGGAATGAATGACTAACATTGTGTTATGTGGTGGGAATGAGGAAAGATCCTAAGTTTGGAGGTGTTGCCGGCGGAACTTGTGAAGTCACCAAAAACCAAACCCAACACTCACCGATGTAAGGATAAGTCTTTAATTTATGCATTATGTGGAAGATGTGTGGACTTTCTGTTATGAATAATGAATTAAATGTTATTGGGGGAGTACCAATGGAAAGATGACTCAAATCAAATAAACATTATTGGGGGAGTACCAATGGAAAGATGACTCAATTGAATTAAACATTATTGGGGGAGTACCAATGGAAAGATGACTCAACTGAATTAAATATTATTGGGGGAGTACCAATGGAAATATGACTCAAATGAACTAAATATTATTGGGGAAGTACCAATGGAAAGATGACTCAAATTGAAATAAACATTATTGGGGGAGTACCAATGGAAAGATGACTCAATTGAAATAAACCTTATTGGGGAGTACCAATGGAAATATGACTCAATTGAAATAAACATTTTTGGGGGAGTACCAATGGATATATGACTCAAATGAATTAAATATTATTGAGGGAGTACAAATGGAAATATGACTCTAATGAAATAAATATTATTGGGGGAGTACCAATGGAAATAAGACTCGAAACCTATTGGGGGAGTACCAATGGAAATAAGACTCGAATTATAATGACATAAATGATAAATCACTTAGTTACTACAAATATATATGGGTATGTTTGTAGTGATGATGAGTGTATTTATGGTTTAAGTATTGGTGGAGTGCCAATTGTAACCCCCTAAAAGTTTGATAATTGGACCATGGTGAAACTCAGTCAGTCTGGGAGCTACTGATTGATTCTCGCTTGAGCGAGAATCTCTCGCTTGGGCGAGAGCACCAGTATTCCTCTCAGAATTTTACCTGGGAGCCTCGCTTGGGCGAGATAGCTCGCCTGGGCGAGACGGAGTGTGTTGATATTGTGAGATTTTTTTTTAAAAAAAAACATTGTAATCGATTACACAATCCTGTTAATCGATTACATGCTGATAAACTAATCAGACCTGTGTATTTTACATGATGTAATCGATTACACTATACTCGTAATCGATTACAACATGTTTGGTAATTGATTACATCAAGTCGTTGAGTTTGTATTTAAAATTTTTAACTGATGTAATCGATTACACCATATGGTAATCGATTACACTTATTCGCTTGAGCGAGAATATAAAATCCTGAAACCTAAAATAGAACCCCAAAACATGAAAATTGGGGAAGTTTTGAGAGAAAGGAGAAGAGGAAGCGATTGTCTTGGCTAGAGCTCGCATAAAGGCTACGTGAAGCTAGAGAAGAGGTAAACCTCTTGATTTTAACACTTCTCCTTACTTAGTGTAACGACCCGATTTTCTACCCTTGAAAATTTTTCATTTATTTTAATCCTTTCTTACATACAGTCGTCCCCTTCATTGAAAACTCTCAAGTATCACTCTTTGAAAATACCCTTTACCCTATTATATTATCATACAAATTTATGTTGCGGAAAAACATAATTCATTTAGATAACATTTACCACATACATCCAGTTACGGGTTTTCCAAGGTTATAACGTCCATAACTACATGTCACCATATTATCCTAATTAGATTACATTTATCCCAAAATGCTATCGAATCAACTACAGCGTCGAATAGCAATAAAGACACTCAAGTAAATAGACACAAAGACTTCCTATTTGAGCTTCATCCTCAAAATCCTTCATTTACCTACAATGAGATTATCATAAACAACACGCAAAACAAAAGGGAGTAAGTCATTAGTTCAAACTAACATCACATGATAATCCACATTCAAATACAATCAAGCTTTGATGTAATTCATAAACACACATACGAAATTATAAACATTCAAATCATCTTCCTTTAATTTCCACTTTACTCATATTCATCCTATAGTATATATATCCCATAATATATATTCTATATTATGCATATTACGTTCGTTAGAAACATCATCGGTCTCGTTCTTCATACCCACCCTATAACATATATATCCCATAATGTATATCCTATAGCATGTATATTACTTTCTTTCTCAACATCTTCCTTTTTATCGCTCATATTCACCCCATAGAATATATATCCCATACTATATATCCTATAACATGCATACACCATTCATGTCATTTCTCGTCATTCATATTCACACTATAGAATATATATCCCATACTATATACCATATAGCATGCATATGACTTTCATGTGACATTCACGTTTCTCATCATTCATATTCACCCTATAGAATATATATCCCATACTATATATCCTATAGCATGCATATGACTTTCATTTTGACATTCAGTTCTCATCCTTCATATTCACCTTATAGAATATATATCCCATACTATATATCCTATAATATGCATATGACTTTCATTACTCCGAGTCATCTTTTCATTGGGCCTGCCCCAACAATGTTACTTTCAATTGAGTCATCTTTTCATTGGGCCTCCCCCAACAATGTTACTTTCATCGGAGTCATCTTTTCATTGGGCCTCCCCCAACAATGTTACTTTCATCGGAGTCATCTTTTCATTGGGCCTCCCCCAACAATGTTACTTTCATCGGAGTCATCTTTTCATTGGGCCTCCCCCAACAATGTTACTTTCATTTGAGTCATCTTTTCATTGGGCCTCCCCCAACAATGTTACTTTCATCGGAGTCATCTTTTCATTGGGCCTCCCCCAACAATGTTACTTTCATCGGAGTCATCTTTTCATTGGGCCTCCCCCAACAATGTTACTTTCATCGGAGTCATCTTTTCATTGGGCCTCCCCCAACAATGTTACTTTCATTTGAGTCATCTTTTCATTGGGCCTCCCCCAACAATGTTACTTTCATCGGAGTCATCTTTTCATTGGGCCTCCCCCAACAATGTTACTTTCATCGGAGTCATCTTTTCATTGGGCCTCCCCCAACAATGTTACTTTCATTTGAGTCATCTTTTCATTGGGCCTCCCCCAACAATGTTACTTTCATCGGAGTCATCTTTTCATTGGGCCTCCCCCAACAATGTTACTTTCATTTGAGTCATCTTTTCATTGGGCCTCCCCCAACAATGTTACTTTCATCGGAGTCATCTTTTCATTGGGCCTCCCCCAACAATGTTACTTTCATCTATAACAGAAAAGTCACGCATTTTCCAACATAATGCATAAATTACAGACGTATCATTTTAAACCATTACCTCTTTCACATACCTCATTCGTATCAGTAAGTATGATTTAGAGCCACTTATTCCTTACCTCAGTGAGTTTTAGGGATCGGTTCCGAGTTACTTTAAAAGTCTCCTCCGCGATTTCCTCCAACCTTAGGATCTTTCCTCATTTCCACCAATAACAACAATGTCATTTATTCCAAATATCACATAAACAACTTATTTTGCATCATTTAATCATACAAAATATTCATCATCAATATTCAACCATCTAAAACATGCATAACATCTCATATTTCAATATTTCCAAAACTACTTCAATACAAGTTTCTAAATATCAAAGCATACATGTTCATCTCATATAACAACATTAAAGCACTACTCATTATCCACATCTAACATTTCATCTCTTTCTCTTTATACTCATATTCTCATTTTGGGGGTTTTTGGGGGTTTTTCATGAATAACCCATAAAACTTTCCATTCATCAAATACCAACTCTAAACCAAGAGTTTACATGATAAAACCAACATAAAACGAACCATAACTCTAAAGAATGATTTTCCATGGTTTCTCATGTTTTGAAAATAAATCCAACATACCCAAAACAAGTTAGAGAGGAAGAAGAAGAGTTAGTAACAAGAGGTTTACCTCTTCTAAAGCTCCAAGATGAGTCCTAAGGCTCCTTGCTCTTGAAAAGCTCTCATCTCTCTCTTCTCTTCGAAGTTCTAACCCTAAAATGTGTTTTGGGTTTCTATTTTATAGACACTGCGATAAGTGTAATCGATTACAAGTATAGTGTAATCGATTACACTGTGTAAATTATAGAGGCATCGTCGCTATGTAATCGATTACCAACATGGTGTAATCGATTACATTAATACGATGTAATCGATTACTAGAAGTGTGTAATCGATTTCATTAATACGATGTAATCGATTACCAACATGGTGTAATCGATTACATTGTGTCAGATGTACATATCTGATGCTTTTAATCATCACGTAATCGATTACCAGGACTGTGTAATCGATTACCAGGACTGTGTAATCGATTACCAGGACTGTGTAATCGATTACCAGGACTGTGTAATCGATTACCAGGACTGTGTAATCGATTACACTTTGTCAGATGCACATGTCTGATTAGTTTATCAGCATGTAATCGATTACCAGGAGTGTATAATCGATTACACTGTGTCAACATCCCAAAATTGCCATTTCTCGCCTAGGCAAGACAACTCTCGCTCAGGCGAGAATCCTCCAGTATAGTCCAGGATTTCACCCTCCCAGGTGATCCTTTCTCGCTCAGGCGAGAATCTCTCGATCAAGCGTGGCTTCTAGGACTGATACTATAATTTTAAAGATTAAAATTTGGGGTGTTACAATCCTCCCCCTCTTATAAGAATTTTCGTCCCCGAAAATTAAACATAACTCGGAAAATAAAATCATCACCTAGACCTTAGGCACAAGAATATTCAACCAAAATCACAATTCGATTCTCTAATCCATTAAGATTACTTAATCAGTCACTAAGGGCATACACCACTAAACCATGATATCACCAAACCTATTCATGAACTAACTCCTCAATGTCCAAATGTTAAGATCTCAGCCTTTAATAACTCGAGTGCCATGGGAACTAATCCATAATTCAGACTAAATATTTTTCCTATATCCATCAAGAACCATAGATCTCTAGCACATATCCATCTATCAATCCTAACATACGTTAAGAATCCCGATAACACTCTCGAACTTCAGCGAATGGGGAACACCTGATTGAAAGTGTGCATGTCAAGAGGAACACTTTGGAAAGCTCTCCTTATATGACTTGGTTTTGATGAGGACAACCTGTGCTAACATGAGCTTGAAGATCATCAACAAATCAACATGCTTAAGCCTTCCGATTGGTATCTTGCTTAGACTAGATTAGTTTAGGTTGAGTCCAAGGCTTAAGTCACCTAATACATATCTCAATTGCATAAATCTTTTAAATCTTTTTCATCTTGAGATATGTCATTCATAATATGTTCATGCATCATATAAATACATGTATATGTGCATTCTAGGCATAATCTAAGTATTAAACATGTATGAATTTAAGTGCATAACATATTTGAAGGTTTTACACATGAAACAGTGCTGTTAATCGATTACCACTTGGCTTAATCGATTAATCTAACTGTTTGCACAGTGTAATCGATTACAACAAATGTCAATCGATTAATCTAACATTTTTGTGAAGCTTAATCGATTAAAGCTGTCGTTAATCGATTAACTGGGCTTTTATTTCAATTCTTTATAAACTGCATTTTCAGAATTGATCTCATAAGTTGCATGTTAAATTTTTAGAGAGTTAGAGCATATTTTCGTGTTAATTGTTGCATCTAGTTGTAAATGCATTTGTGAGCTTAGGAAAGAGAGAATTCTATGCTTTAGGATTGAGTGCTTTTCATGATACATTTCTCATCTTTTCTTGTCACATGTTCTTGCATTTTTACATGATTCTTGATTAGATGTTTACACTTTATGCATTCTGTTTTTCACTAATACATTTTTCATACTGCATGAGCTTGTATTAGGTGATTAGAGTAAAGCCTTATCTTGTTAGATATAAGTTTTGTTATAGCTTAAATTTACTCTGTATTGTTTTGTTTGAAAAAGTGTTGTAATTGTGGGAATCTCAAGGTGTCATATCACCAAGAGATTGAGTGTGTCTTCACTGAGTGTTAGACTTAGGGATAAGTAAAGAACAAGGTTCTTGGCTGGGGCTACGCCGAAAGAAAGGTTTTCTTTGTCGGTAGGAAGGGAGTCAAACCATAGAATAGGTTTCTTTTTATCTTGTAAGTGTCTAATTGTTGTAATTGGATAGTGTGTATGTAATTAACATTCATTCAATTATAGTGAAGAAAAATCTCCCAAATCAGCCGGGAGGCCTGGATGTAGTTTGCGGTGGACAAGCAAACGAACCAGGATAAAATTCTTGTTGCAGGACTTTTTCTATCTCTATCTCTTTATTGCATTTGATCGATTATTTTGTCAAGTAGATTTAATTGATAATTAGTGTCTATACTGTTTTACTTGTACTCTGATAATATTCTGTAAGCCTGGTATAATCGTTTCATTATCAATTAATTGTCGAGCAAGAAACTGTACTTGCATTTGCTTTCTGTCTTGGTTTAATCGATTAAGTGTGGTGTGTTAATCGATTACTTTAATCTGTTAATCGATTAAGTGGACTGTGTTGAAAGTGTTAATCGATTATCCTGTTCTGTTAATCGATTAATCAAGGTGTTTTTCAGCATTAAGTGTTGTTTTCGAAAAGCGGACACTCTAACCGCTACACCTATTCAACCCCCCCCCTTCTAGGTGTATTGTAATCACTGATACCTAACAAGTGGTATCAGAGCTAGTGCGAAGTGCTAGCTCAACCGCGTATTCGTGATCCTTAGGGAAAAACGAATGGGTTCGTCAAACCCATTTGGTGGTGATGGTTCATCCATTAACCGACCACCTATATTCAGTGGTGAAGGGTATGCCTACTGGAAAGTCCGCATGCAAATTTTTATTGAAGCCATAGACTCGGATATTTGGGAATCCGTAGTCAACGGCCCTTTTGTTCCACAACATCTTGTGGACAATGAACCTAAAGACAAGCCTAAAAGTCTATGGACCGATGATGAGCGCAAAAAGGTGCAGCATAATCTACGAGCCAAAAATATCATCACATCGGCCCTATCCTATGATGAGTTCTTTAGAGTTTCGCAGTGCCAAAATGCAAAAGAAATGTGGGACACTTTACAAGTGACTCATGAAGGCACTAGCGAAGTCAAGCGCGCTAGATTAAATGCGCTTACCCATGAGTATGAGTTATTTCGCATGTTACCTAGCGAATCAATTTGTGATATGCAAAAGCGATTTACTCATATTGTTAATCATTTAGTTGCTCTAGATAAATCTTTTGCCAGAGGTGAACTAACTAATAAAGTTTTGCGTTGTCTTGACAGGAAATGGCAACCAAAAGTAACTGCAATAGTTGAATCCAAAGATTTGGACTCTATGCCTCTAGCTACTTTATTTGGAAAACTTCAAGAGCACGAAATGGAATTGGGGCGCTTGACTATGCACGAAGATTCAGATCGGAAAAAGAAAAACATCACATTAAAGGCCACGACCTCCAAATCAAAAGAAGATAAAGATGATGATGAATCTGACTCCGATCTAGATGATGAAACTATGAATCTCCTTGTTCGCAAATTTAGCAAATTCATCAAAAGAAAAGGAGGATTCAAGAAGTTTCAGAAGAATGAAGCGAAAGAGTCAACCAACAAAGGCAAGAACAACAAAGATCGCTTCACTTGCCATGAGTGTGGAAAAGCCGGACATATGAGATTTCAATGTCCTACCTATCTGAAAAAGGTTGATTCAGAGAAGAGCACTCCCAGGGAATTCAAATCCAAGAAAGCTTACATTGTATGGGATGTACCTGAGGAGGAAACAACATCAAGCACTTCTAGTGAGGAGGAGTCAGCGAAGCTGTGTCTGATGGTCAGATCTGACAACAATGGCAACTCAGACTCACACGAGGATAATGATGAGGTATATTCCGACACCTCATCCACTTCGGATGACTTACCCTCTTATGAAGTTTTATATAATGCTTATGTTGAGCTACATGAGGAATTAAAAAAATTGGCTAGAGTTAATGTTGATCAGAAAAGGGAAATCCTTAGAAGTGAAAAGAAACTAAGCCAATTACAAAAAGAATTAGATGAATTAAAATTAGAAAATGAAACTTTAGATCTCATCTATTCTTGTAACACATGTGACTGCTCTGCTGATAATTTATGTCAAAAGCCTGTATGTGAGACTTGCGAGATTTTGCAAGAAGACAATCTTAAACTAAAAGAAAAACTCGAACGTCTCACAAACAGTAAACAGCAATTAGACACTCTGCTCAGTCAAACAAGAAATGTTGGTGATCGTACTGGTCTAGGTTATACTCGCTCTGCTAAAAACAAGAGACCATATAGAAAACCTGTAGTTAATGCTAAGGATAAAAATCGTAGGCGCTCTCCTACTTGCTTTTATTGTAATACGTATGGTCATACTTCTTACTCTTGTTACATTAGAAAATATGGTATACCTAGCGGGGCTTATGTATGGATAAAGAAGGGAGATAATTCCCTAATCACTAACAGAAAAGGACCCAACATAATCTGGGTACCTGAGAAAAGCAGGTGATCTATTTTGCAGGTATGTCTTCGAACACAAGGACAAAAATGGTACTTAGACAGTGGATGTTCGAGACATATGACAGGTGACAGATCAAATTTCCTGGATCTATCACTTAAAGGAAAAGGATATGTCACGTACGGAGACAACAATAAGGGAAAGATACTTGGTACCGGAACAGTTGGTAACTCATCTCATACTCAAATTGAAAATGTTATGTATGTTGAAGGACTAGAACATAATCTTCTAAGTATAAGTCAACTCTGTGACAAAGGTAATCGAGTATCTTTTGATTCTGACTGTTGCATCATTCGTGACATTTTATCTAATAATGTTAAATTTGTTGGTCATCGTATAAATAATATTTACATGGTTAACTTGGATGATGTCACCACATTATTTTCAAAATGTTTCATTTCTAAAGAAGATGACATCTGGCTCTGGCACAGACGCGTTGCACACATCCATATAAAACATCTAGATAAATTGTCATCAAACCAACTAGTTGAAGGGCTACCAAAACTAAATTTCAAAACTAAAGAGATTTGTGACACTTGTCAAAAGTGTAAACAAACCAAAAACTCTTTTAAAAACAAAAATGTGATATCCACTTCAAGACCTTTGGAGTTACTCCATATGGACTTGTTTGGACCATCACAAATCATGAGTTTTGGTGGTAGCTACTATGCTTTAGTTATTGTTGATGATTTCTCTCGTTTTACATGGACATTATTTTTATCTGCTAAAAGCGACGCTTTCAACTCTTTTAAAAATCTTGCCAAGCAAATCCAAAACCAACTTAACCTGAAAATAGTATATATACGAAGTGATCACGGGGGAGAATTTGAGAACTTTCAGTTCGACAAATTCTGTGATAAGCACGGCATTATGCATCAGTTCTCTGCTCCTCGCACTCCACAACAAAATGGAGTTGTTGAAAGGAAAAATCATGTGCTAGAAGAATTAGCGAGAACCATGCTTAATGAAAGTAATACCCCTAAATATTTCTGGGCAGATGCAGTTCATACTGCATGCTATGTTATAAATCGAGTATTGTTAAGGCCTAATTTGAATAAAACTCCTTATGAACTATTAAAAGGCCGTAAACCAAACATATCCCATCTTCACGCTTTCGGTTGCAAATGTTTTATTTTAAATAATGGAAAGCGGGCTTTAGGAAAATTTGATTCAAAAGCCGATGAGGGAATATTCTTGGGATACTCGATTCATAGCAAAGCGTTCAGAATCTTTAATAAGTATTCTATGCAAGTTGAAGAGTCTATCCATGTACAGTTTGATGAATCTTCTCCAAAAGAGAAGAGAAAGGCTGTTTCTGATGATGTTACAGGTGCTTTGGAAGAAGCATACTCAAAGAACATGGATAATGTAGAAGCAACCGATGAAGAACGTCAAAACAAATCTCAGGAGCATTCAGATATGCCAATTGTGTGGAAAACCAAGAAAGCTCACCCAATCGATAAAGTAATAGGTGACATATCTACGGGAGTGGTAACCCGTAGTTCCTTACGAAACTTCTGTAATTTCGTAGCTTTTGTTTCTCAAATTGAGCCTAAGACCATTGATGAGGCCATTGAGGATGTACACTGGGGTATAGCTATGCAAGAAGAGCTAAACCAGTTCGAACGTAATAATGTTTGGGACTTGGTCCCTAAACCTAAAGATCATCCTGTGATTGGTACTCGATGGGTCTTCAGAAACAAGCTTGATGAATCAGGCTTGATCATTCGAAATAAAGCACGCATGGTGGCCCAAGGCTACAACCAGGAGGAAGGTATCGATTATGACGAAACCTATGCTCCTGTAGCCAGATTAGAGGCCATCAGGATGCTACTTTCCTTTGCATCAATTATGAACTTCAAATTATTTCAGATGGACGTAAAAAGCGCCTTCTTGAATGGCTATATTCAAGAAGAAGTTTATGTTAACCAACCGCCTGGTTTTGAAAATTTTAAATATCCGAACCATGTTTATAAACTTAAAAAGGCACTCTATGGTCTCAAACAAGCTCCTAGAGCTTGGTATGATAGACTTAGTACCTTTCTTTTAGAAAAAGGGTTCGAAAGAGGCTTGGTTGACACAACGCTTTTTATTCGTAAATCAGAAAACTCTGTATTACTTGTGCAAATATATGTAGATGACATAATTTTTGGATCTACTAATGATATTTTGTGTAAGGATTTTTCTGAGATGATGCAGGGGGAGTTCGAAATGTCTATGATGGGAGAACTTACGTTCTTTCTAGGACTTCAGATAAAGCAACTAGAAAGTGGTATTTTCATCCATCAGACAAAGTATTGCAAAGAGCTGCTCAAGAAATTTGAGATGAACAATTGTAAGGAAGCTTCCACTCCTATGGCATCTGCTTGCTACCTAGATAAGGACGAAAAAGGAAAAACTATAGAGGTAACAAAGTATCGAGGAATTATTGGGTCTTTACTTTACTTAACTGCAAGTAGGCCTGATATCATGTTTAGTGTATGCATGTGTGCTAGATTTCAGTCATCTCCTAAAGAATCACATCTTACAACTGTTAAAAGAATCATGAGATACTTAAAAGGAACAACTAACATGGGATTATGGTATCCTCGGGATGCCTCATTATCCTTGGTAGGTTATTCCGATTCCGATTTCGCCGGATGTAAATTGGATCGGAAAAGCACTAGTGGTACTTGTCACTTGTTGGGGAGTTCATTAGTAGCATGGCACAGCAAAAAGCAAGCTTGTGTTGCTCTGTCCACCGCCGAAGCGGAATACATTGCCGCTGGTGTGTGTTGCGCTCAAATCCTCTGGATGAAGCAGCAACTCAAGGACTATGGTCTTAATATTGAAAAGATCCCTATTAAATGCGATAACACAAGTGCTATAAACCTTTCCAAGAATCCCGTCTTGCATTCTAGAACTAAGAATATAGAAATTAGACATCATTTTCTGCGTGATCATGTACAAAAAGGTGATTGCGTTCTTGAATTTGTTGAAACTTCTAAACAATTAGCTGATATTTTCACCAAGCCCCTTCCCAGGGATACTTTCTTTGTTCTAAGGAGAGAACTTGGAATTCTTGATGAACAATATCTTGATTAAAATTGTTTAGGTGTTTACATTATCGTCTAGTTTCTCTATGTCTTTGTTTCTTTAGCTGTTCGATATTTGTGTCTCTTGATTATTATTTTTTTTTGTGATTCTGGATGTTTAAATAAATCTGTCACATTGCATGCCAAAGCCTTAAGAAGTTGAAACCATTTTACTGCCTAAAAAAAATTTTTTTTTCTATGCATTAATCGATTAAATATTTAATTAATCGATTACCTGGGCATCAGTTGCTTGAAAATTCGAAATTATACTATAAGTAATCGATTACATTTTCACTTAATCGATTACCTGGGCATCAGTTCTTTCAAAAATTCGAAATTTCACACTGATTAATCGATTAACCCTGCCCGTTAATCGATTAAAACCAGTTTTATAAAGGCAAACAGTAGCTCGGTTTCACACTTTTTTCTGGTTTTCTCACTTTCTCTTTTCTGCTTTGAGATTCTAGTATTTCTGTTACGTGCCTCTTTATGTTGTTAATTGACATTTTCTGGTTTATCTGGATGCTAAACATTGTTACTCTTTTTGCTATTTTTATAATTATGTCGAATAGCCTACTATGTTTATGTGTATGGTTCTTGATCGTATGAGATTTTCTGCCTTGATATGGTTCATCTCGTATGCTGTTCACTTTACTTGTTTGGCTATTTCTGTTGTATAAACTTGCGCACTTGTTTAATCCTCTTTAATGTAAAACAGGTTGATTGTTATATCCCAATATTAACTCATTAACTGTGTTTTATGCATTACTCATATCTCTGCCTCTATTTTGACCTGGGTTATCTTTTTGATAATGTCAAAAGGGGGAGAAAGGTTGTTTTGTTGTTTTCTGATTGTGCAGGTTGATCGAAATAACAGCTTCCGATATTTGCGCATCATATCAACCTTGCCAACACAATCTTCAAGCTATTTACATTTGATGTGGAGTTTGTCATCATCAAAAAGGGGGAGATTGAAAGTGTGCATGTCAAGAGGAACACTTTGGAAAGCTCTCCTTATATGACTTGGTTTTGATGAGGACAACCTGTGCTAACATGAGCTTGAAGATCATCAACAAATCAACATGCTTAAGCCTTCCGATTGGTATCTTGCTTAGACTAGATTAGTTTAGGTTGAGTCCAAGGCTTAAGTCACCTAATACATATCTCAATTGCATAAATCTTTTAAATCTTTTTCATCTTGAGATATGTCATTCATAATATGTTCATGCATCATATAAATACATGTATATGTGCATTCTAGGCATAATCTAAGTATTAAACATGTATGAATTTAAGTGCATAACATATTTGAAGGTTTTACACATGAAACAGTGCTGTTAATCGATTACCACTTGGCTTAATCGATTAATCTAACTGTTTGCACAGTGTAATCGATTACAACAAATGTCAATCGATTAATCTAACATTTTTGTGAAGCTTAATCGATTAAAGCTGTCGTTAATCGATTAACTGGGCTTTTATTTCAATTCTTTATAAACTGCATTTTCAGAATTGATCTCATAAGTTGCATGTTAAATTTTTAGAGAGTTAGAGCATATTTTCGTGTTAATTGTTGCATCTAGTTGTAAATGCATTTGTGAGCTTAGGAAAGAGAGAATTCTATGCTTTAGGATTGAGTGCTTTTCATGATACATTTCTCATCTTTTCTTGTCACATGTTCTTGCATTTTTACATGATTCTTGATTAGATGTTTACACTTTATGCATTCTGTTTTTCACTAATACATTTTTCATACTGCATGAGCTTGTATTAGGTGATTAGAGTAAAGCCTTATCTTGTTAGATATAAGTTTTGTTATAGCTTAAATTTACTCTGTATTGTTTTGTTTGAAAAAGTGTTGTAATTGTGGGAATCTCAAGGTGTCATATCACCAAGAGATTGAGTGTGTCTTCACTGAGTGTTAGACTTAGGGATAAGTAAAGAACAAGGTTCTTGGCTGGGGCTACGCCGAAAGAAAGGTTTTCTTTGTCGGTAGGAAGGGAGTCAAACCATAGAATAGGTTTCTTTTTATCTTGTAAGTGTCTAATTGTTGTAATTGGATAGTGTGTATGTAATTAACATTCATTCAATTATAGTGAAGAAAAATCTCCCAAATCAGCCGGGAGGCCTGGATGTAGTTTGCGGTGGACAAGCAAACGAACCAGGATAAAATTCTTGTTGCAGGACTTTTTCTATCTCTATCTCTTTATTGCATTTGATCGATTATTTTGTCAAGTAGATTTAATTGATAATTAGTGTCTATACTGTTTTACTTGTACTCTGATAATATTCTGTAAGCCTGGTATAATCGTTTCATTATCAATTAATTGTCGAGCAAGAAACTGTACTTGCATTTGCTTTCTGTCTTGGTTTAATCGATTAAGTGTGGTGTGTTAATCGATTACTTTAATCTGTTAATCGATTAAGTGGACTGTGTTGAAAGTGTTAATCGATTATCCTGTTCTGTTAATCGATTAATCAAGGTGTTTTTCAGCATTAAGTGTTGTTTTCGAAAAGCGGACACTCTAACCGCTACACCTATTCAACCCCCCCCTTCTAGGTGTATTGTAATCACTGATACCTAACACTGATCCCATATCTATCTAAATGCATCTTTTAACATCCATCATACACTAGTTAGTTTCATCTCCACTCGAGACTCTAGCACAATTTCATTTTACTAGATCCACAAAATACTTACACAATAGAATTCTTAGTGTCTCATCCATTGTACACAATCAAACTATCCAGTAATTGTCTAATTACATAAAATATTTCTACCATCAAATCTTATCGTCTAAAGAAATTACCGATTTCTAGCCTCCACTGAAACCATAAAACCATTGATTCACACCAAAACTATGTATTCTGTTACCAATCGGCAAGCACAAGTCGACCAACACTCAAACCTACAACTTGCGTTCGGTTTGGTCACCCCAATTCCGTTAGTAAATATAAACTTATTATCCCACTCGCATTATGTCCAGAAATACATGGGCGTCTTATATCACTAAACTTTTAATAACCTCATACTCATGCTATGTTTCACCCAAAACATTATTTAGCCACATGCTATGTTTCACCCAAAACTGATTTTCTCCAATATGACACTAAATCATTATTTAGCCACATGCTATGTTTCACCCAAAACTGATTTTCGAAAACGGTTTGAACCCACGACTCACGGCAATTTAATCGAAGAAATCAAATTATCATGTCAAAAGTAACGCATACTCATTTCAACATACCCTAAAACTCCTTCTCTCATATGGTGACACCACACCCATACACCGCAATTACTGACGTTCACGAAACAGCAACAACTTTTGCCGGTACAACATTCAACGCAGACAATTGAGGTACACCACCACTATTTCATGCATTGCCAATGTCCTACCGAAAAAGAATCGATCATTCATGACCAAAAGTTTCACGTCCATTCTATTGCATTCATCACATTAACGGGGTAAGTAACTTAACTAGCCTCTTCTCTCGATTATCATTATAAGTCTTACCCTTTTGCACCCATATACATATCAATGCAACTAGATCTTAATTCTTCACCTCAACAATCATCACATAGTTAAGCAAAACACAATTTTGCTGACCGCTAGTCCATTTCCAGGATTAAATCCAACTGGGACATCATCGCGCATATCAACACTATAGTAAAGGTTCTACCATTTACCCCAACCGTACACTGAGACATTCCCGATCCAAAATAAGTTTTTGAGGTTCAACATCCCCGCACATAATTTGGTATTCACTACCAATATACATTTGTTACGGCGAATACTCCTCTTTAACAAAAATCAAATTTTATAGACCAAGAGCTTCATGCACAAGAATCAAAATAACTTTTTCATAATTCATGCATCAAGGTATAATTAACCAAGCATTAGTACATAATCTCGAAAGATATTTTCCCCATTGTCATACAGAACATGTTACGCACAAATTCCTCATTTCATTCACAGAAGAAAACTCACTTTCCCAGAAAAATACATAGTTCTTTCAAATCTTAATATATTGAAATACTAACGAGTTCTTAAATATCCTCTCGTTACATTTACTGAATAAAAACCGATTCCTTTTTCGAAGGAGAGTTATGACTTTCTTAGCCGACACTGGCCCCATACTACTAGCATGGTCAGAGATCTCGCACAGATCCCTAACCGCCACAACCTTGTCAGCACTATTCAATCATAACATGATTTGCCAACAATTAGTCCATCCCCAGAACTTTATCTAACTGGGATAACGACAAGTAGACTGAATCTATGGTAAATATCACACCATTTACCACAACCGGACTCTAGAACATAAACGTCGACACCACCACCAGCACAAAGATTGGGGTCGACGCGACCAAGTCGAAAGTAATGACTCAGTTTACAATTTCAGCCGGTTTTCACATTTATCATATATAAGGGAGTGTGTCGCTCCCGAATCAACAACACTAAACAAGGAATACCTGTCACCATGCGTTTACCTCTCGCCGGATCATCAACACCCGATGTCCCTGGCCACTTGGGGTAACCATCCGATCGTGGTCCCTTGCCTCCCCAGCATGCATGACATTAGGTCTCCGATCCAGCTTGGGACAATACCTTTTAATATGCCCAAACTCCTTGCAGTGGAAACATCCATTCCCTTTTCCCGGGCACGTACTTCCATAGTGAAGTCTACCGCACTTGTTACACTAGTCAGTAAGCTAATTTTAACTCAATCAAGTCAGGAAATCACATAGTCTCAAAACAAGTCGCATGTCATCATACCAAAGCCACATGCTTTAAACATTCAATACACACAATCTCAACTAGTCAAATTTTTACACATGTTACAAAGAAGCAAGTAAGGCCATGCCCTAGGTCGCAGAATTAACTATGCTCTGATACCATAATGTAACGACCCGATTTTCTACCCTTGAAAAATTTTCATTTATTTTAATCCTTTCTTACATACAGTCGTCACCTTCATTGAAAACTCTCAAGTATCACTCTTTGAAAATACCCTTTACCCTATTATATTATCATACAAATTTATGTTGCGGAAAAACATAATTCATTTAGATAACATTTACCACATACATCCAGTTACGGGTTTTCCAAGGTTATAACGTCCATAACTACATGTCACCATATTATCCTAATCAGATTACATTTATCCCAAAATGCTATCGAATCAACTACAGCGTCGAATAGCAATAAGGACACTCAAGTAAATAGACACAAAGACTTCCTATTTGAGCTTCATCCTCAAAATCCTTCATTTACCTACAATGAGATTATCATAAACAACACGCAAAACAAAAGGGAGTAAGTCATTAGTTCAAACTAACATCACATGATAATCCACATTAAAATACAATCAAGCTTTGATGTAATTCATAAACACACATACGAAATTATAAACATTCAAATCATCTTCCTTTAATTTCCACTTTACTCATATTCATCCTATAGTATATATATCCCATAATATATATTCTATATTATGCATATTACGTTCGTTCGAAACATCATCGGTCTCGTTCTTCATACCCACCCTATAACATATATATCCCATAATATATATCCTATAGCATGTATATTACTTTCTTTCTCAACATCTTCCTTTTTATCGCTCATATTCACCCCATAGAATATATATCCCATACTATATATCCTATAACATGCATACAACATTCATGTCATTTCTCGTCATTCATATTCACACTATAGAATATATATCCCATACTATATACCATATAGCATGCATATGACTTTCATGTGACATTCACGTTTCTCATCATTCATATTCACCCTATAGAATATATATCCCATACTATATATCCTATAGCATGCATATGACTTTCATTTTGACATTCAGTTCTCATCCTTCATATTCACCTTATAGAATATATATCCCATACTATATATCCTATAACATGCATATGACTTTCATTACTCCGAGTCATCTTTTCATTGGGCCTCCCCCAACAATGTTACTTTCATCTATAACAGAAAAGTCACGCATTTTCCAACATAATGCATAAATTACAGACGTATCATTTTAAACCATTACCTCTTTCATATACCTCATTCGTATCAGTAAGTATGATTTAGAGCCACTTATCCCTTACCTCAGTGAGTTTTAGGGATCGGTTCCGAGTTACTTTAAAAGTCTCCTCCGCGATTTCCTCCAACCTTAGGATCTTTCCTCATTTCCACCAATAACAACAATGTTAGTCATTTATTCCAAATATCACATAAACAACTTATTTTGCATCATTTAATCATACAAAATATTCATCATCAATATTCAACCATCTAAAACATACATAACATCTCATATTTCAATATTTCCAAAACTACTTCAATACAAGTTTCTAAATATCAAAGCATACATGTTCATCTCATATAACAACATTAAAGCACTACTCATTATCCACATCTAACATTTCATCTCTTTCTCTTTATACTCATATTCTCATTTTGGGGGTTTTTGGGGGTTTTTCATGAATAACCCATAAAACTTTCCATTCATCAAATACCAACTCTAAACCAAGAGTTTACAAGATAAAACCAACATAAAACGAACCATAATTCTAAAGAATGATTTTCCATGGTTTCTCATGTTTTGAAAATAAATCCAACATACCCAAAACAAGTTAGAGAGGAAGAAAAAGAGTTAGTAACAAGAGGTTTACCTCTTCTAAAGCTCCAAGATGAGTCCTAAGGCTCCTTGCTCTTGAAAAGCTCTCATCTCTCTCTTCTCTTCGAAGTTCTAACCCTAAAATGTGTTTTGGGTTTCTATTTTATAGACACTGCGATAAGTGTAATCGATTACAAGTATAGTGTAATCGATTACATTGTGTAAATTATAGAGGCATCGTCGCTATGTAATCGATTACCAACATGGTGTAATCGATTACATTAATACGATGTAATCGATTACCAGAAGTGTGTAATCGATTTCATTAATACGATGTAATCGATTACCAACATGGTGTAATCGATTACATTGTGTCAGATGTACATATCTGATGCTTTTAATCATCACGTAATCGATTACCAGGACTGTGTAATCGATTACCAGGACTGTGTAATCGATTACCAGGACTGTGTAATCGATTACCAGGACTGTGTAATCGATTACCAGGACTGTGTAATCGATTACCAGGACTGTGTAATCGATTACCAGGACTGTGTAATCGATTACCAGGACTGTGTAATCGATTACCAGGACTGTGTAATCGATTACCAGGACTGTGTAATCGATTACCAGGACTGTGTAATCGATTACCAGGATTGTGTAATCGATTACACTTTGTCAGATGCACATGTCTGATTAGTTTATCAGCATGTAATCGATTACCAGGAGTGTATAATCGATTACACTGTGTCAACAGCCCAAAATTGCCATTTCTCGCCTAGGCAAGACAACTCTCGCTCAGGCGAGAATCCTCCAGTATAGTCCAGGATTTCACCCTCCCAGGTGATCCTTTCTCGCTCAGGCGAGAATCTCTCGATCAAGCGTGGCTTCTAGGACTGATACTATAATTTTAAAGATTAAAATTTGGGGTGTTACAATCCTCCCCCTCTTATAAGAATTTTCGTCCCCGAAAATTAAACATAACTCGGAAAATAAAATCATCACCTAGACCTTAGGCACAAGAATATTCAACCAAAATCACAATTCGATTCTCTAATCCATTAAGATTACTTAATCAGTCACTAAGGGCATACACCACTAAACCATGATATCACCAAACCTATTCATGAACTAACTCCTCAATGTCCAAATGTTAAGATCTCAGCCTTTAATAACTCGAGTGCCATGGGAACTAATCCATAATTCAGACTAAATATTTTTCCTATATCCATCAAGAACCATAGATCTCTAGCACATATCCATCTATCAATCCTAACATACGTTAAGAATCCCGATAACACTCTCGAACTTCAGCGAATGGGGAACACCTGATCCCATATCTATCTAAATGCATCTTTTAACATCCATCATACACTAGTTAGTTTCATCTCCACTCGAGACTCTAGCACAATTTCATTTTACTAGATCCACAAAATACTTACACAATAGAATTCTTAGTGTCTCATCCATTGTACACAATCAAACTATCCAGTAATTGTCTAATTACATAAAATATTTCTACCATCAAATCTTATCGTCTAAAGAAATTACCGATTTCTAGCCTCCACTGAAACCATAAAACCATTGATTCACACCAAAACTAGGTATTCTGTTACCAATCGGCAAGCACAAGTCGACCAACACTCAAACCTACAACTTGCGTTCGGTTTGGTCACCCCAATTCCGTTAGTAAATATAAACTTATTATCCCACTCGCATTATGTCCAGAAATACATGGGCGTCTTATATCACTAAACTTTTAATAACCTCATACTCATGCTATGTTTCACCCAAAACATTATTTAGCCACATGTTATGTTTCACCCAAAACTGATTTTCTCCAATATGACACTAAATCATTATTTAGCCACATGCTATGTTTCACCCAAAACTGATTTTCGAAAACGGTTTGAACCCACGACTCACGGCAATTTAATCGAAGAAATCAAATTATCATGTCAAAAGTAACGCATACTCATTTCAACATACCCTAAAACTCCTTCTCTCATATGGTGACACCACACCCATACACCGCAATTACTGACGTTCACGAAACAGCAACAACTTTTGCCGGTACAACATTCAACGCAGACAATTGAGGTACACCACCACTATTTCATGCATTGCCAATGTCCTACCGAAAAAGAATCGATCATTCATGACCAAAAGTTTCACATCCATTCCATTGCATTCATCACATTAATAGGGTAAGTAACTTAACTAGCCTCTTCTCTCGATTATCATTATAAGTCTTACCCTTTTGCACCCATATACATATCAATGCAACTAGATCTTAATTCTTCACCTCAACAATCATCACATAGTTAAGCAAAACACAATTTTGCTGACCGCTAGTCCATTTCCAAGATTAAATCCAACTGGGACATCATCGCGCATATCAACACTATAGTAAAGGTTCTACCATTTACCCCAACCGTACACTGAGACATTCCCGATCAAAAATAAGTTTTTGAGGTTCAACATCCCCGCACATAATTTGGTGTTCACTACCAATATACATTTGTTACGGCGAATACTCCTCTTTAACAAAAATCAAATTTTATAGAACAAGAGCTTCATGCACAAGAATCAAAATAACTTTTTCATAATTCATGCATCAAGGTATAATTAACCAAGCATTAGTACATAATCTCGAAAGATATTTTCCCCATTGTCATACAGAACATGTTACGCACAAATTCCTCATTTCATTCACAGAAGAAAATTCACTATCCCAGAAAAATACATAGTTCTTTCAAATCTTAATATATTGAAATACTAACGAGTTCTTAAATATCCTTTCGTTACATTTACTGAATAAAAACCGATTCCTTTTTCGAAGGAGAGTTATGACTTTCTTAGCCGACACTGGCCCCATACTACTAGCATGGTCAGAGATCTCGCACAGATCCCTAACCGCCACAACCTTGTCAGCACTATTCAATCATAACATGATTTGCCAACAATTAGTCCATCCCCAGAACTTTATCTAACTGGGATAACGACAAGTAGACTGAATCTATGGTAAATATCACACCATTTACCACAACCGGACTCTAGAACATAAACGTCGACACCACCACCAGCAAAAAGATTGGGGTCGACGCGACCAAGTCGGAAGTAATGACTCAGTTTACAATTTCAGCCGGTTTTCACATTTATCATATATAAGGGAGTGTGTCGCTCCCGAATCAACAACACTAAACAAGGAATACCTGTCACCATGCGTTTACCTCTCGCCGGATCATCAGCACCCGACGTCCCTGCGCCACTTGGGGTAACCATCCGATCGTGGTCCCTTGCCTCCCCAGCATGCATGACATTAGGTCTCCGATCCAGCTTGGGACAATACCTTTTAATATGCCCAAACTCCTTGCAGTGGAAACATCCATTCCCTTTTCCCGGGCACATACTTCCATAGTGAAGTCTACCGCACTTGTTACACTAGTCAGTAAGCTAATTTTAACTCACTCAAGTCAGGAAATCACATAGTCTCATAACAAGTCGCATGTCATTATACCAAAGCCACATGCTTTAAACATTCAATACACACAATCTCAACTAGTCAAATTTTTACACATGTTACAAAGAAGCAAGTAAGGCCATGCCCTAGGCCGCAGAATTAACTATGCTCTGATACCATAATGTAACGACCCGATTTTCTACCCTTGAATATTTTTCATTTATTTTAATCCTTTCTTACATACAGTCGTCACCTTCATTGAAAACTCTCAAGTATCACTCTTTGAAAATACCTTTTACCCTATTATATTATCATACAAATTTATGTTGCGGAAAAACATAATTCATTTAGATAACATTTACCACATACATCCAGTTACGGGTTTTCCAAGGTTATAACGTCCATAACTACATGTCACCATATTATCCTAATCAGATAACATTTATCCCAAAATGCTATCGAATCAACTACAGCGTCGAATAGCAATAAAGACACTCAAGTAAATAGACACAAAGACTTCCTATTTGAGCTTCATCCTCAAAATCCTTCATTTACCTACAATGAGATTATCATAAACAACACACAAAACAAAAGGGAGTAAGTCATTAGTTCAAACTAACATCACATGATAATCCACATTCAAATACAATCAAGCTTTGATGTAATTCATAAACACACATACGAAATTATAAACATTCAAATCATCTTCCTTTAATTTCCACTTTACTCATATTCATCCTATAGTATATATATCCCATAATATATATTCTATAGTATGCATATTAAGTTCGTTCGAAACATCATCGGTCTCGATCTTCATACCCACCCTATAACATATATATCCCATAATATATATCCTATAGCATGTATATTACTTTCTTTCTCAACATCTTCCTTTTTATCGCTCATATTCACCCCATAGAATATATATCCCATATTATATATCCTATAACATGCATACAACATTCATGTCATTTCTCGTCATTCATATTCACACTATAGAATATATATCCCATACTATATACCCTATAGCATGCATATGACTTTCATGTGACATTCACGTTTCTCATCATTCATATTCACCCTATAGAATATATATCCCATACTATATATCCTATAGCATGCATATGACTTTCATTTTGACATTCAGTTCTCATCCTTCATATTCACCTTATGGAATATATATCCCATACTATATATCCTATAACATGCATATGACTTTCATTACTCCGAGTAATCTTTTCATTGGGCCTCCCCAACAATGTTACTTTCATCGGAGTCATCTTTTCATTGGGCCTCCCCCAACAATGTTACTTTCATTTGAGTCATCTTTTCATTGGGCCTCCCCCAACAATGTTACTTTCATTTGAGTCATCTTTTCATTGGGCCTCCCCCAACAATGTTACTTTCATCGGAGTCATCTTTTCATTGGGCCTCCCCCAACAATGTTACTTTCATCGGAGTCATCTTTTCATTGGGCCTCCCCCAACAATGTTACTTTCATTTGAGTCATCTTTTCATTGGGCCTCCCCCAACAATGTTAGTTTCATTTGAGTCATCTTTTCATTGGGCCTCCCCCAACAATGTTACTTTCATCGGAGTCATCTTTTCATTGGGCCTCCCCCAACAATGTTACTTTCATCTATAACAGAAAAGTCATGCATTTTCCAACATAATGCATAAATTACAGACGTATCATTTTAAACCATTACCTCTTTCACATACCTCATTCGTATCAGTAAGTATGATTTAGAGCCACTTATCCCTTACCTCAGTGAGTTTTAGGGATCGGTTCCGAGTTACTTTAAAAGTCTCCTCCGCGATTTCCTCCAACCTTAGGATCTTTCCTCATTTCCACCAATAACAACAATGTTAGTCATTTATTCCAAATATCACATAAACAACTTATTTTGCATCATTTAATCATACAAAATATTCATCATCAATATTCAACTATCTAAAACATGCATAACATCTCATATTTCAATATTTCCAAAACTACTTCAATACAAGTTTCTAAATATCAAAGCATACATGTTCATCTCATATAACAACATTAAAGCACTACTCATTATCCACATCTAACATTTCATCTCTTTCTCTTTATACTCATATTCTCATTTTGGGGGTTTTTGGGGGTTTTTCATGAATAACCCATAAAACTTTCCATTCATCAAATACCAACTCTAAACCAAGAGTTTACAAGATAAAAACAACATAAAACGAACCATAACTCTAAAGAATGATTTTCCATGGTTTCTCATGTTTTGAAAATAAATCCAACATACCCAAAACAAGTTAAAGAGGAAGAAGAAGAGTTAGTAACAAGAGGTTTACCTCTTCTAAAGCTCCAAGATGAGTCCTAAGGCTCCTTGCTCTTGAAAAGCTCTCATCTCTCTCCTCTCTTCGAAGTTCTAACCCTAAAATGTGTTTTGGGTTTCTATTTTATAGACACTGCGATAAGTGTAATCGATTACAAGTATAGTGTAATCGTCGATTACACTGTGTAAATTATAGAGGCATCGTCGCTATGTAATCGATTACCAACATGGTGTAATCGATTACATTAATACGATGTAATCGATTACCAGAAGTGTGTAATCGATTACATTAATACGATGTAATCGTTTACCAACATGGTGTAATCGATTACATTGTGTCAGATGTACATATCTGATGCTTTTAATCATCACGTAATCGATTACCAGGACTGTGTAATCGATTACCAGGACTGTGTAATCGATTACCAGGACTGTCTAATCGATTACCAGGACTCTCTAATCGATTACCAGGACTGTGTAATCGATTACCAGGACTGTGTAATCGATTACACTGTGTCAGATGCACAGGTCTGATTAGTTTATCTGCATGTAATCGATTACCAGGAGTGTATAATCGATTACACTGTGTCAACAGCCCAAAATTGCCATTTCTCGCCTAGGCGAGACAACTTTCGCTCAGGCGAGAATCCTCCGGTATAGTCCAGGATTTCACCCTCCCAGGTGATCCTTTCTCGCTCAGGCGAGAATCTCTCGATCAGCGAGGCTTCCAGGACTGATACTATAATTTTAAAGATTAAAATTTGGGGTGTTAGACTTAGGAACTCATTAAGATTATTGGGGTCTCTTCTCTTTGAGTTGGAAAACGACCCAACTCTCTCCATTGATGTAGTAGTTCGTTTTAGTTAACTTCTTTCTCGAAACCTCATATTATAGAGTGTCTATTTGGATATGGTAGTTGAAAAATATTGATATTAAGAAACCCCAAAACCTAGAAACGAAATGGTGAAGAAAAAAGGGTTGGAAAATGGTAAGTTGAGTTGTGGTTTATGATTGGTGATGAGGAAGGAGGGATTAAATGTTTGTGAATGCAGATGGGAGTCTCAATAGAGATAGTTTCGAGAGTTATCGGAGTATGAACTAATTTGTGGTAGGAACATGTTAAATGAGTTATAATGTGATGTTACGAATATATTATTGATGTTGTTTTTGTGTGTGTATGAATGGGTAAAGACCATAAGGTTGGAGGAAGCAAAGTAGATTCAAACAAGTCGTCAAACGCCAACAAACGCCAAGGTAAGGGAGTTGTGTTTCCATCGTTAATGATTTGATGGAAAAGGTAAATGTAATGGCATTATTGTTACGACAATAGAGTAAACTGGTTATTGTTTAGTATGTGGTATTGAATAGCCTTCGTGGCGTTGACTTGCCCTATGTGGTATTGAATAGCCTTCGTGGCGTTGACTTGCCCTATGTGGTAGTGAATAGCCTTCGTGGCGTTGACTTGCCCTATGTGGTATTGAATAGCCTTCGTGGCGTTGACTTGCCCTATGTGGTATTGAATAGCCTTCGTGGCGTTGACTTGCCCTATGTGGTATTGAATAGCCTTCGTGGCGTTGACTTGCCCTATGTGGTACTGAATAGCCTTCGTGGCGTTGACTTGCCCTATGTGGTATTAAATAGCCTTCGTGGCGTTGACTTGCCATATGTGGTACTGAATAGCCTTCGTGGCGTTGACTTGCCCTATGTGGTATTGAATAGCCTTCCTGGCGTTGACTTTCCCTATGTGGTATTGAATAGCCTTCGTGGCGTTGACTTGCCCTATGTGGTATTGAATAGCCTTCGTGGCGTTGACTTGCCCTATGTGGTATTGAATAGCCTTCGTGGCGTTGACTTGCCCTATGTGGTATTGATTAGCCTTCGTGGCGTTGACTTGCCCTATGTGGTATTGATTAGCCTTCGTGGCTTTCACTTACCCTATGTGGTAATGGATAATTACTATTAAATGCGGTTGGTAATTGGTGGAACGATAGTTTAGTATACCTTAACGGTTGCATTATGTTACTGATAGAATCATGTAGATATGTATATGTTTGTATCATAATTATCCTATTCCAATTATACATTATTGATTATATAACTTGATGTCTTACTCCCTTATGTTTTCTTGATGTTGTATCTTGTGATAACCGGTGTACAGGTCAAGCTAGGGATTAATGGATTCGAATGATGTCGTAGTTTAGCTTTCTGAACATTGTTGTAATAGGAATATTAAAGTGTTGTTTTGTATTATGCACGTACTTGTACCTATTGCTTGAACTAATTGACATGTAACCCTGTTTCTAGGGACTTGATGTGTGATTGAAGTGTATGCGGGGACGGAGTCCTCCTTTTGAAGTTGATATATGATGTTTATGGGTTTCGAACCCCAAATAGCTTGGGTAGAATACTCGCTAATATGAAATGTGAATTATGATTATAATGAGGAAGAAAATCCTCGGGGTAATTTAAGGAAAATTAGTTAGTAGTGTATGTTAAGAAAATAAAAGTGCGAAAAATTTTAGGGTATAATTTGGGTTCTTACACCAATGAAAATAAAACTCGTTTTAGCCGACCAGAATGGGTTAGCGACTCTAGCTCGAGTTATGTAGCATGTTTTTTTTTAAAAGTATAGATGACGAAAAAGGTTTTTAAGAGTTTTTAAATCATATTACTGTTGAAACCTATTTAAATGTGGATTAACTGACATTGAGTTTTATTGAATTAATGATTTATTCCTTTGTGTTGTTTGTGCATGGTAATCCCATTGCAGGTAGGTGACGGAGAAGGATGATTTTGAGTAGGGGAATTAGGGACTTTTGTTTTGATGTCTCTTTATCCATTCTTTTTGTAATTTTGATTTATTGTAATTGAAGTAACTTATGATACTATGATTATTATTTTTGTACATGATATTGATCATGAGTACTAGTAACTCGGGATATATGTAGCTATGGGTGTTTTGGAAACCCATAGCTAATTGTGTGCGGGGTTACTAGGTAACATTAATGAATTATGTTTTTCTGCTATTGAATGTTGTATGTTACTTATGGTTTAAAGATATGGTGTGAGTGTGAAGCGAGACTTTTAAAGTAAATTTAATCACTCAGTAATTTATGATTGATTGTTAAATGTATGAAATTGAAATAAATAAGGAAAAATTTTCAAGGGTATAATTTCGGGTCGTTACAGTATTTATATCCCATAATATATATTCTATAGCATGCACATTACTTTTATTCCAAACATACTCATTTCCCATTAATCGTATTCACCCTTACTCACAATCAACAAATCTCCCGCAAAGGTAATCCTCTACCACATCGGTTAGGTCTAGTTATTTTCCCCATACCACATCGGGCAGGTCGAGTAATTCCCCATACCATATCGAGCAGGTCTAGTAATTCCCCATACCACATCGGGCAGGTCGAGTAATTCCCCATACCACATCGGGCAGGTCGAGTAATTCCCCATACCTCATCGGGAAGGTCGAGTAATTCCCCATACCACATCGGGCATGTCTATACCACGATAATTCACTACCTCTTCGGATAGGCAACATCAATAATCCACTACCACTCCTGGTAGGACCGTCCAAAATAATCCGCTACCACTCAAGGTAGGATAACAAAATAATCCCCTACCACTCTGGGTAGGGTAACAACAATAATATTCTTACAAACATATTACCTTTTACACATACCATAATCACATCAGCTCATATAAAATGGAAACACTTATCCCTTACCTTGGTGAGCATTGGAGTCGGTTTTGAGTAACTTTACGAGTTTCCTCTGTGATTTCCTTGAACCTTTGGATCTTTCCTCATTCCCACCAATAACAACAATGTCAGTCATTTATTCAAAATAACACCTAAACGACTCGTATTTCATCGTTAAACATACAAGATATTCACATATTTTCAAGGTTTTCAACACTACTTTAATACGAGTTTCCAAACATCTAAAACATACAAATTCATTTCATATATCAACATTAAAGCACAAACTCATCACCCACATTTAACATTTCACCCATTTCCCTTTTTACTCATATTCACATTTTGGGGGTTTTGGGGTCATGAATAAACCCACAAAACCTTTCCATTCATCAAATACCAACTCTAAACTAAGAGTTTACAAGAGGAAAACAACATAAAATGAACCATAACTCTAAAGAGTTTCCCTGGTTTCTCATAATTTGTGAAGAGATCCATACACCCAAAAACGAGTTTGAAAGGGAGAAAGAGAGTTAGAATTAAGAGATTTACCTCATCTCAAGCTCTTAGACGATTCCCATGAGTTCTTGCCCTCAAAATCACCTTCTCCTCTCTTCTCTCTCACTTTCTAACCCTAAAATGTGTTTGGGGTTTCTATTTTAAAGTGAAATCGTCGGGTTCTCGCTCAAGCGAGCCCATTCTCGCTCAGGCGAGAAAATCCCGCCTTTTTAAAATTTCAGATCTAACGCTCTCGCTCATGCGAGGGATTTCTTGCTAAGGCGAGACCACTCTCGCTCAAGCGAAACAATTCTCGCTCAAGCGAGAATCCTTCAGTATAGCCCTGGATTTCACCCTCTCAGGTGAGCCTCTCTCGCCCAAGCGACAATTATCTCGCTCAAGCGAGACTCCCAGGGCTGATACTATAATTTAATGACTTTAAAACCTAGGGTGTCACACAAGAGATTCCTTTATTAATTATAATGAGTTGCAATTACAATTATCTCACCCCGAGATCTCCTTGTACCTTACACACTCACTTCTATCTAATCCCCTTGGAAAACTCTATTCCAAGTCACACCCTTGGTGAATACTATACCAAGTTACACCCTTGGTAAACACTATACCAAATAACTCAACCCCTTTCTCTTCAAACCCTTGTGAAAGAAAGTAAACTTTTCAAAAGTGAAGAATGTACAATTTGGCTTCGATTGCCTTACAAGTGTATATGACAATTTCTAGAACTTGCAATCCAACAGCAACTCTTATACTTAAGATAATAATGCTCTTTAAAAATATGAAAAACACTTAGAAGCAACTTCAAAATAACTTTGAAAGTTTAAGAGTAGGTTGCTTGAAAAGTGTAAGAAAAATTAGAAAGTGTGAGAGCTTTTAAAGAGAGTTTGTAATCTGAGTTGTGTGTTGTATGTATGTTGTTTTGAGAGTATTTCAATGCCTTTATATAGGCATCAAATTAACCATAATACCCCTAGGTATGAGTAGGTTTCGTTTGGAATGAAAAGCAATCAGGTTGCGGTTAAAACATGGAAAACTCAATTTGAGCCCAAATTGGATAAAAATGGTCTTTTTAATCAGAGATACGAATTCGGGAGTCGATTACGGATTGGGGAAGGTATTAGCACCCCCGTCCGCCCGTACTAAAACGGTACCCCCGCTAATAACATAGACTTTTTATACCCTTAAAAATTATTTAAACATTCAATGATTGAAACAAATCATTTTATTTTTTATTTTTGTGTCTGACAAGATATTATCTTGCTCCTACGTATCCCTAGATGCAATAGGGAAATCAAGACTACGTAGTTCTAGTTTGAAAATCGGTTGGCATTGGTTTATTTGATTAAAAAAGGGATTTTATCCACTTTAAGAAAAGATGAAGCAGCATAAGCTAATGTCCGCACCGCATCAAAACTTAAAGAGGTTTTAAAATAATTAGGACATATTTGAAATATAGTTAAAATTTCATCATCTTTAAGATAGATGAAGCAGCAGAAGCTAATGTCCGCACCACATCAAATCATAAAGAAGTTTTCCGAAATAAAGATATCTTTGTATTAAAGAGTCAAATTATTATATTATAAGAAAAAAAACTTTAGTTACTTGATGCTTATGGGCGTAAATACGTAATGATTAATATGAAGGTAATACCTCAATTCTTAATTAAATAGTTAAAAATATATACGGTACATTCAATAAATTTTACTTTTTATGATATAATGATCAAATCAAATGAATAAAATGATAAAATATAATGAATACTTAATTGCAACAACCAACAGAATAAACTACTTTATTTGGAATGATGGTTATCAAATCATATAGTAATATAGACAAATAACAAATGAAAATAAATTATGAAAAACATGGAAAAACAAGGATGAAAAAGTTTTATGAGAGGATTGAGTGAGAAGGATGGTGACGATGAGGGGAAATGTAGTGCAAAAATTTTGTTTAGTGGAAAAACACATGAATAGTTTTTTGAGATACTAGTGTCATCATCTTGTTGTGAATGTACAATGAATTCTTAAAATAAATAGGATAAGAAGCATTTCTAAGAGCATTGATGTTATATACGACAAGCTTACCATTCCACCATGTGATGAAAGAGAATAAGAATCCTTGGAATCTCCCATTTGGTTGTGCACGTGAGAGAGTGTGCTTAGAAAAGCCCCTTTCTTATGAAGAAGACCATGCCACATATATGCTACAAATGTGGCTCTTTATGCACCATAATGAGAGAATCATCCTATTAAAGTATTGGCTGAAGAAAAGGAGAGATGTTTCTTTTTCCTTTTTTAAAAGTTGAATGTGGTCTCATTCAAGGCCAAATGAAGCATAGTTGTAGCACATAAAAAGTTATGGCTGAAATTAGGCATATTGTTGTATTATTATGGCATTCATTTGAATTGATTTGCATTATTGCAGTGTTATTACTGCCTTAATCGTATTGATTAGTGTTATTACTGTCTTAATTGTATTGATTTGCATTATTGCAGTATTGTTACTGCCTTAATTTGCATTGATTTGCATTATTGCAGTTTGTTATTGCATATTGTAAATTTGGATGTACTTTATTATGAAATGTTATACAATTAATTAATATTCTTAATTTTAGCATAAGACCAAAGTAGTAACAAAACCAATTTTTTAAACTTGTGTAATTGGGGCATAAATATTTGATATTATTGTTTATTTATTTGAGAAGGTATTTTGGGCCGGACAAAATTGGGTACTCACAGGTAGAATAGATAATGTAAGCTTGCTTTTCTTGTGGGTTTCGAATATTGCATGACATTATGGTTGTTTTGACATGCAAATGATGTGTTGCGATTGTTGTTGTTTTGGGGTTGAAAGACCCTAAGGTTGGAGGAGATGGCGGAGAACGCAATAAAGCTACTTAGTGTAAAGCATTAGCAGATACTCAGGTGATGGAGCAACATTAAACCTTGTGGTATTAGAATTGTTACATTGGAAACTCCAACGACACTCACCAGTTGGAGGATTTCCTTTGGCTAAAACGATTAAACAGGAAACTTTATAAGTTTCCTATTTAACCGCGTTAGTCTTACCCTATGCGAATGGTATGATTGACTATGATATTTGACCTACCTTTGTGGTATGGAGTTTGACCTGCCTTTGTGGTTTGGAGTTTGACTTGCCTTTGTGGTTTGGAGTTTGACTTGCCTTTGTGGTATGGAGTTTGAACTTCCCTTGTGGTATGGAGTTTGACCTGCATTTTTAGTATGGAGTTTGACCTGCCTTTGTGGTATGGAGTTTGACCTACCTTTGTGGTATGGAGTTTGACCTGCCTTTGTGGTATGTAGTTTGATCTGCCTTTATGGTATGGAATTTGACTTGCCCTTGTGGTATGGAGTTTGACCTGTCTTCGTGGTATGGAATTGATTGTACCCTTGGGGGTATCGGTGGTTTTAAGTAGTGTTATAATATTGTGAAGAATATGACGTTAAATTCGAGGTAGAGTGAACAAATTGACTATGGTCGTGGTTGTGTTGGAACTGTTATAGGTTTCTCTTTTGGAATTCTCTAATGTTATTATTCTATTTAAATCCAACATGTTATATATTGCATGAATTTAATGATTGACTCTCTCTATGTTTTCTTGTTTGCTCAATCTGTGGTAATCGGGTTGTAGGTAAAGTCAAGGAGTAGGATTTTATGTGTCTGGGAGTCTCTTAGCTTGCTTGGATCATTTTGTGTTTACATTTTTATTTTAAACATTGTATTGGACCCATATGTGGGAATTTCCATTTTTCATCTCGACATTGGTTTAATTGATTGAATGCGTACGAATTGGTATTGGGGGGAAAATGTTCCTTTATTTCTCCTACCGTTTTGTATACAATATTTAGGTGGATTTTGTTGAATAGGATTTTAATGGATTATCTCTGTTAGAACAATATATGCTAGAAAAGAATTGAAAATTTTTCGTGTTAATAAATTGAGGCGTTATAGAAATCGGGTCGTTACTATATGGTATTAGAGCATAGTTAGCCCTGCGACCTAGGGTATGGCCTTACATGCTTCTTTATAGGACTTATGTGAATTGTTTATTAACTATGTGATAATTGTTGATGTGAAAGATTCTTGTTGAATATCTTGATGAGAATTATTGATGAAGTACTTGTTTAAAACTTCTTGCACTACAAGAAACTTTATATTTAGTGGAGGTTATTCAAACCTCCACAAAAAATTAAATGATACAAGTTAGACAATTAATTAAATATATAGTGGGGGTTTTTATTTAATCTGTGGAGGTTTTAAACCTCCATTATTCATCCGTTTAAATAATGAATTTAATGAGTTTAATAGCAACACTCAAAACTTACACCCAGATTAAAAACACATGTATATAATATCAACATGAAATTAAGAATAACTTAATAATATTTTTCATGTACTAAAAATTAATTCACACACTTAAGAATAATTAAAATTTCATTCCTAAACTATTAAAAATAAATTTTCCAGTGTTAACTTATTGCTTTATAATCTCACTTCATAGGTGTCAAATAAGTGTTTGACATATTTGTATGTGTCAAATAAAAATAAGTTTTTGTGTTAACATAGAATTTCTTCAGAAAGCCTTCCTTCATAAGCCTTCTTCATTCTTCACTTTCCTCACTTTCAAATAATTTGTTGAACCTCCCTCCCTTCATTCTTCACTTTCTTCAACCTCACATACACTTCATTCTCCACTTTCTTCAACCTCACATCCACTTCATTCTTCACTCTCTTCATTCTTCATTGCTCACAGATCTAGTTGGAACAAGACACTAAGGCATTTCGATTCTTCATTTTCTTCATCCAAATTCACAATAGTGCAGCTCTCAGCTCTCATATTCTTCATTTTCTCAGCTCTCAGGTTCAATTTTAGGGTTTAATGCTTTTGTAGATGATGATAATATGTGTGTTTAAGAAATTGTTGGCTAAAATAATTGAGTAAATTCTGGTTGTGGATGCTTATGTTGTGTTTGAGGAAATTACTCTGTACTTCAATTGTAAATGTGTTGTGGATGCTTATGTTGTATTTGATGAAGCAGAAGTTGTGCAATGTATGATCATATTTCTTATAATGCGATGATTGATATGACTATACTTTGTACAATGTGATTAGCTTGGGACATATAGACACCAATTTCGTGGGACTGGTGAGATTTATTCAAAATAACCTAGTGCGAGTGATTCTGATACCTAGTGCTAGCTAGGTGGCGGTGCACCTTTACACTGCAAACTTTTATGGCCGCATTATTCTAAAATATTTACAAACAGAAACAACTTGTGCAATTTTATTTTATTTATTATTTTGAGCCTGGAGAAAAGTGTCGCGTTTTCTTACATTCTTATAGGGTCACAACTCACAGGTCCATGTCACAATAGACTAAATGTGTAATAGAATCAAATTCCACATTATAAGTTCAATAACATTTTACTTCAGTTTTAATTAGACTAAACTATTAAGTTTTGAAGATAAAAAATGATAGCAACATTCTCTTTGCAACATTTTGCTTTAACACTTTACTGAGTGAATTTTATGTGAGGTTCTGTAAAATCACATTAACCAAGTGAGTTTCACATTTCAGTTTTCTCATATATTCCATGCAATAATACACTTTGTATTGAAAAATGTTTTAATAGAATGTGTTGTTAGTCTTGCTCCACCTTTGAATTTAGTTATTGTTACCAAAAATGATATTTTTCCAAATATAATCATTCAATAGAAATGGTGCTGTTGGGGATACAATTCGATGTCCATGTCCCAAATGTGATTTTCTGAAATGGCAGAGACATATCCTATAATCACTATATAATTACTATCATACTTTCTCAAAGGTAATTGTTTTACATGGTTAATGCTATTGTTGTTTCATTTCCTTTATGAAGTTACTTATTATGTCATATTATTATCTAACTTTTTGTATCTCATTTTCTATTTTTTTTACATGAATATAAAGACATGCCAAAAGTGAAACGTTTTCAAAATCCATTCAAATCAGCACCTCAATCACAATGTGTTGCATCTCCAATAGAAGATCCAACTCATTCTTCACCAGCAATAAATCCTATAGACCCTTCACTATCAGGTATGTGCGATTACCACTATTACATTCAATATTTTGTTTGTTTCTATTTGATGTTGTTTTTTGCCTTATTCCGTTTGTTATTGTTGTTGGGTCATCTGAGCAAACCTTTGCTATGTTCATGCTGACACCTATGCTGATTCCTATGTTCCTGCTGACACCTATGTTCATGCTGACACCACTAAAACAATGAACATTGCACAAACAGGACATGATACATGAACACAAATAGGCACTGAACTCTGCATCCATGCTTTTGAATACATGTTTTTGTATTGGGTTGTTTGAGGATATAGAGTAACTCCAATTTGGGGGTAATAAGGCTGGTGTTGCATTTGACCAAATATATCTTTCTTCCATTTGTTTTTTTGAGTTGCTGGATTCACATGATCTTACTGCTCCTATAGAAATACTAACACTAGTTAATTAACCCATATTTCTCAGTACCCGATTTATTATTGATTAATTTTATGCTGGACTTACTAAAGTTCCATTTTTCACTTAATGAATCTCATCAATTCTATCACATAATGGATAATGTTTAAAAACATAGTATCTAGCATTGTGGAATAGTGTTAAACTCATCCACATTGGTGATGCCGTGGGGATGAAGGGAAGTGCATGTTACTGAAGTAATAGCTTAGGTAGTAGATTAGCTTCCCATCAGTTGTATTGTAGAGGATCTTTTTTCTCTTTCTTTAACTACCTTCCTTATGTGGATGTTAGTTAAAGTTAGTTACTTATTTTTGAACTATGTATTTAAATTTACTTTTCTACTTGGTGATAATTCAATACAACCATAATAATTTTCCCCTCATTTTCTGTGTCTATCCAATCTCTTTTCTTCTTCCTCATGATTTCCATCATGATATTTTTGTTTCTAGTTTGATTTTTAAACTCCTGTATCATTGAATAAGATTTTAACATCACAGAACTAATGGAAAATTGTCATATTATTTACAATCTTAAAGTTGACATCTTATTTTCTATACACTCATTATCTTCCTATGTTGACACCTATGTTCGCCATAACTATGGTCATTACATATATGGATGGACTAGATGTTTCGGACATGACTTAGGATAAGAAGATACATGTGTTATATGTATTCTATGTATATTATATTTTCTTAATGTGTATATTGAATGTTCAATTATTTAATAGTTTATGATATTAGATTTTATTTTATTATTTCAGGCAAATGATGATGCAAGTATGTCTGATACACCTTTGGGTGCAAGAGGATCATCTGGAGCTAGAAACATTTAGGATATATGTTATGTATTTTCTTTTTAAAGTGTCATATGAGACTGCTTTTAATATTTTGAGATTTTATGGTGTATTTGGATTTATAATGAAGTACGAATTATAACTCTTTCAATTCTATTACTCTACATTTAGCAACATTCAATATTTTGTTTTTGAGACTATTTTTAGTTATTTGCAATGAAATTTTATTATTGTTAAGAGCATTTGTATTTAGTATTTTATATTTAAATAATAAATATAAATTAATGAGAATAAATTTGTTAAATTATGAAATTAATTTAAGGTTAAAATCCTACAGTGGAGGTCAAAAACAATCTCAAATAGTGGAGGTCAAAAACCTCCTCAAATAGCGGAGGTCAAAAACCTCCTCAAATAGTGGAGGTCAAAAACCTCCTCAATTTGCGGAGGTCAAATAGTTGAGGTCAAAAATCTCCTCAAATAGCGGAGGTTAAAAACCTCCACTAATAAACCACTAAATTTGTCAATATCAGGGGTTCTCTAAAACCTCCGCTAAACGCATCTAGAGGTCATAACTGTGGAGGTTTCTGAAACCTCCACTAGTTATATTGTGGAGGTTAAAAACCTCCACTAATTGCAAAAAAAACCTCAACTAAATACAAAGTATGTTGTAGTGTTGTGGGATTCCTTGCTGTGAATTTCTTGAAGAATTCCTAGTTGTAAAACTCTTATTGAATTCCCTGTTATGCTCATCGTTGAAATTCTTGTTGTGAGACGTTTTGGGAATTCTTTGTTGAAACTCTTGCTGAAAATTTATGATTGTGAACATTTTGTTGAAATTTCTTGTGGTGAGTTTCTGGTTGTGACGTTCCTATTGAATTTCTTGATGTGAAAATTTCTTGTTGAGAGTTCCTCCTGGTGAATCTCTTGTTATGAACTTCTTGTCGTTTTCTTGATGTGAACTTTATTTCTTTGTTATGAACTTCTTTCTCTTTATACCCATATCCTCATTTTGGGGGGTTTTTGGGTTTTTCATTAATAACCCACATAACCTTTCCATTCATCAAATATCAACTCTAACCCAAGAGTTTACAAGAAAAAACAACATAAAACGAACCATAACTCTAAAGAATGAGTTTCCATGGTTTCTCATGTTTTGAAAATAAATGCAACATACCCAAAACAAGTTAGAGAGGAAGAAGAGGAGTTAGAAGCAAGAGGTTTACCTCTTCTCAAGCTCTAAGATGAGTCCTAAGGCTCCTTGCTCTTGAAAAGCTCTCATCTCTCTCTTCTCTCTCTTCTCTTCAAAGTTCTAACCCTAAAATGTGTTTGGGGTTCTATTTTAAAGAGTAGTCGTCGTAAGTGTAATCGATTACCATATGGTGTAATCGATTACATCAATTAAAAATTTAAAATACAAACTCAATGACTTGATGTAATCGATTACCAAACATGTTGTAATCGATTACAATGTGAAAAATGCACATATCTGATGCTTTTAATATGTTGTAATCGATTACGAGTATAGTGTAATCGATTACATCATGTAAAATACACAGGTCTGATTAGTTTATCAGCATGTAATCGATTACCAGTATTGTGTAATTGATTACACTGTTTTTGAAAAACAGAATCTCACAGTGTCAATAGCCCGAAATTGCCATTTCTCGCCCAGGCAAGACAACTCTCGCTCAAGCGAGAATCCACCAGTATAGCCCAGGATTTCACCCTTCCAGGTGATCCTTTCTTGCTCAGGCGAGAATCTCTCGCTCAAGCGAGGCTTCCAAGACTGTTACTATAATTTTGAAGACTCAAATTTAGGGTGTTACAATCCTCCCCCTCTTATAAGAATTTTCGTCCACGAAAATTAAACATACCTCGATTCAAATAAATGAGGGTAATCCTCCCTTATCTCTTGCTCAACTTCCCAAGTAGCGTCCCCTTCGTCCACTTGGCTCCACAACACCTTCATCAAAGGAATCTCTTTGCCTCTCAACCTTTTGATACTAGTATCCATGATTCTCACAGGCAACGTTGCGAAAGTCAGGTTATCCTTCAATTCTATCTGGTCCGACTAAACTACATGAGATGGATCTCCAACATATTTTCTCAACTGAGATACATGAAACACATTGTGGAGATTCGACAACAACAGTGGTAAGGCAACTCGATACGCTACGGGCCCAATCCTATTCAGTATTTGATAAGGCCCAATAAATCACGGAGTCAGCTTACGAGATTTCAACACTCTACCAATTCCGGTAGTCGAAACTACTCTCATTAAAACATGATCTCCCTCCTTCAATTCAAGAGGCTTCCGCCTCTTATCGTAGTAGCTTTTCTTCCGACTCTGTGCGATTCTCATATTCTCTCGGATTTTCTTGACCTTATCCGTCGTTTCTTGCACCAGTTCGGGCCCCAATATCAAGTTCTCCCCAGTCTCAAACCAACTCATTGGAGTTCGGCATTTCCTACCATACAACGCCTCGTAAGGTGCCATCCCAATACTCGAATGGAAGCTATTGTTGTAGGTAAATTCGATCAGCAGCAACATGTCATCCCAACTCCTTGGTTGTTCTAAGACATAGACCCTCAAAAGGTCCTCCAATGACTGTATTGTCCTTTTTGATTGATCGTCCGTTTGTGGATAATAAGCTGAACTCAGCTTCAACTTAGTTCCCAGAGCGGTTTGCAAACTAGTCCAAAAGTTTGAAGTGAAACGGGGTCCCTATCCGACACAATGCTTGACGGTATTCCATGCAAGCGAACAATTTCTCTGATATACAGATCTGCCAATCTCTCCAAAGAGTACCTCATGTTCATAAGAAGAAAGTGAGCAGATTTAGTTAACCGATCCACGATCACCCATAGCGAATTATACCCTCTCTAAGTCTTCGGAAAACCAGACACAAAATCCATGGAGATACTATCCCACTTCCAAACAGGAATTTCTAGGGATTGTAATTCTCCTGCTGGTCGCTGATGCTCAATCTTGGCCTTTTGACATACCAGACAACTCGAGACATACTAGGCCACATCCCTTTTCAACCCAGACCACCAAAACATTATTTTCAAATCTTGATACATCTTCGTGGTCCCTGGGTGAAAACTCAGTTTGCTCTTATGGGACTCCTCTAAAATATCCTTCCGTAATTTCTCATCACGAGGTACACACACCCTTCCTTTGTAACGCAACATTCCACTAGGGTCCGTTGTGAAATTGGTATCCTTACCACTTAGCATCAGATTCCGTTTGTCCATTAGCTCACTATCCTCAACTTGCATTATTTGTATTTGATCAAACAAATCATTTGTGACTTTCAGCATTCCCAAAATCATACTATGAGGCTTCATCTGAACCTCTAAGTTCATATCTCTAAACTCTTCAATCAGTTTCCCTTCTCTAACCATCAATGCCGACATGTGCAACGACTTTCGACTTAGTGCATCTGCCACCACATTGGCCTTTCCCGGGTGGTACTGCAACCCAAAGTCGTAATCTTTAAGGAATTCCATCCATCTTCTCTGTCTCATGTTTAATTCCTTTTGATCAAATAAGTACTTCAAGCTCTTGTGGTCACTGTACACTTCAAATTTCACACCATAAAGATGGTGTCTCCAGATTTTTAAGGCAAACACCACTACAGCCAACTCAAGATCGTGGGTAATATAGTTCTGCTAGTGCGTTCTCAACTGTCGAGAAGCATAAGCCACAACCTTCCCTTCTTGCATCAACACACAACCCAAACCTTGCTTGGATGCATCGCAATAAACATTGAAGTCCCGATCGGTACAAGGAAGGACCAAAACTGGCGCCGTAGTCAACCTGCGTTTTAACTCTTGGAAACTTTCTTCACATCGAAATGTCCACACATACGGTTCCCCTTTCCTAGTGAGTTTTGTCAAAGGTAGAGCCAACTTCGAAAACCCTTCTATGAATTTCCGATAATACCCAGCCTAACCCAGAAAGCTTCTGATCTCAGTGACTGACTTGGGCACTACCCATTCCATAACCGCTTCAACCTTTGAAGGATCTATCGCCACTCCTTCCTTGGATATCACCTATCCAAGAAAATTTACTGACTCCAACCAGAAGTCGCATTTTGACAGCTTTGCATACAACCGATTCTTGCTAAGAAGTTCTAGCACAATCCGCAGGTGCTCAGCATGTTCCTATCGGCTTTTGGAGTAAATCAAAATGTCATCAATGAATACCACTACGAAAGTATCTAAATACGGATGAAAAATCTGATTCATGTAGTCGGTAAATATTGCTGGAGCATTCGTTACCCCAAAAGGCATGACCAAATATTCAAAATATCCGTACCTGGTCCTAAACGCTGCCTTAGGAATATCTTCCGACTTCACACGAAGTTGGTGGTAGCCAGACCGAAGATCAATTTTTGAGAACACTACCGCTCCTCTCAACTGATCCATCAAGTCCTCGATCCGAGGCAACAGATACTTGTTCTTAATAGTGACCTTATTCAACTGTCGGTAGTCGGTACACAACCGCATACTACCATCCTTTTTCTTAACCAACAAAACAGGCGCACCCCAAGGCGAGACGCTAGGACGAATGAAATTCTTTGCCAACAAGTCCTCAACCTTCTTTTTTAACTCTGCCAATTCCAACGGTGCCATTCTATAAGGAGCTAAAGAGATGGGTTCCGTTCCCGGTACCAAATCAATAGAGAATTCGACTTCTCTTACGGGAGGTAATTCCAGAATCTTGCCAGGAAATACCTCAGGAGACTCCCGAACTATCGGAATGTCCTCAACTGTGGGTTTTTCACTACCCTCCAGGGATGCCAACAACATAAACACGGCTCCTCCCTCTTTACAAGAAGTCTGGACTTCCTTTGCCGACAATGGCTTCATGTCATTGCCTTTATCAGAAACCTCATCAAGATTCCCAAACACCACGGTCTTATCCGCACAATTTAACATCACATGATTAGTCGACAACCAGTCCATCCCCAAAATTAGATCAAACTGGGTTAGTGGTAAGCAGATCAAATCAATGGTAAAAGTTCTACCGTTTACCACTACTGGACATCGTGACACAACTGTCGATACCACCACAGGCACATCAGTTGGGGTGGACACGACCAAGTCGAAAGGCAATGACTCAGTTTGTAATTTCAGTCTATCCACGCAGTCATTAGACACAAAGGAGTGTGTCGCTCCCGAATCAAACAACACTAAAAGAGGAATACCTGCCACCATACAATTACCTTTGATCATGCCATCCACATTCGATGTCTCTACACCACTCATGGTGAACACTCTACCAGTGGTTCTAGGTCGTTCAGCCCTCAGCTCATTCGCGCCCTGTAGTAGCTTAGGACAATATCGTTTGGTTTGCCCAGCTTCCTAGCAGTAGAAGCAGTTAAGTGTCGTTCCCGGGCACCACTCACCAACATGTTTCTTGCCACACTTGTTGCAAAAGGACGGAGATTGAACTTGTGATTCTCCTGCCTTAGCATGTGGCCTCGGTCCATGCGAACTATTTCCCCGATTCCCAGCAGTAAAGGAGTATGGTTTGTGTTCCTCTCGGAAAACCTTACCCTTTCCCTTTCCAAAACTCCTTTGAGGCCCAAAGTGTTTTGGAGGATTGGTCCGAGGAGTCACCACTTCATCTTTAGTCAAGTCGTCCTCAAACATTCTGCACTTGTTTACCAGGGTGGCAAAATCCGCGATCTCTTGGTGCCTGAACATCCGTTTCAGCTTGGGCTTCAGGCCCGATTCAAATATAGAACATTTGGACCTTCCGTCCATTTCCAACTCAGCGTATGGACAAAACCGGGCCAATTCCTCAAACTTGGCCGCGTACTCTCCCACAGACATGTTACCCTGCTCCAACCTCAGAAACTCCATTTCCTTCTTCCTCTTCAGATCAGCAGGAAAATATTTCTGAAGGAATTTCTCTTTGAAGGTAGTCCATGTAATCACTCGCCCCTCTGTTTCCATCTGCCGCCTAGTAAATTCCCACCAATTTTCGGCCTCCTTCATCAACATATAAGAAGCATACATTACCTTTTGAACGTCACTACAACCCAGGGCTCGGAATGTGCGTTCCAAGTCTTGAATCCACTCAATCGCCGCATCCGGAGCGAACCCACCTTGGAAGTGACTAGGATTCTGCTTGCGGAACTCACTCAACCCACGGTACTCGGCCGACCCGGTGGGACTAAAGGTTGTGAGTTAGGACTTGACGCGGGGTTCTGATTCAAATTGTGCAAGTTCTCGTTAACCTGTTGTAATGCCGCAACCATCTGTGCCAATAGGTCGTTCGGAACATTCTAACTTGCTCCTCTTCCTCTTCCTGCCATAGGTACCTGTACTCACTCACTTGTCAGTAATTGGATTTGTATAATAACAGTGCACATAACCACTTAACAATCATCACAATTCAAACAATCTCAACACATAAACAAAGAAGCATGTAAGGTCATATCCTAGGTCGCAGGATTAACTATGCTCTGATACCATATTGTAAGGACCAAAATTCTACCCTTGAAAATTTTATTTTTATATTATCATTTTTATACATACATTCCACATCTTGCCCTAATTTTTAACAACATCACATTCGTATAAGATGTAGTTGCTAAACTTTTGGATATTCAACAGGGAACTAAGTTAATGCTTAGCCAAATTATACACTTCACCCAAAATGATTTTCAAAAAATAGATTAGATATACGATGCATGGCAATCATTTCGTGAAAGCAAGGTTTTCATAATCATTTCCTCATAAATCAAAAACCATTTTTTTCCTGCGACACCGAAAATCCAAATCACAATTTTCTAAAGACTAGTTAGCTCTGGAATTACAGTCCATTCAGGACAGTAGAGTCCTCATATTTCATTTACAGAAACACACTCATGCAATAACGCCACAATTATGCATAGCAATTACTGACGCACATGAAACAGAAACAAGTTCTGTAAGCACAATATCAAAGCAGATAATTTGGTGTACATTACCACTATATCGTGCATTGTAATTATTCAACTACAACATGTCAACCATCATAGACCAAAAGTTTTATTGTACAAAATCAAGATGACTTTGCTATTCCCAATACTACTTTCCACAAAGCATAGAACCAACAATTTTGTTTATCAATTAACCCGCTAAAACTTAAGTAACACAACATTCATGTTCACCATTCAAGCTCAGATTCATGCATATATAAGAAATCACTGGCATAATATATAGTTATCACTTTAACATTTATATGCCTATTCCTTGTCATACTGACTCGTTTTTTATTACCCACCATGAGTAACTTCCAAATGATAAACCTCTAAATGTTCAACGTTTATGCAAACACATTCGTCGCAAAGACATTTAGGTAATTGATCCAACATCAATTATCATTTCGAAACATAAGTTTTACCACTTTGCATATGCATACACACTAATGCCAACAAGGGGGATTAACCTTTAGCAACTCATAAAAGAAAACAAGGATACCAAACTTAGTCCCTTCAAAACACGCAAGGTACCTTTCTTTACATTTTCCTTGTCAGCGTAATAATTCTAAAAGTCAATCCCTCATATTCCACATTCAATGAAACACAACTAATTTACATGTTCATAGAAATCTTTTAATTTACTCTTCAAGTTATTACCGAAATAGTTAACATACTATTTTCATAATTCATGCATCAAGGAACCATTTACCAAGCATTTGCACTTAATCTCAAAGAGATATCTATCCATTGTTATACAGAACATGTTACACATGAATTCTTCATTTCATTCAACTTTCTAAACCTTCATGCATTGCAAGCAAACTCATATGCCAGAATAGGTCAAGACATACATGTTCATTTCCAGGCAAAACAAATAAGTACATGTTAGCAAACTTCTACAATTTAAAATTTTGCATGGTTACATGTCATGCAATAAAGATGCAAGTATTTAGCCACCAAGTCTAATAATTGGTTAATCATTACTCATGCATATTTGTTTTAATTCTGAGGAATGACAGGAAAAATTAGCAGCTTACATTAACTAGGAACTTGTAATGTAATCAGCAGCTTACATTACATACGACTTTTCATGTTATAGATTATCCTATCTTTAGCAAAAGCTAACATTCTTCTCATTATCACATATCATTCATCAATTAAGATTCTAATTTTTCAAAATATAGGATATCGTTCTTTCAAAGTCATATACTCTCATAATACAAACAAGATCTTAAATTCTCATTCAGATATCACAGTGAACGATCATTACCTTAATCTAGTTCATTCATAACCATCGAAACATATAAGCAAATATTCAACGAAAACTAGTCCAATTGTCTTTCTTCATTTGCCTTAGGGTTAGTGATCACAGAAATCCCATCGCAAGAAATCAACAAGAAGTTCATAACAAGAGATTCACCACAAGGAACTCTTAAGCAACAAATTTCACATCAAGGAATTCCAACAGGAAAATCGCAATTCAAAAATTCATCACAAGCGATTTCAACTAGAGGTTCACAACCAGAAATACTCAGCACGAGTTTCAACAAAGAATCCCCAACAAGGGCCTACTAACAAGACATGCAACAAGGAGTTCATACCAGGGAATTCAACCAGAGTTTTACAACAAGAAATTCACAACAAGGATTTTTTTTTTCAACAAGCACTTCATCAATAACTCTCAACAAGAAATTCAACAAGAATCTTTCGCATCAGCAGTTATCACATAGTCAACAAACAATCCACATAAGTCATACAAAGAAGCATGTAAGCAATACCTTAGGCCACAGAGTTGACATATGCTCTGATACCATAATGTAACGACCCGATTTTATAACCCAAAATTTTTGAAACTTTATTCATGAAAGTGAAGTGATTACTTATGGAAAGGTACCCCTTAGCCAATTTGGAAAACCTTATTGAATTTAAATATTAGTTAAGTTTCCCAATTCAAAATGCGGAAATAATCAATAATATCTTTTAATCAAAAACATGGCATCACATTCTATTTTAATCCATAATCCGTACAATTATCCTTTGTTTCAATTACAACACTGGTTAAGGTATTCATGCTAATCTTATTGCATCTTTCGAAAGAGATCATTAATACAACATAGTTACTTCAACATATTTCTCATATTACATACATTATACAAATACAATATTGGAAAACAAAAACGACTACTCCAGTCTATACTCCCATCAGCTAACATCCACGACGCAACAGCAACATACTGAATTCACATACAACACATAGACAAGGAAAGTAGAGGGAGTAAGAACCAACTACGGCGACCGTAGCGTGGAATTAAATGAAGTAATATCATTAAAGTATAACAACCTATACAATAATCTAAAATCAATCATAGTAAACATATACCATTTATATACCAGTCATTACCTTAAACCACATAATGTCCACATATTCAATCGGTATAATCATCACATTTCACTTAGACAATTCAACATATCAATACAACAAACCATAGGATATTTACTTCTTCAATTAACATCCTTTACAATTTACTTACACAGTTTATCCAATTTCATCTTCATCAATATTCCAATTACCATAGTAACTCACAAATACCCAATGACACTCCCATACCCGAACGCGGTACACTAATGTCAAAGCAATACAACACTTCCAAAACAATACAATACTCCTACGACAACCCAATATCACAAAGGGCCAATCAAATCCATACCACAAAGGCAGGTCACATCCATACCACAAAGGCAGGTCAAATCCATACCACGAAGGCAGGTCAAATCCATACCTCGAAGGCAGGTCAAATCCATACCACGAAGGCAGGTCAAATCCATACCACGAAGGCAGGTCAAAATGCATACCACGAAGGCAGGTCAAAATCCATACCACAAACGCAGGTCAAAATCCATACCACAAGGGCAGGTCAAAATCCATACCACAAGGGCAAGTCAAAATTCATACCACAAAGGCAGGTCAAAATCCATACCACAAGGGCAGGTCAAAATCCATACCACAAGGGCAGGTCAAAATCATACCACAAAGGCAGGTCAAAATCCATACCACAAGGGCAGGTCAAAATCCATACCACAAAGGCAGGTCAAAATCCATACCACGAAGGCAGGTCAATCATTGCTCAAAGAGCCAATACCACATCACATTCAACATGTACATTCCTCATATCCCTCTCACAATCAATCTAGATTTCTACTCATATCCATACAACAATATCACTCACAATATAATATTTCCACTGCATTAATCTAACATCGCAACTTCATCATAACACAAGATACCACATCAATGTCATAAGCACAATGTATCTCATACCCTACCACAATAAAACCACTCACAACATCATCATCACATAATATAATCATGTCCATTTATCACCAACAAGTGTAACACCCCAAATTTTAAGCCTTTAAAATTATAGTATCAGTCCTGAGACCCTCGCTTGAGCGAGAGATTCTCGCTTGAGCGAGAGAGAGACTCACCTAGGAGGGTGAAATACCGGGCTATACTGGAGGATCCTCGCATGAGCGAGAGATTCTCGCCTAGGCGAGAGAGGCTCACCTAGGAGGGTAAAATCCTGGAGTATACTGGAAGATTCTCGCCTGGGCGAGAAAAATCATTTTGGGGCTGTTGGCACTGTGAGATTCTCGCTTGAGCGAGAATCCCTCGCTTGAGCGAGAGGGTTAGATTAGAGTTTTTAAAATGGGCGGGATTTTCTCGCTTGAGCGAGAATCCCTCGCTTAAGGGAGAACCCGACGAGACATCATTTAATGAGAAACCCCTAAACACAATCTAGGGTTTAGAAAAGAAGAAGAGTGAGAGAAGAGAGTTTTTCAAGGGCAAAAAGCTTGAATATTCATCCAAGAGCTTGAGAAGAGGTAAAACTCTAGATTCTAACTCTCTTTTTCTCTTTCAAACTCACTTTGGGGTATGTTGGATATCTTCTCAAAAATGAAGAAAGCAATGGAAACTCATCCTTTTGAGTGATGGTTCATTTTATGTCATTCTCACCTTGTAAACTCTTGGTTTAGAGATAGTATCTCAAGAGTGGAAAGGGTTGTGGGTTGATTCATGAAAACCCCAAAAACCCTAAAAGTGAAAATGTGGTAAAAGGAGAGAATGAGTAAAATGCTAGAGGTAGAAGATGAGTTTACCTCCAAATAATTGAATATGAGATGTTTTGCATGTTTTAGATGGTTGAATATTTATGATGAATATTTTGTATGATTAAATGATGCAATATAAGTTATTTATGCAATATATGGAATAAATGACTAACATTGTGTTATGTGGTGGGATGAGGAAAGATCCTAAAGTTGGAGGCGTTGGAGGCGGTGTCGGTGGAACTTGAGAAGTTGCCAAAAACCAAACCCAACACTCACCGAGGTAAGGATAAGTCTTTAACTGTACATTGGAACTCGAAAATGTGTATTCTCTGATTATGCAATGATGGAGTTGTAAAGTACGCATTTAGTATAAACATATATGGGTGTGTTTTTATTAAAGTAGGCGTAGGTTTACGGAAAGGAAAGTATGTGTACTTCTGGTTATGTGAATGTTTGAGTTGTGAATCACGTAATTAGTATAAACATATATGGGTGTGTTTATACTAATGTGGGCCTGGATTTACTGGAAATGTTTTATGGTGAAATTAATGAAAAGGAAATGTATTATTAGCCGACCATAAATGGTTAGCGACTCTGGCTTGAGTATATAAGTAAAACTCTGGCTTGAGTATATAAGCAAAACTCTGGCTTGAGTATATAAGCAAAAATCTGGCTTGAGTATATAAGCAAAACTCTGGTTTGAGTATATAAGCAAAACTCTGGCTTGAGTATATAAGCATGTTTTATTTAAAATGGAAATGAGAATCTGCTTTTAGCTAACCCCGAGGGGTGTAGTGACTTTGGCTCAAGTTATATAGCGAAGTAAAAATGAATTTCAAAAATGGTTTACTAACCCAATTTCTAATATGGATTATCTTACGATGATGTTTATTTGAATTAACGACTTACTACTTTGTATGTTTTTGTACTTGTCATCGATAATCCTATTGCAGATAAACAGGTGACATGAGTGGGACACATTTTTGGGGAGTCTTAGGGAGCTTTATGTTTTGGAGTTATTCATTTGCACTATTTTGTACATGAGTGCATATTTAATATTTTGAAATATGATGTAACTAACGACATAGATATAATTGTAAACTTGAGACTGTAACTCTGGATATGTATAGCTATGGGTATTTTGGAAACCCATAGCTAGTTATATGCGGTGTTACAAGGTTTAATTAATGCGAATTATGTTTTTCTGTCGAACGATTGTGTATGTTAATAATGAGTACATTGTGAAGAGGGAAATAAGAATTTTAAGTAAAGACATTAAATTGGTAGTGTGAGATAGGAGAGATTGCATGTAATTGAACTAATTTGAGAAAAAAATTTCAAGGGTAGAATTTCGGTTCTTACAATATGGTATCAGAGAATAGTTAATCCTGCGACCTAGGATATGACCTTACATGCTTCTTTGTATCCTTATGTGCTGAAGTTATTTGAATGATGCTAAATGTTAAGTGTTGTGTGCACTGTAATTATACAAATTCGCTTACTAACAATGAGTGAGTACAGGTACTCATGGCTGGAAGAGGAAGAGGAAGAGGGGCAAGTCAGTGTGTCCCGAATGATTTACTAGCACAAATGGTGGCTGCCTTGCAACAAGTCAATGAGAACTTGCACAATCTGAACCAGAATCCGGCGCCAAGTCCGATTTCACACCCACTAGTTCCACCTAGGCCGATAGAGTACCGAGGTCTGGACGAATTCTGCAGGAGGAAACCTAGTCAGTTCCAAGGCGGATTCGCTCCGGATGCGGCCATTGAATGGGTCCAGGGATTGGAAAGAATCTTTAGGGCCATGAGCTGCTCTAATGCTCAGAGAATGGCCTATGCCACCTACATGCTGGTAAAGGAGGCAGAGAATTGGTGGGAAATGACCCGGAGACAAATGGAGATCGAGGGGCAAATCATCACGTGGGAAGCCTTCAAGAGTAAATTCCTCCAGAAGTACTTTCCTGCAGACCTAAAAAGGGAGAAGGAGAGGGAATTCCTCCAATTAGAGAAGGGGAACATGTCAGTGGGGGATTATTCGGCCAAATTTGAAGAGTTGATTCGGTACTGCCCGTATGCTGAACTAGAGTTGGACGGGAGGTCCAAATGTGTGAAGTTTGAGATGGGGTTGAGGCCCGAGCTCCGAGTGACATTTGGTCACGAAGAAATTTCTAATTTCCCTACACTAGTGAACAAGTGTAGGATGTATGAGAATAATGTGCGGAGGAGGGACGCTGCTGCTAGAAAAGTAACCCTCCAAAACACTATGGCCCTCAACGAAACTTCTCACACGGCAAAGGAAAGGGGAAGATGTTTCAAGAGGAACGGAAGCCTTACTCCCCTCCAACGGGTGGTCGAGGAAACACTTCACCTAGGCTGAGGACTCATGGTAATGCTGGAGAGTCGCGGTTGAACTGTCCATCCGGCTACGGCAAATGTGGCCGAACTCATATAGGGGACTCATGTCCTGGAACGATGCTTACCTGTTTCTACTGCAAGGAGGTTGGGCACACCAGGAGATATTGTCCTAAGCTGACACAGGGTGCAAATGCTGTGAGAGCTGAGCGACCTCGATCCACTAGTAGAGTATTCACCATGAGTGGTGCGGAGACATCTGGTGTTGATGGCTTGATCAAAGGTAATTGCAAGGTGGCAGGTATTCCTCTTCTAGTGTTGTTTGATTCGGGAGCGACACACTCCTTTGTGTCTAATGACTGCGTGGATAGACTGAAATTACAAACTGAGTCGTTGCCTTTCGACTTGGTCGTGTCCACCCCAACTGATGTACCTGTGGTGGTATCGACAGTTGTGTCTCGATTTCCAGTAGTGGTAAACGGTAGAACTTTTACCGTGGATTTGATCTGCTTACCATTAACCCGGTTGGATCTAATTTTGGGGATGTATTGGTTGTCGACGAATCATGTGATGTTAAATTGTGCTGATAAGACCGTGGTATTTGGGAATCTTGATGAGGTTTCTGATGAGGTCAATGACATGAAGGCATTGTCGGCAAAGGAAGTCAGGACTTCTTGTAGAGAGGGAGGAGCCGTGTTTATGTTGTTGGCATCCCTGGAGGGTAGCGAAAGACCCAAAGTTGAGGATATTCCGGTAGTTCGCAAGTTTCCTGAGGTATTTCCTGGTGAAATTCCGGAATTGCCTCCCGTAAGAGAAGTGGAATTCTCTATAGATTTGATACCAGGGACGTGACCCATCTCTATAGCTCCTTATAGGATGGCACCGTTAGAATTGGCGGAGTTGAAAAATCAGGTTGAGGACTTGATGGCAAAGAAGTTCATTCGTCCTAGCGTCTCGCCTTGGGGTGCGCCTGTTTTGTTGGTTAAGAAAAAGGATGGTAGTATGCGGTTGTGTACCGACTAGCGACAGTTGAGTAAGGTCACTGTTAAGAAAAAGTATTTGTTGCCTAGGATCGATGACTTGATGGATCAGTTGAGAGGAGCGGTAGTGTTCTCAAAGATTGATCTTCGGTCTAGCTACCACCAACTTCGTGTGAAGTCGGAAGATATTCCTAAGACAGCGTGTAGAACCAGGTTTGGACATTTTGAATATTTGGTCATGCCTTTTGGGGTAACAAATGCTCCAGCAATATTTACCGACTACATGAATCGGATTTTTCATCCGTATTTAGATACCTTCGTAGTGGTATTCATTGATGACATTTTGATTTACTCCAAAAGCCAAGAGGAACATACTGAGCACCTGCGGATTGTGCTAGAACTCCTTAGCTAGAATCGGTTGTATGCAAAACTGTCAAAATGCGATTTTTGGTTGGAGTCAGTAAATTTTCTTGGACATGTAATATCCAAGGAAGGAGTGGCAGTAGATCCTTCAAAGGTTGAAGCGGTTATGGAATAGGCAGTGCCCAAGTCAGTCACTGAGATCAGGAGCTTTCTGGGTTTGGCTCGGTATTATCGGAAATTTATAGAGGGATTTTCGAAGCTGGCTCTACCTTTGACCAAACTCACTAGGAAAGGGGAACCGTATGTGTGGACACTTCGATGTGAAGAAAGTTTCCAAGAGTTAAAAGGAAGGTTAACTACGGCGCCAGTTTTGGTCCTTCCTTGTACTGACCGGGACTTCAGTGTTTATTGTGATGCATCCAAGCAAGGTTTGGGTTGTGTGTTGATGCAAGAAGGGAAGGTGGTGGCCTATGCTTCTCGAAAGTTGAGGTCGCACGAGCAAAACTATCCTACCCACGATCTTGAGTTGGCTGCAGTGGTCTTTGCCTTAATAATCTGGAGACACCATCTCTATGGCGTGAGATTTGAAGTGTACAGCGACCAGAAGAGTTTGAAGTACCTATTTGATCAAAAGGAATTGAACATGAGGTAGAGGAGATGGATGGAATTCCTTAAGAATTATGATTTTGGGTTGCAATACCACCCGGGAAAGGCCAATGTAGTGGCGGATGCACTGAGTCGAAAGTCATTGCACATGTCGGCTTTGATGGTTAGGGAGGAGAAACTGATTGAAGAGTTCAGAGATATGAACTCGGAGGTTCAGATAAAGCCTCATAGTATGATTTTGGGAATGCTTAAAGTCACGAATGAGTTGTTTGAACAAATCCGGATAGTGCAAATTGAGGATAGTGAGCTCATGGATAAACGGGATCTGATGCTGTGTGGTAAGATACCAATTTCACATCGGACCTTAGTGGAATGTTGCATTACAAAGGGAGAGTGTGTGTACCTCGTAATGATAAATTACGGAGGAAGATTTTAGAGGAGTCTCATAAGAGTAAAATGAGTTTTCACCCGGGGACCACGAAAATGTATCAAGATTTGAAAACACTATTTTGGTGGTTTGGGTTGAAAAGGGATGTGGCCTTGTATGTCTCGAGTTGTTTGGTATGTCAGAAGGCCAAGATTGAACAATAGCGACCAATTGGAGAATTACAATCCCTAGAAATTCCCGTTTGGAAGTGGGATAATATCTCCATGGATTTTGTGTCTGGTTTTCCGAAGACTCAGAGAGGTTATGATTCGATATCGGTGATTGTGGATCGGTTAACTAAATCTGCTCACTTTCTGCCTTTGAACATGAGATATTCGTTGGAGAGATTGGCAGAACTGTATATCCGAGAAATTGTTCGCTTGCATGGAATACCGTCAAGCATTGTGTCGGATAGGGATCCCCGTTTCACTTCAAACTTTTGGACTAGTTTGCAAACCGCTTTGGGAACTAAGTTGAAGCTGAGTTCAGCTTATCATCCACAAACGGACGGTCAATCAGAAAGGACAATACAGTCGTTGGAGGACCTTTTGAGAGCCTGTGTCTTAGAACAACCAGGGAGTTGGGATGACATGTTGCCATTGATCGAATTTACCTACAAAAATAGCTTCCATTCGAATATTGGGATGGCCCCCTTTGAGGCGTTGTATGGTAGGAAGTGCCGAACTCTAGTGAGTTGGTTCGAAACTGGGGAAAACTTGATATTGGGGCCCGAATTGGTTCAGGAGACTACGGATAAAATCAAGAAAATCCGGGAGAATATGAGGGTCGCCCAGAGTCGGCAGAAAAGCTACTACGATAAGAGGCGGAAACCACTTGAATTCAAGGAGGGGGGTCATGTTTTCATGAGAGTAGTCCTGACTACCGGAATTGGTAGAGTGTTGAAATCTCGTAAGCTGACTCCGCGATTTATTAGGCCTTATCAAATACTGAAGAGGATTGGCCCGGTAGCGTATCGTGTTGCCTTACCACCGTTGTTATCAAATCTCCACAATGTGTTTCATGTGTCTCAGTTGAGAAAATATGTTGGAGATCCATCCCATGTGGTTGAGTCGGACAAGATAGAGTTGAAGGATAACCTGACTTTTGCGACGTTGCCTGTGAGAATCATGGATACCAGTACCAAAAGGTTGTGAGGCAAAGAGATTCCTTTGGTGAAGGTGTTGTGGAGCCAAGTGGACGAAGGAGACGCTACTTGGGAAGTTGAGCAAGAAATGAGGGAGGATTACCCTCATTTGTTTGAATCAAGGTATGTTTAATTTTCGAGGACGAAAATTCTTATAAGAGGGGGAGGATTGTAACACCCCAAATTTTAAGCCATTAAAATTATAGTATCAGTCCTGAGACCCTCGCTTGAGTGAGAGAGAGACTCACCTAGGAGGGTGAAATATTGGGCTATACTGGAGGATCCTCGGTTGAGCGAGAGATTCTCGCCTGGGGGAGAGAGGCTCACCTGGGAGGGTAAAATCCTGGAGTATACTGGAAGATTCTCGCCTGGGCGAGAAAAATCATTTTGGGGCTGTTAGCACTGTGAGATTCTCGCTTGAGCGAGAATCCCTCGCTTGAGCGAGAATCCCTCGCTTGAGCGAGAGGGACAGATTTGAGATTTTTAAAATGGGCGGGATTTTCTCGCTTGAGCGAGAATCCCTCGCTTAAGCGAGAACCCGACGAGACAACATTTAATGAGAAACCCCTAAACACAATCTAGGGTTTAGAAAAGAAGAAGAGTGAGAGAAGAGAGCTTTTCAAGGGCAAAAAGCTTGGATATTCATCTAAAGAGCTTGAGAAGAGGTAAATCTCTAGATTCTAACTCTATTTTTCTCTATCAAACTCACTTTGGGGTATGTTGGATCTTCTCAAAAATGAAGAAAGCCATGGAAACTCATCCTTTTGAGTGATGGTTCATTTTATGTCATTCTTACCTTGTAAACTCTTGGTTTAGAGATAGTATCTCAAAAGTGGAAAGGGTTGTGGGTTGATTCATGAAAACCCCAAAAACCCTAAAAGTGAAAATGTGGTAAAACGAGAGAATGAGTAAAATGCTAGAGGTAGAAGATGAGTTTACCTCCAAATATTGGAATATGAGATGTTATGCATGTTTTAGATGGTTGAATATTTATGATGAATATTTTGTATGATTAAATGATGCAATATAAGTTATTTATGCGATATTTGGAATAAATGACTAACATTGTGTTATGTGGTGGGATGAGGAAAGATCCTAAGGTTGGAGGCGGTGTCGGTGGAACTTGAGAAGTTGCCAAAAACCAAACCCAACACTAACATTGTGTTATGTGGTGGGAACTTGAGAACTTGAGAAGTCTTTAATTGTACATTTGAACTCGAAAATGTGTATTCTCTGATTATGCAATGATTGAGTTGTAAAGTACGCATTTAGTATAAACATATATGGGTGTGTTTATATTAAAGTAGGCGTAGGTTTACGGAAAGGAAAGTATGTGTACTTCTGGTGATGTGAATGTTTGAGTTGTGAATCACGTAATTAGTATAAACATATATGGGTGTGTTTATACTAATGTGGGCGTGGATTTACCGGAAATGTTTTATGGTGAAATTAATGAAAAGGAAATGTATTTTTAGCCGACCATAAATGGTTAGCGACTCTGGCTTGAGTATATAAGCAAAACTCTGGCTTGAGTATATAAGCAAAACTCTGGGTTGAGTATATAAGCAAAACTATGGCTTGAGTATATAAGCAAAACTGTGGCTTGAGTATATAAGCAAAACTCTGGCTTGAGTATAAAAGCAAAACTCTGGCTTGAGTATATAAGCAAAACTCTGGCTTGAGTATATAAGCATGTTTTATTTAAAATGGAAATGAGAATCTACTTTTAGCTAACCCCGAGGGGTGTAGTGACTTTGGCTCAAGTTATGTAGCAAAGTAAAAATGAATTTCAAAAATGGTTGACTAACCCAATTTCTAATATGGATTATCTTATGATGATGTTTATTTGAATTAACGACTTACTCCTTTGTATGTTTTTGTACTTGTCATCGATAATCCTATTGCAGATAAACAGGTGACATGAGTGGGACACATTTTTGGGGAGTGTTAGGGAGCTTTATGTTTTGGAGTTATTCATTTGCACTATTTTGTACATGAGTGCATATTTAATATTTTAAAATATGATGTAACTAACGACATAGATATAATTGTAAACTTGACACTGTAACTCTGGATATGTATAGCTATGGGTATTTTGGAAACCCATAGCTAGTTATATGCGGTGTTACAAGGTTTAATTAATGCGAATTATGTTTTTCTGTCGAACGATTGTGTATGTTAATAATGAGTACATTGTGAAGAGGGAAATAAGAATTTCAAGTAAAGACATTAAATTGGTATTGTGAGATAGGAGAGATTGCATGTAATTGAACTAATTTGAGAAAAAAATTTCAAGGGTAGAATTTCGGTTCTTACACATACTGTCAGATTCTCACTTGAGCGGGAGGATCTCGCCCAAGCGAGAGGATCTCGCCCAAGCGAGAGGATCAGTGTTTTGAATTTGGAAATTCTGGGAGTCTCGCCCAAACGAGGAATGGGACGCTTGAGCGAGAGAAAGCCTGGGCAGGCTGTGAGGTTCTTGCTTGAGCGAGAGATTCTCGCCCAGGCGAGAGAGCCCGTGTCTGGAACATTAAAATATCATTGGTTTCTCGCCCAAGCGAGATATTCTCGCCGGGGCGAGAGTGCCCAGCTATAAAAGAAAAGAAATGGTTTCACAAACCCTAATCTTCATTTTCTTTTCTCCCCTTTCACTCCCAACGGCGACTCCCCATAGATTCTGACTCATTCCTCGTCTAAACCTCAAAAACAAATCAAAACCTTTTCCTCTTGCTTCTTAATGGAACATTGGAGAGCTTTGGAGAGGAAAAAGCAACAATGGAGGTTGAAGGAGATGGAGGGAGATGGAGTTCTTTGCGGATCCATGGAGCTTACGCAACCTAAGGTGAGGGAGAAGACCATTGCGGTCTTCGAGTATTTCATTAGAGTCATCATCTCCGATTTTCCTCAAGAATCGGAGCATATTAACGGATAGAAACTCTCTTGGGATTTTGTGGTCCATGTGAGAGTCTATATTTTACATGAGGATGTATTAGCCATAAAAGTGGAGGTATATGTGTGGGGAAAACCGTTATTTGAGTAAAACGCTATATGCTCATTTATGGTAATACACCGTCATTAAAGATGGTTCTAACGTTAATGTGTATATGATGAAGCATTTGTTAAGCGTGGTTTGTTTATGATAATGGTTACGTTGTGTGATAATGATGGTGTGTGAGATATTTATGGTCATAAGCATAAATGAGTATGTTGTAAGTGGTTGATTGTTATAAACATGTATGGGTGGATTGTAACAGTGAATGTGTGATGAGTTGTGAATGTGTGATGAGTTGTGAATGTGTTAAAATGGATATGAGTATGTTTATCAAAATGAGTATGTTGTGAGTGGTTGATTGTTATAAACATGTATGGGTGTGTTGTAACAATGAATGTGTGATGAGCTGTGAATGTGTTAAAATGGATAACGGTATGTTTGTGACAATGAAGGTGTTGTATGTTATTTATGGTGATAAAATAATGAGATGCCTTGTGTTGATTATGTATGACATGGATGTGAGTGTAATGTGGAAACTCGACCTGCCCGAGGTGGTATGGGGATTACTCGACCTGCCCGATGTGGTATGGGGATTATTTGTACGGTGCAGAATTGTTGAACGAGATCAAGGGTAAATTACTACGGAATGTGAAGGATGTGAAAAGGGTATACTCGGAATGAAAATCATATGCATGCCATAGGATATATATTATGGGATATATATCCTATAGGGCGAATATGAATGAGGAGAAATGAGTATATTTGGACGAACAAAATATGCACACTATAGAACACATATAGTATGGGATGTATGTGTACTATAGGGTTATGTGATAAATAAATATGCACACTATAGAACACATATAGTATGGGATGTATGTGTATTATAGGGTGAATATGGATAATATGTGATGAATAAATATGCACACTATAGAATACATATAGTATGGGATGTATGTGTACTATAGTGTGAATATGGATAATATGTGATGAATAAGTATGCACACTATAGAACACACATAGTATGGGATATATGTGTACTATAGGGTGAATATGGATAATATGTGTTGATGGATATATGCTTATCATGATTGATGTTAGATGTGTGTGGTTTTAATACTTTAATGTCATTACTCCATGTAAATCCACGCTACGGTCGCCGTAGTTGGTTCTTACTCTCTCTGTCTTTCCTTGTATGTGTTGTATATTTGGGTTCAGGTTGTGGAGGTAGCGCATTGGACGCTTGCGGAGAAGAGTACATGATAGAGTAGTGGATAATATGTAATTGATATGTTATATGATAAATATTTGTAATATGAAGAACATGTTAAAGTGAATTCATGTATAAACAACTTTCTTGTAATTGTATAAAGGATGTATTTGAACGGAAGTGTAATGACATGCTTTTGAAATGAAAGTTGTTTGGAATATTTCCGCCTTGTAAATTTATAAACGTATTCATTCAAGTTTCCAAACTGTTCGAGTAATGTCTTTCAAAAGTAATCACTTCACTTTCACAAATAAGGATTTTAAAAGAGAATTTTCGAGTTATGAAAATCGGGTCCTTACAGTGAGAATGTGTGGAATTGTTGTTTATGAATTGATGGTGAATCAATAAAAAAAACATATTTTTAGCCGACCATGATTGGTTATCGACTTTGGCTCAAGTTATGTAGCGATACTTTGGCTCAAGTTATGTAGCGATACTTTGGCTCAAGTTATGTTGCGATACTTTGATTCAAGTTATGTAGCGAGAATGAATTTAAAATTGTTTACTAATCCCTTTAAAATGTGGATTATCTTATAATGATATTTATTGAATTAATGACTTACTCCTTTGTATGTTGTGTGTATTTGACGTTGATAATCCCATTGCAGGTAAACAGGTTAGTTGATGATGCCTGGTTTGATGCCATCAGAGCTTAAAACCTAGATTTCCTTTACTTTTCCCTTTTTGTATTATCATTGTCTAAATGCTTTTTTGGATAATTGTAACTCCGATCATTGTAACTCTGGATATTTGTAGCTATGGGTATTTTGGAAACCCATTGCTAGTTGTATGCGGTAGTTACCGAGAGACATTAATATGAATTATGTTTTTCTGCAATTAAGGGTAGCCATGGTATGAAATTGAAATTGTATGATTAGAGTTATTAGATGATTAAAGAAAAAGATGATTTAAAAGGTTAAAGGAAATATATGTATGATGTACATGGGAAATCAAGCATAAAGGATTAAAATAAACGAAAATTTTTCAAGTGTAGATGTTAGATGTAGAAGATGAGTTTGTGCTCTAATGTTAGATGTAGAAGATGAGTTTGTGCTCTAATGTTAATTTATGAGATGAATATTTATGTTTTAGATGTTTGGTAACTCTTAATGAAAGTAGTTTAGAAACATTGAAAATGTGTGAATCTCTTGTAAGGTTAAAGATGAAATATGAGTTATTCATGTGCTATTTTGAATAAATGACTAACATTGTTGTTATATGGTGGGATTGAGGAAAGATCCTAAGGTTGGAGGAAGTAGCGAAGGAAACTTGTAAAGTTACCCAAGAAACGACCCCAACACTCACCAAGGTAAGGATAAGTCTTTAACTCGCGTATTATAATGGAAAATGTGTGGATTTTATGGTTGTGAATCGCTTATTTATTATAAACATATATGGGTATGTTTTTAATAATGGTTGTGTAGATTTACTGTTTATGAATTGATGGGTATTAATGGAAAGAAAACATGTTTTTAGCCGACCATGATGGGTTAGCGACTTTGGCTCAAGTAATGTAGCAATGTATGAGTTGCCTTGTTGTAACGACAATTCATAGCAATGTATGAGTTGCCTTGTGGTAACGGCTATTTGTAGCAATGTATGAGTTGCCTTGTGGTAACGGCTATTCGTAGCAATGTATGAGTTGCCTTGTGGTAACGGCTATTTGTAGCAATGTATGAGTTGCCTTGTGGTAACGGCTATTCATAACAATGTATGAGTTGCCTTGTGGTAACGTCTATTCGTAGCAATGTATGAGTTGCCTTGTGGTAACGGCTATTCGTAGCAATGTAAGACTTGCCCTTGTGGTATTGGCTATTCGTAGCAATGTCTGACTTACCCTAGGTGGTAAGATAAACGGTTTGAGATAAACATAAATGGGATAGATTAATATGAAAATAAAGGATGAAGTTATGTACGTATATGAGGAATGGATATTGATGAGTTTGAGTAAAATGCATAATGATGAAGATGACAAGGTGGAATATATATGTCGAAGTATTATTTATATGTCATGATGTAACTGTTTATCTAACCTTATTGAATGTGGAATATCATATGATTATGTCGAGCTTATGACTTACTCCTTGTGTGTTTTGTGTATTTGTTATTTATAATCCCATTGCAAGTAAACCAGTGAATTGAGGAGACTCGGTTTGAAAGTGTAGTTTTCTGAGAGCAGCATACTTGATGATATATCTTGACTTGTCTTGAGTATGCTCCCCCTATATGTATACTTGTATGCTCCCCCTTTCTTTTGGATTTATGTGCCTGAAAGAATATTATAGAAAATACACATCTCCTAACTTTTCTCCCCTCTTTGACTTCATCAAAAAGAAGAAAAGCCAAAAGTCTAGCACAATAGACATTTGTAGAACATAGCATACAGTATTTCATATTATATGAAAGTTCAAGTAATCTAAATATAATAACACCATGTATGAAACATAAAGCAAAACATTGCATAAAAACGAAAATAACGATGTTCATACATGAAATCCAAAATAGCAAGAAATAAAATAAAATCCAAACAATGTTCAAAATCAAATGGAACTAGCATAACCATAGTCATTACATAATCAGAAACCTAGACAAAGAATCTAAGACTCGGGTTCGGAACTATCTTCATCAACATCCATGTTGCTCAGCCTCGGTGAAAGACAGTGAAGTTCGTAATGGATTTGTTGGCTCTAAGTATCGAAAGCATCCATCCTTGTGGTGATGTAGCCTCGAAGAGAAACCAATTCATCCATAATCATCTAATTATTGGGCATTGCAGCAGATGAAGAAGATGGAGCATGAGACTCAAGTTGGTTTGGTTCAGCAGTAGGTTCTGGTTCATCGGTAGAAGCAGGTTGGCGGTCGGTACGATGCTTATAGGTTCGGCGAGTGACATGATCTATAATGAATTCCATCTTGTGGATAACCTCAATATCAACCTTGCTTTCGCGAAGATTGAGGGCCACTTTGGTCTCACCTTCTAAAGGTACGCCAAAATGCTCAAGGATTTTGGTAATGAAGATGGCGTAGGGCAACGGACTTTGGGAGCCACGAACATGCCACATTTTTTGCATTGTCATCTTAGTCCTATTAATTTTGATGTTAAACTTGATAGCATACATCAATTGGAGCTCAATGTCACTTATTTGCGAATGATTTGAAAATTTCGCCAAAATGACATAGGTAAGAAAATAATGTATCAAACGATCTTCCAACGTGAGATATCCAGCAGAGAGGATATCCCTGTTCTTAACAGTCTCACCAAGACTTTGTTTCTTTCGCCTTTCTATTTCCTCTTTTGAAATTCTACAAATAGAAAGATAGAATTTCTTGCAATCGAAATTGTCCCATTCACATACCAGGCCGAACCTAGTGATGTCGCCTATCATCGGTATATCACAACAAATAGAACTAAAGGTTTTCATATCCAAAATAATGTCCTTTCCCTTAACATGGGAAGTCATCAGATTTTTCCTAAAGTTCATGTTGCAATAAAATACACGAACAAGCTCAGGGTAGATATCGTTCGCTTCGCAGCAAAAGTCGAAAAGTTTTTGTGGCCACAAAAGATAAGGAAAAAGAAAATCTTCAAACTCAAAGTTCCCAATGTTACCGTATTTAGGAGTGAAGATGGCGCTTCCATGGAAGTTTTCTCCGAAGACCTTCCTTTGAGCGTCATTTTCAAGAAGTCTCGTCAAGTTCAACGGGTTGGACTTGGAAGTTGATTCTCCTTGCTTAGACTTTGAAGAACGTGGTATGTTTGAAGAAGAAGCCGTTGTTGGATTTTTGAAGGTTTAGGGTTTTTGATTGCAACAAAAATCAATCAAAACGGAGTTGAAATGGAGTGTTTAGAGATTGAGAGGGTTTAGAGAGGGAAACCTTCGAGTTACAGAAGAGAGAAAATGAAGAATTTTCTGAAAAATGCAGTAGTTCATATATATAACTGCACAGAGTAATCAATTACACTAAGTGAGTAATCGATTACTTGGTTTCCAGTAATAGATTACTGTAAACCAATTTTCTCCCCACTGATGCTGAAAGTGATTTTTGGCTCTAAAAAAACTTGAAAATTAAAGCATAAAACACACAATTTAAGATCAAGTAGGCATACACATAAACATTTAAGCATTTTAGGATAAGTAAGCTTCATCAAGAATGCCTAATTCTCGTCTAATTTTATAGAAAGGTTCTTTTGCTAATGGTTTAGTGAATATGTCCGCTAGTTGGTTATGAGTATCAATGAACTCTACCAAGACATCCTTCTTTTGGCCATGGTCCCTAAGGAAATGATGTCTTATATCAATGTGTTTGGTTCTTGGTGAAATTAATAGCACTAGTATTGTCACATTTCAAGGGTGTGCAGCCTAATTTTAAGCCATAATCACGTAATTGTTGTTTGAGCCACAACACTTGTGCACAACAACTACCGGCAGCAATATATTCCGCTTCAGCGGTGCTTAAGGCATCACAAGCTTGTTTCTTGATGTGACTCTTTGGGTTTAGATTGATATCGCGCACATAGACATACACTAAACATAATATCAGGTCTACTGGCAGTAAGATATAAAAGAGATCCAATCATACCTCGATACTTAGATATTTCAATACATTTTCCAGTGTCATCAGTATCGATGTAAGTACTTGATCCCATAAGAGTAGCAATCGGCTTGCAGTCATCCATCTCAAATCTTTTCAACAAGTCTTTGCAATATTTGGACTGACTTACAAAGATTCCATCGCTAAGTTGCTTAATTTGGAGTCCAAGAAAGTAATTTAACTTTCCCATCATAGACATCTCAAATTCTCCTTGCATCATTTTGCCAAACACGAGGATGATGAAGGTATGTTTCTAGGAGAGTCTAGTTAAGATTTTTGTTTTAGAAACATTTTTGTTAATTTCATATATTCATCATGTAGATTATTAAATGCAGTTTGTAATTCGGAAGAAGAAAAATGGATAGATTCATTTACCTCTTCATCGTCTGAATGATGAGACGCCATAAGAGAGAGATACGCTTGCTCTTCGCTTTCTGGTTCAGAGGCTGAACTTGTGTCATTGTCTTCCCAAGCGATGTAGGCTCTTCGTCCATTCTTTAATTCATTCTTTCCTTTGAAAGAACTCTTCTTGATGTTTGGACAGTCCATCTTCATGTGGCCAGGTTTGCCACACTAAAAGCATGTAAAATTCTGGTTTGAAGTGGAGGCCTCATTGCTTTTGGAGAATTTCTTTATTTGCTCGGTTCTTCCGCCTTTGTTCCTTCTTAGGAACTTGCTGAACTTTTTAATGAAGAGGCTCATGTCGTCAGTCTCTTCCTTGTCGTCTTCATCCTTCGATGAATCATAATTCTCTGCTTTTGCCTTGAGAGAAATGTTCTTATTCTTCTTCCTTAGTTCCTCTTGGTGATCAAGTTGACTCAATTTGAGTTCGTGTTCATGCAACTTACCAAACAAAGTAGCCAATGACATTTTCGAAAGACTTTTCTTTTCAGAAATAGCCGTTACCTTTGGTTGCCAAGTGCAATAAGATGGTTGGTGAGATGAGTGAATCTCTTTTTAAGATCCAAGATCTTCTCTCCAGGTCTCATACGAAACATCTCGTATTCCTTGGATAGAGTGTTGAGTGTCGATCTCTTTACCTCTTCGGTACCTTCGTGAGTTGTCTCCAAAGTGTCCCACATTTCGATAGCAGATTTGTAGCTGGACACTCTAAAGAACTCATATATTCCAAGTGCCGATGTGAGGATATTTTTTGCTTTCAAATCATATTGCACCTTCTTCTTATCTTCATCATTCCATTAAGATTTTGGCTTTATCTCTCTGATGCTGTTGACAACGATAAATGGTACGTATGGCCCTTCCTCGATAGCATTCAAGATATCCAAGTCTTGTGACTCTATGAAAATCCTCATTCTGATTTTCCAGATGTCGTAACACTCACCCCGAGATCTCCTTGTACCTTACACACTCACTTATATCTAATCTCCTTGGAAAACTCTATTCCACGTAACACCCTTGGTAAACACTATACCAAGTTACACCCTTGGTAAACACTATAACAAGTCACTCACCCTTTCTCTTCACACCCTTGTGAAAGAAAGTAAACTTTGCAAAAGTGAAGAATGTACAATTTGGCTTGGATTGCCTTACAAGTGTATATGACTTCTATAACTTGCAATCCAATAACAACTCGTATACTTGAGATAATAATGCTCTTTTTGAAAGTATAAATACACTTAGAAGCAACTTCAATATAACTTTGAAAGTTTAAGAGTAGGTTGCTTGAAGTGTAAGAAAAATCAGAAAGTGTGAGAGCTTTTGAGAGTTTCAAGTAAAAGTTTGTAATATGAGTTGTTGTATGTTGTTATATGTTGTGAGAGTGTTTCAATGCCTTTATATAGGCTTCCAATCAACCATAATACCCTTAGGTTTGAGTAGGTTTCGTTTGGAAAGAAAAGCAATCAGTTTGGAGTGAAACCTCTTCACTTGAAATCTGAAAAACTAATGCAACAACTCTCAATAATCGATTACTGCAAATGGGTAATCGATTACCCAACAATCCTGTTAACAACTTTTTGAAAATTCACACAGTGTAATCGATTACTGGATTTGAGTAATCGATTACTCAACAGCACTGTTTGACAGCTTTGTGAATTTGCCTTAGTGTAATCGATTACACTACTTTGAGTAATTAATTACCCTGTTTTATAAAAATTGTAATCTGTTACTCCAAAGTCTGTAATGTGTAAGGACCCAAATTCTACCCTTGAAATTTTTTCCTTATTTGAATCAAGTTTCATGCATTTTTCCTATAAATAACCTTTTCCAATTACATAACTTTATTTGAAAATCACAATCTCCTCCTTACACTCACACCATAACCCAATAACGACATACACATTGGTTTGACAGAAAAACATAATTCATATTAATGCAGCTCAATAACTACTGCATACAACTAGCTATGGGTTTCCAAAACACCCATAGCTACAAATATCCATAGTTACCATCATGTACAAAAATCATACTCTTAGCTACAAATATTCAGTTTCAAAGTACAATTAATAGTTTACAAAAAGAATAGGCAAGAAGACTTCAAAAAGCAAAAGCCTCTAAGCTCCTAACCAAACCATCTTTACATCTTCCGCCTACCTACAATGGGATTAACATTGACCATACACAGAAAACACAACGGAATAAGTCGTTAACTCAATAAAAGTCAATATTAGTTAATCCACATTTTAATAAATTAGGTAAACAATTTAAAATTAAATGTACTTAAAACCATTTTCATCGTTTATACTTTTGGAAACCATGCTACATAACTTGAGCCAAAGTTTGCTACATCGCTTGAGCCACAACTTGCTACATTGCTTGAGCCAAAGCTTGCTACATCGCTTGAGCCAAAGCTTTCTAAATCGCTTGAGCCAAAGCTTGCTACATATCTTGAGCCAAAGCTTGCTACATCGCTTGAGCCAAAGCTTGCTACATCGCTTGAGCCAAAGCTTGCTACATCGCTTGAGCCAAAGCTTGCTACATCGCTTGAGCCAAAGCTTGCTACATCGCTTGAGCCAAAGTCGCTAACCAATCATGGTCGGCTAAAAACGAGTTTTCTTTTCATTGACACTCCACCAATTCATAAACAGTAAATCCACGCCATCATTATTACAAACATACCCATATATGTTTATAATAAACAAGTGGTTCACAACTTAATTCATTATCATCAACCAGAAAATCCACACATTTTCTAACACAATGCATAAGTTAAAGACTTATCCTTACCTTGGTGAGTGTTGGGTTTGGTTCTTGGCAACTTGACAAGTTCCACCGACACCGCCACCAACTTTAGGATCTTTCTTCATTCCCACCATATAACACAATGTTAGTCATTTATTCCAAATATCACATAAACAACTTATATTGCATTATTTAACCATACAAGTTATTCATCATATTTTCAATGTTTCTAAACTACTTTCATCATAAGTTTACAACCATCTAAAACATACATATTCATCTCATATTTCAACATTAGAGAGTAAACTCATCTTCTACCAATAGCATTTTACCCATTTTCCACTCTAACCACATTTTCTCTTTAAGGTTTTTTGGGGTTTTCTTGAATCAACCCACAAACCCTTTCAATTCTCGAAATACTAACTCTAAACCAATAGTTTACAAGAGAAGAGCACATAAAACGAACCATAACTCTAAAAGAAGAGTTTCCATGGTTTTCTCATACTTTGAGAAGAGATCCAACATACCAAAATGAGTTTCAAAGAGAATAAGAGAGTTAGAATCAAGAGTTTTACCTCTTCTCAAGCTCTTGGATGAGAATCAAAGCTCCTAGACCTTGGAAATGCTTTCTTCTATCACCTCTCTTCAAATCTTAACATAAAAATGTATTTGGGGTTTCTCTCGTTTAATGCACTCATCGGGTTCTCGCTTCAGCGAGCACATTCTCGCTCAAGCGAGAAAATCCCGCCTATTTTAAAAACTCAGATCTGACCCTCTCGCCCAGGCGAGGCATCTCTCGCTCAAGCGAGGATCCTCTCGCTCAAGTGAGGATCTTACAGCCTCGACAGGTCCAAAACATCACTTTTCTCGCCCAGGCGAGCCAACTCTCGCTCAGGCGAGACCACTCTCGCTCAAGCGAGCCAACCCTCGCTCAGGCGAGAATCCTTCAGTATAGCCCAGGATTTCACCCTCCCAGGTTAGCCTTTCTCACCCAGGCGAGGATCCCTCGCTCAAGCGAGAATCCCAAGACTGATACTATAATTTTGAAGACTTAAATTTAGGGTGTTACATAATGGATTACTCATAGCTGTTAGAGGTTTGAAAACTCTTTTCTCACTCATGTAACTTGTTACTCAAGTATGGTAACCCGTTACATGTTGTTTTTGAAAATTATTTTTATTCACACATAATTTGTCCTGATTTTCTTGAAAACAATTTTGAGAATTATTAACTAAGTAAATAAATGAGTTGTAAGGATAAAAGTACCTAAAGACTTAGACTCTAAATCTTGAAGCTTTGTCTTCGATAGTCTTTGTTGGTCTTCTTCCTTTCTTATTTTTGTGATATTGGTTTCTTCATCAAAACCGTGCCAAGGTCAAGAGCAAGATATTCTTCACAATCCATGCATCATGAATGTCATTTACAGCTAAACATGTTATAGGAAGAGATGAATCTATATTTATCATGTAAATGTTATTAATTCTCTTACCAACAAGTTTAGAGTTTAGAAATTCCTTAATTTCAATGTTGCACTTATCTGGGTAGAATGATACATGGAAGCCCTTATCGCAAAGTTGACTTATGTTTAGAATATTGTGCTTAAGTCCTTCCACATACAGTACTCCTTCTATGGTTGTTGAAGGTGGCTTAACAATTCTACCGACTCCAAGAATTCTGCCTTTGTTGTTGTCACCATATGTGACATAGCCTTTGTCCCTTGGAGTGAGAACAGATAACTTACTTTTATCGCCTGTCGTATGCTTTGGGAAACCGCTATCCAAGTACCATAAATTGCGGGCGGCACTCAAGTCAACCTGCAATACATGATAAGTTATATTAGGTACCCAACTTATTTTGGGTCCTACATGGTTAGATCCTTTCTAAACCCATTTAAAATATCCTAAGGGAACACCATATTTTCTAATATGACAAGTATTTGGTGTGTGCCCATGATTTTTACAATAAGAGCAAATAGGTTGATGCATATGTATCCTAGATTTATGTTTGCTATGTGTAGATGCATGGATACATGTTTTCCGAAAGTCTGTTATGATAGACTTACTTTGTTTCTTAATAGCAGGGCCTCAATGTAGAAACTTTGTTGCCAAGAGTAATGCAATTTAAACATGAGGATGATGAAAGTATGTTTCTAAGAGAATCTAGTTCAGATATTTGTTTTAGAAACATTTTTGATAATTTCGTGTATTCATCGTGTAGATCATTAAAAGCAGTTTGCAATTCGGAAGAAGAAAAAGGGATATATTCATTTACCTCTTCATCGTCTGAATGATGAGACGCCATTAGGGAGAGATTCGCTTGCTCTTCGCTTTCTGGTTCAGAGGCTGAACTTGTGTCGTTGTCTTCCCAAGCGATGTAGTCTCCTCGTCCATTCTTTAATTCATTCTTTCCTTTGAAAGAACTCTTCTTGATGTTTGGACAGTCCATCTTCATGTGCCCAGGTTTGCCACACTCAAAGCATGTGAAATTTTGGTTTGAAGTGGAGGCCTCATTGCTTTTGGAGAACTTCTTTATTTGCCTGGTTCTTTTGCCTTTGTTCCTTCTTAGGAACTTGATGAACTTTTTAACGAAGACGCTCATATCATCGGTCTCTTCCTTGTCATCTTCATCTTCCGATGAATCATATTTCTCAGCTTTTGCCTTGAGAGAAATGTTCTTCTTCTTCTCTAGTTCCTCGTGTTGATCAAGTTGACTCAATTCGAGTTCATGTTCCTGCAGCTTTCCAAACAAAGTAGCCAAGGACATTTTCAAAATACTTTTCTTTTCAGAAATAGCCGTTACCTTTGGTTGCCTTGATCTTGTTAGTGATCTTAGAAGTTTTAAGTTCAAGTCACTATTTGACAGCAGTTTGCCAAGTGCAATAAGATGGTTTGTGAGATGAGTGAATCTCTTTTGAAGATCCAAGATTTTCTCTCCAGGTCTCTTACGAAACATCTCGTATTCCTGGGGTAGAGTGTTGAGTCTCGATCTCTTTACCTTTTTGGTACCTTCGTGAGTTGTCTCCAAAGTCTCCCACATTTCCTTAGCGAATTTGCAGTTGGACACTCTAAATAACTCATCTATTCCAAATCCCGATGTGAGGATGTTCTTTGCTTTCAAATCATATTACACTTTCTTCTTATCTTCATCGTTACATGAAGATTTTGTCTTTGTCTCTCACATGCTGTTGACAACGGTAAATGGCACATATGGTCCTTCCTCGATAGCATTCCAGATATCCAAGTCTTGCGACTCTAAGAAAATCCTCATTCTGATTTTCCAGAAGTCGTAACACTCTCCAACAAAGCTTGGAGGTCTGTTTATGTTTGATCCTTCTTCTAGGAATGATCTTGAGCCCATGTTGTAGTAGGATCAGATTTTGAGAGTAACTTTCTCAAAAATAGCTCTGGTGCCAATTGTAAGAATGAGATTGCAACTAAGAGGGGGGTGAATTAGTTGTTGCAATAAGTATGGCCAATTTTTCTGCAATAACAAAGTTAATGTGCAGCGGAAAAATTATGCAGAAAAATATTGACTAGGAATTATAGAAAATTAAAAAAGAGAAGGGAAAGAGAGTACATAGGTGTTTTATATTGGTTCACCTTCTTGTCCACCGAAGGCTACGTCTAGTACTCTTGACGTGCAAGAGATTCCTTTATTAAATATAATGAGTTGCAATTACAATTATCTCACCCCGAGATCTCCTTCTACCTTACACACTCACTTATATCTAATCCCCTTGGAAAACCTATCCCAAGTAATACCTTTGGTAAACACTATACCAAGTCACTCACCCTTTCTCTTCACACCCTTGTGAAAGAAAGTAAACTTTTGCAAAAAGTGAAGAATGTACAATTTGGCTTGGATTGCCTTACAAGTGTATATGACAATTTCTAGAACTTGCAATCCAATAACAACTCTTATACTTGAGATAATAATGCTCTTTAACAATATGAAAAACACTTAGAAGCAACTTCAAAATAACTTTGAAAGTTTAAGAGTAGGTTGCTTGAAAAGTGTGAGAAAAATCAGAAAGTGTGAGAGCTTTTAAAGAGAGTTTGAAATCTGAGTTGTTTGTATATGTTGTGTTATGTTGTGAGAGTGTTTCAATGCCATTATATAGGCTTCCAATCAACCATAATACCCCTAGGTATGAGTAGGTTTCGTTTGGAATGAAAAGCAATCAGTTTGGAGTGAAAACTCTTCACTTGAAATCAGAAAACTGATACAACAGCTCTCAGTAATCGATTACTGCAAGTGGGTAATCGATTACCCAACAATCATGTTAACGGCCTTTTGAAAATTCAAATAGTGTAATTGATTACTGGATTTGAGTAATCGATTACTCAACAACACTGTTTGACAGCTTTATGAATTTGCCTTAGTGTAATCAATTACACTACTTTGAGTAATCGATTACCCTGTTTTCTAAAAATAGTAATCTGTTACTTCAAAGTCTGTAATGGATTAGTCATAGCTGTTAGAGGTTTGAAAACTCTTTTCTCACTCATGTAACTTGTTACTCAAGTATGATAACCCGTTACATGTGGTTTTAGAAAATTATTTTTATTCACACTTGGATTTTTCTGTTTTTCTTGAAAACAATTTTTGAGCACTAATAACTAAGTAAGTAGATGAGTTGTAAGGATAGAAGTACCTAAAGACTTAGAATCTAAATCTTGAAGCTTTGTTTTCGATAGTCTTTGTAGGTCTTCTTCCTTTCTTCTTTTGTGATATTGGTGTCTTCATCAAAACCATGCCAAGGTCAGGAGCAAGATCTTGTTCACATCGTCATCAATAATATAAATGATCAAGAAGATATTGATGTTGAAGATGATCCTTTTTTTGGGATATCACTGTCGCATGAGATAACTACTAATGATGATTTATATATAAGAGGTGATAATGATGAGGGCCTTTGGGTGAATGAAATTCATATTGGAGAAGACAATAATATTACAATCCAGAAACCATCAAGGAATAGGAAATATTAGATGCTTATCTTTGTATAAATATAGCATAAATTTATTTTGTTTGTAATTGACTTATATATCATTGTGTTTATAATTTACTTATAACTTTGTTTGTAATTTATTTGTTTGTAATTTACTGGGGAAGATTGTTTGCATTGTAAGTTTGTTGATAGTCTGTTGTAAGTTTGTTACTTATATAGCATTAGTGTGAATAATGCATTCATTTCATTGTATTTATTTGTTTGTAAACATTAGATGAATAAATTTTGTTTGCATTGTAAGTTTGTGAATATTATTCTTTGTTGAGTTTATGATATTTATAAGTTTGTGAACCTTCAGATGCACGGTAAGATTCCTGCAATGGACTAATAATGAACTCATGAATTTGTAAGGCTTTCTTCATTTCTTAGTGTTTCACTTTTTTTGAATACGGAGACAATGTAAGGACCCAAATTATACCCTAATTTGTCCATTTATCTTTAAAACATGCAAATTTCAGGAACAGGTTTCTCACTGCCTGTTTTCATTTTAACATTCACAATCTAATTATGCTTCAAATTCTATAATGATTAATTAATCTACCAAGATATTTTGGGGTTCATAACCCATAACCTCGCATTTTGTTTTCAAAGGAGGACTCTGTCCTCACATCCATGTCAATCAGACATCAATTCGCTAGTAACGGAAATACAAGTCAATTAGTTCAATTAATAGGTACATACAAGTGCATATTAAAAAAAACATATTAGTATTTCTATTGCATCAATATTCAGAAATCTAAACTACGACATCGCCTGAATCTACTAGTCCTTTGCTTTACCTGTGTAAGGACCCGATTTTATAACCCAAAAAAATTAAAAACTTTATTCATGAAAGTGAAGTGAATGCTTATGGAAAGGTATTACTTAAACAATTTGGGAAAAACTGAGTGAACACTAATATTAGTTAAGTTCATAATTCAAAACGCGGAATAATCCATAGTATCACTTCATCAAAAATATATCATTAGATTTCATCGTAAATCCATACTTTATACAATTATCCTTTCTCAAACCATAATCTTATTAAATTCATTATACTAAATCTCATTACTCATTTAAGAGAAGTTCAATTACACAAAAGAGTTGACTTAAATAGTTCTCATATTACATACATAAGTCAAACATCATTTCTGTAACACCCTAAATTTTAAGTCTTTAAAATTATAGTATCAGTCCTGAGATCCTCGCTTGAGCGAGAAATTCTCCCTTGGGCGAGAGAGGCTCACCTAGGAGGGTTAAATCCTGGAATATACTGGAAGATTCTCGCCTGAGCGAGAGTTCTCTCGCCTGGGCGAGAAATAGCATTTTTGGGCTGTTGACATTGTGAGATTCTCGCTTGAGCTAGAATCCCTCGCTTGAGCGAGAGGGTCAAATCTGAGTTTTAAAAATGGGTGGGATTTTCTCGCTTGAGCGAGGAAAAGCTCGCTTAAGCGAGAACCCGAGGAGACAACATTTAATGAGAAACCCCAAACACATTTTAGGGTTAAGAATTGAAGAGAGGTGAGAGAAGAAAGATTTTCCAAGGGCAAGGAACTTTGATACTCATCCAAGAGCTTGAGAAGAGGTAAAACTTTTGACTCTAACTCTCTCTGTAATGACCCAAAATTCACCCCTTGAAATTTTCATTTATTTTAATCCTTTCTTGCATACAGTCGTCACCTTAATTAAAAACCCTCAAGTATCACTCTTTGAAAATACTCTTTACCCTATTATATTCTCATACAAATTTATGTTGCGGAAAAACATAATTCATTCAAATAGCATGTACCACATACAACCAGTTATGGGTCTCCCGGAGTTATAAGTCCATAACTACACATATCCGTATTAATCTAAACGGATTTACAGTCATCCCATAATGTTATCAAATTAACTACAACATCAAGTAGCAAGTAAAGACAAATAGGTTAATAAACACAAAATCATCCTAAGTGAGCTTCCTTCTCAAAATCCTTCATTTACCTACAATGGGATTATCATAAACAACACACAAAACAAAAGGGAGTAAGTCATTAATTCAAAACTAACATGACATGCTAATCCACATTTCAAATACAATTAATCTTTAATATAATTTGTAAACACACATACGTAAGTGCACACATTCATAACATCTTACTTTAATTTCCATTTTACTCATATTCATCCTATAGTATATATATCCCATAATATATATTCTATAGTATGTAAATTACTTTCATTCTCAACATCTTCCTTTTTTATCACTCATATTCACCCTATAGAATATATATCTCATACTATATATCCTATAGCATGCATATGACATTCATTGTGATATTCACATTTCTCATCATTCATATTCACCCTATAGAATATATATCCCATACTATATATCCTATAGCATGCATACGACATTCATTGTGACATTCACGTTTCTCATCATTCATATTCACCCTATAGAATATATATCCCATACTATATATCCTATAGCATGCATACGACATTCATTACTCTGAGTCTTATTTCCATTGGTACTCCCCCAATAAATAGTCAATAAATGCACCGACATCATTACAGCATAACGTGTATGCCTGTAACTACAAAGGGACTTACAATTTATTGATTTCATTTTGAGTCTTATTTCCATTGGTACTCCCCCAATAAATAGTCAATAAATGCACCTGATATCATTACAGCATAGCGTGTATGCCTGTAACTACAAAGTGACTTACAATTTATTGATTTCATTTTGAATCTTATTTCCATTGGTACTCCCCCAGTAAATAGTCAATAAATGCACCCGACATCATTACATCATAGTGTGTATGCCTGTAACTACAAAGTGACTTACAATTTATTGATTTCATTTTGAGTCTTATTTCCATTGGTACTCCCCCAATAAATAGTCAATAAATGCACTTCTAATCATTATCAACATACCCATATATGTTCATAATGATTTAGTGATTCAAACTTTATCCATCATCCATAACAGAAAATCCACGCATTTTCCAACAGAATGCATAAATTAAAGACTTATCCTTACAAACACTTTACCTCTTTCACATACCTCATTCATATCAGCAAGTATGATTTAGAGACACTTATCCCTTACCTTGGTGAGCGTTGGGGATAGGTTCCGAGTAACTTCAAAAGTCTCCTTCGCGATTTCCTCCAACCTCAGGATCTTTCCTCATTTCCACCAATAACAAAAATGTCAGTCATTTATTCAAAATAACACATAAATAACTCGTATTTCATCATCCAATACACAAGGGATTCATATATATTCAAGATTTCCAAAACTACTTCAATAGAAGTTTCCAAACATCTAAACATACTTGTTCATCTCATATATCAACATCAAAGCATAATTTCATCATCCACATCTAATGTAAGAACCGAAATTCTACCCTTGAATTTTTTTTTCTCAAATTAGTTCAATTACATGCAATCTCTCATATTAATATACTCATTATTAATATACACAATCGTTCGACAGAAAAACATAATTCGCATTAATTAAACCTTTTAACCACCGCATATAACTAGCTACGGGTTTCCAAAATACCCATAGCTATACATATCCAGAGTTACAGTCTCAAGTTTACAATTATATCTATGTCGTTAGTTACATCATATTTCAAAATATTAAAGATGCACTCATGTAACAAATAGTGCAAATGAATAACTCCAAAACAGAAAGCTCCCTAAGACTCCCCAAAAATGTGTCCCACTCATGTCACCCGTTTATCTGCAATAGGATTATCGATGACAAGTACAAAAACATACAAAGGAGTAAGTCGTTAATTCAAATAAACATCGTCATAAGATAATCCATATTAGAAATTGGGTTAGTAAACCATTTTTGAAATTCATTTTTACTTTGCTACATAACTTGAGCCAAAGTCACTACACCCCTCGGGTTAGCTAAAAGCAGATTCTCATTTCCATTTTAAATAAAACATGCTTATATACTCAAGCCAGAGTTTTGCTTATATGCTCAAGCTAGAGTTTTGCTTATATACTCAAGCCAGAGTTTTGCTTATATACTCAAGCCAGAGTTTTGCTTATATACTCAAGCCAGAGTTTTGCTTATATACTCAAGCCAGAGTTTTGCTTATATACTAAAGCCAGAGTTTTGCTTATCTTATATACTAAAGCCAGAGTTTTGCTTATATACTCAAGCCAGAGTTTTTCTTATATACTCAAGCTAGAGTTTTGCTTATATACTCAAGCCAGAGTCGCTAACCATTTATGGTCGGCTAAAAATACATTTCCTTTTTATTAATTTCACCATAAAACATTTTCGGTAAATCCACGCCCACATTAGTATAAACACACCCATATATGTTTATACTAATTACGTGATTCACAACTCAAACATTCACATAACCAGAAATACACATACTTTCCTTTCCGTAAACCTACGCCTACTTTAATATAAACACACGCATATATGTTTATACTAAATGCGTACTTTACAACTCAATCATTGCATAATCAGAGAATACACATTTTCGAGTTCAAATGTACAATTAAAGACTTATCCTTACCTCGGTGAGTGTTGGGTTTGGTTTTTGGCAACTTCTCATGTTCCACCGACACCGCCTCCAACCTTAGGATCTTTCCTCATCCACCACATAACACAATGTTAGTCATTTATTCCAAATATCGCATAAATAACTTATATTGCATCATTTAATCATACAAAATATTCATCATAAATATTCAACCATCTAAAACATGCATAACATCTCATATTCCAATATTTGGAGGTAAACTCATCTTCTACCTCTAGCATTTTACTCATTCTCTCTTTTTACCACATTTTCACTTTTAGGGTTTTTGGAGTTTTCCTGAATCAACCCACAACCCTTTCCACTCTTGAGATACTATCTCTAAACCAATAGTTTACAAGGTAAGAATGACATAAAATGAACCATCACTCAAAAGGATGAGTTTCCATGGCTTTTCTTCATTTTTGAGAAGAGACCCAACATACCCCAAAGTGAGTTTGAAAGAGAAAAAAAGAGTTAGAATCTAGAGTTTTACCTCTTCTCAAGGTCTTAGATGAATATCCAAGCTTTTTGCCCTTGAAAAGCTCTATTCTCTCACTCTTCTTCTTTTCTAAACCCTAGATTGTGTTTAGGGGTTTCTCATTAAATGTTGTCTCGTCGGGTTCTCGCTTAAGCGAGGGATTCTCGCTTAAGCGAGAAATTCCCGCCCATTTTAAAAATCCTCCCCCTCTTATAAGAATTTTCGTCCTCGAAAATTAAACATACCTTGATTCAAACAAATGAGGGTAATCCTCCCTCATTTCTTGCTCAACTTCCCAAGTAGCGTCTCCTTCGTCCACTTGGCTCCACAACACCTTCACCAAAGGAATCTCTTTGCCTCTCAACCTTTTGGTATGGGTATCCATGATTCTCACAAGCAACGTCGCAAAAGTCAGGTTATCCTTCAACTCTATCTGGTCCGACTCAACCACATGGGATGGATCTCCAACATATTTTCTCAACTGAGACACATGAAACACATTGTGGAGATTTGATAACAACGGTGGTAAGGCAACTCGATACGCTACCGGCCCAATCCTCTTAAGTATTTGATAAGGCCCAATAAATCTCGGAGTTAGCTTACGAGATTTCAACACTCTACCAATTCCGGTAGTCAGGACTACTCTCATGAAAACATGATCCCCTCCTTGAATTCAAGAGGTTTCCGCCTCTTATTGTAGTAGCTTTTCTGCCGACTCTGGGCGACCCTCATATTCTCCCGGATTTTCTTGATCTTATCCGTAGTCTCTTGAACCAATTCGGGCCCCAATATCAAGTTTTCCCCAGTTTCGAACCAACTCACTGGAGTTCGACATTTCCTACCATACAACGCTTCATATGGTGCCATCCCAATACTCGAATGGAAGCTATTGTTGTAGGTAAATTCGATCAACGGCAACATGTCATCCCAAATCCCTAGTTGTTCTTAGACACAGGCTCTCAAAAGGTCCTCCAACGACTATATTGTCCTTTCTGATTGACCGTCCGTTTGTGGATGATAAGCTGAACTCAGCTTCAACTTAGTTCCCAAAGCGGTTTGCAAACTAGTCCAAAAGTTTGAAGTGAAACGGGGATCCCTATCCGACACAATGCTTGACGGTATTCCATGCAGGCGAACAATTTCTCGGATATACAGTTATGCCAATCTCTCCAACGAATATCTCATGTTCAAAGGCAGAAAGTGAGCAGATTTAGTTAATCGATCCACAATCACCCATATCGAATCATAACCTCTCTGAGTATTCGGAAAACCAGACACAAAATCCATGGAGATACTATCCCACTTCGAACGGGAATTTCTAGGGATTGTAATTCTCCAGCTGGTCGCTGATGTTCAATCTTGGTCTTTTGACATACCAAACAACTCGAGACATACAAGGCCACATCCCTTTTCAACCCAGACCACCAAAACAGTGTTTTCAAATCTTGATACATTTTCGTGGTCCCCGGGTGAAAACTCATTTTACTCTTATGGGACTCCTCAAAAATCTCCCTCCGTAATTTATCATTACGAGGTACACACACTCTCCCTTTGTAATGCAACATTCCACTATGGTCCGATGTGAAATTGGTATCCTTACCACACAGCATCAGATCCCGTTTATCCATCAGCTCACTATCCTCAATTTCCATTGTCCGGATTTGTTCAAACAACTCATTCGTGACTTTAAGCATTCCCAAAATTATACTATGAGGCTTTATCTGAACCTCCAAGTTCATATCTCTGAATTCTTTAATCAGTTTCTCCTCCCTAACCATCAAAGCCAACATGTGCAACGACTTTCGACTCAGTGCATCCGCCACTACATTGGCCTTTCCCGGGTGGTATTGCAACCCAAAATCGTAATCCTTAAGGAATTCCATCCATCTCCTCTACCTCATGTTCAATTCCTTTTGATCAAATAGGTACTTCAAACTCTTGTGGTCGCTATACACTTCAAATCTCACGCCATAGAGATGGTGTCTCCAGATTTTTAAGGCAAAGACCACTGTAGCCAACTCAAGATCGTGGGTAGCATAGTTTTGCTCGTGCGACCTCAACTGTCGAGAAGCATAGGCCACCACCTTCCCTTCTTGCATCAACACACAACCCAAACCTTGCTTGGATGCATCACAATAAACACTGAAGTCCCGGTCAGTACAAGGAAGGACCAAAACTGGCGCCGTAGTTAACCTTCGTTTTAACTCTTGGAAACTTTCCTCACATCGAAGTGTCCACACATACGGTTCCCCTTTCCTAGTGAGTTTGGTCAAAGGTAGAGCCAGCTTCGAAAATCCCTCTATAAATTTCCGATAATACCGAGCCAAACCCAGAAAGCTCCTAATCTCAGTGACTGACTTTGGCACTGCCCATTCCATAACCGCTTCAACCTTTGAAGGATCTAGTGCCACTCCTTCCTTGGATATTATATGTCCAAGAAAATTTACTGACTCCAACCAGAAATCGCATTTTGACAGTTTTGCATACAACCGATTCTTGCTAAGGAGTTCTAGCACAATCTGCAGGTGCTCAGTATGTTCCTCTCGACTTTTGGAGTAAATCAAAATGTCATCAATGAATATCACTACGAAGGTATCTAAATACGAATGAAAAATATGATTCATGTAGTCGGTAAATATTGCTGGAGCATTTGTTACCCCAAAAGGCATGACCAAATATTCAAAATTTCCATACCTGGTTCTAAACGCTGTCTTAGGAATATCTTCCGACTTCACACGAAGTTGGTGGTAGCCAGACCGAAGATCAATCTTTGAGAACACTACCGCTCCTCTCAACTGATCCATCAAGTCATCGATCCTAGGCAACGGATACTTGTTCTTAACAGTGACCTTATTCAACTGTCGGTAGTCGGTACACAACCGCATACTATCATCCTTTTTCTTAACCAACAAAACAGGCGCACCCCAAGGCGAGACGCTAGGATGAATGAACTTCTTTGCCAACAAGTCCTCAACCTGCTTTTTCAACTCCGCCAATTCTAACGGTGCCATCCTATAAGGAGCTATAGAGATGGGTCCCGACCCTAGTATCAAATCTATAGAGAATTCCACTTCTCTTACGGGAGGCAATTCCGGAATTTCGCCAGGAAATACCTCAGGAAACTCGCTAACTACCGGAATATCCCCAACTTTGGGTCTTTCACTACCCTCAACAACATAAACACGGCTCCTCCCTCTCTACAAGAAGTCCTGACTTCCTTTGCCGACAAAGGCTTCATGTCATTGACCTCATCAGAAACCTCATCAAGATTCCCGAATACCACGGTCTTATCAGCACAATTTAACATCACATGATTCGTCGACAACCAATCCATCCCCAAAATTAGATCCAACTGGGTTAATGGTAAGTAGATCAAATCCACGGTAAAAGTTCTACCGTTTACCACTACAGGACATCGAGACACAACTATCGATACCACCACAGGTACATCAGTTGAGGTGGACACGACCAAGTCGAAAGGCAACGACTCAATTTGTAATTTCAGTCTATCCACGCAGTCATTAGACACGAAGGAGTGTGTCGCTCCCGAATCAAACAACACTAAAAGAGGAATACATGCCACCATGCAATTACCTTTAATCAAGCCATCAGCACCAGATGTCTCCGCACCACTCATGGTGAATACTCTACCAGTGGATCGAGGTCGCTCAGCTCTCACAACATTTGCACCCTGTGTCAGCTTAGGACAATATCTCTTGGTGTGCCCAACCTCCTTGTAGTAGAAACAGGTAAGCATCGTTCCAGGACATGAGTCACCTATATGAGTTTGGCCACATTTGCCGCACCCGGATGGAGAGTTCAACCGCGACTCTACATCATTACCATGAGTCCTCAGCCCAGGTGAAGTGTTTCCTCGACCACCCGTTGGAGGGGAGTAAGGCTACCGTTCCTCTTGAAACATCTTCCCTTTTCCTTTGTCGTGTGAGAAGTTTCGTTGAGGGCCATAGTGTTTTGGAGGGTTATCTTTTCTAGCAGCAGCGTCCCTCCTCCGCACATTATTCTCATACATCCTACACTTGTTCACTAGTGTAGGGAAATCAGAAATTTCTTCGTGACCAAATGTCACTCGGAGCTCGGGCCTCAACCCCATCTCAAACTTCACACATTTGGACCTTCTGTCCAACTCTAGTTCAGCATACGGGCAGTACCGGATCAACTCTTCAAATTTGGCCGAATAATCCCCCACTGACATATACCCCTGCTCTAATTGCAGGAATTCCCTCTCCTTCTCCCTTTTTAGGTCTACAATAAAGTACTTCGGGAGGAATTTACTCTTGAAGGCTTCCCACGTGATGATTTTCCCCTCTCTCTCGCTCAAGCGAGAATCTCTCGCTCAAGCGAGGGTCTCAGGACTGATACTATAATTTTAAAGGCTTAAAATTTGGGGTCTTACATCTAACATTTCATCTCTTTCTCTTTATACCCATATGCTCATTTTTGGGGGTTTTTGGGGTTTTCATGAATAACCCACATAACCTTTCCATTCATCAAATACCAACTCTAAACCAAGAGTTTACAAGAGAAAAACAACATAAAACGAACCATAACTCTAAAGAATGAGTTTCCATGGTTTCTCATGTTTTGAAAATAGATCCAACATACCCAAAAAAAGTTAGAGAGGAAGAAGAAGAGTAAGAAACAAGAGGTTTACCTCTTATCAAGCTCTAAGATGAGTCCTAAGGCTCTTTCCTCTTGAAAAGCTCTCTTATCTCTTTTCTCTTCAAAGTTCTAACCCTAAAATGTGTTTGGGGTTTCTATTTTAAAGAGTAGTAGTCGGTTTCTCGCTCAAGCGAGCCCATTCTCGCTCAGGCGAGAAAATCCCGCCTATTTTAAAAACTCAGATCTGACCCTCTCGCTCAAGCGAGAATCTCACAGTGTCAACAGCGCCAGTTTGCCATTTCTCGCCCAGGCGAGGCAATTCTCGCTCAGGCGAGAATCTTCCAGTATAGCCCAGGATTTCACCCTCCCAGGTGATCCTTTCTCGCTCAGGCGAGAATCTCTCGCTCAAGCGAGACTTCTAGGACTGATACTATAACTTTAAAGACTAAAATTCAGGGTGTGACACTCTCCTTCTCTTTAAAACTCATTTTGGGTATGTTGGATCTCTTCTCAAAATGTGGGAAACCATGGAAACTCATTCTTTTGAGTTATGGTTCGTTTTATGTGGTTTTTCTTTTGTAAACTCTTGGGTTAGAGTTAGTATTTTGAAAATGGAAAGAGTTGGGGGGTTGAGTCTTAAAAACCCCAAAAACCTAAAATGAAAATGTGGTAAAAGGAGAAAATGAGTAAAATGTTGGAGGTAGAAGATGAGTATGTATGTTTTAATGTTTAGAAACTTGTAATGAAAATGGTTTTGGGGAAACATTGAAAATAAGTGAATATCCTATCTATTTATGAATGTTATATGAATCATAGGGATATTATTGTGAATAGATTACTAAATTTTATTGTATTGTTAGGATGATGAAAGATCCTAAGGTTGGAGACGGTTCGTAAGGAACTAGTAAAGTTTACAAGAACCCCACTCAACATTCACCAAGGTAAGGGATAAGTATATTCATTTTATTTGAGATGATGTAACTATGTTATGCTTATAAAATGATGTGGTTGTGATATACTGCGAAATGAATCACCTTTGTGGTGTAAGTGTTACCCGTAGTGGTAATGGATCACCTTTGTGGTGCAAGTGTTACCCATAGTGGTAATGGATCACCTTTGTGCTGCAAGTGTTACCCGTAGTGGTAATGGATCACCTTTGTGGTGTAAGTGTTACTCGTAGTGGTAATGGATCACCTTTGTGGTGTAAGTGTTACCCGTAGGGGTAATGGATCACCTTTGTGGTGTAAGTGTTACCCGTAGTGGTAATGGATCACCTTTGAGGTGTGGAAATGTCGGTTATGGCAACGGATCACTTTTGTGACGTAGACTTACCCTTTGTGGTATTGTATTATCTGTGTGGTGTACATGGATGGAATATGGATAAAAGTGAGGAGAATAGATATGCACATTATAGAACATGTATATTATGGGATATATATGTACTATAAGGTGAATATGAATAAAGAGGAAAAGTATAGATATGCACATTTTAGAACATGTATATTATGAGATATATATGTACTATAAAGTGAATATGGATCAAGATGTAAAGTATAGATATGCACATTATAGAACATGTATATTATGGGATATATATGTACTATAAGGTGAATATGGATAAAGATGAAAAGTATAGATATGCATACTATAGAACATGTATAATATGGGATATATATGTACTATAAGATGAATATGGATATTATGGAAATAAGAGATGAAGGTTATGACTGGATATGTTTATGTAATTAAGAATTATGTCTTATCTTCAATATTAAATTGTGTTTTAAAATGTGGATTATCTTATGACGATAACTCGTAAATTAACGACTTACTCCCTTGTATGTTTCGTGTATCTGTTATCGATAATCACATTGCAGGTGATGGGTGTATTGAGGATACTCGGTTCGACGCCTAGGAGCTTGAATCTAGACTTTCTCTATTTTGCTTTTTGGATTGTAACTATTTATTTGATATTTGGATAATTGTAACTCTTGATTGGTATAACTCTGGATATTAGTAGCTATGGATATTTTGAAATTACATAGCTAGTTGTATGTGTGGGTTACCGGGAATTATTTATATGAATTATGCTTTTCTGTCAAGAGTCTGACCAAAATTGAGTGATTAAGAGAATGTCCTTAGATTTATTAATTTGAGATAAAAAGGAAATGCATGTAAAAGGAATAGAATAAGGAAAAAATTTCAAGGGTAGAATTTGGGTCTTTACAATATGGTATCAGAGCATAGTTAACCCTACGGCCTAGGATATGGTCTTACATGCTTCTTTGATTAACTATGCTTACTTGAGTTGTTGTGTTGTGCAAAATTGCTAGATAATTTAGTTATCCTGTATAAAAATCAAATTCGTTACTAATGGGTATATGAGTATTGGTACCCATGGCTGGACGAGGAAGAGGAACAAGTCAGAATGTTCCGAATGAGCTGCTAGCTCAAATGGTTGTTGCATTGCAACAGATGAATCAAAATCTGCATAGTCTGAACCAGAACACGACACCGAGTTCTAGCTCGCAACCTTTGGCCCCTACAAAACCGGCCGAGTACAGAGGATTAGGCGAATTTTGCAAACAGTGGCCTCAACAGTTCCAAGGGGGATTCGCTCCGGATGCTGCGAATGAGTGGATCCAAAGCTTGGAGAGAATATTCCGATCCCTAGGATGCGGTGATGTTCAGAAGGTGACATATGCTTCCTACATGCTGACCAAAGAAGCCGAAAACTGGTGGGGAATGACCCGCCGCTAGATGGAAGCTGAGGGAACAGTGATTACCTGGGAGGCATTCAGGGGAAAGTTCTTTGAGAAATACTTTCTAGCTGACTTGAGTTGAAGGAAAGAGATGGAGTTCTTGAGGTTGGAGCAAGGTAGTATGTCGGTAGGAGAATATGCCGCCAAATTCGAGGAGTTGGCTATATTTTGCCCCTACTCAGAATTAGAAATGGACGGAAGGTCCAAGTGTTCCAAGTTCGAATCGGGATTGAAACCCAAGCTGAGGAGGATGTTTGGGCATCAAGAGATCGCTGATTTTCCTACGCTAGTCAACAAAAGTAGGATGTATTAAGATGATCTGACGGTGGAGGTGGTGGAGACGCCTAGAGCTAATCCACCGAAAAACTTCGGCCCACAAAGACGTCACCCCAAAGGTAAAGGGAAGGGGAGAATGTTTGAGAATAATCGGAAACCGTATACGACACCTACTGGATACCGTGGCCACAATTATCAAGGGTCAAAACCTGCTACTTTTCCTAGTGAAGGAGTCTCCACTCCGTTGTGCCTCAAATGCAATAGACAACATTATGGGAGTACATGCCCGGGGTCGGGAACCGGATGCTTTCAATGCAAAGAGTTGGGACACATCAAAAGGTTTTGCCCAAAACTGAATCGACAACAGAATGTCGTTCAAACTGAAAGGACAAGGAACACGGGTCGGGTGTTCACTATGAAGGGGGCGGAGGTGACTAATGTGGAAGATCTGATCCAGGGAGATTGTACGATGGCAGGTATTCCTCTTTTAGTGTTATTTGATTCAGGAGCGACACACTCCTTTGCATCTAATGAATGCGTAGATAGACTGAGATTGCAAACTGAGTCGTTGCCTTACGACTTGGTCGTATCCACCCCAACTGATGTGCCCGTGGTGGTGTCGACAGTTGTGTCTTGGTGTCTAGTGGTAGTAAACGGTAGGGATTTTACCATGGATTTAATCTGCTTGCCACTATCCCAGTTAGATTTGATTCTGGGAATGGACTGGTTGTCCGCAAATCATGTAGTGCTTAATTGTGCTGATAAGACCGTGATGTTTGGGAATCCATATGAGATTTCTGCGGAGGGTGGTTGTATGAAGCCGATGTCGGCAAAGGAAGTCAGAACTTCCTGTAAAGAGGGAAGGGCCATGTTTATGATGTTGGCATCCCTAGAGGGGATTGAGAAGCCCAAGGTTGAGGATATTCCGATAGTTCGTGAGTTTCCTGGGGTATTCCCTGGTGAGATTCCATAATTACCTCTAGTAAGAGAAGTTGAATTCTCCATTGATTTGGTACCTGGAACGGGACCCATCTCTATAGCTCCTTATAGGATGGCACCGTTAGAGTTGGCAGAGTTGAAAAAGCAGGTTGAGGACTTGTTGGCGAAAAAGTTCATTCGTCCTAGCGTCTCGCCATGGGGTGCGCCTGTTTTGTTGGTTAAGAAAAAGGATGGTAGTATGCGGTTGTGTACCGACTACCGACAATTGAACAAGGTCACTGTTAAGAACAAGTATCTGTTGCCTTAGATCGATGACTTGATGGATCAGTTGAGGGGAGCGGTAGTGTTTTCGAAGATTGATCTTCGGTCTGGTTACCACCAACTTCGTGTAAAGTCGGAAGATATTCCAAACACGGCTTTCAGAACAAGGTATGGACATTTTGAGTATTTGGTCATGCCTTTTGGTGTAAAGAATGGCCCAACATTATTTACCGACTACATGAATCGGATTTTTCATCCGTATTTGGATTCATACGTAGTGGTATTTATTGATGACATTTTGATTTACTCCAAAAGTCGAGAGGAACATGCTGAGCACTTGAGGATTGTGCTAGAACTTCTTAGCAAGAATCAGTTGTATGCAAAGTTGTCAAAATGTGATTTCTGGTTGGAATCAGTAAACTTTCTGGGACATGTGATATCCCGGGAGGGAGTGGCAGTAGATCCTCCTAAAGTCGAGGTAGTGATGGAATGGGCGGTGCCCAAGTCAGTGACTGAGATCATGAGTTTTCTGGACTTAGCTGGTTACTATCGGAAATTTATTGAGGGATTTTCAAAGCTAGCTCTACCACTGACTAAGCTCACCAGGAAGGGGGAACCCTATGTGTGGACAGTCCATTGTGCAGAGAGCTTTAAAGAATTGAAACGGAGATTGACTACCGCGCCGGTGTTGGTTCTTCCTTGTACTGACAGAGATTTCAGTGTTTATTGTGATGCGTCCAAGCAAGGTTTGGGTTGTGTGTTGATGCAAGAAGGAAAAGTCGTAGCCTATGCTTCTAGGAAATTGAGAACGCATGAGAAAAACTACCCTACCCACGATTGTAACACCCCAAATTTTAAGTCTTTAAAATTATAGTATCAGTCCTCGGATCCTCGCTTGAGCGAGAGATTCTCGCCTGAGCGAGAAAGGATCACCTGGGAGGGTGAAATCCTGGACTATACTGGAAGATTCTCGCTTGAGCGAGAGTTGCCTCACCTGGGAGAGAAATGGCAAACTGGGGCTGTTGTCACTGAGAGATTCTCGCTTGAGCGAGAATACCTCGCTTGAGCGAGAGGGAACCTGTTGACACTGTGAGATTCTCGCTTGAGCGAGAATCCCTCGCTTGAGCGAGAGGGTCAGAGTTGAGTTTTTAAAATGGGCGGGATTTTATCGCTTGAGCGAGAGAAAGCTCGCTTAAGCGAGAACCCGACGAGAACATTAAATGAGGGAAACCCCCAAACACATTTTAGGTTAAGAATTGAAGAGAGGTGAGAGAAGAGAGCATTCCCAAGGTCTAGGAACTTGGATTCTTGTTCAAGAGCTTGAGAAGAGGTAAAAACTCTCTATCCTAACTCTCTTCTTCCTTTGAGAACCCATTTTTGGTATTATGGATCTCTTCTCAAAATGTGTAAAACCATGAAGACTCTCTCTTTCGAGTTATGGTTCATTTTATGTCGTTTGTACCTCGTAAGCTCTTGGTTTTTGAGTTAGTATTCCAAGAATGGAAAGGGGTTTGTGGGTTGGCTCATGGAAACCCAAAACCCTACAGAGAGAAAATGAGGTTAGAGAGGAAAGATGGGTGAAATGCTAAATGTAGAAGATGAGTTGCTTTACAATGTTAAAATATGAGATGATATGTATGTGTTAGATGGTTAAAAACTCTTAATGAAAGTAGTATAGGACCATTGTGAACATGATAAATATCTTGTACGTTTAAATGATGCAATATAAGTTATTTATTTGTTATTTGGAATGAATGACTAACATTGTGTTATGTGGTGGGAATGAGGAAAGATCCTAAGTTTGGAGGTGGTGCCGGTGGAACTTGCGAAGTCACCAAAAACCAAACCCAACACTCACCGAGTTAAGGATAAGTCTTTAATTTATGCATTATGTGGAAAATGCGTGGACTTTCTGTATGAATAATGAATTAAATATTATTGGGGGGGTACCAATGGAAAGATGACTCAAATGAATTAAATGTTATTGGGGGAGTACCAATGGAAAGATGACTCAAATGAATTAAATGTTATTGGGGGAGCACCAATGGAAAGATGACTCAAATGAATTAAGTATTATTGGGGGAGTACCAATGGAAAGATGACTCAATTGAAATAAATGTTATTGGGGGAGTACCAATGGAAATATGACTCAAATGAATTAAGTATTATTGGGGGAGTACCAATGGAAATATGACTCAAATGAAATAAATATTATTGGGGGAGTACCAATGGAAATATGTCTCGAAACCTATTGGAGGAGTACCAATGGAAATAAGACTCGAATTATAAAGACATAAATGTTAAATCACTTAGTCACTATATAGATATATGGGTATGTTTGTAGTGATGATGGGTGTATTTATGGTTTATGTATTGGTGGAGTGCCAATGAAAATAAAAATCGTTTTAGCCGACCTGAATAGGTTAGCGACTCTAGCTCGAGTTATGTAGCATGGTTTTTCAAAAGTATAGATGATGAAAAAGGTTTTTAGAGTTTTTAAATCATATTGCTGTTGAAACCTATTTAAATGTTGATTAACTGACATTGAGTTTTATTGAATTAATGACTTATTCCTTTGTGTTGTTGTGCATTGTAAATGTTAATCCCATTTCAGGTAGGTGGACGAAGAAGGATGATTTTGAGTAGGGGATTAGGGACTTTTGTTTTGACGTCTCTTTATCCATTCTTTTGTAATTTTAAATTATTGTAATTGAAGTGACTTATGATACTATGATTATTATTTTTGTACATGATATTGATCATGGGTACTAGTAACTCGGGATATATGTAGCTATGAGTGTTTTGGAAACCCATAGCTAATTGTATGCGGGGGTTACTAGGTTACATTAATGAATTATGTTTTTCTGCTATCGAAGGTTGTATGTTACTTATGGTTTAAAGGCAGGGTGTGAGTGAGAAGCGAGACTTTTAAAGTAAATTTAATCACTCGGTAATTTATGATTGACGGTTACATGTATGAAATTGAAGTAAATAAGGAAAAAATTTCAAGGGTAGAATTTCGGGTCGTTACAACGATCTTGAGTTGGCTGCAGTGGTCTTTGCCTTAAAAATCTGGAGACACCATCTCTATGGTGTGAGATTTGAAGTGTACAGAGACCACAAGAGTTTGAAGTACTTATTTGATCAAAAGGAATTGAACATGAGACAGAGGAGATGGATGGAATTCCTTAAGGATTACGATTTTGGGATGCAGTACCATCCGGGAAAGGCCAATGTAGTGGTAGATGCTCTGAGTCGAAATTCGTTGCACATGTCGGCTTTGATGGTTAGAGAGGAGAAACTGATTAAAGAGTTCAGAGATATGAACTTGGAAGTTCAGATAAGACCTCATAGTATGATTTTAGGAATGCTTAAGGTCACTAATGAATTGTTTGATCAAATCCGAGTGATGCAAGTGGAGGATGAAAAACTAATGGCTAAACGGGATTTAATGCTAATTGGTAAGGAAACTGATTTCACATCGGATCCAAGTGGGATGTTGCTTTATAAAGGGAGGGTGTGTGTACCTCGCAATGAAGAATTGCAGAAGAGTATTTTAGAGCAGTCCCATAAGAGCAAGATGAGTTTTCACCCAGGAACTACCAAGATGTACCAAGATTTGAAGGGGTTGTTTTGATGGCCGAAATTGAAGAGGAAGGTGGCCTTGTATGTCTCAAGTTGTTTGATTTGTCAGAAAGCCAAGATTGAGCATCAGCGACCCGCGGGAGAGTTGCATTCCCTAGACATTCCCGTTTGGAAGTGGGATAGTATCTCCATGGACTTTGTATCGGTTTTTCCGAAGACTCAGGAAGGGTATGATTCGATATGGGTGATAGTGGATCGGTTAACTAAGTCTGCTCACCTTCTGCCTATGAACATGAGGTACCCTTTGGAGCGATTTGCAGAACTGTACATCCGAGAAATTGTTCGCTTGCATAGGATATCGTCAAGCATTGTGTCGGATAGGGATCCCCGTTTCACTTCAAACTTTTGGACTAGTTTACAGTCCTCCTTGGGAACCAAGCTGAAATTGAGTTCAGCATATCATCCACAAATGGACGGTCAATCAGAAAGGACAATACAATCATTGGAGGACCTCTTGAGGGCTTGTGTCTTGGAACAACCAGGAAGTTGGGATTACATGTTACCCTTGATCGAATTTACCTACAACAATAGCTTCCATTCGAGTATTGGGATGGCACCCTTTGAGGCGTTGTATGGTAGGAAGTGCCGAACTCTAGTGAGTTGGTTTGAGACGACGGATAAGATCAAGAAAATCCGGGAGAATATGAGGATCGCCCAGAGTCGTCAGAAAATCTATTACGATAAGAGGCGGAAACCTCTTGAGTTTAAGCAGGGAGATCATGTTTTCATGAGAGTAGTCCCGACTACCGGAATTGGTAGAGTGTTGAAGTCCCGCAAGCTGACTCCGAGATTTATTGGGCCGTATCAAGTTTTGCAAAGGATTGGACCGGTAGCTTATGGTATTTCTTTACCTCCGTTGTTGTCGAATCTCCACAATGTGTTTCATGTGTCTCAGTTGAGGAAATATGTTGGGGATCCATCTCATGTGGTTGAGTCGGATAAGATAGAGTTGAAGGATAACTTGACGTTTGAGACTTTGCCCGTGAGGATCATGGATATCAGTGTCAAGAGACTAAGAGGCAAAGAGATTCAATTGGTGAAAGTGTTGTGGAGCCAAGTAGACGAAGGGGATGCTACTTGGGAGGTGGAACGTGACTTGAGGGAGGGTTACCCTCATTTGTTTGAATCGAGGTATGTTTAATTTTCGGGGACAAAAATTCTTATAAGAGGGGGAGGATTGTAACACCCTAAATTTTAAGTCTTTAAAATTATAGTATCAGTCCTGAGATCCTCGCTTGAGCGAGAGATTCTCGCCTGGGCGAGAGAGGCTCACCTGGGAGGGTGAAATCCTGGAATATACTGGAAGATTCTCGCCTGAGCGAGAGTTGTCTCGCCTGGGCGAGAAATAGCATTTTGGGGCTGTTGACACTGTGAGATTCTCGCTTGAGCTAGAATCCCTCGCTTGAGTGAGAGGGTCAGATCTGAGTTTTTAAAGTGGACAGGATTTTCTCGCTTGAGCGAGGAAAAGATCGCTTAAGCGAGAACCCGACGAGACATCATTTAATGAGAAACCCCAAACACATTTTAGGGTTATGAATTGAAGAGAGGTGAGAGAAGAAAGCTTTTCCAAGGGCAAGGAGCTTTGATACTCATCCAAGAGCTTGAGAACAGGTAAAACTCTTGACTCTATCTCTCTCCTTCTCTTTAAAACTCATTTTGGGTATGTTGGATCTCTTCTCGAAATGTGGGAAACCATGGAAACTCATTCTTTTGAGTTATGGTTCGTTTTATGTGGTTTTTCTTTTGTAAACTCTTGGGTTAGAGTTAGTATTTCGAAAATGGAAAGAGTTGGTGGGTTGAGTCTTAAAAACACCAAAAACCTAAAATGAAATTTTGGTAAAAGGAGAAAATGAGTAAAATGTTGGAGGTAGAAGATGAGTATGTATGTTTTAATGTTTAGAAACTTGTAATGAAAATGGTTTTGGGGAAACATTGAAAATAAGTGAATATCCTGTGTATTTATGAATGTTATATGAATCATAGGGATATTATTGTGAATAGATTACTGACTTTTATTGTATTGTTGGGATGATGAAAGATCCTAAGGTTGGAGACGGTTCGGAAGGAACTAGTAAAGTTTACAAGAACCCCACTCAACATTCACCAAGGTTAGGGATAAGTATAGTCATTTTATTTGAGATGATGTACCTATGTTATGCTTATAAAATGATGTGGTTGTGATATACTACGAAATGAATCACCTTTGTGGTGTAAGTGTTACTCGTAGTGGTAATGGATCACCTTTGTGGTGCAAGTGTTACCCATAGTGTTAATGGATCACCTTTGTGCTGCAAGTCTTACCCGTAGTGGTAATGGATCACCTTTGTGGTGTAAGTGTTACCCGTAGTGGTAATGGATCACCTTTGTGGTGTAAGTGTTACCCGTAGTGGTAATGGATCACCTTTGTGGTGTAAGTGTTACCCGTAGTGGTAATGGATCACCTTTGTGGTGTAAGTGTTACCCGTAGTGGTAATGGATCACCTTTGAGGTGTGGAACTGTCGGTTATGGCAAAGGATCACTTTTGTGATGTAGACTTAGCCTTTGTGGTATTGTATTATCTGTGTGGTGTACACGGATGGAATATGGATAAAAGTGAGGAGAATAGATATGCACATTATAGAACATGTATATTATGGGATATATCTGTACTATAAGGTGAATATGAATAAAGAGGAAAAGTATAGATATGCACATTATAGAACATGTATATTATGGGATATATATGTACTATAAAGTGAATATGGATCAAGATGTAAAGTATAGATATGAACATTATAGAGCATGTATATTATGGGATATATATGTACTATAAGGTGAATATGTATAAAGATGAAAAGTGTAGATATGCATACTATAGAACATGTATAATATGGGATATATATGTAATATAAGATGAATATGGATATTATGGAAATAAGAGATGAAGGTTATGACTGGATATGTTTATGTAATTAAGAATTATGTCTTATCTTCAATATTAAATTGTGTTTTAAAATGTGGATTATCTTATGACGATAACTCGTAAATTAACGACTTACTCCCTTGTATGTTTCGTGTATCTGTTATCGATAATCACATTGCAGGTGACGGGTGTATTGAGGAGACTCGGTTCGACGCCTAGGAGCTTGAATCTAGACTTTCTCTATTTTGCTTTTTGGATTGTAACTATTTATTTGATATTTGGATAATTGTAACTTTTGATTAGTATAACTCTGGATATTAGTAGCTATGGATATTTTGAAATTACATAGCTAGTTGTATGTGTGGGTTACCAGGAATTATTTATATGAATTATGATTTTCTGTCAAGAGTCTGACCAAAATCGAGTGATTAAGAGAATGTCCTTAGATTTATTAATTTGAGATAATAAGGAAATACATGTAAAAGGAATAGAATAAGGAAAAAATTTCAAGGGTAGAATTTGGGTCTTTTCAATTTCGAATACATAAAGTAACTACTCTAATCTGTACTCTCCTCAGCAACCATCCAATACGCTACAGCCACAACCTGAACTCAAATACATAACACATACAAAGAATAGACAAAAGGGAGTAAGAGCCAACTACGGCGACCGCAACGTGGAATTACATGGAGTAATAACATTAAATTATAACAACCTATACAATCATCTAAAATCAATCATATTAAACATATACAAATGATACATCAGTCAATTCCTTGAACCACATAATGTTCACATATTCAATCAGTAAAATCATCATATCTCACTTAGACAATTCAACCAATCAGTACAACATACCATAAGATATTTACTTCTTCAATTAGCATCTTGTACAATTTACTTACACGATTTAACCCATTCAGACTTTCTCAAGATCACCACACGATTGTCTCTTTCAATAAACAACAACAACACCAAATTCAAGGCTATACCATACTTACAAAGATTACACTACTTCCTAAAGCAATACTACACTACAAAGGGCTAGTCATACGTTGCTCAAAAAGCCAATATCACATAGGGCACGTCTACACCACGAATGGTGATTCAGTACCACGTAGGGCAAGTCTACAATACCACGTAGGGAAAGTCTACTCCACAAAGGGAGAATCAATACCACACAGGGCAAGTCTACACCACGAATGGCGATTCAATACCACATAAGGCAAGTCTACAATACCACGTAGGGCAAGTCTACACCACAAATGGCGATTCAATACCACGTAGGGCACGTCTATACCACAAAGGGCGATACAATACCACGTAGGATAAGTCTACCCACAAAGGCGATACAATACCACTTAGGGTAAGTCTACACCACAAAGGCGATACAATACCACATAGGGTAAGTCTACAATACCACGTAGGGAAAGTCTACACCATAAAGGCGATTCAATACCATGTAGGGTAAGTCTACACCACAAAGGCGATTCAATACCACGTAGGGTAAGTCTACACCACAAAGGCGATACAATACCACGTAGGGTAAGTCTACACCACAAAGGCGATTCAATACCAAGTAGGGTAAGTCTACAGCAGAAAGGTGATACAATACCACGTAGGGTAAGTCTACACCACAAAGACGATTCATTTCAGTTATCATCCAACAATAACACATTCCATATCATAATGATAAACCATACACAATCACTTTCCATATTACATCTTTATTAATGAAAATACTCATTCCTTATATTACTATTTCACCATAACACAAAATACCACGTCATTGTCATAAGCACAATGTATCTCATTTCTTACCACAATAAAACAACTCACAACATCATCATCGTCATATAGCATAATCATGTTCTTTTATCACAAATAACCATCTCACAACAAATTCATCATCACTTAATATAATCAAGTTCATTTATCACCAATAAACATCTCATAACACAGTCATTATCACAAACATACTAATTGTGACACCCTGAATTTATATTTCTTAAATTGTAGTAATAGACCTGAAGAGTGGGGCATACTGCCAGATTCTCACTTGAGGGAGAGGGCCTCGCCCAAGCGAGAGGGTCAGAGTTTGTCCCAAGATTTTATTAGGAAATCTCGCTTGAGCGAGAAAGGGCTCGCCTGGGCGAGAAATGGCTCACTTGGGTGAGTGGAATACTGGGGTATACTAAAGGATTCTCGCCTGAGCGAGATTTGGCTCGCCTGGGCGAGGGAGAGAGGTATTGACAGTGGAGGATCCTTGCTTGAGCGAGAATCCCTCACTTGAGCGAGAGCACCAGATCAGAAATTTTAAAATGGGCGGGATTTTCTCGCTTGAGCGAGAACCCGATGATTTCACTTTAAAATAGAAACCCTCAAACACATTTAGGTTTAGAACTTTAGAGAGAAGAGAGAAGGAGGTGATTTTGAGAGCAAGGACTCGAGAGAATCATCTAGAGGCTTGAGAAGAGGTAAATCTCTTGATTCTAACTCTCTTCTTCCCTTTCAAACTCGTTTTGGGTGTATGGGATCTCTTCTCAAAATGTGAGAAACCATGGAAACTCACCCTTTTGAGTTGTGGTTCGTTGTATTTAGTTTCTTTCTTGTAAACTCTTGGAAACATTGAAAATGTATGAATTTTTTGTATGGTTAAGGATGAACTATGAGTTGTTTATATGTTGTTGATGATAAATTACTGACTTTTGTTGTTGTTTGGTGGGGATGAGGAAAGATCCTAAGGTTGGAGGCGGTGTCGGAGGAACTTTCAAAGTTACCAAGGACCAAACCCAACACCCACCAAGGTCATAAGCATTTATTTTGAGTTTTGAAATATGAGATGTACGGTTATATGTGGATGATTCGAAAGGAATAAGATGTGTGAAGTATCAAAGAAATTGAATGTCTTGCCCAAGTTGTATTGAAATTGAATGTCTTGCCCAAGTGGTATTGAAATTGAATGTCTTGCCCAAGTGGTATTGAAATTGAATGTCTTTCCCAAGTGGTATTGAAATTGAATGTCTTTCCCAAGTGGTATTGAATTGAATGTCTTACCCAAGTGGTTTTGGAATTGAATGTCTTTCCCAAGTGGTATTGAAATTGAATGTCTTGCCCAAGTGGTATTGAATTGAATGTCTTGCCCAAGTGGTATTGGATTGAATGTCTTGCCCAAGTGGTATTGAAATTGAATGTCTTGCCAAAGTGGTAGTGAATTGAATGTCTTGCCCTATGTGGTATTGTGAAAGTAAGTAAAAGTGGGAAATGGCTAAGTAAAACAAGAATGAAAAGGAGGGTAACAAGGTTTGATATCGAACAAGGTGAAGGTAAGAATGGTTGGATAAGGTAGTAAGAATTATAATGACATGTACTGAATTTGTGTTGGAAAGTTTAAGTTGTTTATCTAACTCTGTTTATAGTGTGGATTATATTTAAATGGTATTTATTGAATTAAATGACTTATTCCTTTGTAAGTTTCTGTGTGTTGCCATTTGATAATCCCATTGCAGGTAATTGGATAAATTAAGGACACTTGACTTGGAGCTTTAGGAGCTTTTAAATCTGGATTCCTTTATTTGCACTTTTTGTATCATAACTGACTATTTGCGGATTTAAATATTTGTAACCTTGGGTATTATGATTTTGGAAACCCTTAACTATTCCCATGTCCTGATTAAATGGGGGACATTAATATGAATTATGTTTTTCTGCCTTATGGATGTGTGTATGAATACTGCATGATAAAATGATCAGAAATAATCAAGGAAACTAATGTAACGTATCTTGGGTTACTAATCATAATATATAAAGAAAATATATGTTTGCATGAGTTAAAATAAGAAAAAATTTCAAGGGTAGAATTTGGGTCCTTACACTCATGTCCCCTTATAACAAATAAACAACTCATAACATATTCATTGTAAGAACCCAAATTCTACCCTTGAAATTTTTTCTTATTTTAACTCACGCAAACATACATTTTCCATACATCTTATGATTGGTAACCAATGTAAGGACCCAAATTCTACCCTTGAAAATTTTTCTTTTATTTTAATCCTTCATGCTTAATTTTCCCATGTTACACCAAACATATGTTTCATTTAACCTTTTAATCCATTCATTTCTTTAATTATATATTAACTCTAATCATACAATTTCGGTTTCATACCATAATACCATTAATTGCAGGAAAACATAAATCATATTTCTATCTCCGATAACCACCGCATACAACTAACTATGGATTTCCAAAAATACCCATAGCTACAAACATTTAGAGTTACAATTATCCAAAATTATAATTATCATGGTTAACAAATACATAATTCTACAAATATCCAATCATTATGCAAAAAGGTGAAATAAAGAAATCCATATTAAAAGCTCCTAAAGCTCCAGGTCAAGCATCCTTAATTTATCCAATTACCTGCAATGGAATTATCATAAACAATACATGGAAACACAAGGGAGTAAGTCTTACATTCAACGTAATTCAAATGATAATCCACATTAAATAAGGTTGTAAAAACAGTTACATAGTGACATATAAATAATACTTTGACATATACATTCCACCTTGTTATCTTCATCATTCTGCATTTTACTCAAACTCATCGATATCCATTCCTCATACCCAATACATAATTTCATCCTTTCTTTTCATATTCATCTATCCCATTTAAGTTTATCTTAAACCATTTATCTTACCACATGGAGTAAGTCGGACATTACTACGAATGGCCAATACCACAAGGGCAAGTCATACATTGCTACGAATAGCCAATACCACAAGGGCAAGTCATACATTGCTAATAATAGTTGTTACCACAAGGTAACTCATACATTGCTACGAATAGCCGTTACCACAAGGCAACTCATACATTGCTACGAATAGCCGTTACCACAAGGCAACTCTTACATTGCTACGAATAGCTGTTACCACAAGGCAACACATACATTGCTACGAATAGCCGTTACCACAAGGCAACTCATAGATTGCTACGAATAGTCGTTACCAAAAGGTAACTCATACATTGCTACGAATAGCCGTTACCACAAGGAAACTCATACATTGCTACATCACTTGAGCCAAAGTTTGCTACATTACTTGAGCCAAAGTCGCTAACCCATTATGGTCGGCTAAAAACGTGTTTTCTTTTCATTGATACACCATCCTTTCATAAACAGTAAATCCACACAACCATTATTATAAACATACCCATATATGTTTATAATAAATAAGTGACTCGCAACTTGATCATTTTCACAACCATAAAATCCACACATTTTCCATTACAATTGCGCAAGTTAAAGACTTATCCTTACGTTGGTGAGTGTTGGGGTCGGTTTTGAGTAACTTTACAAGTTTTCTCCGCTACCTCTCCAACCTTAGGATCTTTCCCTATTCCCACCATATAACAACAATGTTAGTCATTTATTTAAAATAGCACATAAATAACTCATATTTCATCTTTAACCATACAAGAGATTCACACATTTTTAATGTTTCTAAAGAGTTTCGAAACATCTAAAACATACACATTCATCTCATATATCAACATTATAGCACAAACTCATCTTCTACATCTAACATTTCACCCATTTTCCCCTTTGCTCATATTCTCATTTTGGGGGTTTTAGGGTTTACATGAATCAACCCACAAAACTTTTCCATTCATCAAATATCAACTATAAACCAAGAGTTTACAAGAGAAAAACAACATAAAACGAACCATAACTCTAAGGGATGAGTTTTCATGGTTTATCACGTTTCGAGAAGAGATCCATACACCCCAAAACAAGTTTGAAAGGGAGAAGGAGAGTTAGAATCAAGAGATTTACCTCTTCTCAAGCTTCTAGATTATTCCCACGAGTCCTTGCTCTCAAAATCACCTCCTTCTCTTTTCTCTCTCAAGTTCTAACCCAAAAAGTGTTTGAGGGTTTCTATTTTAAAGTGAAATCGGCGGGTTCTCGCTCACCTCCTTCTCGCCTTTTTAAAATTTCAGATCTGACACACTGGCTCAAGCGAGGGATTCTCGCTCAAGCGAGGATCATTCAGTGTCAACACACTCTCCCTCGCCCCGGCGAGCCAACTCTCGCTCAAGCGAGGCTTCTCTTGCTCAGGCGAGCCACATCTCGCTCAAGCGAGGCTCCCAAATAAAATCCTGGGAGAAACACTAACACTCTCGCTTGGGTGAGGCTCCTCTCGCTCAAGCAAGAATCCTGCAGTATTCCCCAGATTTTCCTTAGTTACAAAGTTTTAGGAAAATTAAACTTAGGGTGTCACAACCCAAGGTACGTTACATTAGTTACCTTGATTATTTTCTGATCATTTTATCATGCATTATTCATACACATCCATAAGGCAGAAAAACATAATTATACTAATGTCCCCCATTTAATTAGGACATGGGAATAGTTATGGGTTTCCAAAATCATAATACCTAAGGTTACAAACATCCAAAAATATAATGACCATGATTACAAATATTCAAATCCGCAAATAGTCAGTCATGATACAAAAAATGCAAATAAAGGAATCCAGATTTAAAAGCTCCTAAAGCTCCAAGTCAAGCGTTCTTAATTTATCCAATTACCTGCAATGGGATTATCATAAACAATATATGGAAAACACAAAGGAGTAAGTCTTAAATTCAACATAATCAAATGATGATCCACATTTAATAAGGTTAGATAAACAATTATATCGTGACATATAAATAATACTTCAACATATATATTCCACTTTGTTATCTTCATCGTTTTGCATTTTACTCGAATTCATCGATATCCATTCCTCATATCCATGCGTAATTCCATCCTTTCTTTTCATATTCATCTATCCCATTTATGTTTATCTTAAATCATTTATCTTTCCACATAGGGCAAGTCAGACGTTTGCTATAAGTAGCCAATACCACGAGGGCAAGTCATACATTGCTACGAATAGCCAATACCACGAGGACAAGTTATACATTGCTACAAATAGCCAATACCACAAGGGCAAGTCATACATGGCTACGAATAGCCATTACCACGAAGGTAACTCATACATTGCTACGAATAGCCATTACCACGAAGGTAACTCATACATTGCTACGAATAGCCATTATCACGAAGGTAACTCATACATTGCTACGAATAGTCATTACCACGAAGGTAACTCATACATTGCTCAACCTCTTAAGGGAGCTAAAAATAGGTTTTTCTTTCCTTACCTTGGTGAGTGTTGGGGTCGGTTCTTGGGTTACTTTACAAGTTTCCTTCGCTACATCCTCTAACTTTAGGATCTTTCTTCATCCCCACCAAACAACAACAAAAGTCAGTGATCCATTCTCAATAATATACACACAACTCATATTACATTTGTAAACATATATGATATTCACATATTTCCAACGTTTCCAAAACTACTTTCATCAGAAGTTTCCAAACATTAAAACATACATATTCATATTCTATTTTACATTAGAACACAAACTCATCTTCTCCATCCACCATTTCACTCATTTTCCTCCTTTACCACATTTTCATTTTGGGGGTTTTGGGGTTTTCATGAATCAACCGCTAAAACTTTTCCATTATTCGAATACCAACTCTTATGAAAAATTGTGTGAAGATAGGGGGTACTCCAGGAGAAAACTCACTCTCAATTCTTCACCTCTCCTACACATCCACAAGAAAAAAGAGATAAATCCAAAAAACCATGCAGAGAAGAGGGGATGGCACCTAAAGACAAAAAAGAAGAAACCATACATATACTCATGATCACTCAGACAACACCCTTAGCAAGAAATCATCACAAGGCATGACACTTAGATCAGAGATTCCAACATGTGACATCCATTCAGAACCCATATGGACACAATACACACATATCACAGATAGCAGAAAAATATCATATACCAAAAACACAATTGCATAACACAAAAAGACCACAAATCCAGAGAACAATCCTCACTATCCATCACATAGCAAAATACAGAATCACATACAGAGAGCTATACAAAAGAGGCAACCACATACACAACATCTACTCATACCAAGCATCAACAATAAGGATCAAACAGGGAAACCAAGAAAGTGCCTCTGGGACAAAAACGAGGACTGGCTAGAAGTCTACATTTAAAAGGTAAGTCTTGGGTAAGGCACTTATCATGTAAATACAAACATAGAAGCATTTTGTGCACATTATATCCATAACATAAATCGTTTAAAACCAAGGAATACCCAGTGAAGCCATTCCATATCCTATAAATGCATTCTTTTTGGTTGTCAATTGCTAATCTAATTCAACAGGCTTTGCACATGCATGTTATTTATATTGGGTCACATGGAAATGCATATACCCAATTCGTTTAACATGAAAACATGCCTTGTATTATGCTAATCCTAAAACAATTTTGAATGAGATTTGTTCCTAAGCGAAGTTGCTACCTAAATCCATTTCCGTACACAATACTATACACGCACTAATCGTACCACAGAGAATTCCCGACAGGTGATTCATAGATGATCGCAAATGAGTTGATTCATGAGCATTATCGGGGATTTCGAATCCCTTAGTGAAAAAGAAACGAAAATGAAGGAGATGAGTTTACCCGGTTTCGAGGACCCTCGCCATAAATACCACCACCGTCTCTGTTGCTGTTGTCGAAGAGAGAAACCAGAAAGAAAAGGAATTGTGCGGAATAGAATATTGGTCTAGGGATTTCGAATCCCATGGTTGGGATAAAAGAACGAAATGGAAAAGGAGAATCCACTGCCGAAAGAAGAGAAGAGGGGATGGGGAAGATAAGGCAAAAGGGGGTTTTGGGATTTCATTTTTCCAACCCCTTTCATTTTGCTGTTGTTAGGGTAGTTTCAATGTTATTAAAACCGTACCGGTTATCAAACCGGTCAGGGTACTGATATAGTGGTACAGTGGTTCAACCAATGGTTCAGTAATTAAACCGCATGCCGGTTAAACTGGACATACTTGCTTATATATATATAAACCTATAACAACAAATTTCATATAAGTAGGTATTCATATTTATAATCTATATTCATAATTTACTTCAAATTCACACAAACAAACAACATTAAGTCTTTAATAAAATCAAAGTCTAAAGTGCAAAACATATATTAATCCAAAATTATCACTTAACAAACGCAAAATACAAATAAATGACCCAAATATAAATCATTGAAGTTGAAGAATTGGTGAAAAATTGAAAATTTGAAATTTTAAAAAACAAAAATTAATGTACAAACCGACCGGTTTAAACCGGTTTACCGGTTTTGACCGGTTCTATTGCATATGCTGTATAACATACGTACCGTACCGGTTAGGGGTCCGGTTCACCGGTTTTCCGGTTGAACCGGCCGGTACGGCACGGTTTTTAAAACATTGGGTAGTTTAATGATCCCCTTTACCCTTTTTTATTATTATCTTATTCTATTTTTGGTTTTTTTGTTTTAATCTTTTATTTTATCTTATCCTGTTTTTGCTTTATTCGTTTATTTATAATTATTTATTTTTATTCTATCAATCTCCAACTCTAGCAAAAATGAATTACATTATATATTCTATAATTGTAAATAACGATTATATTTTTATTTGGGCTACTACAAAGTTCGATTTAAAACAATACAAAAAGGCTTTCAAAAAGAGTCTGGTAGTTCGGTCGACGACCCGTGTCGTTTCTATCTTTCTGTCCTAAAAATGGAACGTCGGTGTACGACCAGTGTTGTCTCTTTACTATCAAGTACTTCTAAAAGATCATTTTCTAAATTAAATATTCCTTAATGATTTTTAAAAGAGTTTGATAGTCTGGTCGACGACCCATGTCGTTTCTACCTTTCCGTCATAAAGATGGAAAGTCGGTGTACGACCAGTGATATCTCTTTACTATTATCTGTAGTTTTATAAAACAAGTTATTTCTAAATACTTTTAAATACACCCTTTACATGAAATATTTCCAAATGTCTTTAAAACTCAAATATTTTTAAAATTAATTGTTCGGTCGACGACCCGTGTTGTTTCTTCCTTTCTGCTTTGAAAGTGGAAAGTCGGTGCACGACTAGTGTTGTCACTTTACTATTAATCCCGATTTCATGAAATTATAAAAATTATTTCTACGACGAGTGTTACAATTTTAATTCAACCAAATCGATATTTTCAAATCAACCAAACAAATTTATCAACTTTCGAACCAGAACTACGTAGCCTTGATTTCCCTATTGCACCTAGGGTTACGTAGGAGCAAGATGAACTCTTGTCAGACACAACAATAAAAAATAAAACATTTTGTTTTCATTACTGAATTTAAATAAATAATCTTAAGGGTATAAAAGTTCATGTTATTAGCGAGGGTACCGTTTTAATACGGGAAGATGGGGTGCTAATATCTTCCCTGATCCGTAACCGACTCCCGAGCTCAGAATCTCTGTTCAAAAGACCAAATTGTCCAAATTGGGATTATAGAGAGTTTTCTACGTTATATCTGCAAAAAACGTAGTGGCAACTCCAAAACAATTGGAAGAGGTAGAAAACGAGTTCGCCTCTCACTAAGTTGCAGGACCGGTCTTCCAACCGAAAATCGGGTCGAGACATCTCTCAAGTTCTAACCCTAAATGTGTTTGAGGGTTTCTATTTTAAAGTGAAATCGTCGGGTTCTCGCTCAAGCGAGAAAATCCCGCCCATTTTTAAATTTCAGATCTGGTACTCTCGCTCAAGCGAGGGATTTTCGCTCAAGCGAGGGATTCTCGCTCAAGTGAGGATCCTCCAGTGTCAACACCTCTTGCTCAGGCGAGAATCCTTCAATATACCTCAGTATTTCACTCACCCAGGTGAGCCATCTCTCGCCTAGGTGAGCCCTTTCTTGCTCAAGCGAGGTTTCTAGATAAAATCCTAGGAGAAAATCTGACCCTCTCGCTTGGGTGAGGCCCTCTCGCTCAAGCGAGAATCTGACAGTATGACCCACTCTTTAGGACTGTTACTACAACTTAAGAAATATAAATTTAGGGTGTCACATTCATCACCATATAACAAATTAACGATATAATCATCTTTCATGACGGTGTATTACCATAAGTGAGCATATTGCATTTCCTCTAATAAAACGGTTTTCCTACACATATATCTCCACCTTTAAGACTAGTACATCATCATGGAAAATAAAGACTCTCACATGGACCACAAATTTCCAAGAGAATTTCTATTCGTTAACATTCTCCAATTCTTGAGAGAAATCGGAGAAGATGACTTTAATGAAATACTCTATGACCACAATGGTCTTCTCCCTCACCTTAGTTTGCGTAAGCTCCGTTGTTCCGCAAAAGAGCAACATCTCCCTCCATCTCCTTCACCCTCCATTGTTCCATTTTCACCTCCAAGATTCCCCAAATGTGCCACCAAGAAGTAAGAGGAAGTGGATTTGATGAGTTTTTGAGGTTTAGTGGAGGGGAGAATGGTTCATTTGGGTGGAGCCGTCGTTGGGAGAGAAAGGAGGGGAAAGAAAATGAAGATTAGGGTTTCTGAAACCCCTCTTTCGCATTTATAGTTGTGCAGCCTCCCCTGAGCGAGACTGGCTCGCTTGGGCGAGAATTTCGCAGCTTTTCAACTTTTCAACTCTGACGCTCTCGCCTGGGCGAGAATTCTCTCGCTCGAGCGAGAATTGGGCATCCTTCTCAGACTTCTCTAGCCTGGGCTAGAATTCTAGCTCAAGCTAGAATTTGGCAGCTTTACCATATTTCACTCTCACTCAAGCGACCACTTCCTCGCTTAAGTGAGGTTCCTAGAAAACTCATACTAGAATTCGTAACATCACATGATAATCCACATTTCAAATACGATTAATCTCTAATATAATTCGTAAACACACATGCGTAATCCACATTTCAAATAACACACAAAACAAAAGGGAGTAAGTCATTAGTTCAAAACTAACATCACATGATAATCCACATTTCAAATACGATTAATCTCTAATATAATTCGTAAACACACATGCGTAATTGTAAACATTCATATCATCTTCCTTTAATTTCCACTTTACTCAAATTCATCCTATAGTATATATATCTCATAATATATATATTCTATAGTATGCATATCTCGTTTGTTCGAAACATCAATCTTTCTCATTATTCATATCCACCCTATAGTATATCCCATAATATATATCCTATAGCATGTATATTACTTTCATTCTCAACATCTTCCATTTTATCACTCATATTCACCCTATAGAATATATATCTCATACTATATATCCTATAGCGTATGACATTCTTTGTGACATTCTCATTTCTCGTCATTCATATTCACCCTATAGAATATATATCCCATACTGTAACGACCCGATTTCTACCCTTGAGATTTTTTTCATTCATTTTAATTCCATCTTACATACATTCATCATCTTACTTAAAACCTTCAGGAATCATTCCTTAAAAATACTCTTTACACCTATTATATTATCATATAATTTAAATTGCGGAAAAACATAATTCATTCATTATTATTCCCATTGGGTACTAAGAGCCCAAAAGTGATAATACTCCAAATATGACAATACTCATGGTTACGAATATCCAAATAAATGTCAGCCATGGTTACAATTATTCAATTCCACAAGTAGTCATTTAAAGTACAAAAACGCAAATAGTGAATCCAACGTCTAAAGCTCCTAAAGCTCCCGAACTAGCATACTCCATTCGTCTATTTACCTGCAATGGGATTATCAATGACAAAAGTACAAAACACACAAAGGAGTAAGTCGTTAATTCAATAAACGTCATTATAAGATAATCCACATTAGAAAAAGGGTTAGTAAACCATTTTCGAAATTCATTTTGTCGTGCTACATAACTTGAGCCAAAGTCGCTACACCCCTCAGGGTTAGCTAAAAGCAGAATCTCGTTTCTCTTAAAACAAATCACGCTTATATACTCAAGCTAGAGTTTACGCTTCTATACTCAAGCCAGAGTCGCTAACCATTCCTGGTCGGCTAAAACATATTTTCCTTTCATCGATCTCCTCATAAATCATTTTCATGCTTCTATACTCAAGCCAGAGTGTATGCTTCTATACTCAAGCCAGAGTGTATGCTTCTATACTCAAGCCAGAGTGTATGCTTCTATACTCAAGCCAGAGTGTATGCTTCTATACTCAAGCCAGAGTGTATGCTTCTATACTCAAGCCAGAGTCGCTAACCATTCATGGTCGGCTAAAAATGTACTTCTTTTTCATTTGTTTCACCATAAATCATTTTCGGTAAATCCACGCCCACATTAGTATAAACACACCCATATATGTTTATACTAAATACGTGATTTACACTCAATCATCGCATAACCAGAAAGTACCACATACTTTCCTTTCCGTAAATCTACGCCTACTTTAATGTAAACACACCCATATATGTTTACATCAAATGCGTACTTTACGTATCAATCATTGCATAATCAGAAAACTCACATTTTCGATTCCAAATGCTCAATTAAAGACTTATCCTTACCTCGATGAGTGTTGGGTTTGGTTCTTGGCAACTTCTCAAGTTCCACCGACACCGCCTCCAACCTTAGGATCTCTCTTCATCCCACCACATAACACAATGTTAGTCATTTATTCCAAATATCACATAAACAACTTATATTGCATCATTTAATCATACAAAATATTCATCATCAATATTCAACCATCTAAAACATGCATAACATCTCATATTTCAATATTTCCAAAACTACTTCAATACAAGTTTCTAAATATCAAAGCATACATGTTCATCTCATATAACAACATCAAAGCACTACTCATTATCCACATTTAACATTTCATCCCTTTCTCTTTATACTCGTATTCTTATTTTGGGGGGTTTTTGGGGTTTTTCATGAATAACCTATAAAACTTTCCATTCATCAAATAACAACTCTAAACCAAGAGTTTACAAGATAAAAAACAACATAAAACGAACCATAACTCTAAAGGATGAGTTTCCATGGTTTCTCGTGTTTTGAAAATAAATCCAACATACCCAAAACAAGTTAGAGAGGAAGAAGAAGAGTTAGTAACAAGAGGTTTACCTCTTCTCAAGCTCCAAGATGAGTCCTAAGGCTCCTTGCTCTTGAAAATCTCTCATTTCTCTCTTCTCTTCGAAGTTCTAACTCAAAAATGTGTTTAGGTTTCTGTTTTAAAGAGGTCGTCGGGTTGTAATCGATTACCAATATGGTGTAATCGATTACAACGTGAAAAATACGCATATCTGATGCTTTTAATACGTTGTAATCGATTACCAGCAGTGTGTAATCGATTACCAGCAGTGTGTAATCGATTACCAGCAGTGTGTAATCGATTACCAGCAGTGTGTAATCGATTACCAGCAGTGTGTAATCGATTACCAGAAGTGTGTAATCGATTACCAGCAGTGTGTAATCGATTACCAGAAGTGTGTAATCGATTACACTGTGTCAGATGCACATATCTGATGCTTTTAATACGATGTAATCGATTACCAGAAGTGTGTAATCGATTACACTGTGTCAACAGCCCAAAATTGCCATTTCTCGCCCAGGCGAGACAACTCTCGCTCAAGCGAAGCTTCCAGGACTGTTACTACAATTTTAAAGATTAAAATTTGGGGTGTTACACATACTATATATCCTATAGCATGCATATGACTTTCATTGTGACATCTTCATTCCTTTTCGTCATCCATATTCACCCTATAGAATATATATCTCATACTATATATCCTATAGCATGCATATGACTTTCATTGTGACATCTTCATTCCATTTCGTCATCCATACTCACCCTATAGAATATATATCCCATAATATATATCCTATAGCATGCATATGACATTCATTGTGACATCCACATTTCTCATCATTCATATTCATTTCCCATACCACATCGGGCAGGTCGAGTTATTACCCCATACCACATAGGGCAGGCCGAGTTATTACCCCATACCACATCGGGCAGGTCGAGTTATTACCCCATACCACATAGGGCAGGTCGAGTTATTACCCCATACCACATAGGGCAGGTCAAGTTCACAATAATCACTACCATTCCCGATAGGAAACAATAATAGTCCGCTACCACTCCGGGTAGGACACAATAACTGTCCGCTACCACTCTGGGTAGGACAGAATAACAGTCCACTACCACTCCGGGTAGGACACAATAACAGTCCACTACCACTCCGGGTAGGACACAATAACAGTTCACTACCACTCCGGGTAGAACACAAACCATAAACCACAATCTCTTCGGAAGGGTAACAACAATAAACCACTACCTCTTCGGGTAGGGTAACAACAATAAACCATTACCTCTTCGGGTAGGGTAACAACAATAAACCACTACCTCTTCGGGTAGGGTAACAACAATAAACCAGTACCTCTTCGGGTAGGGTAACAACAATAAACCACTACCTCTTCGGGTAGGGTAACAACATTAAACCACTAACTCTTCGGGTAGGGTATCACAATAAAACTTACCAACACATTACCTCTTTCACATACCTCATTCACATCAGTGAGTATGAATTAGAGACACTTATCTCTTACCTTGGTGAGCGTTGGGGATCGGTTCCGAGTAACTTTAAAAGTCTCCTCCGCGATTTCCTCCAACCTTAGGATCTTTCCTCATTTCCACCAATAACAACAATGTCAGTTATTTATTCAAAATAACACATAAATAACTTAGTATTTCATCATCAAACATACAAGGGATTCACATATTTTCAAGATTTCCAAAACTACTTCAATACAAGTTTTCAAACATCTAACCATACATGTTTATCTCATATATCAACATCAAAGCACAAACTCATCATCCACATCTAACATTTCATCCATTTTTTTTTCATATTCTCATTTTCGGGGTTTTCGGGGTTTTCATGAATAACCCACAAAACCTTTCCATTCATCAAATACCAACTCTAAACCAAGAGTTTACAAGAGAAAAACAACATAAACCGAACCATAACTCTAAAGGATGAGTTTCCATGGTTTCTCATGTTTTGAAAGTAGATCTAACATACCCAAAACAAGTTAGAGAGGAAGACGAAGAGTTAGGAACAAGAGTTTACCTCTTCTCAAGCTCTAAGATGAGTCCTGAGGCTCTTTGCTCTTGAAAAGCTCTCATCTCTCTCTTCTCTTCGAATTTCTAACCCTAAAATGAGTTTGGGGTTTCTATTTTAAAGAGCAGTCGTCGGGTTCTCGCTCAAGCGAGCCCATTCTCGCTCAGGCGAGAAAATCCGCCTTTTTAAAATTTCAGATCTGACGCTCTCGCTCAAGCGAGGGATTCTCGCTCAAGCGAGAATCTCACAGTGTCAACAGCCCCAAAGTACCATTTCTCGCCCAGGCGAGACAACTTTCGCTCAGGCGAGAATCCTCCAGTAAAGCCCAGGATTTCACCCTCCCAGGTGATCCTTTCTCGCTCAGGCGAGAATCTCTCGCTCAAGCGAGGCTTCCAGGACTGATACTATAGTTTTGAAGACTCAAATTTAGGGTGTTACAATCCTCCCCCTCTTTTACGAATTTTCGTCCCCGAAAATTAAACATACCTCGGAAAATAATATCATCACCTAGACCTTAGGCATAAGGATACTCAACCAAAATCATAATTGATCCTCTAATCCATTAAGATTACTTAATCGGTCACTAAGGGCATACACCACTAAACCGTGATATCACCAAACCAATTCATGAACTAATTCATCAATGTCCAAATACTAAGATCTCAGCCTTTAATAACTCGAATGCCATGTGAACTAAACCGTAATTCAGACCAAAGATTTTCCTATATTCGTCAGGGACTATAGGTCTCTAGGACTGATCCAGCTAACAATCCTCATTTATGTTAAGAATCCCTATAACTCTCCCGAAATTCAGCGAATGGGGAACTCCTTATCCCTCATCCACTCCAATGCCTCATTTAACATCCATCAAACACTAGCTAGTTTCATCTCCACTCAAAAATCTAGCGCAATATCATTTTACTCATTCAACAATATACTTACACAATAAGACTCTTAGTGTCTCATCCATTGTACACAATCAAACTATCCAGTAGTCGTCCAATTACATCAAATATCTTTGTCATCAAATCTTATCATCGAAAGGAATTACCGATTTCTAGCCTCAACTGAAACCATAAACCATTGATTCACACCAAAATTAGGTACCCTGTTACCGATCGGCAAGTACAAGTCGACAAATACTCAAACCTACAACTGGTGTTCGGTTTGGTCACCCCAATTCCGTTAGCAAATATAAACTTATTAACCCACTCACATTATGTCCAGAAATACATGGGCGTCTTATATCACTAAACTTTTAACAACCTCATACTCATTCCGATATGGTTGCTAAAATTTCGGAATTCTCCAACTTGATACTAAATCATTACTTAGCCACAAGCTATGTTTAACCCAAAAATGATTTTCGAAAACGGTTTGAATCCACGACTCATGGCAACCACGTCGTGAAACAAAGTTTTTATAATCATTTCAACACAACCCAAAACTTCTTCTCTCATATGGTTACACCACACCCATACACCGCAATTTCTGACGTTCACGAAACAGCAACAACTTTTTCCGGTACAACATTCAACGCAGACAATTGAGGTACACCACCACTATTTCATGCATTGCCAATGTCCTACCGAAAAAGAACCGATCATTCGTGACAAAAAGTTTCACGTCTATTCCATTGCATTCATCACATTGACGGGGTAAGTAACTTGACTAGCCTCTTTCCTCGACTATCAGCATAAGTCTTACCCCCTTAGCATACACATACATATCAATGCATACTAAAGTTTAAATTTTCACCTCAACAATTACGCACAGTTAAACATAACTCTATTTGCTGACCGCTAGTCCATTTCCAGGATTAAATCCAACTGGGACATCATTGTGCATATCAACACTATGGTAAAGGTGAAAGTGTGCATGTCAAGAGGAACACTTTGGAAAGCTCTCTTTATGTGTCATGGTTTTGATGAGGACAACTTGTGCTAATAAGAGCTTGAAGATCATCAACAAATCAACGTGCTTAAGTCTTCTGATTGGTACTTAGCTTAGACTAGATTAGTTTAGGTTGAGTCTAAGGCTTAAGTCACCTAATACATGTCTCATATGCATAAATCTTTTAAATCATTTTCATCTTGAGATATGTCATTCATAATATGTTCATGCATCACATAAATACATGTACATGTGCATTCTAGGCATAAACTAAGTGTTAAACATGTATGAATTAAAGTGCATAACGTATTTGAGTTTTTACACATGAAAATAAGCGTTTAATCGATTACAGCGTAGGTTAATCGATTAATCTAACTATTTGCACAGTTTAATCGATTACGACATAGGTTAATCGATTAATCTAAAAGTTTTGTACAGTTTAATCGATTAAGGCTGTCGTTAATCGATTAACTGGGCTATAAAATCAATTCTTTATAAACTGCGTTTTTCAGAATTGATCTCATAAGTTGCATGTTAAATTTTTAGAGAGTTAGAGCATTTTTTTTCGTGTTAATTGTTGCATCTAGTTGTAAATGCATTTGTGAGTTTAGAAAAGAGAGAATTCTATGCTTTAGGATTGAGTGCATTACATGATACATTTCTCATCTTTTCATATCACATGTTCTTGCATTTTATTGATGATTCTTGATTAGATGTTTACATACTATGCATTCTGTTTTTCAAACTAATACATTTTCATACTGCATGAGCTTATATTAGGTGATTAGAGTAAAGTCTTGTCTTGTTAGATATAAGTCTTGTAATAGCTTAAGTTTACTCTATTTCGTTTTGATTGAAAAAGTGTTGTAATATTGGGAATCTCAAGGTGTCGTATCGCCAAGAGATTGAGTGTATCTTCACTGAGTGTTAGACTTAGGGATAAGTAAAGAACAGAGGTTATTGGCTTGGGCTACGCCGAAAGAAAGGTTTTCTTTGTCGGTAGGAAGGGAGTCAAACCATAGAATAGGATCTTTATTATCTTGTAAGTGTCTAAATGTTGTAATTGGATAGTGTGTATGTAATAAACATTGATTCAATTATAGTGAAGAAAAATCTCCCAAATCAGCCGGGAGGCCTGGATGTAGTTTGCGGTGGACAAGCAAACGAACCAGGATAAAATTCGTGTTGCATGATTTTTCTATCCCTTTCTCTCTTTATTGCATTTGATCGATTGATTTGTATACTAGATTTAATTGATAATACGTTTATGTACTATATTGATTACACTCTGATAATTCTGTAAGCTCTGTATATTCGCTTCGTTTTCAATTAATTGCCGTGCAAGAAATTGTATCTGCATTAGCTTACTGTCACGGTTTAATCGATTAAGTGTAGTGTGTTAATCGATTACATTAGTTCTGTTAATCGATTAAGAGGACTGTGTTGAATGTGTTAATCGATTACCCTGTTTCGTTAATCGATTAATTAAGTGTATTTCAGCGTTAAGTGTTGTTTTTCGAAAAGCGGATATTCTAACCGCTACACCTATTCAACCCCCCCCCCTTCTAGGTGTATTGTAACTACTGATACCTGACAAGTGGTATCAGAGCTAGTGCGAAGTGCTAGCTGAACCGCGTATTCGTGATCCTAAGGGAAAAAGGAATGGGTTCGTCAAACCCATTTGGTGGTGATGGTTCATCCATTAATCGACCACCTATATTCAGTGGTGAAGGGTATGCCTACTGGAAAGTCCGCATGCAAATTTTTATTGAAGCCATAGACTCGGATATTTGGGAATCCGTAGTCAACGGCCCTTTCGTTCCACAGCATCTTGTGGACGATGAACCTAAAGACAAGCCTAAAAGTCTATGGACCGATGATGAGCGCAAAAAGGTTCAACATAACCTACGTGCCAAAAATATCATCACATCGGCCCTATCCTATGATGAGTTCTTTAGAGTCTCGCAGTGCCAAAATGCAAAAGAAATGTGGGACACTTTACAAGTGACTCACGAAGGCACTAGCGAAGTCAAGCGCGCTAGATTAAATGCACTGACCCACGAATATGAGTTATTTCGCATGTTACCTAGTGAATCAATCTGTGATATGCAAAAGCGATTTACTCATATTGTTAATCATTTAGTTGCTCTAGATAAATCATTTGCCATAGGTGAACTAACTAATAAAGTTTTGCGTTGTCTTGACAGGAAATGGCAACCAAAGGTAACTGCAATTGTTGAATCCAAAGACTTGGATTCTATGCCTCTAGCTACATTATTTGGAAAGCTTCAAGAGCACGAAATGGAATTGGGGCGCTTGACTATGCACGAAGATTCAGACCGGAAGAAGAAAAACATCACATTGAAGGCCACGACCTCCAAGTCAAAAGAAGAAAAAGATGATGATGAATCTGACTCCGATCTAGATGATGAAACTATGAATCTCCTTGTTCGAAAATTTAGCAAATTCATCAAAATAAAAGGTGGATTCAAAAATTTTCAAAAGAAAGAAGCAAAAGAATCAACCAACAAAGGCAAGAACAACAAAGATCGCTTCACTTGCCATGAGTGTGGAAAAGCCGGACATATGAGATTTCAATGTCCTACCTATCTGAAAAAGGTTGATTCAGAGAAGAGCACTCCCAGGGAATTCAAATCCAAGAAAGCTTATATTGTATGGGATGTACCTGAGGAGGAAACAACATCAAGCACTTCTAGTGAGGAGGAGTCAGCGAAGCTGTGTCTGATGGTCAGATCTGACAACAATGGCAACTCAGACTCACACGAGGATAATAATGAGGTATATTCTGACACCTCATCCACTTCGGATGACTTACCCTCTTATGAAGTTTTATATAATGCTTATGTTGAGTTACATGAGGAACTAAAGAAATTGGCTAGAATAAATGTTGATAAGAAAAGGGAAATCCTTAGAAATGAAAAGAAATTAAGCCAATTACAAAAAGAATTAGATGAATTAAAATTAGAAAATGAAACTTTAGATCTCATCTATTCTTGTAACACATGTGACTGCTCTGCTAATAATTTATGTCAAAAGCCTGTATGTGAGACTTGCGAGATTTTGCAAGAAGACAATCTTAAACTAAAAGAAAAACTCGAACGTCTCACAAACAGTAAACAGCAATTAGACACTCTGCTTAGTCAAACAAGAAACGTTGGTGATCGTACTGGTCTAGGTTATACTCGCTCTACTAAGAACAAGAGACCATATAGAAAACCTGTAGCTCATACTAAGAATAAAAGTCATAAGCATTCACCTACATGTTTTTATTGTAATACGTATGGTCATACTTCTTACTCATGTTACATTAGAAAATACGGTATACCTAGTGGAGTTTATGTATGGATAAAGAAGGGAGATAATTCCCTAATCACTAACAGAAAAGGACCCAACATAATTTGGGTACCTGAGAAAAGCAGGTGATCTGTTTTGCAGGTATGTCTTCGAACAAAAGGACAAAAATGGTATTTAGACAGTGGATGTTCGAGACATATGACAGGTGACAGATCAAATTTCCTGGATCTATCACTTAAAGGAAAAGGATACGTCACGTACGGAGACAACAACAAGGGAAAGATACTTGGCACTAGAACAGTTGGTAACTCATCTCAAACTCAAATTGAAAATGTTCTTTATGTTGAAGGACTAGAACATAATCTTCTGAGTATAAGCCAACTCTGTGACAAAGGTAATCGTGTATCTTTTGATTCTGACTGTTGCATCATTCGTGACATTTTATCTAATAATGTTAAATTTGTTGGTCATCGTATAAATAATATTTACATGGTTAACTTGGATGATGTCACCACATTATTTTCAAAATGTTTTATTTCTAAAGAAGATGACATCTGGCTCTAGCACAGACGCGTTGCACACATCCATATAAAACATCTAGATAAATTGTCATCAAACGAACTAGTTGAGGGGCTACCAAAACTAAATTTTAAAACTAAAGAGATTTGTGACACTTGTCAAAAGTGTAATCAAACCAAAAACTCTTTTAAAAACAAAAATGTGATATCTACTTCAAGACCTTTGGAGTTACTCCATATGGACTTGTTTGGACCATCACAAATCATGAGTTTTGGTGGTAGCTACTATGCTCTAGTTATTGTTGATGATTTCTCTCGATTTACATGGACATTATTTTTATCTGCTAAAAGCGACGCCTTCAAGTCTTTTAAAAATCTTGCCAAGCAAATTCAAAACCAACTTAACCTGAAAATAGTATATATACGAAGTGATCACGGGGGAGAATTTGAGAACTTTCAGTTCGACAAATTCTGTGATAAGCATGGCATCATGCATCAGTTCTCTGCTCCTCGCACTCCACAACAAAATGGAGTTGTTGAGAGGAAAAATCGTGTGCTAGAAGAATTAGCGAGAACCATGCTCAATGAAAGTAATACCCCCAAATATTTATGGGCAGATGTAGTTCATACTGCATGTTATGTTATAAATCGAGTACTTTTAAGGCCTAATTTGAATAAAACTCCTTATGAACTATTAAAAGGCCGTAAACCAAACATATCCCATCTTCACGCTTTTGGTTGCAAATGTTTTATATTAAATAATGGAAAGCGGGCTTTAGGAAAATTTGATTCAAAAGCCGACGAGGGAATATTTTTGGGATACTCGATTCATAGCAAAGCGTTTAGAATTTTTAATAAATATTCAATGGAAGTTGAAGAGTCTATCCATCTACAATTTGATGAATCTTCTCCAAAAGAGAAGAGAAAGGTCGTATCTGATGATGTTGCAGGTGCTTTGGAAGAAGCATACTCAAAGAACATGGATAATGAAGAAGCAACCAATGAAGAATGTCAAAACAAATCTCAGGAGCATTCAGATATGCCAGTTGTGTGGAAAACCAAGAAAGCTCACCCGATCGACAAAGTAATAGGTGACATATCTACGGGAGTGGTAACCCGTAGTTCCTTACGAAACTTTTGTAACTTTGTAGCTTTTGTATCTCAAATTGAGCCTAAGACCATTGATGAGGCCATTGAGGATGTGCACTGGGGTATAGCTATGCAAGAAGAGCTAAACCAGTTCGAACGTAATAATGATTGGGACTTGGTCCATAAACCTAAAGATCATCCTGTGATTGGTACTCGATGGGTCTTCAGAAATAAGCTTGATGAATCAGGCTTAATCATTCAAAATAAGGCACGCTTGGTGGCCAAAGGCTACAACCAGGAGGAAGGTATCGATTATGACGAAACCTATGCCCCTGTAGCCAGATTAGAGGCCATCAGGATGCTACTTTCCTTTGCATCGATTATGAACTTCAAACTATTTCAAATGGACGTAAAAAGCGCCTTCCTGAATGGCTATATTCAAGAAGAAGTTTATGTTAACCAACCGCCTGGTTTTGAAAATTTTAAATATCCGAACCATGTTTTTAAACTTAAAAAGGCACTCTATGGTCTCAAACAAGCTCCTAGAGCTTGGTATGATAGACTTAGTACCTTTCTTTTAGAAAAAGGGTTCGAAAGAGGCTTGGTTGACACAACGCTTTTTATTCGTAAATCAGAAAATTCTGTATTACTTGTACAAATCTATGTGGATGACATAATTTTTGGATCTACTAATGATATTTTGTGTAAAGATCTTTCTGAGATGATGCAGGGGGAGTTCAAAATGTCTATGATGGGAGAACTCACATTCTTTCTAGGACTTCAGATAAAGCAACTAGAAAGTGGGATTTTCATCCATCAGGCAAAATATTGCAAAGAGTTGCTCAAGAAATTTGAGATGAACAATTGTAAGGAAGCTTCCACTCCAATGGCATCTGCCTGCTACCTAGATAAGGACGAAAAAGGAAAAGCAATAGAGGTAACAAAGTATCGAGGAATTATTGGGTCTTTACTTTACTTAACTGCAAGTCGACCTGATATCATGTTTAGCGTATGCATGTGTGCGAGATTTCAATCATCACCTAGAGAATCACATCTTAAAACTGTTAAAAGAATCATGAGATACTTAAAAGGAACAACTAACATGGGATTATGGTATCCTCGGGATGCCTCACTATCCTTGGTAGGTTATTCCGATTCCGATTTCGCCTGATGTAAATTGGATCGGAAAAGCACTAGTGGTACCTGTCACTTGTTGGGCAGTTCATTAGTAGCATGGCACAACAAAAAGCAAGCATGTGTTGCTTTGTCCACCGCCGAAGCGGAATACATTGTCGCTGGTGTGTGTTGCGCTCAAATCCTTTGGATGAAGCAGCAACTCAAGGACTATGGTCTTAAACTTGAAAAGATCCCTATTAAATGCGACAATACAAGTGCCATAAACCTTTCCAAGAATCCCGTTTTGCATTCTAGAACTAAGCATATAGAAATTAGACATCATTTTCTGCGTGATCATGTACAAAAAGGTGACTGCGTTCTTGAATTTGTTGAAACTTCTAAACAATTAGCCGATATTTTCACCAAGCCCCTTCCCAGGGATACTTTCTTTGTTCTAAGGAGAGAACTTGGAATTCTTGATGAACAATATCTCGATTAAAATTGTTTAGTTGTTTACATTATCGTCTAGCCTCTCTATGCCTATGTATCTTTAGCTTAAATGATATATGTTACAATGCAAAAATATGTCTCTTGATTAATTCTTTCTGTGATTCTGAATGTCTCGATAAATTTGTCACAATGCATGCAAAAGCCTTAAAAAGTTGAAACCATTCTACTGCCTGAAAATCCATTTTCACTATGTGTAATCGATTACACTTGCTGTTAATCGATTACCTGGGCATCAGTCTTTTGAAAATTCGAAATTTTACACTGATTTAATCGATTAAACCTGCCCGTTAATCGATTAAAACCAGCTTTTTAAAGGCAGACAGTAACTCGGTTTTATACTTTCTTTGGCATTTTCACATTCTCTCTCATACTTTGAGTTTCTAAATCAGTAGCCTCTTTTATGTTCTTAATTGACATTTCCTGGTTTGTATGGTTGCTAAACATTGTTACTCTTTATGCTACTTTTTATGATTATGTCGAATAGCCTACTTTGTTTACGTGTATGGTTCTTGATCGTATGAGATTTTCTACTTTGATATGGTCAATCTTGTATGCCGTTCACTTTACCAGTTTGGCTATTTCTGTTGTATAAACTAGCGCATTTGTTTAATTTTCTTTAAAATAAAACAGGTTAATTGTTAAATCCCAAATTAACTCATTGACATTGTTTTATGCATTACTCATATCTCTGCCTTATTTTTTTGACCTACGTTATCTTTTTGATAATGTCAAAAGGGGGAGAAAGGTTGTTTTGTTGTTTTCTAATTGTGCAGGTTGATCGTAATAACAGCTTCCGAAATTTGCGCATCATATCAACCACGCCAACACAATCTTCAAGCTATTTCATCACAATTGATATATTTGATGTAGAGTTTGTCATCATCAAAAAGGGGGAGATTGAAATTGTGCATGTCAAGAGGAACACTTTGGAAAGCTCTCTTTATGTGTCATGGTTTTGATGAGGACAACTTGTGCTAATAAGAGCTTGAAGATCATCAACAAATCAACGTGCTTAAGTCTTCTGATTGGTACTTAGCTTAGACTAGATTAGTTTAGGTTGAGTCTAAGGCTTAAGTCACCTAATACATGTCTCATATGCATAAATCTTTTAAATCATTTTCATCTTGAGATATGTCATTCATAATATGTTCATGCATCACATAAATACATGTACATGTGCATTCTAGGCATAAACTAAGTGTTAAACATGTATGAATTAAAGTGCATAACGTATTTGAGTTTTTACACATGAAAATATGTGTTTAATCGATTACAGCGTAGGTTAATCGATTAATCTAACTGTTTGCACAGTTTAATCGATTACGACATAGGTTAATCGATTAATCTAAAAGTTTTGTACAGTTTAATCGATTAAGGCTGTCGTTAATCGATTAACTGGGCTATAAAATCAATTCTTTATAAACTGCGTTTTTCAGAATTGATCTCATAAGTTGCATGTTAAATTTTTAGAGAGTTAGAGCATTTTTTTCGTGTTAATTGTTGCATCTAGTTGTAAATGCATTTGTGAGTTTAGAAAAGAGAGAATTTTATGCTTTAGGATTGAGTGCATTACATGATACATTTCTCATCTTTTCATATCACATGTTCTTGCATTTTATTGATGATTCTTGATTAGATGTTTACATACTATGCATTCTGTTTTTCAAACTAATACATTTTCATACTGCATGAGCTTGTATTAGGTGATTAGAGTAAAGTCTTGTCTTGTTAGATATAAGTCTTGTAATAGCTTAAGTTTACTCTATTTCGTTTTGATTGAAAAAGTGTTGTAATATTGGGAATCTCAAGGTGTCGTATCGCCAAGAGATTGAGTGTATCTTCACTGAGTGTTAGACTTAGGGATAAGTAAAGAACAGAGGTTCTTGGCTGGGGCTACGCCGAAAGAAAGGTTTTCTTTGTCGGTAGGAAGGGAGTCAAACCATAGAATAGGATCTTTATTATCTTGTAAGTGTCTAAATGTTGTAATTGGATAGTGTGTATGTAATAAACATTGATTCAATTATAGTGAAGAAAAATCTCCCAAATCAGCCGGGAGGCCTGGATGTAGTTTGCGGTGGACAAGCAAACGAACCAGGATAAAATTCGTGTTGCAGGATTTTTCTATCCCTTTCTCTCTTTATTGCATTTGATCGATTGATTTGTATAGTAGATTTAATTGATAATACGTTTATGTACTATACTGATTACACTCTGAAAATTCTGTAAGCTCTGTATATTCGCTTCGTTTTCAATTAATTGTCGTGCAAGAAATTGTATCTGCATTAGCTTACTGTCACGGTTTAATCGATTAAGTGTAGTGTGTTAATCGATTACATTAGTTCTGTTAATCGATTAAGAGGACTGTGTTGAATGTGTTAATCGATTACCCTGTTTCGTTAATCGATTAATTAAGTGTATTTCAGCGTTAAGTGTTGTTTTTCGAAAAGCGGATATTCTAACCGCTATACCTATTCAACCCCCCCCCCCCCCCTTCTAGGTGTATTGTAACTACTGATACCTGACAAGTGGTATCAGAGCTAGTGCGAAGTGCTAGCTGAACCGCGTATTCGTGATCCTAAGGGAAAAAGGAATGGGTTCGTCAAACCCATTTGGTGGTGATGGTTCATCCATTAATCGATTAATTTAAGTGTTGTTTTTCGAAAAGCGGATATTCTAACCGCTACACCTATTCAACCCCCCCCCCCCCTTCTAGGTGTATTGTAACCACTGATACCTAACAAAAGGTTTTACCATTTACCCCAACCGTACACTGAGACACCACATTGTCATCCACCATCGGTACACTGGGTTGGTGGGTACAACTAAGTCGAAAACAACAACTTGGTGTACAATCTCAGTCAGTTCACACATTCAGCAAATATAGGAAGTGTGTCGCTCCCGAATTAGACAACACTAAAAGGGATACATGTTACCATGCGATTTACCTCTCGCCGGATCATCAACACCTGATGTCCCTGCGCCACTCGGGGTAACCCTTCGACCGTGGTTCCTTGTCTCCTCGGCATGAATGACATTAAGTCTCCGATCCAACTTAGGACAAAACCGTTTAATATGCCCAAGCTCCTTGCAGTGGAAACATACATTTCCTTTTCTCGGGCACGTACTTCCATAATGAAGTCTACCGCACTTGATGCACATGGGAGTAGAAACCTCATCGATAAGAACGGTAGGTGGGCTAGACCTTTGGAAACTCCGGTCACGATGTCTAGTAGTTACCGCATAAGGTTTCCGGTCATCTTCCACTCTCCCTTTACCTCCCTCCCGCATATGGTTGCGTTGAGGTCCATAGTTCCGGGGAGAAATTGTTTCGGGAGTCGCCAACTCATCCGCCTTCAGATCATCCTCGTACATCCGACACTTGTTGACCAAGGTAGCAAAGTCGGCAATCTCCTAATGTCTGAATATCCTTTTCAGCTTGGACCTTAAGCCCGATTCGAATTTTGAGCACTTGGATCGTCCGTCCACCTCCAACTCAGAGTAGGGACAATACCGGGCCAATTCCTCGAATTTAGCCGCATATTCCCCGACCGACATATTGCCTTGTTCCAACTTCAAGAACTCCATTTCTTTCTGCCTTTTCAGATCAGCAGGGAAGTATTTGTGAAGGAATTTCGCCTCGAATGTACTCCAGGAAATTAATAACAGTTCATACAGTCCGCTACCACTCCAGGTAGGACAAAATAACAGTCCACTACCACTCCGGGTAGGACACAATAACAGTCCACTACCACTCCGGGTAGGACACAAACCATAAACCACTACCTCTTCGGGTAGGGTAACAACAATAAACCACTACCTCTTCGGGTAGGGTAACAACAATAAACCATTACCTCTTCGGGTAGGGTAACAACAATAAACCACTACCTCTTCGGGTAGGGTAACAACAATAAACCACTACCTCTTCGGGTAGGGTAACAACAATAAACCACTACCTCTTCGGGTAGGGTAACAACAATAAACCACTAACTCTTCGGGTTGGGTAACAACAATAAACCATTACCTCTTCGGGTAGGGTAACAACAATAAACCACTACCTCTTCGGGTAGGGTATCACAATAAAACTTACCAACACATTACCTCTTTCACATACCTCATTCACATCAGTGAGTATGAATTAGAGACACTTATCTCTTACCTTGGTGAGCGTTGGGGATCGGTTCCGAGTAACTTTAAAAGTCTCCTCCGCGATTTCCTCCAACCTTAGGATCTTTCCTCATTTCCACCAATAACAACAATGTCAGTTATTTATTCAAAATAACACATAAATAACTTAGTATTTCATCATCAAACATACAAGGGATTCACATATTTTCAAGATTTCCAAAACTACTTCAATACAAGTTTTCAAACATCTAACCATACATGTTTATCTCATATATCAACATCAAAGCACAAACTCATCATCCACATCTAACATTTCATCCATTTTTTTTTCATATTCTCATTTTCGGGGTTTTTGGGGTTTTCATGAATAACCCACAAAACCTTTCCATTCATCAAATACCAACTCTAAACCAAGAGTTTACAAGAGAAAAACAACATAAACCGAACCATAACTCTAAAGGATGAGTTTCCATGGTTTCTCATGTTTTGAAAGTATATTTAACATACCCAAAACAAGTTAGAGAGGAAGAAGAAGAGTTAGGAACAAGAGGTTTTCCTCTTCTCAAGCTCTAAGATGAGTCCTAAGGCTCTTTGCTCTTGAAAAGCTCTCCTCTCTCTCTTCTTTTCAAAGTTCTAACCCTAAAATGTGTTTGGGGTTTCTATTTTAAAGAGCAGTCGTTAGGTTCTCGCTCAAGCGAGCTCATTCTCGCTAAGGCGAGAAAATCCCGCCTTTTTAAAATTTCAGATCTGACGCTCTCGCTCAAGCGAGAATCTCACAGTGTCAACAGCCCCAAAGTACCATTTCTCGCCCAGGCGAGACAACTCTCGCTAAGGCGAGAATCCTCCAGTATAGCCCAGGATTTCACCCTCCCATGTGATCCTTTCTCGCTCAGGCGAGAATCTCTCGCTCAAGCGAGGCTTCCAGGACTGATACTATAATTTTAAAGACTCAAATTTAGGGTGTTACAATATACATTGTATAGGCATGTAATATAATCATTTCATACACAAATAATGACAAATTAGTCAAAGCTTCTACAGTTGTTCACACTTTGAAATATGATGATGGTTGGATCAAGAAGTCATACCCTATTCTTCACTCTTCTTTTACTTCTTGTTGCTCTTGTGGATGTAGGTGAGGGGTGGTCCATACTAACTTATAGACATATTTATGTAAAGAATGATTTGTGAAATTATACTCTTCTTATAGCTCATTGTGAATCCCTATTCAAGGACAATAGTGTTCATATTCTCAATTACCAAGAACAATTTAAGTTTCAATTTCGGCTATACATTATTGGACCTACAACGTACTTATGTTCCTTGGCATGGGATAATATATCACATTGGTTTGACGTTTACAATTCAAATAGAGATCATAAACAATGCAAAGAATGCAAATGGAGCATAAAGAAAGATCAACCATGTAGGATCAATTTTGGTACCAAAAAGTATGATCTTTGTGACACTAGCTATAGTTGATATTTTGCAATGTAATAGTTATTAATCAAAACTAATTGTCACTCCATACATTATTTTCATTCTCAAAATCATTATTATATAGGTATCGACTATGTATTAGTTTTATACGTTGTCACTTCATCATCTAGTTATCATTGGCTCTACAGTAATGATTATGCCTAAATCATTACATTGAAGATGCATAGATATTACACCCATGAAATAGATGAATAAATTTATTATAAAATATTAGTTTCCCTATTTCCTTTGATTCACTGTAATCATTATTAATCACCATAGAATTTAATAATTGAATAAGTTTGATATAAAATATTAGTTTCCTTATCTCCATTGATTTATTGTTGTATTATTTTGTAGTACAGTCAAAATATTTCCTCTTCAGATTATGTTTTGGACTTATGTTTCGCTAATATATTTAAAACAACATCCAATAAATTTTTTAATGATTATATAATAAGTTATTCTAAGAATTTCCTATTTATATAGGAAATTTATATGTGTAAGCCTCGGAGAATGATATGGGGACAATTATTTGGTGTATTGGATATTGATGAGATATTATTAGATTGAACTTGCTGGCTCAAATGGTGATCATAATAGATTAATTAAGGGTATTAAGTATATCATAATGAAAGCTTCTTTTCCGATTAAGTATATGAGCATGGTAACATCAATATAATTAGTTTTGTTACAACCATGAAGTTTTAGATCTTGGAATTAAAATTTTATGGTAGTTTATGCATTTATATATATATATATATATATATAAACTACTGAAAATTTACATATCATATCAGAGTTATGAATTATGAACTTATGTTTTTTTTTCTGGAATGATAATGAAAAAATGTTTGAGAATTCTTTGTTTTCCACTTATGATGTTTTCTTCTTTATGCATGAATGAATCTTCTAGAATTGTTCTTGGGCATATACTTATATTATATTTATATATTAATATTTCCATTCCATAATTTTTAAATGATGATTTATTTGAGAATTACTTGGTAATTAAATGTCTGGAAAAAGAAAAGAATAATGTATCTTAGAAAGAAAGTTGTAATAGATTATTTTTTGAAATTAAATATCTAAAAAAAAAATCATATCTAATAGTTTCTACAATATAATGTTTAAGAAGATCATTCCATCTACCGTATACGGTTTCAGATAAAAGGAAAAAAATTAGTATCAAATCATTTTATTTTATTTTATTTCTTAATAATGTTAGTTCAAATTAATTATTCATTAAAAAATGGGGGATTGTTGACAGTTTTAAATTCCATTTTCGGCAGTTATCTATGGCCAACAAAATCTTTATAGCGTTGACCATAAACGCCAGAAGTACTGTAACACCCTGAATTTATATTTCTTAAGAAGTGGTAACAGTCCTGAAGAGTGGGACATGCTGCTAGATTCTCGCTTGAGCAAGAGGTGAAAGTGTGCAATGTCAAGAGGAACACTTTGGAAAGCTCTCCTTATATGTCTTGGTTTTGATGAGGACAACTTGTGCTAATAAGAGCTTGAAGATCATCAACAAATCAACATGCTTAAGCCTTTCGATTGGTACCTTGCTTAGACTAGACTAGTTTAGGTTGAGTCCAAGGCTTAAGTCACCTAATACATATCTCAATTGCATAAATCTTTTAAATCTTTTTCATCTTGAGATATGTCATTCATAATATGTTCATGCATCATATAAATACATGTACATGTGCATTCTAGGAATAATCTAAGTATTAAACATGTATGAATTTAAGTGCATAACATATTTGAAGTTTTTACACATGAAAGAATGCTGTTAATCGATTACCACTTAGTTTAATCGATTAATCTAACTGCTTGCACACTGTAATCGATTACAACAAAGGTTAATCGATTAATCTAACATTTTTGTGAAGCTTAATCGATTAAAGCTGTCGTTAATCGATTAATTGGGCATTAAAATCAATTCTTTATAAACTGCATTTTCAGAATTGATCTCATAAGTTGCATGTTAAATTTTTAGAGAGTTAGAGCATTTTTTTCGTGTTAATTGTTGCATCTAGTTGTAAATGCATTTGTGAGCTTAGAAAAGAGAGAATTCTATGCTTTAGGATTGAGTGCTTTTCATGATACATTTCTCATCCTTTCTTGTCACATGTTCTTGCATTTTCAGATGATTCTTGATTAGATGTTTACATATTATGCATTCTGTTTTTCACTAATACATTTTCCATACTGCATGAGCTTGTATTAGGTGATTAGAGTAAAGCCTTATCTTGTTAGATATAAGTCTTGTTATAGCTTAAGTTTACTCTGTATTGTTTTGTTTGAAAAAGTGTTGTAATTGTGGGAATCTCAAGGTGTCATATCACCAAGAGATTGAGTGTGTCTTCACTGAGTATTAGACTTAGGGATAAGTAAAGAACAAGGTTCTTGGCTGGGGCTACGCCGAAAGAAAGGTTTTCTTTGTCGGTAGGAAGGGAGTCAAACCATAGAATAGGTTTCTTTTTATCTTATAAGTGTCTAATTGTTGTAATTGGATAGTGTGTATGTAATTAACATTCATTCAATTATAGTGAAGAAAAATCTCCCAAATCAGCCGGGAGGCCTGGATGTAGTTTGCGGTGGACAAGCAAACGAACCAGGATAAAATTCTTGTTGCAGGACTTTTTCTATGCCTCTCTCTTTATTGCATTTGATCGATTAATTTGTTTAGTAGATTTAATTGATAATCTGTTATTGTACTGTATTGGTTTTACTCTGATAAATTCAGTAAGCTTGGTATAATCGTTTCGTTATCAATTAACTGTCGCGCAAGAAACTGTACTTGCATCTGCTTACTGTCACGATTTAATCGATTAAGTGTGGTGTGTTAATCGATTACTTCAGTCTGTTAATCGATTAAGTGGACTGTGTTGAAAGTGTTAATCGATTACCCTGTTTCGTTAATCGATTAATCAAGGTGTTTTTCAGCATTAAGTGTTGTTTTCGAAAAGCGGACATTCTAACCGCTACACCTATTCAACCCCCCCCCCTTCTAGGTGTATTGTAACCACTGATACCTAACAAGTGGTATCAGAGCTAGTGCGAAGTGCTAGCTCAACCGCGTATTCGTGATCCTTAGGGAAAAAAGAATGGGTTCGTCAAACCCATTTGGTGGTGATGGTTCATCCATTAATCGACCACCTATATTCAGTGGTGAAGGGTATGCCTACTGGAAAGTCCGCATGGAAATTTTTATTGAAGCCATAGACTCGGATATTTGGGAATCCGTAGTCAACGGCCCTTTCGTTCCACAGCATCTTGTGGACAATGAACCTAAAGACAAGCCTAAAAGTCTATGGACCGATGATGAGCGCAAAAAGGTGCAGCATAACCTACGCGCCAAAAATATCATCACATCGGCCCTATCCTATGATGAGTTCTTTAGAGTATCGCAGTGCCAAAATGCAAAAGAAATGTGGGACACTTTACAAGTGACTCATGAAGGCAATAGCGAAGTCAAGCGCGCTAGATTAAATGCGCTTACCCACGAGTATGAGTTATTTCGCATGTTACCTAGTGAATCAATCTGTGATATGCAAAAGCGATTTACTCATATTGTTAATCATTTAGTTGCTCTAGATAAATCTTTTGCCAGAGGTGAACTAACTAATAAAGTTTTGCGTTGTCTTGACAGGAAATGGCAACCAAAAGTAACTGCAATTGTTGAATCCAAAGACTTGGATTCTATGCCTCTAGCTACATTATTTGGAAAACTTCAAGAGCACGAAATGGAATTGGGGTGCTTGACTATGCACGAAGATTCAGATCGGAAAAAGAAAAACATTACATTGAAGGCCACGACCTCCAAATCAAAAGAAGATAAAGATGATGATGAATCTGACTCCGATCTAGATGATGAAACTATGAATCTCCTTGTTCGTAAATTTAGCAAATTCATCAAAAGAAAATGAGGATTCAAGAAGTTTCAGAAGAAAGAAGCGAAAGAGTCAACCAACAAAGGCAAGAACAACAAAGATCGCTTCACTTGCCATGAGTGTGGAAAAGCCGGACATATGAGATTTCAATGTCCTACCTATCTGAAAAAGGTTGATTCAGAGAAGAGCACTCCCAGGGAATTCAAATCCAAGAAAGCTTACATTGTATGGGATGTACCTGAGGAGGAAACAACATCAAGCACTTCTAGTGAGGAGGAGTCAGCGAAGCTGTGTCTGATGGTCAGATCTGACAACAATGGCAACTCAGACTCACACGAGGATAATGATGAGGTATATTCTGACACCTCATCCACTTCGGATGACTTACCCTCTTATGAAGTTTTATATAATGCTTATGTTGAGTTACATGAGGAACTAAAGAAATTGGCTAGAATAAATGTTGATAAGAAAAGGGAAATCCTTAGAAATGAAAAGAAATTAAGCCAATTACAAAAAGAATTAGATGAATTAAAATTAGAAAATGAAACTTTAGATCTCATCTATTCTTGTAACACATGTGACTGCTCTGCTAATAATTTATGTCAAAAGCCTGTATGTGAGACTTGCGAGATTTTGCAAGAAGACAATCTTAAACTAAAAGAAAAACTCGAACGTCTCACAAACAGTAAACAGCAATTAGACACTCTGCTCAGTCAAACAAGAAACGTTGGTGATCGTACTGGTCTAGGTTATACTCGCTCTGCTAAGAACAAGAGACCATATAGAAAACCTGTAGTTCATACTAAGAATAAAAATCATAAGCGCTCTCCTACATGTTTTTATTGTAATGCGTATGGTCATACTTCTTACTCTTGTTACATTAGAAAATATGGTATACCTAGCGGAGCTTATGTATGGATAAAGAAGGGAGATAATTCCCTAATCACTAACAGAAAAGGACCCAACATAATTTGGGTACCTGAGAAAAGCAGGTGATCTATTTTGCAGGTATGTCTTCGAACACAAGGACAAAAATGGTATTTAGACAGTGGATGTTCGAGACATATGACAGGTGACAGATCAAATTTCCTGGATCTATCACTTAAAGGAAAAGGATACGTCACGTACGGAGACAACAACAAGGGAAAGATACTTGGCAACGGAACAGTTGGTAACTCATCTCATACTCAAATTGAAAATGTTCTGTACGTTGAAGGACTAGAACATAATCTTCTGAGTATAAGTCAACTCTGTGACAAAGGTAATCGAGTATCTTTCGATTCTGACTGTTGCATCATTCGTGACATTTTATCTAATAATGTTAAATTTGTTGGTCATCGTATAAATAATATTTACATGGTTAACTTGGATGATGTCACCACATTATTTTCAAAATGTTTTATTTCTAAAGAAGATGACATCTGGCTCTGGCACAGACGCGTTGCACACATCCATATAAAACATCTAGATAAATTATCATCAAACCAACTAGTTGAGGGGCTACCAAAACTAAATTTTAAAACTAAAGAGATTTGTGACACTTGTCAAAAGTGTAAACAAACCAAAAACTCTTTCAAAAACAAAAATGTGATATCCACTTCAAGACCTTTGGAGTTACTCCATATGGACTTGTTTGGACAATCAAAAATCGTGAGTTTTGGTGGTAGCTACTATGCTCTAGTTATTGTTGATGATTTCTCTCGTTTTACATGGACATTATTTTTATCTGCTAAAAGCGACGCTTTCAACTCTTTTAAAAATCTTGCCAAGCAAATCCAAAATCAACTTAACCTGAAAATAGTATATATACGAAGTGATCACGGGGGAGAATTTGAGAACTTTCAGTTCGACAAATTCTGTGATAAGCATGGCATTATGCATCAGTTTTCTACTCCTCGCACTCCACAACAAAATGGAGTTGTTGAAAGGAAAAATCGTGTGCTAGAAGAATTAGCGAGAACCATGCTCAATGAAAGTAATACCCCCAAATATTTCTGGGCAGATGCAGTTCATACTGCATGTTATGTTATAAATCGAGTACTGTTAAGGCCTAATTTGAATAAAACTCCTTATGAACTATTAAAAGGCCGTAAACCAAACATATCCCATCTTCACGCTTTCGGTTGCAAATGTTTTATATTAAATAATGAAAAGCGGGCTTTAGGAAAATTTGATTCAAAAGCCGATGAGGGAATATTTTTGGGATACTCGATTCATAGCAAAGCGTTCAGAATTTTTAATAAGTATTCTATGCAAGTTGAAGAGTCTATCCATGTACAGTTTGATGAATCTTCTCCAAAAGAGAAGAGAAAGGTTGTATCTGATGATGTTGCAGGTGCTTTGGAAGAAGCATACTCAAAGAACATGGATAATGTAGAAGCAACCAATGAAGAATGTCAAAACAAATCTCAGGAGCATTCAGATATGCCAGTTGTGTGGAAAACCAAGAAAGCTCACCCGATCGACAAAGTAATAGGTGACATATCTACGGGAGTGGTAACCCGTAGTTCCTTACGAAACTTTTGTAACTTTGTAGCTTTTGTATCTCAAATTGAGCCTAAGACCATTGATGAGGCCATTGAGGATGTGCACTGGGGTATAGCTATGCAAGAAGAGCTAAACCAGTTCGAACGTAATAATGTTTGGGACTTGGTCCCTAAACCTAATGATCATCCTGTGATTGGTACTCGATGGGTCTTCAGAAACAAGCTTGATGAATCAGGCTTGATCATTCGAAATAAAGCACGCTTGGTGGCCAAAGGCTACAACCAGGAGGAAGGTATCGATTATGACGAAACCTATGCCCCTGTAGCCAGATTAGAGGCCATCAGGATGCTACTTTCCTTTGCATCGATTATGAACTTCAAATTATTTCAAATGGACGTAAAAAGCGCCTTCTTGAATGGCTATATTCAAGAAGAAGTTTATGTTAATCAACCGCCTGGTTTTGAAAATTTTAAATATCCGAACCATGTTTATAAACTTAAAAAGGCACTGTATGGTCTCAAACAAGCTCCTAGAGCTTGGTATGATAGACTTAGTACCTTTCTTTTAGAAAAAGGGTTCGAAAGAGGCTTGGTTGACACAACGCTTTTTATTCGTAAATCAGAAAACTCTGTATTACTTGTGCAAATCTATGTAGATGACATAATTTTTGGATCTACTAATGATATTTTGTGTAAAGATTTTTCTGAGATGATGCAGGGGGAGTTCGAAATGTCTATGATGGGAGAACTTACGTTCTTTCTAGGACTTCAGATAAAGCAACTAGAAAGTGGGATTTTCATCCATCAGACAAAATATTGCAAAGAGCTGCTCAAGAAATTTGAGATGAACAATTGTAAGGAAACTTCCACTCCTATGGCATCTGCTTGCTACCTAGATAAGGACGAAAAAGGAAAAGCAATAGAGGTAACAAAGTATCGAGGAATTATTGGGTCTTTACTTTACTTAACTGCAAGTCGACCTGATATCATGTTTAGCGTATGCATGTGTGCGAGATTTCAATCATCTCCTAAAGAATCACCTCTTAAAACCGTTAAAAGAATCATGAGATACTTAAAAGGAACAACTAACATGGGATTATGGTATCCTCGGGATGCCTCATTATCCTTGGTAGGTTATTCCGATTCCGATTTCGCCGGATGTAAATTGGATCGGAAAAGCACTAGTGGTACCTGTCACTTGTTGGGGAGTTCATTAGTAGCATGGCACAGCAAAAAGCAAGCTTGTGTTGCTTTGTCCACCGCCGAAGCGGAATACATTGCCGCTGGTGTGTGTTGCGCTCAAATCCTTTGGATGAAGCAGCAACTCAAGGACTATGGTCTTAAAATTGAAAAGATCCCTATTAAATGCGATAATACATGTGCCATAAACCTTTCCAAGAATCCCGTCTTGCATTCTAGAACTAAGCATATAGAAATTAGACATCATTTTCTGCGTGATCATGTACAAAAAGGTGACTGCGTTCTTGAATTTGTTGAAACTTCTAAACAATTAGCCGATATTTTCACCAAGCCCCTTCCCAGGGATACTTTCTTTGTTCTAAGGAGAGAACTTGGAATTCTTGATGAACAATATCTTGATTAAAATTGTTTAGTTGTTTACATCATCGTCTAGTTTCTCTATGTCTTTGTATCTTTAGCTTTTCGATATTTGTTATAATGCAAAAGTATGTCTCTTGATTATTTATTTTTTTGTGATTCTGAATGTTTAAATAAATTTGTCACAATGCATACAAAAGCCTTAAGAAGTTGAAACCATTTTACTGCCTGAAAACCTTTTTTTTACTATGAGTAATCGATTATATCTTCAATTAATCGATTACCTGGGCATCAGTTGCTTGAAAATTCGAAATATTACTATGAGTAATCGATTACATCTTCACTTAATCGATTACCTGGGCATCAGTTCTTTAAAAAAAAATTCGAAATTTTACACTGGTTAATCGATTAACCCTGCCCGTTAATCGATTAAAACCAGTTTTATAAAGGCAAACAGTAGCTCGGTTTCACACTTTCTTTGGCTTTTTAACTTTCTCGTTTATGCTTTGAGTTTCTAAATCTATAACACAACTAATCCAAAGTGCATCAAAAGTAGAAACACCTATTCCTAACCCTATTAAACCATCAAGGAATCATACTTCTTCATCCTCATTATATCCCATCTCCAAGGTTCCACCAAGCATAACCTAGGTTAGGTTTGCCTACACCCATATCTGACCATTCACTGCTATTTCGGTTTCTGCCACATTATGGAGCAAAGTCGTCCTAAAAGGGTCAAGACATCAGCCACTCGTGTACGAAGACGAGAGGTCGGTTCGCCTTCCACTCGGGACCGTGGTGACCCCTACTATTCACTCATCCTGCAAGAAACCCGTATGGCGAAATTTCAAGGTCGGAAACCTACATATATACGGTATGTTGACTTAACTTGGTTAGCGGAACAGAACTTTAGCTTCCCGCATGATATGGAAGCTCAGGGAACTATTCAGTTCATGGAATTAAAGGGACAAGTCTACCCTGCTCTTGTTAGGGAATTCTATGCTAATTTTAGATATAAGGATGGAAAATATTGGTCAATGATTTCTGGCAATTTGTTTGAACTCAACGATGAAATTTTCATGAATGTCGGTGGTTTATCTTCTTCTGGATATAGTATAGGAGATTGTTCCTGGGTGAAGGAAAATTTTGATCCTACTAAGGTCTATAAGTCTTTTCTAAGAGGCCCTCATTTATACATTCAGGGTCAACTGACCAAAGCTGGGTCACTATCTGTTGAGAACAGGCTGCTACACTACATTATTGCTTACATCTTAGTACAGAGGAACACAAATCACGCACAGCCTACTGTGAATGATTTACGTTTCATGTATGCAGTAAAGAATAATGTAATGATTAATTGGCCTGAGGAGATCTTGAAAATTATGAACAGTGTATCTTTATCTCAGTCGAAGCTGCTTCCCTACAGTATCTTCATCTCACGCATTGTTGACTATTTGCGCATTGACGTTTCCAATACTATCATTGTTGAATATACTGACAAGGATCATCTGGTTGGTGAAAGCCTCATACATAAGATGGGTATATACAAGTATGGTAGTACTTGGCAATACCAAGAGGACTACACCACTATTGGTCTGGATTTATCTGATGATGATAATCAGGATGACACAGATAATCAGCATGCTACAACTCAAGGGGAGCCTTCTGGATCAGCACCTCAGAACTCTGCTTTTGGCTTCGATCAGTTGGAAGCTATGGAGCAACGGCTTAACAACCGTATGGATCTTCACTTCCAAGGACTAAAAGACTCATACTTTGCTGGTATGGAACAGTATGAGGAGCGACAAACTGCGTATTCGGACAACCAATTTCGGGAGTTGAGGAATCTGATTCAATCTACCGCTGAAGCTCAGAATGCCTTGTTTTGTTCAGAATTTCAGAAGCTATCTATGCTTATCAGGGGAGATCAGAACATTGTCATTTCTGCTGATCACACTGACGATCCTCATCCTCCACCTCAACCTTAGTTTAGAAGACTTTAGACCTAGGATATCTTACCTTAGGTTTATTTCTTCTTTTTGGCACTCTTTGGATTTAGATGTTGTTATGGATTCTAGTCTCTCTGTTATTTGCCTCTTTCATGTTTTTAATTGACGTTTTCTAGTAATATGGCTGCTAAACATTGTTACTCTTTATGCTACTTTTTATAATTATGTCGAATAGCCTACTCTGTTTATGTGTATGGTTCTTGATCGTATGAGATTTTTTGCTTTGATATGGTTTATCTCGTATGCCGTTCACTTTACTTGTTTGGCTATTTCTGTTGTATAAACTTGCGCATTTGTTTAATCCTCTTTAACGTAAAACAGGTTAATTGTTAAATCCCAAATTAACTCATTAACTGTGTTTTATGCATTACTCATATCTCTGCCTCGTCTTTGACCTGAGTTATCTTTTTGATAATGTCAAAAGGGGGAGAAAGGTTGTTTTGTTGTTTTCTGATTATGCAGGTTGATCGTAATAACAGCTTCCGATATTTGGGCATCATATCAACCTTGCCAACACAATCTTCAAGCTATTTTCATCACAGCTGTTACATTTGATGTGGAGTTTGTCATCATCAAAAAGGGGGAGATTGAAAGTGTGCAATGTCAAGAGGAACACTTTGGAAAGCTCTCCTTATATGTCTTGGTTTTGATGAGGACAACTTGTGCTAATAAGAGCTTGAAGATCATCAACAAATCAACATGCTTAAGCCTTTCGATTGGTACCTTGCTTAGACTAGACTAGTTTAGGTTGAGTCCAAGGCTTAAGTCACCTAATACATATCTCAATTGCATAAATCTTTTAAATCTTTTTCATCTTGAGATATGTCATTCATAATATGTTCATGCATCATATAAATACATGTACATGTGCATTCTAGGCATAATCTAAGTATTAAACATGTATGAATTTTAGTGCATAACATATTTGAAGTTTTTACACATGAAAGAATGTTGTTAATCGATTACCACTTGGTTTAATCGATTAATCTAACTGTTTGCACAGTGTAATCGATTACAACAAAGGTTAATCGATTAATCTAACCTTTTTGTGAAGCTTAATCGATTAAAGCTGTCGTTAATCGATTAACTGGGCATTAAAATCAATTCTTTATAAACTGCATTTTCAGAATTGATCTCATAAGTTGCATGTTAAATTTTTAGAGAGTTAGAGCATTTTTTTCGTGTTAATTGTTGCATCTAGTTGTAAATGCATTTGTGAGCTTAGAAAAGAGAGAATTCTATGCTTTAGGATTGAGTGTTTTTCATGATACATTTCTCATCCTTTCTTGTCACATGTTCTTGCATTTTCACATGATTCTTGATTAGATGTTTACATATTATGCATTCTGTTTTTCACTAATACATTTTCCATACTACATGAGCTTGTATTAGGTGATTAGAGTAAAGCCTTATCTTGTTAGATATAAGTCTTGTTATAGCTTAAGTTTACTCTATATTGTTTTGTTTGAAAAAGTGTTGTAATTGTGGGAATCTCAAGGTGTCATATCACCAAGAGATTGAGTGTGTCTTCACTGAGTATTAGACTTAGGGATAAGTAAAGAACAAGGTTCTTGGCTGGGGCTACGCCGAAAGAAAGGTTTTCTTTGTCGGTAGGAAGGGAGTCAAACCATAGAATAGGTTTCTTTTTATCTTGTAAGTGTCTAATTGTTGTAATTGGATAGTGTGTATATAATTAACATTCATTCAATTATAGTGAAGAAAAATCTCCCAAATCAGCCGGGAGGCCTGGATGTAGTTTGCGGTGGACAAGCAAACGAACCAGGATAAAATTCTTGTTGCAGGACTTTTTCTATCCCTCTCTCTTTATTGCATTTGATCGATTAATTTGTTTAGTAGATTTAATTGATAATCTGTTTCTGTACTGTATTGGTTTTACTCTGATAAATTCTGTAAGCTTGGTATAATCGTTTCGTTATCAATTAACTGTAGCGCAAGAAACTGTACTTGCATCTGCTTACTGTCACGGTTTAATCGATTAAGTGTGGTGTGTTAATCGATTACTTCAGTTTGTTAATCGATTAAGTGGACTGTGTTGAAAGTGTTAATCGATTACCCTGTTTCGTTAATCGATTAATCAAGGTGTTTTTCAGCATTAAGTGTTGTTTTCGAAAAGCGGACATTCTAACCGCTACACCTATTCAACCCCCCCCCCCCCCCCTTCTAGGTTTATTGTAACCACTGATACCTAACAAGAGGGCCTCGCCCAAGTGAGAGGGTCAGAACTTCTCCCAGGATTTTATCAGGAAATCTCGCTTGAGCGAGAAAGGGCTCGCCTGGGCGAGAGAGAGGGGTGTGGGCACTGGAAGATTCTCGCTTGAGCGAGAGTGCCAAATCTGAGTTTTTAAAATGGGCGGGATTTTCTCGTTTGAGCGAGAACCCGACGTTTGAAACTTAAAATAGAAACCGAAACAATTTTAGGGTTAGAACTTTGGAGAAAATAGAGAGAAGAGAGCATTTTCAAGAGCAATGATTCGTGAGAATCATCTAGAATCTTGAGAAGAGGTAAATCTCTTGATTCTAACTCTCTTCTTCCCTTTCAAACTTGTTTTGGGTGCATAGGATCTCTTCTCAAAATGTGAGAAACCATGGAAACTCTTCCTTTTGAGTTGTGGTTCGTTTTATTTAGTTTCTCTCTTGTAAACTCTTGGTTTAGAGTTGATATTCGAAGAATGGAAAAGGTGAGTGGGCTGATTTATGAAAACTCCAAAAAACCCCAAAATGAAAATGTGGTTAAAGAGGAAAATGTGTGAAATGGTAGATGTAGAAGTTGAATATGTATGTTTTAATGTTTGGAAACTTCTAATGAAAGTAGTTTTGGAAACATTGGAAATATGTGAATATCATATATGTTTGCGAATGTAATATGAATTGTGTGTATATTATTGTGAATGAATTACTGACTTTTGTTGTTGTTCGGTGGGGATGAGGAAAGATCCTAAGGTTGGAGGAGGTAGCGAAGGAAACTTTTAAAGTTACCCAAAACTGACTCCAACACTCACCAAGGTAAGGAGAAGTCTTTAACTTGTACATTGTATAAGAAAATGCGTGGATTTTCTGGTTATAAATTGATTGTGAATCAATGAAAAGAAAACATATTTTTAGCTACCCTCAAGTGGTGTAGTGACTTTGGCTCAAGTTATGTAGCAAACTTTGGCTCAAGTTATGTAGAAAACTTTGGCTCAAGTTATGTAGCAAGCTTTGGCTCAAGTTATGTAGCAAGCTTTGGCTCAAGTGATGTAGCAAGCTTTGGCTCAAGTGATGTAGCAAGTGTTGGCTCAAGCTATGTAGCAAGCTTTGGCTCAAGCTATGTAGCAAGCTTTGGCTCAAGATATGTAGCAAACTTTGGATCAAGTGATGTAGCAAGCTTTGGCTCAAGCTATGTAGCAAACTTTGGCTCAAGTGATGTAGCAAGCTTTGGCATCAAGCTATGTAGCAAACTTTCAAATATATAAACTGTTGTAATGGTTTTACGTATTATTATTCTAAATTTCTTACTTAATACTATTAAAATGTGGATTAACGTATATTGACATTTATTGAGTTAACGACTTACTCCTTTGTGTTTCTTTTTGTATTTGTCAATGTTAATCCCATTGCTGGTAAACGGATGATTTGAGATGCTTGATTAGGAGTTTAGTGACCTTGATGATCAAACTCTATGATTTTAATTATCCTTGCACTACCTGAATTTTTGTTGACTTTGATTGTAACCATGGGCACATTAATTTTGTAACCCTTTGACTTGACATATGATGACCCCTATTATGATATATATGCGAATTATGTTTTATGCAATTAAAGGTAGTTATGGTATGAAACTGAAATTCTATGTTTAGAGTTTTGAGATAACTAAAGAAATGGATAATTTAAAGATTAAAAGAAATGTATGTATGATATAGCATGGGGAAATCAAGTAGAAGGGATTAAAATAAATGAAAAATTTTCAAGGGTAGAATTTGGGTCCTTACTATATGGTATCAGAGCATAGTTAATTCTACGGCATAGGGTATGGCGTTATGTGCTTCCATGTAACCTTTATGTGATTGAATTATTTGGTTGTGCAAACTGTTGTGTGATTATGTGATTCTTGTTTGTTTAAAATTTTGATGTACTGACAAGTGATTGAGTAAAGGTACACATGGCTGGAAGAGGAAGAGGAGCGAGTCAGAATGTTCTGAATGACCTTTTGGCACAGATGGTGGCTGCACTACAACATGTGAACGAGAACTTGCAGGCTCTGAATCAGAACACTTCACCTAGTCCGAGTTCGCAACCCCTGGTCCCACCTGGGCCAGTTGAGTACCGAGGTCTAGATGAATTCTGCAGGAGGAACCTCAGTCAGTTCCATGGCGGATTCGCTCCTGATGTTGCCATTGAGTGGGTCCAAGGATTGGAAAGGATCTTCAGGGCCATGAGTTGTTCTGATGTTCAGAAGTTGGCGTATGCCACCTATATGCTAGTGAAGGAGGCCGAGAACTGGTGGGAATTTACTCGGCGCCAAATGGAAGTTGAGGGACAAGTGATTACCTGGGATACATTCAAGGAGAAATTCCTTCAGAAATACTTTCCTGTTGATCTGAAGAACACATCGAACATCAAAGAATTGTATTGAATGTTTTGAGGGACAACCATTTGTATGCTAAGTTGTCGAAGTGTGACTTCTGGCTTGAGTCTGTGAACTTCCTCGGGCATGTGATATCCATGGAAGGAGTTGCAGTAGATCCCTCTAAAGTTGAAGCGGTGATGTGTAACGACCCGATTTTCTACCCTTGAAAATTTTTCATTTATTTTAATCCTTCCTTACATACATTCGTCACCTTCATTGAAAACCCTCAAGTATCACTCTTTGAAAATACTCTTTACCTTACTATATTATCATACAAATTTATGTTGCTGAAAAACATAATTCATTCAAATAGCATTTACCACATACAACCAGTTATGGGTCTCCCAAAGTTATAAAGCCCATAACTACACATATCCGTATTAATCTAAACGGATTTACAGTCATCCCCTAATATTATCAAATTAGCTACAACGTCAAATCACAAATAAGATAATTGAGTAGATAAATACAAAAGCTTCCTAATTGAGCTTCATCCTCAAAATCCTTCATTTACCTACAATGAGATTATCATAAACAACACACAAAACGAAGGGAGTAAGTCATTAGTTCAAAACTAACATCACATGATAATCCACATTCAAATACAACTAAGCTTTAGTATAATTCGTAAACACACATACGGAATTGTAAACATTCAAATCATCTTCCTTTAATTTCCACTTTACTCATATTCATCCTATAGTATATATATCCCATAATATATATTCTATAGTATGCATATTACGTTCGTTCGAAACATCATCTTTCTTATCGCTCATATTCACCCTATAGAATATATATCCCATACTATATATCCTATAGCATGCTTACGACATTCATGTGACATTCACATTTCTCATCATTCATATTCACCCTATAGAATATATATTCCATAATATATATCCTATAGCATGCATACGACATTCATGCGACATTCACATTTCTCATCATTCATATTCACCCTATAGAATATATATCCCATACTATATATCCTATAGCATGCATACGACATTCATGCGACATTTACATTTCTCATCATTCATATGCACCCTATAGAATATATATCCCATACTATATATCCTATAGCATGCATACGACATTCATTTCTCCGAGTCATATTTCCATTGGTACTCCCACAATAATGTTACTTTTATTTGAGTCATCTTTCCATTGGTACTCCCCCAATAATGTTACTTTTATTGAGTCATCTTTACATTGGTACTCCCCCAATAATGTTACTTTTATTGAGTCATCTTTCCATTGGTACTCCCCCAATAATGTTACTTTTATTGAGTCATCTTTCCATTGGTACTCCCCCAATAATGTTACTTTTATTGAGTCATCTTTCCATTGGTTCTCCCCCAATAATATTACTTTTATTTGAGTCATCTTTCCATTGGTTCTCCCCCAATAATGTTACTTTTATTGAGTCATCTTTCCATTGGTACTCCCCCAATAATATTACTTTTATTGAGTCATCTTTCCATTGGTACTCCCCAATAATATTACTTTTATTGAGTCATCTTTCCATTGGTTCTCCCCCAATAATGTTACTTTTATTTGAGTCATCTTTCCATTGGTTCTCCCCCAATAATGTTACTTTTATTGAGTCATCTTTCCATTGGTACTCCCCCAATAATATTACTTTTATTGAGTCATCTTTCCATTGGTACTCCCCCAATAATGTTACTTTTATTGAGTCATCTTTCCATAGGTACTCCCCCAATAAGGTTGAATTCGTTTTGAGTCATATTTCCATTGGTACTCCCTCAATAAGATTGAATTCGTTTTGAGTCATATTTCCATTGGTACTCCCCCAATAAGATTGAATTCGTTTTGAGTCATATTTCCATTGGTACTCCCCCAATAAGATTGAATTCGTTTTGAGTCATATTTCCATTGGTACTCCCCCAATAAGATTGAATTCGTTTTTGACAGAAAAGCCACGCATTTTCCATCATAATGCATAAATTACAAACGTATCATTTTAAACCAATACCTCTTGGTGAGTGTTGGGGGTCGGTTCTGAGTAACTTTAAAAGTCTCCTCCGCGATTTCCTCCAACCTTAGGATCTCTTCTCATTTTCACCAATAACAACAATGTCAGTCATTTATTCAAAATAACAAATAAATAACTCGTATTTCATCATCAAGCATACAAGGGATTTACATATATTCAAGGTTTCCAAAACTACTTCAATACAAGTTTCCAAACACCTAAACATACATGTTCATCTCATATAACAACATCAAAGCACAGAATCATCATTCACATCTATTCTTATTTTGGGGGTTTTTGGGGTTTTCATGAATAACCCACAAAACCTTTCCATTCACAAAATATCAACTCTAAACCAAGAGTTTATAAGAGAAAAATAACATAAAACGAACCATAACTCTAAAGGGTGAGCTTCCATGTTTTCTCATGTTTTGAAAATAGATCCAACACACCCAAAACAAGTTAGAGAGGAAGAAGAAGAGTTAGAAGCAAGAGATTTACCTCTTCTCAAGCTCTAAGATGAGTCCTAAGGCTCCTTGCTCTTGGAAAGCTCCATTCTCTCTCTTCTCTTCAAAGTTCTAACCCTAAAATGTGTTTGGGGTTTCCATTTTAAAGTGCAGTTGCCTGGTTCTCGCTCAAGCGAGCCCATTCTCGCTCAGGCGAGAAAATCGCGCCTATTTTAAAAACTCAGATCTGACCCTCTCGCTCAAGCGAGGATCTCACAATGTCAAAGGCTTCCCCTCGCTCAAGCGAGGGATTCTCCCTCAAGCGAGAATCTCACAATGTCCACAGCCCCAGTTTGCCATTTCTCACCTAGGTGAGGCAACTCTCGCCCAGGCGAGAATCTTCCAGTATAGCCTTGGATTTCACCCTCCCAGGTGATCCTTTCTCGCTCAGGCGAGAATCTCTCGCTCAGGCGAGAATCTCTCGCTCAAGCGAGACTTCCAGGACTGATACTATATTTTTAAAGACTAAAGTTCAGGGTGTTACAATCCTCCCCCTCTTATAAGAATTTTCGTCCCCAAAAATTAAACATACCTCGGAAATTAAAATCATCACCTAGACCTTAGGCACAAGGATACTCCACCAAAATCATAATCAATTTTCTAATCCATTAAGATTACTTAGTCGGTCACTAAAGGCATACAACACTAAACCGTGATATCACAAAACCAATTCATGAACCCACTTATCAAGGTCCAAATATTAAGATCCTAGTCTTGAATAACTCAAACACCAGGAGAACTAAACCGAAATCAAACTAAAGATTTGTCCCTGTATTCTTTAAGAACCATAAGTCTCTAGGATTGATCCAGCTAACAATCCTGATCTATGTTAAGAATCCCTATAACACTCTCGCCATTTAGCGAATGGGGAACTCCTTATCGCACATCCACTCCAATGTCTCATTTAACATCCATCACACACTAGCTAGTTTCATCATCACTCAATAATCTAGCATAATTTCATTTCACTCAATTAACAAAATATTTACACAATAAGACTCTTAGTGTCTCATCCATTGTACACACTCAGACTATCCAGTAATTGTCCAATTACAACAAATATTTTCGACATCAAATCTTATCGTCGAAAAGAATTACCGATTCCTAGCCTCAACTGAACCATAAAACCATTGATTCACACCAAAAGTAGGTACTCTGTTACCAATCGGCAAGCACAAGTCGACCAACACTCAAACCTACAACCTGTGTTCGGTTTGATCACCCCAATTCCGTTAGTAAATATAAACTTATTAACCCACTCACATTATGTCCAGAAATACATGGGCGTCTTATGTCACTAAAATCCTAACAACCTCATACTTATTCCGATATGGTTGCTAAAATTTCGGAATTCTCCAACATGATACTAAATCATTTCTTAGCCACAAGCTTTGTTTCACCCAAAGAAAAATGATTTTCGAAAGCGGTTTGAATCCACGACTTATGAAACAAAGTTTACATAATCAGTTCAACACAACCCAAAACTCCTTCTCTCATATGGCTACATCACACTCATACACCGCCATTACTGACGTTCACGAAACAGCAACAACTTTTGCCGGTACAACATTTAACGCAGACAATTGAGGTACACCACCACTATTTCATGTATTGCCAATGTCCTACCGCAACAGAACCGGTCATTCAAGACCAACCGTTTCACGTCTAATAAAATGTATTCATCACATCGACGGGGTAAGTAACTTGACTAGCCTCTCTCCTCGACTATCAGTGTAAATCTTACCCCTTTAGCATACACATACATATCAATGCATATTAAATTTAAATCTTCACCTCAACAATTACACACAGTTAAACATAACACGATTTGCTGACCGCTAGTCCATTTCACAGGATTAAATCTAACCAGGACTTCATTGCTCATATCAACACTAAGGTCCACAAAGGGAATTAACCTTTAACAACTCAGAAAAGGAAATAAGGATCCCCGATTTAGACCTTTTCCCTGTCCGTATAATTATTCTAAAAGTTAATCATTCATAGAATAAAATTTCACTTTCCAGAAATACATAGTTCTTTCAAATCGTATTCTCTTGAAGTACTAACGAATTCTTAAATACCCTCTCGTGACGTTTTACAGAATAAACATCGATCCCTTTTTGAAGGGGATTCCTGACTCTCTTAGCCGACATTGGCCTCATACCACTAGCCTGGTCAGAAATCTCGCACAGACTCCCAACCGCCATAACCTTGTCAGCACTATTCAATCATAACATGATTGGCCGACAATCAGTCCATCCCAGAATTAAATCTAACTTGGATAACGACAAGCAGACTGAATCTACGGTAAATATCACACCATTTACCACAACCGGACCCTAGAACATAAACGTCGACACCACCACCAGCACACAGATTGGGGTGGACACGACCAAGGTGGAAGTATTTACTCAGTTTGCACTTTCAGCCGGTTTTCACATTTAACACATATAAGGGAGTGTGTCGCTCCCGAATCAACAACACTACACAAGGAATACCTGTCACCATGTGATTTACCTCTCGCCAGATCATCAACACCTGATGTCCCTGCGTCACTTGTGGTAACCATACGACCGTGGTCACTTGCCTCTTCAGCATGCATGACCTTAGGTCTCCGATCCAGCTTGGGACAATACCTTTTAATATGCCCAAACTCCTTGCAGTGGAAACATCCATTCCCTTTTCTCGGGCACGTACTTCCGTAATGAAGTCTACCGCACTGGTTGCACATGGGAGTAGAAACCCCTTTGGTAGGAACGGTAGGTTTCGACCCTTGATACCCATGGTTACGACGGACACCAGTTAGAGCGTATGATGATTGGCTTTCATTCACCTTCTCCTCATACATCCCGCATTGGGTCAGACTATCCAATTCTGATGTCTCTGCACCACACATGGTAACCACTCTGCCGATGGATTGAGGTCGTCCATTCCCAATGGCATTTATACTCTGCTGTGACATTGGACAATACCTCTTGACATGTCCGGTCTCCTTGCAACGAAAACAATGATTTGTCGTTCCAGAACACGATCCTCCGTCATGTCTTCAGTTACACTTGCTGCACTAGGATGGGGAGTTTAATCGTGACCCTCCTGCATTTGCATGGGTCCTCGGCCCATGCGATGTGTACCTCTGAGTGCTAGAAGGTGAGAGACAAGGCTCTTGCTCTTCGGGACACATCTTGCCCTTGCCGCGTCCGTGCACAAAGTTTCTTTGAGGCCCGACGTTCTTGGGGAATTTGGATTTGGAGGTCGCCACTCCGTTCGCCTTCATGTTAGTACATCCCATCTCTGTGACCCACCCAACAGCAACATTCAGAGCGAATCCGCTTTGGGACAGAGAGCCTGGGCCTGGCGCCACGCTCCGATTCAAATTCCGTAGGTTCTCATTCATGCCATGAAGCACCCCTAATATCTGTGGCAAGAGATCATTGGGAACATTCTGGTCCGTTCCTCTTCCTCTTTCAGCCATGCGTACCTGTACTCGTGTACTAGTCAGTAAGCAAATCTTAACTCACTCAAGTCAGGAAAGCACATAGTCTTATAACAAGTCACATGTCATCATACCAAAGCCACATGCGTTAAACATTCAATACACACAATCTCAACTAGTCAAATCATACAAATGTTTCAAAGAAGCAAGTAAGGCCATACCCTAGGCCGCAGAATTAACTATGCTCTGATACCATATTGTAACGACCCGATTTTCTACCTTTGAAAATTTTTCATTTATTTTAATCATTCCTTACATACATTTGTCACCTTCATTGAAAACCCTCAAGTATCACTCTTCGAAAATACTCTTTACCTTACTATATTATCATACAAAATTATGTTGCGGAAAAACATAATTCATTCAAATAGCATTTACCATATACAACCAGTTATGGGTCTCCCAATGTTAATCTAAACGGATTTACAGTCATCCCCTAATATTATCAAATTAGCTACAACGTCAAATCACAAATAACATAATTGAGTAGATAAACACAAAAGCTTCCTAATTGAGCTTCATCCTCAAAATCCTTCATTTACCAAAAATGGGATTATCATAAACAACACACAAAACGAAGGGAGTAAGTCATTAGTTCAAAACTAACATCACATGATAATCCACATTCAAATACAACTAAGCTTTAGTATAATTCGTAAACACACATACGGAATTGTAAACATTCAAATCATCTTCCTTTAATTTCCACTTTACTCATATTCATCCTATAGTATATATATCCCATAATATATATTCTATAGTATGCATATTACGTTCGTTCGAAACATCATCTTTCTTATCGCTCATATTCACCCTATAGAATATATATCTCATACTATATATCCTATAGCATGCATACGACATTCATGTGACATTCACATTTCTCATCATTAATATTCACCCTATAGAATATATATCCCATACTATATATCCTATAGCATGCATACGAGATTCATGCGACATTCACATTTCTCATCATTCATATTCACCCTATAGAATATATATCCCATACTATATATCCTATAGCATGCATACGACATTCATGCGACATTCACATTTCTCATCATTCATATTCACCCTATAGAATATATATCCCATACTATATATCCTATAGCATGCATACGACATTCATTTCTCTGAGTCATATTTCCATTGGTACTCCCCCAATAATGTTACTTTTATTTGAGTCATCTTTCCATTCGTACTCCCCCAATAATGTTACTTTTATTGTGTCATCTTTTCATTGGTACTCCCCCAATAATGTTACTTTTATTGAGTCATCTTTCCATTGGTACTCCCCCAATAATGTTACTTTTATTGAGTCATCTTTCCATTGGTACTCCCCAAATAATGTTACTTTTATTGAGTCATCTTTCCATTGGTTCTCCCCCAATAATATTACTTTTATTTGAGTCATCTTTCCATTTGTTCTCCCCCAATAATGTTACTTTTATTGAGTCATATTTCCATTGGTAATCCCCCAATAATATTACTTTTATTGAGTCATCTTTCCATTGGTACTCCCCCAATAATATTACTTTTATTGAGTCATCTTTCCATTGGTTCTCCCCCAATAATGTTACTTTTATTTGAGTCATCTTTCCATTGGTTCTCCCCCAATAATGTTACTTTTATTGAGTCATCTTTCCATTGGTACTCCCCCAATAATATTACTTTTATTGAGTCATCTTTCCATTGGTTCTCCCCAATAATGTTACTTTTATTGAGTCATCTTTCCATTGGTACTCCCCCAATAAGATTGAATTCGTTTTGAGTCATATTTCCATTGGTACTCCCCCAACAAGATTGAATTCATTTTTAGTCATATTTCCATTGGTACTCCCCCAATAAGATTGAATTCATTTTGAGTCATATTTCCATTGGTACTCCCCCAATAAGATTGAATTCGTTTTTGACAGAAAAGCCACGCATTTTCCAACATAATGCATAAATTACAAACGTATCATTTTAAACCAATACCTCTTTCACATACCTCATTCATATCAGCAAGTATGATTTAGAGACACTTATCCCTTACCTTGTTGAGTGTTTGGGATCGGTTTCGTGTAACTTTAAAAGTCTCCTCCGCGATTTCCTCCAACCTTAGAATCTCTTCTCATTTCCACCAATAACAACAATGTCAGTCATTTATTCAAAATAACACATATATTACTCGTATTTCATCATCAAACATACAAGGGATTTACATATATTCAAGGTTTCCAAAACTACTTCAATACAAGTTTCCAAACACCTAAACATACATGTTCATCTCATATAACAACATCATAGCACAAAATCATCATCCACATCTAACATTTCATCTCTTTCTCTTTATACCCCTATTCTTATTTTGGGGGTTTTTGGGGTTTTCATGAATAACCCACAAAACCTTTCCATTCACAAAATATCAACTCTAAACCAAGAGTTTATAAGAGAAAAATAACATAAAACGAACCATAACTCCAAAGGGTGAGCTTCCATGGTTTCTCATGTTTTGAAAAAAGATCCAACATACCCAAAACAAGTTAGAGAGGAAGAAGAGTTAGAAGCAAGAAATTTACCTCTTCTCAAGCTCTAAGATGAGTCCTAAGGCTCCTTGCTCTTGGAAAGCTCTCTTCTCTCTCTTCTCTTCAAAGTTCTAACCCTAAAATGTGTTTGGGGTTTCTATTTTAAAGAGAAGTTGTCGGGTTTTCGCTCAAGCGAGCCCATTCTCGCTCAGGCGAGAAAATCCCGCCTATTTTAAAAACTCAGATCTGACCCTCTCGCTCAAGCGAGGATCTCACTGTGTCAAAGGCTTCCTCTCGCTCAAGCGAGAATCTCACAGTGCCCACAGCCCCAGTTTGCCATTTCTCGCCTAGGCCAAGCAACTCTCGCTCAGGCGAGAATCTTCCAGTATAGCCCAGGATTTCACCCTCCCAGGTGATCCTTTCTCGCTCAGGCGAGAATCTCTCGCTCAAGCGAGACTTACAGGACTGATACTATAATTTTAAAGACTAAAATTCGGGGTGTTACATGATGGAGTGGGCAGCACCGAAGTCGGTGATGGAGATACAGAGTTTCCTTGGGCTAGCGAGATACTACCGGAAGATTATTGAAGAGTTCTCGAAACTAGCTTTGCCTTTGACTAAGCTGACCATAAAAGGGGAATCTTTTGTTTGGACAGTCTGGTGTGAAGACAGCTTCCAAGAGATGAAATGAAAATTAACTTCAGCACCAGTGTTAATTCTCCCTTGCGCGGAAAATAACTTCAATGTGTATTGTGATGCTTCAAAGCAAGGTTTAGGTTGTGTGTTGATGCAAGATGGGAAAATGGTTGCTTATGCTTCGAGACAATTGAGACCTCATGAACAAAACTACCCTACTCATTATTTGGAGTTAGCAGCGGTAGTGTTTGCTTTGAAAATTTGGAGGCACTATCTTTATGGTGTGCGGTTTGAGGTCTTCAGCGATCACAAAAATTTGATGTACCTATTCGACCAAAAGGAGTTGAATATGAGGCAAAGAAGATGGATGAAATTTTTGAACGATTATGATTTCGGTCTTCAGTATCACCCCGACAAAGCTAATGTGGTAGTAGACGCATTGAGTCGTAAATCCTTGCATATGTCTGCATTAATGATTCACGAGATGAAGATGATCGATGATTTTCGGGATTTGAACTTGGCGGTGGAAATGAAGCCGATGAGTGTGGTGTTGGGAATGCTCAAGGTGACTAATGAGTTATTTGATCGGATTAAAACCATATAGTTGCTTGATGATGAACTACGGGCTAATAGGACCTTGATAGCTGACGACAAGGGGAAGGACCTCCTGATGGATACCAAGGGTTTGTTGAGATACAAAGGGGGGATTTGTGTGTCGTGCAATGCAGAGTTGAGAAGAGATATTCTAGATGAGGCACACAAGAGTAAGATGAGCATTCACCCGGGGACAACAAAGATGTATCAAGATTTGAGGAAGATGTTTTGGTGGTCTGGGATGAAAAGAGATATAGCTCAGTACGTGTCTGGTTGCTTGACTTGTTAGAAATCTAAGATTGAGCATCAGAGACCAGCGGGGGAACTTCAATCATTAGAGATTCCAGTATAGAAATGGGACTATATCTCCATGGATTTTGTTTCTAGTTTTCCGTGAATGCAGAAGGGTTATGATTCGATTTGGGTCATTGTAGATCGGTTGACTAAGTCTGCACATTTTCTACCAGTCAATGTAAGATATTCATTAGAAAGGTTAGTAGAGTTGTACATAAAGGAAATATTGAGGCTGCATGGGATTCCAGCGAGCATCGTCTCAGATAGAGATCCTCGTTTTACTTCAAATTTCTGGAATGGTTTATACTCTGCTTTGGGTACTAAGCTGAAACTGAGTTCTGCTTACCACCCACAGACGGACGGTCAGTCTGAGAGAACGATTCAGTCTTTGGAAGACCTGTTAAGGGCGTGCGTGTTGGAACAACCTGGAAGTTGGGATAGTATGTTACCTCTAGTTGAATTTACTTACAACAATAGTTTTCACTCGAGTATTGGGATGGCACCTTATGAAGCTCTGTATGGGAGGAAGTGTAGGACTCCGATCAGTTTGTTTGAGATCGGAGAGAATTTGGTATTGGGACCGGATGTAGTCCAAGAGACGATAGAGAAGATTAAGAGAATCAGAGAGAATATGAAAACAGCTTAGAGCAGACAAAAGAGCTACTATGATAATCGGAGGAAGCCGATTGAATTTCAAGAAGGGGACCCATCGCATGTTATCGAGCCGTATTGGATACAGTTAAAGGAAAACTTGACTTTCAGGGCCCCTCCTGCAAGGATTTTGGACATAAGCGTCAACAGGTTGCGTGGTAAGGAAATTTCGTTGGTAAAAGTGCTATGGAGTCAAGTGGATACGGGAGATGCTACTTGGGAGGTCGAGCATGACATGAGAACGAATTATCCACAATTGTTCGAGAAAGGTATGTTTAATTTTCGGGGACGAAAATTCTTTTAGGGGGAAGGATTGTAACATCCCAAAAACTACATTTGCTTGAGACTCGTGAAACCCAAGATATCTGAGAATTACTGGGTGATTCTCGCTTGAGCAAGAGAGTCTCGCCCAAGCGAGGGACTCAGTGTTTTTCCCTAGGATTTTTCTGGTAATCTCGCTTGAGCGAGAGAATACTCGCTTAAGCGAGAGAGGGTTGCTGAGGCTAAGAGATTCTCGCCTGGGTGAGGGAATTCTCGCTCAAGCGAGAGAGCCTTGTTGAGACTGAATGAATCTCGCATGGGAGAGACAACATCGCTCGAGCGAGAATACGAAATTCTGAAACCTAAAATAGAAGTCCCAACTGAGAATTAGGTCACTTTTTCGAAAACGAAAGAGAGGAGAAGCGTCTGGGCGATTTGAGAACTCTTAGAGTCGAAAGAAAGGCTTGAGAAGAGGTAAATCACTTAGTTTAGTTTCCTTTATTGTTGAAAATCTTGATTGTTAGGTAGGGTCTCTTCTCCAGGGTTGGGGGTAAAACCCCATAAACTCTCGCTAGAGGTTGTGGTTCGTTTTCCTCTTAGAAAACCTTGTGAAATTCATAGTGCATGAATTAATTTTGAAAATGGTGTGGTTGAAGTTGTTTTCAAAAACCATTGAGTCATTTTAAATATTGAGAAAGACCCTTTTGTGAAGTAATGGGTAGAATAGATAATGTAAGCTTGCTTTTCTTGTGGGTTTCGAATATTGTATGACATTATGGTTGTTTTGACATGCAAAATGATGTGTTGCGATTGTTGCTGTTTTGGGGTTGAAAGACCCTAAGGTTGGAGGAGACGGCGGAGAACACAATAAAGCTACTTACCGTAAAGCATTAACGGATACTCAGGTGAGGGAGCAACATTAAACCTTGTGGTATTAGAATTGTGGCATTGGAAACTCCAACGATACTCACTAGTTGGAGGATTTCAATTGGCTAAAACGATTAAACAGGAAATCTCATCAGTTTCCTATTTAACCGCGTTAGTCTTACCCTATGTGAATGGTATGCTTGACTACGATATTTGACCTACCCTCGTGGTATGGAGTTTGACCTGGCTTTGTGGTATGGAGTTTGACCAGCCTTTGTGGTATGGAGTTTGACTTACCCTCGTGGTATGGAGTTTGACCTGCCTTTGTGGTATGGAGTTTGACCTACCCTCGTGGTATGGAGTTTGACCTGCCTGTGTGGTATGGAGTTTGACTTGCCTTTATGGTATGGGGTTTGACCTGCCCTCGTGGTATGAAGTTTGACCTGCCTTTGTGGTATGGGGTTTGACATGCCTTCGTGGTATGGAATTGATTGTACCCTTGGGGGTACTAGTGGTTTTAAGTAGAGTTATGATATTGTGATGAATATGACGTTTGTAAGGACCCAAATTCTACCCTTGAAATTTTTTCCTTATTCTATCTCATTTACATGCATTTCCTTAATATCTCAGTTTAATAAATCTAATGACATTCTCCTAATTCTCTTTTGTGGTCATACTCTTGACAGAAAATCATAATTCATATAAGTAATTCTTGGTAACCCATGCATACAACTAGCTATGGAATTTCAAAATATCCACAGCTACTAATTTCCAGAGTTATACAAATCAGGATTTACAATTATCCAAATATCGATTAATTAGTTACAGTCCAAAAAGCAAAATAGAGAAAGTCTAGATTCAAGCTCCTAAGCGTCGAACCGAGTATCCTCAATACATCTGTTCACCTGCAATGGGATTATCGATAACAGATACACGAAACATACAAGGGAGTAAGTCATTGATTTAATAGTCATCGTCATATGGTAATCCACATTTTAAAACACAATTTAACATTGAATATAAAACACAATTCATAATTATATGAACATATCCATTCATATCTTTTATCTTTTGTCTCCATAATGTCCATATTCACTCTATAGTACACATATATCCCATAATATACATATCATATAGTGTGCATATTTATTCTTCTCATCTTTATCCATATCCACCTTGTAGTACCTATATATCCCATAATATACATGTTCCATAATGTGCATATTTATCCTGTTCATCTTTATCCATATTCACCTTATAGTACACATATATCCCATAATATACATGTTCTATAATGTGCATATCTATTCTTCTCATCTTTATCCATATTCACCTTATAGTACACATATATCCCATAATATACATGTTCTATAATGTGCATATCTATTCTTCTCATCTTTACCCATGTTCCATCCATGTACACCACACAGATAATCCAATACCACAAAGGGTAAGTCTACATCACAAAAGTGATCCATTGCCACAACCAGCAGTTCCACACCTCAAAGGTGATCCATTACCACTACGGGCAACTCTTACACCACAAAGGTGATCCATTACCACTACGGGCAACACTTACACCACAAAGGTGATCCATTACCATTACGGGCAACACTTACACCACAAAGGTGATCCATTACCACTATGGGCAACACTTACACCACAAAGGTGATCCATTACCACTACGGGCAACACTTACACCACAAAGGTGATCCATTACCACTACGGGCAACACTTACACCACAAAGGTGATCCATTACCACTACGGGCAACACTTACACCACAAAGGTGATACATTACCACTACGGGAAACACTTACACCACAAAGGTGATCCATTACCACTACGGGAAACACTTACACCACAAAGGTGATCCATTTTACATTATATCACAATCACATCATTTTACACGCATAATATAGTTGCATCATCTTAAATATAATGAAGATACTTATCCCTTACCTTGGTGAGTGTTGGGTGGGGTTCTTGTTAACTTTACTAGTTCCTTCCGAACCGCCTCCAACCTTAGGATCTTTCAACATCCCATCAATACAATAAAAGTCAGTAATTTATCCACAATAATGTTCCTATGATTCATATAACATTCACAAATACATAGGATATTCACGTATTTTCAATGTTTTCCCAAAACTATTTTCATTACAAGTTTCTAAACATTAAAACATACATACTCATCTTCTACCTCTAACATTTCACCCATTTCCCTCTTTACTCATATTTTCTCAATGTTAGGGTTTTGGGGTTTTCATGAACCAACCCACAAATCCGTTCTATTCTTGAAATACCAACTCTAAACCAATAGTTACAAAAGAGAAACAACATAAAACGAACCATAACTCAAAAGGATGAGTTTTCATGGTTTTTCACATTTGGATAAGAGATCCTTTACACTCCACAATGAGTTTGAAAGAGAGAAAGAGAGTTAAAATCAAGAGATTTACCTCTTCTCAAGCTTCTAAATGACTCACAAGCCTTCTTGCTCTTGAAAATGCTCCCTTCTCTCACTTCTCTCTAGGTTAACCCCCATAAATGTGTTTGGGGTCCCCTATTTAATGTAACAGTGTCGGGTCCCCGCTTAAGCGAGCCCTTTCTCGCTCAAGCGAGAAAATCCTGCCTATTTTAAAAACTCAGATCTAACCCTCTCGCTCAAGCGAGAATATCACAGTCTCAACAGTCCCAAAATGCCATTTCTCGCCCTGGCGAGAATCCTCCAGTATAGCCCAGGATTTCACCCTCCTAGGTGAGCCTTTCTCGCCCATGCGAGAATACCTCGCTCAAACGAGTATCTCAGGACTGATACTATAATTTTAAATACTTAAAGTTAGGGTGTTACAACGTTAATTCGAGGTAGAGTGAACAAATGGATTCTGGTCGTGGTTGTGGTAAACGGTTATATGTTTTTCTCTCTTTTGTAATTCTCTGATGTTATTATTTTATTTAAATCCACCATGTTAATCATTGCATGAATTTAATGACTGACTCTCTCTATGTTCTTGTCTGCTCAATCTGTGGTAACCGGATTGTAGGTAAAGCCAAGGAATAGGGAACTTCAGAGTCTTGGAGTATTTTCGCTTGCTTGGATTATTAGAAAATTATTGAACATTTCCGTGTTAATGAAATTGAGGCGTTACAAGGGGGATCAATGTTTGTGTTGTTAACATCACTTGAGGGTATTGAGAAACCCACAATTGATAATATTCTGATAGTTCGTGAGTTCCCTGAGGTATTTCCTGGTGATAATTCGGAATTGCCCCCAGTCAGAGAAATGGAATTCTCCATTGACTTGGTACCTGGAACGGGACCCATCTCTATAGCTCCTTATATGATGACACCGTTAGAACTGGCTGATTTGAAAAAGAAGGTTAAGGATTTGTCGCCAAAGAAATTCATTCGTCCTAGTGTCTCATTGTGGGGTGCACCGATTTTATTGGTTAAGAAGAAAGATAGGAGTATGAGGTTGTGCACCGATTACAGGCAATTGAACAAGGTCACTATCAAGAACAAGTATTTGTTGCCTAGGATTGATGACCTGATGAATCAGTTGAGAGGAGCGGTTGTGTTTTCAAAGATTGACCTTCGGTCGGGTTCTCACCAACTTCGAGTTAAGTTGGAGGATATCCCTAAAACTGCTTTCAGGACGAGGTATGGGCATTTTGAATATTTGGTGATGCCCTTTGGTGTGATGAATGCCCCAACGATATTTATCGACTACATGAATCGGATTTTTCGTCCGTACTTGGATACATTCGTAGTGGTATTTATTGATGACATTCTAGTATACTCTAAAAGCCGAGAGGAACATGCGGAGCACCTGAGAGTTGTTCTTGATCTTTTGAAGAAGAATCAGTTGTATGCGAAGTTGTCGAAATGTGACTTTTGGCTGGAATCTGTAAACTTCCTTGGACATGTGATATCCAAGGAAGGGGTGGAAGTAGACCCCTCTAAGGTCGAGGCAGTGATGGAGTGGGTAGTGCCCAAGTCTATTATTGAGATCAGGAGTTTTCTAGGTTTGGCCGGTTATTACCGGAAGTTCATAGGGTTTTTCAAAGTTGGCTCTACCTTTGACTAAGCTTACCAGAAAAGGGGAACCGTATGTGTGGACAATCCGTTGTGAAGAAAGTTTTCTAGAGTTGAAGCGGAGGTTGACTACGGCCCCAGTGTTGGTTCTTCCTTGTACTGATCGCGATTTCAGTGTGTATTGTGATGCTTCTGAACATGGTTTGGGTTGTGTTTTGATGCAAGACGGGAAAGTTGTTGCCTATGCTTCACGACAGTTAAGAACGCATGAGAAAAACTACCCAACACATAACTTGGAACTAGCCGCGATTGTCTTTTCATTGAAAATCTGGAGACACCATCTTTATGGTGTAAGATTTCAGGTGTACAGCAACCACAAGAGTTTGGAGTATTTCTTTGATCAAAAGGAATTGAACATTAGACAAAGAAGGTGGATGGAGTTCCTTAAGGACTATAATTTTGGATTGTAGTATCATCCAAGAAAAGCCAATGTGGTAGTCGATGCTTTAAGTCGGAGAACCTTACATATGTCGGCTTTGATGGTTCATGAAGAGAAACTAATTGAAGAGTTTAGGGATATGAACTCGACAATTCAAATGAGACCCCATAGTATGATTCTGGGAATGCTTAAGGTGACAAATGAGTTGTTCGACCAAATCCGAATAATGCAAGTTGAGGATAGGGAACTGAATATCAAACGAGATTTGATGACGAGTGGAAAAGAGACTGTTTTTGAGTCGGACTATAGTGGAATGTTGCGATACAAGGGAAGGGTGTGTGTGCCTCATGATGTGGACATACGAAAGAGTATTATGGAGGAGTCACACAAGAATAAAATGAGTTTCCACCCGGGCACTACAAAAATGTACCAAGACCTGAAAAAGCTGTTTTGGTGGTCTGGATTGAAAAAAGATGTGGCTTTGTATGTCTCGAGTTGTCTCATATGTCAGAAAGCCAAGATTGAACATCAGAGGCCAGCGGGAGAGTTACAGTCACTAGAGATTCCCGTTTGGAAGTGGGATAGTATCTCCATTCGGGTTTCCCAAAGACTCAAAGAGGGTACGACTCGATATGGGTAATAGTGGACCGCTTGACTAAGTCTGCTCATTTCTTACCAATGAATAAGAAATATTCCTTAGAGCGATTAGATGAGTTGTATATCAAGGAGATAGTTCGATTGCATGGGATACCGTCGAGCATTGTGTCGGATAGGGATCCCCGTTTCACTTCAAAATTTTGGACCAGTTTGCAGTCCGCTTTGGGAACTAAGTTGAAACTGAGTTCAGCTTATCATCCACAAACGGATGGTCAATCGGAAAGGACCATACAATCCTTGGATGATCTTTTGAGGGCTTGTGTTTTGGAACAGCCTGGGAGTTGGGATAGAATGTTGCCTTTAATCGAGTTCACCTACAACAATAGTTTCCATACTAGCATCGGGATGGCCCCTTACAAAGCCTTGTATAGGAGAAAATGTAGGACTCTAGTGAGTTGGTTTGAAACTGGGGAGAACTTAGTATTGAGACCCGAGTTGGTCCAAGAAACGACGGAAAAGATCAAGAAGATCCGGGAGAATAAAAGAATAGCACAGAGTCGACAGAAAAGCTATTACGATAAGAGACGAAAACCCCTAGAGTTTAATGAGGGAGATCATGTATTTATGAGAGTAGTTTCGACTACTGGGATTGGTAGAGTGTTGAAGTCCCATAAGCTTACTCTGAGATTTATTGGACCATATCAAATATTGAAGAGGTTTGGGTCGGTAGCATATCGGATTGCTTTACCTCCATTGTTGTCAAATCTTCACAATGTGTTTCATGTGTCTCAGTTGAGGAAATATGTTGGGGATCCATCTCATGTGGTCGAGTCTGATCAGATAGAATTGAAGGAAAACTTAACCGTTACTACGTTGCCAGTACGGATAATGGATACCAGTATCAAGAAGTTGAGAGGCAAAGAGATTGCCTTGGTGAAGGTATTGTGGAGCCAAGTAGATGAAAGAGACGCTACTTGGGAAGTGGAGCGTGATATGAGGGAGGATTACCCACATTTTTTTGAATCGAGGTACGTTTAATTTTCAGGGACGAAAATTCCTATAAGAGATGGAGGATTGTAACACCCTGAATTTATATTTCTTAAGAAATGGTAACAGTCCAGAAGAGTGGAAATCTCGCTTGAGCGAGAAAGGGCTCGCCTGGGCGAGAGAGGGGTGTGGGCACTAGAAGATCCTCGCTTGAGCGAGAGTGCCAGATCTGAGTTTTTAAAATGGGCGGGATTTTATAGCTTGAGCGAGAACCCGACGTTTGAAACTTAAAATAGAAACCCGAAATACTTTTCGGGTTAGAACTTTGGAGAGAATAGAGAGAAGAGAGCATTTTCAAGAGCAAGGATTCATGAGAATCATCTAGAAGCTTGAGAAGAGGTAAATCTCTTGATTCTAACTCTCTTCTTCCATTTCAAACTTGTTTTGGGTGCATGGGATCTCTTCTCAAAATGTGAGAAACCATGGAAACTCTTCCTTTTGAGTTGTGGTTCGTTTTATTTAGTTTCTCTCTTGTAAAGTCTTGGTTTAGAGTTGATTTTCGAAGAATGGAAAAGTTGAGTGCGTTGATTCATGAAAACTCCAAAAAAACCCCAAAATGAAAATGTGGTTAAAGAGGAAAATGGGTGAAATGGTATATGTAGAAGATGAATATGTATGTTTTAATGTTTGGAAACTTCTAATGAAAGTAATTTTGGAAACATTGGAAATATGTGAATATCATATATGTTTGCGAATTTAATATGAATTTGTGTATATTATTGTGAATGAATTACTGACTTTTGTTGTTGTTTGGTGGGGATGAGGAAAGATCCTAAGGTTGGAGGAGGTAGCGAAGGAAACTTGTAAAGTTACCCAAAACCGACCCCAACACTACCCAAGGTAAGGATAAGTCTTTAACTTGTACATTGTATAAGAAAATGCATGGATTTTCTGGTTATAAATTGATTGTAAATCAATGAAAAGAAAACATATTTTTAGCTACCCTCAAGTGGTGTAGAGACTTTGGCTCAAGTTATGTAGCAAACTTTGGCTCAAGTTATGTAGGAAGCTTTGGCTCAAGTTATGTAGGAAGCTTTGACTCAAGTGATGTAGCAAGCTTTGGCTCAAGTGATGTAGCAAGCTTTGGCTCAAGTGATGTAGCAAGCTTTGGATCAAGCTATGTAGCAAGCTTTGGCTCAAGCTATGTAGCAAGCTTTGGCTCAAGCTATGTAGCAAGCTTTGGCTCAAGCTATGTAGCAAGCTTTGGCTCAAGTGATGTAGCAAGCTTTGGCATCAAACTATGTAGCAAACTTTGAAATATATAAACTATTGTAATGGTTTTACGTATTATTATTCTAAATTGCTTACAAAATACTATTAAAATTTGGATTAACGTATATTGACATTTATTGAGTTAACGACTTACTCATTTGTGTTTCTTTGTGTATTTGTCAATGTTAATCCCATTGCAGGAAAACGAATGATTTGTGTAACACCCTAAATTTAAGTCTTTAAAATTATAGTATCAGTCTTGGGATTCTCGCTTGAGCGAGGGATTCTCGCCTGGGCGAGAAAGGCTCACCTGGGAGAGTGAAATCCTGGGCTATACTGAAGGATTCTCGCCTGAGCGAGAGTTGGCTCGCTTGAGCGAGAGTGGTCTCGCCTGAGCGAGAGATTACCTCGCCTGGGGGCGAGAAAATGTGATATTTTGGAGCTGTCGAGACTGCAAGATTCTCCCTTGAGCGAGAGTTCCCTCGCCTGGGTGAGAGAGTCAGATCTGAGTTTTTAAAATGGGCGGGATTTTCTCGCTTGAGCGAGAATGAGCTCGCTTAAGTGAGAACCCGACGCTGTTACATTAAATAGGGAACCCCAAACACATTTATGAGGGTTAACCTAGAGAGAGGTGAGAGAAGAGAGCATTTTCAAGATCAAGAAGGCTTGTGAGTCATTTAGAAGCTTGAGAATAGGTAAAACTATTGATTCTAACTCTCTTCTTCCCTTTGAAACTTGTTTTGGGTATGTTGGATCTCTTCTCAAAATGAGAGAAACCAAAGAAACTCATCCTTTTGAGTTATGGTTCGTTTTATATTGTTTTTATCTTGTAACCTCTTGGTTTAGAGCTAGTATTTCAAGAATGGAAAGGGTTTGTGGGTTGATTCATGAAAACCCAAAACCCTAAAGTGAAAATGTGGATAAAGAGGAAAATGGGTAAAATGCTAGAGGTAGAAGATGAGTCTACTTTCGAATTTTGAAATATGAGATGACTATGTATGTTTTGGATGGTTGTAAAAATAGGATGAATATCTTGTATGGTTAAATAATGCAATATAAGTTGTTTATGTGATATTTGGAATAAATGACTAACATTGTGTTATATGGTTGGAATGAGGAAAGATCCTAAAGTTGGAGGCGGTGTCGGTGGAACTTACGAAGTTGCCAAGAACCAAACCCAACACTCACCGAGGTAAGGATAAGTCTTTAACTTATGCACTTTGATGGAAAATGCGTGGATTTTCTGGTTATGGATAATGAAACGAATTGTGAATCACTTAATTATTATAAGCATATATGGGTATGTTTGTAATAATGATGGTGTGGATTTACTGTTTATGTATTGGTGGAGTGCCAATGGAAATAAAACTCGGAATAATGAAATGAATTGTGAATCACTTAACTATTATAAGCATATAAGAGTATGTTTGTAATAATGATGGTGTGGATTTACTGTTTATGTATTGGTGGAGTGCCAATGGAAATAAAACTCGGAATAATGAAATGAATTGTGAATCACTTAACTATTATGAGCATATATGGGTATGTTTGTAATGGTGATGGTGTGGATTCACTGTTTATGTATTGGTGGAGTGCCAATGAAAATAAAACTCGTTTTTAGCCGACCATGATTGGTTAGCGACTTTGGCTCAAGTAATGTAGCAAGCTTTGGCTCAAGCAATGTAGCAAGCTTTGGCTCAAGCAATGTAGCAAGCTTTGGCTCAAGCAATGTAGCAAACTTTAGCTCAAGTTATGGAGCATGTTTTCAAAAGTATAAACAAAAGAAATGGTTTTAAGTACATTCAATTCTAAGTTTTTACTTAACTTTATTTAAATGTGGATTAACGTATATTGACATTATTTTACGTTAACAACTTACTCCTTTGTGCTTCTGTGTATGGTCAATGTTAATCCCATTGCAGATAGGTGGAAGATGTAAGGACATTTTGATTAGGAGCTTAGAGGCTTTTAATTTTTTTGAAGTCCTTATATTCATTCTTTTGTAATATGACTAATTGTATTTTGAACATGAATATTTGTAACTCTGGATATTCGTAGCTATGCGTATTTTGGAATCCCATAGCTAATTGTATGCGGTAGTTACCGGGATGCATGAATGAATTATGATTTTCTGCTATGTGAACATGTATATTATTTTGAGATTATGAAATGGACATGAATGGGGAAATGAGACTTAATTTGAGTTGTTGGTATTTTTCTTTAAAAGTTGTAGGAAAATGTATGAATGATGAATGAAATAAGGAAAAAATTTCAAGGGTAGAATTTGGGTCCTTACAATTTGAGATGCTTGATTAGGAGTTTAGAGACCTTGATGATCAAATTCTATGATTTTAATTATCCTTGCACTACGTGAATTTTCATTGACTTTGATTGTAACTATGGGCACATTAATTTTGTAGCCCTTTGACTTGACATATGATGACCCCTATTATGACATATATGTGAATTATGTTTTTCAGCATGTAAGGGTAGTTACGGTATGAAACTGAAATTGTATGTTTAGAATTTTGAGATAACTAAAGAAATGGATAATTTAAATATTAAAAAAAATGTATGTATGATATAACATGAGGAAATCAAGTAGAAATGATTAAAATAAATGAAAAAATTTCAAGGATTGAATTTGGGTCCTTGCAACTACACTCTTTGAGAATGATATCGTAGCGGTTCTTATTTAAACGCATCTAAAAATCGCTCGTATGTGTAGAAGACATTTTCGGCGGTCACTAAAACTCAAAATGTGCAATCATTAAATGCATGTTCTTAGGATGTTAGTGAAATAAATTGTTTTAATAATAGAATATTTATTACAATTATGGACAATAAAACTTAAACAAAGACTTTTATATATACACAGTTGTACAATATTAAACCATTGTGGTGATATAAAAACATTTATTTATTTATATATATATATATATATAAAACAATATTCTATTGCAGGTCTTCGGAAAAAAAATAGTAATTAGAAGTTCATCAATAATTAGGTTGAATCTTCGAATTATTTGCATCTTGGTCAATCACTGAATCTTTTCAATAATTGATTTATATCCTATAAATAATAATATTTATATTAATAAATTCATTACATTTATTTTAAAATATATAACATAATAGATATGAGCTTAAATTATTACCACATGTTGAACCACTAAATCTCTAGTACTCTACTATTACGATATTATTAACCTTGACTAAATACATTGATTTCACAATAGGAAATATTTTATTAAAAACCAAATTTTTAAGCGGTTAAAATATTTTTACTCATTAGTAATTCTATATCTTTATATACATTGTATAGTCTTGTAATATAATCATTTCACACACAAATATTGACAAATTAGTCAAAGCTTCTACAGTTGTTCCCACTTTGAAATATGATGATGGTTGGATCCAGAAGGCATACTCTATTCTTCACTCTTTCTTCTTTTACTTCTTGTCGCTCTTGTGGATGTAAGTGAGGGATGGTCCAAATTCACGTATAGGCATGTTTATGTAAAGAATGATTTAGGAAATGATACTCTTCTTATAGCTTATTGTCAATCCCAATTCAAGGACGACACTAGTTTTCATATTCTCAATTACCAAGAAGAATTTAAGTTTAAATTTCAGCCATACATTATTGGACCTACAATCTACACATGTTCCTTGGTATGGGATGGCAAATCATATTCGTTTGACGTATACAATTCAAATAGAGATCATAAACAATGCAAAATCATATTCGTTTGACGTATACAATTCAAATAGAGATCATAAACAATGCAAAGAATGTGAATGGAGCATAAAGAAAGATCAACCATGTAGGTTCAATTTTGGTACCAAAAAGTATGATCTTTGTGACTTTAGTTATAGTTGATATTTTGCAATGTAATAGTTATTAATCAAAACTGATTGTCACTACATACATTATTTTCATTCTCAAAATCATTATTATATAGGTACCGACTATGTATTAGTTTTATATGTTGTCACTCCTTCATCTACTAGTCATGTTTAGTTGTCATTTGCTCTTTATAAAAGTAATGATTGTGCATAAATCATTATATTGAAGATGCATAGATATTACACCCATGAAATAGATGAATAAATTTATTATAAAATATTAGTTTCCCTATTTCCTTTGATTCATTGTTATCATTATTAATCACCATATTAAATATGGTGAATTTAATAATTGAATAAGTTTGATATAAAATATTTGTTTCCTTATCTCTGATTTATTGTTGTATTATTTTGTGGTATACTCATAAATTTTCCTCTTCCAATAATGTTATGGACTTATGTTTCCCTAATATATTTAAAACATCATCCAATAAATTTTTGAATGGTTATATAATAAGTTATTCTAAGAATTTCCTATTTATATAGGAAATTTATATGTGTAGAGAACTCTTTAATTATCAGTGTAATTTGTTTAGATAAGATATGTGGGAAAACTTGGAGAATGATATGAGATAATTATTTGGCTTATTTAATATTTATGAGATATTAGATTGAACTTGTTGGCTCAAAAGGTGATCATAATAGATTAATTAAGGATATTAAGTATATCATAATAAAAGCTTATTTTCCAATTAAGTATATGAGCATGGTAACGTCAATATAATTAGTTTTGTTACAACCATGAAGTTTTAGATCTTGGAATTAAAATTTACATATGATATCAGAGTTATCAATTAAGAACGTATGTCATTCTCTCAAGAATGATAATAACTTTAGAAATGGAATGTTTCACATTAATTAGTATAGTATTTGATAATGAAAATGAGTTTGAGAATTCATTGTTTTCCAATTATGATGTTTGCTTCTTTATCCATGAACGAATCTTCTAGAATTGTTCTTGGGTATATATTATATTTGTATATTAAATTTTCCATTCCATAATTTTTTAAATGATGATTTAATTCAGAATATTACTGGGCGATTAAATGTTTGGAAAAAGCAAAGAATCATATATCTCAAAAAGAAAGTTGTAATAGATTATTTTTGGAAATTAAATATCTCAGAAACAACCATATATTACAGATTCTACAACATAATGTTTAAAATATCATTCCTTATACCCTATTAGGTTTCATATGAACGGAAAAAGTTTAGAATTAAATTATTCTATTTTATTTTTTACTTAATAACATTACTTCAAGTTAACTATTCACTAAAAAAAATGGATTAATTGTTGACAGTTTTAAATTCCATTTTCGGCGGTTATCTATGGCCAAAAACATATTTATAGGGTTGACCATAAACGCCATAACTACTCTCATCAAAAATGATATCGTAGCGGATTTTAGTTAAACGCAAATGAAAATCGCTGATATGTGTAGAAGACATTTTCGGAGGTCTCTAAAAGTCAAAATGTGAAATCATTAAATGGAAGTTCTTGGGATGTTAGTGAAATAAATTGTTTTAATAATAGAATATGTATTACTATTTTGGACAATTAAACTTAAAAGAATACTTTAATATATACACAGTTGTACAATATTAAACAATTGTGGTGATATAAAAACAGTTATATATATATAACTCTCTATCTATGTCTCAAAACAAACAATGTTGTATTGTAGGTCTTCAAAAAATAGTAATTAGAAGTTCGTAAATAATTAGGTTGAATCTTCTAATTATTTGTATTTTGGTCGGTCATCGAATCTTTTTAATAATTATATCCTATAAATAATAATATTTATATTAATACATTCATTATATTTATTTTTAAATATATAACTTAATAGGTATGCGCTTAATTTATTACCATAGGTTGAACCACTAAATCACTAGTACTCCACTATTACCATATTATTAACATTGACTAAATACATTGATTTCACAGAAGGAAATATATTATTAAAAAACCAATTTTTAAGCGGTTAAAATATTTTTACTTATTAGTAAGTCTATATCTTTATATACATTGTATAGGCTTGTAATATAATCTTTTCACACACAAATATTGACAAATTAGTCAAAGCTTCTACCGTTGTTCTCACTTTGAAATATGATGATGGTTGAACGATCAAGAAGCCATTCCCTATGTTTCACTCTTCTCTTACTTCTTGTCACTCTTGTGGATGTAGGTGAGGGGTGGTCCATATTCACTTATAGGCATATTTATGTAAAGAATGATTAGGGAAATGATACTCTTCTTATAGGTCATTGTCAATCCCTATTCAAGGACAATAGTGTTCATATTCTCAATTACCAAGAAGAATTTAAGATTCAATTTCGGCCATACTTTATTGGACCTACAAGGTACACATGTTCCTTGGTATGGGATGATAAATCACATTGGTTAGACGTTTAGAATTCAAATAGAGATCATAAACAATGCAAAGAATGCAAATGGAGCATAAAGAAAGATCAACCATGTAGGTTCAATTTTGGTACCAAAAGTATGATCTTTGTGACTGTAGTTATAGTTGTTATTTTGCAATGTAATAGTTATTAATCAAAACTGATTGTCACTACATACATTATTTTCATTGTCAAAATCATTATTATGTAGGTACCGACTATGTATTAGTTTTATTTGTTGTCACTCCTCCATCTACTAGTCATGTTTAGTTATCATTTGCTCTTTATAAAAGTATTGATTGTGCATAAATCATTACATTGAAGATGCATAGATATTACACCCATGAAATAGATGAATAAATTTATTATAAAATATTAGTTTCCCTATTTCCTTTGATTCATTGTAATCATTATTAATCACCATATTAAATATGGTGAATTTAATAATTGAATAAGTTTGATATAAAATATTTGTTTCCTTATCTCCTTTGATTTATTGTTGTATAGTCATAAATTTTCCTCTTCAGATTATGTTATGAACTTATGTAAGGACCCAAATTCTACCATTGGAAATTTTTCATTTATTTTAATTCGATTTATTACATGTTCTCAATCTTACTTTATGTCAGTAATCCAAAAATCAACCCCATGGATTTCATCCATACCTCATAACCTTTAAACATGCATATTCTACCTTCCTTATACACTACTCCATAAATGCAGAAAATCATAATACACATTTATAAATCCAAGAGTATGAGTGTATGTTTGATTATGGGTTTACATATCAAAATACCCATAAATACATTCAATAGTTCACACTTAGCCAGTTAGTACACAATAGTCTACAAAACAAGCGATCTTGATTATTAAACTCTTAAAGCTTTTAAATCAAGCATCCCTACCACATTCATTTACCTGCAATGGGATTATCATAAACAATACACAAAATACAAGGGAGTAAGTCATTAGCTCAATAACAACATTATATGATAATCCACATTTTAAATAAGATTAAGCATTGAAGATAAATCATAGCTCATAAGGTACAAAAGTATACATATTCTTATCATTCTCTTTATCATCATACATCCTTCCATTTAAATCCCATTTAATTTCATCAACTACAATTGACATTAAATTACTCATTACCACATGGGGCAAGTCTACATCACTAAGATGATTCAATACCACAGAGGGCAAGTCTACAACACAAAGATAATACAATACCACATAGGGTAAGTCTACACCACAAAGGCGATACAATACCACATAGTGTAAATCTACACTACAAAGGCGATACAATACCACATAGGGTAACTCTACACCACAAAGGTGATACAATACCACATAGGGTAAATCTACACCACAAAGGCGATACAATACCACATACGGTAAATCTACACCACAAAGGCGATACAATACCACATTGGGTAAGTCTACACCACAAAGGCGATTCCATACCACATCGGGTAAGTCTACACCACAAAGGTGATTTAATATAGTTATAATCTATAACACTACTTCTCCAATCATCATGATAATTCATATACATATCCTTTCCACATCATGTCATATTTAATGGAAAAACTTATCCCTTACCTTGGTGAGTGTTGGGTTTGGTATTTGGTAACTTGGCAAGTTCTTCCGATACCGCCTCCAACCTTAGGATCTTTCCTCATCCCCACCACATAACAACAACATAGTCATTTATTCAAAATAACATATAAACAACTCATATTTCATCTCTAACCATACAAGAGATTCACGCGTTTTCAATGTTTCCAAAACTACCTTCATTAGGAGTTACCAAACATCTAAAACATACAAATTCACCTTCTAATCAACATTCAATATTAACCACATTCTCGTTTTGGGGTTCAGGGGTTTTCATGAATCAACCCCTAATCACTCTTATCTTTCAATATTAACTCTAAACCATGAGTTTTCAAGAGAGAAATTAGATAAAATGAACCACAACTCCAAAGGAAGAGTTTCCATGGTTTCTCACACTTTTGAGAAGAGATCCCAAATACCCAAAACAAGTTTCAAAGGAAGAAGATGAGTTAGGATCAAAATATTTACCTTTTCTCAAGCTTCTAGATGATTCCCACGAACCCTTGTTCTTGAAAATGCTCCATTCTCTCTATTCTCTCCAAAGTTCTCACCCTAAAAGTGTTTGGGGTTTCTATTTTAAAGTAAAATCGTCGGGTTCTCGCTCAAGCGAGCCTTTTCTCGCTCAAAAGAGAAAATTCCGCCTGTAACGACCCAAATTCTACCCTTGAAATTTTTTCATTATTTAATCCAATTCCATGCATTTACGATAAATTATAATTACCAAATGTATACACTTATTTAAAAGATCTCACTTCTTCTTCACCCCCGCTTTATAAACCATAAGTAACATGCAAAATCCAATAGCAGAAAACATAATTCATATTAATATAACCTAGTAACTGCCGCATACAATTAGCTATGGGTTTCCAAAACACCCATAGCTACGTATATCCCAAGTTACTAGTCCCCATGATTAATGCCATGTACGAAATCAAGTGTATAGTTACAAAATAATTAGTTCAAGTACAACCAATAAGGTTACAAAAAAATGGATAAGAGACATCAAAATAAAAGTTTCTAGGCTCCAAATCAAAACTCTCATGTTCCTTCCACCTACCTGCAATGGGATTAACATTGACGATACACCAAGAAAAACACAAAGGAATAAGTCGTTAACTCATTAAATATCAATGTAAGTTAATCCGCATTTAATAAGATTAAATAAACGATTAAAAATTAAATTTTCTTAAAAGCCAATTTCAACGTTCATACTTTGAAAACCATGCTACATAACTTGAGCCAAAGTTTGCTACATTGCTTGAGCCAAAGCTTGCTACATTACTTGAGCCAAAGTTTGCTACATCGCTTGAGCCAAAGCTTGCTACATTACTTGAGCCAAAGTTTGCTACATCGCTTGAGCCAAAGCTTGCTACATTACTTGAGCCAAAGTTGCTAACCAGTCATGGTCGGCTAAAACGAGTTTTATTTCCATTGGCACTCCACCAATACACTTTTACGAGGTTTATTTTCATTGGCACCCCACCAATACAAAAATAGTAAATACACCCGACATCATTACAAACATATACCTATATGCTTATAACTACAAAGTGATTCACAAATCATTTTATCATTCCGAATTTTATTTCCATTGGCACTCCACCAATACATATACGGTAAATCCACTCCTCGTTGTTACAAACGTACCCATATATGTTTATAACAACTAAGTGATTTATGCTTCCTTGCATTAATCTGAGTATTATTCGCATTGGTACTCCACCAATATATAAACGGTAAATCCACTCCTCGTTCTTACAAACATACCCATATATGTTTATAACAACTAAGTGATTTACACTTCATTTCGTCATCCATATCAGAAAATCCACACATTTTCTATCACAGTGCATAAGTTAAAGACTTATCCTTACCTCGATGAGTGTTGGGTTTGGGTTCTTGGCAACTTCTCAAGTTCTACCGACACCGCCTCCAACCTTAGGATCTTTCCTCATCCCACCACATAACACAATGTTAGTCATTTATTCCAAATATCACATAAACAACTTATATTGCATTATTTAACCATACAAAATATTCATCACATTTTTAATGTTGCTAAACTATTTTCATCATAAGCTTACAACCATCCAAAACATGCATATTCATTTCATATTTCAACATTAGAAGGCAAACTCATCTTCTACCTCTAGCATTTTACCCATCTTCCATTTTAACCCCATTTGCACTTTAGGGTTTTTGGGGTTTTCATGAACCAACCCCCAAACCCTTTCCATTCTTGAAATACTAACTCTAAACCAAGAAATTGCAAGATAGAAACAACATAAAACGAACCATAACTCAAAAGGATGAGTTTCCATGGTTTCTCTCATTTTGAGAGGAGATCCATAATGTAACGACCCTAAATTCTACCCATGAAAATTTTTCCTTATTTATTTCGATTTCATACATTTAACAGTCAATCATAAAATACCGAGTGATTAAATTTACTTTAAAAGTCACGCTTCTCACTCACACCCTATCCTTAAACCATAAATAGCATACAACATTCAATAGCAGAAAAACATAATTCATTTATGTAACCTAGTAACCCCCGCATACAATTAGCTATGGGTTTCCAAAACACCCATAGCTACATATATCCCGAGTTACTAGTACCCATGATCAATATCATGTACAAAAATAATAATCATAGTATCATAAGTTACTTCAATTACAATAAATTCAAATTTCAAAAGAATGGATAAAGAGACGTCAAAACAAAAGTCCCTAATCCCCTACTCAAAATCATCCTTCTTCGTCCACCTACCTGAAATGGGATTAACATTTACAATGCACAACAACACAAAGGGATAAGTCATTAATTCAATAAAACTCAATGTCAGTTAATCCACATTTAAATAGTTTTCAACAGTAATATGATTTAAAAACTCTAAAAACCTTTTTCATCATCTATACTTTTGAAAAACCATGCTACATAACTCGAGCTAGAGTCGCTAACCTATTCAGGTCGGCTAAAACGAGTTTTATTTTCATTGGCACTCCACCAATACATAAACCATAAATACACCCATCATCACTACAAACATACCCATATATCTTTATAGTGACTAAGTGATTTATCATTTATGTCATTATAATTCGAGTCTTATTTCCATTGGTACTCCCCCAATAGGTTTCGAGTCTTATTTCCATTGGTACTCCCCCAATAATATTTATTTCATTTGAGTCATATTTCCATTGGTACTCCCCCAATAATATTTAATTCACTTGAGTCATCTTTCCATTGGTACTCCCCCAATAATATTAATTCGTTGAGTAATCTTTCCATTGGTTCTCCCCCAATAATATTACTTTTATTGAGTCATCTTTCCATTGGTACTCCCCCAATAATATTACTTTTATTGAGTCATCTTTCCATTGGTACTCCCCCAATAACATTACTTTTATTGAGTCATCTTTCCATTGGTACTCCCCCAATAACATTTACTTCATTATTCATACAGAAAGTCCACGCATTTTCCTCATAATGCATAAATTAAAGACTTATCCTTACCTCGGTGAGTGTTGGGTTTGGTTTTTGTTGACTTCGCAAGTTCCACCGGCACCACCTCCAAACTTAGGATCTTTCCTCATTCCCACCACATAACACAATGTTAGTCATTCATTCCAAATAACAAGTAAATAACTTATATTGCATCATTTAAACGTACAAGATATTATTCATGTTCACAATGGTCCTATACTACTTTCATTAAGAGTTTTCAACCATCTAACACATACATATCATCTCATATTTTAACATTGTAAAGCAACTCATCTTCTACCTCTAGCATTTCACCCATCTTTCCTCTCTAACCTCATTTTCTCTCTCTAGGGTTTTGGGTTTCCATGAGCCAACCCACAAACCTCTTTCCATTATTGGAATACTAACTCAAAACCAAGAGTTTACGAGGTACAAACGACATAAAATGAACCATAACTCGAAAGAGAGAGTCTTCATGGTTTTACACATTTTGAGAAGAGATCCATAATACCAAAAATGGGTTATTAAGGGAAGAAGAGAGTTAGGATAGAGAGTTTTACCTCTTCTCAAGCTCTTGAACAAGAATCAAAGCTCCTAGACCTTGAGAATGCTCTCTTCTCTCACCTCTCTTCAATTCTTAACCAAAAATGTGTTTGGGGTTTCCCCCATTTAATGTTCTCGTCGGGTTCTCGCTTAAGCGAGCTTTCTCTCGCTCGAGCGAGAAAATGCCGCCCATTTTAAAAAACTCAACTCTGACCCTCTCGCTCAAGCGAGAATCTCACAATGTCAACAAGTTCCCTCTCGCTCAAGCGAGGTATTCTCGGTCAAGCGAGAATCTCACAGTGTCAACAACCCCAGTTTGCCATTTCTCGCCCAGGCGAGGAAACTCTCGCTCAGGCGAGAATCTTCCAGTATAGTCCAAGATTTCACCCTCCCAGGTGATCCTTTCTCGCTCAGGCGAGAATCTCTCGCTCAAGCGAGGATCCGAGAACTGATACTATAATTTTAAAGACTTAAAAATTTGGGGTGTTACAATCCTCCCTCTCTTAAAAGAATTTCCGTCCCCGAAAATCAAACATACATCGATTCGAACAAATGAGGGTAATCCTCCCTCATCTCTTGCTCAACTTCCCAAGTAGCGTCTCCTTCGTCCACTTGGCTCCACAAAACCTTTACCAGGGCAATCTCCTTGCCTCTCAATCTCTTTATACTGGTATCCATGATTCTCACGGGCAACGTCGCAAAAGTGAAATTATCCTTCAACTCTATCTGATCAGACTCAACCACATGAGATGGATCTCCAACATATTTCCTCAACTGAGACACATGAAATACATTATGTAGATTAGACAACAACGGAGGTAAAGCAATACGATACGCTACCGGCCCAATTCTCTTCAATATCTGATAAGGCCCAATAAATCGTGGAGTCAGCTTACGGGATTTCAAAACTCTACCGATACCGGTAGCCGGAACAACCCTCATGAAAACATGATCTCCCTCGCTAAATTCAAGAGGTTTCCGTCTCTTATCATAATAGCTCTTCTGTCGACTTTGGGCGATTCTCATATGCTCCCGGATTTTCTTGATCGCATCTGTCGTCTGCTGGACCACTTCGGGTCCCAATATCAAGTTCTCCCCAGTTTCAAACCAACTCACTGGAGTTCGGCACTTTCTACCATACAACGCCTCATAAGGTGCCATCCCGATACTCGAGTGAAAGCTATTGTTGTAGGTAAATTCGATCAAAGGTAACATGCTATCCCAACTCCCTGGTTGTTCTAAGACGCAGTCTCTTAAAAGGTCTTCCAATGATTGTATCGTCCTTTCCGATTGGCCGTCCGTTTGTGGATGATAAGCTGAACTCAGCTTCAACTTAGTCCCCAAAGCGGTTTGCAAACTAGTCCAAAAGTTCGAAGTGAAACGGGGGTCCCTATCCTACACAATGCTTGACGGTATTCCATGCAAGCGAACAATTTCCCGGATATACAGTTCTGCTAACCTCTCCAAAGAGTACCTCATCTTCATAGGCAGAAAGTGAGCAGATTTAGTTAACCGATCCACGATCACCCGTATCGAATCATATCCCTTCTGAGTCTTCGGAAAACCAGACACAAAATCCATGGATATACTATCCCACTTCCAAACGGGAATTTCCAGGGTTTGTAACTCTCCCGCCGGTCGTTGATGCTCAATTTTTGCTTTCTGGCATATTAGACAACTCGAAACATATGACGCCACGTCCCTCTTCAATCCAGACCACCAAAACAATTTCTTCAAGTCTTGGTACATTTTCGTTGTCTCTGGGTGAAAGCTCATCCTACTCTTATGGGATTCCTCCAAAATACTTTTCCGTAGCCCTTCATCACGAGGCACACACACTCTCCCCTTGTAACGCATCAACCCACTGGAGTCCGTTACAAGGTCGGTTTCCTTTCCACTCATCGTCAACTCTCGTTTGTCCATCAACTCAATATCTCCCACTTGAAGTACTCGGATCTGATCAAATAGTTCATTCGTGACCGTCAACATACCCAATATCATACTCTAAGGTCTCATCTGGACGTCTAGTGTAACGACCCGATTTTCTACCCTTGAAAATTTTTCGTTTAATTTAATCCTTTCTTACATACAGTCGTCACCTTCATTAAAAACTGTCAAGTATCTCTCTTTGACAATACTCTTTACCCTATCGTATTATCATACAAAGTTATGTTGCGGAAAAACATAATTCATTCAATTAGCAATTATCACATACAACCAATTATGGGTTTTCCGGAGTTATAAAGTCCATAACTACAAATCTCCGTATTATCCTAATCAGATTACATTTATCTCAAAATGTCATCAATTCAACTACAATGTCAAGTAGCAACAAAGACGAACAAATTGATAAACACAAAATCTCCCTAAGTGAGCTTCCTCCTCAAAATCCTTCATTTACCTACAATGAGATTATCATAACAACACATAAAACACAGGGAGTAAGTCATTAGTTCGAAACTAACATCACATGATAATCCACATTCAAATACAATCAAGCTTTAATGTAATTCATAAACACACATACGAAATTATAAACATTCAAATCTTCTTCCTTTAACTTCCACTTTACTCATATTCATCCTATAGTATATATATCCCATAATATATATTCTATAGTATGCATATTACGTTCATTCGAAACATCATCGGTCTCGTTATTCATATCCACCCTATAACATATATATCCCATAATATATATCTTATAGCATGTATATTACTTTCTTTCTCAACATCTTCCTTTTTATCGCTCATACGACATTCATTTGAGTCATATTTCCATTGATACTCCCCCAATAATATTCATTTATTTTGAGTCATTTTTCCATTGGTACTCCCCCAATAATATTACTTTCGTATGAGTCTTATTTCCTTTGATACTCCCCCAAATAGATTGAATTCGTTTCGAGTCTTATTTCCTTTGGTACTCCCCCAAATAGATTGAATTCGTTTCGAGTCTTATTTCCTTTGGTACTCCCCCAAATAGATTGAATTCGTTTCGAGTCTTATTTCCTTTGGTACTCCCCCAAATAGATTGAATTCGTTTCGAGTCTTATTTCCTTTGGTACTCTCCCAAATAGATTGAATTCGTTTCGAGTCTTATTTCCTTTGGTACTCCCCCAAATAGATTGAATTCGTTTCGAGTCTTATTTCCTTTGGTACTCCCCCAAATAGATTGAATTCGTTTCGAGTCTTATTTCCTTTGGTACTCCCCCAAATAGATTGAAATCATTTTGAGTCTTATTTCCATTGGGACTCCCCCAAATTAGATTGAAATCATTTTGAGTCTTATTTCCATTGGGACTCCCCCAAATTAGATTGAAATCATTTTGAGTCTTATTTCCATTGGTTCTCCCCCAATAATGTTACTTTTATTACCATAACAGAAAAGCCACGCATTTTCCAACATAATGCATAAATTACAAACGTACCATTTTAAACCATTACCTCTTTCACATACCTCATTCATATCAGCAAGTATGATTTAGAGACACTTATCCCTTACCTTGGTGAGTGTTGGGGATCGGTTCCGAGTAACTTTAAAAGTCTCCTCCGCGATTTCCTCCAACCTTAGGATCTTTCCTCATTTCCACCAATAACAACAATGTCAATCATTTATTCAAAATACCACATAAATAACTCGTATTTCCTCATCAAACATACAAGATATTTACATATTTTCAAGGTTTTCAAAACTACTTCAATACGAGTTTCCAAACATCTAAAACATACATATTCATCTATTTCTCTCTTTACTCATATTCTCATTTTGGGTTTTCATAAACAACCCACAAAACCTTTCTATTCATCAAATACCAACTCTAAACCAAGAGTTTACAAGAGAAAAACAACCTAAAACGAACCATAACTCTAACGGATGAGTTTCCATGGTTTCTCATATTTTGAAAATAAATCTAACATACCCAAAACAAGTTAGAGAGGAAGAAGAAGAGTTAGAAATAAGAGCTTTACCTCTTCACAAGCTCTAAGATGAGTCCTAAGGCTCCTTGCTCTTGAAAAGCTCCCTTCTCTCTCTTCTCTTCAAGTTCTAACCCTAAAATGTGTTTGGGGTTTCTATTTTTAAAGAGCAGTCGTCGGGTTCTCGCTCAAGCGAGCCCATTCTCGCTCAAGCGAGAATCTCACAGTGAGCAATTTTCACTAAGCGCATAGATGTAATCGATTACATGGATTGTTTAATCGATTACATCGTGTAAAATGCACATATCTGATGCTTTTATCTGCATGTAATCGATTACATGTATTGTGTAATCGATTACATCATGTAAAATGCACATATCTGATGCTTTTATCAGTATGTAATCGATTACATGTATTGTGTAATCGATTACATCATGTAAAATGCACATATCTGATGCTTTTATCTGCATGTAATCGATTACATGGACTGTGTAATCGATTACACTGCCCAAAATTGCCATTTCTCGCCCGGGTGATACAACTCTCGCTCAGGCGAGAATCCTCCAGTATAGCCCAAGATTTCACCCTCCCAGATGCACCTCTCTCGCTCAAGCGAGAATCTCTCGATCAAGCGAGGCTTCCAGGACTGATACTCTAATTTTTAAAGACTAAAATTCGGGGTGTTACATCTAGGTTCATATCCCTGAACTCTTCTATCAGCTTCCCTTCCCTAATCATCAAAGCTGACATGTGCAAAGATTTCCGACTGAGTGCATCGGCTACTACATTAGCCTTCCCTGGGTGGTACTGCAATCCAAAATCGTAGTCCTTTAAAAATTCCATCCATCTCCTCTACCTCATATTTAGCTCTTTTTGATCAAATAGATATTTCAAACTCTTGTGGTCGCTGTACACCTCAAATTTTATACCATAGAGATGGTGCTTCCAAATTTTCAAAGTGAAGACCACGGCTGCCAATTCTAAATCATGCGTAGGGTAGTTCTGCTCGTGTGTTCTCAACTGACGAGAAGCATAGGCAACCACCTTTCCCTCTTGCATCAGTACACAACCCAAACCCTGCTTGGAAGCATCACAATACACACTGAAATCCTTATCCGTACACGGAAGAACCAACACGGGTGCCGTAGTCAACCTTTGTTTCAACTCATGAAAGCTTTCTTCACAACGAAGTGTCCACACAAACGGTTCTCCTTTCCTAGTGAGCTTAGTCAATGGTAGTGCCAACTTCGAAAATCCCTCTATGAATTTCCGATAATAGCCTGCCAAACCCAGGAAGCTACAGATTTCAGTAACCGACTTGGACAATTTCGCATACAGCTGGTTCTTACTCAGGAGTTCTAGAACAATCCTCAGGTGCTCCGCATGTTCCTCTCGACTTTCGAAGTAAACCAAAATGTCATCAATAAATACCACTACAAATGAATCCAAATACGAATGGAAAATCCTATTCATGTAGTCGGTAAATATTGCTGGAGCATTTGTTACGCCAAAAGGCATGACCAAATACTCGAAATGTCCATACCTTGTGCTAAAAGCAGTCTTTGGAATGTCATCAGTTTTCACCCGAAGTTGATGGTAGCCCGACCGAAGATCAATCTTAGAAAACACTACCGCCCCTCTCAATTGATCCATTAAGTTATCAATCCGAGTCAATGGGTACTTGTTCTTGATCGTAATCTTGTTCAACTGCCTGTAGTCGGTACACAATCGCATACTACCGTCCTTTTTCTTAACTAGTAAAACAGGTGCGCCCCACGGCGAGACACTTGGGCGAATAAATTTCTTAGCCAACAATTCCTCAACCTGCTTTTTCAGCTCAGTTAACTCCAACGGAGCCATTCTATAAGGGGCTATAGAGATGGGTCCCGTTCCCGGCACTAAATCAATGGAGAATTCAACTTCTCTCACGGGAGGTAATTCCGGAATATCACCAGGAAAGACTTCCGAAAACTCACGAACTATGGGAATGTCATCAACCTTGGACTTCTCAATACCTTCCAGGGACGCCATCAACATGAACACCATCCCTCCCTCCTTACAGGAAGTCCTGACTTCTTTTGCCGACATCGGCCCCATACGACTGACCCCCTCCGAAATCCCTTATGGATTTCCAAACGTCACGGTCTTATCGGCACAATTGAGCACCACATGATTTTCTGACAACCAGTCCATCCCCAAAATCAAATCTAATTGGGATAGTGGTAGGCAGATTAAATCCACGGTAAAATCCCTACCATTTACCACCACCGGACACCGAGACACAACTGTCGACACCACCACAGGCACATCAGTTGGGGTGGATACGACCAAGTCATAAGGCAACAAATTAGTTTGTAAATTCAGTCGGTCCACGCAGTCAATGGATACAAAGGAGTGTGTCGCTCCCGAATCAAACAACACTAAAAGAGGAATACCTGACACCATGCAATTACCTTTAATCAGGCCATCAACGCCAAATGTCTCTGCCCCACTCATGGTGAACACTCTACCTGTGGATCGAGATCGTTCAACCCTCACAATATTCACGCTCTGCGGTAGCTTAGGATAATTTCTTCGGACATGTCCCACTTCCTTGCAATGAAAACAAGTGAGCGCCATTCCGGGGCATGTGTCGCCGACATGCACTCGGCCACATTTGTTGCACAGGGAGGGAGCGTTCAACCGGGACTCTCCAGTAGTGACATGAGTCCTCGACCCATGCGAATTATAACTCCGATTACTCGTCGGAGGAAAATAAGGCTTCCTCTCTTCATGAAACGCCTTCCCCTTCCCTTTTTCGTGAGGGAAGTTTCGTTGAGGTCCAAAGTGTTTGGGATGAACCACCTTAGACGTTGCTGCTTCATCAGCTGCCAAATCATCTTCGTACACCCTACACTTGTTCACCAGGGTAGGGAAATCAGCAATCTCTTGATGCCCAAACATACTTTTCAACTTGGGCCTCAAGCCCGATTCGAACTTGGCGCATTTGGACCTTCCGTCCATTTCCAACTCGGCGTAGGGGCAAAACCGGGCCAACTCTTCAAACTTGGCCGCATAGTCTCCTACGGACATGTTCCCCTGTTCCAGTTTCAGGAATTCCATCTCCTTCTTCCTTTTTAAATCAGTGGCAAAGTACTTGTGTAAGAACTTCTCCTTGAAGGTACCCCAGGAGATCAGTCGACCTTCGGCTTCCATCTGTCGCCGAGTATACTCCCACCAATTCTCAGCCTCGGTCACCAGCATGTAAGTAGCATAGGTGATTTTCTGAGCCTCAGTGCAGTTCATGGCTCTGAAGATCCGCTCTAACCCTTGGATCCACTCGATGGCAGCTTCAGCAGCAAATCCCCCTTGGAAATGAGTGGGGTTCCTCCTGCAGCACTCATCAAAGCCCTGATATTCCGTCGGTCCTGGTGGAACTAATGGATGTGAACTCGGACTAGGTGCCGGGTTCTGGTTCAAATTGTGCAAGTTCGCATTGACCTACTGTAGCGCCGCCACCATCTGAGCTAACAAATCATTTGGAACGTTCTGACTCGCCCCTCTTCCTCTTCCTCTTCTAGCCATGATCACCTGTACTCACTCAATTGTTAGTAAGCGAATTGTATAAATATAGCGCACACAACACTTAACATTTAGCATCATTCAATCAGCTGCAACACATAAGGACACAAAGAAGCATGCAAGGCCATACCCTAGGTCGCAGGATTAACTATGCTCTGATACCATATTGTAACGACCCTAAATTCTACCCTTGAAAATTTTTCCTTATTTATTTCGATTTCATACATTTAACAGTCAATCATAAAATACCGAGTGATTAAATTTACTTTAAAAGTCTCGCTTCTCACTCACACCCTATCCTTAAATCATAAATAGCATACAACATTCAATAGCAGAAAAACATAATTCATTTATGTAACCTAGTAACCCCCGCATACAATTAGCTATGGGTTTCCAAAACACCCATAGCTACATATATCCCGAGTTACTAGTACCCATGATCAATATCATGTACAAAAATAATAATCATAGTATCATAAGTTACTTCAATTACAATAAATTCAAATTTCAAAAGAATGGATAAAGAGACGTCAAAACAAAAGTCCCTAATCCCCTACTCAAAATCATCCTTCTTCGTCCACCTACCTGAAATGGGAGTAACATTTACAATGCACAACAATACAAAGGAATAAGTCATTAATTCAATAAAACTAAATGTCAGTTAATCCACATTTAAATAGTTTTCAACAGTAATATGATTTAAAAACTCTAAAAACCTTTTTCATCATCTATACTTTTGAAAAACCATGCTACATAACTCGAGCTAGAGTCGCTAACCTATTCAGGTCGGCTAAAACGAGTTTTATTTTCATTGGCACTCCACCAATACATAAACCATAAATACACCCATCATCACTACAAACATACCCATATATCTTTATAGTGACTAAGTGATTTATCATTTATGTCATTATAATTCGAGTCTTCATAAAATGAACCATAACTCGAAAGAGAGAGTCTTCATTGTTTTACACATTTTGAGAAGAGATCCATAATACAAAAAATGGGTTATTAAGGGAAGAAGAGAGTTAGGATAGAGAGTTTTACCTCTTCTCAAGCTCTTGAACAAGAATCAAAGCTCATAGACCTTGAGAATGCTCTCTTCTCTTACCTCTCTTCAATTCTTAACCTAAAATGTGTTTGGGGTTTTCCCCCATTTAATGTTCTAGTCGGGTTCTCGCTTAAGCGAGAAAATCCCGCCCATTTTAAAAAACTCAACTCTGACCCTCTCGCTCAAGCGAGAATCTCATAGTGTCAACAGGTTCCCTCTCGCTCAAGCGAGAATATCACAGTGTCAACAACCCCAGTTTGCCATTTCTCACCCAGGCGAGGAAACTCTCGCTCAGGCGAGAATCTTCCAGTATAGTCCAAGATTTCACCCTCCCAGGTGATCCTTTCTCGCTCAAGCGAGAATCTCTCACTCAAGCGAGGATCCGAGGACTGATACTATAATTTTAAAGACTTAAAAATTTGGGGTGTTACACATAATACCAACAATGGGTTTTTTTCAAGAGAAGATGAGAGTTAGAATAGAGAGTTTTACCTCTTCTCAAGTTCTTGAACAAGAATCAAAGTTCCTACACCTTGGGAATGCTCTCTTCTCTCACCTCTCTTCAATTCTCAACCTAAAAATGTATTTGGGGTTTCCCTCATTTAATGCTCTCGTCGGGTTCTCGCTCAAGCGAGAAAATTCCGCCCATTTAAAAAACTCAGATCTGACCCTCTCGCTCAAGCGAGGGATTCTCGCTCAATCGAGAATCTCACAGTGTCCACAGCCCAAAATGCTATTTCTTGCCCAGGCGAGACAACTCTCGCTCAGGCGAGAATCTCACAGTATACTCCAGGACTTCACCCTTCCAGGTGAGCCTCTCTCACCTAGGCGAGAATCTCTCGCTCAAGCGATAATCCTCCAGTATCTCAGGACTGAAAATACAATTTTAAAGACTTAAAATTTAGGGTGTTACACCGCCCATTTTAAAAACTCAGAACTGACACTCTCGCTCAAGCGAGGGATTCTCGCTCAAGCCAGGATCCTCCAGTCTCCACACCCCTCTTCCTCGCCTAGGCGAGCCAAATCTCACTCAGGCGAGAATCCTTCAGTATATCCCAGTTTCCCACTCACCTAGGTGAGCCATCTCTCGCCCAGGCGAGCCCTTTCTCGCTCAAGCGAGATTTCCAGATAAAATCCTGGGAGAAGCTCTGACCCTCTCGCTTGGGCGAGGCCCTCTCGCTCAGGCGAGAATCTAGCAGCATGTCCCACTCTTCAGGACTGTTACCACATCTTAAGAAATATAAATTCAGGGTGTTACATTATATAATAAGTTATTCTAAGAATTTCCTTTTTATATAGGAAATTTATATGTGCAGAGAACTCTTTAATTATCAGTGTAATTTGTTGTCTAATAGATAGGATATGGGGGAAGCCTTGGAGAATAATATGGGGACAATTATTTGTATGCTGTAGTTACCGAGGGACATTAATATGAATTATGTCTTTCTGTTAAATGAATGTGTGTATGGATATTACGTTATAGAATGATCATAAACCGGAAAGCGGGATAAATATAAAGTTGTTGGAATTGTGATTCTAAATTATAGGAAAAATGTAGGTGAATGGATTAAAATAAGGAAAAAATTTCAAGTGTAGAATTTAGGTCCTTACAAAATATCTCACAAACAACCATATATAACAGATTCTACAATATAATGTTTAAGAAGATCATTCCTTATGCCCTATTAGGTTTCATATGAACAGAACAAGTTCAAATCAAATTATTCTAGTTTATTTTTTACTTAATAACATTACTTCAAGTTAACTATTCACTACAAAAAATAGGTTAATTGTTGACAGTTTTAAATTCCATTTTTGGCGACATATTTATAGCGTTGACCATAAACGCTAGAATTGCCCTCGTCGAAAATGATATTGAAGCAGTTTTTAGTTAAACGCAAATGAAAATCGCTGATATGTGTAGAAGACATTTTCGGAGGTCTCTAAAAGTCAAAATGTGAAATCATTAAATGGAAGTTCTTGGGATGTTAGTGAAATAAATTGTTTTAATAATAGAATATGTATTACTATTTTGGACAAATAAACTTAAACAAATACTTTTATATATACACAGTTGTACAATATTAAACAATTGTGGTTATATAACTCTCTATCTGTGTCTCAAAACAAACAATGTTGTAGGTCTTCAAAAAATAGTAATTAGAAGTTCATAAATAATTAGGTTGAATCTTCTAATTATTTGTATCTTGGTCAATCTTTTCAATAATTATATCCTATAAATAATAATATTTATATTAATAAATTTATTATATTTATTTTTAAATATATAACTTAATAGGTATGCGCTTAAATTATAACCACATGTTGAACCACTAAATCACTAGTACTCTAGTATTACGATATTATTAACATTGACTAAATACATTGATTTCAAGGAAATATATTATTAAAAAACCAATTTTAAGTGGTTAAAATATTTTTACTTATTAGTAAATCTATATCTTTATATACATTGTATAGGGTTGTAATATAATCATTTCACATACAAATATTGACAAATTAGTCAAAGCTACAAATATTGACAAATGATACTCTTCTTATAGCTCATTGTCAATCCCTATTCAAGGACAATAGTGTTCATATTCTCAATTACCAAGAAGAATTTAAGTTTCAAATTCGGCCATACATTATTGGACCTACAACGTACATATGTTCCTTGGTATGGGATGATAAATCACATTGGTTTGACGTTTACAATTCAAATAGAGATCATAAACAATGCAAAAAATGCAAATGGAGCATAAAGAAAGATCAACCATGTAGGTTCAATTTTGGTACCAAAAAGTATGATCTTTGTGACTATAGTTATAGTTGATTGTCACTGCATACATTATTTTCATTCTCAAAATCATTATTATATAGGTATCGACTATGTATTAGTTTTATATGTTGTCACTCCTTCATCTACTAGTCATGTTTAGTTATCATTTGCTCTTTATAAAAGTAATGATTGTGCATAAATCATTACATTGAATATGCATAGATATTACATACATGAAATAGATAAATAAATTTATTATAAAATATTAGTTTCCCTATTTCCTTTGATTCATTGTAATCATTATTAATCACCATATTAAATATGGTGAATTTAATAATTGAATAAGTTTGATATAAAATATTTGTTTCCTTATCTCATTTGATTTATTGTTGTATTATTTTGTGGTAGAGTCATAAATTTTCCTCTTCAGATTATGTTATTGACTTATGTTTCGCTAATAAATTTAAAACATCATCCCATGGTTATATAATAAGTTATTCTAAGAATTTCCTATTTATATAGGAAATTTTTATGTGTAGAGAACTATTTAGTTATCAGTGTAATTTGTTGTCTAATAGATAGGATATGTGGGAAGCCTTGGAGAATGATATGGGGACAATTATTTGGCTTATTTAATATTTATGAGATATTAGATTGAACTTGTTGGCTCAAAAGGTAATCATAATAGATTAATTAAGGATATTAAGTATATCATAATGAAAGCTTCTCACTACGCCAGATAAGTAAATCAACAGCGCGCAATTTCAGGGATAAAACAGCGCTTTCGGACGCTGTCTATGTGAGTGAAATAGTAGATGATATGTTTTAACGGCGCTTATATGTCATACATACAAAAGCGTCACCTTCCCCGTCCACCTACCTGCAATAGGATTAACATTTACCATGCACAAACAACGCAAAGGAATAAGTCATTAATTCAATAAAACTCAATGTCAGTTAATCCACATTTAATGGTTTTCACAGTGATATAATTTAAATGCTCTTAAAAACCTTTTTCGTCATCTATACTTTTGAAAAACAATGCTACATAACTCGAGCTAGAGTCGCTAACCCATTCTGGTCGGCTAAAACGAGTTTTATTTTCATTGGCACTCCACCAATACATAAACCATAAATACACCCATCATCACTAAAAACATACCCATATATTTGTAGTGACTAAGTGATTTACCATTTATGTCATTATATTTCGAGTCTTATTTCCATTGGTACTCCCCCAATAAGTTTCGAGTCTTATACTCACTTCTAACCATTATCAACATACCTATATATGTTCATAATGATTAAGTGATTCACATTTTATCCATCATCCATAACAGAAAGTCCACGCACTTTCCACATAATGCATAAATTAAAGACTTATCCTTACCTCGGTTAGTGTTGGGTTTGGTTTTTGGTGACTTCGCAATTTCCACCGGCACCACCTCCAAACTTAGGATCTTTCCTCATTCCCACCACATAACACAATGTTAGTCATTCATTCCAAATAACAAATAAATAACTTATATTGCATCATTTAAACGTACAAGATATTTATCATGTTCTCAATGGATCTATACTACTTTCATTAAGAGTTTTCAACCATCTAAAACATACATATCATCTCATATTTTAACATTGTAAAGCAACTCATCTTCTACCTCTAGCATTTTACCCATTTTTCCTCTCCAACCTCATTTTCTCTCTTAGGGTTTTGGGTTTCCATGAGTCAACCCACAAACCTCTTTCCATTCTTGGAATACTAACTCAAAACCAAGAGTTTACAAGGTACAAACGACATAACATGTACCATAACTCGAAAGAGAGAGTTTCCATGGTTTCACACATTTTGAGAAGAGATCCATAATACCAAAAATGGGTTCTCAAGGGAAGAAGAGAGTTAGGATAGAGAGTCTTACCTCTTCTCAAACTCTTGAACAAGAATCAAAGCTCCTAGACCTTGAGAATGCTCTCTATTCTCACCTCTCTTCAATTCTTAACCTAAAATGTGTTTGGGGTTTCCCTCATTTAATGTTCTCGTCGGGTTTTCGCTTAAGCGAGCTTTCTCTCGCTCAAGCGAGAAAATCCCGCCCATTTTAAAAACTCAACTCTGACCCTCTCGCTCAAGCAAGGGATTCTCGCTCAAGCGAGGGATTATCGCTCAAGCGAGAATCTCACAGTGTCAACCAGCCCCAAATGCCATTTCTCGCCCAGGCGAGACATCTCTCGCTCAGGCGAGAATCCTCCAGTATAGCCCAGGATTTCACCCTCCCAGTTGAACCTCTCTCGCTCAAGCGAGAATCTCTTGCTCAAGCGAGGATCCGAGGACTGATACTATAATTTTAAAGATTTAAAATTTTGGGGTGTTACACATATCCTTTCCACATCATCTCATATTTAATGGAAACAGTTATCTCTTACCTTGGTGAGTGTTGGGTTTGGTATTTGGTAACTTGGCAAGTTCTTCCGATACCGCCTCCAACCTTAGGATCCTTCCGATAACAACAACATTAGTGATTTATTCAAAATAACATATAAACAACTCATATTTCATCTTTAACCATACAAGAGATTCACCCATTTTCAATGTTTCCAAAACTACCTTCATTAGGAGTTTCCAAACATCTAAAACATACACATTCACCTTCTAATCAACATTCAACATTCATAAACCACATTCTACATCTAACATTTCACCTTTTTCCCATTTAACTACATTCTCGTTTTGGGGTTTAGGGGTTTTCATGAATCAACCCCTAATCACTCTTATCTTTCAATATTAACTCTAAACCAAGAGTTTTCAAGAGAGAAATTAGATAAAATGAACCATAACTCCAAAGGACGAGTTTCCATGGTTTCTCACACTTTTGAGAAGAGATCCCAAATACCCAAAACAAGTTTCAAAGGGAGACCATGAGTTAGGATCATGAGATTTGCCTCTTCCGAAGCTTCTAGATGATTCCCACGAACCCTTGTTCTTGAAAATGCTCCCTTCTCTCTATTCTCTCTGAAGTTCTCACCTAAAAGTGTTTGGGATTTCTATTTTAAAGTGAAATCGTTGGGTTCTCACTCAAGCGAGAAAATCCCGCCCATTTTAAAATCTCAGATCTGACGCTCTCGCTCAAGCGAGGATCCTCCAGTCTCCACACCCCTCTTCCTCGCCCAGGCGAGCCAAATCTTACTCAGGCGAGAATCCTTCAGTATATCCCAGTTTCCCACTCACCCAGGTGAGCCATCTCTCGCCCAGGCGAGCCCTTTCTCGCTCAAGCGAGATTTCCAAATTAAATCCTAGGAGAAGCTCTGACACTCTCGCTTGGGCGAGGCCCTCTCTCTCAAGCGAGAATCTGGCAGCATGTCCCACTCTTCAGGACTGTTACCACATCTTAAGAAATTTAAATTCAGGGTGTTACAATTCTCTCCCTCTTATAGGAATTTTCGTCCCCAAAAATTAAACGTACCTCGATTCAAACAAATGAGGGTAATCCTCCCTCATATCACACTCCACTTCCCAAGTAGCGTCTTCTTTATCTACTTGGCTCCACAATACCTTCACTAAGGCAATCTCTTTGCCTCTCAACCTCTTGATACTAGTATCCATAATCCTCACCGGCAACATAGTAAAGGTTAAGTTGTCCTTTAATTCCATCTGATCGGACTCGACCACATGAGATGGATCCCCAACATATTTCCTCAACTGAGACACATGAAACACATTGTGAAGATTTGACAACAATGGAGGTAAAGCAATCCAATATGGTACCGTCCCAACCCTCTTCAATAAATCTCGGAGTAAGTTTACGGGACTTCAACACTCTACCAATCCCAGTAGTCGGAACTACTCTCATAAATACATGATCTCCCTCCTTAAACTCAAGAGGTTTCCATCTCTTATCGTAATAGCTCTTCTATCGACTCTGTGCTATCCTCATATTCTCTTGGATTTTCTTGATCTTTTTCGTCGTTTCTCGGACCAACTCGGGTCCCAATACTAAGTTCTCCCCAGTTTCAAACCAATTCAATGGAGTCCTACATTTTCTCCCATAGAAGGCTTCGTAAGGAGCCATCCCGATACTAGTATGGAAACTAATGTTGTGGGTGAACTCGATTAAAGGCAACATGCTATCCCAACTCCCAGGCTGTTCCAAAACACATGCCCTCAAAAGATCCTCCAATTATTGTATGGTCCTTTCCGATTGACCATCCGTTTGTGGATGATAAGCTGAACTCAGTTTCAACTTAGTTCCCAAAGCGGACTGCAAACTGGTCCAAAAGTTTGAAGTGAAATGGGGATCCCTAACCGACACAATGCTTGACGGTATCCCATGCAATCGAACTATCTCCTTGATATACAACTCAACTAATCGCTCTAAGGAATATTTCATATTCATTGGAAAGAAATGAGCAGACTTAGTCTAGCGGTCCACTATTACCCATATCGAGTCGTACCCCCTTTGAGTCTTCGGAAAACCTGATACAAAATCCATGGAGATACTATCCCACTTCCAAACGGGAATCTCTAGTGACTGTAACTCTCCCATTGGCCTATGAAGTTCAATCTTAACTTTCTGACAGATGAGACAACTCGAGACATACAAAGCCACATCCTTTTTCAATCCAGACCACCAAAATAGCTTTTTCAGATCTTGGTACATTTTTGTAGTGCCCGGGTGGAAACTCATTTTACTCTTGTATGACTCCTCCAAAATACTCTTTCGCAATTCCACATTATGAGGCACACACACCCTTCCCTTGTATCGCAATATTCGATTGGAATCCGACTCAAAACCGGTTTCCTTTCCCTTGGCCATCAAATCTCGTTTAACTTTCAACTCATGATCCTCAACTTGCATTATTCTGATCTGGTCAAACAACTCTTTGGTGACCTTGAGCATTCCCAAGATCATGCTATGGGGTCTTACTTGAACTACCAAGTTCATATCCCTGAACTACTCAATTAGTTTCTCTTCACGAACCATCAAAGCCGACATATGTAATGACTTCCAACTTAAAGCATCAGCTACCACATTAGCTTTTCCCGGATGACACTGCAATCCAAAATCGTAGTCCTTAAGAAACTCCATCCACCTTCTCTGCCTCATGTTCAGTTCCTTTTGATCAAACAGACACTTCAAACTCTTGTGGTCGCTGTACACCTTAAATCTTACACCATAAAGATGGTGTCTCCATATCTTCAAGGCAAAGACCATTGCGGCTAGTTCCAGATCATGTGTAGTGTAGTTTTGCTCATGCATTCTCAACTGTCGCGAAGCATAGGCAACTACTTTCTCATCCTGCATTAAAACACAACCCAAACCTTGCTTAGAAGCATCGCAATACACACTGAAATCACGATCAGTACTAGGAAGAACCAACATTGGTGCCGTAGTCAACCTTCGCTTCAATTCTTGAAAACTTTCTTCACAACGGATTGTCCACACATACGGTTCCCCTTTTTTAGTAAGTTTAGTTAGAGGTAATGCCAACTTTGAAAATCTCTCTTTGAACTTCTGATAATAACCGGCCACACCCAGAAAACTCATGATCTCAGTAACAGATATGGGCACTGCCCACTCCATCACTATCTCGACCTTTGAGGGGTCTACCGCCACCCCCTCCCTGGATATCACATGTCCAAGGAAGTTTACAGATTCCAATCAAAAGTCACATTTCGACAACATCACATACAAATGATTTCTCTTCAGAAGATCTAGAACCACCCTTAGATGCCTCACATGCTCCTCTCAGCTCTTGGAGAAAATCAGAATGTCATCAAAAAATACCACCACAGATGAATCTAAATACATATGAAAAATCCTATTCATGTAGTCGGTAAATATTGGTGGGGCATTCGTCACACCAAAAGGCATCACCAAATACTCAAAATCCCATACCTTGTCCTGAAAGCAGTTTTAGGAATATCCTCCGACTTAACTCGAAGTTGGTGATAACCCGACCGAAGGTCAATCTTTGAAAACACCACCACTCCTCTCAACTGATCCTTCAAGTCATCAATTCTAGGTAACAAATACTTGTTCTTGATAGTAACCTTATTCAACTGTCTGTAGTCGGTGCATAACCTCATACTCCCATATTTTTTTCTTAACCAACAAAATCGGTGCACCCCACGGTGAGACACTAGGACGAATGAATTTCTTTGCCAACAAATCCTCAACCTGATTTTTCAACTCAGCCAGCTCTAACGGCGCCATCCTATAAGGAGCTATAGAGATGGGTCCCGTTCCAGGTACCAAGTCAATGGAGAATTCAACTTCTCTGACTGGGGGCAATTCCGAAATATCACCAGGAAATACCTCAGGGAACTCACGGACTATCAGAATATTATCGATGCTAGGTTTCTCAATACCGTCTAGTGATGCCAACAGGACAGACATTGACCCCCTTCCTTAAGGAAAGTCCTGACTTCCTTAGCCGACACTGGATCCATACAACTAGCTTGGCCAGAAATCTCACACCGATCTCCAAACACCAAAGTCTTACAGCACAATTAAGCATAACTTGATTTGCTAACAACCAGTCCATTCCCAGAATTATATCTAACTGAGACAACAGTAAGCAGATTAAATCCACAGTAAATGTCCTACCATTTACTACTACCGGACACTGGGGCACAAACGTCGATACCACCACCGACACACTAGTTGGGGTGGATACGACCAAGTCGAAAGGCAACGACTCTGTTTGCAATTTCAGTCAGTCTACACATTCCACAGATACAAAGGAGTGTGTCGCTCCCGAATCAAACAACACTAAAAGAGAAATACCTACCACCGTGCAATTACCTTGGATTAGACCATCGGCATTTGCTGCCTCTGCGCCGCTCATAGTAAACACTCTGCCAGTGTTTCTAGCTCTCTCTGCATGAACGACATTCAGTCGTCGATCTAGCTTGGGACAAAACCTTTTGATGTGCCCCGACTCCTTGTAGTGGAAACATCCATTTTCAAATCTCGGGCATGTACTTCCGTAATGGTTCCTACCACATTTGTATGAAGAAGATCTTGCTTCAGACCTTGGCACAGTTTTGATGAAGACACCAATATCACAAAAAGAAGAAAGGAAGAAGACCTACAAAGACTATCGAAGACAAAGCTTCAAGATTTAGAGTCTAAGTCTTAGGTACTTCTATCCTTACAACTCATTTATTTACTTAGTTAATAATGCTCAAAATTGTTTTCAAGAAAATCAGAAAAATCTAAGTGTGAATAAAAATAAATTTCAAAACAACATGTAACGGGTTACCATACTTGAGTAACAAGTTACATGAGTGAGAAAAGAGTTTTCAAACCTCTAACAGCTATGAGTAATCCATTACAAACTTTGGAGTAACAGATTACCATTTTTAGAAAAAAGGTAATCGATTACTCAAAGTAGTGTAATCGATTACACTAAGGCAAATTCACAAAGCTGCCAAACAGTGTTGTTGAGTAATCGATTACTGAAATCCAGTAATCGATTACACTGTGTGAATTTTCAAAAAGTTGATAACAGGATTGTTGGGTAATCGATTACCCACTTGCAGTAATCGATTACTATTAGTTGTTGTATCAGTTTTCAAATTTCAAGTGAAGAGTTTTCACTCCAAACTGATTGCTTTTCATTCCAAACGAAACCTACTCATACCTAGGGGTATTATGGTGGATTGGAAGCGTATATAAAGGCATTGAAACATTCTCACAACAACACACATACAACTCACAACTCAAATGTCAAACTCTCTTTAAAAAGCTCTCACACTTTCTGATTTTACTTACACTTTTCAAGCAACCTACTCTTAAACTTGTTTTGGGTAACTTCACAAGTTTCCTTTGCTACCTCCTCCAACCTTAGGATCTTTCCTCATCCCCACCATACAACAACAAAGTTAGTAATTTATTCACAACAACTTATAAACAACTCATAGTTCATCTTTAACCAAATAAAAGATTCATACATTTTCAATGTTTCCAAAACTACTTTCATTAGAAATTTCCAACATTAAAAATACATATTCATCTTCTATTTTACATTAGAACACATACTCATATTCTACATCTACCATTTCACACATTTTCCTCTTTAACCCCATTTTCATTTTGGGGGGTTTTGGGGTTTTTCATGAATCAATCCACAAACCGTTTCCATTCTTCGAATACCAACTCTAAAACAAGAGTTTTCAAGAAAGAAACTAAATAAAACGAACCACAACTCTAAAGGAAGAGTTTTCATGGTTTCTCACATTTTGAGAAGAGATCCCATACACCCAACACAAGTTTGAAATGGAAGAAGAGAGTTAGGATCAAGAGATTTACCTCTTCTCAAGCCTCTAGATAATTCTCACGAACCCTTGCTCTTGAAAATGCTCTCTTCTCTTTATTCTCTCCAAAGTTCCAACCCTAAAAGTGTTTGGGGTTTCTATTTTAAAGTTGAATCGTTGGGTTCTCGCTCAAACGAGCCTTTTCTCGCTCAAGCGAGTAAATCCCGCCATTTTAAAAAAATTCAGATCTGACGCTCTCGCTCAAGCGAGGTACCTCCAGTGTCAACACCCTCTCCCTCGCCCAGGCGAGCCAAATCTCACCAAGGCAAGAATCCCAGGAAATCATGGGAGCAGATACTGGGCCTCTCGCCTGGGCGAGGCCCTCTCGCTCAAGCGAGAAACACCCAGTATACCCCAGAATTCCAGGATTTTCACCACACTTAAGAAAATAAAAATTAGGGTGTTACAATCCTCCCCCTCTTATAGGAATTTTCGTCCCCGAAAATTAAACATATCTCGATTCGAAAAAATGAGGGTAATCCTCCCTCATATCATGCTCCACTTCCCAAGTAGCATCTCCTTCATCCACTTGGCTCCACAATACCTTCACTAAGGCAATCTCCATGCCTCTCAAACTCTTGATACCAGTATCCAAAATCCTCACAAGCAAGGTCGTAAAAGTCAGATTATCCTTCAATTCTATCTGATCGGACTCAACCACGTGAGATGGGTCCCCAACGTATTTCCGCAATTGAGTCACATGAAACACATTGTGGAGATTCGACAACAATGGAGGCAAAGCAATCCGATATGCCACTGGCCCAACCCTCTTCAATATTTGATAGGGTCCAATAAATCTCGGAGTAAGCTTACGAGACTTCAACACTCTACCAATCCCAGTAGTTGGAACTATTCCCATAAATACATGATCTCCCTCCTTAAACTCGAGAGGTTTCCGCATCTTATCGTAATAGCTTTTCTGCCAACTCTGTGTTATTCTCATATTCTCTCGGATCTTCTTGATCTTTTTCGTCGTTTCTCGGACCAACTCGGGTCCCAATACTAAGTTCTCCCCAGTTTCAAACCAACTCAAAGGAGTCCTACATTTTCTCCCATACAAGGCTTCGTAAGGGGCCATTCCGATACTAGTATAAAAACTATTGTTGTAGGTGAACTCGATCAAAGGCAACATGCCATCCCAACTCCCCGGTTGTTCCAAAACACAAGCCCTCAAAAGATCCTCCAATGACTGTATGGTCCTTTCCGACTGACCATCCGCTTGTGGATGATAAGCTGAACTCAATTTCAACTTAGTCCCCAGAGCAGAATACAAACTAGTCCATAAGTTCAAAGTGAAACGAGGATCTCTATCCGAAACAATGCTCGACGGTATCCCATGCAACCGAACGATTTCCTTGATATACAGCACAACTAATCGTTCCAGGGAATATTTCATGTTCATCGGCAAGAAATGAGCAGACTTTGTGAAACGGTCTAATATTACCCATATCGAGTCGTACCCCCTTTGATTCTTCGGGAAACCCGATACAAATCCATGAAGATACTATCCCACTTCCAAACAGGAATCTCTAGTGACTGTAACTTCTCCACTGGCCTCTGATGTTGAATCTTAGCTTTCTGACAGATGAGACAACTCGAGACATACAAAGCCACATCCTTTTTCAACCCAGACCACCAAAATAGTTTTTCCAGGTCTTGGTACATTTTTGTGGTGCCCGGGTGGAAACTCATCTTTCTCTTGTGTGACTCCTCCAGAATACTCTTTCGTAATTCCACATCATGAGGCACACACACCCTTCCCTTGAATCACAACATCCCACTAGAGTCCGACTCAAAATTTGTCTTTTTCCCACTCGTCATCAAATCTCATTTGATCTTCAGTTCCTATCCTCAACTTGAATTATTCGGATTTGGTCGAACAGCTCATTGGTCACCTTAAGCATTCCCAAAATCATAATATGGGGTCTTATTTGAATTGCCAAGTACATATCCCTGAACTCCTCAATTAATTTCCCTTCATGCACCATTAAAGCCGACATATGTAAGGACTTCCGACTTAAAGCATCGGCTACCACATTTGCTTTTACCGGATGATACTGCAATCCAGAATCGTTGTCCTTAAGGAATTCCATCCACCTTCTCTGTCTCATGTTCAGTTCCTTTTGATCAAACAAATACTTCAAACTCTTGTGGTCTCTGTACACCTCAAATCTTACACCAAAAAGATGGTGTCTCCATATTTTCAAGGCAAAGACCACTACAGCTAGTTCCAGATCATGTGTAGGGTAGTTTTGCTCATGCGTCCTCAATTGTCGTGAAACATAGGAAACAACTTTCCCATCCTGCAGCAAAACACAACCCAAACCTTGCTTAGAAGCATCACAATACACACTAAAATCACGATTAGTACAAGGAAGAACCAACACTGGTGCCGTAGTCAACCTCCTCTTCAACTCTTGAAAACTTTCTTCGCAACGGATTGTCCACTCACACGGTTCCCCTTTCCTGGTAAGCTTGGTCAGAGGTAATGCCAACTTGGAAAATCCCTCTATAAACTTCCGATAATAACCGACCAAACCCAGAAAACTCCTGATCTCAATAACCGACTTGGGAACTTCCCATTCCATCACTGCCTCTACTTTAGAAGGGTCAATTGCCACCCATTCCCGGGATATCACATGTCCAAGGAAGTTCACTGATTCCAACCAGAAATCACATTTTGACAACTTCGCATACAACCGATTCTTACTTAGAAGCTCTAGAATAATTCTCAAGTGCTTCGCATGCTCTTCTCGGCTTTTGGAGTAAACCAAAATGTCATTAATAAATACCACTACAAATGAATCCAAATACGGATGGAAAATCCGATTCATTTAGTCGCTAAATATTGCTGGAGCATTCGTCACACCAAAAGGCATTACTAAATACTCAAAATGCCCATACCTCGTACTAAAAGAAGTTTTAGGAATATCCTCCCACTTAACTTGAAGTTGGCGATACTCCGACCGAAGGTCAAAATTCGAAAATACAACCGTTCCTCTCAACTGATCCATCAAGTCATCAATTCTAGGTAACAAATACTTGTTCTTGATAGTTACCTTGTTCAACTGTCTGTAATTGGTGCACAACCTCATACTCCCATCTTTCTTTTTGACCCAAAAGACCGGTGCACCCCACGGTGAAACACTAGGGCGAATAAACTTCTTCGCCAACAAGTCTTCAACTTGCTTTTTCAACTCAGCTAGTTCTAACGGTGCCATCCTATAAGGAGCTATAGAGATGGGTCCCATTCCAGGTATCAAGTCAATGGAGAATTCAACTTCTCTGATTGGGGGCTGTAACACCCTAAATTTAAGTCTTTAAAATTATAGTATCAGTCCTGAGATTCACGCTTGAGCGAGGGATTCTCGCCTGGGCGAGAAAGGCTCACCTGGGAGGGTGAAATCCTAGGCTATACTGAAGGATTCTCGCCTGAGCGAGAATTGGCTCGCCTGAGCGAGAGATTGGCTCGCCTGGGCTAGGAAATGTGATATTTTGATGTTGTCGAGGCTGTAAGATCCTCGCTTGAGCGAGAGATGCCTCGCCTGGGCGAGAGGGTCAGATTCAAGTTTTTTAAAATGGGCGGGATTTTCTCGCTTGAGCGAGAATGAGCTCGCTTAAGCAAGGACCCGACGCTGTTACATTAAATAGGGACCCCAAACACATTTATGAGGGTTAACCTAGAGAAAAGTGAGAGAAGAGGGCTTTTTCAAGAGAAAGAAGGCTTGTGAGTCATTTAGAAGCTTGAGAAGAGGTAAAGCTCTTGATTCTAACTCTCTTCTTCCCTTTGAAACTTATTTTGGGTATGTTGGATCTCTTCTCAAAATGAGAGAAACCATGGAAACTCATCCTTTCGAGTTATGGTTCGTTTTATGTTTTTTTTATCTTGTAAACTCTTGGTTTAGAGTTAGTATTTCAATAATGGAAAGGGTTTGGGAGTTGATTCATAAAAACCCCAAAAACCCTTAAGTGAAAATGTGGTTAAAGGGGGAAAATGAGTAAAATGCTAGAGGTAGAAGATGAGTTTACTTTCTAATGTTGAAATATGAGATGTGTAACGACCCGATTTTCTACCCTTGAAAATTTTTCGTTTATTTTAATCCTTCCTCGCATACAGTCGTCACTTTAATTAAAAACTCTCAAGACCCACTCTTTGAAAATACTCTTTACCCTATCATGTTATCATACAATTTATGTTGCGGAAAAACATAATTCATTCACATAGCATTTATCACATACATCCAGTTATGGGTTTTCCAGAGTTATAACGTCCATAACTACATGTCACCATATTATCCTAATCAGATTACATTTATCCCAAAATACTATCAAGTCAACTACAATGTCAAATAGCAATAAAGACAATCGAGTAAATAAACACAAAAGCTTCCTAATTGAGCTTCATCCTCAAAATCCATCATTTACCTACAATGGGATTATCATAAACAACACACAAAACAAAAGGGAGTAAGTCATTAGTTAACAACTAACATCACATGATAATCCACATTTCAAATACGATTAAGCTTTAATATAATTATAAACATAATTTCGTAAATGCAAACGTTCATATCTTCTTTCGTTCATTTCCACGTTATCCGTATTCATCCTATAGAATATATATCCCATAATATATATTCTATAGCAAGCATATTACGTTCATTCGACGCATCGTTCTTCTCATTATTCATATCCACACTATAGTATATATATCCCATACTATATATCCTATAACATGTATATTACTTCTATTCTTAACGTCTTCATTTTCAGCATTCATATTCACCCTATAATATATATATCCCAAAATATATATCCTATAGCATGCATATGACTTTCGCTCTTAACGTCCTCGTTTCTCGTATGTCGTATTCATCCTTAATCGTATTCACCGAGTTCTTTCACAAATATGATCCCCTACCACCTCGGGTAGGTCCAATTACATCTCCATACCACATCGGGCAGGTTTAGTTCATCATCCATACCACATCGGACAGGTCTAGTTCATTCTCCATACCACATCGGGCAGGTCTAGTTATCATCCATACCACATCGGGCAGGTCTAGTTACATATCCATACCACACAAGGCAGGTCTAGTTATCATCCATACCACATCGGGCAGGTCTAGTTCATCATCCATACCACATCGGGCAGGTCTAGTTATCATCCATACCACATCGGGCAGATCTAGTTCATCATCCATACCACATCGGGCAGGTCTAGTCATACTAATTACTACCATTCCTGGTAGGACACAATAACAGTTCGCTACCACTCCGGGTAGGACACAATTAAGAGTTCCCTACCACTCCGTGTAGGACACAATAAATAGTTCACTACCACTCCGGGTAGGACACAATAAATAGTTCACTACCACTCCGGGTAGGATACAATAAACAGATCACTACCACTCCGGGTAGGACACAATAAACAGTTCACTACCCCTCCGGGTAGGACACAATAAACAATAAACCACAACCTCTTCGAGTAGGGTAACAACAATAAACCACTACCTCTTCGAGTAGGGTAATAACAATAAAACCTACCAACACATTACCTCTTTCACATACCTCATTCACATCAGTGAAAATGAATTAGAGACACTTATCCCTTACCTTGGTGAGCGTTGGGAATCGGTTCCAAGTAACTTTAAAAGTCTCCTCCGCGATTTCCTCCAACCTTAGGATCATTCCTTGTTATCCCCAATAACAACAATGTCAGTCATTTATTCAAAATAACACATAAATAACTCGTATTTCATCATCAAATACACAAGGCATTCATGTATTTTCAATATTTCTAAAACTACTTCAATACAAGTTTCCAAATATCAAAAGATACATGTTTATCTAATATATCAACATTAAAGCACAAACTCATCATCCACATCTAACATTTCATCTCTTTCTCTTTATACCCATATTCTCATTTTGGGGTTTTCATTAATAACCCACAAAACCTTTCCATTCATCAAATATCAACTCTAAACCAAGAGTTTACAAGAGAAAAACAACATACAACGAACCATAACTCTAAAGAATGAGTTTCCATGGTTTCTCATGTTTTAAAAATAGATCCAACATACCCAAAACAAGTTAGAGAGGAGGAAGAAGAGTTAGAAGCAAGAGGTTTACCTCTTCTCAAGCTCTAAGATGAGTCCTAAGGCTCCTTGCTCTTGAAAAGCTCTCTTCTCTCTCTTCTCTTCAAAGTTCTAACCCTAAAATGTGTTTGGGGTTTCTATTTTAAAGAGCAGTCGTCGGGTTTTCGCTCAAGCGAGCCCATTCTCGCTCAGGCGAGAAAATCCCGCCTATTTTAAAAACTCAGATCTGACCCTCTCGCTCAAGTGAGGGATTCTCGCTCAAGCGAGAATCTCACAGTCTCAACAGGCTTCCTCTCGCTCAAGCGAGGGATTCTGGCTCAGGCGAGAATCTCACAGTGTCAACAGCCCCAAAATGCCATTTCTCGCCCAGGCGAGGCAACTCTCGCTCAGGCGAGAATCCTCCAGTATATCCCAGGATTTCACACTCCCAGGTGATCCTTTCTCGCTCAAGCGATAATCTCTCGCTCAAGCGAGACTTCTAGGACTGATACTATAATTTTAAAGACTAAAATTTAGGGTGTTACAATCCTCCCCCTCTTATAAGAATTTTCGTCCCCGAAAATTAAACATACCTCGGAAAATCATCACCTGGACCTTATGCACAAGAATATCCAACCGAAATCAAAATCAATCCTAGAATCCATTAAGATCGCTTATTCGATCATTAAGGGCATACACCACTAAACGGGAATATCCCCAAACCAATTCATGAACTAACTCATCAATGTCCAACTTTTAAGATCGCAGCCTCTAATAACTCGAATGCCATGAGAACTAAACCATAATTCAGACTAAATATTTTTCCTATATTCGTCAAGAACCATAGGTATCTAGGACTGATCCAACTAACCATCTGCATCTATTTTAAGAATCCCTATAACACTCTCGCAATTCAGCGAATGGGGAACTCCTTATCCCTCATCCACTCCAATGCCTCATTTATCATCCATCATACACTAGCTAGTTTCATCTCCACTCAAGAATCTAGCACAATTCCATTTCACTCAATCAACAAAGTACTTACACAATAGGACTCTTAGTGTCTCATCCATTGTATAAAATCAAACTATCCAGAAATTGTCTAATTACATCAAATATTCCTACCATCAAATCTTATCGTCTAAAGAAATTACCGATTTCTAGTCCCCACTGAAACCATAAAACCAGTGGTTCACACCAAAACTAGGGATTCTATTACAAATCGGCTAGCACAAGTCGACCAACACTCAAACCTACAACTTGCGTTCGGTTTGGTCAACCCAATCTTGTTAGCAAAGATAAATTTGTTAACCCACTCGCATTATGTCCAGAAATACATGGGCATCTTATATCACTAAACTTTTAACCACCTCATACTTGTCCCGATATGGTTGCTAAAATTTCAGAATTCTCCAACATAGGACTAAATCATTAATTAGCCACAAGTTATGTTTCACCCAATCGAAAGCGTTTTGAATCCACGACTCATGGCAACCACGTCGTGAAATACAGTTTGCATTATCATTTCAACATACCTCAAAACCCCTATGGTTACATTACAATCATGCACAACCATTATTAACGTTCACGAAACAACAATAACTTTTGCCGGTACAACATTCAACGCAGACAATTGAGGTACACCACCTCTATTTCTTGCATTGCCAATGTCCTACCGCAAAAGAACCGATCATTCGTGATCAAAAGTCTCACGTCTAATAAAATGTATCCATCACATCGACTGGGTAAGTAACTTAACTAGTCTCTTTCCTCGGCTATCAGTATAAGTCTTACCCCTTAGCAAACACATACGTATTACTGCAACAAGATTTTAAATCTTCACTTCAACAATTACATACAGTTAAGCATAACACGATTTGCTGACCGCTAGTCCATTTCCAGGATTTAATCCACTGGGACATCATTGCGCATATCAACACTATGGTAAAGGTTCTGCCATTTACCCCAACCGTATACTGAGACATCCACATCGACACTGGGTTAACTGGGTTGGTGGGTACAACTAAGTCGGCAACAACAACTTGGTGTACAATCTCAGTCGGTTAACACATTCAGCAAATATAGGGAGTGTGTCGCTCCCGAATTAAACAACACTAAAAGGGATACCTGTCACCATGCGATTTATCTCTCGCCGGATCATCCACACTTGATGTCCCTGCGCCACTCGGGGTAAACCTTCGACTATGGTTCCTTGTCTCCTCAGCAGGAATGACATTAGGTCTCCGATCTAGCTTGGGACAAAACCTTTTAATGTGCCCAAACTCCTTGCAGTGGAAACATCCGTTTCCCGACCCGGGCATGTACTCCCAAGATGGCGTCTACCACATTTGTTGCACATGGGAGTAGAAACCCCTTCGGTAGGAACGGTAAATGGTCTAGACCTTTGGAAATTTCGGTCTTGATGTCTAGAAGTTGCCGCATAAGGCTTCCGGTCATCTTCCACCCTCTCTTTACCCCTCTCCCGCATATGGTTGCGTTGAGGCCCATAGTCCAGGGGAGAAATTGTTTCGGGTGTAGCCAACTTAACCGACTTCAGGTTGTCCTCATACATTCTACATTTGTTGACCAAGGTAGCGAAATCGGCAATCTCCTGATGTCCGAACATTATTTTCAACTTGGGCCTTAAACCCGATTCAAATTTAGAACATTTGGATCGTCCATCCGCTTCCAACTCTGAGTAGGGACAAAACCGTGCAAATTCCTCGAACTTAGCCGCATATTCCCCCACCGACATATTTCCCCGTTCCAACTTCAAGAACTCCATTTCCTTCTTCCGCTTCAGATCAGCTGGGAAGTATTTATGAAGAAAATTCTCCTTGAATGTATCCCAGGAAATCAATTGTCCTTCTGTCTCCATTTGGCGTCTAGTAAACTCCCACCAGTTTTTGGCCTCCTTTACTAGCATATATGTGGCGTAAGCAAACTTCTGAGCCTCCGAACAATTCATTGCCCGAAAGATCCGATCCATTCCCTGAATCCATTCAGGGGCAGCATCAGGAGCAAATCCCCCGTGGAACTGACTGGGGTTCCTCTTGCAAAACTCATCCAGCCCCCGGTACTTTGCCAGTTCGGGTGGGACTAGGGGTTGCGCGCTCGGACTTGGTGCAGGGTTCTGATTCAGATTATGCAAGCTCTCGTTCATATGGCGTAGTGCAGTTACCATCTGAACCAACAAATCATTTGGAACGTTCTGACTCGTTCCTCTTTCAGCCATGTTTCAACCTGCGCTCATGGATAGTCAGTACACCAATTTAACTAACTCAAGCTAGGTAATCACAAAGTCTCATAACAAGTCACATGTCATCATACCAAAGCCACATACTTTAAACATTCAATACACACAATCTCAACTAATCAAATCATACACATGTTACAAGGAAGCAAGTAAGGCCATGCCCTAGGCCGCAGAATTAACTATGCTCTGATACCATATTGTAACGACCCGATTTTCTACCCTTGAAAATTTTTTGTTCATTTTAATCCTTCCTCGCATACAGTCGTCACTTTAATTAAAAACTCTCAAGACCCACTCTTTGAAAATACTCTTTACCTTATCATGCTATCATACAAATTTATGTTGCGGAAAAACATAATTCATTCACATAGCATTTATCACATACATCCAGTTATGGGTTTTCCAGAGTTATAACGTCCATAACTACATGTCACCATATTATCCTAATCAGATTACATTTATCCCAAAATACTATCAAGTCAACTACAATGTCAAATAGCAATAAAGACAATCGAGTAAATAAACACAAAAGCTTCCTAATTGAGCTTCATCCTCAAAATCCATCATTTACCTACAATGGGATTATCTTAAACAACACACAAAACAAAAGGGAGTAAGTCATTAGTTCAAACTAATATCACATGATAATCCACATTTCAAATACAATTAAGCTTTAATATAATTATAAACATAATTTCGTAAATGCAAACATTCATATCTTCTTTCGTTCATTTCCACGTTATCCGTATTCATCCTATAGAATATATATCCCATAATATATATTCTATAGCATGCATATTACGTTCATTCGACGCATCGTTCTTCTCATTATTCATATCCACACTATAGTATATATATCCCATACTATATATCCTATAGCATGTATATTACTTCTATTCTTAACGTCTTCATTTTCAGCATTCATATTCACCCTATAATATATATATCCCATAATATATATCCTATAGCATGCATATGACTTTCGCTCTTAACGTCCTCGTTTCTCGTATGTCGTATTCATCCTTAATCGTATTCACCGAGTTCTTTCACAAATATGATCCCCTACCACCTCGGGTAGGTCCAATTACATCTCCATACCACATCGGGCAGGTTTAGTTCATCATCCATACCACATCGGGCAGGTCTAGTTCATTCTCCATACCACATCGGGCAGGTCTAGTTATCATCCATACCACATCGGGCAGGTCTAGTTACATATCCATACCACACAAGGCAGGTCTAGTTATCATCCATACCACATCGGGCAGGTCTAGTTCATCATCCATACCACATCGGGCAGGTCTAGTTATTATCCATACCACATCGGGCAGGTCTAGTTATTATCCATACCACATCGGGCAGGTCTAGTTATCATCCATACCACATCGGGCAGGTCTAGTTATCATCCATACCACATCGGGCAGGTCTAGTTATCATCCATACCACATCGTGCAGGTCTAGTTACATATCCATACCCCACATAGCAAGTCTAGTTATCATCCATACCACATCAGGCAGGTCTAGTTCATTCTCCATACCACATCAGGCAGGTCTAGTTATATATCCATACCACATAGGGCAGGTCTAGTTATCATCCATACCACATCGGGCAGGTCTAGTTCATCATCCATACCACATCGGGCAGGTCTAGTCATACTAATCACTACCATTCCCGGTAGGACACAATAACAATCCGCTACCACTCCGGGTAGGTCACAATAAACAGTTCACTACCACTCCGGGTAGGACACAATAAATAGTTCACTACCACTCAGGGTAGGACACAATAAACAGTTCACTACCACTCCGGGTAGGATACAATAAACAGTTCACTACCACTCCGGGTAGGACACAATAAATAGTTCACTACCCCTCCAGGTAGGACACAATAAACAATAAACCACTACCTCTTAGAGCAGGGTAACAACAATAAACCACTACCTCTTCGAGTAGGGTAATAACAATAAAACCTACCAACACATTACCTCTTTCACATACCTCATTCACATAAGTGAGTATGAATTAGAGACACTTATCCGTTACCTTGGTGGAGTTCCAATGGAAATAAAACTCGGAATAAAGCAATAAATTGTAAGTCACTTTGTAGTTACAAGCATATACGATATGTTTTAATGATGTCGGGTGCATTTATTGACTATGTATTGGTGGAGTGCCAATGGAAATAAAACTCGGAATATAGCAATAAATTGTAAGTCACTTTGTAGTTACAAGCATATACGATATGTTGTAGTGATGTCGGGTGCATTTATTGACTATGTATTGGTGGAGTGTCAATGGAAATAAAACTCGGATAAAACAATAAACTGTAAGTCACTTTGTAGTTACAGGCATATATGCTATGCTGTAATGATGTGGGGTGCATTTAATGTCTATTTATTGGTGGAGTGTCAATGGAAATAAAACTCGGAAACAAAGTAATAAATGGTAAATCACTTAGTCATTACAAATATATATGGGTATGTTTGTAGCGATGACGAGTGGATTTATGGTTTATGTATTGGTGGAGTGCCAATGAAAATAAAACTCGTTTTAGCCAACCATAATGGGTTAGCGACTCTAGCTCGAGTTATGTAGCATGGTTTTTCAAAAGTACAGATGATAAAAATGGTTTTAAGTGGATTTAATTTATATCGTTGTTTAAAATTATTAAATGTGGATTAACTTACATTGAAGTTTTATTGAATTAATGACTTATTCCTTTGTGTTGTTTGTGCATGGTAAATGTTAATCCCATTGCAGGTAGGTGGACGTAGAAAGGATGATTTTTGAGTAGGAGATTAGGGACCCTTGTTTTGATGTCTCTTTATCCATTCTTTTGTAACTTCATTTGATTGTAATTGAAGCAACTAAATGTACTATGAATACTATTTTTGTACATGATATTGATCATGGATACTAGTAACTCGGGATATATGTAGCTATGGGTGTTTTGGAAACCCATAGCTAATTGTATGCTGTAGTTACTAGGTTATACTAATATGAATTATGTTTTTCTGCTATCGGATTTTGTATGTAATTTTGGTTCATAGATCGGGTGTGAGGATGAAGAGAAAGATCTTTTAAATAAATTTATTTACTTGGTAATTATGATTTATCGTTAAATGCATGGAATTGGATTAAATAAGGAAAAATTTTCCAGGGTAGAATTTCGGGTCGTTACAATATGGTATCAGAGCATAGTTAATCCTGCGACTTAGGATATGGCCTTGTATGCTTCTTTGTATCCTTTGTGTACTGAAGTTGTTTGGATGATGCTAAATGTTAAGTGTTGTGTGCACTGTGTTTATACAAATTCGCTTACTATCAATTGAGTGAGTACATGTACTCATGGCAGGAAGAGGAAGAGGAAGAGGGGCGAGTCAGAACGTCTCGAATGATTTATCAGCTCAAATGGTGGCGGCGCTACAGCAGGTCAACGAGAACTTGCAGAATCTGAACCAGAATCCGACACCAAGCCCGGATCCACATCCACTAGTTTCACCTGGGCCGGCGGAATATCGGGGCTTAGATGAGTTCTGTAGGAGGAACCCCACTCAGTTCCAAGGGGGATTTGCTCCTGAAGCTGCCATCGAGTGGATCCAAGGGATAGAGCGGACCTTCAGAGCCATGAACTGCACTGAGGCTCAGAATCTAGCCTATGCTACTTACATGTTGGTGACCGAGGCTGAGAACTGGTGGGAGTATACTCGGCGATAGATGGAAGCCGAAGGGTGACTGATCTCCTGGAGTACCTTCAAGGAGAAGTTCCTACACAAGTACTTTCTCGCTGATTTGAAAAGGAAGAAGGAGATGGAATTTCTGAAGCTGGAATAGGGGAACATGTCAGTAGGGGACTATGCGGCCAAGTTTGAAGAGTTGGCCCAGTTTTGCCCCTACGCCGAGTTGGAAATGGACAAAAGGTCCAAATGCGCCAAGTTTGAATCGGTCTTGAAGCCCAAGTTGAAAAGTATGTTTGGGCACCAAGAGATTGTTGATTTCCCTACCCTGGTGAACAAGTGTAGGGTGTATGAAGATGATTTGGCAGCTGATGAAGCGGCGACATCTAGGGTGGTTCCTCCCAAACACTTTGGGCCTCAACGAAACTTTCCACACGGAAAAGGGAAAGGGAAGGCTTTTCATAAGGAAAGAAAGCCTTACTCCCATCCGACGAGTAATCGGAGTTATCCTTCGCATGGGTCGAGGACTCATGTCACTGCTGGAGGGTCACGGTTGAACACTCCCTCTCTCTGCAACAAATATGGCCGAACTCATGTCGGTGACTCGTGCCTCGGAATGGTGCTTACTTGTTTTTATTGCAAGGAAGTTGGACATATTCGAAGGCATTGTCCTAAGCTACCGCAGAGCGTGAACGCTGTGAGGGTTGAACGTCCTCGATCCACTGGCAGAGTGTTCACCATGAGTGGTGCAGAGGCATCGGGCGAAGATGGCCTGATTAAAGGTAATTTCATGGTGTCAAGTATTCCCCTTTTAGTGTTGTTTGATTCGGGAGCGACACACTGATGAGTCATATATTACACACTATTAATAACCTTATTCTACCATTGTTAATGATTATTGGTGTCTAATTGACTTTATTTGGCATTGTTTAGTGTTTTAGGCTTTATTGGACTATTATTCCTAAAATGAGTTAATTTGGGATTATTTAGCCTAATTAAATCTTGAAAGTGTGCATGTCAAGAGGAACACTTTGGAAAGCTCTCTTTATGTGTCATGGTTTTGATGAGGACAACTTGTGCTAATAAGAGCTTGAAGATCATCAACAAATCAACGTGCTTAAGTCTTCTGATTAGTACTTAGCTTAGACTAGATTACTTTAGTTTGAGTCTAAGGCTTAAGTCACCTAATACATATCTCATATGCATAAATCTTTTAAATCATTTTCATCTTGAGATATGTCATTCATAATATGTTCATGCATCACATAAATATATGTACATGTGCATTCTAGGCATAAACTAAGTGTTAAACATGTATGAATTAAAGTGCATAACGTATTTGAGTTTTTACACATGAAAATATGCGTTTAATCGATTACAGCGTAGGTTAATCGATTAATCTAACTGTTTGCACAGTTTAATCGATTACGACATAGGTTAATCGATTAATCTAAAAGTTTTGTACAGTTTAATCGATTAAGGCTGTCGTTAATCGATTAACTAGGCTATAAAATCAATTCTTTATAAACTGTGTTTTTCAGAATTGATCTCATAAGTTGCATGTTAAATTTTTAGAGAGTTAGAGCATTTTTTTATTGTAAATAATTGCATCTAGTTGTAAATGCATTTGTGAGTTTAGAAAAGAGAGAATTATATGCTTTAGGATTGAGTGCATTACATGATACATTTCTCATCTTTTCATCATATCACATGTTCTTGCATTTTATTGATGATTCTTGATTAGATGTTTACATACTATGCATTCTGTTTTTCAAACTAATACATTTTCATACTGCATGAGCTTGTATTAGGTGATTAGAGTAAAGTCTTGTCTTGTTAGATATAAGTCTTGTAATAGCTTAAGTTTACTCTATTTCGTTTTGATTGAAAAAGTGTTGTAATATTGGGAATCTCAAGGTGTCGTATCGCCAAGAGATTGAGTGTATCTTCACTGAGTGTTAGACTTAGGGATAAGTAAAGAACAGAGGTTCTTGGCTGGGGCTACACCGGGAGGCCTGGATGTAGTTTGCGGTGGACAAGCAAACGAACCAGGATAAAATTCGTGTTGCAGGATTTTTCTATCCCTTTCTCTCTTTATTGCATTTGATAGATTGATTTGTATAGTAGATTTAATTGATAATACGTTTATGTACTATACTGATTACACTCTGATAATTCTGTAAGCTCTGTATATTAGCTTCGTTATCAATTAATTGTCGTGCAAGAAATTGTATCTGCATTAGCTTACTGTCACGGTTTAATCGATTGAGTGTAGTGTGTTAATCGATTACATTAGTTCTTTTAATCGATTAAGAGGACTGTGTTGAATGTGTTAATTGATTACCCTGTTTCGTTAATCGATTAATTAGGTGTATTTCAGCGTTAAGTGTTGTTTTTCGAAAAGCGGATATTCTAACCGCTACACCTATTCAACCCCCCCCCCCCCTTGTAGGTGTATTGTAACCACTAATACCTAACAAGTGGTATCAGAGCTAGTGCGAAGTGCTAGCTCAACCGCGTATTCGTGATCCTAAGGGAAAAAGGAATGGGTTCGTCAAACCCATTTGGTGGTGATGGTGATCCATTAATCGACCACCTATATTCAGTGGTGAAGGGTATGCCTACTGGAAAGTCCGCATGCAAATTTTTATTGAAGCCATAGACTCAGATATTTGGGAATCCGTAGTCAACAGCCCTTTCGTTCCACAGCATCTTGTGGACGATGAACCTAAAGACAAGCCTAAAAGTCTATGGACCGATGATGAGCGCAAAAAGGTTCAGCATAACCTACGTGCCAAAAATATCATCACATCGGCCCTATCCTATGATGATTTCTTTAGAGTCTCGCAGTGCCAAAATGCAAAAGAAATGTGGGACACTTTACAAGTGACTCACGAAGGCACTAGCGAAGTCAAGCGCGCTAGATTAAATGCGCTGACCCACGAATATGAGTTATTTCGCATGTTATCTAGTGAATCAATCTGTGATATGCAAAAGCGATTTACTCATATTGTTAATCATTTAGTTGCTCTAGATAAATCATTTGCCAGAGGTGAACTAACTAATAAAGTTTTGCGTTGTCTTGACAGGAAATGGCAACCAAAGGTAACTGCAATTGTTGAATCCAAAGACTTGGATTCTATGCCTCTAGCTACATTATTTGGAAAGCTTCAAGAGCACGAAATGGAATTGGGGCGCTTGACTATGCACGAAGATTCAGACCGGAAGAAGAAAAACATCACATTGAAGGCCACAACCTCCAAGTCAAAAGAAGAAAAAGATGATGATGAATCTGACTCTGATCTAGATGATGAAACTATGAATCTCCTTGTTCGAAAATTTAGCAAATTCATCAAAATAAAAGGTGGATTCAAAAAGTTTCAAAAGAAAGAAGCAAAAGAATCAACCAACAAAGGCAAGAACAACAAAGATCGCTTCACTTGCCATGAGTGTGGAAAAGCCGGACATATGAGATTTCAATGTCCTACCTATCTGAAAAAGGTTGATTCAGAGAAGAGCACTCCCAGGGAATTCAAATCCAAGAAAGCTTATATTGTATGGGATGTACCTGAGGAGGAAACAACATCAAGCACTTCTAGTGAGGAGGAGTCAGCGAAGCTGTGTCTGATGGTCAGATCTGACAACGATGGCAACTCAGACTCACACGAGGATAATAATGAGGTATATTCTGACACCTCATCCACTTCAGATGACTTACCCTCTTATGATGTTTTATATAATGCTTATGTTGAATTACATGAGGAACTAAAGAAATTGGCAAGAATAAACATTGATAAGAAAAGGGAAATCCTTAGAAATGAAAAGAAATTAAGCCAATTACAAAAAGAATTAGATGAATTAAAATTAGAAAATGAAACTTTAGATCTCATCTATTCTTGTAACACATGTAACTGCTCTGCTAATAATTTATGTCAAAAACCTGTATGTGAGACTTGCGAGATTTTGCAAGAAGACAATTTTAAACTAAAAGAAAAACTCGACCGTCTCACAAACAGTAAACAGCAATTAGACACTCTGCTTAGTCAAACAAGAAACGTTGGTGATCGTACTGGTCTAGGTTATACTCGCTCTGCTAAGAACAAGAGACCATATAGAAAACCTGTAACTCATACTAAGAATAAAAGTCATAAGCATTCACCTACATGTTTTTATTGTAATACGTATGGTCATACTTCTTACTCATGTTACATTAGAAAATACGGTATACCTAGCGGAGTTTATGTATGGATAAAGAAGGCAGATAATTCCCTAATCACTAACAGAAAAGGACCCAACATAATTTGGGTACCTGAGAAAAGAAGGTGATCTGTTTTGCAGGTATGTCTTCGAACACAAGGACAAAAATGGTATTTAGACAGTGGATGTTCGAGACATATGACAGGTGACAGATCAAATTTCCTGGATCTATCACTTAAAGGAAAAGGATACGTCACATACGGAGACAACAACAAGGGAAAGATACTTGGCACTGGAACAGTTGGTAACTCATCTCAAACTCAAATTGAAAATGTTCTTTATGTTGAAGGACTAGAACATAATCTTCTGAGTATAAGCCAACTCTGTGACAAAGGTAATCGTGTATCTTTCGATTCTGACTGTTGCATCATTCGTGACATTTTATCTAATAATGTTAAATTTGTTGGTCATCGTATAAATAATATTTACATGGTTAACTTGGATGATGTCACCACATTATTTTCAAAATGTTCTATTTCTAAAGAAGATGACATCTGGCTCTGGCACAGACGCGTTGCACACATCCATATAAAACATCTAGATAAATTGTCATCAAACGAACTAGTTGAGGGGCTACCAAAACTAAATTTTAAAACTAAAGAGATTTGTGACACTTGTCAAAAGTGTAAACAAACCAAAAACTCTTTTAAAAACAAAAATGTGATATCTACTTCAAGACCTTTGGAGTTACTCCATATGGACTTGTTTGGACCATCACAAATCATGAGTTTTGGTGGTAGCTACTATGCTCTAGTTATTGTTGATGATTTCTCTCGATTTACATGGACATTATTTTTATCTGCTAAAAGCGACGCCTTCAAGTCTTTTAAAAATCTTGCCAAGCAAATTCAAAACCAACTTAACCTGAAAATAGTATATATACGAAGTGATCACGGGGGAGAATTTGAGAACTTTCAGTTCGAAAAATTCTGTGATAAGCATGGCATCATGCATCAGTTCTCTGCTCCTCGCACTCCACAACAAAATGGAGTTGTTGAGAGGAAAAATCGTGTGCTAGAAGAATTAGCGAGAACCATGCTCAATGAAAGTAATACCCCCAAATATTTCTGGGCAAATGCAGTTCATACTGCATGTTATGTTATAAATCGAGTACTTTTAAGGCCTAATTTGAATAAAACTCCTTATGAAATATTAAAAGGCCGTAAACCAAACATATCCCATCTTCACGCTTTCGGTTGCAAATGTTTTATATTAAATAATGGAAAGCGGGCTTTAGGAAAATTTGATTCAAAAGCCGACGAGGGAATATTTTTGGGATACTCGATTCATAGCAAAGCGTTCAGAATTTTTAATAAATATTCAATGCAAGTTGAAGAGTCTATCCATGTACAATTTGATGAATCTTCTCCAAAAGAGAAGAGAAAGGTCGTATCTGATGATGTTGCAAGTGCTTTGGAAGAAGCATACTCAAAGAAAATGGATAATGAAGAAGCAACCAATGAAGAATGTCAAAACAAATCTCAGGAGCATTCAGATATGCCAGTTGTGTGGAAAACCAAGAAAGCTCACCCGATCGAGAAAGTAATAGGTGACATATCTACAGGAGTGGTAACCCGTAGTTCCTTACGAAACTTTGTAACTTTGTAGCTTTTGTATCTCAAATTGAGCCTAAGACCATTGATGAGGCCATTGAGGATGTGCACTGGGGTATAGCTATGCAAGAAGAGCTAAACCAGTTCGAACGTAATAATGTTTGGGACTTGGTCCCTAAACCTAAAGATCATCCTGTGATTGGTACTTGATGGGTCTTCAGAAATAAGCTTGATGAATCAGGATTAATCATTCGAAATAAGGCACGCTTGGTGGCCAAAGGCTACAACCAGGAGGAAGGTATCGATTATGACGAAACCTATGCCCCTGTAGCCAGATTAGAGGCCATCAGGATGCTACTTTCCTTTGCATCGATTATGAACTTCAAACTATTTCAAATGGACGTAAAAAGCGCCTTCCTGAATGGCTATATTCAAGAAGAAGTTTATGTTAACCAACCGCCTGGTTTTGCAAATTTTAAATATCCGAACCATGTTTATAAACTTAAAAAGGCACTCTATGGTCTCAAACAAGCTCCTAGAGCTTGGTATGATAGACTTAGTACCTTTCTTTTAGAAAAAGGGTTCGAAAGAGGCTTGGTTGACACAATGCTTTTTATTCATAAATCAGAAAATTCTGTATTACTTGTACAAATCTATGTGGATGACATAATTTTTGGATCTACTAATGATTTTTTGTGTAAAGATTTTTCTGAGATGATGCAGGGGGAGTTCGAAATGTCTATGATGGGAGAACTCACATTCTTTCTAGGACTTCAGATAAAGCAACTAGAAAGTGGGATTTTCATCCATCAGGCAAAATATTGCAAAGAGCTGCTCAAGAAATTTGAGATGAACAATTGTAAGGAAGCTTCCACTCCAATGGGATCTGCTTGCTACCTAGATAAGGACGAAAAAGGGAAAGCAATAGAGGTAACAAAGTATCGAGGAATTATTGGGTCTTTACTTTACTTAACTGCAAGTCGACCTGATATCATGTTTAGCGTATGCATGTGTGCGAGATTTCAATCATCACCTAGAGAATCACATCTTAAAACTGTTAAAAGAATCATGAGATACTTAAAAGGAACAACTAACATGGGATTATGGTATCCTCGGGATGCCTCACTATCCTTGGTAGGTTATTCCGATTCCGATTTCGCCGGATGTAAATTGGATCAGAAAAGCACTAGTGGTACCTGTCACTTGTTGGGCAGTTCATTAGTAGCATGGCACAGCAAAAAGCAAGCCTGTGTTGCTTTGTCCACCGCCGTAGCGGAATACATTGCCGCTGGTGTGTGTTGCGCTCAAATCCTTTGGATGAAGCAGCAACTCAAGGACTATGGTCTTAAACTTGAAAAGATCCCTATTAAATGCGACAATACAAGTGCCATAAACCTTTCCAAGAATCCCGTTTTGCATTCTAGAACTAAGCATATAGAAATTAGACATCATTTTCTGCGTGATCATGTACAAAAAGGTGATTGCGTTCTTGAATTTGTTGAAACTTCTAAAAAATTAGCCGATATTTTCACCAAGCCCCTTCCCAGGGATACTTTCTTTGTTCTAAGGAGAGAACTTGGAATTCTTGATGAACAATATCTCGATTAAAATTGTTTAGTTGTTTACATTATCGTCTAGCCTCTCTATGCCTATGTATCTTTAGCTTAAATGATATATGTTACAATGCAAAAATATGTCTCTTGATTAATTCTTTCTGTGATTCTGAATGTCTCGATAAATTTGTCACGATGCATGCAAAAGCCTTAAAAAGTTGAAACCCTTCTACTGCTTGAAAATCCATTTTCACTATGTGTAATCGATTATATTTGTTGTTAATCGATTACCTGGGCATCAGTTATTTGAAAATTCGAACTGTTACTATGTGTAATCAATTACACTTGCTGTTAATCAATTACCTAGGCATCAGTCTTTTGAAAATTCGAAATTTTACACTGGTTTAATCGATTAAACCTGCCCGTTAATCGATTAAAACCAACTTTTTAAAGGCAGACAGTAACTCGGTTTTATACTTTCTTTGGCATTTTCACATTCTCTTTTATACTTTGAGTTTCTAAATCAGTAGCAAAACTAATCCAAGTGCACTAAAGTAGAAACACCTCATCCTAACCCTCTCAAACCATCAAGGAATCATACTTCTTCATCCTCATTATACCCCATTTCCAAGGTTCCACCAAGCATAACCTAGGTTAGGTTTGCCTAAACCCTTCTTTGATCATTCACTGTTATTTCGGGTTCTGCTAAATAATGGAGCAAGGTCGCACTAAAAGGGTCAAGACCTCAGCCACTCGTGTACGAAGACGGGAGGTCGGTTCACCATCTACTCGGGACCGCGGTGACCCATACTATTCACTCATCTTGCAAGAAACCCGTATGGCGAAATTTCAAGGTCGCAAACCCACGTACATACGATATGTTGATTTAACCTGGTTGGCGGAACAAAATTTTAGTTTCCCGCATGATATGGAAGCTCAGGGAACCATTCAGTTTATGGAATTAAAGGGACAAGTTTACCCTGCTCTAGTTAGGGAATTTTATGCTAATTTTAGATATAAGGATGGAAATTACTGGTCTATGATTTCTGGCAATCTGTTTGAACTTAATGATGATATTTTTATGAATGTCGGTGGTTTATCATCTTCTGGTTATAGTATAGGAGATTGTTCCTGGGTTAAGGAAAACTTTGATCCTACTGAGGTTTATAAGTCATTTCTAAGAGGCCCTCACTTATACATTCAGGGTCAACTAACCAAAGCTGGGTCATTATCTGTTGAGAACAGACTGTTGCATTACATTATTGCTTACATTTTAGTGCAGAGGAACACAAATCACGCACAGCCTACTGTGAATGATTTACGTTTCATGTATGCAGTAAAGAATAATGTAATGATTAACTGGCCTGAGGAGATCTTGAAAATTATGAACAGTGTGTCTTTGTCTCAGTCGAAGCTGCTTCCCTATAGTATCTTCATCTCACGCATTGTTGATTATCTGCGCATTGACGTTTCCGATACCATCATTGTTGAATACACTGATAAGGATCATCTGGTTGGTGAAAGCCTCATTCATAAAATGGGTATATACAAGTATGGTACTATTTGGCAATACCAAGAGGACTACGCCACTATTGGTCTGGATTTATCCGATGATGATAATCAGGATGACAGGGGTAATCAGCACGCTACAACTCAGGGGGAGCCTTCTGGATCAGCACCTCAGAACTCTGCTTTTGGCTTAGATCAGTTGGAAGCTATGGAGCAACGGCTTAACAACCGTATGGATCTTCACTTCCAAGGATTGAAAGACTCATACTTTGCTGGTATGGAACAGTATGAGGAGCGACAAACTGCGTACTCAGACAACCAATTTCAGGAGTTGAGGAATCTAATTCAATCTACTGCTGACGCTCAGAATGCCTTGTTTTGTTTAGAATTTCAGAAGTTATCTGTGCTTATCAGGAGAGATCAGAACATTGTCATTCCTGCTTATCACACTGACGATCCTCATCCTCCACCTCAACCTTAGTTTAGAAGACTTTAGACCTAGGATATCTTACCATTAGGTTTATTTCTTCTTTATGGCACTTTCTGGATTTAGCTGCTGTTATGGATTCTAGTTTCTCTTTTGTGTGCCTCTTTAATGTTCTTAATTGACATTTCCTGGTTTGTATGGTTGCTAAACATTGTTACTCTTTATGCTACTTTTTATAATTATGTCGAATAGCCTACTTTGTTTACGTGTATGGTTCTTGATCGTATGAGATTTTCTACTTTGATATGGTCAATCTTGTATGCCGTTCACTTTACCAGTTTGGCTATTTCTGTTGTATAAACTAGCGCATTTGTTTATTTTTCTTTAAAATAAAACAGGTTAATTGTTAAATCCCAAATTAACTCATTGACTTTGTTTTATGCATTACTCATATCTCTGCCTTATTTTTTTGACCTGCGTTATCTTTTTGATAATGTCAAAAGGGGGAGAAAGGTTGTTTTGTTGTTTTCTAATTGTGCAGGTTGATCGTAATAACAGCTTCCGAAATTTGCGCATCATATCAACCACGCCAACACAATCTTCAAGCTATTTCATCACAATTGATATATTTGATGTAGAGTTTGTCATCATCAAAAAGGGGGAGATTGAAAGTGTGCATGTAAAGAGGAACACTTTGGAAAGCTCTCTTTATGTGTCATGGTTTTGATGAGGACAACTTGTGCTAATAAGAGCTTGAAGATCATCAACAAATCAACGTGCTTAAGTCTTCTGATTGGTACTTAGCTTAGACTAGATTAGTTTAGGTTGAGTCTAAGGCTTAAGTCACCTAATACATATCTCATATGCATAAATCTTTTAAATCATTTTCATCTTGAGATATGTCATTCATAATATGTTCATGCATCACATAAATACATGTACATGTGCATTCTAGGCATAAACTAAGTGTTAAACATGTATGAATTAAAGTGCATAACGTATTTGAGTTTTTACACATGAAAATATGCGTTTAATCGATTACAGCGTAGGTTAATCGATTAATCTAACTGTTTGCACAGTTTAATCGATTACGACATAGGTTAATCGATTAATCTAAAAGTTTTGTACAGTTTAATCAATTAAGGTTGTCGTTAATCGATTAACTGGGCTATAAAATCAATTCTTTATAAACTGCGTTTTTCAGAATTGATCTCATAAGTTGCATGTTAAATTTTTAGAGAGTTAGAGCATTTTTTTCGTGTTAATTGTTGCATCTAGTTGTAAATGCATTTGTGAGTTTAGAAAAGAGAGAATTCTATGCTTTATGATTGAGTGCATTACATGATACATTTCTCATCTTTTCATATCACATGTTCTTGCATTTTATTGATGATTCTTGATTAGATGTTTACATACTATGCATTCTGTTTTTCAAACTAATACATTTTCATACTGCATGAGCTTGTATTAGGTGATTAGAGTAAAGTCTTGTCTTGTTAGATATAAGTCTTGTAATAGCTTAAGTTTACTCTATTTCGTTTTGATTGAAAAAGTGTTGTAATATTGGGAATCTCAAGGTGTCGTATCGCCAAGAGATTGAATGTATCTTCACTGAGTGTTAGACTTAGGGATAAGTAAAGAACAGAGGTTCTTGGCTGGGGCTACGCCGAAAGAAAGGTTTTCTTTGTCGGTAGGAAGGGAGTCAAACCATAGAATAGGATCTTTATTATCTTGTAAGTGTCTAAATGTTGTAATTGGATAGTGTGTATGTAATAAACATTGATTCAATTATAGTGAATAAAAATCTCCCAAATCAGCCTGGAGGCCTGGATGTAGTTTGCAGTGGACAAGCAAACGAACCAGGATAAAATTCGTGTTGCATGATTTTTCTATCCCTTTCTCTCTTTATTGCATTTGATCGATTGATTTGTATAGTAGATTTAATTGATAATACGTTTATGTACTATACTGATTACACTCTGATAATTCTGTAAGCTCTGTATATTAGCTTCGTTATCAATTAATTGTCGTGCAAGAAATTGTATCTGCATTAGCTTACTGTCTCGGTTTAATCGATTAAGTGTAGTGTGTTAATCGATTACATTAGTTCTGTTAATCGGTTAAGAGGACTGTGTTGAATGTGTTAATCGATTACCCTGTTTCGTTAATCGATTAATTAGGTGTATTTCAGCGTTAAGTGTTGTTTTTCGAAAAGCGGATATTCTAACCGCTACACCTATTCAACCCCCCCCCCCCTTCTAGGTGTATTGTAACCACTGATACCTAACAAATGTAATTCCATTTTCAGGACATATTTGGCACCAAGGACATTTTTCGGCATTACAAGTGGAAGATGTGTGCTAAAGTGAAGATTGTATTTAGTTATAGGATTTTTAATTCCGTTTTAGGTTTTGGGCCCATGTTTAGGGCCCATTTCGGTTTTAACCTTTTATAAACTTAGGATTTCGTTTCCACTAATAATTTTACATTACATTTCGTTTTCAGCTTGAGGGAGAGAGCAATTTTCGTTTTCCCCCTTTTGGGGTTCTTTTAGGTTTTCGTTTTTCATCTTCTTCCTCCTCCAAATTCGGTTTTGCTTCTTCCTCCATGGAAGGCTAGAGGTTTAGTGCTAAATTCCTTTGGTAATGTATCACACTCTTGAGTTTTAGTGCTTAATGCATTTCAGTTTCTCTTTATTCGTTTAATGCAATTTCGGTTTCTTTATGTTTGAATCTTCTATCTTATTTCAGATTGTGGTTTGCTTAATTCTATGGTTTTGTTGTAGATTTGTCAACTGATTTTCGCTTAGTTAATTAGTTCTCTAGCACATGATCGCTTAGTTTATGTGAATCTGTAAATGCTCTATGTTTATGTTGATTTCGCTTAGTTTGAAGCTTAGACATTAGAATTATGAACAGATTAGGAATTCAATGTTTCGATTCTGAAATTGATGTTTTGATTCGTGTGACTTTGTTAACTGTTTGTTGCTTATGCCAATTTCGCTTAGTTAGAGGTTTAGCAATTTAACTGTGAGTTGATCATCGCTTAGTTAATCGACTCTCAACAAAGGAACACTGAGAATCTGATTTTGATATATTGAAACCGAGGATTGAGTTGTGAACAAGGAAACCAAAGGGATTTAGCCTCTTTACTATTCTGTTTTCTGTTTGTATTCTGTTTTAGCTTAATTTCATAGCATAAAAACCACTCAAACCCCCCATTGTGTGTGTGCGTGTAAGGTGTTTGAACCATTGTGTGTGTGCGTGTAAGGTGTTTGAACCATTGTGTGAAAGATAATCTTTGGGAAACGACCTAGGAGTCACTTCCTAGTACTATACTTAATTGTTATATTATTTGTATCGGGTACGGCCTCGATCACACACTCCTTTCTATCTATTAACTGCGTGGATAGACTGAATTTACAAACTGAGCTGTTGCCTTTCGACTTGGTCGTATCCACCCCAACTGATGTGCCTGTGGTGGTGTCGACAGTTGTGTCTCGGTGTCTGGTGGTGGTAAACGGTAGGGATTTTACCGTGGATTTAATCTGCTTACCACTATCCCAGTTAGATTTGATTCTGGGGATGGACTGGTTGTCAGCAAATCATGTGGTGCTTAATTGTGCTGATAAGACCGTGATGTTTGGAAATCCATATGGGATTTCGGAGGAGGTCGGTTGTATGAAGCCGATGTCGGCAAAGGAAGTCAGGACTTCCTGTAAGGAGGGAGGGGGCCGTGTTTATGTTGTTGGCGTCCCAGGAAGGTATTGAGAAATCCAAGGTTGAGGACATTCCGATGGTTCATGAGTTTCCGGAAGTTTTTCCTGGTGATATTCCGGAATTGCCTCCAGTTAGAGAAGTTGAATTCTCCATTGATTTAGTAACGGGAATGGGACTCATCTCTATAGCTCCTTATAGAATGGCACCGTTAGAGTTAGCTGAGCTGAAAAAGCAGGTTGAGGAATTGTTGACTAAGAAATTTATTCGCCCGAGTGTATCGCCGTGGGGCGCACCTGTTTTGCTAGTTAAGAAGAAGGACGGTAGTATGCGATTGTGTACCGATTAGAGGCAGTTGAACAAGGTTACGATTAAGAACAAATACCCATTGCCTCAGATTGATGACTTGATGGATCAGTTGAGAGGGGCGTTAGTGTTTTCTAATATTGATCTTCGATCGGGTTACCATCAACTTCAGTTGAAAACAGATGACATTCCAAAGACTGCTTTTAGGACAAGGTATGGACATTTCGAATATTTAGTCATGCCTTTTGGCGTAACGAATGCTCCAGTAATATTTACCGACTACATGAATTGGGTTTTCCATCCATAGTTGGATTCATTTGTAGTGATATTTATTGATGACATTCTGGTTTATTCCAAAAGCCGAGAGGAACATGTAGAGCACCTGAGGATTGTTCTAGAACTCCTGAGTAAGAACCAGATGTATGCTAAATTGTCTAACTGTGATTTATGATTGGAGTAGGTGAACTTTCTTGGGCATGTGATAACCAAGGAAGGGGTAGTTGTGGATCCTTCAAAGGTGGAAGCGGTTACGGAATGGGCTGTGCCCAAGTCGGTTACTGAAATCCGGAGCTTCCTGGGTTTGGCAGGCTATTATCGGAAATTCATTGAGGGATTTTCGAAGTTGGCTCTACCATTGACTAAGCTCACTAGGAAAGGAGAACCGTTTGTGTGGACACTTCGTTGCGAAGAAAGCTTTCAAGAGTTGAAACGAAGGTTGACTACGGCACCCGTGTTGGTTCTTCTGTGTACGGATAAGGATTTCAGCGTTTATTGTGATGCTTCCAAACAAGGTTTGGGTTGTGTTCTGATGCAAGAAGGGAGAGTAGTTGCATATGCTTCTCGTCAGTTGAGAACACACGAGCAGAACTACCCTACACATGATTTAGAATTGGCTGCAGTGGTCTTTGCTTTGAAAATTTGGAGACACCATCTCTATGGCATAAGGTTTGTGGTGTACAGCGACCACAAGAGTTTGAAATATCTGTTTGATCAAAAGGAGCTGAATATGAGACATAGGAGATGGATGGAATTTTTAAAGGACTACGATTTTGGATTGCAGTACCACCCAGGGAAGGCTAATGTAGTAGCCGATGCACTCAGTCGGAAATCTTTGCACATGTTAGCTTTGATGATTAGGGAAGGGAAGCTGATAGAGGAGTTCAGGGATATGAACCTAGATGTCCAAATAAGACCTCATAGTAAGATATTGGGTATGCTGAAGGTCACGAATGAACTATTTGATCAAATCCGAGTAATGCAAGTTGGGGATATTGAGCTGATCGACAAACAGGACTTGATGATGAGTGGAAAGGAAACCAACTTTGTAACGGACTCCAGTGGGATGATGCGTTACAAGGGGAGAGTGTGTGTGCCTCGTGATGAAGGGCTACGAAAAAGTATTTTGGAGGAGTCCCATAAGAGCAAGATGAGCTTTCACCCAGGGACAACGAAAATGTACCACGACTTGAAGAAGTTGTTTTGGTGGTTTGGATTGAAGAGAGATGTGGCCATATGTTTCGAGTTGTTTGATATGCCAGAAAGCAAAAATTGAGCATCAACGACCGGCGGGAGAGTTATAATCCCTAGAAATTCCCGATTGGAAGTGGGATAGTATCTCAAAGGATTTTGTGTCTGGTTTTCCAAAGACTTAGAGGGGATATGATTCGATATGGGTGATCGTGGATTGGTTAACTAAATCTGCTCACTTTCTGCCTATGAACATGAGGTACTCTTTGGAGAGGTTGGCAGAACTGTATATCCGGGAAATTGTTCGCTTGCATGGAATACCGTCAAGCATTGTGTCGGATAGGGACCCCCGTTTCACTTCAAACTTTTGTAATAGTTTGCAAACCGCTTTGGGAACTAAGTTGAAGCTAAGTTCAGCTTATCATCCACAAACCGACGGTCAATCAGAAAGGACAATACAGTCATTGGAAGACCTTTTAAGGGCCTGTGTCTTAGAAAAACCAGGGAGTTGGGATAGCATGTTGTCGTTGATCGAATTTACCTACAACAATAGCTTCCATTCGAGTATTGGGATGACACCTTATGAGGCGTTGTATGGTAGGAAGTGCCGAACTCCAGTGAGTTGGTTTGAAACTGGGGAGAACTTGATATTGGGACCCGAACTGGTCCAGGAGACGACGGATAAGATCAAGAAAATCCGGGAACATATGAGAATCGCCCAAAGTCGACAGAAGAGCTATTATGATAAGAGGCGGAAACCTCTTGAATTTAACGAGGGAGATCATGTTTTCATGAGAGCTGTTCCGACTACCGGTATCGGTAGAGTTTTGAATTCCTGTAAGCTGACTCCTCGATTTATTGGGCAGTATCAGATATTGAAGAGAATTGGGCCGGTAGCGTATTGTAACACCCAAAAATTTAAGTCTTTAAAATTATAGTGTCAGTCCTGGGATCCTCGCTTGAGCGAGAGATTATCGCTTGGGCGAGAGAGGTTCACCTGGGAGGGTGAAATCCTGGGTTATACTAGAGGATTCTCGCCTGAGCGAGAGTTGTCTCGCCTGGGCGAGAAATGGCATTTTGGGGCTGTTGGCACTGTGAGATTCTCGCTTGAGCAAGAGGGTCAGAGTTGAGTTTTTTAAAATGGGCGGGATTTTCTCGCTTGAGTGAGAGAAAGCTCGCTTAAGAGAGAACCCGACGAGAACATTAAATAAGGGAAACCCCAAATACATTTTAGGTTAAGAATTGAAGAGAGGTGAGAGAATAGAGCATTCCCAAGGTCTAGGAGCTTTGGTTCTTGTTCAAGAGCTTGAGAAGAGGTAAAACTCTCTATCCTAACTCTCTTCTTCTCTTGAGAACCCATTTTTGGTATTATGGATCTCTTCTCAAAGTGTGTAAAACCATGGAAACTCTCTTTTTCGAGTTATGGTTCGTTTTATGTCGCTTGTACCGTGTAAACTCTTGGTTTTGAGTTTGTATTCCAAGGATGGAAAGGGTTTGTGGGTTGACTCATGGAAACCCCAAAACCCTAGAGAGAGAGAAAATGTGGTTAGAGAGGAAGAATGGGTAAAACGTTAAAGGTAGAAGACGAGTTGCTTTATAATGTTAAAACATGAGATGATATGTATGTTTTAGATGGTTGAGAACTCTTAATGAAAATAGTATAGAACCATTGAAAATATGATAAATATCTTGTATGGTTGAATAATGCAATATAAGTTATGTATTTGCTATTTGGAATGAATGACTAACATTGTGTTATGTGGTGGGAATGAGGAAAGATCCTAAGTTTGGAGGTGGTGCCGGTGGAACTTGAGAAGTCGCCAAAAACCAAACCCAACACTCACCGAGGTAAGGATAAGTCTTTAATTTATGCATTGTGTTGGAAAATGCGAGGATTTTCTGTTATGGATAATGAATAAAATGTGAATCACTTAGTCATTATGAATATATATGGGTATGTTGATAATGGTGAGAAGTGAATTTACGGTTTATGTATTAGGGGAGTACTAATGGAAATAAGACCCGAAATGAAATCAAGAAATTTAAATCACTTTGTAGTTATAAGCATGCGTGGTTATGTTTGTAATGATGTCGGGTGCATTTATTGACTATTTATTGGTGGAGTGCCAATGGAAATAAAACTTGGATAAAACAATAAACTGTAAGTCACTTTGTAGTTACAGGCATATACGCTATGTTGTAATGATGTCGGGTGCATGTATTTTCCATTTATTAGTGGAGTGCCAATGGAAACAAAACTCGGATAAAACAATAAACTGTAAGTCACTTTCTAATTACAGGCATATACGCTATGCTGTAAAGATGTCGAGTGCATGTATTGTCTATTTATTTGTGGAGTGCCAATGGAAATAAAACTCGGAAACAAAGTAATAAATGGTAAATCACTTAGTCATTACAAATATATATGGGTATGTTTGTAGTGATGACGGGTGGATTTATGGTTTATGTATTGGTGGAGTGCCAAGGAAAATAAAACTCGTTTTAGCCGACCAGAATGGGTTAGCGACTCTAGCTCGAGTTATGTAGCATGATTTTTCAAAAGTACAGATGATAAAAATGGTTTTAAGTGGATTTAATTTATATCGTTGTTTAAAATTATTAAATGTGGATTAACTTACATTGAAGTTTTATTGAATTAATGACTTATTCATTTGTGTTGTTTGTGCATGGTAAATGTTAATCCCATTGCAGGTAGGTGGACGGAGAAAGGATGATTCTTGAGTAGGAGATTAGGGACCCTTTTTTTGATGTCTCTTTATCCATTCTTTTGTAACTTGAATTGATTGTAATTGAAAGAACTAATTGTACTATGAATACTATTTTTGTACATGATATTGATCATGGAGACTAGTAACTCGGGATATATGTAGCTATGGGTGTTTTGGAAATCCATAGCTAATTGTATGCGGTAGTTACTAGGTTATACAAATATGAATTATGTTTTTCCTACTATCGGATTGTGTATGTACTTTTGGTTCATAGATCGGGTGTGAGGATGGAGAGAAAGATCTTTTAAATAAATTTATTTACTTGGTAATTATGATTATCGTTAAATGCATGGAATTGGATTAAATAAGGAAAAAATTTCCAGGGTAGAATTTCGGGTTGTTACACGTATCGTATTGCTTTACCTCCGTTGTTGTCCACTCTCCGTAATGTGTTTCATGTGTCTCCGTTGAGGAAATATGTTGGAGATCCATCTCATGTGGTTGAGTCTGATCAGATAGAGTTGAAGGATAATTTGACTTTTGCAACGTTACCCGTGAGAATCATGGATACCAGTGTAAAGAGATTGAGAGGCAAGGAGATTGCCTTGGTAAAGGTGTTGTGGAGTCAAGTGGACGAAGGAGACGCTATTTGGAATGAATGACAAACATTGTGTTATGTGGTGGGAATGAGGAAAGATCCTAAGTTTGGAGGTGGTGTCGGTGGAACTTACGAATTCACCAAAACCCAAACCCAACACTCACCGAGGTAAGGATAAGTCTTTAATTTATGCCTTGTGTTGGAAAATGCGTGGATTTTCTGTTATGGATAATGAATAAAATGTGAATCACTTAGCCATTATGAACATATATGGGTATGTTGATAATGGTTAGAAGTGAATTTACTGTTTATGTATTGGTGGAGTACCAATGGAAATAAGACTCGAAATGAAATCATGAAATGTAAATCACTTTGTAGTTATAAGCATACGTGGATATGTTTGTAATGATATCGGGTGTATTTATCATTTTTGTATTGGTGGAGTGCCAATGGAAATAAAACTCGGAATAAAGCAATAAATTGTAAGTCACTTTGTAGTTACAAGCATATATGATATGTTGTATTGATGTCGGGTGCATTTATTGACTACGTATTGGTGGAGTGCCAATGGAAATAAAACTCGGATAAAACAAAAAACTATAAGTCACTTTGTAGTTACAGGCATATATGCTATGCTGTAATGATGCCGGGTGCATTTATTGTCTATTTATTGGTGGAGTGCCAATGGAAATAAAACTCAGAAACAAAGTAATAAATGGTAAATCACTTAGTCACTACAAATATATATGGGTATGTTTGTAGTGATGACGGGTGGATTTATGGTTTATGTATTGGTGGAGAGCCAATGAAAATAAAACTCGTTTTAGCCGACCAGAATGGGTTAGCGACTCTAGCTCGAGTTATGTAGCATGGTTTTTCAAAAGTACAGATGACGAAAATGGTTTTATGTAGATTTAATTTATATCGTTGTTTAACCCTAATAAATGTGGATTAACTTACATTGAAATTTTATTGAGTTAATGACTTATTCCTTTGTGTTGTTTGTGTATGGTAAATGTTAATCTCATTGCAGGTAGGTGGACGGAGAAAGGATGATTTTTGAGTAGGAGATTAGAGACCTTTATTTTGATGTCTCTTTATCCATTCTTTTGTAACTTCATTTGATTGTAATTGAAGCAAATAAATGTACTATGAATACTATTTTTGTACATGATATTGATCATGGATACTAGTAACTCGGGATATATGTAGCTATGGGTGTTTTGGAAACCCATAGCTAATTAATTGTATGCGGTAGTTACTAGGTTATACTAATATGAATTATGTTTTTCTGCTATCGGATTTTGTATGTACTTTTGGTTCATAGATTGGGTGTGAGGATGAAGAGAAAGATCTTTTAAATAAATTTATTTACTTGGTAATTATGATTTATCGTTAAATGCATGGAATTGGATTAAATAAGGAAAAATTTTCCAGGGTAGAATTTCGGGATGTTACACTTGACCTGCCCGATGTGGTATGGGGAATTACACAACCTGCCCGATGTGGTATGGGGATTACTCGACCTGCCTGATGTGGTGTGGGGATTATTTGTACGGTGCAGAATTGTTGAAAGAGATGAAGGGTAAATTACTACGGAATGTGAATGATGTGAAAAGTGTATATTCGGAATGAAAATCATATGCATGCCATAGGATATATATTTTGAGATATATATCTTATAGGGTGAATATGAATGATGAGAAATGAGTATGTTTGGATGAATAAAATATGCACACTATAGCACATATATATTATGGGATATATGTGGACTATAGGGTGAATATGGATAATATGAGATGAGTAAAATATGCACACTATATAACATATATATTATGGGATGTATGTGTACTATAGGGTGAATATGGATAATATGTGATGAATAAATATGCACACTATAGAATGTAACACCCCAAATTTTAAGTCTTTAAAATTATAGTATCAGTCCTCGGATCCTCACTTGAGCGAGAGGTACTCGCTTGAGCGAGAAAGGTTCACCTGGGAGGGTGAAATCCTGGGCTATACTTGGCAATGTTGGGTAATGTAATCGATTACACAGTCCTGGTAATCGATTACATGATGATTAAAAGCATCAGATATGTACATCTGACACAATGTAATCGATTACACCATGTTGGTAATCGATTACATCGCGACGATGCCTCTGTAATTTACACTGTGTAATCGATTACACACTTCTGGTAATCGATTACATCGTATTAATGTAATCGATTACACCATGTTGGTAATCGATTACATCGCGACGATGCCTCTGTAATTTACACAGTGTAATCGATTACACTATACTTGTAATCGATTACACTTATCGTTGTGTCTATAAAATAGAAACCCAAAACACATTTTAGGGTTAGAACTTTGAAGAGAAGAGAGAGAAGAGAGTTTTTCAAGAGCAAAGAGCCTTAGGACTCATCTTAGAGCTTGAGAAGAGGTAAACCTCTTGTTCCTAACTCTTCTTCTTCCTCTCTAACTTGTTTTGGGTATGTTGGATTTATTTTCAAAACATGAGAAACAATGGAAACTCATCCTTTAGAGTTATGGTTCGTTTTATGTTGTTTTTATCTTGTAAACTCTTGGTTTAGAGATAGTATCTCAAGAATGGAAAGGGTTGTGGGTTGATTCATGAAAACCCCAAAAACCCTAAAAGTGAAAATGTGGTAAAAGGAGAGAATGAGTAAAATGTTAGAGGTAGAAGATGAGTTTACCCCCAAATATTGAAATATGAGATGTTATGCATGTTTTAGATGGTTGAATATTAATGATGAATATTTTGTATGATTAAATGATGCAAAATAAGTTGTTTATGTAATATTTGGAATAAATAACTAACATTGTGTTATGTGGTGGGATGAAAAGAGATCCTAAGGTTGGAGGTGGTGTCGGTAGAATTCGAGAAGTTGCCAAGAACCGAACCCCAATACTCACCAAGGTAAGGATAAGCCTTTAATTGTGCATTTGGAATAGAAAATGTAAGTATTTTCTGGTTATGCAATGATTGAGTTGTGAATTACGCATTTAGTATAAACATATATGGGTGTGTTTATACTAAAGTAGGCGTAGATTTACGGAAGATGGAAAACGTGTGTATTTCTGATCATGCAATAATTATATTGTGAATCACGTGTTTAGTATAAACATATATGGGTGTGTTTATACTAAAGATGGCGTGGATTTACAGGAAATGGTTGATAGTGAAATCAATGAAAAGGAAACGTATTTTTAGCCAACCATAAATGGTTAGCGACTTTGGCTCAAGTTATGTAGCAACACTTTGGCTCAAGTTATGTAGCAATGCTTTGGCTCAAGCTACGTAGCAACACTTTGGCTCAAGTTATGAAGCAATACTTTGGCTCAAGTTATGTAGCAATGCTTTGGCTCAAGCTATGTAGCAATACTTTGGCTCAAGTTATGTAGCAATACTTTGGCTCAAGTTATGTAGCAACACTTTGGCTCAAGTTATGAAGCAATACTTTGGCTCAAGTTAAGTAGCAATGCTTTGGATCAAGCTATGTAGCAAAACTTTGGCTCAAGTTATGTAGCAATGCTTTGGCTCAAGCTATGTAGCAAAACTTTGGCTCAAGTTATGTAGCAATACTTTGGCTCAAGTTATGTAGCAACGCTTTGGCTCAAGCTATGTAGCAAAACTTTGGCTCAAGTAATGTAGCGCAAAATGAATTTATAAAACAAATGGTTTATTAACTCCTTTTTCTAATGTGGATTATCTTATAATGACGTTTATTGAATTAATGACTTACTCCTTTGTGTGTTTTGTACTTTTGTCATTGATAATCCCATTGCAGGTAAATAGACGAATGAAGTATGCCAGGTCGGGAGCTTTAGGAGCTTTAGACTTTGGATTCACTATTTATGTTTTTCGTGTTCTAAATGATTACCTGCGGATTTAAATGATTGTAATCATGGCTAACCATTATTTGGATATTTGTAACCATGCGTAATGTTATTTTGGAGGATCAGAACCTTTGAGGTCTTAGTACTCATAGGGAATGATATGAATGAATTATGTTTTTCTACAAGATTAATTGTATGATAATATAATAGGTTATAAGATTAGTTCCAGGAATGATTCATGAGAACTTCTAGGTAAAATGATTATGTATGTGGTTATTGATTCATGAATTGAGTGTGAGGAGGGGAAATAAGATTTTGAAGTAAGGATATTAAAATGGTAATGTGAGTTATGAGTGATTGAATGGAATTGAATTAAAATGAGAAATAATTTCAAGGGTAGAATTTGGGTCCTTACATAGAACACATATAGTATGGGATATATGTGTACTATAGGGTGAATATGGATAATATGTGTTGATTGGTATATGTTCATCATGATTGATGTTAGATTTGTGTGGTTTTAATACTTTAATGTTATTCCTCCATGTAAATCCACGCTACGGTCTCCGTAGTTGGTTCTAACTCCCTCTGTCTTTCCTTGTATATGTTGTGTATTTGAGTGCAGGTCGTGGTGGTAGCGCATCGGATGCTTGCGGAGGAGAGTACATGTTTGAGTAGTTGCTTTATATTCTCAATGTTGTAATTGAATAATACATGTATTATGAAGAGTATGTTAAATGGGATTTATGTATGAGTGACTTTCTCCTAAAGTGTAAAATGAAGTTGATTTAATATTTGTAATTAAAAGTGTCCTTTGTTAAAGGGTAATTGTTTAGATTATGTATTTGAAAGGAAGTGAAATGACATGCTTTTGAAATGAAATGTATCTGGAATATTTTCGCCTTGTAAATTATAAATGTTTTCACTCAAGTTTCTGAACCGTTCAAGTAATGTCTTTCAAAAATAATCACTTCACTTTCATGGATAAGGTTTTAAAAAGAATTTTTGAATTACGAAAATCGGGTCCTTACAATATGGTATCAGAGCATATGTCAACTCTGCGGCCAAGGGTATGACCTTTCATGCTTCTTTGTGAAATTTGTGTGAGTTAACTACTTGACTTATGTGAATTGTGTTGACTATGTGGTAACTGCTAATGAGAAAGGTGATTGTTAAATTCCTTGCGATAAGTGTTTGGTTGTGAATTTATCGTTAGATGTCTTGTTGTGAGTTATTGATGAAGTGCTTGTTGAAAATTCCTTGTTGTGAATTACGCATTTAGTGTAAACATATATGGGTATATTTATACTAAAGTGGGCGTAGATTTACAGGGAAATGAAAATACAACTCGGGAAATGTATTGGTGGAGTGCCAATGGAAATAAAACTCAGGAAATGTATTGGTGGAGTGCCAATGGAAATAAAACTCGTTTTTATCCGATTATGATTGGTTAGCGACTTCGGCTCAAGTAATGTAGCAAGCATTGGCTCAAGCAATGTAGCAAACATTGGCTCAAGTAATGTAGCAAGCTTTGGCTCAAGCAATGTAGCAAACTTTGGCTTAAGTAATGTAGCAAGCTTTGGCTCAAGCAATGTAGCAAGCTTTGTTAGGTATCAGTGGTTACAATACACCTAGAAGGGGGGGGGGGGGGGGGTTGAATAGGTGTAGCGGTTAGAATGTCCGCTTTTCGAAAACAACACTTAATGCTGAAAAACACCCTGATTAATCGATTAACGAAACAGGATAATCAATTAACACTTTCAACACAGTCCACTTAATCGATTAACACTTTCAACACAGTCCACTTAATCGATTAACAGACTGAAGTAATCGATTAACACACCACACTTAATCGATTAAACCGTGACAGTAAGCAGATGCAAGTACAGTTTCTTGCGCGACAGTTAATTGATAATGAAACGATTATACCAAGCTTACAGAATTTTATCAGAGTACAAGCAATACAGTACAGAAAGAGATTATCAATTAAATCTACTAAACAAATTAATCGATCAAATGCAATAAAGAGAGAGGGATAGAAAAAGTCCTGCAACAAGAATTTTATCCTAGTTCGTTTGCTTGTCCACCGCAAACTACATCCAGGCCTCCCGGCTGATTTGGGAGATTTTTCTTCACTATAATTGAATGAATGTTAATTACATACACACTATCCAATTACAACAATTAGACACTTACAAGATAAAAAGAAACCTATTCTATGGTTTGACTCCCTTCCTACCGACAAAGAAAACCTTTCTTTCAGCGTAGCCCCAGCCAAGAACCTTGTTCTTTACTTATCCCTTAGTCTAACACTCAGTGAAGACACACTCAATCTCTTGGTGATATGACACCTTGAGATTCCCACAATTACAACACTTTTTCAAACAAAGCAATACAGAGTAAACTTAAGCAATAACAAGACTTATATCTAACAAGATAAGGCTTTACTCTAATAACCTAATACAAGCTCATGCAGTATGAAAAATGTATTAGTGAAAAACAGAATGCATAATATGTAAACATCTAATCAAGAATCATGTGAAAATGCAAGAACATGTGACAAGAAAAGATGAGAAATGTATCATGAAAAGCACTCAATCCTAAAGCATAGAATTCTCTCTTTTCTAAGCTCACAAATGCATTTACAACTAGATGCAACAATTAACACGATAAAAAAAATGCTCTAACTCTCTAAAAATTTAACATGCAACTTATGAGATCAATTCTGAAAATGCAGTTTATAAAGAATTGATTTTAATGCCCAGTTAATCGATTAACGACAGCTTTAATCGATTAAGCTTCACAAAAAGGTTAGATTAATCGATTAACCTTTGTTGTAATCGATTACACTGTGCAAACAGTTAGATTAATCGATTAAACCAAGTGGTAATCGATTAACAGCATTCTTTCATGTGTAAAAACTTCAAATATGTTATGCACTAAAATTCATACATGTTTAATACTTAGATTATGCCTAGAATGCACATGTACATGTATTTATATGATGCATGAACATATTATGAATGACATATCTCAAGATGAAAAAGATTTAAAAGATTTATGCAATTGAGATATGTATTAGGTGACTTAAGCCTTGGACTCAACCTAAACTAGTCTAGTCTAAGCAAGGTACCAATCGAAAGGCTTAAGCATGTTGATTTGTTGATGATCTTCAAGCTCATGTTAGCACAAGTTGTCCTCATCAAAACCATGACATATAAGGAGAGCTTTCCAAAGTGTTCCTCTTGACATGCACACTTTCAATCTCCCCCTTTTTGATGATGACAAACTCCACATCAAATGTAACAGCTGTGATGAAATAGCTTGAAGATTGTGTTGGCAAGGTTGATATGATGCGCAAATATCGGAAGCTGTTATTATGATCAACCTGCACAATCAGAAAACAACAAAACAACCTTTCTCCCCCTTTTGACATTATCAAAAAGATAACTCAAGTCAAAGAAGAGGCAGAGATATGAGTAATGCATAAAACACAGTTAATGAGTTAATTTTGGGATTTAACAATTAACCTGTTTTACGTTAAAGAGGATTAAACAAGTGCGCAAGTTTATACAACAGAGATAGCCAAACAAGTAAAGTGAACGACATATGAGATGAACCATATCAAGGCAGAAAATCTCATACGATCATGAACCATACACATAAACAGAGTAGGCTATTCGACATAATAATAGAAAATAGCATAAAGAGTAACAATGTTTAGCAGCCAGATAAACCAGAAAACGTCAATTAAAAACATAAAAGAGGCACGCAACAGAGATACTAGAATTCGTAACAATATCTAAATCCAAAGAGTGCCAAAAAGAAGAAATAAACCTAAGGTAAGATATCCTAGGTCTAAAGTCTTCTAAACTAAGGTTGAGGTGGAGGATGAGGATCGTCAGTGTGATCAGCAGAAATGACAATGTTCTGATCTCCCCTGATAAGCACAGATAGCTTCTGAAATTCTGAACAAAACAAGGCATTCTGACCTTCAGCGGTAGATTGAATCAGATTCCTCAACTCCCGAAAGTGGTTGTCCGAATACGCAGTTTGTCGCTCCTCATACTGTTCCATACCAGCAAAGTATGAGTCTTTTAGTCCTTGGAAGTGAAGATCCATACGGTTGTTAAGCCGTTGCTCCATAGCTTCCAACTTATCGAAGCCAAAAGCAGAGTTCTGAGGTGCTGATCCAGAAGGCTCCCCCTGAGTTGTAGCATGCTGATTATCTGTGCCATCCTGATTATCATCATCAGATAAATCCAGACCAATAGTGGTGTAGTCCTCTTGGTATTGCCAAGTACTACCATACTTGTATATACCCATCTTATGTATGAGGCTTTCACCAACCAGATGATCCTTGTCAGTATATTTAACAATGATAGTATCAGAAACGTCAATGCGCAAATAGTCAACGATGCGTGAGATGAAGATACTGTAGGGAAGCAGCTTCGACTGAGATAAAGATACACTGTTCATAATTTTCAAGATCTCCTCAGGCCAATTAATCATCACATTATTCTTTACTGCATACATGAAACGTAAATCATTCACAGTAGGCTGTGCGTGATTTGTGTTCCTCTGTACTAAGATGTAAGCAATAATGTAGTGTAGCAGCCTGTTCTCAACAGATAGTGACCCAGCTTTGGTCAGTTGACCCTGAATGTATAAATGAGGGCCTCTTAGAAAAGACTTATAGACTTCAGTAGGATCAAAATTTTCCTTCACCCAGGAACAATCTCCTATACTATATCCAGAAGAAGATAAACCACCGACATTCATGAAAATTTCATCGTTGAGTTCAAACAAATTGCCAGAAATCATTGACCAATATTTTCCATCCTTATATCTAAAATTAGCATAGAATTCCCTAACAAGAGCAGGGTAGACTTGTCCCTTTAATTCCATGAACTGAATAGTTCCCTGAGCTTCCATATCATGCGGGAAGCTAAAGTTCTGTTCCGCTAACCAAGTTAAGTCAACATACCGTATATATGTAGGTTTCCGACCTTGAAATTTCGCCATACGGGTTTCTTGCAGAATGAGTGAATAGTAGGGGTCACCACGGTCCCGAGCGGAAGGCGAACCGACCTCTCATCTTCGTACACGAGTGGCTGATGTTTTGACCCTTTTAGGACGACTTTGCTCCATAATGTGGCAGAAACCGAAATAGCAGTGAATGGTCAAATATGGGTACAGGCAAACCTAACCTAGGTTATGTTTGGTGGAACCTTGGAGATGGGATAAAATGAGGATGAAGAGATATGATTTCTTGATGGTTTTAAGAGGGTTAGGAATAGGTGTTTCTACTTTTGATGCACTTTGGATTAGTTGTGTTATAGATTTAGAAACTCAAAGCAGAAAAGAGAAAGAGAGAAAGCCAGAAAAAGTGTGAAACCGAGCTACTGTTTGCCTTTATAAAACTGGTTTTAATCGATTAACGGGCAGGGTTAATCGATTAACCAGTGTAAAATTTCGAATTTTTTGAAAGAACTGATGCCCAGGTAATCGATTAAGTGAAGATGTAATCGATTACTCATAGTAATATTTCGAATTTTCAAGCAACTGATGCCCAGGTAATCGATTAATTGAATATGTAATCGATTACGCATAGTAAAAAAAATTTTTCAGGCAGTAAAATGGTTTCAACTTCTTAAGGCTTTGGCATGCAATGTGACAGATTTATTGAAACATTCAGAATCACAAAAAAAATAATAATCAAGAGATATACTTTTGCAATAAAACAAATATCGAAAAGCTAAAGAAACAAAGACATAGAGAAACTAGACGATGATGTAAACACCTAAACAATTTTAATCAAGATATTGTTCATCAAGAATTCCAAGTTCTCTCCTTAGAACAAAGAAAGTATCCCTGGGAAGGGGCTTGGTGAAAATATCGGCTAATTGTTTAGAAGTTTCAACAAATTCAAGAACGCAATCACCTTTTTGTACATGATCACGCAGAAAATGATGTCTAATTTCTATATGCTTAGTTCTAGAATGCAAGACGGGATTCTTGGAAAGGTTTATGGCACTTGTGTTATCGCATTTAATAGGGATCTTTTCAATATTAAGACCATAGTCCTTGAGTTGCTGCTTCATCCAGAGGATTTGAGCGCAACACACACCAGCGGCAATGTATTCCGCTTCGGCGGTGGACAAAGCAACACAAGCTTGCTTTTTGTTGTGCCATGCTACTAATGAACTCCCCAACAAGTGACAAGTACCACTAGTGCTTTTCCGATCCAATTTACATCCGGCGAAATCGGAATCGGAATAACTTACCAAGGATAATGAGGCATCCCGAGGATACCATAATCCCATGTTATTTGTTCCTTTTAAGTATCTCATGATTCTTTTAACGGTTGTAAGATGTGATTCTTTAGGAGATGATTGAAATCTCGCACACATGCATACGCTAAACATGATATCAGGCCGACTTGCAGTTAAGTAAAGTAAAGACCCAATTATTCCTCGATACTTTGTTACCTCTATAGTTTTTCCTTTTTCGTCCTTATCTAGGTAGCAAGCAGATGCCATAGGGGTGGAGGCTTCCTTACAATTGTTCATCTCAAATTTCTTGAGCAGCTCTTTGCAATATTTTGTCTGATGGATGAAAATCCCACTTTCTAGTTGCTTTATCTGAAGTCCTAGAAAGAACGTAAGTTCTCCCATCATAGACATTTCGAACTCCCCCTGCATCATCTCAGAAAAATCCTTACACAAAATATCATTAGTAGATCCAAAAATTATGTCATCTACATAGATTTGCACAAGTAATACAGAGTTTTCTGATTTACGAATAAAAAGCGTTGTGTCAACCAAGCCTCTTTCGAACCCTTTTTCTAAAAGAAAGGTACTAAGTCTATCATACCAAGCTCTAGGAGCTTGTTTGAGACCATAGAGTGCCTTTTTAAGTTTATAAACATGGTTCGGATATTTAAAATTTTCAAAACCAGGCGGTTGGTTAACATAAACTTCTTCTTGAATATAGCCATTCAAGAAGGCGCTTTTTACGTCCATCTGAAATAATTTGAAGTTCATAATCGATGTAAAGGAAAGTAGCATCCTGATGGCCTCTAATCTGGCTACAGGGGCATAGGTTTCGTCATAATCGATACCTTCCTCCTGGTTGTAGCCTTTGGCCACCAAGCGTGCTTTATTTCGAATGATCAAGCCTGATTCATCAAGCTTGTTTCTGAAGACCCATCGAGTACCAATCACAGGATGATCTTTAGGTTTAGGGACCAAGTCCCAAACATTATTACGTTCGAACTGGTTTAGCTCTTCTTGCATAGCTATACCCCAGTGCACATCCTCAATGGCCTCATCAATGGTCTTAGGCTCAATTTGAGATACAAAAGCTACAAAGTTACAGAAGTTTCGTAAGGAACTACGGGTTACCACTCCCGTAGATATGTCACCTATTACTTTGTCGATCGGGTGAGCTTTCTTGGTTTTCCACACAACTGGCATATCTGAATGCTCCTGAGATTTGTTTTGACATTCTTCATCGGTTGCTTCTACATTATCCATGTTCTTTGAGTATGCTTCTTCTAAAGCACCTGCAACATCATCAGATACAACCTTTCTCTTCTCTTTTGGAGAAGATTCATCAAATTGTACATGGATAGACTCTTCAACTTGCATAGAATACTTATTAAAAATTCTGAACGCTTTGCTATGAATTGAGTATCCCAAAAATATTCCCTCATCGGCTTTTGAATCAAATTTTCCTAAAGCCCGCTTTCCATTATTTAATATAAAACATTTGCAACCGAAAGCGTGAAGATGAGATATGTTTGGTTTACGGCCTTTTAATAGTTCATAAGGAGTTTTATTCAAATTAGGCCTTAACAATACTCGATTTATAACATAACATGCAGTATGAACTGCATCTGCCCAGAAATATTTGGGGGTATTACTTTCATTGAGCATGGTTCTCGCTAATTCTTCTAGCACACGATTTTTCCTTTCAACAACTCCATTTTGTTGTGGAGTGCGAGGAGCAGAGAACTGATGCATAATGCCATGCTTATCACAGAATTTGTCGAACTGAAAGTTCTCAAATTCTCCCCCGTGATCACTTCGTATATATACTATTTTCAGGTTAAGTTGATTTTGGATTTCTTGGCAAGATTTTTAAAAGAATTGAAAGCGTCGCTTTTAGCAGATAAAAATAATGTCCATGTAAAACGAGAGAAATCATCAACAATAACTAGAGCATAGTAGCTACCACCAAAACTCATGATTTGTGATGGTCCAAACAAGTCCATATGGAGTAACTCCAAAGGTCTTGAAGTGGATATCACATTTTTGTTTTTAAAAGAGTTTTTGGTTTGTTTACACTTTTGACAAGTGTCACAAATCTCTTTAGTTTTAAAATTTAGTTTTGGTAGCCCCTCAACTAGTTGGTTTGATGATAATTTATCTAGGTGTTTTATATGGATGTGTGCAACGCGTCTGTGCCAGAGCCAGATGTCATCTTCTTTAGAAATGAAACATTTTGAAAATAATGTGGTGACATCATCCAAGTTAACCATGTAAATATTATTTATACGATGACCAACAAATTTAACATTATTAGATAAAATATCAAGAATGATGCAACAGTCAGAATCGAAAGATACTCGATTACCTTTGTCACAGAGTTGACTTATACTCAGAAGATTATGTTCTAGTCCTTCAACATACAGAATATTTTCAATTTGAGTATGAGATGAGTTACCAACTGTTCCGGTGCCAAGTATCTTTCCCTTGTTGTTGTCTCCGTACGTGACGTATCCTTTTCTTTAAGTGATAGATCCAGGAAATTTGATCTGTCACCTGTCATATGTCTCGAACATCCACTGTCTAAATACCATTTTTGTCCTTGTGTTCGAAGACATACCTGCAAAATAGATCACCTGCTTTTCTCAGGTACCCAAATTATGTTGGGTCCTTTTCTGTTAGTGATTAGGGAATTATCTCCCTTCTTTATCCATACATAAGCCCCGCTAGGTATACCATATTTTCTAATGTAACAAGAGTAAGAAGTATGACCATACGTATTACAATAAAAACATGTAGGAGAGCGCCTACGATTTTTATCCTTAGTATTAACTACAGGTTTTCTATATGGTCTCTTGTTTTTAGCAGAGCGAGTATAACCTAGACCAGTACGATCACCAACGTTTCTTGTTTGACTGAGCAGAGTGTCTAATTGCTGTTTACTGTTTGTGAGACGTTCGAGTTTTTCTTTTAGTTTAAGATTGTCTTCTTGCAAAATCTCGCAAGTCTCACATACAGGCTTTTGACATAAATTATCAGCAGAGCAGTCACATGTGTTACAAGAATAGATGAGATCTAAAGTTTCATTTTCTAATTTTAATTCATCTAATTCTTTTTGTAATTGGCTTAATTTCTTTTCATTTCTAAGGATTTCCCTTTTCTTATCAACATTTATTCTAGCCAATTTCTTTAGTTCCTCATGTAACTCAACATAAGCATTATATAAGACTTCATAAGAGGGTAAGTCATCCGACGTGGATGAGGTGTCAGAACATACCTCATCATTATCCTCGTGTGAGTCTGAGTTGCCATTGTTGTCAGATCTGACCATCAGACACAGCTTCGCTGACTCCTCCTCACTAGAAGTGCTTGATGTTGTTTCCTCCTCAGGTACATCCCATACAATGTAAGCTTTCTTGGATTTGAATTCCCTGGGAGTGCTCTTCTCTGAATCAACCTTTTTCAGATAGGTAGGACATTGAAATCTCATATGTCCGGCTTTTCCACACTCATGGCAGGTGAAGCGATCTTTGTTGTTCTTGCCTTTGTTGGTTGACTCTTTCGCTTCTTTCTTCTGAAACTTCTTGAATCCTCCTTTTCTTTTGATGAATTTGCTAAATTTACGAACAATGAGATTCATAGTTTCATCATCTAGATCGGAGTCAGATTCATCATCATCTTTATCTTCTTTTGATTTGGAGGTCGTGGCCTTCAATGTGATGTTTTTCTTTTTCCGATCTGAATCTTCGTGCATAGTCAAGCGCCCCAATTCCATTTCGTGCTCTTGATGTTTTCCAAATAAAGTAGCTAGAGGCATAGAATCCAAATCTTTGGATTCAACAATTGCAGTTACTTTTGGTTGCCATTTCCTGTCAAGACAACGCAAAACTTTATTAGTTAGTTCACCTCTGGCAAAAGATTTATCTAGAGCAACTAAATGATTAACAATATGAGTAAATGGCTTTTGCATATCACAGATTGATTCACTAGGTAACATGCGAAATAACTCATACTCATGGGTAAGCGCATTTAATCTAGCGCGCTTGACTTCGCTAGTGCCTTCATGAGTCACTTGTAAAGTGTCCCACATTTCTTTTGCATTTTGGCACTGCGATACTCTAAAGAACTCATCATAGGATAGGGCCGATGTGATGATATTTTTGGCGCGTAGATTATGCTGCACCTTTTTGCGCTCATCATCGGTCCATAGACTTTTAGGCTTGTCTTTAGGTTCATTGTCCACAAGATGCTGTGGAACGAAAGGGCCGTTGACTACGGATTCCCAAATATCCGAGTCTATGGCTTCAATAAAAATTTGCATGCGGACTTTCCAGTAGGCATACCCTTCACCACTGAATATAGGTGGTCGATTAATGGATGAACCATCACCACCAAATGGGTTTGACGAACCCATTCCTTTTTCCCTAAGGATCACGAATACGCGGTTGAGCTAGCACTTCGCACTAGCTCTGATACCACTTGTTAGGTATCAGTGGTTACAATACACCAAGAAGGGGGGGGGGGGTTGAATAGGTGTAGCGGTTAGAATGTCCGCTTTTCGAAAACAACACTTAATGCTGAAAAACACCCTGATTAATCGATTAACGAAACAGGATAATCGATTAACACTTTCAACACAGTCCACTTAATCGATTAACACTTTCAACATAGTCCACTTAATCGATTAACAGACTGAAGTAATCGATTAACACACCACACTTAATCGATTAAACCGTGACAGTAAGCAGATGCAAGTACAGTTTCTTGCGCGACAGTTAATTGATAATGAAACGATTATACCAAGCTTACAGAATTTTATCAGAGTACAAGCAATACAGTAAAGAAAGAGATTATCAATTAAATCTACTAAACAAATTAATCGATCAAATGCAATAAAGAGAGAGGGATAGAAAAAGTCCTGCAACAAGAATTTTATCCTGGTTCGTTTGCTTGTCCACCGCAAACTACATCCAGGCCTCCCGGCTGATTTGGGAGATTTTTCTTCACTATAATTGAATGAATGTTAATTACATACACACTATCCAATTACAACAATTAGACACTTACAAGATAAAAAGAAACCTATTCTATGGTTTGACTCCCTTCCTACCGACAAAGAAAACCTTTCTTTCGGCGTAGCCCCAGCCAAGAACCTTGTTCTTTACTTATCCCTAAGTCTAACACTCAGTGAAGACACACTCAATCTCTTGGTGATATGACACCTTGAGATTCCCACAATTACAACACTTTTTCAAACAAAGCAATACAGAGTAAACTTAAGCTATAACAAGACTTATATCTAACAAGATAAGGCTTTACTCTAATAACCTAATACAAGCTCATGCAGTATGAAAAATGTATTAGTGAAAAACAGAATGCATAATATGTAAACATCTAATCAAGAATCATGTGAAAATGCAAGAACATGTGACAAGAAAAGATGAGAAATGTATCATGAAAAGCACTCAATCCTAAAGCATAGAATTCTCTCTTTTCTAAGCTCACAAATGCATTTACAACTAGATGCAACAATTAACACGATAAAAAAAATGCTCTAACTCTCTAAAAATTTAACATGCAACTTATGAGATCAATTCTGAAAATGCAGTTTATAAAGAATTGATTTTAATGCCCAGTTAATCGATTAACGACAGCTTTAATCGATTAAGCTTCACAAAAAGGTTAGATTAATCGATTAACCTTTGTTGTAATCGATTACACTGTGCAAACAGTTAGATTAATCGATTAAACCAAGTGGTAATCGATTAACGGCATTCTTTCATGTGTAAAAACTTCAAATATGTTATGCACTAAAATTAATACATGTTTAATACTTAGATTATGCCTAGAATGCACATGTACATGTATTTATATGATGCATGAACATATTATGAATGACATATCTCAAGATGAAAAAGATTTAAAAGATTTATGCAATTGAGATATGTATTAGGTGACTTAAGCCTTGGACTCAACCTAAACTAGTCTAGTCTAAGCAAGGTACCAATCGAAAGGCTTAAGCATGTTGATTTGTTGATGATCTTCAAGCTCATGTTAGCACAAGTTGTCCTCATCAAAACCATGACATATAAGGAGAGCTTTCCAAAGTGTTCCTCTTGACATGCACACTTTCAAGCTTTGGCTCAAGCAATGTAGCAAACTTTGGCTCAAGTTATGCAGCAAAGAAAAAAAAAAGTGAATTTCAAAGTGGTTTACTAACCTTGTTCCATTTTGGAATTGCCTACCCGGAGCGGTAGTGGATCATTGTTGAGTTGCCTACCCGGATTGGTAGTGGATCATTGTTGAGTTGCCTACTCGGAGCGGTAGTGGATCATTGTTGAGTTGCCTACCTGGAGTGGTAGTGGATCATTGTTGAGTTGCCTACCCGGAGTGGTAGTGGATCATTGTTGAGTTGCCTATCCGGAGCGGTAGTGGATCATTGTTGAATTGCCTACCCGGAGTGGTAGTGGATCATTGTTGAGTTGCCTACCCGGAGTGGTAGTGCATCATAGTTGAGTTGCCTACCCGGAGTGGTAGTGGATCATTGTTGAGTTGCCTACCCGAAGTGGTAGTGGAACATTGTTGAGTTGCCTGCCCGGAGAGGTAGTGGATTATCTTCAATATGTGAAACTTTTGGTGTATAATAATTGGGTTTTGTGAAAGTTGAGTATTCGCCATAACAAATATATATATTGCTAGTGAACACCAATCATGTGCTTGTATGTTGAACCTCGAAAACTTATTTGGTTTCATGGGCGTCAGTGATTGCTATGCATAATTGAAGTATTATTGCATAGTAAGTTCTGTTAAATGGACGCTGAGGATTCTAATGCCTCGAATGGATTGACACTCCAAAACTGAAAAGCCTTTTGAAAACTATGATTTGAGCGTTCAGTGTCGCATGAGAAAAAGGATTTTAAGTTATTTTGAAATGATTATGAAAACCCTTGCTTCCACAAGATGATTGCCATGAAACTTACATCTAATTTGTTTTCAAAAATTGAATGAAGAGTACTATGTGGGTAAGCATTGATGAAGTTTCAGGTTGAAATCAAATTTTTTAACAACCTCATCTTAAATGAATGTGATGTGTTAAAAACCTTGTGAGGTAATTATGACCATGTGTTTCTAGATATGATGTAGACTTGAGCACGAAATGCATGTCCATCATTGTATTTTGGATATCCATATAAAACTCATGTTTTTGGATTGGATGTTCGTAAATTGCAAAAAAAAAATCAATGGTAACAAAGTATGTGATTTGAGTGGGTCTACGACCATATATGCTTAGTTGAGACTATGAACTAGCAGATCTTTTCCTAACGCATTCGTTGGTGGTAGAAAATGTTAGATTGAATTGGGTAATGGCTTGGTGATTTTATTTCGTATGTGAAAAGACTCCAAAAATCTTGTTTGTCTAAATGCTACTTGAATGAATATCATGTTTTTGTGTTGTAGCGAGTATAAAATGAAATGGCGTTGTTTCAATCGAGTAGATGTCGATCTAGTTTTTGCGTTTCGGACGCGAACTAGTACATCTTGATGAAAGATGGGTATGGAGTACCACTTTCTTTCGAATTGGGAGGTGTCGTTGTAAATCTCACTGCCTTTGTAATCGTTTTGAAATGATGATTGTAGTGATAGATCAGGGAGATATAGTGGGATTGCGAGATACATGAGAATCTTTATTTCCGATTGCAATAAATTTTCTCTTAGTATTCTAATGTTTGACTTTGGTATTTGGACTCTTGAGGTTTAGTCCATAATCTGACTATATGTTGTCATGGTCGTGTGATATGTGCCTTGGTTGTAATCTAAGTAATCTTAATTGTTTAGACGGTTGGACCTAAGCTTGGTCGAGTTTATCTTGTGCCTACAGTCTAGGCGAGGTTAGTGTCCTCATGAGAGTAACCTAATAAAATTTCGGGGACAAAATTTCTTTTCGAGGGGAAGGATTGTAACACCCCAAATTTATCCTCCTTGAAAATAGGTAACAGTCCTGAAGAATGGGGCATACTTCCAGATTCTCGTTTGAGCGAGAGGATCTCGCCAAAGCGAGAGAGTCCATGTTTTGAAACTTAAAATATTGTGGGCTTCTCGCCCAAGTGAGATATTCTTGCCCGGGCGAGAGTGCCCAGCTATAAAAGAAAAGAAAGGGTTTCACAAACCCTAATCTTCATTTTCTTTTCTCCCCTTTCATTCCTAGCGGCGGCTCCCCATGGATTCCGACTCTTTCCTCCACTAAACCTCAAAAACACATCAAAATCTCTTCCTTTTGCTTCTTAATGGAACATTGGAGAGCTTTGAAGATGAAAAAGCAACAATGGAGGTTGAAGGAGATGGAGGTAGATGGAGCTCTTCGCGGATCCACGGAGTTTACGCAACCCAAGGTGAGGGAGAAGACCATTGTGGTCTTAGTGTATTTCATTAGAGTCATCATCTCCGATTTCCCTCAAGAATCGGAGCACATTAACGGATAGAAACTCTCTTGGGAGTTTGTGGTCCATGTGAGAGTCTTTATTTTACATAAGGATGTATTAGCCATAAAAGTGGAGACATATGTGCGGATGAAACCGTTTATGAAAGTACAACGCAATATGCCCCTTTATGGTAATACACCATCATTAAAGATGGTTCTAACGTTAATGTGTATATGATGAGTGATATTTTATGTGTGGCTGGTTTATGAATAATGGTATGTTATGGATGGTTGATTTATTATAAACACATATGGGTGTGTTTGTATTAAGGATTGTGAGATGTGTGTTTAATGACAAAAGTAGAAATTGTTATGTTGTGTGATAATGATTGAGTATGAGTTATGTATGGGCGTAAATATAAATGAGTATGTTTTATCAAAATGAGTATGTTGTGAGTTGTTGATTGTTATAAACATATATGGGTGTGTTTGTAACAATGAATGTGTGATGAGTTATTAAGGTGTTAAAATGAGATGGTATGTTGGTAATGAGAATTGTTTGATGAGTTGTTGATTTGAAAAGGTAGAGATGAGTATGTTTATCGAAGTGAATATGTTGTGAATCGCTTTATTGTTATAAATATGTATGGGTATGTTGTGTGTTATTCCATGATGTTGGAACGATGTGATGCCTTGTGTTTATTGGTGTATGACATTGAGTTGATATTTTGTGCTATGATGAACATGTGATGTGAGAATAATGGGAATTACTCGACCTGCCCGATGTGGAATGGGGAATTACTCGACCTGCCCGATGTGGTACGGGGATTACTCGACCTGCCCGATATGGTATGGGGAAATACTCGACCTGCCCGATGTGGTATGGGGATTACTCGACCTGCCCGATGTGGTATTGACCTGCCCGATGTGGCATGGGGAATTACTCGACTTGCCCGATGTGGTATGGGGATTATTCGACCTGCCCGATGTGGTATGGGTATTACTCGACCTGCCCGATGTGTTATGGGGAATTACTCGACCTGCCCAATATGGTATGGGGATTACTCAACCTGCCCGATGTGATATGGGGATTACTCGACCTGCCCGATGTGGTATGGGGAATTACTCGACCTGCCCGATATGGTATGGGGATTACTCGACCTGCCCGATGTGGTATGAGGATTACACGACCTGCCCGATGTAGTATGGGGAATTACTCGACCTGCCCGATGTGGTATGGAGATTATTCGACCTGCCCGATGTGATATGGGCAATTACTCGACCTGCCCGATGTGGTTTGGGGATTACTCGACCTGCCCGATGTGGTATGGGGAATTACTCGACCTGCCCGATGTGGTATGGGGATTACTCGACATGCCCGATGTGGTGTGGGGATTATTTGTACGGTGCAGAATTGTTGAAAGGGATCAAGGGTAAATTACTACGGAATGTGAATGATGTGAAAAGTGTATATTCGGAATGAAAATCATACGCATGTCATATGATATATATTATGAGATATATATCTTATAGGGTGAATATGAATGATGAGAAATGAGTATGTTTGGATGAATTAAATATGCACACTATAGCACATATATATTATGGGATATATGTGTACTATAGGGTGAATATGGATAATATGAGATGAGTAAAATATGCACACTATAGAACATATATATTATGGGATGTATGTGTACTATAGGGTGAATATGGATAATATGTGATGAATAAATATGCACACTATAGAACACATATAGTATGGGATATATGTGTACTATATGGTGAATATGGATAATATGTGTTGATTGGTATATGTTCATCATGATTGATGTTAGATGTGTGTGGTTTTAATACTTTAATGTTATTCCTCCATGTAAATCCACGCTACGGTCTCCGTAGTTGGTTCTTACTCCCTCTGTCTTTCCTTGTATGTGTTGTGTATTTGAGTTCAGGTCGTGGCGGTAGCGCATCGGATGCTTGCGGAGGAGAGTACATGTTTGAGTAGTTGCTTTATATTCTCAATGTTGTAATTGAATAATACATGTAATATGAAGAGTATGTTAAATGGGATATATGTATGAGTGACTTTCTCCTAAAGTGTAAAATGAAGTTGATTTAATATTTGTAATTAAAAGTGTCCTTTGTTAAAGGGTAATTGTTTAGATTATGTATTTGAAAGGAAATGCAATGACATACTTTTGAAATGAAATGTATCTGGAATATTTCCGCCTTGTAATTTATAAATGTTTTCACTCAAGTTTCCGAACCGTTCAAGTAATGTCTTTCAAAAGTAATCACTTCACTTTCATGGATAAGGTTTTAAAAAGAATTTTTGGATTACGAAAATCGGGTCCTTACAATTCTCTCTCAACCGAGCCTTTTCTCGCTCAAGCGAGAAAATCCCGCCATTTTAAAAAAATTCAGATCTGACGCTCTCACTCAAGCGAGGGATTCTCGCTCAAGCGAGGGATTCTCGCTCAAGCGAGGATCCTCCAGTGTCAACACCCTTTCCCTCGCCCATGCGAGAATCCCAGGAAATCCTGGGAGCAGATACTGGGCCTCTCGCTTGGATGAGGCTCTCTCGCTCAAGAGAGAAACACCCAGTATACCCTAGAATTCCTGGATTTTCACCACACTTAAGAAAATAAAAATTAGGGTGTTACACCAACCTCAAAATCTCCATCTCTTTCTTCCTCTTCAGACCAGCAGGAAAGTATTTCTGAAGGAACTTCCCTTTGAATGTATCGCAGGTAACGACTTGTACCTCAGCTTCCATCTGGCGTCGAGTCATCTCCCACAAATTTTCAACTTCCTTCACCAGCATGTAAGAAGCATAGATTTCCTTCTGAACATCGCTGCAACCCATGGCTCGGAATATCCGTTCCAAGCTTTGATTCCACTCATTTGCAGCATCAAGGGCGAATCCTCCTTGGAACTATTTCGGCTTATGCTAAGAAAACTCATCTAGTCCCCTATACTCGGCCGGTCCTTGTGGGGTCAGGGGTTGCAAGCTAGGACTTGTTGCTGCATTCTGGTTCAGATTCTGCAAATTCGCATTCACATGTTGTAGTGTAGCTACCATATGGGCCAACAGATCATTCGGAACATTCTGACTCGTCTCTCTTCCTCTTCCAGCCATTCCTTGACCTGCACTCATTTGTCATTAGTACATAAATCTTATTTACATAGTTCAGGTTGTCACATAGTCCCATAGTATATTGCATGCTACTACACCAAGGCTACATGATTCATGCAGTCAATTCACATAATTTCAACAAAGAAGCACGTAAGTTCATACCCTAGGCAACATAATTAACTATGCTCTGATACCATATTGTAAGGACCCAAATTCTACCCTTGGAAATTTTTCATTTATTTTAATTCGATTCATTACATGTTCTCAATCTTACTCTATGTCAGTAATCCAAAAATCAACCCCATGGATTTCATCCATACCTCCTAACCTTTAAACATGCATATTCTACCTTCCTTATACACTACTCCATAAATGCAGAAAATCATAATACACATTTATAAATCCAAGAGTATCAGTGTATGTTTGATTATGGGTTTACATATCAAAATACCCATAAATACATTCAATAGTTCACACTTAGCCAGTTAGTACACAACAGTCTACAAAACAAGCGATCTTGATTATTAAACTCTTAAAGCTTTTAAATCAAGCATCCCTACCACATTCGTTTACCTGCAATGGGATTATCATAAACAATATACAAAATACAAGGGAGTAAGTCATTAGCTCAATAACAGCATTATATGATAATCCACATTTTAAATAAGATTAAGCATTGAAGATAAATCATAGCTCATAAGGTACAAAAGTATACATATTCTTATCATTCTCTTTATCATCATACATCCTTCCATTTCGTAAATCCCATTTAATTTCATCAACTACAATTGACATTAAATTACTCATTACCACATGGGGCAAGTCTACATCACTAAGATGATTCAATACCACAGAGGGCAAGTCTACAACACAAAGGTAATACAATACCACATAGGGTAAGTCTACACCACAAAGGCGATACAATACCACATAGTGTAAATCTACACCACAAAGGCGATACAATACCACATAGGGTAACTCTACACCACAAAGGTGATACAATACCACATAGGGTAAATCTACACCACAAAGGCGATACAATACCACATAAGGTAAATCTACACCACAAAGGCGATACAATACCACATCGAGTAAGTCTACACCACAAAGGCGATTCCATACCACATCGGGTAAGTCTACACCACAAAGGTGATTTAATATAGTTATACTCTATAACACTACTTCTCCAATCATCATGATAATTCATATACATATCCTTTCCACATCATGTCATATTTAATGGAAAAACTTATCCCTTACCTTGGTGAGTGTTGGGTTTGGTATTTGGTAACTTGGCAAGTTCTTCCGATACCGCCTCCAACCTTAGGATCTTTCCTCATCCCCACCACATAACAACAACATTAGTCATTTATTCAAAATAACATATAAACAACTCATATTTCATCTCTAACCATACAAGAGATTCACGCATTTTCAATGTTTCCAAAACTACCTTCATTAGGAGTTACCAAACATCTAAAACATACAAATTCACCTTCTAATCAACATTCAATATTAACCACATTCTCGTTTTGGGGTTCAGGGGTTTTCATGAATCAACCCCTAATCACTCTTATCTTTCAATATTAACTCTAAACCATGAGTTTTCAAGAGAGAAATTAGATAAAATGAACCACAACTCCAAATGAAGAGTTTCCATGGTTTCTCACACTTTTGAGAAGAGATCCCAAATACCCAAAACAAGTTTCAAAGGAAGAAGATGAGTTAGGATCAAAATATTTACCTCTTCTCAAGCTTCTAGATGATTCCCACGAACCCTTGTTCTTGAAAATGCTCCATTCTCTCTATTCTCTCCAAAGTTCTCACCCTAAAAGTGTTTGGGGTTTCTATTTTAAAGTAAAATCGTCGGGTTCTCGCTCAAGCGAGCCTTTTCTCGCTCAAAAGAGAAAATTCCGCCTGTAACGACCCAAATTCTACCCTTGAAATTTTTTCATTATTTAATCCAATTCCATGCATTTACGATAAATTATAATTACCAAATGTATACACTTATTTAAAAGATCTCACTTCTTCTTCACCCCCGCTTTATAAACCATAAGTAACATGCAAAATCCAATAGCAGAAAACATAATTCATATTAATATAACCTAGTAACTGCCGCATACAATTAGCTATGGGTTTCCAAAACACCCATAGCTACGTATATCCCAAGTTACTAGTCCCCATGATTAATGCCATGTACGAAATCAAGTGTATAGTTACAAAATAATTAGTTCAAGTACAACCAATAAGGTTACAAAAAAATGGATAAGAGACATCAAAATAAAAGTTTCTAGGCTCCAAATCAAAACTCCCATGTTCCTTCCACCTACCTGCAATGGGATTAACATTGACAATACACCAAGAAAAACACAAAGGAATAAGTCGTTAACTCATTAAATATCAATGTAAGTTAATCCGCATTTAATAAGATTAAATAAACGATTAAAAATCAAATTTTCTTAAAAGCCAATTTCAACGTTCATACTTTGAAAACCATGCTACATAACTTGAGCCAAAATTTGCTACATTGCTTGAGCCAAAGCTTGCTACATTACTTGAGCCAAAGTTTGCTACATCGCTTGAGCCAAAGCTTGCTACATTACTTGAGCCAAAATTTGCTACATCGCTTGAGCCAAAGTTTGCAACATTACTTGAGCCAAAGTTGCTAACCAGTCATGGTCGGCTAAAACGAGTTTTATTTCCATTGGCACTTCACCAATACACTTTTACGAGGTTTATTTTCATTGGCACCCCACCAATACAAAAATAGTAAATACACCCGACATCATTACAAACATATACCTATATGCTTATAACTACAAAGTGATTCACAAATCATTTTATCATTTCAAGTTTTATTTCCATTGGCACTCCACCAATACATATACGGTAAATCCACTCCTCGTTGTTACAAACATACCCATATATGTTTATAACAACTAAGTGATTTACGCTTCCTTGCATTATTCTGAGTATTATTCCAATTGGTACTCCACCAATATATAAACGGTAAATCCACTCCTCGTTGTTACAAACATACCCATATATGTTTATAACAACTAAGTGATTTACACTTCATTTCGTCATCCATATCAGAAAATCCACACATTTTCTATCACAATGCATAAGTTAAAGACTTATCCTTACCTCGGTGAGTGTTGGGTTTGGGTTCTTGGCAACTTCTCAAGTTCTACCGACACCGCCTCCAACCATAGGATCTTTGCTAATCCCACCACATAACACAATGTTAGTCATTTATTCCAAATATCACATAAACAACTTATATTGCATTATTTAACCATACAAAATATTCATCACATTTTTAATGTTGCTAAACTACTTTCATCATAAGCTTACAACCATCCAAAACATGCATATTCATTTCATATTTCAACATTAGAAGGCAAACTCATCTTCTACCTCTAGCATTTTACCCATCTTCCATTTTAACCCCATTTGCACTTTAGGGTTTTTGGGGTTTTCATGAACCAACCCCCAAACCCTTTCCATTCTTGAAATACTAACTCTAAACCAAGAAATTGCAAGATAGAAACAACATAAAACAAACCATAACTCAAAAGGATGAGTTTCCATGGTTTCTCTCATTTTGAGAAGAGATCCATAATACCAACAATGGGTTTTCAAGAGAAGAAGAGAGTTAGAATAGAGAGTTTTACCTCTTCTCAAGCTCTTGAACAAGAATCAAAGCTCCTAGACCTTGGGAATGCTCTCTTCTCTCACCTCTCTTGAATTCTTAACCTAAAAATGTATTTGGGGTTTCCCTCATTTAATGCTCTCGTCGGGTTCTCACTCAAGCGAGAAAATCCCGCCCATTTTAAAAACTCAGATCTGACCCTCTCGCTCAAGCGAGAATCTCACAGTGTCCACAGCCCAAAATGCTATTTCTCGCCCAGGCGAGACAACTCTCGCTCAAGCGAGAATCTCACAGTATACTCCAGGATTTCACCCTTCCAGGTGAGCCTCTCTCGCCCAGGCGAGAATCTCTCGCTCAAGCGAGAATCCTCCAGTATCTCAGGACTGAAAATACAATTTTAAAGACTTAAAATTTAGGGTGTTACACCGCCCATTTTAAAAACTCAGAACTGACGCTCTCGCTCAAGCGAGGGATTCTCGCTCAAGCGAGGATCCTCCAGTCTCCACACCCCCTTCCTCGCCTAGGAGAGCCAAATCTCACTCAGGCGAGAATCCTTCAGTATATCCCAGTTTCCCACTCACCTAGGTGAGCCATCTCTCGCCCAGGCGAGCCCTTTCTCGCTCAAGCGAGATTTCCAGATAAAATCCTGGGAGAAGCTCTGACCCTCTCGCCTGGGCGAGGCCCTCTCGCTCAGGCGAGAATCTGGCAGCATGTCCCACTCTTCAGGACTGTTACCACATCTTAAGAAATATAAATTCAAGGTGTTACATTATATAATAAGTTATTCTAAGAATTTCCTATTTATATAGGAAATTTATATGTGTAGAGAACTCTTTAATTATCAGTGTAATTTGTTGTCTAATAGATAGGATATGGGGGAAGCCTTGGAGAATAATATGGGGACAATTATTTGTATGCTGTAGTTACCGAGGGACATTAATATGAATTATGTTTTTCTGTTAAATGAATGTGTGTATGAATATTACGTTATAGAATGATCATAAACCGGAAAGCGGGATAAATGTGTTGGAATTGTGATTCTAAGTTATAGGAAAAATGTAGGTGAATGGATTAAAATAAGGAAAAAATTTCAAGTGTAGAATTTAGGTCCTTACAAAATATCTCACAAACAACCATATATAACAGATTCTACAATATAATGTTTAAGAAGATCATTCCTTATGGCCTATTAGGTTTCATATGAACAGAACAAGTTCAAATCAAATTATTCTAGTTTATTTTTTACTTAATAACATTACTTCAAGTTATATCTTGGCCTATTATGTTGAATCTTCTAATTATTTGTATCTTGGTCAATCTTTTCAATAATTATATCCTATAAATAATAATATTTATATTAATAAATTTATTATATTTATTTTTAAATATATAACTTAATAGGTATGCGCTTAAATTATAACCACATGTTGAACCACTAAATCACTAGTACTCTAGTATTACGATATTATTAACATTGACTAAATACATTGATTTCAAGGAAATATATTATTAAAAAACCAATTTTAAGTGGTTAAAATATTTTTACTTATTAGTAAATCTATATCTTTATATACATTGTATAGGGTTGTAATATAATCATTTCACATACAAATATTGACAAATTAGTCAAAGCTACAAATATTGACAAATGATACTCTTCTTATAGCTCATTGTCAATCCCTATTCAAGGACAATAGTGTTCATATTCTCAATTACCATGAAGAATTTAAGTTTCAAATTCGGCCATACATTATTGGACCTACAACGTACATATGTTCCTTGGTATGGGATGATAAATCACATTGGTTTGACGTTTACAATTCAAATAGAGATCATAAACAATGCAAAGAATGCAAATTGAGCATAAAGAAAGATCAACCATGTAGGTTCAATTTTGGTACCAAAAAGTATGATCTTTGTGACTATAGTTATAGTTGATTGTCACTGCATACATTATTTTCATTCTCAAAATCATTATTATATAGGTATCGACTATGTATTAGTTTTATATGTTGTCACTCCTTCATCTACTAGTCATGTTTAGTTATCATTTGCTCTTTATAAAAGTAATGATTGTGCATAAGTCATTACATTGAATATGCATAGATATTACATACATGAAATAGATAAATAAATTTATTATAAAATATTAGTTTCCCTATTTCCTTTGATTCATTGTAATCATTATTAATCACCATATTAAATATGGTGAATTTAATAATTGAATAAGTTTGATATAAAATATTTGTTTCCTTATCTCGTTTGATTTATTGTTGTATTATTTTGTGGTAGAGTCATAAGTTTTCCTCTTCAGATTATGTTTATGTTATTGACTTATGTTTCGCTAATAAATTTAAAACATCATCCCATGGTTATATAATAAGTTATTCTAAGAATTTCCTATTTATATAGGAAATTTTTATGTGTAGAGAACTATTTAGTTATCAGTGTAATTTGTTGTCTAATAGATAGGATATGTGGGAAGCCTTGGAGAATGATATGGGGACAATTATTTGGCTTATTTAATATTTATGAGATATTAGATTGAACTTGTTGGCTCAAAAGGTAATCATAATAGATTAATTAAGGATATTAAGTATATCATAATGAAAGCTTCTCACTACGCCAGATATGTAAATCAACAGCGCGCAATTTCAGGGATAAAACAGCGCTTTCGGACGCTGTCTATGTGAGTGAAATAGTAGATGATATGTTTTAACGGCGCTTATATGTCATACATACAAAAGCGTCACCTCCAACAAGCGTTGTTATATATGTACATGACTTTTAACAGCTCTCATCACGAGTGTTGTTGATATGTCACCCTTAACAACACTCATTTAACCGCACTCATATTAAATAAGGCATGATCTATTTCAGAAATTTTATCAAATACATAACAAGCTTCAATATAATAAGAATGAAATTAAACTATTGTGTGAACATGTCTTTGTTAACCATATGCAGTAATGAAAAAGACGAATGTGATGAAGATGTATATGACAAATCCATGATTTTCTACTCTGCCTTAACTGGAGGAATAAGAGGACATAAAGATACGGTCAAATTCAATATAATAAGAATGAAATAAAAAATTACATTGAAAATATGAATGAAAAAATAATAACTAAATACAAGAAATACATACCGGAATTGCAAATTTGGTAAATCAACGACAACTTTACGTAGATTCAACCTTGACATTTCCTGTAATATAAAATAAGAAGTTAACGCATAACAATGTAAATGCAAGAACAAAAAGTGAATCAAAGAGAATGATTCACCTTATGCTTCAATAGAGAAAACGTGAGCTAATAATTTGCTTGAAGCGAGAAACCAAAAGAAGAAGAATAAGAGCTGAATATGTTTTGTTTTTAAATCTACAAAGATTCGTTTCTACTAAAACAAAAATTTATGACTTTTAGCAGCGCTCTCTAAAAATACGTTATTAAATGTGTGACTTTTCAGTTACTCTAACATTATAAAAACACATTCATTATTAAACTTGTAAAATAAAAAATAAATAGTAAAAAATGTTTTTTTTTCAATTTCAGGGTGCCCTTTTCTAATATAGTGAGAAAAATTGGATAGAATGAATTTTTCTACCACAAATACATATATAATATGTCCAAATCTGATTAGTGGTTCAAAAGTTATGTCTAAAATAGTGATATAGCATCTTTAATAGCGCTTATTTATGCAAACTGCTGTTTATATGACACCTTTAACAACGTTTTTTTACACAAGCGCTGTTAAAGGTGTCATATAAACAACGCTTGTATAAAAAAGCGCTGTTAAAGGTGTCATATAAACTGCAATTTGCGTAAATAAGCGTTGTTAAAGGTGTTGTATCACTATTTTCGACATAACTTTTGAACCACTAATCAGAACTAAACATATTATATATGCATCCGGGGTAGAAAAATTCATTCTATCCAAATTTTCTCACTCATTAGAATGGTGCACCCTGAAATTCGAAAAAAAAAACAGTTTTTACTATTTTTTTTATTTTACAAGTTTATAGTGAATGTGTTTTTGATAATGTTATAGTAACAACATCGCATATTGTAGCAAGCGTTGTATAAGATAACAAATCAACAGTGAATATTGAAGAATGTGCTGTAGAAGATATCTAATCAACAGTGTAAACAAAAACAGGCGTTGTTAAATATATTCTTATTAACAGTGCATAAAAAAAGAGCGTTGTTAAAGAGCGCACATTAACAGCGATGTGCAATATTTGCGATGTTAAATATTACGAATTAAAACAAGTACGTATTCAACCGCACATATTTTCTGTTGCGCTACTGACATTATATCCGCTTATCAATTTAAACAGCGAATTCTTAAAGATGCGCTGTATAATTTTCCTCTGCCTTTTGTTTAAAAACATATTTATAATGCGCGGTTGAAGAACCGCCTTTAAAGACATTTTCTGGCGTAGTGTCTTTTCCAATTAAATATATGAACATGGTAACATCAATATAATTAGTTTTGTTACAACCATGAAGTTTTAGATCTTGGAAATTTTACATATGATATCAGAGTTATCAATTAAGAACAAATGTTTTTTTTCCAAGAATGATAATAACTTTAGGAATGGAATGTTTCTCATTAATTAGTATGGTATTTGATAATGAAAATGAGTTTGAGAATTCATTGTTTTCCAATCATGATGTTTGCTTCTTTATCCATGAAGGAATCTTCTAGATTTGTTCTTGGGTATATACTTATATTATATTTATATAATAATTTTTACATTCCATAATTTTTTAAATGATGATTTAATTGAGAATATTACTTAGTGATTAAATGTTTGAAAAAAAGCAAATAATCATATATCTCAAAAAGAAAGTTGTAATAGATTATCTTTGGAAATTAAATATCTTAAAAACAACCATATATAACATATTCTACAATATAATGTTTAAGAATATCATTCCTTATACCGTATTAGGTTTCATATGAACGGAAAAAGTTCAAAATAAAATTATTTTATTTTATTTTTTACTTAATAACGTTACTTCAAGTTAACTATTCACTACAAAAAAATGGGTTAATTGTTGAAAGTTTTAAATTCCTTTTTCTGTGGTTATATCTATGGCCAAAAACATATTTATAGAGTTGACCATAAATGCCAAAACTACACTCGTCAAAAATGATATTGTAGCGGTTTTTAGTTAAACGCAAATGGAAATCGCTAATATATGTTGAAGACATTTTCGTAGTTCTCTAAAAATCAAAATGTGAAATCATTAAAAGTTAATAATGGATGTTAGTGAAATAAATTGTTTTAATAATGGAATACGTATTACTATTTTGGATAATTAAACTTCAACAAATACTTTTATATATACACAATTGTACAGTATTAAACAATTGTGGGATATAAAAACATTTACTTTTATTTATATATATATATATATATATGTCTCAAAAACGAAAAATATTGTATTGTAGGTCTTCAAAAAATAGTAATTAGAAGTTCATAAATAATTATGTTGAATCTTCTAATTATTTGTATTTTGGTCAGTCATTTAATGTTTTCAATAATTGAGTTATATCCTATAAATAATAATATTTATATAAATAAATTCATTATATTTAATTTAAAATATATAACTAAATAGTTATGCGCTTAAATTATTATCACAGGTTCACTAGAACTCTACCATTATGATATTATTAACATTGACTAAATACATTGATTTCACAGAAAGAAATGTTTTATTAAAAAACCAATTTTTAAGCAGTTAAAATACTTTTACTCATTAGTAAGTCTATATCTTTATATATATTGTATAGGCTTGTAATATAATCATTTCACACACAAATATTGACAAATTAGTCAAGGCTTCTATACTTGTTTCCATTTTGAAATATGATGATGGTTGGATCAATAAGCTATACCGTATTCTTCACTCTTCTTTTACTTCTTGTCGCTCTTGTGGATGTTGTAAGAATGAGATTGCAACTAAGAGGAGGGGGTGGGGGGGGGGAGATTAGTTGTTGCAATAAGTGTAGCCAATTTTTCTGCAATATCAAAGTTAATGTGCAGCGGAAATATTATGGAGAAAAATATTGACTAGGAAGGATAGAAATTAACAAAGAAAAGGGAAAGAGAGTGCACAAGTGTTTTTATACTGGTTCACCTTCTTGTCCATCGAAAGCTACGTCTGTAACGACTCGATTTTCTACCCTTGAAAATTTTTCATTTATTTTAGTCATTTCTTACATACAATCGTCACCTTCATTAAAAACTGTCAAGCATCTCTTTTTGAAAATACTCTTTACCCTATCATATTATAACACAAATTTATTTTGCGGAAAAACATAATTCATTCAGATAGCATTTACCACATACATCCAGTTATGGGTTTTCCAGGGTTATAACGTCCATAACTACATGTCTCCATATTATCCTAATCGGATTACATTTATCCCAAAATACTATCAAATCAACTACCATGTCAAATATCAATAAAGACAATCGAGAAAATAAACATAAAAGCTTCCTAATTGAGCTCCATCCTCAAAATCCTTCATTTACCTACAATGGGATTATCATAAACAACACACAAAACAAAGGGAGTAAGTCATTAGTTCAAAACTAACATCACATGATAATCCCCATTCAAATACAATTAAGCTTTAATATAAGTCGTAAACACACATACGAAATTGTAAACATTCAAATTGTCTTCCTTTAATTTCCACTTTACTCATATTCATCCTATAGTATATGTAACGACCCGAAATTCTACCCTTGAAAATTTTTCATTTATTTAATCCAATTCCATACGTTTAACAATCAATCATAATTACCGAGTGATTAAAATTGTTTTTAAAGGCTCACTCCACTCTCACACCCTATCTCTGAACCATAAGTAACATACACATTCGATAGCAGAAAAACATAATTCATTAATATAACCTAGTAACCCCCGCATACAATTAGCTATGGGTTTCCAAAACACCCATAGCTACATATATCCGAGTTACTAGTTATCATGATCAATATCATGTACAAAGATAATATTCATAGTACCATTAGTCACTTCAATTACAAACAATTAAAGTTACAAAAGAATGGATAAAGAGACATCAAAAACAAAAGTCTCTAATACCCTACTCAAAATCATCCTTCTCCGTCCACCTACCTGCAATGGGATTAACATTTACCATGCACAAACAACACAAAGGAATAAGTCATTAATTCAATAAAACTAAATGTCAGTTAATCCACATTTAATAGTTTTTCACAATGATATAATTTAAATACTCTTAAAACCTTTTTCGTCATCAATACTTTTGAAAAACCAGGCTACAAAACTCGAGCTAGAGTCGCTAACACATTCTGGTCGGCTAAAACGAGTTTTATTTTCATTGGCACTCCACCAATACATAAAGCATAAATACACCCATCATCACTACAAACATACCCATATATATTTGTAGTGACTAAGTGATTTATCATTTATGTCATTATAATTCGAGTCTTATATCCATTGGTACTCCCCCAATAGGTTTCGAGTCTTATTTCCATTGGTACTCCCCCAATAATATTAAATTCATTTGAGTCATATTTCCATTGGTACTCCCCCAATAATGTTTATTTCAATTGAGTCATCTTTCCATTGGTAGCCAATAACATTTAATTCATTTGAGTCATATTTCCATTGGTACTCCCCCAATAATGTTTATTTCAATTGAGTCATCTTTCCATTGGTACTCCCCCAATAACATTTAATTCATTTGAGTCATATTTCCATTGGTACTCCCCCAATAATGTTTATTTCAATTGAGTCATCTTTCCATTGGTACTCCCCCAATAACATTTAATTCATTTGAGTTATATTTCCATTGGTACTCCCCCAATAATGTTTATTTCAATTGAGTCATCTTTCCATTGGTACTCCCCCAATAACATTTAATTCATTTTTCATAACAGAAAGTCCACGCATTTTCCACATAATGCATAAATTAAAGACTTATCCTTACCTCGGTGAGTGTTGGGTTTGGTTTTTGGTGACTTCGCAAGTCCCACCAGCACCACCTCCAAACTTAGGATCTTTCCTCATTCCCACCATATAACACAATGTCAGTCATTCATTCCAGATAACAAATAAATAACTTATATTGCATCATTTAAACATACAAGATATTTATCATATTCTCAATGGTTCCATACTACTTTCCTTAAGAGTTTTCAACCATATAAAACATACATATCATCTCATATTTCAACATTGTAAGGCAACTCATCTTCTACCTCTAGCATTTTACCCATCTTTCCTCTCTAACCTCATTTTCTCTCTCTAGGGTTTTGGGTTTCCATGAGTCAACCCACAAACCCCTTTCCATTCTTGGAATACTAACTCAAAACCAAGAGTTTACAAGGTACAAACGACATAAAATAAAACCATAACTCGAAAGAGAGAGTTTCCATGGTTTTACACATTTTGAGAAGAGATCCATAATACCAAAAATGGGTTATCAAGGGAAGAAGAGAGTTAGGATAGAGAGTTTTACCTCTTCTCAAGCTGTTGAACAAGAATCAAAGATCCTAGACCTTGGGAATGCTCTCTTCTCTCACCTCTCTTCAATTCTTAACCTAAAATGTGTTTGGGGGTTTCCCTCATTTAATATTCTCGTCGGGTTCTCGCTTAAGCGAGCTTTCTCTCCCTCAAGCGAGAAAATCCCGCCCATTTTAAAAACTCAACTCTGACCCTCTCGCTCAAGCGAGGGATTCTCGCTCAAGCGAGAATCTCACAGTGTCAACTGGTTCCCTCTCGCTCAAGCGAGGTATTCTCGCTCAAGCGAGAATCTCACAGTGTCAACAGCCCCAATTTTGCCATTTCTCGCCCCGGCGAGGCAACTCTCGCTCATGCGAGAATCTTCCAGTATAGTCCAGGATTTCACCCTCCCAGGTGATCCTTTCTCGCTCAGGCGAGAATCTCTCGCTTAAGCGAGGATCCGAGGACTGATACTATAATTTTAAAGACTTAAAATTTGGGGTGTTACAATCCTCCCCCTCTTAAAAGAATTTTCGTCCCCGAAAATCAAACATACCTCGATTCGAACAAATGAGGGTAATCCTCCCTCATCTCTTGTTCAACTTCCCAAGTAGCATCTCCTTCGTCCACTTGGCTCCACTACACCTTTACTAGGGCAATCTCCTTGCCTCTCAATCTCTTTATACTGGTATCTATGATTCTCACGGGCAACGTCGCAAAAGTCAAATTATCCTTCAACTCTATCTGATCAAACTCAACCACATGAGATGGATCTCCAACATATTTCCTCAACTGAGACACATGAAATACATTATGGAGATTGGACAACAACGGAGGTTAAGCAATACGATACGCTACCGGCCCAATTCTCTTCAATATCTGATAAGGCCCAATAAATCGAGGAGTCAGCTTACGGGATTTCAAAACTCTACCGATACCGGTAGTCGGAACAACCCTCATGAAAACATGATCTCCCTCGTTAAATTCAAGAGGTTTCCGTCTCTTATCATAATAGCTCTTTTGTCGAGTTTGGGCGATTCTCATATGCTCCCGGATTTTCTTGATCGCATCCGTCGTCTCCTGGACCACTTCGAGTCCCAATATCAAGATCTCCCCAGTTTCAAACCAACTCACTGGAGTTCGGCACTTCCTACCATACAACGCCTCATAAGGTGCCATCCCGATACTCGAATGAAAGCTATTGTTGTAGGTAAATTCGATCAAAGGTAACATGCTATCCCAACTCCCTGGTTGTTCTAAGACGCAGGCTCTTAAAAGGTCTTCCAATGACTGTATCGTCCTTTCCGATTGACCGTCCGTTTGTGGATGATAAGCTGAAATCAGCTTCAACGTAGTCCCCAAAGCGGTTTGCAAACTAGTCCAAAAGTTCGAAGTGAAACAGGGGTCCCTATCCGACACAATGCTTGACGGTATTCCATGCAATCGAACAATTTCCCAGATATACAGTTCTGCTAACCTCTCCAAAGAGTACCTCATGTTCATAGGCAGAAAGTGAGCAGATTTAGTTAACCGATCCACGATCACCCATATCGAATCATATCCCTTCTGAGTCTTCGGAAAACCAGACACAAAATCCATGGATATACTATCCTACTTCCAAACGGGAATTTCTAGGGTCTGTAACTCCCCCGCCGGTCGTTGATGCTCAATTTTTGCTTTCTAGCATATTAGACAACTCGAAACATATGACGCCACGTCTCTCTTCAATCCAGACCACCAAAACAATTTCTTCAAGTCTTGGTACATTTTCGTTGTTCCTGGGTGAAAGCTCATCTTACTCTTATGAGACTCCTCCAAAATACTATTCCGTAGCCCTTCATCACGAGGCACACACACTCTCCCCTTGTAACGCATCATCCCACTGGAGTCCGTTACAAAGTCGGTCTCCTTTCCACTCATCATCAAATCCCGTTTGTCCATCAACTCAATATCTCCAACTTGCAGTACTCAGATCTGATCAAAGAGTTCATTCGTGACCGTCAACATACCCAATATCATACTCTAAGGTCTCATCTGGACGTCTAGGTTCATATCCCTGAACTCTTCTATCAGCTTCCCTTCCTTAATCATCAAAGCTGACATGTGCAAAGATTTCCGACTGAGTGCATCGGCTACTACATTAGCCTTCCCTGGGTGGTACTGCAATCCAAAATCGTAGTCCTTTAAAAATTCCATCCATCTCCTCTGTCTCATATTCAGCTCTTTTTGATCGAACAGATATTTCAAACTCTTGTGGTCGCTGTACACCACAAACCTTATACCATAAAGATGGTGTCTCCAAATTTTCAAAGCGAAGACCACTGCTGCCAATTCTAAATCATGCGTAGGGTAGTTCTGCTCGTGTGTTCTCAACTGACGAGAAGCATAGGCAACCACCTTTCCCTCTTGCATCAGGACACAACCCAAACCTTGCTTGGAAGCATCACAATACACACTGAAATCCTTATCCGTACACGGAAGAACCAACACGGGCGCCATAGTCAACCTTCGTTTCAACTCGTGAAAGCTTTCTTCGCAACGAAGTGTCCACACAAACGGTTCTCCTTTCCTAGTGAGCTTAGTCAAAGGTAGTGCCAACTTCGAAAATCCCTCTATGAATTTCCGATAATAGCCTGCCAAACCCAGGAAGCTACGAATTTTAGTAACCGATTTGGGCACGGCCCATTCCGTAACCGCTTCCACCTTTGAAGGATCCACAGCTACCCCTTCCTTGGTTATCACGTGCCCAAGAAATTTCACCGACTCAGACCAGAAATCACACTTAGACAATTTCGCATACAGCTGGTTCTTACTCAGGAGTTCTAGAACAATCCTCAGGTGCTCTGCATGTTCCTCTCGGCTTTTGGAGTAAACCAAAATGTCATCAATAAATACCACTACAAATAAATCCAAATACGGATGGAAAATCCGATTCATGTAGTCGATAAATATTGCTGGAGCATTTGTTACGTCAAAAGGCATGACCAAATACTCGAAATGTCCATACCTTGTCCTAAAAGTCGTCTTTGGGATGTCATCGGTTTTCACCCGAAGTTGATGGTAGCCTGATCGAAGATCAATCTTAGAAAACACTACCACCCCTCTTAACTGATCCATCAAGTCATCAATCCGAGGTAATGGATATTTGTTCTTAATCGTAACCTTGTTCAACTGCCTGTAGTCGGTACACAAACGCATACTACCGTCCTTTTTCTTAACTAGCAAAACAGGTGCGCCCCATAGCGAGACACTTGGGCGAATAAATTTCTTAGCTAACAATTCCTCAACCTGCTTTTTCAGCTCAGTTAACTCTAACGGTGCCATTCTATAAGGAGCTATAGAGATGGGTCCGTTCCAGGCACTAAGTCGATGGAGAATTCAACTTCTCTCACAGGAGGTAATTCCGAAATATCACCAGGAAAGACTTCCGGAAACTCACGAACTATGGGAATGTCCTCAACCTTGGACTTCTCAATACCTTCCAGGGACGCCAACAACATGAACACGGTCCCTCCCTCCTTACAGGAAGTCCTAACTTCTTTTGCCGACATCGGCCCCAAACCACTGACTCCCTCCGAAATCCCATCTGGATTTCCAAACGTCACGGTCTTATCAGCACAATTAAGCATCACATGATTTTCTGACAACCAGTCCATCCCCAAAATCAAATCTAACTGGGATAGTGGTAAGTAGATTAAATCCGCGGTAAAATCCCTACCGTTTACCACCATCGGACACCGAGACACAACTGTCAACACCACCACAGGCACATCAGTTGGGGTGGATACGACAAGTCGTAAGGCAACGACTCAGTTCGTAAATTCTGTCTGTACACACAGTCAATGGATACAAAGGAGTGTGTCGCTCCCGAATCAAACAACACTAAAAGAGGAATACCTGACACCATGCAATTACCTTTAATCAGGCCATCAGCGCCCGATGTCTCTACCCCACTCATGGTGAACACTCTGCCTGTGGATCGAGGTCGTTCAACCCTCACAGTATTCACGCTCTGCGGTAGCTTAGGACAATATCTTCGAACATGTCCCACTTCCATGCACTAGTCGCCGATATGCACTCGGCCACATTTGTTGCATAGAGAGGGGGCGTTCAACGGGGCCCTCCAACAGTGTGATGAGTCCTCGACCCATGCGAATGATAACTCTGATTACTCGTCGGAGGAAAATAAGGCTTCCTCTCCTCATGAAACGCCTTCCCTTTCCCTTTTCCGTGAGGGAAGTTTCGTTGAGGTCCAAAGTGTTTGGGAGGAACCACCTTAGATGTCGTCGCTTCATCAGCTGCCAAGTCATCTTCGTACACCCTACACCTGTTCACCAGGGTAGGGAAATCAGCAATCTCTTGGTGCCCAAACATACTTTTCAACTTGGGCCTCAAACCCGATTCGAACTTGGCGCATTTGGACCTTCCGTCCATTTCCAACTCGGCGTAGGGGCAAAACCGGGCCAACTCCTCAAACTTGGCCGCATAGTCTCTGACTGACATGTTCCCCTGTTCCAACTTCAGGAATTCCATCTCCTTCTTCCTCTTCAAATCAGCAGGAAAGTACTTGTGCAGGAACTTCTCCTTGAAGGTACCCCAGGAGATCAGTCGACCTTCGGCTTCCATCTGCCGCCGAGTATATTCCCACCAATTCTCAGCCTCGATCACCAACATGTAAGTAGCATAGGTGATTTTCTGAGCCTCAATGCAGTTCATGGCTCTGAAGATCCGCTCTAACCCTTGGATCCACTCGATGGCAGCTTCAGGAGCAAATCCCCCTTGGAACTGAGTGGGGTTCCTCCTACAGAACTCATCTAAGCCCCGATATTCCGCCGGTCCTGGTGGAACTAGTGGATGTGAACTCGGACTAGGAGCCGGGTTCTGGTTTAGATTGTGCAAGTTCGCATTTACCTGCTGTAGCGCTGCCACCATTTGAGCTAACAAATCATTCGGGACGTTCTGACTCGCCCCTCTTCCTCTTCCTCTTCCTGCCATGATCACATGTACTCACTCAATTGTTAGTAAGTGAATTGTATAAATATAGTGCACACAACACTTAACATTTAACATCATTCAAACAACTGCAACACATAAGGATACAAAGAAGCATGCAAGGCCATACCCTAGGTCGCAAGATTAACTATGCTTTGATACCATATTGTAACGACCCGAAATTCTACCCTTGAAATTTTTTCATTTATTTAATCCAATTCCATACGTTTAACAATCAATCATAATTACCGAGTGATTAAAATTGTTTTTAAAGGCTCACTCCACTCTCACACCCTATCTCTGAACCATAAGTAACATACACATTCGATAGCAGAAAAACATAATTCATTAATATAACCTAGTAACCCCCGCATACAATTAGCTATGGGTTTCCAAAACACCCATAGCTACATATATCCGAGTTACTAGTTATCATGATCAATATCATGTACAAAGATAATATTCATAGTACCATTAGTCACTTCAATTACAAACAATTAAAGTTACAAAAGAATGGATAAAGAGACATCAAAAACAAAAGTCTCTAATACCCTACTCAAAATCATCCTTCTCCGTCCACCTACCTGCAATGGGATTAACATTTACCATGCACAAACAACACAAAGGAATAAGTCATTAATTCAATAAAACTAAATGTCAGTTAATCCACATTTAATAGTTTTTCACAATGATATAATTTAAATACTCTTAAAACCTTTTTCGTCATCAATACTTTTGAAAAACCAGGCTACAAAACTCGAGCTAGAGTCGCTAACACATTCTGGTCGGCTAAAACGAGTTTTATTTTCATTGGCACTCCACCAATACATAAAGCATAAATACACCCATCATCACTACAAACATACCCATATATATTTGTAGTGACTAAGTGATTTATCATTTATGTCATTATAATTCGAGTCTTATATCCATTGGTACTCCCCCAATAGGTTTCGAGTCTTATTTCCATTGGTACTCCCCCAATAATATTAAATTCATTTGAGTCATATTTCCATTGGTACTCCCCCAATAATGTTTATTTCAATTGAGTCATCTTTCCATTGGTAGCCAATAACATTTAATTCATTTGAGTCATATTTCCATTGGTACTCCCCCAATAATGTTTATTTCAATTGAGTCATCTTTCCATTGGTACTCCCCCAATAACATTTAATTCATTTGAGTCATATTTCCATTGGTACTCCCCCAATAATGTTTATTTCAATTGAGTCATCTTTCCATTGGTACTCCCCCAATAACATTTAATTCATTTGAGTTATATTTCCATTGGTACTCCCCCAATAATGTTTATTTCAATTGAGTCATCTTTCCATTGGTACTCCCCCAATAACATTTAATTCATTTTTCATAACAGAAAGTCCACGCATTTTCCACATAATGCATAAATTAAAGACTTATCCTTACCTCGGTGAGTGTTGGGTTTGGTTTTTGGTGACTTCGCAAGTTCCACCAGCACCACCTCCAAACTTAGGATCTTTCCTCATTCCCACCATATAACACAATGTCAGTCATTCATTCCAGATAACAAATAAATAACTTATATTGCATCATTTAAACATACAAGATATTTATCATATTCTCAATGGTTCCATACTACTTTCCTTAAGAGTTTTCAACCATATATAACATACATATCATCTCATATTTCAACATTGTAAGGCAACTCATCTTCTACCTCTAGCATTTTACCCATCTTTCCTCTCTAACCTCATTTTCTCTCTCTAGGGTTTTGGGTTTCCATGAGTCAACCCACAAACCCCTTTCCATTCTTGGAATACTAACTCAAAACCAAGAGTTTACAAGGTACAAACGACATAAAATAAAACCATAACTCGAAAGAGAGAGTTTCCATGGTTTTACACATTTTGAGAAGAGATCCATACCAAAAATGGGTTATCAAGGGAAGAAGAGAGTTAGGATAGAGAGTTTTACCTCTTCTCAAGCTCTTGAACAAGAATCAAAGCTCCAAGACCTTGGGAATTCTATCTTCTCTCACCTCTCTTCAATTCTTAACCTAAAATGTGTTTGGGGGGTTTCCCTCATTTAATGTTCTCGTCGGGTTCTCGCTTAAGCGAGCTTTCTCTCGCTCAAGCGAGAAAATCCCGCCCATTTTAAAAACTCCACTCTGACCCTCTCGCTCAAGCGAGGGATTCTCGCTCAAGCGAGAATCTCACAGTGTCAACTGGTTCCCTCACGCTCAAGCGAGAATCTCACAGTGTCAATAGCCCCAGTTTGCCATTTCTCGCCCAGGCGAGGCAACTCTCGCTCAGGCGAGAATCTTCCAGTATAGTCCAGGATTTCACCCTCCCAGGTGATCCTTTCTCGCTCAGGCGAGAATCTCTCGCTTAAGCGAGGATCCGAGGACTGATACTATAATTTTAAAGACTTAAAATTTGGGGTGTTACAGTATATACATCGCATAATATATATTCTATAGTATGCATATTACGTTCGTTAGGAACATCATCAGTCTTGTTATAACATATATATATACCATAATATATATATCCTATAGCATGTATATTACTTCCTTTTTATCGCTCATATTCACCCTATAGAATATATATCACATACTATATATCGTATAGCATGCATATGACATTCATGTGACATTCACATTTCTCATCATTCATATTCACCCTATAGAATATATATCCCATACTATATATCCTATAGCATGCATATGACTTTCATTACTCCGAGTCATATTTCCATTGGTACTCCCCCAATAATATTAATTTCCTTTGAGTCATATTTCCATTGGTACTCTCCCAATAATATTACTTTCATTGAGTCATATTTCCATTGGTACTCCCCCAATAATATTACTTTCACTTGAGTCATATTTCCGTTGGTACTCCCCCAATAATGTTACTTTCATTAGAGTCACCTTTCCATTGGTACTCCCCCAATAATGTTACTTTCATTTGAGTCATCTTTCCATTGGTACACCCCCAATAATATTACTTTCATTGAGTCATATTTCCATTGGTACTCCCCCAATAATATTACTTTCACTTGAGTCATATTTCCATTGGTACTCCCCCAATAATGTTACTTTCACTTGAGTCATCTTTCCATTGGTACTCCCCCAATAATGTTACTTTCATTTGAGTCATCTTTCCATTGGTACTCCCCCAATAATGTTACTTTCATTTGAGTCATCTTTCCATTGGTACTCCCCCAATAATGTTACTTTCATTTGAGTCATATTTCCATTGGTACTCCCCCAATAATGTTACTTTCATTTTCCATAACCGAAAAGTCACGCATCTTTCCAATATAATGCATAAATTACAGACATATCATTTTAAACCATTACCTCTTTCACATACCTCATTCATATCAGCAAGTATGATTTAGAGACACTTATCCCTTACCTTGGTGAGTGTTGGGGATCGGTTCCGGGTAACTTTAAAAGTCTCCCCCGCGATTTCCTCCAACCTTAGGAACTCTCTATCTCTTCTCATTTTCACCAATAACAACAATGTCAATCATTTATTCAAAATAACACATAAATAACTCGTATTTCATCCTCAAACATACAGGGGATTCACATATTTTCAATATTTCCAAAACTACTTAAATACAAGTTTCTAAATATTAAAACACACATGTTTATCTCATACATCAACATTCAAGCACAAACTCATCATCCACATCTAACATTTCATTTCTTTCTCTTTATACCCATATTCTCATTTTGGGGGTTTTTGGGGTTTTCATGAATAACCCACAAAACCTTTCCGTTCATAAAATATCAACTCTAAATCAAGAGTTTACAAGAGAAAAACAACATAAAACGAACCATAACTCTAAAGGATGAGTTTCCATGGTTTCTCATGTTTTGAAAATAGATCTAACATACTAAAAACAAGTTAGAGAGGAAGAAGAAGAGTTAGGAACAAGAGGTTTACCTCTTCTCAAGCTCTAAGATGAGTCCTAAGGCTCTTTGCTCTTGAAAAGCTCTCTTCTCTCTCTTCCCTTCAAGGTTCTAACCCTAAAATGTGTTTGTGGTTTCTATTTTAAATAGCAGTCGTCGGGTTCTCGCTCAAGCGAGCCCATTCTCGCTCAGGCGAGAAAATCCCGCCTATTTTAAAAACTCAGATCTGACCCTCTCGCTCAGGCGAGGGATTCTCGCTCAAGCGAGAATCTCACAGTGTCAGCAGGCTTCCTCTCGCTCAAGCGAGGGATTCTCGCTCAGGGGAGAATCTCATAGTGTCAACAGCCCCAGTTTGCCATTTCTCGCCCAGGCGAGGAAACTCTCGCTCAGGCGAGAATCTTCCAGTATAGCCCAGGATTTCACCCTCCCAAGTGATCCTTTCTCCCTCAGGCGAGAATCTCTCGCTCAAGCGAGACTTCCAGGACTAATACTATAATTTTTAAAGACTAAAATTCGGGGTGTTACAACTTCTAGTGCTCTTGACGCGCATGAGATTCCTTTATTAAATATAATGAGTTGCAATTACAATTATATCACCCCGAGATCTCCTTGTACCTTACACACTCACTTATATCTAATCCCCTTGGAAAACTCTATTCCAAGTCACACCCTTGGTAAACACTATACCAAGTTACACCCTTGGTAAACACTATACCAAGTAACTTAACCCCTTTCTCTTCACACCCTTGTGAAAGAAATTAAACTTTGCAAAAGTGAAGAATGTACAATTTGGCTTGGATTGCCTTACAAGTGTATATGAAAATTTCTAGAACTTGCAATCCAACAACAACTCTTATACTTAAGATAATAATGCTCTTTAACAATATGAAAAACACTTAGAAGCAACTTCAAAATAAGTTTGAAAGTTTAAGAGTAGGTTGGATGAAAAGTGTAAGAAAAATCAGAAAGTGTGAGAGCTTTTAAAGAGAGTTTGTAATCTGAGTTGTGTATTGTATGTATGTTATTGTGAGAGTGTTTCAATAACTTTATATAGGCTTCCAATCAACCATAATACCCCTAGTTATTGTTATTGTGTAGTTTTCTGAGAGCAGCATACTTGATGATATATCTTTGACTTGTCTTGAGTCTGCTCCCCGTATATGTATGCATGTATTTCTCCCCCTTTCTTTTGGAGTTATGTGCCTGAAAAGAATATTACAGAAAATAGACTACTCCCAACTTTTCTTCCCCTTTTGACTTCATCAAAAAGAAGAAAAGCCAAGAGTCTAGCACAATAGACATTTGTAGAGCATAGCATACAATATTTCATAGTATATGAAAGTTCAAATAATATAAAGCATAATAGAATTAACACCATATATGAAAACATAAAAAAGCATTGCATAACAACGAAAATAAAGATGTTCATACACGAAATCCAAAATAGCAGAAATAAAATAAAATCCAAACAATGTTTAAATGCAAATGGAACTAGAACAACCATAGTCATTACATAAGCAGAAACCTAGACAAAGTATCTAAGACTCGGGCTCAGAACTATCTTCATCAACATCCATGTTGCTCAGCCTCGATGAAAGACAATGAAGTTCATAATGGATTTGTTGGCTCTGGGTATCGAAAGCATCCATCCTTGTGGTGATGTAGCCTCGAAGAGAAACCAATTCATCCATAATCATCTGATTAGTGGGCATTGCAGCAGATGAAGAAGATGGAGCATGAGACTCAGGTTGGTTTGGTTCAACAATAGGTTCTGGTTCATCGGTAGGAGCAGGTTGGTGGTCGGTACGATGCTTATAGGTTCGGCGAGTGACAGGATCTATGACGAATCCCATCTTGTGGACAACCTCAATATCAACCTTGATTTCGCAAAGATTGAGGGCCACTTTGTTCTCACCTTCTAAAGGTACGCCAAAATGCTCAAGGATTTTGGTAATGAAGATGGCGTAGGGCAACGAACTTTGGGAGCCGCGAACATGCCACATTTGTTGCATTATCATCTTAGTCCAATTAATTTTGATGTTAAACTTAATAGCATACCTCAATTGGAGCTCTATGTCACTTATTTGTGAATGATTTAAAAATTTCGGCAAAATGACATAGGTAAGAAAATAATGTACCAAACCATCTTCCAGCGTGAGATATCCAGCAGAGAGGATATCCTTGTTCTTAACAGTCTCACCAAGGCTTTGTTGCTTTCGTCTTTCTATGTCCTCTTTAGAAATTCTTCAAATAGAAAGGTAGAATTTCTTGCGATCGTAATCGTCCCATTCATATACCAGGCCGAACCCAGTGATGTCACCTATCATTAGTATATCACAACAAATAGAACTAAAGGTTTTCATATCTAAAACTATGTCGTTTCCCTTAACATGGGAAGTCATAAGTTTTTTCCTACAGTTCATGTTGCAATAAAATACACGAATAAGCTCAGGGTAGATATCGTTCGCTTCGTAGCAAAAGTCGAAAAGTTTTTGTTGCCGCAAAAGATAAGGAAAAAGAAGATCTTCAAACTCAAAGTTTCCTATGTTACCGTATTTAGGAGTGAAGATGGCGCGTCCATGGAAGTTTTCTTCGAAGACCTTCCTTTGAGCGTCATTTGCAAGAAGCCTTGTCAAGTTCAATGGGTTGGACTTGGAAGTTGATTCTCCTTGCTTAGACTTTGAGGTGCGTGGTCTCTTTGAAGAAGATGCCATTGTTGGTTTTGAAGGGTTAGGGTTTTTTTTTGTTTTGGAAATTTGGGGGTTTTTGATTGAAGCCACAAATCACGAAATAGAAAGTGTAAAAGTTTTTAGAATAAAAAATGTGATGTGATTTGCAACAAAAATCTATCAAAACGGAGTAGAAATGAAGTTTTTAGAGATTGAGAGGGTTTAGATAGGGAAAGCTTCGTGTTACAAGAGAGAGAAAATGGAGGGTTTTTTGAAAAAGTGCAGCAGTTCATATATAAACTGCACAGTGTAATCGATTACAGCAAGTGAGTAGTCTATTACTCACTTTCAATTTTTTTTAAATTTTAAAACAGTAGCACTGAGTAATCGATTACTTGGTTTCCAGTAATCGATTATTGTAACCATTTTTCTCCCCATTGATGCTAAAAGTGATTTTTGGCTCTAAAAACTTGAAAATTAAAGCATAAATCACACAATTTAAGATCAAGTAGGCATTGGATATAAACAATGAAGCATACACATAAACATTTAAGCATGTTAGGACAAGTAAGCTTCATCGAGAATGGCTATTTCTCGTCTAATTTTATAGAAAGGTTCTTTTGCTAACGGTTTAGTGAATATGTCCGCTAGTTGGTTATGAGTATCAATGAACTCTACCAACACATCCTTCTTTTGGACATGGTCCCTAAGGAAATGATGCCTTATATCACTGTGTTTGGTTCTTGAGTGCATAATCGGACTTTTGGTGAGATTAATAGCACTAGTATTGTCACACTTCAAGGGTGTGAAGCCTAAGTTTAAGCCAAAATCACGTAATTGTTGTTTAAGCCACAACACTTGTGCACAACAACTACCAGCAACAATATATTCCACTTCAGCGGTGCTTAAGGAAACACAATCTTGTTTCTTGCAAGACTAAGAAACTAAAGCATTCCCTAGAATGTGGCAAGTACTACTTGTACTCTTTCTCTCAGACTTGCATCCTGCAAAGTCTGAATCCGAGAAGCCAACCAATTCCCATATGCTTCCCTTGCGATACCATAGTCCAACATCGGTTGTGCCTTTGAGATACTTCATGATTCTCTTAACGACAACTAGATGGGACTCTTTGGGTTTAGATTAATATCGCGCATATAGACGTTCACTAAACATAAATATCAGGTCTATTTGGCAGTAAGATATAAAAGGGATCTGATCATACCTCGATACTTGGATATTTCAATACATTTTCCAGCGTCATCAGCATCGATATATGTACTTGATCCCATAGGAGTAGCAATCGGCTTGCAGTCATCCATCTCAAATCTTTTCAACAAGTCTTTGCAATATTTGGACTGACTTACAAAGATTGCATTGCTAAGTTGCTTAATTTGGAGTCCAAGAAAGTAATTTAACTTTCCCATCATAGACATCTCAAATTCTCCTTGCATCATATTGCCAAATTCACTACACAAACTATCGTTAGTAGAACCGAAAATAATATCATCAACATAGATTTGAACAAGTAAAGTATGATAATTTATTTTATTAATAAAGAGTGTAGTATCGACTTTTCCTTTTGTAAAACCTTTTTCTATTAGAAAGTTAGTTAGACGGTCATACCAAGCACGTGGAGCTTGCTTTAAGCCATAGAGGGCTTTCTTTAACTTGTATACGTGAGAGGGATGTTTGTAGTCCTCAAAACCAGGAGGTTGTTCTACAAATACTTCCTCTTGTATATACCCGTTAAGGAATGCACTCTTTACATCCAATTGGTAAAGTTGAAAATTTAAGGAGCATGCATATGCAAGTAGCAGTCTAATCGCTTCAAGTCTAGCAACCGGAGTGAAGGTTTCATCAAATTCTATACCTTCCTCTTGGTTGTATCCTTGGGCTACTAGTCTAGCTTTGTTTCTAATGATTATACCATTTTCATCTGATTTATTACGAAATACCCAGCGAGTTCCTATCACATGCCTATTCTTAGGTCTAGGAACAAGTTCCCAAACTTCGTTTCTCTCAAACTGGTTAAGTTATTTTTGGATAGCAAGAATCTAGTGTTCATCCTCGATTGCTTCATCAATCTTAGATGGTTCTATTTGAGAGACGAATGCCATGTTTAGACATGCATTTTCTAGCATTAAGCGGGTGGTAACACCTTTGCTAATATCGCTAATAATGTTGTCTACAAGATGATCTCGTTGAGTTCTCCACTCTTTAGGTAAATCATAATGAATATGCTCTTCTTGAATGGAAGGATTATCATCCACTTCCACATGCTCTATATTAGGTGTAGTTTTAATAATAGCATTTTCATTAAAAGTAGGATTAGGCAAATCTTCTTCATCAATAGTCAACCTTTCCGTGATTAGAGGATTGGTTTCATCAAATGAGACATTGACAGATTCTTCCATGGCTAGAGTTCTTTTGTTAAAGACTCTATAAGCTTTCCTCGTGAGAGAATAGCCTAGGAAGATTCCTTCATCTGCCTTTGCATCAAACTTGCCTAAGTTTTCTTTGACATTATTCAAGATGAAATATTTTCTACCAAATACATGCAAGTGTGAAATATTTGGTTTTCTTCCCTTGAAGAGTTCATAGGAGGTTTTCTTTAGAATGGGTCTTATTAGAACTCTATTTGAAACATAACAAGTGGTGCTTACCGCATCAACCCAAAAGTACTTTGGGAGGTTAGTTTCATTCAACATTGTTCTAGCAAGTTCTTCAAATGACCGATTCTTTCTCTCTACAACACCATTTTTTTATGGTGTTCTAGGAGCAGAAAAGTTGTGATTAATCCCAAGATCATCACAAAATTCCTAAAAAGAAGCATTATGAAACTCTCCCCCATGATCACTTCTTATAACAGCAATTTTAAGTAACTTTTCGTTTTGGACTCTTTTAGCATAAGTGCTAAAGGCTTTGAATGCCTCATTCTTATGTAAGAATAGAGTCTAAGTGTAGCGTGAAAAATCGTCTACTATAACAAGAGCATATTAGTTACCACCAAGACTTTTTGTCCTTGAGGGGCCAAATAAGTCCATGTGTAGTAACTGCAATGGTCTATCCGAAGAAACCATATGCTTTGGCTTGAAAGAGGTTTTTGTTTGTTTACCCATTTGACATGCACCACATAGTTTGTCTTTAACAAACTTCATCTTGGGTAAACCAACAACCAAATCTTTCTTGATTAACTTATTCAAATGGTCCATATGTATGTGAGCAATTCTCCTATGCCAAAGCCATGCATCATGAGTTTCATTTACTACTAAACATGTTATAAGAAGAGATGAATCTATATCTATCATGTAAATGTTATTAATTCTCTTACCAACAAGTTTAGAGTTTAGAAATTCCTTACTTTCAATGATGCACTTATCTGGGTAGAATGATACATGGAAGTCCTTGTTGGAAAGTTGACTTATGCTTAGAAGATTGTGCTTAAGTCCTTCCACATATAGCACTCCTTCTGTGGTTGTTGATGGTGGCTTGCCAATTCTACCGACTCCAAGAATTCTTCCTTTGTTGTTGTCACCATATGTGACATAGCCTTTGTCCCTTGGAGTGAGGACATAGAACTTACTTTTATCGCCCGTCATATGCTTTGAGCAACCGTTATCCAAGTACCATATATTGCGGGCGGCGCTCAAATCTACCTGCAAAATAGGTTAAGTTATATTAGGTACCCAACTTGTTTTGGTTCCTACGTTGTTAGATCCTTTCTAAACCCATTTAAAATATCCTAATGGGACACCATATTTTCTTATTGAACAAGTGTTTGGTGTATGCCCATAGTTTTTACAATAAGGGCAAATAGGTTGATGTATATGTATCCTAGATTTATGTTTGCTATGTTTAGATGCATGGAAACATGATTTCCGAAAGTCTGTTATGATAGACTTACTTTGTTTTTTTAAGAGCAGGGCCTTTTCCATAGCCAAGACCTCTTCGGTCCGTAGAGTGTCTTTGATCATTAATGATCTTACTCAAGCTCTTGCTACTCTTGTTCATTTTGTTGAGTTCAAGACTCAACGTAGAATCTTTGTTGCCAAGAATAATGCAATTTAAACATGAGGATGATGAAGGTATGTTTCTAAGAGAATCTAGTTCAGATTTTTGTTTTAGAAACATTTTTGACAATTTCATGTATTCATCATGTAGATCATTAAAAGTAGTTTTCAATTCGGAAGAAGAAAAAGGGATAGATTCATTTACCTCTTCATCGTCTGAATGATGAGACGCCATTAGGGAGAGATGCGCATGCTCTTCGCTTTCTGGTTCAGAGGCTGAACTTGTGTTGTTGTCTTCCCAAGCGATGTAGGCTCTTCGTCCATTCTTTAATTCATTCTTTCCTTTGAAAGAACTCTTCTTGATGTTTGGACAGTCCATTTCATGTGGCCAGGTTTGCCACACTCAAAGCATGTAAAATTTTGGTTTGAAGTGGTGGCCTCATTGCTTTTGGAGAACTTCTTTATTTGCCCGGTTCTTCTGCCTTTGTTGCTTCCTAGGAACTTGCTGAACTTTTTAACGAAGAGGCTCATGACACCGGTCTCTTCCTTGTCGTCTTCATCTTCCGATGAATCATATTTCTCAGCTTTTGCCTTGAGAGGATGTTCTTCTTCTTCTTCTCTAGTTCCTCGTGTTGATCAAGTTGACTCAATTCAAGTTCATGTTCCTGCAACATTTCAAACAAAGTAGCCAAAGACATTTTCGAAAGACTTTTCTTTTCGGAAATAGCCGTTACCTTTGGTTGACATGATCTTGCTAGTGATCTTAGAACTTTTAAGTTCAAGTCACTATTTGACAGCACTTTGCCAAGTGCAATAAGATGGTTGGTGAGATGAGTGAATCTCTTTTGAAGATCCAAGATCTTCTCTCCTGGTCTCATACGAAACATCTCGTATTCCTGGGATAGAGTGTTGAGTCTCGATCTCTTTACCTCTTCGGTACCTTCGTGAGTTGTCTCCAAAGTGTCCCACATTTCCTTAGCGGATTTGCAGTTGGACACTCTAAAGAACTCATCTATTCCTAGTGCCGATGTGCGGATGTTCTTTGCTTTCAAATCATATTGCACTTTCTTCTTATCTTCATCGTTCCATGAAGACTTTGGTTGTGTCTCTCTCATGCTGTTGACATAGGTAAATGGCACGTATGGTCCTTCCTCGATAGCATTCCAGATATCCAAGTCTTGCGACTCTATGAAAATCCTCATTCTGATTTTCCAGAAGTCGTAACACTCTCCAACAAAGCTTGGAGGTCTGTTTATGTTGGATCCTTTTCCTATGAATGATCTTGAGGCCATGTTGTAGTAGAATCAGATTTTGAGAGTAACTTTCTCGAAAATAGCTCTAGTGCCAATTGTAAGAATGAGATTGCAACTAAGAGGGGGGGGGGGGGGGGGGGGGGGGGGGGGTTGAATTAGTTGTTGCAATAAGTATGGCCAATTTTTCTGCAATATCAAAGTTAATGTGCAGCGAAAATATTATGCAGAAAAATATTGACTAGGAATGATAGAAATTAACAAAGAAAAGGGAAAGAGATTGCACATGTGTTTTTATACTGGTTCACCTTCTTGTCCACCGAATGCTACGTCCAGTACTCTTGACGCGCAAGCGATTCCTTTATTAAATATAATGAGTTGAATTTACAATTATCTCACCCCGAGATCTCCTTGTACCTTACACACTCACTTATATCTAACCCCCTTGGAAAACTCTATTCCAAGTCACACCCTTGGTAAAAACTATACCAAGTTACACCCTTGGTAAACACTATACCAAGTAACTCAACCCCTTTCGCTTCACACCCTTGTGAAAGAAAGTAAACTTTGCAAAAGTGAAGAATGTACTATTTGGCTTGGATTGCCTTACAAGTATATATGACAATTTTTAGAACTTGCAATCCAACAACAACTCTTATACTTAAGATAATAATGCTCTTCAACAATATGAAAAACACTTAGAAGCAACTTGAAAATAACTTTGATAGTTTAAGTGTAGGTTGCTTGAAAAATGTAAGAAAAATCAGAAAGTGTGAGATCTTTTAAAGAGAGTTTTTAATCTGAGTTGTGTGTTGTATGTATGTTCTTGTGAGAGTGTTTCAATGCCTTTATATAGGCTTCCAATCAACCATAATACCCCTAGGTATGAGTAGGTTTCGTTTGGAATGAAAACCAATCAGTTTGGAGTGAAAACTCTTCACTTGAAATCTGAAAACTGATACAACAACTCTCAGTAATCGATTACTACAAGTGGGTAATCGATTACCCAACAATCCTGTAAACATATTTTTTAAAATTCACACAGTGTAATCAATTACTGGATTTGAGTAATCGATTACTCAACAACACTATTTGACACCTTTATGAATTTACCTTAGTGTAATCGATTACACTACTTTGAGTAATCGATTACCCTGTATTCTAAAAATGGTAATTTGTTACTCCAAAGTCTGTAATGGATTACTCATAGATGTTAGAGGTTTGAAAAACTCTTTTCTCACTCATGTAACTTGTTACTCAAGTATGGTAACCGTTAAATGTGGTTTTTGAAAATTATTTCTATTCACAATTAGATTTTTCTGATTTTCTTGAAAACAATTTTGAGCATTATTAACTAAGTTAATAAATGAGTTGTAAGGATAGAAGTACCTAAGACTTAGACTCTAAATCTTGAAGCTTTGTCTTCGATAGTCTTTGTAGGTCTTCTTCCTTTCTTCTTTTTGTGATATTGGTGTCTTCATCAAAACCGTGCCAAGGTCAGGAGCAAGATCTTCTTCACAGTTGTAAGTGTAACGACCCGATTTTTGTAACCCAATTAAATTTAAAACTTTATTCATGAATGTGAAGTGATTGATTATTGGAAAATATTACTTAACCGATTTGTAAAATCTATGTGTATTCAAATATTAGTTAGATTTCACAATTCAAATGCAGAAATAATCACTAGTATATTTTCATCAAAAACATGCCATCACATGTAGTGACTTCTGTAAGGACCCAAATTCTACCCTTGAAAAGTTTTCATTTATTTTAATCCTTTATGCATTGATTTCCCAATATTATATCATACATACTTTTCTTTTAATCTTTAAATCATCAATTCCTTTCGTTATCCAATAACTCTAAACATACAATTTCAGTTTCATATCTTAAATACTCTTAATTGCAGAAAAACATAATTCGCATATATATATATATATATATATATATATATATCATAATAAGGATCATCACATGTCAAGTCGAAAGGTTACAAAATTAATGTTCCCATAGTTACAATCAAAATCAACGAATATTCAGTTAATACACAACAATCCACAAAACAAGCAATCTTGATTATTTAAACTCCTAAAGATTTTAAATCAAGCATTCTTACTGCATCCGTTTACCTGCAATGAAATTATCATAAACCATACACAAAATACAAGGGAATAAGTCATTAGCTCAATAACAGCATTATATGATAATCCACATTTTAAATAAGATTAAGCATCGAAAATAAATCATAGCTCATAAGATACATAAATATACATATTCTTATCATTCTCTTTATCATTATACGTCATTCCATTTCATAAATCCCATATAACTTCATCAACTACAATTTACATCCATTTACTCATTACCACATAAGGCAATTCTACATCACTAAGATGATTCAATACAACAGATGGCAAGTCTACACCACAAAGGTGATACAATACCACATTGGGTAAGTCTACATCACAAAGATGATTCGATACCACATCGGGTAAGTCTACATCACAAAGATGATTCTATACCACATCGGGTAAGTCTACATCACAAAGATGATTCGATACCACATTGGGTAAGTCTACATGACAAAGATGATTCCATACCACATCGGGTAAGTCTACATTAAAAAGATGATTCCATACCACATTGGATAAGTGTACTTCACAAAGATGATTCCATACCACATCGGGTAAGTCTACATCACAAAGATGAATCCATACCACATTGGGTAAGTCTACATCACAAAGATGATTTAATATAGTTATAGTCCATAACACTACATCTCCTATCATCATGATAATTCATATACATATCCCTTCCACATCATCTCATTATTGAATGGAAACACTTAACCCTTACCTTGGTGAGTGTTGGGTTGGATTCTTGGTAACTTGACAAGTTCCTCCGATACCGCCTCCAACCTTAGGATCTTTCCTCATTCCACACAACAATAAAATCAGTCATTTATTCATAATAAAATATATAAACAACTCATATTTCATCTTTAATCATCCAAGAGATTCACATATTTTCAATTCGTCCAAAATTACTACATTACAAGTTTCCAAACATCAAAAACATACATATTCATCTTCTATTTAACATTAGGACACATAATCATCTTCTACATCTACCATTTCCCCCATCTTCCTCTTTACCCACATTTTCATTTTGGGGGTTTTGGGGTTTTCATGAATCAACCCACAAATCTTTTCCATTCTTCGAATACCAACTCTAAACCAGCAGTTTACAAGAGGGAAACTAACTAAAACAAACCACAACTCCAAAAGAAGGGTTTCCATGATTTCTCACATTTTTCAGAAGAGATCCCAAATACCCAAAACAAGTTTCAAAGGGAGAAGATGAGTTAGAGTCAAGAGATTTACCTCTTCTCAAGCTTCTAGATGATTTCCATGAACCCTTGTTCTATCTAGAAAATGCTCCCTTCTATCTATTCTCTCCACAGTTCTAACCCTAAAAGTGTTTGGGGTTTCTATTTTAAAGTGAAATCGTCGGGTTCTCGCTCAAGCGAGAAAATCCCGCCCATTTTAAAAACTCAGATCTGACGCTCTCGCTCAAGCGAGGATCTTCCTGTCTCCACACCCCTCTCCCTCGCCCAGGCGAGCCAAATCTCGCTCAGGCGAGAATCCTTCAGTATCTCCCAGTTTTCCACTCCCCAAGTGAGCCATCTCTCGCCCAGGCGAGACCTTCTCGCTCAAACGAGAATCTGGCACTGTGCCCTATTCCTCGGGACTGTTACCACATCTTTAGGAAGGTAAATTCAGGGTGTTAAAACTTTCGACTTAGAACTTTTGCTACCACATTGGCTTTTCCAGGATGGTATTGCAGACCAAAATCATAGTCCTTTAGGAACTCCATCCACCTTCTCTGTCTCATGTTCAGTTCCTTCTGATCGAACATATATTTCAAACTCTTGTGATAACTATAAACCTCAAACCTTACACTGTAAGGCCCCAAATTCATAATGTAAGGCCCCAAATTCTACCCTTTAAAATTTTTCCTTTATTTCTATCCTTTTATACATGCATTCTACATCTTACTCTAATTTTCCCCCATAATCAGTTCGTAAAACAACCTTTACAGTACATGATGTTAACATATATCTCATATTGCGGAAAACATAATTCATATATAACTTTCATCGGTAATTACCGCATATGAATAACTATGGTTTTCCAAAATACCCATAGTTACTAATATCCAGCATTACACAAAAATGTTAGTAAGTTAATGGTTACAAATATAATCATCCAAATAGCAATTTTACAACACAAAAAGCAAAAATAGAGGATCCAAGTCCTAAGCTCCTAAAGCCTCGAACAAAGCATCCTCAACTACCCTGTTTACCTGCAATGGGATTATCAATGGCAAATACACACAACATACAAAGGAGTAAGTCATCAAAACAATAAATATCATTATAAGATAAACCACATTTTAAAGGGGTTAGTAAACCATTTGTTTTGTAAATTCATTTATGCTACATTACTTGAGCCAAAGTTTTGCTACATAGCTTGAGCCAAAGCATTGCTACATAACTTGAGCCAAAGTATCGCTACATAACTTGAGCCAAAGTTTTGCTACATAGCTTGAGCCAAAGCATCGCTACATAACTTGAGCCAAAGTTTCGCTACATAACTTGAGCCAAAGTATCGCTACATAACTTGAGCCAAAGTTTTGCTACATAGCTTGAGCCAAAGCATCGCTACATAACTTGAGCCAAAGTCGCTAACCAATTATGGTTGGCTAAAAACATATTTTCTTTCCATTGATACATCATCAATCCGTAAACAGTAAATCCATGCGTTCCATTATCATAAACATACCCATATATGTTTACCATAACTAAGCGATTCATCACTTTATCATTATACACAATCAGAAAATCCACATATTATCCATTTCCATATGCGATTTAAAGACTCCTCCTTACCTTGGTGAGTGTTGGGTTGGGTTCTTGGTAACTGCACTAGTTCCACCGACACCGCCGCCAACTCTAGGATCTTTCCCATTCTCACCATACAACACAATGTTAGTCATTTATTCCAAATATCACATAAACAACTCATATTGCATTATTTAACCACACAAGATATTTAACACATGTTCCATGTTGTTAAACTACTTTCATCAAAAGTTTACAACATCTAACACATACATATTCATCTCCTATTTCAACATTAGAAAGCTTATTCATCTTCTACCTCTAGCACTGTACCCATTTTCCTTTTAGGGTTTTGGGGTTTTCATGACTAAACCCACAAACCCTCTCCTTTCTAGAAATACTAACTCTATACTAAGAGTTTACAAGATAAAATAACATAAAATGAACCATAACTCAAAAGGGTGAGTTTCCATGGTTTCTCTCATTTTGAGAAGAGATCCAACATACCCAAAACAAGTTTCAAAGGGAAGAAGAGAGTTAGAATCAAGAGATCTACCTCTTCTCAAGCTTCTAAATGACTCACAAGCCTTCTTGCTCTTGAAAATGCTCCATTCTCTCACTTCTCTCTAGGTTAACCCTCATAAATGTGTTTGGGGTCCCCTATTTAATGTAACAACGTCGGGTTCTCGCTTAAGCGAGCCCTTTCTCGCTCAAGCGAGAAAATCCCGCCCATTTTAAAAACTCAGATCTGACCCTCTCGCTCAAGCGAGAATCTCACAGTCTCAACAGTCCCAAAATGCCATTTCTTGCCCAGGCGAGACAACTCTCGCTCAGGCGAGAATCCTTCAGTATAGCCCAGGATTTCACCCTCCCAGGTGAGCCTTTCTCGCCCAGGAGAGAATCTCTCGCTCAAGCGTGACTTCCAGGACTAATACTATAATTTTAAAGACTTAAATTTAGGGTGTTACAATCCTCCCCCTCTTATAAGAATTATCGTCCCCGAAAATTAAACATACCTCGATTCAAACAAATGAGGGTAATCATCCCTCGTCACGTTCCATCTCCCAAGTAGCATCCCCTTCGTCTACTTGGCTCCACAATATTTTCACCAACGGAATCTCCTAACCTCTTAGTCTCTTTAACCTGTTATCCATGATCCTCACAGGCAATGTCGAAAAGGTCAAGTTATCCTTCAGCTCTATCTGATCAGATTCTACCACATGAGATGGATCTTCAACATACTTCCTTAACTAAGACACATGAAACACATTATGAAGGCTCGACAACAACGGAGGCAAAGCAATCCGATATGCTACCGGCCCAATCCTTTTCAATACATGATACGGCCGAATAAATCTCGGAGTCAGCTTGCGAGACTTCAACACCCTACCAATTCCGGTAGTCGGAACTACTCTCATGAAAACATGATCTCCCTCATTAAACTCAAGAGGTTTCCGCCTCTTATCGTAATAGCTTTTCTGCCGACTCTGGGCGATACTCATGTTCTCCCGAATTTTCTTGATCTTATCCATAGTCTCTTGGACCACCTCGGGCCCTAATATCAAGTTCTCCCCAGTCTCGAACCAACTCACTAGAGTTCGGCATTTCCTACCATACAACGCCTCATAAGGTGCCATTCCAATACTCGAATGAAAGCTATTGTTGTAAGTAAATTCAATCAGAGGTAACATGCCATCCCAACTCCCTGGTTGTTCCAAGACGCATGCCCTCAGAAGATCCTCCAATGACTGTATTGTTTTTTTCGATTGACCGTCCGTTTGTGGATGATAAGCTGAACTCAACTTCAACTTAGTTCCCAATGCGGACTGCAAACTAGTCCAAAAGTTGGAAGTGAAACGGGGATCCCTGTCCGATATAATGCTCGACTGTATCCCATGCAAACGAACTATTTCCCGGATATACAGTTCCGCCAATCGCTCCAAAGAGTATCTCATGTTTATAGGCAGAAAGTGTGCAAATTTAGTTAACCGATCCACTATCACCCATATCGAATCATAGCCTTTCTGAGTCCTTGGAAAACCCAATACGAAATCCATGGAGATACTATCCCACTTCCAAACAGGAATTTCTAGGGATTGCAGTTCTTCCGCTGGCCGTTGATGCTCAATCTTGGCTTTCTGACAGACAAGACAACTCGAGACGTACAAAGCCACATCCCTTTTCAACCTAGACCACCAAAACAGCTTTTTCAAATCTTGGTACATCTTTGTAGTCCCCGGGTGAAAACTCATTTTACTCTTGTGTGACTCCTCAAAAATACTCTTTCGCAATTCCACATCACGAGGCACACAAACTCTCCCTATGTAACGCAACAGTCCACTAGGGTCTGATGCGAAATCAGTTTCCTTACCACTTAGCATGAAATCTCGTTTAGTTATTAGCTCAATATCCTCCACTTGCACCCAGATTTGATCGAACATTTCATTTGTGACTTTAAGCATCCCTAGAATCATACTTTGAGGCTTTATCTGAACTTCCAAGTTCATATTCCTGAACTCTTCAATCAGTTTCCCTTCTCGAACCATCAACGTCGACATATGTAAAGATTTCCGACTTAGAGCATCGACCACCACATTGGCCTTTCCCGGATGGTACTGCAGCCCAAAATCATAATCCTTAAGGAATTCCATCCACCGTCTCTGTCTCATATTCAATTCCTTTTGATCAAATAGGTACTTCAAACTCTTGTGGCCGCTGTCTACCTCAAATCTCACGCCATAAAGGTGGTGTCTCCAGATTTTTAAGGCAAAGACCACTGCAGCTAATTCCAAGTCATGGGTAGGGTAGTTTTGCTCGTGCGTCCTCAACTATCAAAAAGCATAGGCAACAACCTTCCCTTCTTGCATCAACACACAACCCAAACCATGCTTGGATGCATCACAATAAACACTGAAATCCCGATCAGTACAAGGAAGAACCAAAACTGGCGCCGTAGTCAACCTTCGTTTCAACTCTTGAAAACTTTCTTCACATAGAAGCGTCCACACATTCGGTTCCCCTTTTCTAGTGAGCTTAGTCAATGGCAGTGCCAACTTCTAAAATCCCTCAATGAATTTCCGATAATAACCAGCCAAGCCCAGAAAACTCCAGATTTCAGTAACCGACTTGGGCACTGCCCATTCCATAACCGCTTCAACCATTGAAGGATCGACAGCCACCCCTTCCTTGGATATTACATGTCGAACAAAGTTCACCGATTCCAACCAGAAATAACATTTAGACAATTTAGCATACAACTGGTTCTTACTCAAGAGTTCTAGAACAATCCTCAATTTTCTGCATGTTCCTCCCGGCTTTTGGAGTAAACCAGAATGTCATCAATAAATACCACTACGAATGAATCCAAATACGGATGAAAAATCCGATTCATGTAGTCTGTAAATATTGTTGGGGCATTCGTTACGCCAAAAGGCATGACCAAATATTCGAAATATCCATACCTTGTCCTAAAAGCAGTTTTAGGAATGTCTTTTGCCTTCACACGAAGTTGATGGTAACCCGACCGAAGGTCAATCTTTGAAAACAACACCGCTTCTCTCAACTGATCCATTAAGTCATCAATTCTAGGTAACGTATACTAATTCTTGATAGTAACCTTGTTCAATTGCCTGTAGTCAGTACACAACCGCATACTACCATCTTTCTTCTTAACCAACAAAACAGGCGCACCCCACGGCGAGACACTAGGACGAATAAACTTCTTGGCCAATAAGTCCTCAACCTGCTTTTTCAACTCAGTCAATTCTAACGGTGCCATCCTATAAGGAGCTATAGAGATGGGTCCCGTTCCAGGTACCAAGTCAATAGAGAATTCAACTTCTCTCATTGGAGGCAATTCCGGAATATCGCCAGGAAATACCTCAGGAAAATTACGAACTATCGGAACATCCTCAACCTTGGATTTCTCAATACCCTCCAAGTATGCCAACAGCATAAATACGGCTCCTCCCTCTTTACAGGAAGTCCTGACTTCCTTTGCCGACAACGGCTTCATATAACTAACCTCATCAGAAATCCCAGTTGGATCTCCAAATACCACGGTCTTGTCAGCACAATTAAGCACCATATGATTCGCCGACAACCAGTCCATTCCCAGAATTAGATCTAACTGAGACAGTGGTAAGCAGATCAAATCCATGGTAAATGTCCTACCGTTTACCACTACCGGACATCGAGACACAACTGTCGACACCACCACAGGCACGTCAGTTGGGGTGGATACGACCAAGTCGAAAGGCAACGACTCAGTTTGCAATTTCAGTCTACCCACGCATTCAATAGATACAAAGGAGTGTGTCGCTCCCGAATCAAACAATACTAAAAGAGGGATACCTGCCACCATGCAATTACCTTTTATCAGGCCATCTACACCCGATGTCTCTGCACCACTCATGGTGAACACTCTACCAGTGGTTCTAGGTCGTTCAGCCCTCACATCATTCACGCCCTGCAGTAGCTTAGGACAGTATCGTTTGATGTGCCCAACTTCCTTGCAGTGGAAGCAGCTAAGTGTCGTCCCAGGGCACAACTCACCAATATGATTCTTGCCACACTTGTTGCAAAAGGACGAAGATTGAACTTGTGATCCTCCCGCCTTAACATGTGGCCTTGGCCCATGCGAACTATTTCCCCGATTCCTAGTAGTAAGGGAGTATGGTTTTTGTTCCTCTCGGAAAATCGTACCCTTCCCTTTTCCATAACTCCTTTGAGGCCCAAAGTGTTTCGGAGGATTGGTTCGAAGAGTCACCACTTCATCTTTAGTCAGGTCGTCCTCAAACATCCTGAACTTGTTTACCAGGGTGGCAAAATCCGCGATTTCTTGATGCATGAACATCCTTTTTAGCTTGGGCTTCAGGCCCGATTCAAACTTAGAACATTTGGACCTTTCGTCCACTTCCAACTCAGCATATGGACAAAACCGGGCCAATTCCTCAAACTTGGCCGCATACTCTACCACGGACATGTTACCCTGCTCCAACCTCAGAAACTCCATTTCCTTCTTCCTCTTCAGATCAGCAGGAAAATATTTCTGAAGGAATTTCTCCTTAAAGGTAGTCCATGTAATCACTCGCCCCTCCGTTTCCATCTGCTGCCGAGTAAATTCCCACCAATTTTCAGCCTCATTCATCAACATATAAGAAGTATACGTCACCTTCTGAATGTCACTACAACCCATGGCTCGGAATATGCGTTCCAAGTTTTGAATCCACTCGTTCGCCGCATCAGGAGCGAACCCACCTTGGAAATGGCTAGGATTCTGCTTGCGGAACTCATTCAACCCACGGTACTCGGCCGGCCCCAGTGGAACTAAAGGTTGTGAGCTAGGACTTGACGCGGGGTTCTGGTTCAGATTGTGCAAGTTCTCGTTAACCTGTTGTAATGACGCCACCATCTGTGCCAACAGGTCATTCGGAACATTCTGACTCGCTCCTCTTCCTCTTCCTGCCATAGGTCCCTGTACTCAGGTACTAGTCATTAAACACTTTTCTAATAAGGTAAGTGTCACATAAGCACACAACAGTCAATGCCAACTAAGCAATTCAAGCACATACAGATCACAAAGAAGCATGTAAGGCCATACCCTAGGCCGCAGAATTAACTATGCTCTGATACCATAATGTAAGGCCCAAATTCATAACGTAAGGCCCCAAATTCTACCCATGAAATTTTTTCCTTTATTTCAATCCTTTTATACATACATTCTACATCTTACTCTAATTTTCCCCCATAATCACTTCGTAAAACTACCTTTTATAGTACATGATGTTAACATATATCTCATATTGCGGAAAACATAATTCATATATAACTTTCATCGGTAATTACCGCATATGTTTAACTATGGGTTTCCAAAATACCCATAGTTACTAATATCCAGCTTTACACAAAAATGTTAGTAAGTTAAATGGTTACGAATACAGTCATCCAAATAGCAGTTTTACAACACAAAAAGCAAAAATAGAGGATCCAAGTCCTAAGCTCCTAAAGCCTCGAACCAAGCATCCTCAACTACCCTATTTACCTGCAATGGGATTATCAATGGCAAATACACACAACATACAAAGGAGTAAGTTATTAAAACAATAAATACCATTGTAAGATAATCCACATTTTAAAGGGGTTAGTAAACCATTTGTTTTATAAATTCATTTATGCTACATTACTTGAGCCAAAGTTTTGCTACATAGCTTGAGCCAAAGCATCGCTACATAACTTGAGCCAAAGTATCGCTACATAACTTGAGCCAAAGTTTTGCTACATAGCTTGAGCCAAAACATCGCTACATAACTTGAGCCAAAGTATCGCTACATAACTTGAGCCAAAGTATTGCAACATAGCTTGAGCCAAAGCATCGCTACATAACTTGAGGCAAAGTTTTGCAACATAACTTGTGCCAAAGTATTGCTACATAACTTGAGCCAAAGTTTTGCCACATAACTTGTGCCAAAGTATTGCTACATAACTTGAGCCAAAGTTTTGCTACATAACTTGAGCCAAAGTATTGCTACATAACTTGAGCCAAAATTTTGCTACATAGCTTGAGCCAAAGCATCGCTACATAACTTGAGCCAATGTCGCTAACCAGTTATGGTCGGCTAAAAACATATTTTCTTTTCATTGACACATCATCAATCCGTAAACAGTAAATCCACGCGTTCTATTATCATAAACATACCCATATATGTTTACCATAACTAAGCGATTTATCACTTTATCATTATACACAATCAGAAAATCCACATATTATCCATTTCCATATGCTATTTAAAGACTCCTCCTTACCTTTGTGAGTGTTGGGCTGGGTTCTTTGTAACTGCACTAGTTCCACCGACACCGCCGCCAACTCTAGGATCTTTCCCATTCTCACCATACAACACAATGTTAGTCATTTATTCCAAATATCACATAAACAACTCATATTGCATTATTTAACCACACAAGATATTTAACACATGTTCCATGTTGCTAAACTACTTTCATCAAAAGTTTACAACATCTAAAACATACATATTCATTTCCTATTTCAACATTAGAAAGTTTATTCATCTTCTACCTCTAGCACTTTACCCATTTTCCTTTTAGGGTTTTGGGTTTTTCGTGACTAAACCCACAAACCCTCTCCTTTCTAGAAATACTAACTCTATACCATGAGTTTACAAGATAAAATAACATTAAACGAACCATAACTCAAAAGGGTGAGTTTCCATGGGAAGAAGAGCGTTAGAATCAAGAGATCTACCTCTTCTCAAGCTTCTAAATGACTCACAAGTCTTCTTGCTCTTGAAAATGCTCCCTTCTCTCACTTCTCTCCAGGTTAACCCTCATAAATGTGTTTGGGGTCCCCTATTTAATATAACAGCGTCGGGTTCTCGCTTAAGCGAGCCCTTTCTCGCTCAAGCGAGAAAATCCCGCCCATTTTAATAACTCAGATCTGACCCTCTCGCTCAAGCGAGAGATTCTCACTTAAGCGAGAATCTCACAGTCTCAGCAGTCCCAAAATGCCATTTCTCGCCCAGGCGAGACAACTCTCGCTCAGGCATGAATCCTCTAGTAAAGCCCAGGATTTCACCCTCCCAAGTGAGCCTTTCTCGCCCAGGCGAGAATCACTCGCTCAAGCGAGACTTCCAGGACTGATACTATAATTTTAAAGACTTAAATTTAGGGTGTTACATACACCATAGAGATGGTGTCGCCAAATCTTTAAGACAAAGACCACAATAACTAACTCTATATCGTGAGTATGGTAGTTTTGTTCATGCGGTCTTAACTGTCGCGAAGCATAAGCAACAAATTTCCCGTCCAACATTAACACGCAACCCAGATCTTGCTTGGAAGCATCACATTATACACTTAAATCATTATCCGTACAACGAAGAAGTAACACTAGTGTTGTAGTCAATCTCTGCTTTAGTTCAGGGAAATTTTCCTCACAACGGGTCGTCCAGACATACGGTTCTCCTTTCCTAGTCAACTTGGTTATTGGTAATGCTAACTTCGAGAACCCCTCAATAAATTTCCGGTAATAACCTGCCAACCCTAGAAAACTTCTTATCCCAGTAACTGACTTTGGCATCGCCCAATCCATCACCGCCTCGACTTTAGAAGGATCCACTGCCACTCCTTCTCTAGATATCACATGTCCAAGGAAGTTCACTCCTTCGCATACAATTGCTTGTCCCTAAGAATTCCAAGAACAACTCTCAAATGCTTCTCATGCTCTCCTTGGTTTTTAGAATAAACCAGAATGTCATCAATAAATACCACTACAAAGGAATCCAAATACGGATGGAAAATCCGGTTCATGTAGTCGATAAATATTGTTGGGGCGTTCGTCAAACCGAATGGCATTACTAGATATTCGAAACGTCCATAGCCAAAAGTCACATTTTGAGAGTTTCGCATACAATTGCTTGTCCCTTAGAATTCCAAGAACAACTCTCAAATGCTTCTCATGCTCTCCTTGGCTTTTAGAATAAACCAAAATGTCATCAATAAATACCACTACAAAGGAATCCAAATACTGATGGAAAATCCAGTTCATGTAGTCGGTAAATATTGTTGGGGCATTCGTCACACCGAATAGCAATACCAGATATTCGAAATGTCCATATCTCGTCCTAAATGCGGTGTTAGGAATATCATCTACTTTTACTATGAGTTGGTGATAACCCGATCGGAGGTCAATCTTAGAGAACACCACTGCTCCTCTTAATTGATCCATCAAGTCATCGATTCTTGGCAATGGATACTTTCTCTTAATTGTGACCTTGTTTAGTTGTCTATAGTCGGTGCACAACCTCATGCTACCGTCTTTCTTCTTCACCAATAACACCGGTGCACCCCACGGTGAAACACTAGGACGAATGAACTTCTTAGTCAACAAGTCCTCGATCTGCTTTTTTCAGCTCAGCCAGTTCTAAAGGTGCCATTCTTTAAGGGCTTATAGAAATGGGTCCTGTCCCTGACACTAAATCAATGGAGAATTCAACTTCTCGCAAATGAGGCAAATCCGGAATATCACCAAGAAATACCTCAGGGAATTCACAAACTACCAGTATATCCTCAACTCTGGGTTTCTCAACACCCTCAAGTGAAGCTAACAACATATACACTAATACTCCTTCCTTAAGGGAAGTCCTGACTCCCTTAGCCGATATTGGTTTCAAACATTCCGACGGATCGAAAATCTCACACAAATCTCAAAACACTATTGTCTTATTAGAACATTTCAACATCACATGATTTAATGATAACCAGTCCATCCCTAGAATTAAGTCTAGCTGGGACAGCGGCATACATATTAAGTCTACACTAAATGTTCTACTATTTTCCACTACCGGACACTAGGGAACAAACGCCGATACTACCACATGTGCACTAGTAGGGGTGGATACGACTAAGTCGAAGGGTAGCAACTCAATTTTCAACAGTAGTCGTTTTACACATTCTATAGATATAAAGGAGTGTGTTGCTCCTGAGTCAAACAACACAATAAGGGAGATACTTGTACCTTACAGTTAGTTACCTTTGATCAGACCATCAACATTTGATGCCTCTATACCACTCAAGGTGAAAACCCTGCTAGTGTTTCTAGGCCTCCCCACATTCATGTTACTCACACGCTGGTCCACTTTGGGGGAAAACTTCTTTATATGTCCCGGCTCCTTGCAATTGAAACATCCGTTCCCAGATTTGGGTGGCATACATTCCCAAAATGATGCCTACCACATTTGTTACACAAGGGTGAAGAGTTTGCTCCGCCAGGGATGGTAGAGGGTTTCGATCCTTGCGAGAAGTGTCCACGGTAACCGCTGGGTGGAGCATATGGTTTCCGGTTATCGTCAAACATCCTCCCCTTACCTCTGCCCGTACCATGGCTCCTCTGAGGTCCGACATTCCGAGGAGGGTTTGTTTTGTTTGTCGCCACCTCTTTGGCCTTTATATCGTCCTCATACATCCTACACTTGTTGACCAAGGTAGGAAAGTCAAAAATCTCGGGATGTCCAAACATCATTTTCAATTTGGGCTTCAGTCTAGATTCGAACTTGGCACACTTGGACCACCCATCCACCTCTAGCTCGTAGTAAGGGCAATATCTAGCCAATTATTCAAACTTGGCCGCATAATCTCCCACTAACATGTCCCCTTGTTCTAATCACAAGAATTCCATTTCCATCCTCCTCTTCAAATTAGCAGGGAAGTATATCTGGAGAAACTTTCCTTTGAAGGCTTCCCAAGTAACAACGTGTCCTTCCGCTTCCATCTGCCTAAGAGTATATTCCAACCAGTTCTCGGCTTCCTTCACCAGTATATAGGAAGCATAAGTCACCTTATGAGCTTCAGAACAACCCATCGCTCTGAAAATTCGTCTAAACCCCGGTACTCTACCGGTCCTTGTGGTGCCAGAGGTTGTGGGTTTGGACTCGACATTGCATTTTGATTCAAGAGTTGCAGGTTCTCATTCATGTTTTGCAGCATAGCTGCTATCTGAGCTAATACTTCATTCTGATATGATCCTCTTCCTCGTCCAGCCATCTTCTTAACCTGCACTCATTCATTTATCAGTACATAGAGTCTCAAACCAGACAGGTTATCACATATTCACACAAATAGTTCACATAGATTGTACAATTAATTCACATAAGCCACGTAATTAATTAATACATGTTACACAAAGAAGCTTGTAAGGCCATACCCTAGGCTGTAGGATTAACTTACGCTCTGATACCATATTGTAAGGACCCAAATTATACCCTAAAATTTTTGTCCGGTTATTTTTAATTCATGCCAATATTAAGAACCGGTTTCTCACAGCCTCTTTTAATTTTTGCATTTACAATATAGTTACGCTTCAAACTCGATAATGACTAATTAACCTACCAAAATATTTTGGGGTTCATAACCCATAATTTCGCATTGTGATTTCAAAAGAGGACTTCGTCCTTACGTACATGTCAATCATACATCAGTTAACTAGTAGCAGAAACAATACCACGTAGGGCAAGTCTACACCATTAAGGCGAATCAATACCACGTAGGGCAAGTCTACACCTCAAAGGCGAATCAATACCACGTAGGGCTAGTCTATGCCACAAAGGCTAATCAATACCACGTAGGGCAAGTCTATGCCACAAAGGCGAATCAGAACCACGCAGGGTAAGTCTATGCCACAAAGGCTAATCAATACCACGTATGGCAAGTCTATGCCACAAAGGGGAATCGATACCAGGTAGGGTAAGTCTATGCCACAAAGGCGAATCAATACAATTTTCATCCAATGATATCAATAACTCCATTCACATAATAACATGCTCAAATAGCTTACTTTTCACATTATATCATTAATAATGGAAATGCTTCTCCCTTACCTTGGTGTGCGTTGGTGTTGGTGTTTAGTAACTTGCTAGTCTCTCCTCCACGTTCTCCAATCTTAAGGTCTTTCCTCATTCACACCACACACAACAACCATAATCAATAATACATTCATAATATCCCATAAACAACTTCATACTAAATATTCATCTATAAAAGTAGTTCATATTTTGATGTTTTCTAAAACCATCCCCATTAGGAATTCTAAACATGTAAATCATTAACATTTAAACCCCACAATCCAAAAGAGAGGGTTGTGAGGTTTTCCAACCCAAGAGAATTAACAACATACATTAACTATGAACATGTAGGAAATCACATAACATAACATAACATACAACTTTTCATGTTATAGATTATCCTACTATTAACAAAAGCTAACATTCTCCTTATTTTCAAAAATCACCCATCAAATAAAAATCCAATTTTCAAGACATATGATATACTTCTTTCAAAGTTTATACTCTCATGATGCAAACAAGATCTTTAATTCTCATTCATATGTCACAGCGGACGACTATTACCTTAATCTTGTTCAACTAGAACCATAGAGACATATAAGCAAACATCCAAGAAAGCTAATTTAATCATTCCTCTTCAATTATCTTAATCTCAGTGATAAAATAAAATTTACATCAAGAGGTTGACCAAAGCTCAAACAAGAGATCCACCACTAGGAACTCTCAACCAATAAATCTCACACCAAGAAATCCAACCGAAAAATCACAACCACAAACTCCCCATAAACAATTCCAACAAGATGTTCACAACCAGAAACTTTCAGCAAGAGTTTCACCAGGTAATCCCCAACAAGGGTCTCACACAATAAATTCAACAACAAGTTCATACCAGGGAATTCAACAAGAGTTTTACAACAAGAAATCCTCTACGAAATTCACAACAAGGAATTTTCAACAAGCACTTCATCAATAACTCACAACAAGACATCCAATGATAAGTTCACAACCAGACGCTTACCGCAAGGAATTTAACAATCATCTTTCACTTCAGTAGTTATCACATAGTCAACAAACAATTCACATAAGTCATACAAAGAAGCATGTAAGGCCATATCCTATGCCGCAGGATTAACTATGCTCTGATACCATATTGTAAGGACCCGATTTTCATAACCCAAAAATTTTAAAACTTTATTCATGAGAGTGAAGTGGTTACTTTTTGAAAGCCATTACTTAAACAAGTTATAAAACCTGATTGAATACAAATACTTATTTCATTCGTAATTCAAAATGCAGAAATACTCAAAATACAATCCTACTTTAAAAGCATGTTATTGCACTTCCTTTCAAATGCATAATCTATACAATTATCCTTTCTCAAAGAATACTTCTATTACAATCATTAACCCAATCTCATTACATATTTTGGAGGAGTTCAATTTTTACAAAAGGATTAATTCAACATGGTACTCATATTACATACATTAATCATATATCATATCAATTATACAAAGTAACTACTCTATTCTGTGTCCTTCTCCCTCACGCATCCAATATGCTATAGCCACCACCTGAATTCCAATACATAACACATACAAGCAGAGACAAAAAGGGAGTAAGAACCAACTACGGTGACCGTAGCGTGGAATTACATAGAGTAATAACATTAAAGTATTACAACCTATACAACATCTAAAATCAACCATATTACACATATGCCAATGATACACCAATGAATGCATAAAATCACATAATATTCACATATTCAATCACATATCATCATATCTCATTTTAACCAACATAGATCATAGTTCACACATATCTATAATTATGCTACATAACTTGATTCAAAGTGTGCTACATAACTTGATCCAAAGTGTGCTACATAACTTGAGCCAAAGTATCGCTACATAACTTGAGCCAAAGTATCCCTACATAACTTGAGCCAAAGTATCGCTACATAACTTGAGCCAAAGTATCGCTACATAACTTGAGCCAAAGTATCGCTACATAACTTGAGCCAAAGTATCGCTACACCATTTAAGGGAGCTAAAAATAGATTTCTCTCATCTTTCGTTTATACACATAAACAACCAGTAAATCCACGCATTTCATTACACAACATACAAGTATAATGCTTATCCTTAAACATTCTAGTTGCCTCTTATAATACTTTCTCAACACCACATCAACTACCTAATACCACATAGGTGAATTGTGCGTCATCATACAATCTCATGCTTCCTAAAGCATCCCCAAACACTTATTTTACCACTCCCCAAATACAAGGAAGTAACCCATCACATGTCATCATTAATAATTTCAAGGTTTATCCCTCATATCACAATTTCACCATAATACTCACAACCACAATCGTGTCATAATAATCATAACTATCTCATTCCATACCACAAATAGACAACTCACAACATAATCATTGTCATATAACATAATCATCTCCATTTATTGCCATTAAACAGCTCATCATACAATCATTATTACAAACATATCCCTATATGTTTATAACAAATAAGCGAACCACAACTTAGTCATTATCATAAATATATTCATATCTTTTTGTCACAATAAACAACTCATAACATATTTATCATCATTCAACATGTTAACGATAGAATGATTTCTCATGACGATGTATTACCATAAATGAGCATATTGCATTTTAATATAATAAAACGGTTTTTACCACTCATATATCTTTACATTTATGGCTAATAACTCTTCATGGAAAATAAAGACTCTAACATGGACCACAAACTTCCAAGAGAGTTTCTATCCGTTAATATTCTCCAATTCTTGAGGGAAATCGGAGAAGATGACTCTAATGAAATACTCTATGACCACAATGGTCTTCTCCCTCACCTTAGGTTGCGTAAGCTCCGTTTCTCCGCAAAAGAGCCACATCTCCCTCTGTAACACCCTAAATTTTAGTCTTTAAAATTATAGTATCAGTCCTGGAAGTCTCGCTTGAGCGAGAGATTCTCGCCTGAGCGAGAAAGGATTCCATGGGAGGGTGAAATCCTGGGCTATACTGGAGGATTCTCGCCTGAGCGAGAGTTGTCTCGCCTGGGCGAGAAATGGTATGTTGGGGCTGTGAACACTGTGAGATTCTCGCTTGAGCGAGAGCGTCAGATCTGAAATTTTGAAAAGGCGGGATTTTCTCGCCTGAGCGAGAATGGGCTCGCTTAAGCGAGAACCCGGCGACTGCTCTTTAAAATAGAAACCCCAAACACATTTTAGGGTTAGAACTTTGAAGAGGAGAGAGAGAAGAAAGCTTTTCAAGAACAAAGAGCCTTAGGACTCATCTTAGAGCTTGAGAAGAGGTAAACCTCTTGTTCCTAATTCTTCTTCTTCTTCTCTAACTTGTTTTGGGTATGTTGGATCTATTTTCAAAACATGAGAAACCATGGAAACTCACCCTTTAAAGTTATGGTTCGTTTTATGTTGTTTTTCTCTTGTAAACTCTTGATTTAGAGTTGATATTTTATGAATGGAAAGGTTTTGTGGGTTATTCATGAAAACCCCAAAAACCCCCAAAATGAGAATATGGGTATAAAGAGAAAGAGATGAAATGTTAGATGTGGATGATGAGTTTGTGCTTTGATGTTGATATATGAGATAAACATGTATGTTTAGATGTTTGGAAATTGGTATTGAACTAGTTTTGGAAATCTTGAATATATATGAATCCCTTGAGTTATTTATGTGTTATTTTGAATAAATGACTGACATTGTTGTTATTGGTGAAAATGAGGAAAGATCCTAAGGTTGGAGGAAATTGCGGAGGAGACTTTTAAAGTTACTCGGAACCGATCCCCAACGCTCATCAAGGCAAGGGATAAGTGGTTCTAATTCATACTCACTGATGTGAATGAGGTATGTGAAAGAGGTAACGTGTTGGTAAGTTTATTGTTGTTACCCTACCCGAAGAGGTAGTGGTTTATTGTGTCCTACCCGGAGTGATAGTGAACTGTTTATTGTGTCCTAACCGGTGTGGTAGTGAACTTTTTAATGTGTCCTACCCGGAGTGGTAGTGAACTGTTTATTGTGTCCTACCCGGAGTGGTAGTGAACTGTTTATTGTGTCCTACCCGGAGTGGTAGTGAATTGTTTATTGTGTCCTACCCGGAGTGGTAGTGAACTGTTTATTGTGTCCTACCCGGAGTGGTAGTGAACTGTTTATTGTTTCCTACCTGGAGTGGTAGTAAACTGTTTATTGTGTCCTACTCGGAGTGTTAGTGAACTGTTTATTGTGTCCTACCCGGAGTGGTAGTGAACTGTTTATTGTGTCCTACCCGGAGTGGTAGTGAACTGTTTATTTTGTCCTACCCGGAGTGGTAGTGAACTGTTTATTGTATCCTACCCGGAGTGGTAGTGAACTGTTTATTGTGTCCTACCCGGAGTGGTAGTAAACTATTTATTGTGTCCTACCCGGAGTGGTAGTGAACTGTTTATTGTGTCCTACCCGGAGTGGTAGTGAACTGTTTATTGTGTCCTACCCGGAGTGGTAGTGAACTGTTTATTGTGTCCTACCCGGAGTGGTAGTGAACTGTTTATTGTGTCCTACCCGGATTGGTAGTGAACTGTTTATTGTGTCCTACGCGGAGTGGTAGTAAACTGTTTATTGTGTCCTACCCGGAGTGATAGCGGACTGTTATTGTGTCCTACCCGGAGTGGTAGCGGACTGTTATTGTGTCCTACCCGGAGTGGTAGTGGACTGTTATTGTTATCCTACCGGGAATGGTAGTGGATTATTGTGAACTCGACCTGCCCGATGTGGTATGGGGTAATAACTCGACCTGCCCGATGTGGTATGGGGTAATAAGTAATAACTCGACCTGCCCGATGTGGTATGTGGTAATAAGTAATAACTCGACCTGCCCGATGTGGTATGGGGTAATAACTCGACCTGCCCTATGTGGTATGGGGTAATAATTAATAACTCGTCCTGCCCGATGTGGTATGGGGTAATAACTCGACCTGCCCGATGTGGTATGGGGTAATAACTCGACATGCCAGATGTGGTATGGGGTAATAACTCGGCCTGCCCGACGTGGTAGGGGAAATGAATGATGAGAAATGTGGATGTCACAATGAATGTCATATGCATGCTATAGGATATATATTATGGGATGTATATTCTATAGGTGAATATGAATGATGAGAAAGGTGGATGTCACAATGAATGTCGTATGCATGCTATAGGATATATAGTATGGGATATATATTCTATAGGGTGAATATGAATGATGAGAAAAGGGAATGTCACAAAGAAAGTCATATGCATGCTGTAAGATATATAGTATGGGATATATATCCGATAGGGTGAATATGAGCGATAAAAAGGAAGATGTTGAGAATGAAAGTAATATACATGCTATAGGATATATATTATGGGATATATATACTATAGGGTGGATATGAATAATGAGAAGGATGATGTTTCGAACTAACATAATATGCATTCTATAGAATATATATTATGGGATATATATTCTATAGGATGAATATGAGTAAAGTGGAAATTAAAGGAAGATGATATGAATGTTTGCAATTTCGCATGTGTGTTTACGAATTATATTAAAGATTAATCGTATTTGAAATGTGGATTATCATGTGATGTTAGTTTTTGAACTAATGACTTACTCCCTTTTGTTTTGTGTGTTGTTTATGATAATCCCATTATAGGTAAATGAAGGATTTTGAGGATGAAGCTCACTTAGGAAGCTTTTGCGTTTATTAACTTGATTGTCTTTAATGCTACTTGATGTTGTAGTTAATTTGACAACGTTTTGGGATGACTGTAAATCTGTTTAGATTAATACGGATATGTGTAGTTATGGACGTTATAACTCTGGGAGACCCATAACTGGTTGTATGCGGTAAATGCTATTTGAATGAATTATGTTTTTCCGCAACATAAATTCGTATGATAATTTAATAGGGTAAAGAGTATTTTCAAAGAGTGATACTTGTGAGTTTTTAATTAAGGTGACGACTGCATGCAAGAAAGGATTAAAATAAATGAAAAAATTTCAAGGGTAGAATTTGGGTCGTTACACCCTCCATCTCCTTCAATCTCCAATGTTCCATTTCCACCGCCAAAGCCCTCCAATGTGCCACTAAGAAGCAAGGGGAAGAGGTTTTGATGAGTTTTGAGGTTTAGTGGAGGGGAGAATGGTCCATTTGGGTGGAGCCGCCGTTAGGAGAGAAAGGAGGAGAAATAAAATGAAGATTAGGATTTTTGAAACCCCTCATTTGCTTTTATAGTTGTGCAGCCTCGCCCGGGTGAGAATGGCTTGCTTGGGCGAGAATTTCGCAGCTTTTCAGCTTTTCAACTCTAACGCTCTCGCCCGTGCGCGGATTTCTTGCTCGAGCGAGAATCGGGCAGCAAGCTTAGGCTCCTCTCTAGCCTGGGCGAAAATTCAAGCTCGAGCTAGAATTTCACAGCTTTGCCTAGATTTCTCTTTCGCTCAAACGACCACTCCTTCGCTTGGGCGAGGTTCCCATACTTCTCAAACTTAAAACGTTGAGTCTCTCGCTTAGGCGAAACCCTCTCGTAGAAGAGATAATTTTCAAGTATACACCTCAACACTCTAAGTTTTCCAATCATTCCGAAAACGAAATTTGAGGTGTTACAAGGGGGGTGAATTAGTTGTTGCAAAAGTATGACCATTTTTTCTGCAAAATCAGAAGTTTAAGTGCAATGGAAAAATATGCAGAAAAATAATGACTTTAAAAGTAGAAAGATAAGGAGAAGAGAGTACACAAGTGTTTTATACTGGTTCACCTTCTTGTCCACCGAAGGCTACGTCCAGTACTCTTGCAGCACAAGAGAATCCTTTATTAAATATTATGAGTTGCAAGTACAATATCTCAACCCAAGATGTCTATTTACCTTACACACTCACTAGTATTTAAACTCCCTTGGAAAACACTATTCCAAGTAACACCCTAGGAAATCACTATTCCAAGTCACTCAATCCCCTTTCTATTCACACCCTTGTGAAAGAAAGTAATCTTTGCAAAATGAAGAATTTACACAATGGCAGGATTGCCTTTACAAGTTGATATGACAATTCTAACTTGGAATCCAAACAACTCTTAATACAGTAGATAATAATGCTCTTGTACTTCTGAGTTGTTGTTTTGAGTTAAGTGTTCCAATGCCATTATATAGGCTTTCCAATCAACCATAACAACTCTAGGAGAGTGTAGGTTTCATTTGGAATGAAACACTTTCGTTTGGAGTGAAAGCTTTTCACTTTGAAATATGAAAACTAGTGTAACAACTCTAAGTAATCGATTACAGATAGTGAGTAATCGATTACCCAAACTTCATGTCCAACATCATTTTCGAAAATCACTTAGCGTAATCGATTACAGTATTTGAGTAATCGGTTACTCAAGTGTCTTGTCCAACAGGTTTGTGAAAATGCTTTAGTGTAATCGATTACAGCTCTTTGAGTAATCGATTACCCTCTTTGCTTAAATTGGTAATATGTTACTTCGAAGACAGTAATGGATTACTTTTAGCCGTTGGAGGTTGGATAACTCTTTTCTCACTCATGTAACTTGTTACTTTAGTACAGTAACCCGTTACATATCATTTTGCTTAAATTGGTGATGTTGGTGTGTTCATCAAAATCGTACCAAGATCAGGAGCGAGATCTTCTTCACAATCTCCCCCTTTTTGATAATGACAAACCAATATCTTCTTGATGGTGTAGTTTTCTAAGAGCAGCATACTTAATGATATTTTCTAAGAGCAGCATACTTGAGTATGCTCCCCCTATCTTGTTTGCCCCCTTTCTTTTGGAGTTATGTGCCTGAAATATTTTTACAGAAAATACACTTCTCCCAACTTTTCTCCCCCTTTGACTTCATCAAAAAGAAGAAAAGCCAGGAGTCCAGTGTAAGGACCCAATTTCCAAACTTGAAATTCTTTCTTTTATATTAATCCTTTATGCTTGAATTCCCATGTTACATCGTACATACATTTCCTTTAATCTTTTAAATCATACAATTCTTTAATTATCTAATAACTCTAATCATACACTTTCAGTTTCATACCATGCTACCCTTAATTGAAGAAAAACATAATTCATATTGCTATCTCCCCGTAACTACCGCATACAACTAGCTATGGGTTTCCAAAATACCCATAGCTACACATATCCAGAGTTACAAATATCCAGAATTTCAATTATCCAAAATAGCATTTAGTCAGTCATAATACAAAAATGGAAAAACAAAGGAATCCAGGTTTTAAGCTCCTAAGGCATCAAACCAAGCATCCTCAACAAACCTGTTACCTGCAATGGGATTATCAACGACAAATACACAACATACAAATGAGTAAGTCATTATTTCAATAAATATCATTATAAGATAATCCACATTTTCAACGGGGTTAGTAAACCATTTTAACAATTCATTTTCGCTACATCGCTTGAGCGAAAGCTTGCTACATAACTTGAGCCAAAGTTTCGCTACATAACTTGAGCCAAAGTATCCCTACATAACTTTAGCCAAAGTTTCGCTACATCGCTTGAGCCAAAGCTTGCTACATAACTTGAGCTAAAGTTTCGCTACATCGCTTGAGCCAAAGCTTGCTACATAACTTGAGCCAAAGTATTGCTACATCGCTTGAGCCAAAGCTTGCTACATAACTTGAGCCAAAGTTTCGCTACATAACTTGAGGCAAAGTTTCGCTACATAACTTGAGCCAAAGTATCGCTACATAACTTGAGCCAAAGTTTCGCTACATAACTTGAGCCAAAGTTATGCTACATAACTTGAGCCAAAGTTGCTAACCAATCATGGTCTTCTAAAAATATGTTTTCTTTTCATTGATACTCCATCAATTCATAAACAGCAATTCCACGCATTTTCTCAATACGACATGCTAGTTAAAGACTTATCCTTACCTTGGTGAGTGTGGGGATTGGTCCTTGGTAACTTTGTAAGTTCCTCCGACACCGCCTCCAACCTTAGGATCTTTCCTCATTCCCACCATATAACAACAATGTTAGTCATTTATTCAAAATAACACATAAACAACTCATATTTCATCTTTAACCATACAAGAGATTCACACATTTTCAATGTTTCTAAACTACTTTCATTAAGAGTTTCCAAATATCTAAAACATACATATTCATCTCATATTTCAACATTAGAGCACATACTCATCTTCTACATCTAACATTTCACCCATTTCATGAATCAACCCACAAACCCTCTCCATTATTTGAATACCAACTCTAAACCAAGAGTTTACAAGAGAGAAACTAAATAAAACGAACCACAACTAAAAAGGAAGAGTTTCCATGGTTTCTCACATTTTGAGAAGAGATCCCATAGACCCAAAATGAGTTTGAAAGGGAGAAAGAGAGTTAGAATCAAGATATTTACCTCTTCTCAAGATTCTAGATGATTCCCACGAGTTCTTCCTCTCAAAATCACCTCATTCTCTCTTCCCTCTCAAGTTATAACCCTAAATGTATTTGAGGGTTTCTATTTTAAAGTGAAATCGTCGGGTTCTCGCTCAAGCGAGAATATCTCGCCCAAGCAAGAATATCCCGCCTATTTTAAAACTCAACACTGACGCTCTCGCTCAAGCGAGGGATTCTCGCTCAAGCGAGGATCCTTCAGTATCCACTCTCTCTCCCTCGCCCAGGAGAGCCAACTCTCGCTCAAGCGAGGCTTCTATCGCTCAGGCGAGCCACATCTTGCTCAAGCGAGGCTCCCAAATAAAACCCTGGGAGAAATACTGACACTCTCGCTTGGGCGAGGCTCCTGCAGTATACCCCAGATTTTCCTTAGTTACAAAATTTTAGGAAAATTAAACTTAGGGTGTTGCATCCAGCACAATATACAATATATGCATAGCATAAAATATGTTCATAGCATATAAAATTTGCATATCATTTAAACAAAATTATAACATGTATGAATCAAAAGATAACTTTGCATAAACCGCAAGAAAAAGATGTTCATACAGAATAACCAAAACAATAAAAACAGAAAGTAACCAAACAAAATTTGTTCTGAACCAAGACAAAGATTCTAAGACTCAGGCTCGGAACTATCTTCATCAACATCCATGCTATTCAGCCTTGAAGAGAGACGATGAAGTTCAGTGTGGATTTGTTGATTTTGAGGATCGAGAGCATCCATCTGAGTAGTGATGTAGCCTCGAAGTGAAACCAACTCATCCATTATCATCTGGTTCGAAGGCATGGCAGCAGATGAGGAAGATTGAGCATGAAACTCAGGCGGGTGAGGAATGGTAGGTTCTAGTTGCGCGGTAGGAGCAATCGGTCGATCGGTTCGATGCTTATAGGTGCGGCGGTCAATAGGATCTATAGAGAATCCCATCTTGTGGCAAACTTCCACATCAAACTTGCTTTCGCGAAGATTGAGAGCCACCTTAGTCTCACCATCAAGAGATTCACCGAAATGCTCGAGAATTTTGGTTATGAAGATAGCATATGGCAAAGGACTTTGCGAACCGCGAACATGGCACATTTGTTGCATTATCATTTGAGTGCAATTTATCTTGATGTTATACTTCATAGCATACATCAATTGGAGCTCTATGTCACTTATTTGTGAATGGTTTGAAAATTTTGGCAATATGACATAGCTTAGAAGGTAATGGAGCAAACGATCTTCTAACTTGAGATATCCAGCAGAGATAATATATGTGTTCTTAACAGTTTCGCCTAACCCTTGTTGCTTACGTTGTTCTATTTCCTCCTTAGAGATTCTACATAAGGAAAGATAGAATCCCTTGCGATCGTAATTATCCCATTCACACACTAGGCCGAAACCCATTGTGCTACCTTGCATCGGTATGTCACAGTACAATGAACAAAAGGTTTTGGTATCCAAAACGATATCTTTTCCCTTAACATGGGAAGTAAGAAGGTTTTTCTTAAAGTTCATGTTGCAATAAAATACTCGAACAAGTTCGGGATAAATGTCGTTCAATTCACAACGATAGTTAATAAGGTTTTGTTGCCGTAATAACTAAGGAAATAGAAAGTCTTCAAATTCAAAATTTCCAATATTACCGTATTTGGGAGTGAAGATTGTGCATCCATGAAAATGTTCTTCGAAAACCTTTCGTTGATCATCGTTGGCAAGAAGTCTTGTCAAATTCAAACGATTAGACTTTGAAGAAGACCCCCTTGCTTTGATTGAAACCCACTTGATCTTGGTTTCTTAGTTCTCAAAGAGGAAGCCATTGTTGGTTTTTGAAGGTTTAGGTTTTGGGTTTTGGGAATTTGGGGGTTTTTGGATTGAAGCCACAAATCAAGAAAATAAAGGTGTATAAGTGTTTAGAATCAAGAATGTGATATGAATGGCAACAAAAATCAACCAAAACGAAGCAAACATGAAGTTTTTTAGAGTTTGTAAGATGTTGAGGGAGAGGAAGACACGGGTTACAGGAGAGAGAAGATGAAGAGAATTTGAAATAGTGCAACAATTTATATAAAAAAAGACAAAGAGTAATCGATTACATGCAAAGAGTAATCGATTACACAGTTTCAAAAACTGAAGATTAAAAAACAGGAACTTGGAGTAATCGATTACTCATAGTCATTAATCGATTACTGAAACTCTTTGTCTCCCTACTGATGCTGAAAATGGTTTTTGACTCTAAAACTTGAAAAATTAAAGCATAATAAATACATTTTAAGATCAAGTAGGCATATGATATACACAATGAAGCATTCATATAAACATATAAACATGTTAGGAAAGTTAAGGTTCATCGAGAATGCCTAATTCTCGTCTAATTTTGTAGAAAGGTTCTTTTGCCAAAGGTTTAGTAAATATGTCTTCTAATTGGTTACGAGTATAAATAAATTCTACCGACACATCTTTCTTTTGGACATGGTCCCTAAGGAAGTGATACCTTATATCGATGTGTTTGGTTCTAGAATGCATAATGGAATTCTTAGTTAGGTTTATAGCACTAGTGTTGTCACATTTTAAAGGAGTGCAGCCTAAGTCTAAGCCATAATCTCGTAATTGTTGTTTAAGCCACAACACATGGGCACAACAACTACCTGCTGCTATATATTCAGCTTCTGCAGTGCTTAGGGAACACATGCTTTTTTCTTGCAAGACCAAGAAACTAAAGCATTTCCTAAAATATGACAAGTACCACTTGTACTTTTCCTCTCAGATTTGCATCCAACAAAATCTGAATCTGAATAACCAACAAATCACATATACTTCCTTTTGGATACCACAATCCAACGTCAGTTGTGCCTTTAAGATATTTCATGATTCTCTTAACAACAACTAAGTGTGATTCTTTAGGTTTAGATTGATAGCATGCACACAAACATACACTAAACATGATATCAAGTCTAATGGCAGTTAAATATAAAAGAGATTCAATCATACCTCAATACTTTGATATTTCAATGCATTTTCCAACTGCATCTATATCGATGTAAGTATTAGATCCCATAGGAGTAGCTATTGGCTTGCAGTCATCCATTTCGAATCTCTTAAACAAGTCTTTGCAATATTTGGATTGACTCACAAAAATGCCATCATAAGTTGTTTAATCTGAAGTTCAAGGAAGTAATTCAACTTCCCCATCATCGACATTTCAAATTCTCCTTGTATCATTTTGCCAAACTCACTACACAAATTCTCATTAGTAGAACGAAAAATAATATCATCTATGTAAATTTGAACCAAAAGAGTGTTATGATTTATTTTCTTTATAAATAGTGTAGTGTCGACCTTTCCTTTTGAAAACCCTTTTTCAATTAAAAAATTCGTTAGACGTTCATACTAGACACGTGGAGCTTGCTTGCTTTAAGCCATAGAGAGCTTTCTTCAATTTGTACACATGAGAAGGATGTTTGTAATCTTCAAAACCAGGAGGTTGTTCTACAAACACTTCTTCTTGAATGTATCCGTTGAGAAACGCACACTTTACTCCATTTGATAAAGCTGATATTTCAAAGAACATGCATATGCAAGCAATAGCCTAATAGCTTCAAGTCTAGAAACCGGAGCGTAGGTTTCATCAAAGTCTATACCTTCCTCTTGATTGTATCCTTGGGCTACTAGTCTAGCCTTATTTCTAACAATAATGCCATTTTCATCTGATTTATTTCGAAACACCCAACGAGATCCTATTACATGCCTATTCTTAGGTCTAGGAACAAGTTCCCAAACTTCATTTCTCTCAAACAGGTTTAGTTCTTCTTGCATTGCAAGAATCCAGTGCTCATCCTCGATTGCATCATCAATCTTGGAGGGTTCTAATTGAGAGACGAAGGCCATGTTTAGACAAGCATCTTCTAGTATTAAGCGTATAGTGATATCCTTATTTATATCGCCAATGATGTTGTCAATAGGATGATCTCGATGAGTTCTCCACTCTTTTGGTAAATCAGAGTGAATATGCTCTTCTTGAAAGGATAGATTATCATCCATTTCCACATGCTCAGTATTAGTTGTAGAATCAATAATGGATTTTTCATTCAAAGTGGAACTTGGCAAGTCCTCTTCATCAAGAGTTAACCTATCCTTTAATAAGGGATTGGTTTCATCAAAAGATACGTGAACGAATTCTTCCATGGCTAAAGTTGTTTTATTAAAGACTCTATAAGCTTTACTTGTGAGAGAGTAGCCTAGGAAGATACCTTCATCGACTTTTGCTTCAAAACTTGCCTAATTTATCTTTGCCATTGTTTAAAACAAAAAAATTTCTACCTTTAAGGAGTTCATAGGGGGTTTTCTTTAGAATTGGTCTTATAAGAACTCGATTTAAAACATAACATGCAGTACTTACTGCATCAGCCCAAAAGTACTTTGGTAGGTTAGTTTCATTTAACATCGTTCGAGCAAGTTCTTCTAAAGACCGTTTCTTTCTCTCGAAAACACCATTTTGTTGTGCTGTTCTAAGAGCAGAAAAGTTGTGATTAATCCCAAGATCATCACAAAAATTCTTCAAAAGAAGCGTTTTGAAATTCTCCCCCATGACAACTTCTTATAGCAGCGATTTTTAATGATATTTCATTTTGGACTCTTTTAGCATTAGTGCTAAAGGCTTTGAATGTCTCATTCTTATGAACTAAGAATAGAGTCCAAGTGTATCTTGATAAATAGTCTACTATAACAAGAGCATAGTAGTTACCACCATAAGTTTTTGTCCTTGAAGGGCCAAACAAGTCCATGTGTAGTAACTACAATGGTCTATCAGAAGAAACCATATGCTTTGGTTTAAAAGAAGTTTTTGTTTGTTTACCCATTTGACAAGCACTACATAGTTTGTCTTTAACAAACTTCATTTTGGGTAAACCAACAACTAAATCTTTCATAATAAGCTTATTCAAATGATCCATATGAATATGAGCAATTCTCCTATGCCAAAGCCATGCATCATGATTATAATTTACAACTAAACATGTTATTGGTAGAGATGAATCTATGTCTATCATATATACGTTATTAATTCTCTTACCAATGAGTTTATATTTTTGAGAATCCTTACTTTCGATGATGCATTTATCCAGGTAGAATGCTACATGGAAGCCCTTGTCACATAGTTGATTTATGCTTAGTAGGTTGCGTTTGAGTCCTTCCACATATAGCACACCTTCTATGGTTGTTGAGGGTGGCTTTCCAATTCTACCAACTCCAAGTATTCTTCCCTTGTTGTTGTCATGATATATGACAAAGCCTTTGTCCCTTGGAGTAAGGACATAGAACTTACTTTGATCGCCCATCATGTGTTTTGAGCAGCCGCTATCCAAATACCATAAGTTGCAGGCGACTCTCAAATTTTCCTGCAAAACAGGTTAAGTTATATTAGGTACCCAACTTGTCTTGGGTCCTACATGGTTAGATCCTTTCTCAACCCATGCAAAATGCCCTAGGGGAACACCATATTTTCTAATAGAACAAGTATTTGGTGTGTTACAATAAGAACATATGAGTTTATGCTTATGTATCCTAGTTTTATCTTTACTATGAATGGATGCATGGATACTTGATTTTTGAAAGTCTATCATAGTTGGACAATCCATTCTTCATTTCGTTCTTTCCTTTGTAAGAACCCTTTTTGATATTTGGACAATCCATCTTCATGTGGCCAGGTTTACCACACTCAAAGCATGTGAGGTTTTGGGTTGAAGTGGAGGCCTCATTGTTCTTGGTGAACCTTTTCATTTGACCAGTTCTAGCGCCTTTGTTTCTTCTAAGGAACTTGCTGAACTTTTTCACGAAGAGGCTCATGTCATCAGTCTCTTCCTTTTTGTCTTCACCCTTCGATGATTAATATTTCTCTATTTTTTCCTTGAGAGAAATATTCTTCTTTTTCTTCTCTTGCTCTTCATGTTGATTAAGTTGGCTAAGTTCAAGTTCGTGTTCCTACAATGTACTAAACAAAGCAGCCAAAGACATTTTGGATAAACTTTTCTTTTCAGAAATGGTCGTTACCGTTGGTTGCTATGTTCTTGTAAGTGATCTAAGAACTTTTAAGTTCAAGTCACTATTTGACAGCACTTTGCTAAGTGCAATAAGCTGGTTAGTGAGATAAGTGAATCTCTTTTGGAGATCCAGAATTTTCTCTCCAGGCTTCATGCGAAACATTTCGTATTCCTGGGAAAGAGTATTCAATCTCGACCTCTTTACCTCCTTGGTTCCTTCATGTGTGGTCTCTAGAGTATCCCACATTTCTTTTGTAGATTTGCAGTTAGATACTCTAAAGAATTCATCAATGCCAAGAGCCAATATGGTCCTTCTTCGATTGCATTCCATATGTCTAAGTCTTGTGACTCTGAAAATCCTCATTCTGATTTTCCAGAAGTCATAGCATTCTCCAACAAAACTTGGAGGTCCGTTTATGTTGGAGCCTTCTCCTAGGAATGATCTTGAGGTCATCTTGATGTAGCATCAGATTTTGAGAATATTTTACTCAAAAATAGCTCTGGTGCCTATTGTAAGAATGAGAATGCAACTAAGAGGGGGTGGGGGTGAATTAGTTGTTGCAAAAGTATGGCCACTTTTTCTGCAAAATCAGAAGTTTAAGTGCAGCGGAACAATATGCAGAAAAATAATGACTTTAAAAGTAGAAACAAAAGGAGAAGAGAGTAAACAGGTGTTTTATACTGGTTCACCTTCTTGTCCACCGAAGGCTACGTCCAGTACTCTTGCAATACAAGAGAATCCTTTATTAAATATTATGAGTTGCAAGTACAATATCTCACCCCGAGATCTCTATGTACCTTACACACTCACTAGTATTTAAACTCCCTTGGAAAACACTATTCCAAGTAACACCCTTGGAAAACACTATTCCAAGTCACTCAATCCCCTTTCTATTCACAGCCTTGTGAAAGAAAGTAATCTTTGCAAAATGAAGAATTTACACATTGGCAGGATTGCCTTTACAAGTTGATATGACAATTCTAACTTGCAATCCAAACAACTCTTAATACATTAGATAATAATGCTCTTTTACTTTGAAAAACTTAGAAAACACTTTGAAGCAACTTTGAAAAATAACTTAGAATGTTTGAGAGTGTGTTGCTAAAAAGTGCAGAAAAATATTCAGAAAAGTGCAAGAGCTTTTGTGTGATTTTGTTATGAAAGTTGTTCTTTTGATTTAAGTGTTCCAATGCCTTTATATAGGCTTTCCAATAAACCATAACAACTCTAGGAGAGTGTAGGTTTCTTTTGGAATTAAACACTTTCGTTTGGGGTGAAAGCTTTACACTTTGAAATCTGAAAACTAGTGTAACATCTCTCAGTAATCGATTACAGACAATGAGTAATCGATTACCCAAACATCCTGTCCAAATTTTTTTTGAAAATCACTTAGCGTAATTGATTACAGTATTTGACTAATCGATTACTCAAGTGTCCTGTCCAACAGGTTTGTGAAAATGCTTTAGTTTAATCGATTACAGCTCTTTGAGTAATCGATTACCCTCTTTGCTTAAATTGGTAATTTGTTACTTCAAAGACAATAATGGATTACTTTTAGCCATTGGAGGTTGAATAATTCTTTTCTCACTCATGTAACTTGTTACTTAAGTACAGTAACCCGTTCCATATCATTTTTGAAAATTAATTTTTATTTACAATTAGAATATTTCAATTTTCTTAAAAAATGTTTTGAGCATTATTAACAGAGGTACTTAAAGAGTATTAGGATAGAAGTACCTAAAAGAGTTAGACTAAATTTCTTGAAGCTTTATCTTCTTTGGTCTTGATAAGTATTCTTCCTTTCTTCTCTTTGGTGATGTAGGTGTCTTCATCAAAACCGTGTCAAGATCAGGAGCAAGATCTTCTTCACAAAACCTACCTCTATTTGTGTTTGGGGTTCTATTTTAGGGTTAAGGTTTTTCGATTCTCGCTCAAGCGAGAACTCCCCGCCTTTTTAGATTTCAAACATTGATGCTCTCGCTCAAGTGAAGGAGCCTCGCTTAGGCGAGAATCCGCCAGCCTCTACAACATTCCTCTCGCTTAAGCGAGCCAACTCTCGCTTAGGCCAGAATCCCAGAGAAATACTGGGAGCAGCCCTGATCCTCTCGCTTGGGCGAGGCCCTCTCGCTCAAGCGAGAAACGGTCATAATACTCCAATAGCACATAGGGTGATACAATACCATTTATGGCAAGACATTCAAGACCACATAGGGCGATACAATACCACTTAGGGCAAGACATTCAACATCACATAGGGCGATACAATACCAGTTAGGGCAAGACATTTAACAACACATAGGGCGATACAATACCACTTATGGCAAGACATTCAACCTTAAGTTCCCAACAATATGTTCACAATAATCCCCCACATGAAAAATACATCATTATCTTTCATAATTAATAAGTATAATGTTTCTCCCTTACCTGAGTATGAGTTAGTGCTTTTGTTACACAACCTTGTTAGATCCTCCTTCGTCTCTCCCGGCCTTAGGATCTTTCCTCATTTATATGACAGAACAATAATTCCTAATAATTACTCATATCATACCAAATAAACAATGTTATTCAACACCTGTCATTCATAAACGAAATAAGTTCATATTTCAACGATTCGAAATCACTAACTATTCGAAGTACAAAGCATTGAAATAAATAGTATTTTCCTTTTTAAGAACACATCAATGACCCACAAACCTCATTCCTAATCTCATCTTTCGCCCTCATTCACAACTATTTCGTTTTGGTCCAAGGTTTTCCCAAAATCAACACCATTTTCGAATCTAAACCCTCAACCATGAATTTCAAAAGAAAAACAACATCGAAACGAACTACAACCCAAAAAGGAAGGGTTATGAGGTTTTTCACATTAAGAGAAGAGATCCATGAACACAATAAGGGGTTTCACAACAGGGGTGAGTGTTATAATCAAGAGATTTTACATCTTCTCGAGCTTTCTTTCACTTCTACTCGTGCTAGGGTAGAGAGAGCCACTACTCTTCTTTCTTTCTTTTTCCTCAAAAGTGTCCCCTTTCTCACTTGGGACATATATTTTAGGTTTCAGGGTTTTGGGCTCTCTCTCTAGCGACGGGGACTCGCTTGGGTGAGAAGCCCTCGAGGATTGAAATTTTCAAATTCTGATGATGTCGCTCAAGTGAAAGCTCCTCGCTCAAGTGATAATCCTGCAGGGTGCTCAACTATCCCTCGTTTGAGCGACCACTCTCTCGCTCAGGCGAGAATCACAAGTAAAATCTTGATAGAAATCCTAAGCCCCTCGCTTGGGTGAGCCCTCTCGCTTAAGCGAGAAACATTTAGCACAATTCCAAAATTCTAAGTTTCTTAACAGTTAGAAAGAGGTAAATTTGAGGTGTTACAATCCTCCCCCTCAAATAAGAATTTTCGTCCCCGAAAATTAAACATACCTCGATTCAAACAAGTGAGGATAATCATCCATCATGTCACATTCCACCTTCCAAGTTGCATCTCCATTGTCGAGTTGACTCCAAAGCACTTTCACTAGAGGGATTTCTTTTCCTCTCAATTTCTTTACACTCTTATCCATGATCCTCACAAGTAGGGTTCTGAAGGTCAAGTTTTCTTTTACTAAATCTAGTCAGGTTTTAAAACATGCGATGGATCTCTAATATACTTCCTCAGTTGTTACACATGGAAAACATTGTGATGATTCGATAGCAACGGTGTAACACTCTAATTTCCCTTTTATTAAGCGTTGTAAAATTCAGTGAGTCTGGGAGTTGCTAGACGCTTCTCGCTTGAGCGAGAGGGCCTCGCCCAAGTGAGAGGATCAGAGCTGCTCCCAAGATTTCTCTAGGATTCTCGCCTGAGCGAGAGTTGGCTCACTTGAGCGAGAGGAATGTTGTAGAGGCTAGCGGATTCTCGCCTCAGCGAGAATCCCTCGCTTGAGCGACAACATTAGTGTTTGAAATGTATAAAGGCGGGGATTTCTCGCTTGAGCGACAGGTTCTCGCTTGGAAGGAAATTTTTGGAGAAAAGAGAAGAAAGTGCGATTTTCTTGGCAAGAGCTCGTGTAGAGGCTAAGAGGAGCTAGAGAAGAGGTAAACCTCTTGATTTTAACACTCATTCTCATTTTGAAACTCATTTTGGGCATTTGGGTTGTGGTTCGTTTTATCCAACTTTTCTTTTGAAAACTCTTAGTGTAGGATTTGTATTTGGAAATGGTGTTAGTAAAATTTTGATTTTTGGAAACCCGAAAACCTAGAAACGAAATTGTAATGAGAAGGGGTGAAATGTCAAGTTGGGAATGTGATTTATGTGTTGCAAAGTGGAATGAGGGGTGAGAATGTTTATGATTTACATGTTCAGAATTCCTAATGGGGATGGTTTGGGAAAATATCGAAATATGAACTACTTTTATGGATGAATATGTATTCTGAAGTTGTTTATGTGATATTATGAATATATTATTGATTATGGTAATTGTGTGTGGTGTGAATAAGGAAAGACCCTAAGGTTGGAGGAGGTGGAGGAGAGACTAGCAAGTTACCAAACACCAATGCCAACGCACACCAAGGTAAGGGAGAAGCATTTCCATTATTAATGATATAATGTGAAAGGTAAGCTCTTTGAGCATGTTATTATGATAATAAAGTTATGGATATCATTGGATGAAAGTTGCATTGTTCTGCCCTTTGTGGCATAGACTTACCCTACGTGGTATTGATTCGCCTTCGTGGCATAGACTTACCCTACGTGGTATTGATTCACCTTTGTGGCATAGACTTGCCCTACGTGGTATTGATTAGCCTTTGTGGCATAGACTTGCCCTACGTGGTATTGACTAGCCTTTGTGGCATAGACTTGCCCTACGTGGTATTGATTATCCTTTGTGGCATAGACTTACCCTATGTGGTATTGATTCGCCATTGTGGTGTAGACTTACCCGATGTGGTATAGAATTAACTAATAGTTAAATGTGGTTGAGTAAATGTAGTATGATGGTTTATTTGATTTGATTGTTGATTTATGTTAAACATATATTTATATATGTTTGCAATATTATTCTATACTGATTTATAAATAGTGATTATCATAAATTTGATGTCTTACTCCCTTTTATTTCTTGTTAGTTGTATTTGTGATAATTGGTGTACAGGTAAAGCAAGGAACTAGTAGATCCAGGCGACTTCGTAGTTTAGATTCCTGACTGTTGATGTAATAGTGATACTAATGTGCTGTTTTGCGATATGCACCTTTTGTACCTATTAATTTAACTAATTGACATGTATTCCTGTTACTAGTGAACTGATGTATGAATGACATGTATGTAAGGTCGAAGTCCTCTTTTGAAATCATAATGTGAAGTTACGGGTTATGAACCCCAAAATATTTTGGTAGATTAATTAGTCATTATCGAGTTTGAAGCTTAACTATATTGTAAATGCTAAAACTAAAATAGGTAGTGGGAAACCGGTTCTTAATGTTGGCATGAATTAAAAATAAACGGACAAAATTCTAGGGTATAATTTGGGTGCTTACAATATGGTATCAGAGCGTAAGTTAATCCTGCGGCCTAGGGTATGGCCTTACAAGCTTCTTTGTGTGACATATATGAATTTATTACTTGGCTTATGTGAATTAATTATACAATTTATGTGGAAATTTTTTGTGAATATGTGATAACATGTCCGGTGTGAGACTTTATGTACTGATAAATGAATGACTGCAGGTTAAGAGAATTGTTGGACGAGGAAGAGGTTAGGTCAAAATGAACTATTGGCTCAGATAACAGCCGTACTGCAAAACATGAATGAGAACCTCCAGCACCTGAATCAGAATGCAATGTCGAGTCCAAACCCACACCATCTGGCACCTCAAGGACCGGTAGAGTACCGGGGTTTAGACGAATTTTGTAGGTGCAATCCCAACTAATTCCAAGGCAGATTCGCTTCCAATGAAACCAATGAGTGGGTCCAAGACTTGGAGAGGATTTTCAGAGCGATGGGCAGTTCTAAAACTCAGAAGGTGACTTATGCATCCTATATGCTGGTGAAGGAAGCTGAGAACTGGTGGGAATATATTCAGAGGCAAATGGAAGCGGAAGGACAAGTTGTAACTTGGGAAGCCTTCAAGGGGAATTTCCTCCATAAATACTTCCCTGCTGATTTGAAGAGGGGGAGGGAGATGGAATTCTTACGATTAGAACAAGGGGACATGTAAGTGGGAGATTATGTGGCCAAGTGGAATTCCCAGATATTGTCCTTACTACGAACTATAGGTGGATTGGCAGTCCAAGTGTACAAAGTTTGAACTGAAGCCCAAACTGAAAATGATGTTTGGACATCAGGATATTTCAGACTTTCCTACATTGGTCAACAAGTGTAGGATGTGTGAGGACGATATGAAGGCAAAAGAGGTGGTGACAAACAAAATCAACCCCCCTTAGAATGTCGGACCGCAACGTAACCATGTTGCGGGTGGAGGTAAGGGGAGAATGTTTGACGATAACCGGAAACCCTATGCTCCACCCACCGGTTATTGTGGACACCTCTCACAAGGATCGAAATCCTCTACCGTCCCTAGTAATGCAAACTCTTCTCCCTTGTGAAACAAATGTGGTAGGCATCATTTTGGAAATGTATGCCCCGAATCCGGGAACAAAATTTTCAATTGCAAGGAGCCGAGACATATAAAGAAGTTTTTCCCCAAACTAGACCAGTGTGTGAATAACATGAATGCGGCGAGGCCTAGAAACACTAGCTGAGTGTTTACCATGAGTGGTGCAGAGGCATTAGGTGTTGATGGTCTGATCAAATGTAACTGTATGGTGACAGGTATCTCCCTTATTATGTTGTTTGAATCGGGAGCGACACACTCCTTTATATTTATGGATGAATATATATTATGAAGTTGTTTAGGTGATATTATGAATATATTATTGATTATGGTTATTGTGTGTGGTGTGAATAAGGAAAGACCCTAAGGTTGGAGGAGGTGAAGGAGAGACTAGCAAGTTACCAAAGACCAACGCCAACGCACACCAAGGTAAGGGAGAAGCATTTCCATTATTAATTATATAATGTGAAAGGTAAGCTCTTTGAGCATGTTATTATGAGAATAAAGTTATGGATATCATTGGATGAAATTTGCATTGTTCTGCCCTTTGTGGCATAGACTTACCCTACGTGGTATTGATTCGCCTTCGTGGCATAGACTTACCCAACGTGGTAATGATTCGCCTTTGTCGCATAAACTTGCCTTACGTGGTATTGAATAGCCTTCATGGCATAGACTTACCCTACGTGGTATTGATTAGCCTTTGTGGCATAGACTTGCCCTGCGTGGTATTGATTAGCCTTTGTGGCATAGACTTGCCCTACGTGGTATTGAATAGCCTTCGTGGCATAGACTTTCCCTACGTGCTATTGATTAGCCTTTGTGACATAGACTTGTCCTATGTGGTATTGATTCGCCTTTGTAGTGTAGACTTACCCGATGTGGTATTGAATTAACTGATAATTAAATGTGTTTGAGTAAATGTAGTATGATGGTTTATTTGATTTGATTGTTGATTTATGTTAAACTAAGATTTATATATGTTTGCTATATTATTCTATACTGATTTATAAACATTGATTATCATAAATTTGATGTCTTACTCCCTTGTATTTATTGTGGGTTGTATTTGTGTTAATCGGTGTACAGGTAAAGCAAGGGACTAGTAGATCCAGGCGACTTCATAGTTTAGATTTCTGATTGTTGATGTAATAGTGATACTAATGTGTTGTTTTGCAATATGCACCTTTTGTACCTATTAATTTAACTAATTAACATGTATTCCTGTTACTAGTGAAGTGATGTATGATTGACATGTATGTAAGGACGGAGTCCTCTTTTGAAAGCATAATGTGAAGTTATGGGTTATGAACCCCAAAATATTTTGGTAGATTAATTAGTCATTATCGAGTTTGAAGCGTAACTATATTGTAAATGTTAAAACTAAAATAGGTAGTGGGAAACCGGTTCTTAATGTTGGCATGAATTAAAAATAATCGGACAAAATTCTAGGGTATAATTTGGGTCCTTACAAACGGGGGTAAGGCCATTCGATAAGCCACAGGTCCTATCCTTTTTAAATTCTGATATGGCACGATGAACCTTAGAGTAAGCTTACGGGATTTCAGAACTCGACCAATCCCTGTAGTCGGGACTACTCTCATGAAGACATGTTCTCCTTCTTTATACTCAAGAGGCTTCCTCCTCTTATCATGATAACTCTTCTGTCGACTTTGGGTTATCCTCATATTCTCTCTAACTTCTTAATTTTATCTGTCATCTCTTGGACCACCTTGAGTCCTAACTCCAAGTTCTCCCCAGCCTCAAATCAACTTATAGGAGTCCTACACTTCCTACCATATACTTGAATGGAAGCTGTTGTTATAGTTAAACTCCATCACGGGCTAAATATTATCCCAACTTCCTGACTGTTCCTGCACACAAGCCCTCAAAAGATCCTCCAACGATTGAATAGTCTTTCCGACTGACCGTCCATTTGTGGATGGTAGGCGGAGCTCAACTTTAACTTAGTTCCCAAAGTAGCTTGTAAACAAGTCCAAAAAAGTTCGAAGTGAAACGGGGTCTCTGTCTGATATGATACTCGCAGGGATCCCATACAATCTGACTACCTCTTTTATATACAATTCTACCAAACGTTTCAATGAATATCTCATATTGATAGTAGAAAATGAGCAGACTTGGTTAATTGATCCACTATTACTCATATCGAGTCCAAACCCTTTTGAGTCTTTGGAAAACCCGACACAAAGTCCATTGAGATACTATCCCATTTCGAAATGGGAATTTCTAATGATTGCAGCTCACCTGTCGACCACTGATGTTCAATCTTGGCTTTCTGGAAAACCAAACAACTTGATACATACAAAGCCACATCCTTTTTCATTCCCGACCACCAGAACATCTTCTTCAGATCCTAATACATTTTAGTCGTTCCTAGATGAAATATCATCTTACTCTTATGGGCCTCATCTAATATACTTCATTCCAATTCCTCATCATAAGGTACACATACTCTTCCCTTGCATCTCAACAACCCCTCAACATCTACAAAGAAATCTTTCTCCTTCCCATATGCCATCGAGACTTTCTTAGTTAGTAGTTCCTGATCATTCATCTTCATCAACTTTATCTCATCAAATAGTTCATTCGTGACCTTGAGCATCCCCAATATCATACTACATGGCTTAATTCGAACCGCCAAATTCATATCTCTGAAATCTTCTACCAGTTTCTCTTTGCGTACCATTAGTGTGGATACGTGCAATGATTTTTAACTCAAAGAATCTGCCACTACATTGGCCTTTACAGGGTTGTATTGAAGACTGCAATCATAATCCTTGAGGAATTCCATTTATCTTCTTTGTTTCATATTCAACTCCTTCTGGTCGAATAAATACTTCAAACTCTTGTGATCGCTAAAAACATCAAATCTCACTCCATAGAGATGGTGTCTCCAAACCTTTAAAGCAAAAACCACAGCGGCTAATTCCAAATCATGGGTTGGATAGTTTTGCTCATGCGGTCTTAGCTGCCTAGACGCGTAAGAAACAACTTTCCCATCTTGTATTAGCACACAACCCAAGCCCTATTTTGAAGCATCACAATAAACAATAAAATCACGGTCTTTACAAGGAAGAATCAACATGGTTGCCGAAGTCAATCTCCGTTTTAGTTATTGGAAGCTTTCTTCACATCGGGTTGTCCAAACATATGGTTCTCCTTTTCGAGTCAACTTAGTTAGTGTTTAAGCTAACTTCGAGAATCCTTCAATAACTTCCTGTAATAGCCAGCCAATCCAAGGAAAATCTTAATCTCGGTGACCGACTTTGGTACCGCCCATTCCATCACTTCCTCAACTTTAGAAGGGTCTACTACTACTCCTTCTTTAGATATTAAATGTCCAAAAAAATTCACAGACTCCGGCCAAAAATCGTACTTCGACAATTTTGCATAGAGATGATTTTCCTTAAGAACCCCCAAAACAACTCTCAGGTGTTCCTCATGTTCCGCTCGAATCTTAGAATACACCAAGATGTCATCAATAAACACCACTACAAAAGAGTCTAAATACGGATGAAAAATATAATTCATGTAGTCCGTAAATATTGTCGGGGCATTTGTTACACCAAATGGCATTACCAAGTATTCGAAATGTCCATATCTCGTCCTGAAGGCAGTCTTAGGGATATCTTATGTATTTACTCTAAGTTGGTGATAACTTGATTGGAGATCAATCTTAGAGAATATCACTGCTCCTCTTAACTGATCCATCAAATCATCAATTCTAGGCAACGGATACTTATTTTTAATCGTGACTTTGTTCAATTGCCTATAATTGGTACACAGTCTCATACTACCATCTTTTTTCTTCACCAACAACACCAGTGCACCCCACGACAAAACATTGGGGCGAATAAATTTCTTGGCCAACAAGTCCTCAATTTGCTTCTTCAACTCATTCAGCTCTAATGGTGCCATTCTATAAAGAGCTATAGAAACGGGTCCCGTTCCTGACACCAGATCAATGGAGAATTACACTTCTTGTACATGAGGCAACTCCGGAATATCGTTAGGAAACACATCTGGAAATTCGCACACCACAGGTAGACTCTCAATCTCTAGTTTCTCATATCCCTCCAAAGAATCTAATAAAACATACATTAATGCATGTTCCTTAAGGGAAGTCTTAACTTCCTTCGCCGATACGGTTTTCTTACATCTAGACACACCGGAGGTTTCGTTAAGATCTCAAAATACCACTATTTTATCACAACAGTTCAACAGCACACGATTCTCCGATAACCAGTCCATCCTAGAATTATGTCTAATTGGGATAGCGACAAACATATTAAATCTATGGTAAAGGTTCTATCGTTTACCATTACCGGACACTGAGAAACAAACATCGATATCACCACAGGTGCACTAGTAGGGGTAGATACGACCAAGTCGAAGGATAGTGACTCAGTTTGTAAACTCAGTTGCTTCACACAATCAAGAGACACAATAGAATACTTCGCTCCCGAGTCAAACAATACAAGAATGGGAATACCTTTTACCATAGTACCTTGGATCAGACCTTCGGCGTTTTCTACCTTAACACCACCCATGGTAAATACTCTGCTAATTCTCCTAGGCCTTCTAGCCCTCACAATATTCACACTCCGATTCAGCTTTGGACGACCCTCTTCACATGTCTCGGTTCCCCATAGTGAAAACAACCATTCCCCGGTCATGGATAGATGTTCCCAAAATGTCTCCGGCCACACTTGTTGCACATAGAATAAGAGTTTTGAGCAGTTCCTCCTTGAGCGGTATGGGGTTTTGATCCCTGAGAACTAAGTCCTATGTAACCAGTGGGTGGAGCATAAGGTTTCTGGTTATCATAGGTCACCCTTTTCTTACCCTTGCCCTGCATATGGTTTCGTTGGGGGCCGAAGTTTCTAGAAGGGTTTGCCTTGCTCACGACAACATCATGGTCCTTCATATCATCCTCATACATCCTACACTTGTTGACCAGAGTAGGGAAATCGGTAATCTCTTGATGACCAAACATCATCTTCAGCTCCGGTTTCAAGCCAACCTCAAACTTTGCACACTTAGACCTCCCATCAGCATCTAGCTCATAGTATGGGCAATATTTCGCCAACACTTCAAATTTGGCAGCAGACTCCCCTACGGTCATGCTCCCTTGCTCTAACCGCAGAAACACCATTTCTTTCTTCATTTCGAGATCGTCCGGAAAATATTTCTGGAGAAACCTTGCCTTGAACGATTCCCAAGTGACAGCCTGTCCATCTGCCTTCGAGTGTAATCCGACCAATTCTCGACTTCCTTAATGAGCATGTAGGAAGCATACGTCACTTTCTAGTTGTCACTACAACCCATGACTCTGAATATCTTTTCCAAGTCCCGAATCCACTCATTAGACGCATTAGTAGTGAATCCACCTTATGATTGACTTGGATTACGTCTTCAAAACTCATCCAGTCCACGGTACTCTACCAGTCGTTGTGGTGCTAGTGGATGCTGATTTGGATTCGGAATAGCATTCAAGTTCAGGTTCTGTAGATTTTCGTTCATGTTATGTAGCACGGTCGCCATTTGAGCCAACAATTCATTCTAATCATGTCGTCTACCACGTCCAACCATTTCTCTGCCTGCACTCATTTCACATTAGGTCCAAATTTAATATTGTGCTAATCACATATAGTAACAGACAAACACGCCACACAAAATCATACAAGAACAATGTAGACCCATGCCCTAGGCCGTAGGATTAATTTAAGCTCTAATACCATAATTGTAATGACCCAAATTACATTCTAAAGATTTACCTCTTTTAATATACAACACAATTAATCGAGTTACAAAAACTTTACATGTAAATTAAGACTTTCAAATTATTCATCGAATATCATGGAATCCTTTCATAAATACTTGGTGGATTTACCATTTCCAATCATTAATTTCATTATTTTCTAAAATCTAACAAAGGTAATGATAATATACTACAATCAATTAACGTACAATAATTTGTTAACAACGAAGTCTAGTAATAATTTATCAATCCTACAAGTTATTGAGGTTACACGTCACAAATTCCACAACCCATATTAAATGCAAAATAATATGATCCACACTACACGACAACATCGATCTATTGTCTCTTTGCTTCACCTGCATTCCGATTATTACAAGCAGAAGGAACACAAACACAAATGGAATAAGACACTTAATCTTGTAATAATCAGCAATTATAGATTGATACATAAACCTAAACAGTAGAGGTATATAAATAAATAAGCTAAGAGTAAGACAGACTTAACAATCACTATCTTACTACCTCGAACGTCGTCGCAGTTTAACCATACTAACAATCCATACCGTAACTACCTTTGCCGGTCAGATTCATATAATATCCTCCATATCGTTATCACACATAACTTATCATATCCATAGTAATATCATACTCGAAGACATCTCATTTTCCATGTATCTAGTTATCCCACTCAAAATAATAATACATCGATCATAATACTCCAACACCACATAGAGAAATACAATATCACTTAGAGAAAGACATTCAACACCACATAGGGTGATACAATATCACTTAGGGCAAGATATTCAACACCACATAGGGTGATACAATACCACTTAGGGCAATACATTCAACACCACATAGGGCGATACAATACCACTTAGGGCAAGACATTCAACATTAAGTTCCCAACAATTTGCTCATAATAATCCCCCACATGAAAAACACATCATTAATAAGAATAATGCTTTTCCCTTACCTATGTATAAGTTAGTGCTTTTTTTACGCAACCTTGTTAGATCCTCCTTCGTCTCTCCCAACCTTAGCATCTTTCCTCAGTCATATAACACAACAATAATATCCAACCATTACTCATATCATACCAAGTAAACAATGTCATTCATCACTTGTTATTCATAAACATAATAAGTTCATATTTCAACGATTCGAAATCACTAACCATTTGAAGTACAAAGCATTCAAATAAATAGTACTTTCCTTTTTAAGAACACATCAATAACCCACAAACTTCATTCCAAATCTCATCTTTCACCCTCATTCACAACTATTTCGTTTTGGTCCAAGGTTTTCCAAAAATGAATACCATTTTCGAAACTGAACCATCAACCAAGAATTTCAAAAGAAAAACAACATCCAAACGAACCACAACCCAAAAAAGGAAGGGTTATGAGGTTTTTCACATTAAGGGAAGAGATCCATGAACACAATATGGGGTTTCACAACAAGGGTGAGTTTTAGAATCAATAGATTTTACCTATTCCCGAGCTTTCTTTCACTTCTACTGGTAAAGACCCAAATTTTACCCTTGAAATTTTTTCATTTATTTTACTTCATTTACACATAGTTTCTCATTTTACATCATGCATCAATTTCCATTATACTTAAATTTCCCTGTTTCTTTTATCATCTATGAACCTGAACATACATTTTGGTTTCATGCTTCAATTACATTCTTACGCAGAAAAACATAATGCACATTCATAATTTAAGGAGTATCAACATGTATTGGGTTAAGGGTTACAACATCAAATACACCCATAATTATAAATACCAGTCAACAGACAACCAAAAAGTACATCAAAGTTTGGTAATATAAAATCTTGATCGCTAAGCTCCTAAGGCTTCTAATCAAGTCTTTCCCGAGACATCCACTTACCTGCAATGAGATTATCAAATGGCAACACACAAAAACATACAAAGGAGTAAGTCATTTAATTCAATAAATACTATTTTGATATAATCCACATTATAAGCAGAGTTAGATAAACAATTTAAGCATTCCAAAGTAAAGTCAGCACATTCCATTTTATCTCTTACTACCTCATACAACCATTCTTACTTTCACATTCTTCCATGTCAAACCTTGTTACCATCTTCTTCATTCCTGTTTGACATAGCCATTTCCCACTTATACGTACTTCCACAATACCTCATAGGGCAAGACATTCAATTCACTACCGCTTGGGCAAGACATTCAATTCAAGACCACTTGGGCAAGACATTCAATTCAATACCACATGGGCAAGACATTCAATTCAATACCACTTGGGCAAGACATTCAATTCAGTACCACTTGGGCAAGACATTCAATTTCAATACCACTTGGCAAGACATTCAATTCAATACCACTTTGGCAAGACTTTCAATTCAATACCACTTGGGAAAGACATTCAATTTCAATACCACTTGGGCAAGACATTCAATTTCAATACCACTTGGGCAACACATTAAGTTTCAATACCACGTGGGCAAGACATTCAATTTCAATACTGTCGCGACCCGATTTTCGGTTGGAAGACTGGCCCTGCGACTTGGGGAGAGGCGAGCTTGATTTCTACCTCTTCCAATTGATATGGAGTCGCCACTACGTTTTTTGCGGTTTAAACGTAGAAAACTCTCTATATGCCCAATTTGGACAATTTGGTCTTTGAACAGAGATTCTGAGCTTGGGAGTCGATTACGGATCGGGGAAGGTATTAGCACCCCATCCGCCCGTATTAAAACGGTACCCTCGCTAATTACATGGACTTTTATACCCTTACAATTATTTATTAAAATTCAATAATAAAAGCAAAATATTTTATTTTTCATTGTTGTATCTGACAAGAGTTCATCTTGCTCCTACGTATCCCTAGGTGCAATAGGGAAATCAAGACTACATAGTTCTGGTCCGAAAATTAATAAATTGGTTTGGTTGATTCGAAAATATCGATTTGGTTGAATTGAAATTGTAACACTCGTCATAGAAATAATTTTTATAATTTTATGAAATATGGATTAATAGTAAAGAGACAACACTGGTCGTGCACCGACTTTCCACTTTTAAAGCGGAAAGGAAGAAATGACACGGGCCGTCGACCGGACTATCAAACTCTTTTTGAAAATCATTAAGGAACACATAATTTAGAAAAAGTTGTTAGAAGTACTTTTTTATAAGACTAGAGTTGATAGTAAAGAGACAACACTGATCGTGCACCGACTTTCCACTTTTAAAGCGGAAAGGAAGAAACGACACGGGCCGTCGACCGGACTATTAAACTCTTTTTGAAAATCATTAAGGAACACTTAATTTAGAAAAAGTTTTTAGAAGTACTTATTTTTATAAAGCTAGAGTTAATAGTAAAGAGACAACACTGGTCATACACCGACTTTCCAACTTTAGGATGGATAGGTAGAAACGACACTGGTCGTCGACCGGGCTATTAGACTCTTTTTGAAATTCTTTGAGATAAATTTTGCTTCGAATTATTATTTTTAGAAGATACATTTTTATTAGGTTTTCTCAATGACAAATCAAAACATATGCTTGACATATATGGATATTTTGTTTTTGTAAAATACTGAAATTTGACAAAATACAGAAAGGACAGTAACATAGAATAAACATAACAAAAGAATAAAACCATAAAAATAAATAAGAGTTTGAATTAACATAAAATAAAATAAAAACCAGAAAAAGAATTAATAAATAGAAGAAGGGGTAATATAATAAACTCACAAGGGTGAGTAATTTTAGAGGGGTAACCGAGGTTACCCCCATTCCATCCTTTCACGTTTCAAGGGATTCAAAATCCCTAAAATCATCATCCCTTCCCCTTGGCTCTTCTCCTCTCACGAATTCTCTCTCCACCGGCGGGAATGGCGGAAACGCCTTGGTCCAGGCGTGAGACGGCACCTTCTTCACGTCTGTGTCGTCCTCCTTTCTTAATGGCAGCGGTGGTTTATACGACTCGGAAACCAGAAGCTATTTTCGAAGCCCCTCGACATTGGTTCGTGATTGTTCTCTTTCTCTTTCTTTGGTAGTGAAGGCAGTTAAGTTGGAATATCTGTTGTAGATCTGTTCTGATGGGACTGTGTATATGTGTGTTGTACGTATAGATTTCTCTCTGATTGTTGTGATATTAGTATGTTTATTATGTGTATGTTATGATTTTTTGTTGTGATTGCTTGCATAACATGTGGGATATATCTTATGATGCTCTCTATTTGGTGTGTGCAGTGTGTGAGGAAGGTTTATGCTTTTTGTGTGTATATTCGGATGGGATTGTGTGGTGGAGAGCTAGATGACTGATCTGGGTGTGATGTATAGATAAGGCAGATGAGAATTCTCTGGATGGAAGCTATGGCTATGAAATTTTTCTGCCCCCCCCCCATGTATTTGTAGCTTGATCTTTTTATAGAGTTAAGACTCTTTTGTGAAATCCTTTCAGTTGCCAACTGTTCAGAGGCAACTATCAATTATGATGACTGTTATGAGTGCAATTAGAGCCATTAACTTGCTAGCTTGTACTTCTCTCTGACTTTGATTGCTCCATTTAATCTTGCTTATCAAAACTGTCCATTATTGCTGACCATTACCGTGAGGCAGTGTAACTGTAAGGGGAATCATTTTGGTTTTGCTTCTGTTTATTTGCCCTTTACGTGTGACTCCTGGCTTGTAGCTTATGACTGGTTTAATTGTAACATCTTTGCTTCTTGAATGGGTAATTGAAAAGATGTCAAACAACATTTCTCTAATGCCCTCCTTATTTGTGATTGACTCATGGTTGATCTCACTTCTTTTCTCTTAAGTCTGTCCCTATTTGCTATGTAACTGAAAATAGAGATGCCAACAGCCATGGTTTCATCAATTAGAAATATTATTTTTATAAATGCATTTTCCTTGCCTTAAACCAGAATGAGCAAGACTGTGTGAAACATTGTTTGGATTTTTCGGTTTAGTAGTCACTTTCTTCTTCCCTGAAATAATTTTTCATCTTGATTTGATACAGTGAAGCTCAAACTTGTGTTCCTTCTGTTGTTAGAGTATGTTTGTTTCATTGTGGAATTCAAGTGTATCAAGGGGTGTGATATAGCTTTAGCATCATACTATGTTCCTGTTTGGTTCTTTGACTTCTATATTTTAACCTTGCAGAAGAGCTTCTCTAGAAGAACACTAAAGTACTGAGGGTCCCTTGTTGCATTTCCTAGTTGTTATACTAATGGATACTGTTATGTACAATGCTCCAATGATCAAGCAAATCCTGTCATAGATGTCTTAACAACAAAGAAAGTTCTGTCCATGAGAATTGCACCTAGTTGCCTTGACTATAATTTGAGCAACGTATTCTTCTCAAATTAATGTGAAACAAATTGTACAATATTGGTGTCAAATGTAAAGAGTGAAAACAGAGATCTCTATGCACATAAATGACCTTCTTATCAAGAAATAACTTGGTCCTTATTATCCTCTTATTAGAACATTGGTCTTTGGATTGCTAACTGTAGCTTAGTTGTTGAATGTGTTGCTACAACAACTTGTATGTACGCTCATTTCAATAAGAACCATTCGTTTACTTCTTACACGAACTATTTTTATAGGCTTCTATGTACCCAAACTAGAAGCTATATTCCCTTTTATTTTGAATCTTTTTTATTTCATGTAATAGGCCGGACAAAATTGGGTGTTCACAAATACCAGTTGGGGTGGATACGATCAAGTCGAAAGGCAACGACTCAGTTTGCAATTTCAGTCTATCCACACATTCAATAGATACAAAGGAGTGTATTGCTCCCGAATCAAATAACACTAAAAGAGGAATACCTGCCACCATGCAATTACCTTTTATCAGGCTATCTACACCCGATGCCTCTGCACCACTCATGGTGAACACTCTGCTAGTGGATCGAGGTCGTTCAGCCCTCACAGCATTCACACTCTGCTATAACTTAGGACAATATCTGCTGACATGCCCAACCTTCTTGCAGTGAAAGCAACTAAGTGTCGTTTTGGGGCATGAGTAACCGACATGAGTTCGGACACATTTGCCGCACAAGGATGGAGAGTTCAACCGTGACCCTTCGGCATTGACATGAGTCCTCGACCCATGCGAAGTATAACCTTGACTACCCGTTGGAGGTGAGTAAGGCTTCCGTTCCTCTTGAAACACCTTGCATGCAAGAAGTTTCGTTGAGGCCCAAAGTTCTTGGGAGGAATCACCTTAGGTGCCGCCGCTTCATCGGCTGCCAAGTCATCCTCATACACCCTACACTTGTTCACTAGGGTAGGGAAGTTGGGAATCTCTTGGTGCCCAAACATGCTTTTCAACTTGGGCTTCAAACCCGATTCGAACTTGAAGCACTTGGACCTTCCGTCCACCTCCAATTCGGAGTAGGGACAAAATCGGGCCAACTCTTAAAACTTGGACGCATAATCTCCCACCGACATGTTTCCCTGTTCCAATTTCAAGAACTCCATTTCCTTCTTCCTCTTCAGATCAACAGGGAAGTATTTATGAAGGAATTTCGCCTTGAATGTACCACTGGAAATCAATTGTCCCTTCGCCTCCATTTGGCGTCGAGTAAACTCCTACCAGTTCTCGGCCTCCTTCACTAGCATATAAGTGGCATAGGCCAACTTCTGAGCCTCTGAACAGTTCATGGCCCTGAAGATCCGCTCCATTCCCTGAATCCATTCAATGGCAGCATTTGGAGCAAATCCCCCATGGAACTGACTGAGGTTCCTCCTGCAAAACTCATCCAGACCTCGGTACTCTGCCGGTCCGGGTGGGACTAGGGGTTGCGAACTCGGACTTGGTGCAGGGTTCTGATTCAGATTATGCAAGTTCTCGTTCTTCTGTTGTAGTGCAACCACCATCTGAGCCAACAAATGATTTGGAACATTCTAACTCGTTCCTCTCCCTCTTCCTCTTCCAGCTATGTCTTAACATGCGCTCATTGATAGTCAGCACACAAATTTAACTCACATAAGTCAGGTTATCACATAGTCTCATAGCACATTACATATCACTACACCAAGGCTACATGCTTTAAATATTCAATTCACACAATCTCAACTAGTCAAATCATAAACATGTTACAAATAAGCAAGTGAGACCATACCCTAGGCCGCAAAATTAACTATGCTCTGATACCATATTGTAAGGACCCATAATTCTACCCTTGAAATTTTTTCATTATTTTAATCCAATTTCATGCATTTTCCTGTAACTTACATTTACCAATTGAATAACCTTATTTTAAAATCTCACTTTCCTCTTCACAATCAATCTATGAACCGATAACGACATACACATTCGTTTGACAGAAAAACATAATTCCTATTAATGTAGCTCAATAACTACCGCATACAATTAGCTATGTGTTTTCAAAATACCCATAACTACAAATATCCAGAGGTTACCATTATCCATGGTCCCTAACATGTACAAAAATTAGGCCCATGATTACAAATAGTCAGTTTAGAATACCATCAGTTAGATTACAAAAGAATGGAAATAAGGACTTCAAAAATAAAAGCCTCTAATCTCCAAAATCAAAATATCCTTACATCTTCCACCTACCTGCAATGGGATTAACATTGACCATACACAGAAAACACAAAGGAGTAAGTCGTTAACTCAAGAAATGTCAATGTATGTTAATCCACATTTTAATAAGGTTAAGTAAACAATTTAAAGCCATATATATACTTAAAACCATTTTCATCGTTCACACTTTTGAAAACCATGCTACATAACTTGAGCCAAAGTTTGCTACATCGCTTGAGCCAAAGCTTGCTACATCGCTTGAGCCAAAGCTTGCTACATCGCTTGAGCCAAAGCTTGATACGTCGCTTGAGCCAAAGCTTGCTACGTCGCTTGAGCCAAAGCTTGCTGCATCGCTTGAGCCAAAACTTGCTACATTACTTGAGCCAAAGTTTGCTACATTACTTGAGCCAAAGTTTGCTACATTACTTGAGCCAAAGTCGCTAACCAATCATGGTCGGCTAAAAACGAGTTTTCTTTTCATTGACACTCCATCAATAAATAAACAGTAAATCCACGCCATCATTATTTCAAACATACCCATATGTTTATAATAAATATGTGGTTAACAACTCGATTCATTATCCACAACTAGAAAATCCACGCATTTTCTAACACAATGCATAAGCTAAAGATTTATCCTTACCTTGGTGAGTGTTGGGTTTGATTCTTAGTAACTTTGCAAGTTCCACCGACACCGCCTCCAACTTTAGGAACTTTCCTCATTCCCACCATATAACACAATGTTAGTCATTTATTCAAAAAGGGTGAGTTTCCATGGTTTCTCACATTTTGAAAATAGATCCAACATACCCAAAACAAGTTTCAAAGGGAGGAAGAGAGTTAGAATCAAGAGTTTTGCCTCTTCTCAAGCTTCTAGATGAGTATCAAAGCTCCTTGCCCTTGGAAAAACTCTCTTCTCTCACCTCTCTTCAATTTCTAACCCTAAAATGTGTTTGGGGTTTCTCATTTAATGCACAAGCGAGAAAATCCCGCCCATTTTAAAAACTCAGATCTGACCCTCTCGCCCAGGCAAGGGAACTCTCGCTCAGGCGAGGCAGCTCTCTCTCAAACGAGGATCCTCTCGCTCAAGCGAGGATCCTCTCGCTCAAGCGAGGATCCTCTCGCTCAAGCGAGGATCCTCTCGCTCAAGCGAGGATCTTACAGCCTCGACAGGTCCAAAATGTCACTTTTCTCGCCCAGGCGAGACAACTTTCGCTCAGGCGAGACCACTCTCGCTCAAGCGAGGCAACTCTCGCTCAAGCGAGAATCCTTCAGTATAGCCCATGATTTCACCCTCCCAGGTGAGCCTTTCTCGCCCAGGCGACAATCCCTCGCTCAAGCGAGAATCCCAGGACTAATACTATAATTTTAAAGACTTAAATTAAGGGTGTCACAATCCTCCCCCTCTTTTAAGAATTTTCTTCCCCGAAAATTAAACATACCTCGATTCGAACAAATGAGGGTAATCCTCCCTCATATCATGCTCCACTTCCCAAGTAGCGTCCCCTTCGTCCACTTGGATCCACAATACCTTCACCAAGGCAATCTCTTTGCCCCTTATTCTTTTGACACTGGTATCCATGATTCTCACGGGCAACGTCGTAAAGTCAAGTTATCCTTCAACTCTATCTGATCAGACTCAACCACATGAGATAGATCCCCGACATATTTCCTCAACTGACACAGATGAAACACATTGTGGAGATTAGACAATAACAGAGGTAAAGCAATCTGATATGCTACCGGCCCAATCCTCTTCCAAACTTGATACAGCCCAATAAATCGCGGAGTCAGCTTACGAGACTTCAACACTCTACCAATCCCGATAGTCGAGACTACTGTCATGAAAACATGATCTCCCTCCTTAAACTCAATAGGTTTCCGCCTCTTATCGTAATAGCTTTTCGGCCGACTCTGGACTATTCTCATATTCTCCCGGATCTTCTTGATCTTTTTCGTCGTCTCTTGGACCAGCTCGGGTCCCAATATCAAGTTCTCCCTAGTTTCAAACCAACTCACTGGAGTTTGGAACTTCCTACCATACAATGCCTGTAAGAATTCAAATTCTACCCTTGAAAATATTTCCTTATTTTAATCCATTCCTACATACATTCTTCATTCCACATTAATCACTAATTAATCATTACTTGAACTCTCTTAACATGCCATGCTTCACACCCTTCATATGACAGAAAAACATAATTCATTTCAATATACTCTAGTAACTACCGCATACAACTAGCTATGGGTACAAATATCCAGAGTTACAAATATTTATCATTACTAACATGTACTAATAGCATGTACATGATTACAGATATTCATCTCAAAACACAACTAGTTAGTTTACAAAACAATGCGGATAGAAACTTCAAAAATATTAAATGCCTCTAAGCCTCTAATCAACACCTCCTTAAATTGTTCCACCTACCTGCAATGGGATTAACATTGACCATACACAGAAAACATAAAGGAGTAAGTCGTTAACTCAATAAACATATATGTACGTTAATCCGCATTTTAATAAGGTTAAGTAAACAATTAAAAGTTAAATACACTTAAAACCATTTCCATCGTTTATACTTTTGAAAATCTTGCTACATAACTTGAGCCAAAGTTTGCTACATCGCTTGAGCCAAAACTGCTACACCACTTAAGGTTAGCTAAAGCAGATTTCCCTTTTCTTTTGAAAACGTGCTAAATAACTTGAGCCAAAGTTTGTTACATCGCTTGAGCCAAAGCTTGCTAAATCGCTTGAGCCAAAGCTTGCTACATCGATTGAGCCAAAGCTTGCTACATCGCTTGAGCCAAAGCTTGCTACATCGCTTGAGCCAAAGCTTGCTACATCGCTTGAGCCAAAGCTTGCTACATCGCTTGAGCCATAGGTTGCTACATTACTTGAACCAAAGTCGCTAACCAATCATGGTCGGCTAAAAACGAGTTTTCTTTTCATTGACATTCCATCAATTCAATAAATAGTGAATCCACGCCATTATTATTACAAACATACCCATATATGTTTGTAATAAATAAGTGGTTCACAACTTGATTCATTATCCACAACCAGCAAATCCACGCATTTTCTAACACAATACATAAGTTAAAGACTTATCCTTACCTTGGTGAGGTTCTTACTAACTTCGTAAGTTCCACCGACACCGCCTCCAACTTTAGGATCTTTCCTCATTCCCACCATATAACACAATGTTAGTCATTTATTCCAAATAACACATAAATAACTCATTTTGCATCTTTAACCACATAAGAGATTTAACATATTTTCTATGTTTCTAAACTACTTTCATTATAAGTTTACAAACATCTAAAACATACATATTCATCTCATATTTCAACATTAGAATGCATACTCATCTTGTACCTCTAGCATTTTATCCATTTTCCTCTTTAACCACATTTTCCCTTTAGGGTTTTGGGGTTTTTATGAACCAACCCACAAACCCTTTCCATTCTTGAAATACCAACTCTAAACTAAGAGTTTACAAGAGAAAAACAACATAAAATGAACCATAACTCAAAAGGGTGAGTTTCCATGGTTTCTCACTTTTTGAGAAGAGATCCAACATACCCAAAACAAGTTTCAAAGGGAAGAAGAGAGTTAGAATCAATAGTTTTACCTCTTCTCAAGCTTCTAGATGAGTATCAAAGCTCCTTGCCCTTGGAAAAACTCATTGCTCTTGGCAATTTCGACACCCGAAGACGATACAATAAATGTTCTCAACAACATCCCAATAAACATTCATTAATCATATGAGAATAACCAGAATCAACTATGACAATCCGCAATACATATATATAGCCATTATCAATCATATTGATTTTATAACCATGACATGTCATATAAGGGAAAATACCTCATCCTTATACCTACAATCTTTTCAGTGAAAATACGCATATAAGGACTAAAATGATTAAACGAGGGAATCCATAACAATCAAGACAAGTGACTCCTCTTTAATCATTTTAGTCTAAGAAGAATCTACAACTAGTGAGTATCGTAGGAGTCTCCAATGTTATGTTATATTACCACTAGGTCTAATGGTTCTCCCTCAACTGGTTATATGTTAGCTCTTTCATCTAGAAACTTCGCTAGGTCCTCCTTCGTCTCCTCCAACCTTAGGATCTTTTCTCATTCATATGTCAAAACAATAACAACTAATTATTCTTCACATCGTACCAAAGCAGTAATCAATCTCATACGAGTACATGTTATTCATCAATGGAACAAGTCTAACATTACCATTTTCAAAGTCACAATCTGCTTGTAGTTTAAAGCATCAAAACTAACATTTGTTTTCAATTTAATTAAAACAATAACAACTCTACTAATTCAATTTCAAACCACTTTTTACTCGTATTCATAACCATTCTATATTAATCAATTGTTTTGCAATCAACACTACTCCAACATCGAATTCGAAAACAAATCCATAAACTAAGAGTTCAAAAGGTACACTAGATGGAAAATGAACCACAACCCAAAAGGAAGAGTCATGGGGTTTTGCACATTTGAGAAGAGAACCATATATGCAAGATTATGATGAACAACTAGAATGATTTGCTAAGACTCAAGGGGTTTACCAATTCTCTAGCTTATCTTTCAGAGTTGCTTTAAAGTATTTTCTAAACTTTTCAAAGTACAAGAGCATGATTATCTACTTTATTAAGAGTAGTTTGGATTGCAAGTTAGAAATTGTCATATCTACTTGTAAAGGCAATCCTTCCATATTGTATATTCTTCATTTTGCTAAGATTACTTTTTTTCACAAGGGTGTGAAGAGATAGGGGATTGAGTGACTTGGAATAGTGTTATCCAAGGGTGTTACTTGGAATAGTGTTTTCCAAGGGTTTATAAATATTAGTGAGTGTGTAAGGTACAAGGAGATTTTGAGGTGAGATATTGTAATTGCAACTCATAATATTTAATAAAGGGATCTCTTGCGCTGCGAGAGTACTGGACGTAGCCTTCGGTGGAGAAGAACGTGAACCAGTATAAAACATATGTGTACTCTCTTCTCCTTATCTTTCTACTTTTAAAGTCATGAATTTTTTGCATACTTTTTAGCTTCACTTAAACTTCTGATTTTGCAGAAAAAGTGGCCATAGTTTTGCCACAACTAATTCACCTCCCCCCTCCTCTTAGTTGCATTCTCATTCTTACAATTGGCACCAAAGCTATTTTTGAGTAAGTTATTCTCAAAATCTGATCCTAGATCAAGATGGCCTCAAGATCATTCCTAGGAGAAGGCTCCAACATAAACAGACCTCCAAGTTTTGTTGGAGAATGCTACGACTTCTGGAAAATCAGAATGAGGTTTTTCATAGAGTCACAAGACTCGGACATATGGAATGCAACCGAGAAGAAGGACCATATGTGCCATTCACGGTAGTCAACAACACAAGGGAAATAAATCCTAAATCTTCATGGAACGATGAAGATAAGAAGAAAGTGCAATACGATCTCAAGGCAAAGAACATCCTCACATCGACACTTGGCATCGATGAATTCTTTAGAGTATCTAACTTCAAATCTGCAAAAGAAATGTGGGATACTGTAGAGACCACACATGAAGGAACCGAGGAGGTAAAGAGGTTGAGATTGAATACTCTTTCCCAGGAATACGAAATGTTTCGTATGAAGCCTGGGGAGAAAATTTTGGATCTCCAAAAGAGATTCACTCATCTCACTAACCATCTTATTGAATTTGGCAAAGTGCTGTCAAATAGTGACTTGAACTTAAAAGTTCTATGATCACTTACAAGAACATGGCAACCAAAGGTAACGGCCATTCCTGAAAAGAAAAGTCCATCCAAAACGTTTTTGGCTTCTTTGTTTGGTAAATTCTAGGAACACGAACTTGAACTTAGCCAACTTGATCAACATGAAGTTCAAGAGAAGGAAAAGAAGAATATTTCTCTCAAGGCAAAAATAGAGAAATATGAATCATCGGAGGATGAAGACAAAAAGGAAGAGAATGATGACATGAGCCTCTTCGTGAAAACATTCAGCAAGTTCCTTAGAAGGAACAAAGGTGCAAGAACCGGTCAAATGAAAAGGTTCACCAAGAACAATTAGGCCTTCACTTCAAACCAAAACTTCACATGCTTTGAGTGTGGCAAGCCTGGCCACATTAAGATGTACTGTCCAAATATCAAAAAGGGTTCTTTCAAAGGAAAGAACGAAATGAGGAGTAGACGAAGAGCCTACATCGCTTGGGAAGAGAATGACACAAGTTCAACCTCTGAACCAGAAAGTGAAGAGTAAGCACATCTCTCTTTGATGGCGTCTCATCAATCAGATGATGAAGAGGTAAAGAAATCTAACTTATTTTCTTCTTCCGAATTACAATCTGCTTTTAATGATCTGCATGATGAGTATACGAAATTAACTAAATTGTTTCTAATACTAAAGGATGAATTAGATGTTCTTAGAAACAAATCCTCCTCATCCTCATGTCAAAATTGCATTACTCTTAAAGAAAAAGTTTAAACATTGAGTCTTGAACTCAATTAGATGAACAAGAGTAGCAAGAGTTTGAGTAAGATCATCAATGATCAAAGGCACTCTACAGACCGAAGAGGTCTTGGCTATTCAAAAGGCCCTGCTCTTAAGAAACAAAGTAAGTCAACTAAGATAGACTTTCAAAAATGAAGTATCCATGCATCCATTCATAGTAAATATAAAACTAGGATACATAAGCATCAACTCATATGTTAGATCTTGCTCATGACCTTGGCACGGTTTTGATGAAGACACCATCATCAACAAAAAGAAGAAAGGAATAAGACTTATCAAGACTAAAGTAGACAAATCTTCAAGAAATAGAATCTAAGTCTTTTAGGTACTTCTATCCTAAAACTCTTTAAATACCTTAGTTAATAATGCTCAAAAATATTTTAAAGAAAATTAAAAAATTCTTAGTGTGAATAAAAATCCTATTGGACAGGATACTTGAGTAATCGATTAATCAATTAAAGTAATCGATTACATTGTGTAAATTTCGAAAATGTTGTTGGACAGGATGTTTGGGAATCGATTACTCACTTGCTGTAATCGATTACTGAGAGTTGTTATATCAGTTTTCAAATTTCAAAGTGAAAGGGTTTCACTCCAAACTGATTTGTTTCCTTCCAAACGAAACCTACACTTCCCTAGAAGTGTTATTGTTGATTGGAAAGCCTATATAAAGGCATTGAAACACACATAACTAAAACACAACTCATGTTACAACTCTCATTAAAAACTCTCAAAAGCTCTCACACTTTCTAATATTTTATGCACTTTTTACCAACACACTCTTAAACTTTCTAAGTTATTTCAGAGTTGCTTCTAAGTGTTTTCTAAACTTTTTCAAAGTACAAGGAGCATTATTATCTATTTTATAAGAGTTGTTTTTGGATTGCAAGTTAGAAACTTTCATATCTACTTGTATAGGCAATCCAGCCATATTGTATATTCTTCATTTTGCTAAGATTACTTTCTTTCACAAGGGTGTGAAGAGAAAGGGGATTGAGTGACTTGGAATAGTGTTTTCCAAGGGTGTTACTTGGAATTGTGTTTTCCAAGGGGTTTTAAATATTAGAGAGTGTGTAAGGTAGAAGGAGATCTCGCGGTGAGATATTGTAAATGCAACTCATAATATTTAATAAAGGAACCTCTTGCGCTGCGAGAGTTCTGGAAGTAGCCTTCGGTGGACAAGAAGGTGAACCTGTATAAAACACATGTGTACTCTATTCTCCTTATCTTTCTACTTTTAAAGTCATTATTTTTCTGCATACTTTTCCGCTGCACTTAAACTTCTGATTTTGCAGAAAAAGTGGCCATACTTTTGCAACAACAAATTCACCACCCTCTTAGTTGCATTCTCATTCTTACACATGCATCCATTCATAGTAAAGATAAAACTAGGATACATAAGCATCAACTCATATGTTCTTATTGTAAAAACAATGGTCACACACCAAAATACTTGTTCTATTAGAAAATATGGTATTCCGCTAGGACAGTTTATATGGGTTGAGAAAGGATCTAACCATGTAGGACCCAAGACAAGTTGGGTACCTAATATAACTTAACATGTTTTGCAGGATAATTTGAGAGCCGCCTGCAACTTATGGTATTTGGATAGCGGCTACTCAAAACACATGACGAGCGATCAAAGTAACTTCCCTATCCTTACTCCAAGGGACAAAGGCTACGTCACATATGGTGACACAACAGGGGAAGAATTCTTGGAGTTGGTAGAATCGGCAAGCCACCCTCAACGACCATAGAAGGTGTGCTATGTGTGGAAGGACTCAAGCACAATCTTCTAAGCATAAGTCAACTATGTGACAAGGGCTTCCATGTATCATTCTACCCGGATAAATGCATCATTGAAAGTAAGGAATCTCAAAACTCTAAACTCATTGGTAAGAGGATTAATAACATATATATGATAGACATAGATTCATCTCTTCCAATAACATGTTTAGTTGTATATGATAATCACGATGCATGGCTTTGGCAGAGAAGAATTGCTCATATTCATATGGATCATTTGAATAAGCAAATTAAGAAAGATTTAGTTGTTGGTTTACCCAAAATGAAGTTTTTTAAAGACAAACTACGTAGTGCTTGTCAAATGAGAAAACAAACAAAAACTTCTTTTAAACCAAAGCATATGGTTTCTTCTGTTAGACCATTGCAGTTACTACATATGGACTTGTTTGGCCCTTCAAGGACAAAAAGTTATGGTGTTAACTATTATGCTCTTGTTATAGTAGACGATTTTTCAAGATATACTTGGACTCTATTCTTAGTTCATAAGAATGAGGCATTCAAAGCTTTTAGCACTTATGCTAAAAGAGTCCGAAATGAAAAATCTCTAAAAATTGTTGCTATAAGAAGTGATCATGTGGGAGAATTTCAAAATACTTCTTTTGAGGAATTTTTTGATGATCTTGGTATTAATCACAACTTTTCTGCTCCTAGAACACCACAACCAAATGGTGTTATAGAGAGAAAGAATCATTCTTTAGAAGAACTTGCTCGAACGATGTTAAATGAAACTAACCTCCCAAAGTACTTTTGGGCTAATGCAGTAAGTAATGCGTGTTATGTTTCAAATCGAGTTCTTATAAGACCTATTCTAAAGAAAACCACCTATGAACTCTTCAAAGGTAGAAAACCAAACATTTCTCACTTGCATGTATTTGGTTGTAAATGTTTTGTTTTAAATAATGGCAAAGATAACTTGGGCAAATTTGATGCAAAAGCCGATGAAGGAATTTTCCTAGGCTACTCTCTCACGAGTAAAGCTTATAGAGTCTTTAACAAAAGAACTCTAGCCATGGAAGAATTTGTACACGTTTCTTTTGATGAAACCAATCCCTTAATCAAGTAAAGGTTAACTCTTGATGAAGAGGAATTTCCAAGTTCCACTTTAAATGAAAAATCCATTATTGACTCTACAACTAATATTGAGCATGTAGAAATGGATGATAATCTATCCTTACAAGAAGAGCATATTCACTCTGATTTACCTAAAGAGTTGAGAACTCATCGAGACCATCCTATCCACAACATCATTGGCAACATAAGTAAGGGTATCACTACCTGCTTAATGCTAGAAGATGCATGTCTTAACATGGCCTTCGTCTCTCAATTAGAACCCTCCAATATTGATGATGCAATCGAGGATGAGCACTGGATTCTTGCATTGCAAGAAGAACCAAACCAGTTTGAGAGAAACGAAGTTTGGGAACTTGTTCCTAGACCTAAGAATAGGCATGTAATAGGAACTCGTTGGGTGTTTCAAAATAAATCAGATGAAAATGACATTATTATTAAATGAAAATGACTTTGATGAAACGTTCGCTCCTGTTGCTAGACTCGAAGCTATTAGGTTATTGCTTGCATATGTATGTTATTTGAACTTTCAGCTTTATCAAATGGACGTAAATAGTGCGATTCTCAACGGATACATTCAAGAAGAAGTATTTGTAGAACAATCTCCTGGTTTTGAGGAATACAAACATCCTTATCATGTATACAAGTTAAAGAAAGCTCTCTACGACTTAAAGCAAGCTCCACGTGCCTAGTATGAACGTCTAACAAACTTTTTAGTTGAAAAAGGTTTTTCTAAAGGAAAGGTCGACACTACACTATTTATAAAGAAAATAAATCATCATTCTCCTGGTTCAAATCTATGTAGATGATATTATTTGTGTAGTGAGTTTGGCAGTATGATGCAAGGAGAATTTGAGATGTTCATCATGGGGAAATGAACTACTTCCTTGGACTTCAAATTAAACAACTTAGCGACAACATTTTTGTGAGTCAATCCAAATACTGCAAAGACTTGTTGAAAATATTTGAAATGGATGACTGCAAGCCAATAGCTACTCCGATGGGATCTAGTAACTACATCGATGCAGATGAAGCAGGAAAATGCATTGAAATCTCTAAGTATCGAGGTATGATCAGATCTCTTATTTATTTAACTACCAGTAGACCTAACATTATGATTAGTGTATGTTTGTGTGTGCGTTATCAATCTAAACCTAAAGAATCACACCTAGTTGCCGTTAAGGGAATCATGAAATATCTCAAAGGAACAACTGACGTTGGATTGTGGTATCCAAAAGGAAGCGTATGTGATTTGGTTGGCTTCTCAGATTCAGATTTTGCTGGATGCAAATCTGAGAGGAAAAGTACAAGTGGTACTTGTAACATCCTGGGGAATGCTTTAGTTTCTTGGTCTTGCAAGAAACAAGCATGTGTTGCCTTAAGCACTGCTGAAGCGGAATACATAGCAGCCGATAGTTGTTGTCCCCAAGTGTTGTGGCTTAAACAACAATTATGGGATTATGGCTTAAACTTAGGCTGCACTCCTTTAAAATGTGACAACACTAGTGCTATAAACCTCACTACGAATCCTATTATGCACTCTAGAACCAAGAACATCGATATAAGGCATCACTTCCTTAGGGACCATGTCCAAAAGAACGATGTGTCGATAGAATTCATTGATACTACTAATAATCAAGTAGCAGCCATATTTACTAAACCTTTAGCAAAAGAACCTTTCTACAAAATTAGACGAGAATTAGGCATTCTCGATGAAGCTTACCTTTCCTAACATGTTTATATGTATACTTCATTGTGAATATCAAATGCCTACTTGATCTTAAAATGTATTTATTATGCTTAAAATTTTCAAGTTTTAGAGTCAAAAACCATTTTCAGCATCAGTAGGGAGACAGAGAGTTTCAGTAATCGATTACTGACTTTGGGTAATCGATTATTCTAAGTTCCTGTTTTTAAATCTTCAGTTTTTGAAATTGAGTAATCGATTACTCTCTACATGTAATCGATTACTCTATGCCGTTTTTATATAAACTGATGTACTGTTTCAAATTCTCTTCATCTTCTCTCTCTTGTAACTCGTGTTCTTCTCCCTCAACATCCCACAAGCTATAAAAACTTCATTTTGCTTCGTTTTGGTCAATTTTTGTTGCCATTCATATCACATTTCTGTTTCTAAACACTTCTACACCTTTATTTTCGTGATTTGTGGCTTATCAAGACTAAAGAAGACTTATCAAGACTACAGAAGATAAAGCTTCAAGAAATAGAGTCTAAGTCTTTTGGGTACTTCTATCCTAATATTCTTTACATACCTTATTTAATAATGCTCAAAAATATTTTAAAGAAAATTGAAATATTTAAGTGTAAATAAAAATAATTTTCAAAAATGATATGTAATGGGTTACTGTACTTGAGTAACAAGTTACATGAGTGAGAAAACAGTTATCCAACCTCCAACAGCTAAAAGTAATCCATTACTTTCTTTGAAGTAACAGATTACCATTTTAAGCAAAGAGGGTAATCTATTACACTAAAGCATTTTCACAAACCTGTTGGATAGGACACTTGAGTAATCAATTACTCAAATACTGTAATCGATTATACTAAGTGAATTTCGAAAATGCTGTTGGATAGAAAGTTTGGGTAATCGATTACTCACTGTTTGTAATTGATTACTGAGAGTTGTTACACCAGTTTTCAGATTTCAAAGTGAAAAGCTCTCACCCCAAACGAAATTGTTTCAATCCAAACAAAACCTACACTCTTCTAGAGTTGTTATGGTTGATTGGAAAGCTTATATAAAGGCATTGAAACACATAACTCATAAGAACAATTACACAACATATACAACAACTTTCCACACAAGATTTTCAAAAGCTCTTACATTTTTCAGAATATTTTTCTGCACTGTTTAGCAACACACTCTTCTACTTTCTAAGTTATTTTTCAGAGTTGCTTTATAGTGTTTTCTATACTTTTCAAAGTACAAGAGCATTATTATCTACTGTATTAAGAGTTGTTTGGATTGCAAGTTAGAAATTGTCATATCTACTTCTAAAGGCAATCCTGCCATATTGTATATTCTTCATTTTGCTAAGATTACTTTCTTTCACAAGAGTGTGAAGAGAAATGGGATTGAATGACTTGGAATAGTGTTTTCCAAGGGTGTTACTTGGAATAGTGTTTTCCAAGGGGTTTTAAATATTATTGAGTGTTAAGGTACAAGGAGATATCTGGGTGAGATATTATAATTGCAACTCATAATATTTAATAAAGGAATCTCTTGCGCTGCGAGAGTACTAGACGTAGCCTTCGGTGGACAAGAAGGTGAACCAGTATAAAACACTTGTGTACTCTCTTCTCCTTATATTTCTACTTTTAAAGTCATTAATTTTCTGCGTACTTTTTCGTTGCACTTAAACGTCTGATTTTGCAGAAAAAGTGGCCAGAGTTTTGAAACAACTAATTCACCCCCCCCCCCCCCCCCCCCCCCCCCCCCTCTTAGTTTCATTCTCATTCTTACAATTGCCAGCAGAGCTATTTTTGAAAAAGTTATTCTCAAATCTACTCCTACATCAAAGATGGCCTCAAGATCATTCCTAGGAGAAGGCTCCAACATAAACCGACCTCCAAGCTTTGTTGGAGAATGCTATGACTTTTGGAAAATCAGAATGAGGATTTTCATAGAGTCTCAAGACTTGGACATATGAAATGCAATTGAAGAAGGACCGTATGAACCCTTCACCGTAGTCAACATCATAAGGGGAGTAAAGCTCAAAACATCATGGAATGATGAAGATAAAAAGAAGGTGCAATATGATCTCAACGCAAAGAACATCCTCATTTCAGCACTTGACAATGATGAACTTTTTAGAGTATCAAATTGCAGATCGACCAAAGAAATGTGGGATACTCTAGAGATTATGCATGAATGAACGGGGGAAGATAAAAGGTCAATGCTCAACGATACTTATTCTACATAAAAACTAGAAAATGATGAACAAGCCCATCTCTCACTATTGGTATCTCATCATTCCGATGTTGAAGAGATAAGTGAAACTAAACATTTTTCTTCTTCTGAATAACAATTAACATTTAATGAATTGCATGATGAGTATGTCGAACTCACAAAATTATTTCTAAAACAAAAAACTGAATTAGACATATTTAGAAATAAATCATCCTCATCATCTTCATGTCAAAACTTTATTACTCTTGAATATAAAACTTCAACGTTAAGGCTTGAACTTAATAAGTTGAACAGTCCCCTGTTGAATTTTATTGATTAATAAGGTCCATAATCAATTAAAGCCATCAAGAAGCTCAAGATGGTAGCTACTAGAACTTTCATTATTCGATTAACCAAATACTTAATCTATTAACAAGTTCATCCAACTACTTAATCGATTATTTCACTATGGCGTCATCTTGCTACCTTGACAAAGATGAAAAGGGAAAAGCTATTGAGGTAACCAGGTATCAGGGTATAATATGCTCATTACTTTATCTAAAATCTAGTAGACCTGATATAATTTTTAGTGTGTGTATGTGTGCAAGATATCAATCTATTACCTAAAAAATTGGACTATTCTGTTGTTAAACGCATCATGAAATATCTAAAAGGAACTTTAAATACGGGATTGTGGAATCCTAGTGATGCCTCACTATCTTGGATAGGGTACTCCAATTCTGACTTTGCTGGGTGCAAGTTGGATCGAAAGAGTACAAGTGAAACCTACCATCTTTTTGATAGTTCACTTGTTTCATGGCATACTAAAATGCAAGCTTGCGTTGCTTTATCCACTGCCGAAGCAGAGTACATTGTTGCTGGGGTATGTTGCACTCAAATCCTTTGGATGAAGCATCAACTTTTAGACTTTGGTTTAAAACTTGATAGGGTTCCTATCAAGTGTGATAACACTAGTGCCATAAACCTATCCAAGAATCCCATTTTGCATTCACGAACCAAACATATAGAGATTAGGAATCATTTTCTTAGAGATCATGTTCAAAAAGGTGATTGCGTTATTGAAACTTCTAAGAAATTAGCCGATATCATCACCAAAACCATGCCAATGGACACATTCTTTACTCTAAGAAGAGAGTTAGGAATACTTGATAAAAAATATGTAAACTAATTTTCGTTGAGTGCTTTTGAATTGCCTTATCATGTCTCTATTGCATGTGATTATATGCTATTATGTGTGAATGACAAGTTCTTGCTTATTGTTGCATTTTATGATTTCTAAGTGTAAATGTGTGTTTCTGGTCTTAAGGTTGATTTGTGTCAATAGAATGTCTAGCGTTCATTAAGCGTCACACTCAAAGTACTCAAAATTGTTACTGATACTATTTTTAATCGATTATCATTGATCTTAATCGATTCCATGTGCCCAAATTGAGCTAAAAAATATTTTTGAATATAAAATAATCGATTAAGTTGATATATAATCGATTAACTTGGCACCAAATATTTTTCTGAATTTTTTTGAATTAGCTTTAATCGATTAATGAAGGCTTTAATCAATTACATGAGCAATCAGTTAAATACGATAATTGATTAACAAGGCTACTAATCGATTCACGACAACAATAAAATAGTTTCAAGTACTTCGGTTAGGTTATTCATTGTTCATCCTTAAACTCTAGTTTTCTCTGTTTCTTGGTCAGAAAATGCAAGCTAATATCTTCAAGGTTGTCTTCCTAAGTAAGCTCCCAATCATAACTCCATTGTTAGAACATTCAATTTCTTTGCATTTTCTTCAATTTTTGAGTTCCCTTTTCGAAAACTATAAAGGTATGTCTAGCTTTTAATCGATTACCCATCCTATAAACTGAGCATCATGAGTGAACCCATGTAGAAACGAGTCAAAACCATGGCAAAGAGACAACGTCCCATGGAGGCTGGTAGCAGAGCTGCTGCACGAAGGGATCCTTACTATTCTCTGAATCTGCAAGCTATTAGATTGGCTAAGTTTCAGGGCAGACATTTGACATACATTCGATATGCTGATGTTTCATGGGTGGTGGAACAAGGTTTTGATTTTGCACATCAGCTAGAGATGCAAGGAGTTATTCAAGTCACACACACTTCCCTTAGGATAGCATAATCCAATCTATGTCGTTCCTTTCAAATATTTCATAATTATTTTGACAACGATAATATTTGACTCTTTGGGTTTAGATTGATATCATACACACAAGAAGACACTAAACATAATATCTAGTCTTACTAGTAGTAACATAAAGATGGGAACCGATAATACCTCAATATTTGGTTATATCATTGCATTTACCAGTCCCATCAGTATAGACATATGTATTAGATCCCATAGTTGTGGCAATCTCTTTGCATCAGTCCATTTCAAATATTTTAAACAAATCCTTGCAATATTTGGACAGCCTGACAAAGATATCATACTCCTTTGCACGATCTGAAGTCCAAGAAAGTAATTCAACTTTCCCATCTTGAACATTTTTTTTATCGGCAAATGTTAGTTGGTAGTATGTTAGTATTTGTTGTGGACGAGACTCGAACCCTCAATCTCCTTCACTTCCTTCTCTTTTTAAATAATCAACCCACCTTGTAACTCCTTTTTTTTTGTTAATTTGTTATGGGTGAGACTCGAACCCACAACCTCCTTCACTCTATTCCTTAAACCCTTCACCTTAACCACCAGACCACCCATCTTGAACATCTTGAATTCACCTTGCACCATCTTACCAAATTCGCTACACATTTTATTGTTAGTTAAACCAAAAATAATATCATCCACATCAAATTATACAAGCAAAGTATAATGATTTCTTTTCTTTATAAAAAGTGTAGTGCCAACCTTTCCTTTCACAAAAATATTTCACTTAAATTTTTTGTTAAAGGGTTGCACCATGCTCTAAGTTTAAAAGAAAATAACACATTTACCTATACCAATGAATTTTTATTTGTTGTTCTCTCCATAGATAACATAGCCTTTATTTCTTGAATATAAAAATTTTAAATCGTCTCATGCTATGTGTGAAGAAGATCTTGCTCCTGACCTTGGTTCCATTCCAAACGAATCCTTCCCTTTCCTGAAGGTATTATGGCTGATTGGAAAGTCTATATAAAGGTATTGGAACTCAGATTCAATACACAACTTTCATAGAACTTTCACACATCAAATTCACAACTCACTTTTGCAAATATGAAATTTTGAAACACTTTTTTCTGCACTTTTTCTGCAACTTGCTTTTCACTTTCAAAATAACTTTCTGAAGTTGTGAAGTGCAAATTTCAAAGTCTTTCAAACCGTATGAGCCTTATAAACTAAGTATACAAAAGAGTTGTTGGATTGCAAGAAAGTTTTCTTATAATATCTTGTATAAATCAAACCTTGCCACTGCTAACTATTTTCTTCAAATTTGTAAAATATTTTCTATCACAGGGGTGTGATTAGAAAAGGGTTAGAGTCACTTGGAAAGGTTGTTTCCAAGAGAGTGACTTAGGTATTGGAGAGTGAGTAAGTTACAAGGAAGTCTCGACGTGAGAATTTGTAATTACTACTCTTAATATCTAGTGAAGAAATTTCTTGTGTTGCAAGAGTACTGGACGTAGCCTTTTGTGGACAAGAAGGTGAACCAGTATAAAAATCCTATGTACTCTCTTTCCCTTATCTCCTTGATTTTTATTTGACATTTTTCTGCATTATATTTTTCGCTGCTACTAACTCTAAAATTGTAGAAAAATCGATCACAATCTTGAATCAACTAATTCACCCCCTCTTAGTTGCTATCTTAGTCTTACAATTGGTATTAGAGCTTTTTTTTGAGTAATTTATTCTAAAAAATGACCTTGTTTCGAAGATGGCAGCAAGATCATTTCTAGGAGAAGGTTCAAACATCTATCGTCCTCCATGCTTTGTTGGAGAATGCTATTACTTCTGAAAAATCAGAATGAGAATCTTCATGGAATCTCAATATATAAATATCTGGAATGCGATTGAAGAAGGACCCTATGAACCTTTTACGATTATCAAAGGTGTGAAGGAAGTAATGCCAAAATCTTCATTGAATGATGAAGACAAAAAGAAAGTGCAATATAATCTCAAGGCGAAAAACATCCCCAGTTAAGAACTTGGCAATGATGATTTTTTTAGAGTATCAAACTACAAATCGGCCAAAGAGATGTGGGATAATCTAGAGACTATGCATGATGGAGCGAAAGAAGTTAAAAGGTTAATGTTCAACGATACTTGTTCTAAATATGAACCATAAAATGAAGAACAAGCTCATCTCTCACTAATGGCATCTCATCATTCTGATGATGAAGAGATAAGTGAAACTAAACCTTTTTCTTCTTCAGAATTACAAATGGCATTTAATGATTTGCATGATGAATATGCCAAACTCACAAAATTATTTCTAAAACTGAAAACTGAATTAGAAATATTTAGAAATAAATCATCTTCCTCCTCATGTCAAAATTGCGTCACTCCTGAAAAGAAAATTTCATCAATAAGTTTTGAACTTAATGAATCAAACAAGGGTAGAAAACATCTAGATAAAATAATAAAAGATCAGAGACATGTTAAGGACCGAAGAGGTCTAGGCTATTCTAAAAGCCAAGCTTCTAAGAAGCAAAATGTCTCAACAAAAATAATCTTTCAAAAGCAATGTGTTCATGCATCAAACTGTAATAACAATAAATCTAGAACACATAAGCATCTTCCATATGTACATGTTGTAAGAATCATGGGCATACAACAAATGTTTGTATGATTAGAAAGTATGGTGTACCCTTAGGTCATTTTAAATGGGTAGAGAAAGGTGCTAACCATGTATGACCCAACGGAAATTGGGTACCTAATATTACTTAACCTGTTTTGCAGGAAAACTTGAGAGTCGCCTGCAATTTGTGGTACTTGGACAGCGGCTTCTCAAAACACATGACGGGCAATAAATAAAAAATTCTTTGTCTTCACTCCAAGGGACAAAGGATACGTCACATATGGTGACAACAACAAAGGAAGAATACTTGGAGTTGGTAGAATCAGCAAGCGGCCATCAACAACTATAGAAGGAGTACTTTACGTCGAGGGACTCAAGCACAACTTATTGAGCAAAAGCCAACTACGTGACAAAGGATTCCATGTGGCATTCTACCCAAATAAGTGCATCATTGAAAGTAAGGATTCTAATAGCTCTAAACTAGTTGGTAAGAGAATAAACAATATATATATGATTGATCTAGATGATTCTTCTTTACCAATAAAGTGTTTAGTTGTTGACAATAATAATGATGCATGACTTTGGCATAGGAGAATTGCGCATATACATATGGATCATCTAAATAAAATAATTAAGAAAGATCTAGTTGTTGGTTTACCCAAAATGAAGTTTGTTAAAGAGAAACTATGTAGTTCTTTTCAAAAGGGTAAACAAACAAAAACTTCTTTCAAAACCTAAGCATATGGTTTCTTACGATAGACCATTGTAGTTACTACATATGGACTTATTTGGCCCTTCACGGACCAAAAGTTATGGTGGTAACTACTATGCTCTTGTTATAGTCGACGATTATTCAAGATACACTTGGACTCTATTCTTAGTTTATAAGAATGAGGCGTTTAATGCCTTTAGCGAATATGATAAAAGAGTTCAAAATGAAAAATCTCTGAATATCGCTGCTATAAGAAGTGATCATGAGGGAGAATTTCAAAATTCTTCTTTCGAAGAGTTTTGTGATGATCATGGTATCAATCACAATTTCTCTGCTCCTAGAACACCACAACAAAATGGCGTTGTAGAAAGAAAGAATCAAACATTAGAAGAACTTGCTCGTACTATGTGGATTGAAACTAATCTCCCAAAATATTTTTGGGCTGATGTAGTTAGTACAACATGTTATGTTTCAAACAAAGTTCTTATAAGACCAATTCTCAACAAAACCCCATATGAACTCTTCAAAGGTAGAAAACCAAACATTTCTCGTTTGCATGTATTATTTGGTTGTAAATGTGTTGTTTTAAATAATGGTAAAGACAACTTAGGCAAGTTTGACGCAAAATCTTATGAAGGAATCTTCCTGAGCTACTCTCTTACGAGTAAAGCTTATAGAACCTTTAATAAAAGAACTCTAGCCATGGAAGAATATGTTCATGTATCTTTTGTAACACCTCAAATTTCATTTTCGGAATGATTGGAAAAAGTAGAGTGTTCGAGAGAGAGGACATCGCCCGAGAGAGAGAGACTCGATGTTCTAATATGAGTTTCCCGGAGACCTCGCTTAAGCAAGGAAGTGGTCGCTTGAGTGAGAGTGAAATCTGGAAAAGCTATCAAGCTAGAATTTTCGCCCAGGCTAGAGAGGAGCCTTAGCATACTGCCCGATTCTCGCCCGAGCGAGAAATCCGCGCCCGGGCTAGAGCATTAGAGTTGAAAAGCTGAAAAATTGTGAAATTCTCGCCCAAGCGAGCCATTCTCGCTCGGGCGAGGCTGTACAACTATAAAAGTAAAAGAGGGGTTTCAAAAACCCTAATCTTCATTTTCTATTCTCTCCTTTCTATCCCAACAGTGGCTCCACCCAAATGAACCATTCTCCTCTCCACTAAACCTCAAAACTCATCGAAACCTCTTTCTATTACTTCTTGGTGGCACATTTGGGAAATCTTGGAGGTGAAAAATGGAACAATGGAGATTGGAGAAGATGAAGGGAAATGTGGCTCTTTTGTGGAGCAATGGAGCTTACACAACCTAAGGTGAGGGAGAAGACCATAGTGGTCTTAGAGTAATTCATTAGAGTCATTTTCTGTGATTTCCCTCAAGAATCGGAGAATGTTATCGAATAGAAACCCTCTTGGAAGTTTGTGGTCCATTTGAGAGTTTTCATCTTTCATGAAGAGATATTAGCCAAAAATATGAGTATAGATATGTATGAAAACCCTTTCGTTCTAAGAGTGAAATACTCATTTATGGAAATATACCGTCATAAAAGATGGTCCTATTGTTAACGGTGTGTATGTGTGATAATATTGTGATAACGGTAAACGATTGTTTGTCTGATGATAAATATGTTATGAGTTGTTTATTATGATAAAAGGATATGAGTTTATTTCCTTTTATACATACACTCCACATCTTACTCTAATTTCCCCCATAATCACTCCGTTTCACTACCTTTATAGTACATTATATTAACATATATCTCATGTTGCGGAAAACGTAATTCATATATAACTTTCATCGGTAATTACCGCATATGTTTAACTATGGATTTCCAAAACACCCATAGTTACTAATATCCAGCATTACACAAAAATGTAGTAAGTTAAACGGTTACGAATACAATCATCCAAATAGCAATTTTACAACACAAAAAGCAAAAATAGAGGATCCAAGTCCTAAGCTCCCAAAGCCTCGAACCAAGCATTCTCAACTACCCTGCTTACCTACAATTGGAGTATCAATGGCAAATACACACAACATACAAAGGAGTAAGTCATCAAAACAATAAATACCATAATAAGATAATCCACATTTCAAAGGGGTTAGTAAACCATTTGTTTTATAAATTCATTTATGCTACATTACTTGAGCCAAAGTTTTGCTACATAGCTTGAGCCAAAGCATCGCTACATACCTTGAGCCAAGTATCGCTCCATAACTTGAGCCAAGTATCGCTCCATAACTTGAGCCAAAGTATCGCTACATAACTTGAGCCAAAGTATCGCTACATAACTTGAGCCAAAGTATCGCTACATAACTTGAGCCAAAGTATCGCTACATAACTTGAGTCAAAGTTTTGCTACATAGCTTGAGGCAAAGCATCGCTACATAACTTAAGCCAAAGTATCGCTACATAACTTGAGCCAAAGTTTTGCTACATAGCTTGAGCCAAAGCATCGCTACATAACTTGAGCCAAAGTCGCTAACCAATTATGGTCGGCTAAAAACATATTTTCTTTTCATTGATACAACATCAATCCGTAAACCGTAAATCAACGCGTTCCATTATCATAAACATACCCATATATGTTTACCATAACTAAGCGATTCATCACTTTATCATTATACACAATCAGAAAATCCACATATTATCCATTTCAATATGCTATGCATAGACTCCTCCTTACCTTGGTGAGTGTTGGGTTTGGTTCTTGGCAACTTCGGAAGTTCCACTGACACCTCCTCCAACTTTAGGATCTTTCCTCATTCCCACCATATAACAAAATGTTAGTCATTTATTCCTATATCAAATAAATAACTCATATTGCATCATTTAACTATACAAGATATTTATCATATTTTCAATGATTCTAAACTACTTTCATCATGGGTTTACAACCATTTAAAACATGCATATTTATCTCATATTTCAACATTAGGATGCAAACTCATCTTCTACATCTAACATTCAACCTATTTTCCACTTTAACCACACTTACACGTTAGGGTTTTGGGGTTTTCATGAATCAACCCACAACTCCTCTCCATTCTCGAAATATTCCTCTCATTTTGAGAAGAGATCCAACATACACAAAACAAGTTTCAAAGGGAAGAAGAGTTAGAATCACGAGCTTTACCTATTCTCAAGCTTCTAAATGACTCACAAGCCTCATTGCTCTTGAAAATGCTCTCTTCTCTCACTTCTATCTAGGTTAACCCTCATTAATGTGTTTGGGGTCCCCTATTTAATATAACAGCATCGGGTTCTCGCTTAAGCGAGCTCATTCTCGCTCAAGCGAGAAAATCCTGCCCATTTTAAAAACTCAGATCTGAGCCTCTCGCCCAGGCGAGGGAACTCTCGCCCAAGCGAGACACCTCTCGCTCAAGCGAGGATCCTCTCGCTCAAGGAGGATCTTACAGCCTCGACAGGTCCAAAAACATCTTTTTTCTCGCCCAGGTGAGTCAACTCTCTCTCGCTCAGGCGAAAATCCTCCAGTATAGCCCAGGATTTCACCCTCCCAGGTGAGCCTCTCTCGCCCAAGCGAGCCAACTCTCGCTCAGGCGAGAATCCTTCAGTGTAGCCCAGGATTTCACCCTACCAGGTGAGCCTCTCTTGCCCAGGCGAGAATCCCTCGCTCAAGCGAGAATCCCAGGGATGACACTATAATTTTAAAGACTTAAAAATAAGGGTGATACAATCCTCCCCCTCTTATAAGAATTTCCGTCCCCGAAAATTAAACATACCTCGATTCGAACAAATGAGGGTAATCCTCCCTCATATCATGTTCCACTTCCCAAGTAGCATCTCCTTCGTCTACTTGGCTCCATAGTACTTTCACTAACGGAATATCTTTGCCTCTTAGTCTTTTGACACGGGTATCCATGATTCTCACGGGCAACGTCGAAAAGGTCAAGTTATCCTTTAACTCTATCTGATCAGACTCAACCACATGAGATGGGTCCCCAACATATTTCCTCAACTGAGACACAGGAAACACGTTGTGGAGATATGACAGCAATGGAGGTAAAGCAATCCGATACGCTACCGGCCCAATCCTCTTCATTATTTGATACGGCCCAATAAATCGCGGAGTCAGCTTCCGAGACTTCAATACTCTACCAATTCCGGTAGTCGGGACTACTCACATGAAAACATGATCTCCCTCATTAAACTCAAGAGGTTTCCGTCTCTTATAGTAATAGCTTTTCTGCCCACTCTGGGCGATCCTCATATTCTCCCGGATTTCCTTGATCTTATCCGTCGACACTTCCTACCATACAACGCCTCGTAAGGTGACATTCCAGTACTCGAATGGAAGCTATTGTTGTAGGTAAATTCAATCTGAGGCAACATGCCATCCCAACTCCCCGGTTGCTCTAAGACACAAGCCCTCAAAAGATCTTCCAATGACTGTATAGTTCTTTCCGATTGACCGTCCGTTTGGGGATGATAAGTTGAACTCAATTTCAACTTAGTTCCCAATGCGGACTGCAAACTAATCCAAAAATTCGAAGTGAAACAGGGGTCTCTATCCGATATAATGCTCGACGGTATCCCATGCAAACGAACTATTTCCCGGATGTACAGTTCCGCCAATCGCTCCAAAGAATACCTCATGTTCATAGGCAGAAAGTGTGCAGATTTAGTTAACCGATCCACTATCACCCATATCGAATCATACCCTTTCTGAGTCCTTGGAAAACCCGATACAAAATCCATGGAGATACTATCCCATTTCCAAATGGGAATTCCTAGGGATTGCAGTTCTCCTGCTGGCCGTTGATGCTCAAACTTGGCTTTCTGACATACCAAACAACTTGAGACATACCAAGCCACATCTCTATTCAATCCAGACCACCAAAACAACTTCTTCAAATCTTGGTACATCTTGGTAGTTCCCGGGTGAAAACTCATCTTGCTCTTATGGGACTCCTCTAAAATACTCTTCCGTAATTCCTCATTACGAGGCACGCACACTCTCCTTTTATAACGCGACATTCCACTAGGGTCCGATGCGAAATCAGTTTCCTTACCCCTTAGCATTAAATCCCGTTTAGCCATTAGCTCATCATCCTCAACTTGCATCGCTCGGATTTGGTCAAACAGTTCATTTGTGACCTTAAGCATTCCTAAAATCATACTATGAGGCCTTATCTGAACTTCCAAGTTCATATCTCTGAACTCTTCCATCAGTTTCCCTTCCCTAACCATCAAAGTCGACATGTGCAAAGACTTTCGACTTAGAGCATCTGCCACCACGTTGGCCTTTCCCGGATGATACTGTAACCCAAAATCGTAATCCTTAAGGAATTCCATCCACCTCCTTTGTCTCATGTTCAATTCCTTTTGATCAAATAGGTACTTCAAACTCTTGTGGTCGCTGTATACCTCAAATCTCACGCCATAAAGATGGTGTCTCCAAATTTTTAACGCAAAGACCACTGCAACTAATTCAAGATCGTGGGTAGGGTAGTTTTGCTCATGCATTCTCTATTGTCTAGAAGCATAGGCAACAACCTTCCCTTCTTGCATCAACACACACCCCAAACCTTGCTTGGATACATCACAATAAACACTGAAATCTCTATTAGTACAAGGAAGAACCAACACTGGAGCGGTAGTTAATCTCCGTTTCAACTCTTGGAAACTCTCTTCACAATGGACTGTCCACAAATAAGGTTCCCCTTCCTGGTGAGCTTAGTCAACGGTAGTGCACACTTCGAAAATCCCTCAATGAATTTTCGATAATAACCAGCCAAACCCAGAAAACTTCGGATTTCAGTAACTGACTTGGGTACTGCCCATTCCATAACCACTTCCACCTTAGAAGGATCTACTGCCACTCCTTCCTTGGATATTACATGTCCAAGAAAGTTTACCGATTCCAACCAGAAATCACATTTGGACAGCTTCGCATACAACCGATTCTTACTAAGAAGTTCTAGCACAATCCTCAGGTGCTCAACATGTTCCTCTCTTCTTTTGGAGTAAACCAAAATGTCATCAATAAATACCACTACGAATGAATCCAAATACGGATGAAAAATTCGATTCATGTAGTCGGTAAATATTGCTGGTGCAATCATTACACCAAAAGGCATGACCAAATATTCAAAATGCCCATACCTTGTCCTAAAATCAGTTTTAGGAATGTCTTCCGACTTCACACGAAGTTGGTAGTATCATGACCGAAGATCAATCTTCGAAAACACTACTACTCCTCTCAACTGATCCATCAAGTCAACAATCCGAGGCAACGAATACTTGTTCTTAATAGTAACTTTGTTCAGACGTCGGTAGTCGGTACACAACCGCATACTACCATCTTTCTTCTTAACCAACAAAACTGGCGCACCGCATGGCGAGACGCTAGGACGAATAAATTTCTCCGCCAACAAGTCCTCAACCTGCTTCTTCAATTCAACTAACTCTAACGGTGCCATCCTATAACGAGCTATAGAGATGGGCCCCGTTCCAGGTACCAAGTCGATCGAGAATTCAACTTCTCTCACTGGAGACAACTCCGGAATATCACTAGGAAATACCTCCGGAAATTCACAAACTATCGGGATATCTTCCACTTTAGATTTCTCGATACCCTCTAGGGATGCCAACAACATAAACACGGCTCCTCCCTCTTTACATGAAGTTCTGACCCCTTTAGCCGACAATGGCCTCATATAACTAGCCTCATCATAAATCTCATCCAGATTTCCGAATACCACTATCTTATCAGCACAGTTAAGCACCACATGATTTGTCGACAACCAGTCCATCCCTAGAATTAGATCTAACTAGGATAGGGGTAAGCAGATTAAATCCACGGTAAATGTCCTACCGTTTACCACTACCGGACATCGAGACACAACTCTCGACACCACCACGGGTACATTAGTTGGGATGGATACGACCAAGTAAAAAGGCAATGAGTCAGTTTGCAATTTCAGTCTATCCACGCATTCAATAGATACAAAAGAGTGTGTCGCTCCAAATTCAAACAATAATAAAAGAGGGATACCTGCCACCATGCAATTACCGTTTATCAGGCCATCTACACCCGATGTCTCTGCACCACTCATGGTGAACACTCTACCAGTGGTTCAAGGTCGTTCAGCCCTCACAGCATTCATGCCCTGCAGTAGCTTAGGACAATATCGTTTAATGTGCCCAGCTTCCTTACAGTGGAAGTAGCTAAGTGTCGTCCCAGGGCACAACTCACCAATATGATTCTTTCCGCACTTGTTGCAAAAGGACGGAGACTGAACTTGTGATCCTCCTGCCTTCGCATGTGGCCTCGGCCCATGCGAACTATTTCCCCGATTCCCAACAGTAAGGGAGTATGGTTTTTGTTCCTCTCGGAAAACCTTACCCTTCCCCTTTCCATAACTCCTTTGAGGTCCAAAGTGTCTCAGAGGATTGGTTCGAGGAGTCACCACTTCATCTTTAGTCAGGTCGTCCTCTTACATCCTGCACTTGTTTACCAGGGTGGCAAAATCCGCGATTTCTTGATGTCCGAACATCTTTTTTATCTTGGGCTTCAGGCCCGAATCAAACTGAGAACATTTGGACCTCCCGTCTACTTCCAACTCAGCGTATGGACAAAACCGGGCCAATTCCTCAAACTTGGCCGCATACTCTCCCACAGACATGTTACCCTACTCCAACCTCAGAAACTCCATTTCCTTATTCCTCTTCAGATCAACAGGAAAATATTTCTGAAGGAATTTCTCCTTGAAGGCAGTCCATGTAATCACTCGCCCCTCCGTTTCCATCTGCCGCTGACTAAATTCCCACCAATTTTCAGCCTCCTTCATCAACATATAAGAAGCATACGCCACCTTCTGAACGTCACTACAACCCATGGCTCGGAATATGCATTCCAAGTCTTGAATCCACTCGTTCGCCGCATCAGGAGCGAACCCACCTTGGAAATGGCTAGGATTCTGCTTTCGGAACTCATTCAACCCACGGTACTCGGCCGGACCGGTGGAACGAAAGGTTGCGAGCTAGGACTTGGCGCGGGGTTCTGGTTCAGATTGTGCAAGTTCTCATTAACCTGTTGTAATGCCGCCACCATTTGTGTCAACAGGTCGTTGGGAACATTCTGACTCGCTCCTCTTCCTCTACCTGCCATAGGTACCTGTACTCAAGTACTAGTTAGTAAACACTTTTCTAATAAGGTAAGTGTCACATAAGCACACAACAGTCAATGCCAACTAAGCAATTCAAGCACATACAGATTGCAAAGAAGCATGTAAGGCCATACCCTAGGCCGCATAATTAACTATGCTCTGATACCATATTGTAAAGACCCAAATTCTACCCTTGAAATTTTTCCCTTTATTTTAATCCTTTTATACAAACACTCCACATCTTACTCTAATTTCCCCTATAATCACTCTGTTTCACTACCTTTATAGTACATTATATTAACATATATCTCATGTTGCGGAAAACGTAATTCATATATAACTTTCATCGGTAATTACCGCATATGTTTAACTATGGGTTTCCAAAACACCCATAGTTACTAATATCCAGCATTACACAAAAATGTAGTAAGTTAAACGGTTACGAATACAATCATCTAAATAGCAATTTTACAACACAAAAAGCAAAAATAGAGGATCCTAGTCCTAAGCTCCCAAAGCCTCGAACCAAGCATCCTCAACTACCCTGTTTACCTACAATGGGAGTATCAATGGCAAATACACACAACATACAAAGGAGTAAGTCATCAAAATAATAAATACCATAATAAGATAATCCACATTTCAAAGGGGTTAGTAAACCATTTGTTTTATAAATTCATTTATGCTACATTACTTGAGCCAAAGTTTTGCTACATAGCTTGAGCCAAAGCATCGCTACATACCTTGAGCCAAAGTATCGCTACATAACTTGAGGCAAAGTATCACTACATAACTTGAGCCAAAGTATCGCTACATAACTTGAGCCAAAGTATCGCTACATAACTTAGCCAAAGTATCGCTACATAGCTTGAGCCAAAGCATCGCTACATAACTTGAGTCAAAGTATCGCTACATAACTTGAGCCAAAGTTTTGCTACATAGCTTGAGCCAAAGCATCGCTACATAACTTGAGCAAAAGTCGCTAACCAATTATGGTCGGCTAAAAACATATTTTCTTTTCATTGATACAGCATCAATCCGTAAACCGTAAATCCACGCGTTCCATTATCATAAACATACCCATATATGTTTACCATAACTAAGCGATTCATCACTTTATCATTATACACAATCAGAAAATTCACATATTATTCATTTCAATATGCTATGTATAGACTCCTCCTTACCTTGGTGAGTGTTGGGTTTGGTTCTTGGAAACTTCGGAAGTTCCACTGACACCTCCTCCAACTTTAGGATCTTTCCTCATTCCCACCATATAACAAAATGTTAGTCATTTATTCCAATATCACATAAATAACTCATATTGCATCATTTAACCATACAAGATATTTATCATATTTTCAATGATTCTAAACTACTTTCATCATGGGTTTACAACCATTTAAAACATGCATATTCATCTCATATTTCAACATTAGGATGTAAACTCATCTTCTACTTCTAAGATTTCACCTATTTTCCACTTTAACCACACTTTCACTTTAGGGTTTTGGGGTTTTCATGAATCAACCCACAACTCCTCTCCATTCTCGAAATACTAACTCTAAACCAAGAGTTTACTAGATAAAAACAACATAAAACAAACCATAACACAAGAGGATGAGATTCCATGGTTCCTCTCATTTTGAGAAGAGATCCAACATACACAAAACAAGTTTCAAAGGGAAGAAGAGTTAGAATCAAGAGCTTTACCTCTTCTCAAGCTTCTAAATGACTCACAAGCCTCCTTGCTCTTGAAAATGCTCTATTCTCTCACTTCTATCTAGGTTAACCCTCATAAATGTGTTTGGGGTCCCCCATTTAATGTAACAGTGTTGGGTTCTCGCTTAAGCCAGCTCATTCTCGCTCAAGCGAGAAAATCCCGCCCATTTTAAAAACTCAGATCTGACCCTCTCGCCCAGGCGAGGGAACTCTCGCCCAGGCGAGCCAACTCTCGCTTAAGCGAGAATCCTTCAGTGTAGCCCATGATTTCACCCTCCCAGGTGTGCCTTTCTCGCCCAGGCGAGAATCCCTCGCTCAAGCGAGAATCCCAGGGCTGACACTATAATTATAAAGACTTAAAAATTAGGGTGTTACAAATTGTCTCAGTGAGAGATGATAATCATGCTAATTGGATATATGGACATTATGTGGTATAATGTGTTGATTGATATATGTTTAATATGATCGATGTTAGACGTTGCATATGTTTAATACTTTAATGTTATTACTCCAGGTAATTCCACGTTGCGGTCGCTATAGTTGGTTCTTACTCCCTTTTGTTTCTGCTTGTATGTGTTATGTATTTGAGTTCGGGTTGTGGCTGTATCGCATTGGATGATCGCTGAGAAGAGTACAGGATTGAGTAGTTACTTTATGTATTCAAGGTGGTATTTGATTAATGCATGTAATATGAGAATCATGTAATTGATTTATGTAGGTAATATGAGAACCATGTGGTAGTGACTCTATTGTGAAATTGAACTCCTCTAAATGGTGTAATGAGTTGGGATTAATGATTGTAATAAAGTCATTATTGGAGAAAGGATATTTGTATAAATTATGTAATTAAAAGGAAGTGTAATGACATGTTTTTAATGAAGTGAACGATTGATTATTTCTGCACCTGAAAGATGAATTGAACTTATATGTATATTCAATCAGGTTTTCTAAATCGTTTGAGTATTATATTTCAAAAGTAATCACTTGACTTCATGAATAAAGGTTTAAAATTTTTGGGTTATGAAAATCGGGTCCTTACATCTTTTGATGAAGAGGACTTGCCTAGTTCCCCTTCAATAGAAGAGTCTTCTACCAATACAACAACCAATGTTGAGCACTTGAAAATGAATGATACTCTATCCACTAAAGAAGAGCATATTCATTTTAATTTACCACAAGAATGGAAAACTCATCGAGACCATCCTATTGACAACATCATTGGTGATATAAGTAAAGGTGTAACCACCCGCTTAAAGCTAAATGATACATGCTTAAACATGGCCTTCGTCTCTCAAATTGAACCTTCCAAGATTGACGATGCAGTCGAGGACGAACACTGGATTCTTGCAATACAAGAAGAGTTAAACTAGTTTGATAGAAATGAAGTTTAGGAACTTGTTCCTAGACCAAATAATAGGCATGTTATAGGAACTCGTTGGGTATTTCGTAATAAATCAGATGAAAATGGAATTATTATTAGAAATAAAGCCAGACTGGTAACACAAGGATATAATCATGAATAAAGTATAGAATTTGATGAGACCTTCACTCTTGTTGCTAGACTTGAAGCTATTCCGTTATTACTTGCATATGCTTGCTCTCTAAATTTTGAGTTATAACAAATGGATGTAAAGAGTGCATTCCTTAATGGGTATATACAAGAAGAAGTATATGTAGAACAACCTTCTGGGTTTGAAGACTAAAAACATCCTTCCCATGTATATAAACTTAAGAAGGCCCTATACAGTTTGAAGCAAGCTCCACGTGTCTAGTATGATCGTCTAATAAATTTTCTACTTGAAAAAGGTTTTACCAAAGGAAAGGTCGACACTACTCTCTTTATTAAGAAAAAAATCATCATATTCTTCTTGTACAAATATATGTAGATGATATTATTTTTGGTTCTACTAATGAAATGCTATGTAGTGACTTTGGAAAAATGATGCAAGGGGAGTTTGAAATGTCAATGATGGGGAAGTCAAACTACTTCCTTGGACTACAAAACAAACAACTCAAGGATGGTATATTTGTAAGTCAATCCAAATATTGCAAGTAATTGCTAAAAAGATTTGAAATGGATGATTGCAAGCCCATTGCCACTCCTATGAGTTCTAGTACATACATTGATACAGATGAAGCTGGAAAATGCATCGACCTATCAAAGTATTGAGGTATGATCGGTTCCTACTTTATCTAACTACTAGTAGACCTGATATAATTTTTAGTGTTTTCTTGAGTGCACGTTATCAATCAAAACCAAAAGAATCACATCTTGTTGCTGTCATAAGAATCATGAAATATCTAAAAGGCACAACTCACGTTGGACTCTAGTATCCGAAAGGAAGTATATGTGATTTGGTAGGATATTCAGATTCAGACTTTGATGGATGCAAAACTTAGAGTAAAAGTACTAGTGGTACCTGTCATATATTAGGAAATGCACTAGTCTCTTGGTCATGCAAGAAACAAGCATGTGTTACCTTAAGTATTGTCGAAGCAGAATACATAACAGCAGGTAGCTGTTGTTCACAAGTGTTGTGGCTTAAACAACAACTATGAGACTATGGCTTAGACTTAGGCTGCATTCCCCTAAAATGTGACAATATCAGTGCTATAAATCTCACAAAGAATTTAGTAATGCATTCTAGAACCAAACACATTGACATAAGACATCACTTCCTTAGAGACCATGTCCAAAGGAAAGATGTGGCGTTAGAATTTGTTGATACTCTTGACCAACTAGCAGATATATTCATTAACCTTTGGTTAAAGAATCTTTCTATAAAATTAGACGAGAATTAGGCATACTTGATGAAGCTTACTTATCTTTAAATTTTTCATACATGATTATATGTTTGCTTCATTATGTTTATCTTACGCCTACTTGTACTTAAAACTACTTAGATTTGCTTTAAATTTCAAATTTTGATATATGTAATCTATTACTTAGGGTAAATAATCGATTATCAAGCATCATAAAACGATCCAAATTTCACTCTAAAATTTTTCACTTAATTTAACCTCATATATTTTATTTTTGAAACATACAAGAATCTCGTGGCCATAGGTAATAACCAAACCGTGATATGGCCTTTTATTACCATTTGGCTCATCACTACTTAAAGTATCTCATTCATAATTTCACACCATTACATTACACCCTTTGAGGGTCAAGATATTATACTACGCCACATAGGACAAAAATGTTATTCTATGCCACGAAGGGCCAAATATTATTCTACGCTAGAAAGGGCCAAGATATTATTCTACGCCATAAAGGGCTAAGATATTATTCTATGCCACAAGGGCCAAGATATTACCAATCCACAATACACTCACATCTCCCATTCATCAATGGATTTCCATAGTACACACATTATATATATTTACACATTTAAATAATGTATTTCTCCCTTCCCTGGATAGAAGCTAGCGTTTTAGATCTTTAACTTCGTTGGATTTTCCTCGCCTCCTCCAACCTAAGGATCTCTTCTCAAGATTTTTTCTTCTCTTCTACACGAATGGGGTTAGGGAGCCATCTTCTCACTTCTTATTTCGCTAAAAGTGTCCCAAATGTCATTTGGGACTTCTATTTGTGGGTTCAGATTATCGAGTTCTCTCTCAGGCGAGAATGGCTCGCTTGGCGAGAAGCCCCACCTTTTTAAATTTCAAACACTAATGCTCTCGCTCAAGCGAGGGAGCCTCGCTCAAGCGAGAATTACATAGTCTTCATAGCCTTCCTCTCGCTTAAGCGAGCTTATTCTCGCTCAGGTGAGAATTACACATTCCCCTTAGATATCTCTTGCTTAAGCGAGAAACCTCTCCCTCAGACGAGAATCACAGAAAAATCCTGGGAGAAAATATGAGCTCCTCTCTTGGGTGAGATCCTCTCGCTCAAGCGAGAATTGTCCAGAGATTCCCAGACTTCTTGAGTTTCACTAAACTTAGGAAAAATAAAATTTGAGGTGTTACACATCAGTGGGCCTAAAAATTCAAATTTCTTAGGAAAGCAATCAATTACTCTGCAAAGTAACTGATTACTGTAAGAGATAGGAAGTTAAAGTAATCAATTACTTACATGTGTAATTCATTACCAAAGGCTACTGTTTGAAATCTGAAGATTTTGCACGTTGAGTAACCGACTACTCCACTTACGGTAATCGATTACTCTGACCAGTATATAAAGGTGTCTCCTCCATTTTTCCAACACTTCATCTTCCTCCTCACTCTCAAACTCGAAAAATCACCCCTCTCTCTCTAAAAATCTCATTTTTCATCTGTTTTAAGTGATATTTGAGTCATTTCATATCACATTTTCAATTCTAAACACTTCTATCCGATTACTTTTGTGTTTAGTGGCCTCAATAAAAAAAACCCCAAATTCTAAATTTCCAAAAACCTAATTTTTCGAAACCTTCAGCCATGGCTTCATCATCAATAGCAAAGAAGCAATGTACTAGTGTGGCTCACAAGAAGCAAGGAACTTCATCTTCTAAGGCTATTCCATTGGACTTGGCATGACTTCTTGCTAATGATGAACATCGCAAGGTTTTCACCGAACATTTCCTTGGCAGACAAATTTTTTCTCCAAAGTATGGCAATGTAAGTAACTTTGAGCTTGATGATTTTCATTTTCCTACTCTGTTAAGGCAATGAAATTCATTTGAATTCTGTAAGGAATCCAATGCCCATTATCCTGAACTTGTTAGAGTATTTTACTACAACTTGAACTTGAGGAAAAATCGCTTAATATCCTCCGTGAAAGGAAAAGAAATCATTTTAGAAATGAACACTTTTAGTTCAATTTGCTGCAATATACCCTATCATGGAAGCATAAAAGATTTTGGTCTTGCATGTAATTGGGATAATTATGACAGAAAAGAGTTCTACTACTCCATGTGTAGATTCTCTAAAGAGGAAATTGACTTGCGTAAGCAAATGGCGTTAGATGAAACTGTTAAGAATAGAGATATCCTTGCTGTAGGAAATCTCAATCTCAAATATCGACTGCTTCATTACTTTCCTAGCTATGTCATAATGCCTAAGTTTTCAAACCATTCTCAAATTAATGACATGGAATTACAATTCATGTATGCTCTTTAGCATAATTTTGAAATCAATTGGGCTTTGACAGTAATGAGACACATGTGGTCTGTTCGAGAGACTAACAGCCCCTTGCCTTATGCAATCATCATTTCAAAAATACTTGAGCATTTTGGTGTCTCAACGGCTGGTGAATCTAAAATCATTCTCAATGTTCGCGATAGCAAAATTGATGTCGATGTGATCCACAAATGGGTTTCTTTAGAGACCTAACTGAGTGAGTGTATAAGCATAGAAGTCATAGACCGATTGCACCTACTAAACCCTCTGACAATGCATTTGTTAATCTACCTGCACCACAACCTTCTACCTTTAAATTCTAATCATCTTCATCTGCTCAGATACCTACAAATCAGATGATTATGGACGAATTGTTCTCACTTCGAGGCTACATCTCAACTAGGATGGATTCCCTTGATTCTCAGAACCAACAAGTTCAAATTGAGCTTCAACGTCTTTCCTACATTACCAACATGGTGGATCTTTATGAAGATAGTTCTGAACCTGAATCATAGACCATGTGTTGTTTAGGTTTTTATCTTACATTTTCGAACTTTTGCAATCGTACTATGTTTTCCGGTTGTTTGTCTTTTATGTTTGAACATCAGTTGTTTGTCTTTCATGTCTGAACATCTTTTAATTTCTATGCAATTACCCTTTATGCTCTACAATTCTTGAATTCTATGCATATATACATATATATCTATATATTGTGTACTAAACCCTAGCTTTTCTTCTTTTTTGATGAAGTCATAAGGGGGAGAAAGGTTGGGAGAGTGTATTTTGCATTAAACTATATTCAGGCACAAGATCAAAGCATATACTGAAAAATAAAGGGGGAGCATACAAAATAGGGGGAGCATACTCAAGACATGGAATATATCACAAGAAGTATGCAACGCTCAGGAAAATACACTGTTAAGAATATATTGGTTTGTCATAATCAAAAAGGGGGAGATTGTGAAGAAGATCTTGCTCTTGACCTTAGCATGGTTTTGAGGAAGACACCAACATTACAAAAAGAAGTATCCTTACACTCTTTAAGTTATACGATTAGTGATAATTCTCAAGATGTATATTTTGAAAGAAAAACAAGATTCACAAGTTTAAATAAAAACAATTTTCAAAACATTGAGTAACAGATTAATGGATCTGAGTAACAGGTTACTACGATTGAGTAACAGATTACTGGAACCACGTAACAGGTTACATGAGTGAGAAATGAGTTAAATAACAAAAACTGACACACAGTAATCGATTACTGCTATCAGTGTAACCAATTACTCAATTGATAATTAGTCACTCAGTTGGACAATAGGCTTAGGTAATCCATTACCTAAGTATTGCAATCGATTACTGAGAGCCGTTACAAATAGAGTAACCAATTACTCAACATGAAAATTGGTTTCTAAGTTGAACAGAAAACTTGGGTAATCGATTACCCACATGTTGTAATCGATTACGGAGAGCTGTTACACCAGATTTTCAGATTCAATCGGAATAACTTTCATCCCAAATAAAATGGTTCCATTCCAAACAAATCCTACCCTTTCCTAAAGGTGTTATGGCTGATTGGAAAGTCTATATAAAGGCATTGGAATTCAAATTCAACACACAACTTTCATAGAACGTTCACACATCAAATTCACAACTCACTTATGCAAATCTGAATTTTTGAAACACTTGTTTCTGCACTTTTTCTGCAACTTGCTTTTCACTTTCTAAATAACTTTTTGAAGTTGTGAAGTGCAAATTTCAAAGTCTTTCAAACCATATGAGCCTTAGAAACTAAGTATACAAAAGAGTTGTTGGATTGCAAGAAAGTTTTCTTATCATATCTTGTATAATGCAATCCTTGCCATTGCTAACTATTTTCTTCAAATTTTAAAATATTTCTATCACAAGGGTGTGATTAAAAAAGGATAGAGTCACTAGGAAAGATTCTTTCCAAGAGAGTGACATAGGTATTGGAGAGTGAGTAAGGTACAAGGAAGTCTTGGGGTAAGAACTTGTAATTACTACTCTTAATATCTAGTGAAGAAATCTCTTTTGCTGTAAGAGTACTGGACGTAGCCTTCTGTGGACAAGAAGGTGAACCAATATAAAAATCCTTGTGAACTCTCTTTCCCTTATCTCCTTGGTTTTAATTTGACATTTTTCTACATTATATTTTCAGCTGCTACTAACTCTAAAATTGCAGAAAAAACGATCACAATCTTGAGTCAACTAATTCATCCCCCTCTTAGTTTCTATCTTAATCTTACATGATGTGCCTTCAATTTCCACTGTCATTATACAACATTTCGCTTTTGACTTTCAGGAACTCGTGAAAAATAGATTAAAATTAAATTCTAGGTACCCAATGTGATTTATATACTATGGGTTAGCACTTTTCTCAACCCACATATTGGCCAGTTGGAATACCAACTTTTCTAATATAACATGAATTAGGTGTACAAACTACATTTTCACAATAAAAGCATATGGGTTGATGTATCCTTGATTTTGATTTAAACAAAGTTTTTTAGGGATACTTTCCTTTTGAAATGTTGCATGCTAACCTTACTTGTATTTGCAACAACATTTTTCAACTTACTATTTGCATATTGGCTATTAGTGCGGCCTAAACCTCTTAGGTCATTAGTATGCCTTGGGTTATTTAAAATAATCTCCAACTTATGAGTACTCTTCTTGAATATATTTATGTATCGATTTAACGAAATTATTTTCGTTTCAAGAGTATCACACTTTGGACACTTTATACAATCATCATTTGATTTGGGTTTTAAGGTATCCAAAATTTTTTGTAAAATTTTGTTTTCACTTTGTTTGAGTCTAATAAATTCTTCATGCAATTCATTAAAGCAATATGTAAATCATCATATGAAAATTTATCATTTACTTCAAAGTTAATAACCTCATAATCATCATCTGATTAGTGTGAGGCTATCAAGGAAATATGTGCTTTGTAACACCCTAACTTTAAGTATTTAAAATTATAGTATCAGTCCTGGGATGTTCGCTTGAGCAAGGTATTCTCGCATGGGCGAGAAAGGCTCACCTGGGAGGGTGAAATCCTGGGCTATACTGGAGGATTCTCGCCTGAGCGAGAAATGGCATTTTGGGACTGTTGAGACTGTGAGATTCTCGCTTGAGCGAGAATCCCTCGCTTGAACGAGAGGGTCAGATCTGAGTTTTTAAAATAGGCGGGATTTTCTCGCATGAGCGAGAAAGGGCTCGCTTAAGCGAGGACCCGACGCTGTTACATTAAATAGGGGACCCCAAACACATTTATGGGGGTTAACCTAGAGAGAAGTGAGAGAAGGGAGCATTTTCAAGAGCAAGAAGACTTGTGAGTCATTTAGAAGCTTGAGAAGAGGTAAATCTCTTGATTCTAACTCTCTTTCTCTCTTTCAAACTCATTGTGGAGTGTAAAGGATCTCTTCTCCAAATGTGGAAAACCATGGAAACTCATCCTTTTGTGGTTTAGTTCATGAAAACCCCAAAACCCTAACATTGAGAAAATATGAGTAAAGAGGGAAATGGGTGAAATGTTAGAGGTAGAATATGAGTATGTATTTTTTAATGTTTAGAAACTTGTAATGAAAATAGTTTTGGGAAAACATTGAAAATATGTGAATATCTTGTGTATTTGTGAATGTTATATGAATCATAGGAACATTATTGTGGATAAATTACTGACTTTTATTGTATTGATGGGATGATGAACGATCCTAAGGCTGGAGGCGATTCGGAAGGAACTAGTAAAGTTAACAAGAACCCCACCCAACACTCACCAAGGTAAGGGATAAGTATCTTCATTATATTTAAGATGATGCAACTATATTATGCGTGTAAAATGATGTGGTTGTGATATAATGTAAAATGGATCACCTTTGTGGTGAAGTGTTGCCCGTAGTGGTAATGGATCACCTTTGTGGTGTAAGTGTTGCCCGTAGTGGTAATGGATCACCTTTGTGGTGTAAGTGTTGCCCGTAGTGGTAATGGATCACCTTTGTGGTGTAAGAGTTGCCCGTAGTGGTAATGGATCACCTTTGTGGTGTAAGTGTTGCCCGTAGTGGTAATGGATCACCTTTGTGGTGTATGTGTTGCCCGTAGTGGTAATGGATCACCTTTGAGGTGTGGAACTGCCGGTTGTGGCAATGGATCACTTTTGTGATGTAGACTTACCCTTTGTGGTATTGGATTATCTGTGTGGTGTACACGGATGTAACATGGGTAAAGATGAGAAGAATAGATATGCACATTATAGAACATGTATATTATGGGATATATGTGTACTATAAGGTGAATATGGATAAAGATGAGAAGAATAGATATGCACATTATAGAACATGTATATTATGGGATATATTGTACTATAAGGTGAATATCGATAAAGATGAGGAGGATAAATATGCACATTATGGGACATGTATATTATGGGATATATGTGTATTATAAGGTGAATATGGATATACATCAGGAGGATAAATATGCACATTATGGAACATGTATATTATGGGATATATATGTACTATAAGGTGGATATGGATAAAGATGAGAAGAATAAATATGCACACTATATGATATGTATATTATGGGATATATGTGTACTATAGAGTGAATATGGACATTATGGAGACAAAAGATAAAAGATATGAATGGATATGTTCATGTAATTATGAATTGTGTGTTATATTCAATGTTAAATTGTGTTTTAAAATGTGGATTACCATATGACGATGACTATTACATCAACGACTTACTCCCTTGTATGTTTCGTGTATCTGTTATCAATAATCCCATTGCAGGTGAACAAATGTATTGAGGATACTCGGTTTGACGCTTAGGAGCTTGAATCTAGACTTTCTCTATTTTGCTTTTTGGACTGTAACTAATTAATCGATATTTGGATAATTGTAAATCCTGATTTGTATAACTCTGGATATTAGTAGCTATGGATATTTTGAAATTCCATAGCTAGTTGTATGCGTGAGTTACAAAGAATTATTTATCTGAATTATGATTTTCTGTCAAGAGTATGACCACAAAAGAGAATTAGGAGAATGTCATTAGATTTATTAATCTGAGATATTAAGGAAATGCCTGTAAATGAGATAGAATAAGGAAAAAATTTCAAGGGTAGAATTTGGATCCTTACATGCTTTCTCCTAATTTTGAGTTTTGCAACTTCTGGAAATCTTGAAAAACCATTTTTGCTCTCTTTTAACTTTGAAAGTATTTTGAAGATCGTGACAAACCAACTTTCTTCGATAAACAGGCCTCATTATAACCCAAGGAAGACCTTAATAATCCTTGTGAAATTTGCAATAAAAGTAAGTGTTGAGATTAACAGCAAAATTAAATTATTTCAAACCAACTAAGTTGATTTCAGTGATGTAACGACCCAATTTATGTCCTAAATTTTTTTTTTTACTTTTTAACATACAAAATAATTATTCGAGTTATGGAAGCTCTTCATTTTAAATTAACATTTCCAAAGTAGTTACAAGCATCCTAAAATTTTCCATATGATATTCAGTTAACTCATCACTTTCCATACTTCAAAATAAATACCTCAGTCATCTAAATCTAGATGGGTCAACCCCAAAAAGTTAACATACAACACGCATTTAGTACAAATCAGATAATACTTAATTCACTCCACAGGTTACCCAAAATAAGTCCCTAAATTATAAGTTTAGCCTAAAAATAGAATTACACTAATGACCACCTTGCTCACTGCTCCATCGCTTCACCTGTAATCCGATTATCACAAATACACAAACAAGGAACACAAGGGAGTAAGACAATAAATCTTGTAATAATCGGCATTATAGTTTTTCTACAAAATTGTAAGCAACTTAGTTATACATAAAAAATACTAAAGAAAATAGAGAGTCACAATTTAAACATACTACCTCAATCCTTGTAATATTATCTCAACTCAATCATCAATCGGACTTACCATATTCATAGTAGCCATCCTACTCACAAACATTTTTAACTTCCTTCAATCCTTAAAGCGATACCACACCACTTAGGGTGATTTCAATACCACATAGGGCAAGTTTGTGCTTTGATGTTGATATATGAGATAAACATGTATGTTTAGATGTTTGGAAACTTGTATTGAAGTAGTTTTGGAAATCTTGAATATATATGAATCCCTTGTGTATTTGATGACGAAATACGAGTTATTTATGTGTTATTTTCAATAAATGACTGACATTGTTGTTATTGGTGAAAATGAGGAAAGATCCTAAGGTTGGAGGAAATCGTGGAGGAGACTTTTAAAGTTACTCGGAACCGATCCCCAACGCTCACCAAGGTAAGGGATAAGTGTCTCTAATTCATACTCACTGATGTGAATGAGGTATGTGAAAGAGGTAATGTGTTGGTAGGTTTTATTGTTGTTACCCTACCCGAAGAGGTAGTGGTTTATTGTTGTTACCCTACCTGAAGAGGTAGTGGTTTATTGTTGTTACCCTACCCGGAGTGGTAGTGGACTGTTATTGTGCCCTACCCGGAGCGGTAGCGGACAGTTATTGTGTCCTACCCAGAGTGGTAGTGAACTATTTATTGTGTCCTACCCGGAGTGGTAGTGAACTGTTTATTGTGTCCTACCCGGAGTGGTAGCCGACTGTTATTGTGTCCTACCGGGAATGGTAGTGATTATTGTGGACTCGACCTGCCCGATGTGGTATGGGGTAATAATTAGACCTGCCCGATGTGGTATGCATAATAAATAGACCTGCCCGATGTGGTATGGAGTATGACTAGACCCGCCCGATGTGGTATGGATAATAACTAGACCTGCCTGATGTGGTATGGAGAATGAACTAGACCTGCCGGATGTGGTATGGATAATAACTAGACCTGTCTTATGTGGTATGGATGATAACTAGACCTGCCTGATGTGGTATGGAGAATAACTAGACCTGCCCGATGTGGTATGGATAATAACTAGACCTGTCCGATGTGGTATGAAGTATGACTAGACCTGCCCGATGTGGTATGGATAATAACTAGACCTGCCCGATGTGGTATGGAGAATGAACTAGACCTGCCCGATGTGGTATGGATAGTAACTAGACCTGCCCGATGTGGTATGGAGAATGAACTAGACCTGCCCGATGTGGTATGGATGATGAACTAGACCTGCCCGATGTGGTATGGAGATGTAATTGGACCTACCCAATGTGGTAGGGGATTATATTTGTGAAAGAACTCGGTGAATACGATTAAGGATGAATACGACATATGAGAAACGAGGACATTAAGAGTGAATGTCATATGCATGCTTTAGAATATATAGTATGGGATGTATATTCTATAGGGTGAATATGAATGACGAGAAATGAGAATGTCACAAAGCGAGTCATATGCATGCTATAGGATATATAGTATGGGATATATATCCGATATGGTGAATATGAGCGATAAAAAGGAAGATGTTGAGAATGAAAGTAATATACATGTTATAGGATATATATTATGGGATATATATACTATAGGGTGGATATGAATAATGAGAAGGACGATGTTTCGAATGAACGTAATATGCATGCTATAGAACATATATTATGAGATATATATTCTATAGGATGAATATGGATAAAGTGGAAATTAACGAAAGAAGATATTAATGTTTGCATTTACGTAATTGTGTTTATAAATTATATTAAAGCTTAATCGTATTTGAAATGTGGATTATCATGCGATGTTAGTTTTGAACTAATGACTTACTCCCTTTCGTTTTGTGTGTTGTTTATGATAATCCCATTGTAGGTAAATGAAGGATTTTGAGGATGAAGCTCGATTAGGAAGCTTTTGTGTTTATTTACTCGATTGTCTTTATTGCTTTTTGACATTGTAGTTGATTTGATAGTATTTTGGGATAAATGTAATCTGATTAGTATAATATGGTGACATGTATTTATGGACGTTATAACTCTGGAAAACCCATAACTGGATGTAGGTGGTAAATGCTATCTGAATGAATTATGTTTTTCCGCAACAAAAAATTGTATGATAATATGATAGGGTAAAGAGTATTTTCAAAGAGTGGGTCTTGAGAGTTTTTAATTAAAGTGACGACTGTATGCAAGGAAGGATTAAAATAAATGAAAAATTTTCAAGGGTAGAAAATCGGGTCGTTACAATATGGTATCAGAGCATAGTTAATCCTGCGGCCTAGGATATGGCCTTGCATGCTTCTTTGTAATCTTTATGTGCTGAGGTTGTTTGATTTGTACTAATTGTTACTTGGTTATGTGAATTTTGTTCAGACAAAATTTAATTACTGACAAGTGAGTGAGTACAGGTACCTATCGCAGGAAGAGGAAGAGGAACGAGTCAGAACGTTCAGAATGATTTGTTGGTCCAGATGGTAGCTACACTACAACAGATGAACGAGAACTTGTGTAGTCTGAATCAGAACCCCGCACCAGGTCCGAGTTCACAAAACCTAGCCCCACCCGGACCGGCAGAGTACCTGGGTCTGGATGAGTTTTGCAAGAGGAACCCCAGTCAGTTCCACGGAGGATTTGCTCCAGATGCTGCCCTCAAGTGGATTCAGGGAATAAAGCGGATCTTTCGGGCTATGAACTGTTCGGAGGCTCATAAATTGCCCTATGAAACTTACATGCTAGGGACGGAGGCCGAGAACTGGTGGGAGTTCACTAGACGTCAAATGGAGACGGAGGGGCAATTGATTTCCTGGAGTACTTTCAAGGCGAAATTCCTTCACAAATACTTCCCTGCTGATCTGAAAAGGCAGAAAGAAATGGAGTTCTTGAAGTTGGAACAAGGCAATATGTCGGTCGGGGAATATGCGGCTAAATTCGAGGAATTGGCCCGGTTTTGTCCCTACTCTGAGTTGGAGGCGGACAGACGATCCAAGTGCTCAAAATTCGAATCGGGCTTAAGGTCCAAGATGAAAAGGACGTTCAGACATCAAGAGATGGCCGACTTTGCTACTTTGGTCAATTAGTGTCGGATGTACGAGGATGATCTGAAGGTGGATGATTTGGAGACTTCCGAAACCATTTGTTCCCGGAACTATGGACCTCAACGCAACCATATGCGGGAGAGAGGTAAAGGGAGAGTGGAAGATGACTGGAAACCTTATGCGGTAACTACTAGACATCGTGATTGGAGTTTCCAAAGGCCTAGCCCACCTACCGCTCCTACCGATGAAGTTTCTACTCCCATGTGCATCAAGTGCGGTAGACTTCATTATGGAAGTTGTAACACCCCAAATTTTAAGTCTTCAAAATTATAGTATCAGTCCTCGGATCCTGGCTTGAGCGAGAGAGGTTCACCTGGGAGGGTGAAATCCTGGGCTATACTGGAGGATTCTCGCTTGAGCGAGAGATGTCTCGCCTGGGCGAGAAATGTCATTTTGGGGCTGTTGCCACTGTGAGATTCTCGCTTGAGCGAGAGGGTCAGATTTGAGTTTTTAAAATGGGCGGGATTTTCTCGCTTGAGCGAGAATCCCTCGCTTAAGCGAGAACCCGACGAGACAGCATTTAATAAGAAACCCCTAAACACAATCTAGGGTTTAGAAAAGAAGAAGAGTGAGAGAAGAGAGCTTTTCAAGGGCAAAAAGCTTGGATACTCATCTAAGAGCTTGAGAAGAGGTAAAACTCTAGATTCTAACTCTCTTTTTCTCTCTTAAACTCACTTTGGGGTATGTTGGATCTCTTCTCAAAAATGAAGAAAACCATAGAAACTCATCCTTTTGGGTGATGGTTCATTTTATGTCATTCTTACCTTGTAAACTCTTAGTTTTAAGGTAGTGTTCCAAGAATGGAAAGGGTTTTGTGGGTTGACTCATGAAAACCCAAAACCCTAGAGAGAGAAAATGAGGTTGGAGAGGAAAGATGGGTAAAATACTAGAGGTAGAAGATGAGTTGAGTTACAATGTTAAAATATGAAAGGATATGAATGTTTTAGATGGTTGTAAACTTATGATGAAAGTAGTTTATAAACATTGAAAATATGATGAATATCTTGTATGGTTGAGTGATGCAATATAAATTGTTTATGTGAAATTTGGAAATAAATGACTGACATTATCGTTATGTGATGGGGATAATGAAAGATCCTAAGGTTGGAGGAGGTAGCGAAGGAACGTGCAAACTTACCCACAACCAACCCCGACACGTACCAAGGTAGGGAGAAGTTATTAATGGTATATGATAATAGAAAATGTGTGAATCTTCTGATTACGTATATGATCGGTGTATGACTCACCCGATGTGTTATGGAGAATGATCTGTCTTAGATGATATAATGTATGACTTGCCCTAGGTGGTATTGTGTATGACTTGCCCTATGTGGTATTGTGTATGACTTGCCCTATGTGGTATTGTGTATGACTTGCCCTATGTGGTATTGTGTATGACTTGCCCTATGTGGTATTGTGTATGACTTGCCCTATGTGGTATTGTATATGACTTGGCCCAAGTGGTAATGAAAAGGTAAACGTGCAATTGGAAAATAATGATTTGAAATGGTATTGATGAAGTAGGTGACAAGGTATGGCAGAGATGAACGAGTAAATTCAAAGGGGTGGATGTAGTAACATGAGAGGGATAAACATGAGATGTAGATTTTATCATTTTATGGCTCCTTGCATTATAAAACTTAAAATGTGGATTATCGTTTACTAAAATTTATTGAATTGATAACTTACTCCTTTGTTGTTGTTGTGTATATCTGTTATGATAATCCAATTGCAGGTAAACGAGAAAATTGAGGATACTCGGTTCGAGGCATGAGGACCTAGAACTCGAAATCCTATTTTTTTTGTTTGATTGATGTAAACTGTTAATTGGATAATTCTAAATCCTAACTGAATTTGTACTACATTTTTGTAAAGCTGGATATTAATAGCTATGGGTATTTTGGAATCCATAGCTAGTCATATGCGGTACTTACCAAGAAGGAAATATATGAATTATGTTTTTCTGCTCCATTGGAAAAGGGTTCTAGTTTATTGCGATAACTGATTTTAAAGTATTGAATGTTGTTTAACTGAAGAGAAATAGAAACGATATGAATATCTATATTAAAATGAGAAGAATTTTCAAGGGTAGAATTTTGGTCCTTACAATATGGTATCAGAGCATAGTTAGTCCTGCGGCCTAGGGTATGGCCTTACTTGCTTCTTTGTAAGTTTTAGTTGATGTTAATTATGTCATTTTGTAAAATGTTATGTGATTATGTGGTGATTTATCTGGTAAAACGTGAGGACTGATGAACAAATGAGTGCAGGTAACCGTTACTAAAATGTCTGGAAGAGGACGAGGAAGAGGATCGGGTCAGAACGCATTATTGGCTCAGATTGTGGTAGTGCTGACAAACATGAACGAGAACTTGCAGCACCTGAATCAGAATGCGACACCAAGCCCGATTTCACACCCTTTGGTTCCACCCGGTCCGGCTGAGTATAGAGGTCTGGATGAATTCTGCAGGAGAAATCTCAGCCAATTCCAAGGAGGATTCGCCCCTGATGCGGCGATTGAATGGGTCCAAGGATTAGAGAGGATCTTTAGAGCCATGAATTGTTTTGATGATCAGAAGGTGGCTTACGCCACTTACATGCTAGTAAAGGAGGCCGAGAATTGGTGGGAGATGACCCGAAGGCAGATGGAGACCGAAGGGCAAATCATCGTGTGGGGAACCTTCAAGGGAAAATTCCTCCAGAAATATTTTCCTGCCGACCTGAAAAGGAAGAAGGAGATGGAATTCTTGCAATTAGAGCAAGGAAACATGACGGTGGGGGAGTATTCGGCAAAATTTGAAGAATTCATCCGATATTGCCCTTATGCTGAACTAGAGTTGGACGGGAGGTCCAAATGTGTGAAGTTTGAGATGGGGTTGAAGCCCGAACTTAGGGTGACGTTTGGTCACGAAGAAATTGCTGATTTTCCTACACTAGTGAACAAGTGTAGAATGCATGAGGATAATGTGCGGGTGAGGGATGCTGCTGCTTGTAAAGTGAACCCTCCACGAAACAATGGCCCCCAACGCCACATTGTGCCAGGGAAGGGTAAAGAGAGGATGAGTCATGACTGACGACCTTATGCTCCACCCCACCACCATCGGAACCAAGGTTTCCAAGGACCAACCGCCTCTACTGTTACCGGGGGTCGTCTCAAAACTCCTACCCTTTGTGCAGTAAGTGTAATCGGAGACACATTGGTAGCATTAGTCCTGGATCTGGGAATGGGTGCTTCTACTATGGAGAGCAAGGGCACGTGAAGAGGTTTTGTCCTAAACTCGACCAGAGGACAAATGGTGGAAATGCCGAGAGACCCAGAAACACTGGTAGGGTTTTTACCATGAGTGGTGCAGAGGCATCAGAGGTTGATGGTCTAATCCAAGGTAACTGCACGGTGGCAGGTATTCCACTTTTAGTGTTGTTTAATTCGGGAGCGACACACTCCTTTGTATCTAATGACTGCGTGAATAAACTGAAATTAAAAAATGAGTCGTTGCCTTTCGACTTGGTCGTGTCCACCCGAACCGATGTGCCTGTGGTGGTATTGACAGTTGTGTCTCGATGTCCAGTAGTGGTAAACGGTAGAACTTTTACCGTTGAATTGATCTGTTTACCACTAACCCAGCTGGATCTAATTTTGGGGATGGATTGGTTATCGACTAATCATGTGATGTTAAATTGTGCTGATAAGACCGTGGTATTCGGGAATCTTGATGAGGTTTCTGATGAAGTCAATGACTTGAAGCCATTGTCGGCAAAGGAAGTCAAGACTTCTTGTAAAGAGGGAGGAGCCGTGTTCATGTTGTTGGCATCTCTGGAGGGTAGTGAGAAACCCAAAGTTGAGGACATTCCGATAGTCCGTGAGTTTCCTGAGGTATTTCCTGGCGAAATTCCGGAATTATCTCCAGTAAGAGAAGTCGAATTCTCTATTGATTTGGTACCGGGAACGGGACCCATCTCCATAGCTCCTTATAGGATGGCACCGTTAGAATTGGCAGAGTTGAAAAAACAGGTTGCGGACTTATTGGCAAAGAAGTTCATTCGTCCTAGCGTCTCGCCTTGGGGTGCGCCTGTTTTGTTGGTTAAGAAAAAGGATGGTAGTATGCGGTTGTGTACCGACTACCGGCAGTTGAATAAGGTCACTATTAAGAACAAGTATTCGTTGCCTCGGATCGATGACTTGATGGATCAGTTGAGAGGAGCAGTAGTGTTCTCAAAAATTGATCTTCGGTCTGGCTACCACCAACTTCGTGTGAAGTCGGAAGATATTCCTAAGATGGCGTTTAGGACCAGGTACGGACATTTTGAATATTTGGTCATGCCTTTTGGGGTAACGAATGCACCAGCAATATTTACCGACTACATGAATTGGATTTTTCATACGTATTTAGATACTTTCGTAGTGGTATTCATTGATGACATTTTGATTTACTCCAAAAGCCGAGAGGAACATGCTGAGCACCTGCGGATTGTGCTAAAACTTCTTAGCAAGAATCAGTTGTATGCGGAGCTGTCAAAATGCGACTTCTGGTTGGATTCAGTAAATTTTCTTCGACATGTGATATCCAAGGAAGGAGTGGCGGTAGACCCTTCAAAGGTTGAAGCGGTTATGGAATGGGCAGTCCCCAAATCAGTCACTGAGATCAGGAGTTTTATGGGTTTGGCTGGGTATTATCGGAAATTCATTGAGGGATTTTCGAAACTAGCTCTACCTTTGACCAAACTCACTAGGAAAGGGGAGCCGTATGTGTGGACACTTCGATGTGAAGAAAGTTTCCAAGAGTTAAAACGAAGGTTAACTACGGCGCCAGTTTTGGTCTTTCCTTGTACTGATCGGGACTTCAGTGTTTATTGTGATGCATCCAAGCAAGGTTTAGGTTGTGTGTTGATGCAAGAAGGGAAGGTTGTGGCCTATGCCTCTCGACAGTTGAGGACGCACGAGCAAAACTATCCTACCCACGATCTTGAGTTGGCTGCAGTGGTCTTTGCCTTAAAAATCTAGAGACACCATCTTTATGGCGTTAGATTTGATGTGTACAGCGACCACAAGAGTTTGAAGTACCTATTTGATCAAAACGAATTGAACATGAGGCAGAGGAGATGGATGGAATTCCTTAAGGATTACGATTTTGGGTTGTAGTACCACCCGAGAAAAGCCAATGTAGTGGCGGATGCACTGAGTCGAAAATCGTTGCACATGTCGGCTTTGATGGTTAGAGAGGAGAAAATGATTGGAGAGTTCAGAGATATGAAGTTGGAAATTCAGATAAGGCCTCATAGTATGATTTTGGGAATGCTTAAAGTTACGAATGAGTTGTTTGAACAAATCCGGACAATGCAAAGTGAAGATAGTGAGTTGATGGATAAACGGGATCTGATGCTGTGTGGTAAGGATACCAATTTCACATCGGACCTTAGTGGAATGTTGCATTACAATGGGAGAGTGTGTGTGCCTCGTAATGATAAATTACGGAGGGAGATTTTAGAGGAGTCCCATAAGAGTAAAATGAGTTTTCACCCGGAGACCACGAAAATGTATCAAGATTTGAAAACACTGTTTTGGTGGTCTGGGTTGAAAAGGGATGTGGCCTTGTATGTCTCGAGTTGTTTGATATGTCACAAGGCCAAGATTGAACATCAGCGACCAGCTGGAGAATTACAATCCCTAGAAATTCCCGTTTGGAAGTTGGATATTATCTCCATGGATTTTGTATCTGGTTTTCCGAAGACTAAGAGAGGTTATGATTCGATATGGGTGATCGTGGATCGGTTAACTAAATCTGCTCACTTTCTGCCTTTGAACATGAGATACTCGTTGGAGAGATTGGCAGAACTGTATATCCGAGAAATTGTTCGCTTGCATGGAATACCGTAAAAGCATTGTGTCGGATAGGGATCCCCGTTTCACTTCAAACTTTTGGACTAGTTTGAAAACCGCTTTGGGAACTAAGTTGAAGATGAGTTCAGCTTATCATCCACAAACGGACGGTCAATCAGAAAGGACAATACAGTCGTTGGAGGACCTTCTAAGAGCCTGTGTCTTAGAACAACCAGGGAGTTGGGATGACATGTTGCCGTTGATCGAATTTACCTACAACAATAGCTTCCATTCGAGTATTGGGATGGCACCTTATGAAGCGTTGTATGGTAGGAAGTGCCGAACTCCAGTGAGTTGGTTTGAAACTGGGGAGAACTTGATATTGGGGCCCGAATTGGTTCAGGAGACGACAGATAAGATCAAGAAAATCTGGGAGAATATGAGGGTTGCCCAGAGTCGGCAGAAAAGCTACTACGATAAGAGGCGGAAACCTCTTGAATTCAAGGAAGGGGATCATGTGTTCATCAGAGTAGTCCCGACTACCGGAATTGGTAGAGTGTTGAAATCTCGTAAGCTGACTCCTCGATTTATTGGGCCTTATCAGATATTGAAGAGAATTGGGACGGTAGCGTATCGTATTGCTCTACCTCCGTTGTTGTCCAATCTCCATAATGTATTTCATGTGTCTCAGTTGAGGAAATATGTTGGAGTCCATCTCATGTGGTTGAGTCTGATCAGAAGGAGTTGAGGGATAATTTGACTTTTGCGACGTTGCCCGTGAGAATCATGGATACCAGTATAAAGAGATTGAGAGGCAAGGAGATTGCCCTGGTAAAGGTGTCGTGGAGCCAAGTGGACGACGGATACGCTACTTGGGAAGTTGAGCAAGAGATGAGGGAGGATTACCCTCATTTGTTTGAATCGAGGTATGTTTGATTTTCGGGGACGAAAATTCTTTTAAGAGGGGAAGGATTGTAACACCCCAAATTTTAAGTCTTTAAAATTATAGTATCAGTCCTCGGATCCTCGCTTGAGCGAGAGATTCTCGCTTGAGCGAGAGAGGTTCACCTGGGAGGGTGAAATCCTGGGCTATACTAGAGGATTCTCGCCTGAGCGAGAGATGTCTCGCCTGGGCGAGAAATGTCATTTTGGGGCTGTAGCCACTGTGAGATTCTCGCTTGAGTGAGAATCCCTCGCTTGAGCGAGAGGGTCAGATTTGAGTTTTTAAAATGGGCGGGATTTTCTCGCTTGAGCGAGAATCCCTCGCTTAAGCGAGAACCCGACGAGACAGCATTTAATAAGAAACCCTTAAACACAATCTCGGGTTTAGAAAAGAAGAAGAGTGAGAAAAGAGAGCTTTTCAAGGGCAAAAAGCTTGGATACTCATCTAAGAGCTTTAGAAGAGGTAAAACTCTAGATTCTAACTCTCTTTTTCTCTCTTAAACTCACTTTGGGGTATGTTGAATCTCTTCTCAAAAATGAAGAAAACCATAGAAACTCATCCTTTTTGGTGATGGTTCATTTTATGTCATTCTTACCTTGTAAACTCTTAGTTTTAAGGTAGTGTTCCAAGAATGGAAAGGGGTTTGTGGGTTGACTCATGAAAACCCAAAACCCTAGAGAGAGAAAATGAGGTTGGAGAGGAAAGATGGGTAAAATACTAGAGGTAGAAGATGAGTTGAGTTACAATGTTAAAATATGAAAGGATATGAATGTTTTAGATGGTTGTAAACTTATGATGAAAGTAGTCTATAAACATTGAAAATATGATGAATATCTTGTATGGTTGAGTGATGCAATATAAATTGTTTATGTGATATTTGGAAATAAATGACTGACATTATCGTTATGTGATGGGGATAATGAAAGATCCTAAGGTTGGAGGAGGTAGCGAAGGAACGTGCAAAGTTACCCACAACCAACCCCGACACGTACCAAGGTAAGGAGAAGTTATTAATGGTATATGATAATAGAAAATGTGTGAATCTTCTGATTACGTATATGATCGGTGTATGACTCACCCGATGTGTTATGGAGAATGATCTGTCTTAGATGATATAATGTATGACTTGCCCTAGGTGGTATTGTGTATGACTTGCCCTATGTGGTATTGTGTATGACTTGCCCTATGTGGTATTGTGTATGACTTGCCCTATGTGGTATTGTGTATGACTTGCCCTATGTGGTATTGTGTATGACTTGCCCTATGTGGTATTGTGTATGACTTTCCCGATGTGGTATTGTGTATGACTTGCCCTATGTGGTATTGTGTATGACTTGCCCTATGTGGTATTGTATATGACTTGGCCCAAGTGGTAATGAAAAGGTAAACGTGCAATTGGAAAATAATGATTTGAAATGGTATTGATGAAGTAGGTGACAAGGTATGGCAGAGATGAACGAGTAAATTCAAAGGGGTGGATGTAGTAACATGAGAGGGATAAACATGAGATGTAGATTTTATCATTTTATGGCTTCTTGCATTATAAAACTTAAAATGTGGATTATCGTTTACTGATATTTATTGAATTGATAACTTACTCCTTTGTTGTTGTTGTGTATATCTGTTATGATAATCCCATTGCATGTAACCGAGGAAATTGAGGATACTCGGTTCGAGGCATGAGGAGCTTAGAACTCGAAATCCTATTTTTTTGTTTGATTGATGTAAACTGTTAATTGGATTATTGTAAATCCTAACTGAATTAGTACTACATTTTTGTAAAGCTGGATATTAATAGCTATGGGTATTTTGGAATCCCATAGCTAGTCATATGCGGTACTTAACAAGAAGGAAATATATGAATTATGTTTTTCTGCTCCATGGGAAAAGGGTTCTAGTTTATTGCGATAACTGACTTTAAAGTATTGAATGTTGTTTAACTGAAGAGAAATAGAGACGATAGGAATATCTATATTGAAATGAGAAGAATTTTCAAGGGTAGAATTTTGGTCCTTACCGAAGTACATGCCCAGGAAAAGGAAATGGATGTTTCCACCAAGGAGCTTGGGCATATAAAAAGGTTTTGTCCCAAGTTGGATAGGAGACTTAATGTCATATATGTCGAGGAGGCAAGGGACCACGGTCGAAAGGGTACCCCGAGTGGCGCAGGGACATCAGGTGTTGATGATCCGGCGAGAGGTAAATAGCATGGTGACAGGTATCCCTTTTAGTGTTGTCTAATTCGGGAGCGACACACTCCCTATATTTGCTGAATGTGTGAACCGACTGAGATTGTACACCAAGTTGTTGTTTTCGACTTAGTTGTACCCACCAACCCAATGTATCGGTGGTGGATGTTGGTGTGGATGTCTTAGTGTACGGTTGGGGTAAATGGTAAAAACCTTTACCATAGTGTTGATATGTGCAATGATGTCCCAGTGGATTAAACCCTGGAAATGGACTAGCGGTCAGCAAATCGTGTTATGCTTAAGTGTATGTAATTGTTGCAGTAATACGTATGTGTATGCTAAGGGGTAAGACTTATGCTGATAGTCGAGGAAAGAGACTAGTTAAGTTATATACCCCGTCGATGTGACAAATACATTTTATTAGACGTGAAACTTTTGGTCTCGAATGACTGGTTCTTTTGCGGTAGGACATTGGCAATGCATGAAATAGTGGTGGTGTACCTCAATTGTCTGCGTTGAATGTTGTACCGGCAAAAGTTGTTGTTGTTTCGTGAATGTCAGTAAATGCGGAGTATGGGTGTGGTGTAACCATATGAGAGAAGGAGTTTTGGGGTAAGTTGAAATGGGCTTGCGAACCTTGTTTCACGACGTGGTTGCCAAGAGTCGTGGATTCGAACCGTTTTCGAAAATCATTTTTGGGTGAAACATAGCCTGTGGCTAATTAATGATTTAGTATCATGTTGGAGAATTCCAAAATTTTAGCAACCATATCGGAATAAGTATGAGGTTGTTAAAAGTATAGTGATATAAGACGACCATGTATTTCTGGACATAATGCGAGTGGGTTAATAAGTTTATATTTGCTAACGGAATTGGGGTGACCAAACCGAACGTCAGTTGTAGGTTTGAGTGTTTCTCGACTTGCACTTGTCGATTGGCAACAAGGTACCTAGTTTTAGTGTGAATCAATGGTTTTATGGTTTCAGTTGAGGCTAGGAATCGGTAATTCTTTTCGACGATAAGATTTGATGACGAAAATATTTGGTTTAATTGGACAATTACTGGATAGTTTGATTGTGTACGAGGGATGAGACACTAAGAGTCATACTGTGTAAGTATTTTGTTGACCGAATAAAATGAAATTGTGCTAGATTCTTGAGTGGAGATGAAACTAGCTAGTGTTTGATGGATGTTAAATGAGACATTGGAGTGGATGAGGGATAAGGAGTTCCCCATTCACTGAATTTCGAGAGTGTGATAGGAATTCTTAACATAGATGAGGATTGTTAGCTGGATCAACCCTAGATACCTACGGTTCTTGACGAATATAGGAAAAATCTTTAGTCTGAATTACGGTTTAGTTCTCATGGCATTCGAGTTATTAAAGGTTGAGATCTTAATTTTTGGGAATTGATGAGTTAGTTCATGAATTGGTTTGGTGATATCACGGTTTAGTGGTGTATGCCCTTAGTGATCGTTTAAGTAATCTTGATGAAATAGAGGATCGATTGTGATTTTGGTTGAGTATCCTAGTGCCTAAGGTCTAGGTGATGATATTATTTTCCGAGGTATGTTTAATTTTCGGGGACGAAAATTCTAATAAGAGGGGGAGGATTGTAACACCCTAATTTTGAGTCTTTAAAATTATAGTATCAGTCCTGGAAGTCTCGCTTGAGCGAGAGATTCTCGCCTGAGCGAGAAAGGATCCCCTGGGAGGGTGAAATCCAGGGCTATTCTGGAGGATTCTCGTCTGAGCGAGAGTTGTCTCGCATGGGCGAGAAATGGCAATTTGGGGCTGTTGACACTGTGAGATTCTCACTTGAGCGAGAATCCCTCCCTTGAGCGAGAGGGTCAGATTTGAGTTTTTAAAATAGGCGGGATTTTCTCGCCTGAGCGAGAAAGGGCTCGCTTGAGCGAGAACCCGACGACTGCTCTTTATCCCAAACACATTTTAGGGTTAGAACTTTGAAGAGAAGAGGGAGAAAAGAGCTTTTCAAGAGCAAAGAGCCTTAAGACTCATCTTAGAGCTTGAGAAGAGGTAAAACCTCTTGTTTCTAACTCTTCTTCTTCCTCTCTAACTTGTTTTGGGTATGTTGGATCTATTTTCAAAACATGAGAAACCATGGAAACTCACCCTTTAGAGTTATGGTTCGTTTTATGTTGTTTTTCTCTTGTAAACTATTGGTTTAGAGTTGATATTTGATGAATGGAAAGGTTTTGTGGGTTATTAATGAAAACCCCAAAAACCCCCAAAATGAGAATATGAGTATAAAGAGAAAGAGATGAAATGTTAGATGTGGATGATGAGTTTGTGCTTTGATGTTGATATATGAGATAAACATGTATGTTTAGATGTTTGGAAACTTGTATTGAAATAGTTTTGGAAATCTTGAATATATATGAATCCCTTGTGTATTTGATGATAAAATACGAGTTATTTATGTGTTATTTTGAATAAATGACTGACATTGTTGTTATTGGTGAAAATGAGGAAAGATCCTAAGGTTGGAGGAAATCGCGGAGGAGACTTTTAAAGTTACTCGGAACCGATCCCCAACGCTCACTAAGGTAAGGGATAAGTGTCTCTAATTCATACTCACTGATGTGAATGAGGTTTGTGAAAGAGGTAATGTGTTGGTAAGTTTTATTGTTGTTACCTTACCCGAAGAGGTAGTGGTTTATTGTTGTTACCCTACCCGAAGAGGTAGTGGTTAATTATTGTTACCCTACCCGGAGTGGAAGTGGACTGTTATTGTGCCCTACCCGGAGCGGTAGCGGACTGTTATTGTGTCCTACCCGGAGTGGTAGTGAACTGTTTATTGTGTCCTACCCGGAGTGGTAGTGAATTGTTTATTGTGTCCTACCCGGAGTGGTAGCGAACTGTTATTGTGCCAACTACCGGGAATGGTAGTGATTATTGTGGACTCGACCTGCCCGATGTGGTATGGGGTAATAACTGGACCTGCCCGATGTGGTATAGATAATAACTAGACCTGCCCGATGTGGTATGGAGTATAACTAGACCTACCCGATGTGGTATGGATAATAACATGACCTGCCCGGTGTGGTATGGAGAATGAACTAGACCTGCCCGATGTGGTATGGATAATAACTAGATATGCCCGATGTGGTATGGATGATAACTAGACATGCCCAATGTGGAATGGATAATAACTAGACTTGCCCGATGTGGTATGGATAATAACTGGACCTGCCCGATGTGGTATGGAGTATGACTAGACCTACCAGATGTGGTATGGATAATAACTAGACCTGCCTGATGTGGTATGGAGAATGAACTAGACCTGCGCCGATGTGGTATGGATAATAACTAGACCTGCCCGATGTGGTATGGAGAATGAACTAGACCTGCCCGATGTGGTATGGATGATGAATTAGACATGCCCGATGTGGTATGGAGATGTAATTGGACCTACCCGATGTGGTAGGGGATTATATTTGTGAAAGAACTTGGTGAATACGATTAAGGATGAATACGACATTTGAGAAACGAGGACGTTAAGAGTGAATGTCATATGCATGTTATAGAATATATAGTATGGGATGTATATTCTATAGGGTGAATATGAACGACGAGAAATGAGAATGTCACAAAGCGAGTCATATGCATGCTATAGGATATATAGTATGGGATATATATCCGATAGGGTGAGTATATTTGGACGAATAAGATATGCACACTATAGAACACATATAGTATGGGATGTATGTGTACTTTAGGGTGAATGTGGATATTATGTGTTGATTGATATAAGCTTATTATGATTGAATAGTGCTGACAAGGTTGTGGCGGTTAGGAATCTGTGCGAGATCTCTGACTATGCTTGTAGTATGGGGCCAGTGTCGGCTAAGAAAGTCAGGACCCTCTTTCGAAAAAGGGATCGGTATTTATTCAGTAAATGTCACGAGAGGATATTTAAGAACTCGTTAGTATTTCGAGATGTTAAGATTTGAAAGGACTATTTATTGTGTCTTGGAAAGTGGACTTTCGTCTATGAATGATTGACTTTTATAATAAGTATGTTGACAAGAAAAATGTTTAAGTCGGGGATTCTTGTTTTCTCTTACGAGTTGTTAAAGATTAATTACTTTTGTTGGCCTTAGTGTGTATGTGTATGCTAAGGGGGTAAGGAGTATACTGATGGTCGAGAAAAGAGGATAGTTAAGTTACTTACCCGTCGATGTGATGAATAAATTATATTGGACGTGAAACTTTTGGTCTCGAAGGACCGGTTCTTTTGCAGTAGGACATTGGCAATGCATGAAATAGTGGTGGTGTACCTAAGTTGTCTGCATTGAGTGTTGTACCGGCAAAAGTTATTGCTGTGCATGATTGTAATGTAACCCTAGGAGTTTTGGGTTGTGTTGAAATGATAATGCAAACTGTGTTTCACGACGTGGTTGCCATGAATCGTGGATTCAAAACGCTTTCGAAAACTACTTCTGGGTGAAACATAACTTGTGGCTAAATAATGATTTAGTCTTATGTTGGGGAATGCTGAAAATTTTAGCAACCATATCGGAATAAGTATGAGGTTGTTAAAAGTTTAGTGATATAAGACGCCCATGTATTTCTGGACATAATGCGAGTGGGTTAATAAGTTTATTTTGCTGACGGAATTGGAGTGACCAAACCGAACGCAAGTTGTAGGTTGAGTGTTGGTCGACTTGTGCTTGCTGATTGGTAACGGAATACCTAGTTTTGGTGTGAATAAATGGTTTTATGGTTTCAGTGGAGGCTAGAAATTGGTAATTTCTTTAGACGATAAGATTTGATGGTAGAAATATTTGATGTAATTAGACAATTATTGGATAGTTGAATTGTGTACGATGGATGAGACACTAAGAGTCCTATTGTGTAAGTACTTTGTTGATTGATTGAAATGGAATTGTGCTAGATTCTTAAGTGGAGATGAAACTAGCTAGTGTATGATGGATGTTAAAAGACGCATTTAGATAGATATGAGATATGGAGTTCCCCATTCGCTGAAGTTCGAGAATGTTATCAAAATTCTTAACGTAGGTAAGGATTGATAGATGGATAGGTGCTAGATACCTATGGTTCTTGACGAATGTAGGAAAGATCTTTAGTTTGAATTACGGTTTAGTTCTCATGGCATTCGAGTTATTAGAGACTGAGATCTTAATAGTTGGACAGTGATGAGTTAGTTCATGAATTGGTTGAAGTGATATCATGGTTTAGTGGTGTATGCCCTTAGTGACCGACTAAGTAATCTTAATGGATTTGAGAATCGAGTATGATTATGGTGGAGTATCCTTGTGCCTAAGATCTAGGTGATGATATTATTTTCGAGGTATGTTTAATTTTCGGGGACGAAAATTCTTATAAGAGGGGGAGGATTGTAACACCCCGAATTTTAGTCTTTAAAATTATAGTAACAGTCCTGGAAGCCTCGCTTGAGCGAGAGATTCTCGCTTGAGCGAGAAAGGATCACCTGGGAGGGTGAAATCCTGGGCTATACTGGAGGATTCTCGCCTGAGCGAGAGTTGTCTTGCCTGGGCGAAAAATGGCAATTTTGGGCAGTGTAATTGATTAAACAATCTTGGTAAACGATTACATGCTGATAAACTAATCAGACCTGTGTATTTTACATGATGTAATCGATTACACTATACTCGTAATCGATTACAACATATTAAAAGCATCAGATATGTGCATTTTTAACTGATGTAATCGATTACACCATATGGTAATCGATTACATTTATTCGCTGAGCGAGAATTGCTCACTGTGAGATTCTCGCTTGAGCGAGAATAGGCTCGCTTGAGCGAGAACCCGACGAATGCTCTTGAAAAATAGAAACCCCAAACACATTTTAGGGTTAGAACTTGAAGAGAAGAGAGAGAAGGGAGCTTTTCAAGAGCAAGGAGCCTTCGGACTCATCTTAGAGCTTGAGAAGAGGTAAACCTCTTGCTTCTAACTCTTCTTCTTCCTCTCTAACTTGTTTTGGGTATGTTGGATCTAATTTCAAAACATGAGAAACCATGGAAACTCATCCTTTAGAGTTATGGTTCGTTTTATGTTGTTTTTATCTTGTAAACTCTTGGTTTAGAGTTGGTATTTGATGAATGGAAAGTTTTTATGGGTTATTCATGAGAAACCCCAAAAACCCCCAAAATGAGAGTATGAGTATAAAGAGAAAGAGATGAAATGTTAGATGTGGATAATGAGTTGTGCTTTGATGTTGTTATATGAGATGAACATGTATGTTTTTGATATTTAGAAACTTGTATCGAAGTAGTTTTGGAAATATTAAAAATATGTGAATCCCTTGTGTGTTTGATGATGAAATACGAGTTATTTATGTGTTATTTTGAATAAATGATTGATATGGTTGTTATTGGTTAAAATGAGGAAAGATCCTAAGGTTGGAGGAAATCGCGGAGGAGACTTTTAAAGTTACTCGGAACCGATGCCCAACACTCACCAAGGTAAGGGATAAGTGTCTCTAAATCATACTTGCTGATATGAATGAGGTATGTGAAAGAGGTAATGGTTTAATATGATGCGTCTGTAATTTATGCATTATGTTGGAAAATGCGTGACTTTTCTGTTATAGTAATGAAATTAATATTATTGGGGGAGTACCAATGGAAATATGACTCAAATGAAATTAATATTATTGGGTGAGTACCAATGGAAATATGACTCAAATGAAATTAATATTATTGGGGGAGTACCAATGGAAATATGACTCAAATGAAATTAATATTATTGGGGGAGTACCAATGGAAATATGACTCAAATGAAATTAATATTATTGGGGGAGTACCAATGGAAATATGACTCAAGTTAATTCAATCTATTTGGGGGAGTACCAAAGGAAATATGACTCATAACGAATTCAATCTATTTGGGGGAGTACCAAAGGAAATATGACTCATAACGAATTCAATCTATTTGGGGGAGTACCAAAGGAAATATGACTCATAACGAATTCAATGAAAGTACCATTATTGGGGGAGTCCCAATGGAAAGATGACTCAATAAAAGTAACATTATTGGGGGGAGTGCCAATGGAAAGATGACTCAATAAAAGTAATATTATTGGGGGAAAACCAATGGAAAGATGACTCAATGAAAGTAATATTATTGGGGGAGAACCAATGGAAAGATGACTTAATGAAAGTAATATTATTGGGGGAGAACCAATGGAAAGATGACTCAATGAAAGTAATATTATTAGGGGAGAACCAATGGAAAGATGACTCAAATGAAAGTAATATTATTGGGGGAGTACCAATGGAAATATGACTCAAAATGAAAGTCATATGCATGCTATAGGATATATAGTATGAGATATATATTCTATAGGGTGAATATGAATGATGAGAAACGTGAAGGTCACATGAAAGTCATATGCATGCTATAGGGTATATAGTATGGGATATATATTCTATAGGGTGAACATGAATGACGAGAAATGTGAATGTCACATGAATGTCGTATGCATGCTATAGGATATATAGTATGGGATATATATTCTATAGGGTGAATATGAGCGATAAAAAGGAAGATGTTGAGAAAGAAAGTAATATACATGCTATAGGATATATATTATGGGATATATATGTTATAGGGTGGATATGAATAACGAATCCGATGATGTTTCGAATGAACGTAATATGCATACTATAGAATATATATTATGGGATATATATACTATAGGATGAATATGAGTAAAGTGGAAATTAAGGGAAGATGATTTGAATGTTTATAATTCCGTATGTGTGTTTATGAATTACATTAAAGCTTGATTGTAATTGAATGTGGATTATCATGTGATGTTAGTTTTGAACTAATGACTTACTCCCTGTGTTTTGTGTGTTGTTATGATAATCCCATTGTAGGTAAATGAAGAATTTTGAGGAGGAAGCTCACTTAGGGAGATTTTGTGTTTATCAATTTGTTCGTCTTTGTTGCTACTTGACATTGTAGTTGAATTGATGACATTTTGAGATAAATGTAATCTGATTAGGATAATACGGAGATTTGTAGTTATGGACTTTATAACTCCGGAAGACCCACAACTGGTTGTATGTGGTAATTGCTAATTGAATGAATTATGTTTTTCTGCAACATAACTTTGTATGATAATACAACGGGGTAAAGAGTATTTTCAAAGAGTGTTTAATGAGGGTTTTTAAGTAAGGTGATAGATGTTTGTAAGAGAGAATTAAAATAAATGAAAAATTTTCAAAGGTAGAAAATCGGGTCGTTACAACCTAGGGGGGTGAATTCCTGGGCTATACTAGAGGATTCTCGCCTGAGCGAGAGTTGGCTCGCTTGAGCGAGAAAGGCTCAACTGGAAGGGTGAATTCCTGGGCTATACTGGAGGATTCTCGCCTGAGCGAGGGTTGGCTCGCCTAGGCAAGAAAAGTGATGTTTTGGACCTGTTGAGGCTATAAGATTTTCGCTTGAGCGAAAGGATCCTCGCTTGAGCGAGAGGGTCAGATCTGAGTTTTAAAATGGGCGGGATTTTCTCGCTTGAGCGAGAAAGGGCTCGCTTAAGCGAGAATCCGACGCTGTTAAATTAAATAGGGAACCCCAAACACATTTATGAGGGTTAACCCAGAGAGAAGTGAGAGAAGAAAGCTTTTTCAAGAGCAAGAAGGCTTGTGAGTCATTTAGAAGCTTGAGAAGAGATAAATCTCTTGATTCTAACTCCCTTCTTCCCTTTGAAACTTATTTTGGGTATGTTGGATCTCTTCTCAAAATGAGTGAAACCATAGAAACTCATCCTTTCGAGTTATGGTTCGTTTTATGTTGTTTTTATCTTGTAAACTCTTGGTTTAGCGTTAGTATTTCAAGAATGGAAAGGGTTTGGGGTTGATTCATGAAAACCCCAAAACCCTAAAGTGAAAATGGGGTTAAAGAGGAAAATGAGTAAAATGCTAGAGGTAGAAGATGACTAGGCATTCTAATATTGAAATATGAGATGAATATGTATGTTTTAGATGTTTGTAAACTTATGATGAAAGTAGTTTATAAACATTGAAAATATGATAAATATCTTGTATGGTTAAATAATGCAATATGAGTTATTTGTGTGATATTGGAATAAATGACTAACATTGTGTTATATGGTGGGAATGAGGAAAGATCCTAAAGTGGGAGGAGGTGTTAGTGGAACTTGCGAAGTTGCCAAGAACCAAACCCAACACTCACCAAGGTAAGGAGGAGTCTTTAAATAGCATATTGAAATGGTTAATATGTGGATTTTCTGATTGTGTAATATTGTGATGAATCGCTTAGTTATTGTAAACATATATGGGTATGTTTATGATAATGGAACGCGTGGCTTTACTGTTTACGGATTGATGATGTATCAATGAAAAGAAAATATGTTTTTAGCCGACCATAATTGGTTAGCGACTTTGGCTCAAGTTATGTAGCGATACTTTGGCTCAAGTTATGTAGCGATACTTTGGCTCAAGTTATGTAGCAACGCTTTGGCTCAAGCTATGTAGCAAAAATTTGATTCAAGTAATGTTGCACAAAATGAATTTATAAAACAAACGGTTTCCTAACCCCTTTAAAATGTGGATTATCTTATAATGGTATTTATTGTTTTAATAACTTACTCCTTTGGATGTTATGTGTATTTTCCATTGATAATCCCATTGCAGGTAACAGGGTAGCTGAGGATGCTTGGTTCGAGGCTGTAGGAGTTTAGGACTTGGATCCTCTATTTTGCTTTTTGTGTCGTAAATTGTTATTTGGATGATTGTATTCGTAACCATTTAACTCACTACATTTTTGTGTAATGCTGGATATTAGTAATATGGGTGTTTTGGAAACCCATAGTTAAACATTTGCGGCAATTACCGATGAAAGTTATATTTGAATTATGTTTTCCACAACATGAGATGTATGTTAATATAATATATTATAAAGGTAGTGTTATGAAATGATTATGGGGAAATTGAGTAAGATGTTGAATGTAGGTATAAAAGGATTAAAATAAAGGAAAAAATTTCAAGGGTAGAATTTGGGTCCTTACATATGAAAGTTCAAATAATATAAGCAGAACATAATAACACCATGTATGAAGCACAAATTAAAAACATTTCATAACAACGGAAATAACGATGTTCATACACGAAATCCAAAACATCAGAGAATAAAAAGAAACAACTTAAACAATGTTTAAATCCACATGGAAAATGAACAGCCACAATCATTACATAATCAGAAACCTAGACAAAAATCTAAGACTCGGGCTCAGAACTATCTTCATCAACATCCATGTTGCTCAGCCTCGATGAAAGACAATGAAGTTCATAATGGATTTGTTGGCTCTGGGTATCGAAAGCAGCCATCCTTGTGGTGATTTAGCCTCGAAGAGAAACCAATTCATCCATAATCATCAAATTAGTGGGAATTGCAGCAGATGAAGAAGATGGAGCATGAGACTCAGGCTGGTTTGGTGCAGTAGGTTCTGGTTCGTCAGTAGGGGAAGGTTGGCGGTCGGTACGATGTTTATAGGTTCGACGAGTGATAGGATCTATAACAAACCCCATCTTATGGACAACCTGAATATCAACCTTGCTTTCACGAAGATTGAGGGCCACTTTTGTCTCACCATCTAAAGATACGCCGAAATGCTCAAGGATTTTTGTAATGCAATTGGCATAGGGGAACAGACTTTGGGAGCCGCGAACATGCCACATTTGTTGCATTATCATCTTAGTCCAATTTATCTTGACGTTATACTTAATAGCATACATCAATTGGAGCTCTATGTCACTAATATGCGAATGATTTGAAAATTTCGGCAAAATGACATAGGTAAGAAAATAATGAACCAAACGATCTTCCAGCGTGAGATATCCAGCAGAGAGGATATCCCTGTTCTTAATAGTCTCACCAAGGCTTTGTTGCTTTCGCCTTTCTATTTTCTCTTTAGAAATTCTACAAATAGAAAGATAGAATTTCTTGCGATCGTAATCGTCCCAATCACATACTAGGCCGAAACCAGTGATGTCGCCTGTCATCGGTATATCACAGCAAATAGAACTGAAGGTTTTAAGATCCAAAACTATGTCCTTTCCCTTAACATGGGAAGTCATAATATTTTTCCTAAATTTTATGTTGCAATAAAACACACGAACAAGCTCAGGGTAGATATCGTTCGCTTCGCAGCAAAAGTCAAAAAAATTTGTTGTCGCAAAAGGTATGGAAATAGAAAATCTTCAAATTCAAAATATCCTATGTTACCGTATTTTGGAGTGAAGATTGCGCGTCCATGAAAATTTTCTTCGAAGACCTTCCTTTGAGCGTCGTTTGCAAGAAGTCTTGTCAATCTCAACGGGTTGGACATGGAAGATGATTCTCCTTGCTTGGACTAAGAAGTTCGTGGTCTCTTTGAAGAAGAAGCCATTGTTGGTTTTGAAGGTTTAGGGTTTTTGTTATGGAAATTTGGGGTTTTTGATTGAGGCCACAAATCACGAAAGAGAAGATGTAGAAGTGTTTTAAATCAAGAATGTGATGTGATTTTCAACAAAAATCAATCAAAACGGAGCAAAAATAAAGTTTTTAGAGATTGAGAGGGTTTAGAGAGAGGGAACTCGAGTTACAGGAGAGAGAAAAAGAAAGGTTTTTCTGAAAAAGTGCAGCAGTTCATATATAAACTGCAGAGAGTAATTGATTCCACCAAGTAAGTAATCGATTACTCACTTTCAAAATTTCAAAAATTTTAAAACATTAGCACTGAGTAATCGATTACTTGGATTCCAGTATTCGATTACTGTAACCTTATGTTTCCCCACTGATGCTAAAAATGATTTTTTACTCTAAAAACTTGAAATTTAAAGCATAAGAAGCATAGTTTAAGATCAAGTAGGCATTGGATACACACAATGAAGCAATCATATTATCATATAAACATGTTAAGACAAGTAAGCTTCCTTTGAAGAGTTCATAGGGGTTTTTCATTAGAATAGGTCTTATGAGAACTCTATTTGAAACATAACACGCAGTGCTAACTGCATCAGCCCAAAAGTACTTTGGGAGGTTAGTTTCATTTAACATTGTCCGAGCGAGTTCTTCTAAAGATCGATTCTTTCCCTCTACAACACCATCTTGTTGTGGTGTTCTAGGAGCAGAAAAGTTGTGATTAATCCCGAGATCATCACAAAATTCCACAAAAGAAGCATTTTGAAACTCTCCCCCATGATCACTTCTTATAGCAGCGATTTTAAGTGACTTTTCATTTTGGACTCCTTTAGCATAAGTGCTAAAGACATTTAATGCCTCATTCTTATGTACAAATAATAGAGTTCAAGTGTAACGTGAAAAATCATCTACTATAACAAGAGCATAGTAGTTGCCACCAAAACTTTTTGTCCTTGAAAGGCCAAATAAGTCCATGTGAAGCAACTGCAGTGGTCTATCAGAAGAAACCATATGTTTTGGCTTGAAAGAGGTTTTTGTTTGTTTACCCATTTGACATGCACCACATAGTTTGTCTTTAACAAACTTCAACTTGGGTAAACCAACAACCAAATCTTTCTTGATTAGCTTATTTAAATGGTCCATATGAATGTGCGAAATTCTCCTATGCCAAAGCCATGCATCATGAATGTCATTTACAGATACTTGTTCTTGATAGTAACCTTATTCAACTGTTAGTAGTTGGTGCATAACCTCATACTCCCATCCTTTTTCTTAACCAACAAAATTGGTGCACCCCACGGCGAGACACTAGGACGAATGAATTTCTTGGCCAACAAATCCTCAACCTGCTTTTTCAACTCGACCAGTTCTAACGGTGCCATCCTATAAGGAGCTATAGAGATGGGTCCCGTTCCAGGTAGCAAGTCAATGGAGAATTCAACTTCTCTGACTGGGGGCAATTCTGGAATATCACCTGGAAATACGTCAGGGAACTCACGCACTATCGGAATACTATAAATGTTGGGTTTCTCAATACCCTCTAGTGATGCCAACAGCACAAACATTGATCCCCCTTCCTTAAGGGAAGTCCTGACTCCTTTAGCTGATACTAGCTCCATAAAACTAGCCTGGTCCGAAATCTCACAGAGATCTCCAAACGCCACAGTCTTATCATCACAATTAAGCATAACATGATTTGCTGACAACCAGTCCATTCCCAGAATTAAATCTAACTCAGACAGTGGTAAGCAAATTAAATCAACGGTAAACGATCTACCATTTACCACTACCGGACGCTGGGACACGAACGTCGATACCATCACCGGCACACTAGTTAGGGTGGATATGACCAAGTCGTAAGGCAATGACTCCGTGTGCAATTTCAGGCGGTTCACACATTCAATAGATACAAAGGAGTGTGTCGCTCTCGAATCAAACAACACTAAAAGAGGAATACCTGCCAACATACCATTACCTCTGATCAGGCCATCCACAACTGATGCCTCTGCACCACTCATTGTAAACATTCTACCGGTGGATCGAGGTCGTTCAGCCCTCACAACATTCATACTCTGCCGTAACTTAGGACAATACCTCCTGATTTGCCCAGCCTCCTTGCAGTGAAAGCAAGTAAGTGTCGTTTCGGGGCACAAATCACCGACATGAGTTCGATCGCATTTGCCGCACAAGGATGGAGAGTTTAACTGTGACCCTCTAGCATTGACATGATTCCTCATCCCATGCGAAGTATATCCCCGACTACCAGTGGGTGGAGAATAAGGCTTTCGTTCCTCTTGAAACACCTTACCCTTGCCCTTCCCATGCATAAGGTTCCTTTGAGGCCCAAATTGCCTCGGGAAATTTGTGCGAGGAGTCACCACCTCATCGGCTGCCAGGTCATCCTCATACATCCTGCACTTGTTTACCAATGTAGCAAAATCGGAAATCTCTTGATTCCCAAACATACTTTTCAACTTGGGCTTCAAACCCGATTCAAACTTAGAACATTTGGACCGTCCGTCCAACTCCAATTCAGCGTATGGACAAAATCGGGACAATTTCTCGAACTTGGCCGCATATTCTCCCACTAACATGTTACCCTGCTCCAACCTCAGAAACTCCATTTCTTTCTTCCTCTTTAGATCAGCAGGAAAATATTTCTGAAGGATAATGAATTGAGTTGTGAACCACTTAATTATTATTAACATATATGGGTATGTTTGTAATAATGATGGCATGGATTTACTGTTTATGAATTGATGGAGTGTCAATGAAAAGAAAACTCGTTTTTAGCCGACCATGATTGATTAGCGACTTTGGCTCAAGTAATGTAGCAAGCTTTGGCTCAAGTGATGTAGCAAGCTTTGGCTCAAGCGATGTAGCAAGCTTTGGCACAAGCGATGTAGCAAGCTTTGGCTCAAGTGATGTAGCAAGCTTTGGCTCAAGCGATGTAGCAAGCTTTGGCTTAAGCGATGTAGCAAGCTTTGGCTCAAGCAATGTAGCAAACTTTGGCTCAAGATATGTAGCATGGTTTTCAAAAAGTATAAATGATGAAAATGGTTTTAAGTATATTTAACTCTAAATTGTTTACTTAATCTTATTAAAATGTGGATTAACGTACATTGACATTTATTACGTTAACGACTTACTCCTTTGTGTTTTCTGTGTATGGTCAATGTTAATCCCATTGCAGGTAGGTGGAAGATGTAAGAACGTTTTGATTAGGAGCTTAGAGGCTTCTAATTTTTGGAAGTTCTTATATTCATTCTTTTGTAACATGACTAACTCTATTTTGGACATGAATATTTGTAACTCTGGATATTCGTAGCTATGGGTATTTTGGAATCCCATAGCTAATTGTATGCGGTAGTTACCGGAATGCATGAATGAATTATGATTTTCTGCTATGCGAATGTGTATTTTATTTTGGACTTATGAAATGGGTACGAGTAGAAAATTGAGACTTTAAGTCATTGGCATTTATGTTTAAAAGTCGTATGAAAATGCATAAAGGATGAATAAAATAGGGAAAAAATTTCAAGAGAATAATTTGGGTCTTTACACTATGGTATCAGAGCATAGTTAATTTGCGGCCTAGGATATGGCCTTGCATGCTTCTTTGTAATCTTTATGTGTTGAAATTGTTTGATTTGTACTAATTGTTAAGTGGTTATGTGAAATTTGTTTGGACAAAATTCAATTACTGACAAGTGAGTGAGTGCAGGTACCAATGGCAGGAAGAGGAAGAGGAAGAGGAAGAGGGGCAAGTCAGAATGTCCCGAACGATTTGTTGGCTCAGATGGTGGTGGCGGCATTACATAACCTGAACCAGAATCCGACACCAAGTCCGAGTTCACAACCACTAATTCCACATGGACCGGCAAAATACCGAGGTTTGGATGAGTTCTGCAGGAGGAACTCCAGTCAGATCCCCGGGGGATTTGCTCCTGATGCTGCCATTAAATGGATCCAAGGGGTGGAACGGATCTTCAGAGCCATGAACTATTCGGAGGCTCATAAGTTGGCGTATGCCACTTATATGCTAGTGATAGAGGCCGAGAACTGGTGGGAATTTACTCAGCGCCAAATGGAAGCGGAAGTACAACTGATCTCATGGGGTACATTCAAGGAGAAATTCCTTCACAAGTACTTTCCTGCTGACTTTAAGAGGAAGAAAGAGATGGATTTTTTGAAGCTGGAGCAGGGGAACATGTCGGTGGGGGACTATGCGGCCAAGTTTTAAGAAATGGCCCGGTTTTGTCCCTACTCCGAATTGGAGATGGACGGAAGGTCCAAGTGCTCTAAGTTTGAATCGGGTTTGAGGCCCAAGTTGAAGAGCATGTTCGGGCACCAAGAAATTGCTGATTTTCCTACCTTTGTGAACAAGTGTATGATGTACGAGGATGACTTAGCAGCCGATGAGGCGTCAACGCCTAAAGTAATTCCTCCCAAGCACTTTGGGCCTCAACGGAACTTCTCGCACGGAAAAGGGAAGGGCAAGGTGTTTCAAGAGGAACAGAAGCCTTACTCTCCTCCAACGGGTAGTCGGGGTTATACTTCGCATGGGCCGAGGACTCATGTCAATGCCGGAGAGTCACCGTTGAACTCTCCATCTTTGTGCGGCAAATGTGGCCGAACTCATGTCGGTGACTCATGCCCCGGAACGACACTTACCAGTTTTCACTGCAAGGAGGTTGGGCTTGTCAGAAGATATTGCCCTAAGTTACAGTAGAGTGTGAATGTTGCGAGGGCTGAATGACCTCGATGCACTAGCAGAGTGTTCACCATGAGTGGTGCAGAGGCTTCGGGTGTAGATGGCTTGATAAAAGGTAATTGCATGGTGGCATGTATTCCTCTTTTAGTGTTATTTGATTTGGGAGCGACACACTTCTTTGTATCTAATGAATGTGTGGATAGACTGAAATTGCAAACTGAGTCGTTGCCTTTCAACTTGGTCGTATCCACCCCAACTGATGTGCTTGTGGTGGTGTCGACAGTTGTGTCTCGATGTCCGGTAGTAGCAAACGGTAGGGCTTTAACCGTGGATTTAATCTACTTTCCACTATCCGAGTTAGATCTAATTCTGGGAATGGACTGGTTCTCGGCATATCATGTGGTACTTAATTGTGCTGATAAGACTGTGATATTCGGAAATCCGGATGGGATTTCTGATGAGGCTAATTGTATGAAGCCGTTGTATGCTAAGGAGGTCAGGACTTCCTGTAAGGAGGGAGGATTCGTGTTTATGTTGTTGGCATCCCTGAAGGGTATTGAGAAACCAAACGTTGAGGATATTCCGATAGTTTGTGAATTTCCCGAGGTATTTCCTGGTGACATTCCGGAGTTGCCTCCAGTGAGAGAAGTTGAATTCTCTATTGATTTGGTACCTAGAACGGGACCCATCTCTATAGCTCCTTATAGGATGGCACCGTTAGAGTTGGCTGAGTTGAAAAAGCAGGTTGAGGACTTGTTGGCAAAGAAGTTTATTCGTCCTAGTGTCTCACCATGGGGTGCGCCTGTTTTGTTGGTTAAGAAAAAAGATGGGAGCATGAGGTTGTGTACGGATTATAGACAGTTGAACAAAGTCACCATCAAGCACAAGTATCCCTTGCCTCGGATTGATGACTTGATGGATCAGTTGAGGGGAGCGGTAGTGTTCTCAAAAATTGACTTTCGGTCAGGTTACCACCAACTTCGTGTGAAGTCGGAAGATATTCCTAAAATTGATTTTAGGACGAGGTATGGACATTTTGAGTATTTGGTCATGCCTTTTGCTGTAACGAATGTCCCAGCAATATTTACCGACTACATGAATCGGATTTTTCATCCGTATTTGCATTCATTCGTAGTGGTATTTATTGACGACATTCTGGTTTACTCCAAAAGCCGAGAGGAACATGCAGAACACCTGAGAATTGTTCTAGAGCTTTTGAGTAAGAACCGATTGTATGCTAAATTGTCTAAAACCGATTTCTGGTTGGAATCGGTAAATTTTCTTGGACATGTGATATCCAAGGAAGGGGTAGCTGTAGATCCCTCAAAGGTTGAAGCGGTTATGGAATGGGAAGTACCCAAGTCAGTTACTGAGATCAGGAGTTTTCTGGGTTTAGCGGGTTACTATAGAAAGTTCATAGAGGGGTTCTCCACGTTGGCATTAGCCCTAACTAAACTTACCAGGAAGGAGGAACCGTATGTGTGGACAATTCGTTATGAAGAAAGCTTTCAAGAGTTGAAGCGAAGGTTGACTACGGCACCAGTGTTGGTTCTTCCTTGTACTGATCGGGATTTCAGTGTTTATTGTGATGCTTCCAAGCATGGTTTGGGTTGTGTATTGATGCAGGAAGGGAAGGTTGTTGCTTATGTTTCGCGACTGTTGAGAACGCATGAGCAAAACTACCCTACCCATGATTTGGAACTAGCTGCAGTGGTCTTTGCCTTGAAAATCTGGAGACACCATCTTTATGGCGTAAGGTTTGAGGTATACAGTGACCACAAGAGTTTGAAGTACTTGTTTGATCAAAAGGAACTAAAATGAGACAGGGACGGTGGATGGAATTCCTTAAGGACTATGATTTTGGATTGCAATACCATCCGGGAAAAGCCAATGTAGTGGCCGATGCTTTGAGTCGAAAGTCTTTGCACATGTCGGCTCTGATGGTTCGAGAAGGAAAACTGATTCAGGAGTTCCAGGATATGAACTTAGAAGTTCAAATAAGACCTCATAATATGATGTTAGGAATGCTTAAAGTGACAAATGAATTGTTTGATCAAATCCGAGTAATGCAAGTTGAGGATAGTGAGCTAATGGCTAAGCGAGATTTGATGCTATGTGGTAAGGAGACCGATTTCACATCGGATTCTAGTGGAATGTTGCGTTACAAAGGGAGAGTGTGTGTGCCTCGTGATGTGGAGTTGTGAAAGGGTATCCTAGAGGAATCATACAAGAGTAAGATGAGTTTTCACCCATGAACGACAAAGATGTATCAAGATTTGAAAAAGTTGTTTTGGTGGTCTGGGTTGAAAAAGGAAGTAGCTTTGTATGTCTCGAGATGTCTTGTCTGTTAGAAAGCCAAGATTGAGCATCAGTGGCCAGCGGGAGAATTACAATCCCTAGAAGTTCTAGTTTGGAAGTGGGATAGCATTTCCATGGATTTTGTGTCGTGCTTTCCAAGAACTCAAAAAGGGTATGATTCGATATGGGTGATAGTGGATCAGTTAACTAAATTTGCTCACTTTCTGCCTATGAACATGAGGTACTCCTTTGAGCGATTGGCAGAACTGTATATCTGGGAAATAGTTCGTTTGCATGGGATTTCGTCGAGCATTGTATCGAATAGGGATCCCCATTTTAATTCAAACTTTTGTATTAGTTTGCAGTCCGCATTGGGAACTAAGTTAAAATAGAGTTTGGCTTATCATCCGCAAACGGACGGTCAATTGGAAAGGCTATACAGTCATCGGAGGATGTTTTGAGAGCTTGTGTCTTGGAACAACCGGGGAGTTGGGATGTCATGTTGCCTTTGAATGAATTTACCTACAACAATAACTTCCATTCGAGTATTGGAATGGCACCCTATGAGGCCTTGTATGGTAGGAAGTGCCGAACTCCAGTGAGTTGGTTTGAAATTGGGCCGGTAGCATATCGGGTTGCTTTACCTCCATTATTGTCGAATCTCCACAATGTGTTTCATGTGTCTCAGTTGAGGAAATATGTTGGGGATGCATCTCATGTGGTTGAGTCTGATCATATAGAATTGAAGGATAACTTGACCTTTACGACGTTGCCAGTGAGAATCATGGATACTAGTGTCAAAAGAGTAAGGGGCAAAGAGATTTCCTTGGTAAAGGTACTGTGGAGCCAAGTAGACGAAGGGGATGCTACTTGGGAAGTGGAACGTGATATGAGGGAGGAGTACCCTCATTTGTTCGAATCGAGGTATGTTTAATTTTCGGGGACGAAAATTCGTATAAGAGGGGGAGGATTGTAATACCCTTAATTTAATTCCTTAAAATTATAGTATCAGTCCTGGAATTCTCGCTTGAGCGATGGATTCTCGCCTGGGCGAGAAAGGCTCACTTGGGAGGGTGAAATCCAGGGCTATACTGAAGGATTCTGGCTTGAGCGAGAGTTAGCTCGCTTGAGCGAGAGTTGGCTCGCCTGCGCGAGAAAAGTGACATTTTGGACATGTCGAGGCTGTAAGATCCTCGCTTGAGCGGGATGATCCTCGCTTGAGCGAGAGATGCCTCGCCTGGGCGAGAGTTCCCTCGCTTGGGTGAGAGGGTCAGATTTGAGTTTTTAAAATGGACGGGATTTTCTCGCTTGATCGAGAATGAGCTCACTTAAGTGATAACCCGACGAGTTGCATTAAATGAGAAACCCCCAAACACATTTTAGGGTTTAGAATTGAAGAGGGGTGAGAGAAGAGAGCTTTTCTAAGGGCAAGGAGCTTTGATTCTCATCTAAGAGCTTGAGAAGAGGTAAAACTCTTGATTCTAACTCTCTTCTTCCCTTTGAATCTCATTTTGGGTATGTTGAATCTCTTCTCAAATTGTGAGAAACCAAGGAAACTCACCCTTTTGAGTCATGGTTCGTTTTATGTTGTTTTTCTCTTGTAAACTCTTGGATTAGAGTTAATATTTCAAGAATGGAAAGGGTTTGTGGGTTGATCCATGAAAACCCCAAAACCCTAAAGTGAAAATGTGGTTAAAGAGGAAAGTGGGTAAAATACTAGAAGTAGAAGATGAGTATGCATTCTAATGTTGAAATAGGAGATGAATATGTATGTTTTAGATGGTTGTAAACTTATGATGAAAGTGGTTTAGACACATTGAAAATATGATGAATAACTTGTATGGTTAAATAATGCAATATAAGTTATTTATGTGTTATTAGGAATAAATGACTAACATTGTGTTATATGGTGGGAATGAGGAAAGATCCTAAAGTTGGAGGCGGTGTCGGTGGAACTTGTGAAGTTACCAGGAACCAAAACCAACACTCACCGAGGTAAGGATAAGTCTTTAACTTATGCATTGTGTTAGAAAATGCGTGGATTTTCTAGTTGTGGATAATGAATTGAGTTGTGAACCACTTAATTATTATTAACATATATGGGTATGTTTGTAATAATGATGGCATGGATTTACTGTTTATGAATTGATGGAGTGTCAATGAAAAGAAAACTCGTTTTTAGCCGACCATGATTGATTAGCGACTTTGGCTCAAGTAATGTAGCAAGCTTTGGCTCAAGTGATGTAGCAAGCTTTGGCTCAAGCGATGTAGCAAGCTTTGGGACAAGCGATGTAGCAAGCTTTGGCTCAAGTGATGTAGCAAGCTTTGGCTCAAGCGATGTAGCAAGCTTTGGCTTAAGCGATGTAGCAAGCTTTGGCTCAAGCAATGTAGCAAACTTTGGCTCAAGATATGTAGCATGGTTTTCAAAAAGTATAAATGATGAAAATGGTTTTAAGTATATTTAACTCTAAATTGTTTACTTAATCTTATTAAAATGGGGATTAACGTACATTGACATTTATTACGTTAACGACTTACTCCTTTGTGTTTTCTGTGTATGGTCAATGTTAATCCCATTGCAGGTAGGTGGAAGATGTAAGAACGTTTTGATTAGGAGCTTAGAGGCTTCTAATTTTTGGAAGTTCTTATATTCATTCTTTTGTAACATGACTAACTCTATTTTGGACATGAATATTTGTAACTCTGGATATTCGTAGCTATGGGTATTTTGGAATCCCATAGCTAATTGTATGCGGTAGTTACCGGAATGCATGAATGAATTATGATTTTCTGCTATGCGAATGTGTATTTTATTTTGGACTTATGAAATGGGTACGAGTAGAAAATTGAGACTTAACTTAAGTCATTGGCATTTATGTTTAAAAGTCGTATGAAAATGCATAAAGGATGAATAAAATAGGGAAAATATTTCAAGGGTAGAATTTGGGTCTTTATAGTGGGGTTTGGTCCTTGGTAACTTTGCCAGTTCCTCTGACACCGCCTCCAACCTTAGGATATTTCCTCATTCCCACCATATAACAACAATGTTAGTCATTTATTCAAAATAACACAGAAACAACTCATATTTCATCTTTAACCATACAAGTGATTCACACATTTCCGATGTTTCTAAACTACTTTCATTAAGAGTTTCCAAACATCTAAAACATACATATTCATCTCATATTTCAACATTAGAGCACATACTCATCTTCTAAATCTAACATTTCACTCATTTTCCTCTTTAACCACATTTTCATTTCAGGGTTTTCATGAACCAAGAGTTTACAAGAACGAAACTAAATAAAACGAACCACAACTCAAAAGGAAGAGTTTCCATGGTTTCTCACATTTTTTAGAAGAGATCCCATACACCCAAAACGAGTTTGAAAGGGAGAAGGAGAGTTAGAATCAAAAGATTTACCTCTTCTCAAGCTTCTAGATGATTCCAACGAGTCCTTGCTCTCAAAATCACCTCCTTCTCTCTTCTCTCTCAAGTTCTAACCCTAAATGTGTTTGAGGGTTTCTATTTTAAAGTGAAATTGTCGGGTTCTCGCTCAAGCGAGAAAATCCAGCCTATTTTGAAAACTCAATACTGACGCTCTCGCTCAAGCGAGGGATTCTCGCTCAAGCGAGAATCCTTCAGTATCCATTCTCTCTCCCTCGCCTAGGCGAGCCAACTCTCGCTCAAGAGAGGCTTCTCTCGCTCAGGCGAGCCACATCTCGCTCAAGTGAGGCTCCCATATAAAATCCTGGGAGAAATACTAACACTCTCGCTTGGGCGAGGTTCCTCTCGCTCAAGCGAGAATCCAGCAGTATACCCCAGATTTTCCTTAGTTACAATGTTTTAGGAAAGTTGAACTTTGGGTGTTACAAAGTTCATTATTTTCTATATTCAACAGCGATGCGGTTTACTTCGCTGTGGATCATTCATTATTTCGCAATTGAAACAATACTACATTAACAATTTAACACACCAAGTTGCATGCTGACATTAAGTATTAAACCATCCAAATTGTAAGCTAAATAATGTTACAAAAAACATAATAAACAACTGAAATTTCATGTTGTATATATTGAAAATTAAATGAAAATTACATTTTAATTATGTTTTGTTACATATGATGGAAGTATGGAAACACATTAAAATCCTTAAAATCTATACAATATATTCTAAAACAAACATCTAACTTGACTGGAGAGTTGAACAATCTTGATTGCTAAAATTCCAAATACCTGCATATAATACCTGCATACATATATACAACAGAATTGCCAAATATAGAATTGCAGAAAATAGAATTGCCAGAAAATAAATGTTCATCATTGGTAAAATATCCAAAAAAGACAACGAAACAGAGAAAAAAAGAAATGTCCAGAATTGCATAATGCATCAACATAGTTCAATCAGACTCAGAAAAATTAAGTAACTCTAGATCTTCTTCATCTTGCAAAATAGAATTAAAATCAATAAAGTGTGGGTCAGCCCCTTCAGTATTGAATAATTCCCTGAAAATAAAATTCATAAGATTCATGAAATAATTAAACATGATTACAAATTTAATAATTACAACAACAAAAAAATGAATCACCTCTTCAATACTAATCCATCTTGAAATATTAGCTTGTAAGGAATATTTTTAGAAAATGGATATAACCCATCATTTGGCACAACAACAAAGTTTTCAGGAATATAGTTAAAACTCTCCTTAAGTTTTTTTGGCAGTTGTGGAATATAACTCTCCTTCACTACACCCTCAATTTTATCCCCCTATTACATAAACATATAATATGATGGATCAAAACACTGATGAAAAATCAACAAAACGATCAATGAAAATCAACTAAATTAAAACACCTCACGATCAATGAAAATCAACTAAATTAAAACACCTCACGATCAATGAAAATCAACAAAATACAAGGATCTACAAATATTTTCATTCGATGAAAAATATTTTGAAGTTTCAATTTCAGCATCCATGAAGTATTCTTACAAGATAAATCAATATCTCTCATGAACTTTGTAAGGACCGAAATTCTACCCTTGAAAATTTTCTTCTTATCTTATTCATTATGCATTCATTTCCTCATAAATTTTACCGACAATTTCCAACAACCATATTTAACTCTCACTTTCCCATTCCTACTCATTTCATATTTCAAAATGACATACATACTTATTCGACAGAAAATCATAATTCATTTCAATATGACATGCAACGACCGCATACAACTAGCTATGGGGTTCCAAAATACCCATAGCTACGAATATCCAGAGTTACAATAAATCATGTAAGTTATATATCCATAGTTACAAAATATTTCAACTAATCCAATAAGCACTCATGTACAAAATAGTGCAAATAAGTGAAACCAAAACATAAAGCTCCTAAAGCTTCCAAAAATGAGACCACCTCATGTCACCTGTTTATATGCAATGGGATTATCAATGACAAAAGCACAAACACATAAAGGAGTAAGTCATTAATTCAATAAACGTCATTATAAGATAATCCACATTAGAAAAGGTTAGTAAATCACTTTGAAATTCATTTTTCGTGCTACATTACTTGAGCCAAAGTCACTACACCCCTTAGGGTTAGCTAAAAGCAATTTCTCATCTCTTTTACAAAGAAAACATGCCACATAAACTCGGGACGAAGTGTTGCCACATAAACTCCGGCCGAAGTGTTGCCACATAAACTCGGGCTGAAGTGTTGCCACATAAACTTGGGCCGAAGTGTTGCCACATAAACTCGGGCCGAAGTGTTGCCACATAAACTCGGGCCGAAGTGTTGCCACATAAACTCGGGCCGAAGTGTTGCTACATAAACTCAGGCCGAAGTATTGCCACATAAACTCAGGCTGAAGTGTTGCTACATAAACTCGAGCCGAAGTCGCTAACCATTTATGGTCGGCTAAAAATACATTTCCTTTTCATTGATTTCACTATCAATCATACCCGGTGAATCCACGAAATCCTTATTACAAACACGCCCATATATGTTTATAATAAATACGTGATTCACCAATTAATCATTACACAACCAGAAAATACACACATTTTCCATTCAGAGTACAAATTAAAGACTTCTCCTTACCTTGGTGAGTGTTGGCTTGGGTTCTTGGTAACTGCACTAGTTCCACCGACACCGCCGCCAACTCTAGGATCTTTCCTCATCCCACCATATAACACAATGTTAGTCATTTATTCCAAATATAATATAAACAACTTATATTGCATTATTTAACCATACAAGATATTTAACACATTTTCAATGTTTCTAAACTATTTTCATCATAAGTTTACAACATCTAAAACATACATATTCATCTCATATTTCAACACTAGAAAGCTTATTCATCTTCTACCTCTAGCACTTTACTCATTTTCTTCTTTAACCACATTTTCACTTTAGGGTTTTGGGGTTTTCATGAATCAACCCACAAACCCTCTCCTTTCTTGAAATACAAACTATATACCAAGAGTTTACAAGATAAAATAACATAAAACGAACCATAACTCAAAAGGGTGAGTTTCCATGGTTTCTCTCATTTTGAGAAGAGATCCAACATACCCAAAACAAGTTTCAAAGGGAAGAAGAGAGTTAGAATCAAGAGATTTACCTCTTCTCAATCTTCTAAATGACTCACAAACCTTCTTGCTCTTGAAAATGCTCCCTTCTCTCACTTCTCTCTAGGTTAACCCTCATAAATGTGTTTGGGGTCCCCTATTTAATGTAACAGCGTCGGGTCCTCGCTTAAGCGAGCCCTTTCTCGCTCAAGCGAGAAAATCTAGCCTATTTTAAAAACTCATATCTGACCATCTCGCTCAAGCGAGAATCTTACAGCCTCGACAGGTCCAAAACATCAGTTTTCTCGCCTAGGCGAGCCAACCCTCGCTCAGGCGAGAATCCTCCAGTATAGCCCAGGATTTCACCCTTCCAGTTGAGCCTTTCTCGCTCAAGCGAGCCAACTCTCACTCAGGCGAGAATCCTCCAGTATAGCCCAGGATTTCACCCTCCCAGGTGAGCCTTTCTCGCCCAGGTGAGAATACCTCGCTCAAGCGAGAATCCCAAGACTGATACTATAATTTTAAATACTTAAAGTTAGGGTGTTATAAACTTCATTTTCTTTCAATGAAATCCTTTCATTTTGTTTCAATATATAGACTCAAAGATTTATGGGAAACTGATATCTTTATTGTTTCGACTTTCGAGTGAGAAACTCATATCACGATTCACGAAGCAAATTTTCTTTCAATGAAATCCTTTCATTCTGTTTCAATATATAGACTCAAAGATTTATGGGAAACTGATATCTTTATTGTTTCGACTTTCGAGTGAGAAACTCATATCACAATTCACGAAGCAAAACGAATTTTGGGGGCTCGAAAATAATTTAATACACATCTAATACACAACGCAAGTTATAGACTATACGCTGTATAAGATATAAAATCCACAGCGAAAACAAAAATGGTGCTGCTAAAAATATTCTTATTAACAACGATGTGAAATGGTTGCGCTGTTAAACATATTACTATTATCAGCGATGTGCAATATTGCCGCCGTTAAAAATTACGAATTAAAACAAGTACATATTCAACCGCAAATATTATATGTTGCGCTGTTAACATTATATCCGCTAATCCATTTGAAAAGCGAATTCATAATGTTGCGCTGTATAAGTTTCCTCCGCCTTTTGTTTTACAACATTATTCTAGGTTGACGGTCGAAGACGCACCTTTAAAGACGTATTCTGCCGTAATGCTTATTTTATACTTTACAATTATTTGGTTATTTATCTAATTATTAAAAGGATAAAATTTTATTTAGTTTTTTGTTGTGCCTGACAAGATGAGACATTGCTCATACTTATCCCCGTGGCAGATAGGGAATCAAGGTTACATAGTTCTTAGGTTGAAAAGTTATTGTTGGTTGATTGTTTTAATTAGGAGCGAAAGCGACATAAATGTGACCATCCAAATAATGTGTTGAGGAAAAGAAACCATCAGTGACGACCCTTCTTTCCATCCTTGATATGGTTAGTCATTTTTGGGTAAAATATTGACTTTAGTATTTGTAACGACCCGATTTTCTACCCTTGAAAATTTTTCATTTATTTTAATCCTTCTTACATACAGTGGTCACCTTCATTGAAAACTCTCAAGTATCACTCTTTGAAAATACTCTTTACCCTATTATCTTATCATACAAATTTATGTTGCATTTACCACATACAACCAGTTATGGGTCTCCCAAAGTTATAAATTCCATAACTACACATATCCGTATTAATCTAAACAGATTTACAGTCATCCCATAGTACTATTAAATCAACTACAACGTCAATTAGCAATAAAGACAAGCGAGTAATTAAACACAAAAGCTTGCTCATTGAGCTTCATCCTCAAAATCCTCCATTTACCTACAATGGGATTATCATAAACAACACACAAAACAAAAGGGAGTAAGTCATTAGTTTAAAAACTAATATCACATGATAATCCATATTTCAAATACTTTAATATAAAATATAAACGCAATTATGTAAATGCAAACATTCATCTCTTCTTTCGTTCATTTCCACGTTATCCATATTCATCCTATAGAATACATATCTCATAATATATATTCTATAGCATGCATATTATGTTCATTCGAAGAATCGTTCTTCTCATTTTTCATATCCACACTATAGTATATATATATCTCATACTATATAACCTATAGCATGTATATTACTTTTATACTTAACAATCTTCCTTTCTATCACTCATATTCACCCTATAGAATATATATCCCATACTATATATTCTATAGCATGCATATGACTTTCATTGCAACCTTCTCATTTCTCATCATTCATATTCCAATTGCACGTTTACCTTTCCATTACCACTTGGGGCAAGTCATACACAATACCACATAGGGCAAGTCATACACAATACCACATAGGGCAAGTCATACACAATACCACATAGGGCAAGTCATACACAATACCACATAGGGCAAGTCAACGCCACAAAGGCTATCCAATACCACATAGGGCAAGTCAATGCCACGAAGGCTATACAATACCACATAGGGCAAGTCAATGCCAAGAAGGCTATACAATACCACATAGGGCAAGTCAACGCCACGAAGGCTATCCAATACCACATATCAAATGATAACCAGTTTACTCTATTATCATAACAATAATGCCAATACATTTACCTCTTCCATCAAATCATTAACTATGGAAACACGTCTCCCTTACAAACCTTTTACCTCTTTCACATACCTCATTCATATTAGTGAGTATGAATTAGAGCCACTTATCCCTTACCTTGGTGAGTGTTGGGAATCGGTTCCGAGTAACTTTAAAAGTCTCCTCCGCGATTTCCTCCAACCTTAGGATCTTTCGTCATTTCCACTAATAACAACAATGTCAGTCATTTATTCAAAATAACACACAAATAACTCGTATTTCATCATCAAACATATAAGGGGTTCATATATATTCCAGATCTCTAAAACTACTTCAATATAAGTTTTCAAACATCTAAACATTCAAGTTTATCTCATATATCAACATTCAAGCACAAACTGGCTATCCAATACCACATATCAAATGATAACCAGTTTACTCTATTATCATAACAATAATGCCAATACATTTACCTCTTCCATCAAATCATTAACTATGGAAACACGTCTCCCTTACAAACCTTTTACCTCTTTCACATACCTCATTCATATTAGTGAGTATGAATTAGAGCCACTTATCCCTTACCTTGGTGAGTGTTGGGAATCGGTTCCGAGTAACTTTAAAAGTCTCCTCCGCGATTTCCTCCAACCTTAGGATCTTTCGTCATTTCCACTAATAACAACAATGTCAGTCATTTATTCAAAATAACACATAAATAACTCGTATTTCATCATCAAACATATAAGGGGTTCATATATATTCCAGATCTCTAAAACTACTTCAATATAAGTTTTCAAACATCTAAACATTCAAGTTTATCTCATATATCAACATTCAAGCACAAACTCATCATTCACATCTAACATTTCATCTCTTTCTCTTTATACCCATATTCTCATATTAGGGGTTTTTGGGGTTTTCATGTGTAACCCACAAAACCATTTCCATTCATACAATATCAACTCTAAATCAAGAGTTTACAAGAGAAAAACAACATAAAAAGAACCATAACTCTAAATGATGAGTTTTCATGGTTTCTCATGTTTCGAAAATAGATCCAACATACCCAAAACAAGTTAGAGAGGAAAAAGAAGAGTTAGAAACAAGAGGTTTACCTCTTCTCAAGCTCTAAGATGAGTCCTAAGGATCTTTGCTCTTGAAAAGCTCCATTCTCTCTCTTCTCCTCAAGTTCTAATCCTAAAATGTGTTTGGGGTTTCTATTTTTAAAGAGCAGTCGTCGGATTCTCGCTCAAGCGAGCCCATTTTCGCTCAAGCGAGAATCTCACAGTGAGCAATTCTTGCTCAGCGAATAGATGTAATCGATTACCATATGGTGTAATCGATTACATCAGTTAAAAATGCACATATCTCATGCTTTTAATATGTCGTAATCGATTACGAGTGTAGTGTAATCGATTACGAGTGTAGTGTAATCGATTACATCATGTAAAATACACATATCTGATGCATTTATCAGCATGTAATCGATTACCAGGACTGTGTAATCGATTACACTGCCCAAAATTGCCATTTCTCGCCGAGGCGAGACAACTCTCGCTCAGGCGAGAATCCTCCAGTATAGCCCAGGATTTCACCCTCCCAGGTTATCCTTTCTCGCTCAGGCGAGAATCTCTCGCACAAGCGAGACTTCCAGGACTGATACTCTAATTTTTAAAGACTAAAATTCAGGGTGTTACAATCCTCCCCCTCTTATAAGAATTTTCGTCCCCGAAAATTAAACATACCTCGGAAATAATATCATCACCTAGACCTTAGGCACAAGGATACTCCACCAAAATCATAATCGATTATCTACTCCATTAAGATCACTTAATCAGTCACTAAGGGCATACACCACTAAACCGTGACATCACCCACCAATTCATGAACAAATTCATCAATGTCCAAATATTAAGGTGTCATCCTTTAATAACTCGAGTGCCATGGGAACTAATCCATAATTCAGGCTAAGGAATTTCCCTATATCCATCAAGAACCATAGATCTCTAATACTTACCCATCTATCAATCCTAACATACGTTAGGAATTCCGATAACACTCTCGAACTTCAGCGAATGGGGAGTTCCTTATCCCATATCTATTTAAATGCACCTTTTAACATTCATCATACACTAGCTAGTTTCATCTCCACGCGAGAATCTAGCACAATTTCATCTTACTCGATCAACAAAATACCTACACAAAATACTCTTAATGTCTCATCCATTATACACAATCAAACTATCCAGTAATTGTCTAATTACATCAAATATTTCTACCGTCAAATCTTATCGTCTAAAGAAATTACCAATTTCTAGCTTCCACTGAAACCATAAAACCATTGATTCACACCAAAACTAGATATTCTGTTACCAATCGGCCAGCACAAGTTAACCAAAACTCAAACCTATAACTTGAGTTCGGTTTGGTCATCCCAATTCCGTTAGCAAAGATAGACTTATTAACCCACTCGCATTATGTCCAGAAATACATGAGCGTCTCATATCACTAAACTTTTAACAACCTCATATTTATTCCGATATGGTTGCTAAAATTTCGGAATTCTCCAACATGATACTAAATCATTACTTAGGCACAAGCTAAGTTTTTCCCAAAAATGATTTTCAAAAGCGGTTTGAATCCACGACTCATGGCAACCACGTCGTGAAACAAGGTTCGCACACTCATTTCGACACAACCCAAAACTTCTTCTCTCCTATGGTTACACCACACCCATACACCGCAATTACTGACGTTCACGAAACAACAACAACTTTTGTCGGTACACATTCAACGCAGACAATTTCGGATCACCACCACTATTTCATGCGTTGCCAATGTCCTACTGCAAAAGAACCGGTCATTCGAGACCAAAAGTTTCACGTCTAATAAAATGTATTCCTCACATCGACGGGGTAAGTAACTTAACTAGTCTCTTTCCTCGACTATCAGTATAAGTCTCACCCCTTAGCATACATATACGTATTATTGCACAAGATTTTAATTCTTCCATTCAACAATTACATACAGTTAAGTATAACACGATTTGCTGACCGCTAGTCCATTTCCAGGAGTAAATCCAACTGTGACATCATTGCGCATATCAACACTATGGTAAAGTTTTACCATTTACCCCCAACCGTACACTGTGACACCCCCGATCCAAAATAAGTTTTTGAGTTTTTCATCATCCCCGCACATAGCTCGGTGTTCAATGTCAATATACATTTGTTACGGCGGGTACTCATCTTTAACAAAAAGAAAAATTAAACTTCATAGACCATAAGCTTCATGCACAAGAATCAAAAATAAATTTTTTATACTGGATCTATTTTCGGGTACTAACCATAGGTCACCTCAAAATGATAACACATCCAAATAGTCAACGTCCATGTAAACACATTATTCGCAAGGACCTTTAGGTAATTTACCCAACCTCTATTTCATTTTCGAAATATGAGTTTCACCTCTTAGTATACGCATACACACTAAGGCCAACAAAGAGAATTAACCTTTAACAACTCAAAAAAGGAAGTAAAGATCCCCGACTTAGACCTTTTTCTCGTCAGTATAGTTATTCTAAAAGTTAATCATTCATATTTCACCTTCAATGAAACCAATATCAATTACATGTCCATAGAACCTTGTCAATTTACTCTTCAAGTTAGTACTGGAATGGATAACATTCTATTTTCATTATTCATGCATCAAGGTACAATTAACCAAGCATTAGCACTTATTCTCGAAAAATATTTTTTTTCCCCATTGTCATACCGAACATGTTATGCACAAATTCCTCATTTCATTCATAGAAAAAAAATCCATTTTCCAAGAAAATACATAGTTCTTTCAAATCTTATTATCTTGAAATACTAACGAGTTCTTAAATACCCTCTCGTGACATTTACTAAATAAACACCGATCCCTTTTTCGAAGGGGAGTTCTGACTCTCTTAGCCGACATTAGCCCCATACCACTAGCATGGTCAGAGATCTCGCACAGATCCCCAACCGCCACAACCCTATCAGCGCTATTCAATCATAACATGATTTGCCGATAATCAGTCCATCCTTAGAATTATTTCTAACTGGGATAACGACAAGCAGACTGAGTCTACGGTATACATCACACCTTTTACCACAACCGGACACTAGAACATAAACGTCGACACCACCACCAGCACACAGATTTGGGGTGGACACGACCAAGTCGGAAATAATGACTTAGTTTACAATTTCAGACGGTTTTCACATTTAACACATATAAGGGAGTATGTCGCCCCCAAATCAACAACACTAAACAAGGAATACCTGTCACCATGCGTTTACCTCTCGCCGGATCATCAACACCCGATGTCCCTGCGCCACTTGGGGTAACCATCCAACAGTGGTCCCTTGCCTCCCCAGCATGCATGACATTAGGTCTCCGATCCACCTTGGGACAGAGAGCCTGGACCTGGAGCCACGCTCCGATTCAAATTTCGTAAGTTTTCATTCATGCCCTGAAGCACCTCTAACATCTGTGCCAAGAGATCATCGGAAGTATTTGGCTCGTTTCTCTTCCTCTTTCAGCCATGCGTACCTGCACTCACGTACTTGTCAGTAGACTAATTTTATAACCAGACAAGCATCACATAAACACACAACCGTCAATGCTAACCAAGCAGTTCAAGCACATAAAGATCACAAAGAAGCATGTAAGGCCATATCCTAGGCCGCAGGATTAACTATGCTCTGATACCATATGTAACGACCCAATTTTCTACCCTTGAAAATTTTTCATTTATTTTAATCCTTTCTTACATACAGTGGTCACCTTCATTGAAAACTCTCAAGTATCACTCTTTGAAAATACTCTTTACCCTATTATCTTATCATACAAATTTATGTTGCGGAAAAACATAATTCATTCAAATAGCATTTACCACATACAACCAGTTATGGGTCTCCCAAAGTTATAAAGTCCATAACTACACATATCCGTATTAATCTAAACGGATTTACAGTCATCCCATAGTACTATTAAATCAACTACAACGTCAATTAGCAATAAAGACAAGCGAGTAATTAAACACAAAAGCTTCCTAATTGAACTTCATCCTCAAAATCCTCCATTTACCTACAATGGGATTATCATAAACAACACACAAAACAAAAGGGAGTAAGTCATTAGTTTAAAAACTAACATCACATGATAATCCATATTTCAAATACGATTAAACTTTAATATAAAATATAAACGCAATTACGTAAATGCAAACATTCATCTCTTCTTTCGTTCATTTCCACGTTATCCATATTCATCCTATAAAATATATATCTCATAATATATATTCTATAGCATGCATATTATGTTCATTCGAAGCATCGTTCTTCTCATTTTTCATATCCACACAATAGTATATATATATCTCATACTATATAACCTATAGCATGTATATTACTATTATACTTAACAATCTTCCTTTCTATCACTCATATTCACCCTATAGAATATATATCTCATACTATATATTCTATAGCATGCATATGACTTTCATTGCAACCTTCTCATTTCTCATCATTCATATTCCAATTGCACGTTTACCTTTCCATTACCACTTGGGGCAAGTCATACACAATACCACATAGGGCAAGTCATACACAATACCACATAGGGCAAGTTGTAACACCCCAAATTTTAATCTTTAAAATTATAGTTTCACTATATTGTTTTGATGAAATTATAGTATCATTTCTCATCATTCATATTCCAATTGCACGTTTACCTTTCCATTACGCTTGATCGGGAGATTCTCGCCTGAGCGAGAAAGGATCACCTGGGAGGGTAAAATCCTGGACTATACTGGAGCATTCTCGCCTGAGCGAGAGTTGTCTCGCCTAGGCGAGAAATGGCAATTTTGGGTTGTTGACACAGTGTAATCGATTACACACTCCTGGTAATCGATTACATGCTGATAAACTAATCAGACCTGTGCATCTGACACAGTGTAATCGATTACACAGTCCTGGTAATCGATTACAGGATGATTAAAAGCATCAGATATGTACATCTGACACAATGTAATCGATTACACCATGTTGGTAATCGATTACATCGCGACGATGCCTCTATAATTTACACTGTGTATTCGATTACACACTTCTGGTAATCGGTTACATCGTATTAATGTAATCGATTACACACTTCTGGTAATCGATTACATCATATTAATGTAATCGATTACACCATGTTGGTAATCGATTACATAGCGACGATGCCTCTATAATTTACACAGTGTAATCGATTACACTATACTTGTAATCGATTACACTATACTTGTAATCGATTACACTTATCGCAGTGTCTATAAAATAGAAACCCAAAACACATTTTAGGGTTAGAACTTCGAAGAGAAGAGAGAGAGGAGAGCTTTTCAAGAGCAAGGAGCCTTAGGACTCATCTTGGAGCTTGAGAAGAGGTAAACCTCTTGTTACTAACTCTTCTTCTTCCTCTCTAACTTGTTTTGGGTATGTTGGATTTATTTTCAAAACATGAGAAACCATGGAAACTCATTCTTTAGAGTTATGGTTCGTTTTATGTTGTTTTTATCTTGTAAACTCTTGGTTTAGAGATAGTATCTCAAGAATGGAAAGGGTTGTCGGTTGATTCATGAAAACCCCAAAAACCCTAAAAGTGAAAATGTGGTAAAAGGAGAGAATGAGTAAAATGCTAGAGGTAGAAGATGAGTTTAGCCCCAAATATTGAAATATGAGATGTTATGCATGTTTTAGATGGTTGAATATTGATGATGAATATTTTGTATGATTAAATGATGCAATATAAGTTGTTTATGTGATATTTGGAATAAATGACTAACATTGTGTTATGTGGTGGGATGAGGAAAGATCCTAAGGTTGGAGGTGGTGTCGGTAGAACTCGAGAAGTTGCCAAGAACCGAACCCCAATACTCACCAAGGTAAGGGATAAGTGTCTCTAAATCATACTTGCTGATATGAATGAGGTATGTGAAAGAGGTAATGGTTTAAAATAATACGTCTGTAATTTATGCATTGTGTTGGAAAATGCGTGATTTTACTGTTATGGAAAAAGAAGGAAACATTTATTGGGGGAGTCCCAATGGAAATAAGACTCGGAAACATTTATTGGGGGAGTCCCAATAGAAATAAGACTCGAATTCAATCTATTTGGGGGAGTACCAAAGGAAATAAGACTGAAAACGAATTCAATCTATTTGGGGGAGTACCAAAGGAAATAAGACTCAAAACGAATTCAATCTATTTGGGGGAGTACCAAAGGAAATAAGACTCGAAACGAATTCAATCTATTTGGGGGAGTACCAAAGGAAATAAGACTCAAAACGAATTCAATCTATTTGGGGGAGTACCAAAGGAAATAAGACTCAAAACGAATTCAATCTATTTGGGGGAGTACCAAAGGAAATAAGACTCATACGAAAGTAATATTATTGGGGGAGTACCAATGGAAAAATGACTCAAAAGAAATGAATATTATTGGGGGAGTACCAATGGAAATATGACTCAAATGAATGTCGTATGCATGCTATAGGATATATAGTATGAGATATATATTATATAGGGTGAATTTGAATGATGAGAAATGTGAATGTCACATGAATGTCGTATGCATGCTATAGGATATATAGTATGGGATATATATTCTATAGGGTGAATATGAGCGATAAAAAGGAAGATGTTGAGAAAGAAAGTAATATACATGCTATAAGATATATATTATGGGATATATATGTTATAGGGTGGATATGAATAACGAGACTGATGATGTTTCGAATGAACGTAATATGCATACTATAGAATATATATTATGTGATATATATACTATAGGATGAATATGAGTAAAGTGGAAGTTAAAGGAAGATGATTTGAATGTTTATAATTTCGTATGTGTGTTTATGAATTACATGAAAGCTTGATTGTATTTGAATGTGGATTATCATGTGATGTTAGTTTCGAACTAATGACTTACTCCCTGTGTTTTGTGTGTTGTTATGATAATCCCATTGTAGGTAAATGAAGGATTTTGAGGAGGAAGCTCACTTAGGGAGATTTTGTGTTTATCAATTTGTTCGTCTTTGTTGCTACTTGACATTGTAGTTGAATTGATGACATTTTGAGATAAATGTAATCTGATTAGGATAATACGGAGATTTGTAGTTATGGACTTTATAACTCCGGAAAACCCACAACTGGTTGTATGTGATAATTGCTAATTGAATGAATTATGTTTTTCCGCAACATAACTTTGTAAGATAATACGATAGGGTAAAGAGTATTGTCAAAGAGAGATACTTGGCAGTTTTTAATGAAGGTGACGACTGTATGTAAGAAAGGATTAAATTGAACGAAAATTTTCAAGGGTAGAAAATCGGTCGTTACACAAGTCATACACAATACCACATAGGGCAAGTCATACACAATACCACATAGGGCAAGTCATACACAATACCACATAGGGCAAGTCATACACAATACCACATAGGGCAAGTCATACACAATACCACATAGGGCAAGTCAACGCCACGAAGGCTATCCAATACCACATAGGGCAAGTCAATGCCACGAAGGCTATACAATACCACATAGGGCAAGTCAATGCCAAGAAGGCTATACAATACCACATAGGGAAAGTCAACGCCACGAAGGCTATCCAATACCACATATCAAATGATAACCAGTTTACTCTATTATCATAACAATAATGCCAATACATTTACCTTTTTCATCAAATCATTAACTACGGAAACACGTCTCCCTTACAAACCTTTTACCTCTTTCACATACCTCATTCATATCAGTGAGTATGAATTAGAGCCACTTATCCCTTACCTTGGTGAGTGTTGGGAATCGGTTCCGAGTAACTTTAAAAGTCTCCTCCGCGATTTCCTCCAACCTTAGGATCTTTCCTCATTTCCACCAATAACAACAATGTCAGTCATTTATTCAAAATAACACATAAATAACTCGTATTTCATCATCAAACATATAAGGGGTTCATATATATTCCAGATCTCTAAAACTACTTCAATATAAGTTTTCAAACATCTAAACATTCAAGTTTATCTCATATATCAACATTCAAGCACAAACTCATCATCCACATCTAACATTTCATCTCTTTCTCTTTATACCCATATTCTCATATTAGGGGTTTTTGGGGTTTTCATGTGTAACCCACAAAACCTTTTCCATTCATACAATATCAACTCTAAATCAAGAGTTTAGAAGAGAAAAACAACATAAAACGAACCATAACTCTAAATGATGAGTTTTCATAGTTTCTCATGTTTCGAAAATAGATCCAACATACCCAAAACAAGTTAGAGAGGAAGAAGAAGAGTTAGAAACAAGAGGTTTACCTCTTCTCAAGCTCTAAGATGAGTCCTAAGGCTCCTTGCTCTTGAAAAGCTCCCTTGTCTCTCTTCTCTTCAAGTTCTAACCCTAAAATGTGTTTGGGGTTTCTATTTTTAAAGAGCAGTCGTCGGGTTCTCGCTCAAGCGAGAATCTCACAGTGAGCAATTCTTGCTCAGCGAATAGATGTAATCGATTACCATATGGTGTAATCGATTACATCAGTTAAAAATGCACATATCTGATGCTTTTAATATGTCGTAATCAATTACGAGTGTAGTGTAATCCTTTCTCGCTCAGGCGAGAATCTCTCGCTCAAGTGAGACTTCCAGGACTGATACTCTAATTTTTAAAGACTAAAATTCGGGATGTTACAGGATTTATTTATTAGTGAATTTTTTAATTAACATGGTTGATAATTATTATTTTAATTAAAATAAATTTATTGTTAATTTTAGGAATTAATCAAATGAATTGAAGTGTCGTAGTGCGACCATTCGAAAATGATTTGAGGACGAAAAGCGTTACAGATGTTCTCCTTCATCTAAAATCATAACTATATATTTAATTTGATAAAAAGAAAAAAAAAACGTTACAACCTATATAATAACAACTTGGAATAGCTTTCCAATGGAATATATGTGCCTGACGACTATTATGCATCAGATATATTAAAGGAAAATTTTGTTTAAAAAACTTAAATTTATTAATTGTCTGCTTTTAATTCTGTCCATTTTTTTTAGTTTTTACCTATCAGCGTGTACCTTCACTTTTTATATTTTATGCATATGATTCTACAAGCAATGGAGTCTAGTAATTAAGGTTTGGAACGAATCAATAAAGAAATCAGTCACAGTAGTTTTCAATAGGATTGTTTCTGTAGTAATGGGATTAATATTATGATAGAATGTTTGTTATTAAGTTTATTAGAAATGGGATATGATAGATTATTATCGTTAATTTTGTGGTGAAAAATTAAATATCTCAATGTCCTTTTAATTTCAGAATGGGCCTTATGTAGGTGAGCCCAACCCTAATAGTGTAACCCTAATTCTCTAGTTTCCTGTATTAAAATTTAGTGGAGATATTACTTGGAGGCTATGAATGAATATGAAGAATTTATCTTTTGTTATCTTCTTAGTTTATTTCTTCCTTAGGAGTAGATTAATTACATAGTTTCTTGGTAGATTGCTATTAGCACTCTATCAATTGGTGCTTTCATTTGGTACTCAATGCCTTCCATGAGTGTGGATGAAGCTCTCTTGTTCATAAACAAGAAGTTTCAACAAATCTAAAATGAAGATGATGCAAGACATGAATCCCTTCTCAAGGCTCTTACCAACCTTAACCATAAAATCACTACCACCTTGCAAGAAACTTTTTGTGCAGAGCAATGGTATCAACAGCCACAATATCAACATTATTACCATCAATACTCGATATAGACACATACCAACAGCAATATCAACAATATGATCCATACCAACAACAGCTTATGGTTCCACATTACCAACAGTCCAACCTCAACCCCAACAAGACTTACAAATTCCTCCATATCAACAACCTCCTACTCAAATGCAAAATCAATTTCCTCATAAAATTCCAACAATTCGTCCACCTTGCCAATCTTCTTATGTGTTCCCAAACCAGCAGCAATCAGTTATGATACCTTCAACTACGTTGTTGTTGTTGACATGTCCTGCATTTTCTTCAAACAATAACTCACAGAAGCGAACTGAGAAGAGAAGAGAAAGTGACGATGAGGTTCAGGAAGAAAAGGAAGAAGAGAGGCCATGTTCAGCAGCTACCTTCCATTTCTCTAGTCTTCTTCAAAGTTGTTTATTGTTGCCTTCTCCATGTTATGAGTTGGTGCAAAAAATTAGGGTTTCACAACTTCGGCCAATTGGGTCTAAATTTTTGCCCAAACCTATTGAAATTGTTGAAAGAAAACAATTTTTTTTGCCAAGGAGCACATACAATGATAAATAATGGGGACAAACTTATGACACATTGGATATTTACTAATCTAGACAATGATTTGGGCTTTTCAACTAGTCAAATATTTTTGCCCAATTTTATGTTTGTGGAGAAAGTCAAATGTGATGGAGAAGAAAGTGATATTCTTTCCAATTTATTGGACTTTGGATCAATAAGCTAATTATTCAAACTTGAGGACAAGGTTGATTTCATAGGGGTCGGTAATGATAGAATGTTTGTTATTAAGTTTATTAGAAATGAGATAGGATAGATTATTATCGTTAATTTTGTGGTGAAAAATTAAATATTTCAATGTCCTTTTAATTTCAAAATGGGCCTTATGTTGGTGAGCCCAACCCTAATAGTGTAACCCTAATTCTCTTGTTTCCTATATTAAAACTTAGTGGAGATATTACTTGGAAGCTATGAATGAATATGAAGAATTTTATCTTTTGTTATCTTCTTAGTTTATTTCTTCCTTAGGAGTAGATTAATTACATAGTTTCTTGGTAGATTGCTATTAGCACTCTATCATATTACCATATCATTTAATAGACAACCACTCTGGTACTAAGATCATTATTATTTGGCTCACGAAAAAAAAGTATAGAGAGAGTTTGAACTTTTGGTGGTCTCGCTGAGCATGGATGGTATGTAGTAGTGCAACAAATTAGAGTTAGCTATGCGGCATGCAGGGATCAGAGCAAGCTATATATGTTGATTGACTTTCATGTGTGTGTTTTTTTTTGGGTTTTTATGATGTTTTGGGAGATTGTCGATTTTTTCTGGTTTTTGTGGAATGATGGCTAGGGTTCTCTAAACTAACCAACTTATAGAAAAGCATAAAGCTATCTAAATCCTAGAATTAAGCTAGCTGAAGTTTGATTAGATAAAATTATTGACCCTCTTTTAGGGATTCTAAAAACTGGTTTGACTCATCATATTTTATTTATTATTTTCTGAAAATTAATAGAATTTCTAGAACCCTATTTATTTTTTATTTTTTAATTTCAAAATTAATTGTTCTTTATTTTCTGAAAAATTATTTTCGTAGGAAAAAATAGTTTTGGTCATTTTATAGGTCTAACAAAAATGAGTGTTCACAATTTGGACATATGAATGTAAAGTTTCTTAACATGTAAGTATCAACATGATTTTAGTGTATATAAGTCATTTTGTTGTGATTCCATCAGCCATACGTCATTTCATAAGCCACCCTCCTTCTCGGGTAACGTCAATTGATTTTCAAACCTTGTTTAACACACTACCCTCTGAGAATGCAAGCGTGCATCATTACATTAGGAACATGGAAATGCAACATGCATCACTATATTGTTTTGATGAAGACAAAGAGAAGTCTAAGAGAGGATAAGGATAAGACGAAACAAGCTTGAAGACATGTGCAACTCAACAAACAACAAGGTCAAGACTTAACATCATTCAAGTAGACTTAAAGGCTTAGAGTTTTATATTTCTAGAGTCTATGTCTGATTGGGTAGAGTTTAGGCTAGGTGAACCTAGAATGGAATTCTCACAAAATCTAAAATTGAACGTAACTAAAATGAGACTTGCATACGTTCATACATGATTCACATGTTAATGCATTTACATATGATAACCTGATTTTAATTGCATCAAAATAGAATATATATCCCATATATCTTCAAAATCATGTATCATGCATATACACATTATGTAGAAGGTTCATCATGCATCAAGAAAACACTTTTTAACATAGTTAATCGATTACAACTTGTGTTAATCGATTAAATGGACTTGGGAACCAGTTAATGGATTAAGTATGGGATTAATCCATTAAATGGAGTTACAGTAGCTGAAATCTTGAATTTCTTAAGGTTGTTAATCGATTAAATTGCAAGTTAATCGATTAAATTGCAAGTTAATCGATTAACACCTGTAAAAATAGTTTTCTATAAAAGCTGATTTTTTCCCAAATGTTCATTAACAAGTTAGTCATCTTTAAAATTCACAAGTGTGTAGATTTCTCTAAAATTAACTTTCATATCTTTAGAGAGAGTTTTTTGCTATGAGAAAAAAGTTTTTTAGTTTTCTAGCATTACATAAGAGAGATATGATAGTTGAGAATTATCCTTTTGGGCTTAATCTTTCATATTGTTTTTGGAAAACCAAGCATTAATCAAACATAGTTTCTTTGAGTCTTTGTGAGATTTTTTGGCTGGGTTTTTAGTACTTTTGCAGTTTCATATCCACACACTTTAGGTGCAATTATAACTTGGAAAATTAGATGATTTTTTTGTGAGAAAATCCTAGTTGCGGTTAGGTTGTAGTCTTCACCTTTACAAGGGTCTTGGTAGGGAGTGATCATCGGCCGGAGCTATACCGTAAGTAGGTGAGGATTATTCGAAAGAGGCGGGTTGAAGGTCAAACCGAAGTGAGAGACTCTAGGACCAAGAAGGGAGCAGTTGTAAAGTTTATTTGAACGAATGTTTTGTAAAACATTCTTCAAATAGTGGCAGTTAGATAAAGTAGGGAACCAATCATACCTCAATACGTTGATATATAGATGCATTTTCCAGTTTCATCTGTATCAATGTATGTACCATAACTCATAGGAATGGCAATGGGTTTGTGTAAGAGCCAAAATTTTACCCTTGAAAATTCTTTTCATTTTAATATAGATATTCCTATCATCTTTATTTCTCTATAGTTATATAACATTCAATACTTTAAAGTCGGTTATCGCAATAAATTAGAACCCTTTTTCCATGGAGCATAAAAACATAATTCCCATATTTCCTTCTTGGTAAGTACCGCATATGACTAGCTATGGGATTCCAAACCCATAACTATTAATATCCAGCTTTACAAAATGTAGTACTAATTCAGTTAGGATTTACAGTTATCCAGTTAACAGTTTACATCAATCAATCAAAAAAATAGGATTTCGAGTCCTAAGCTCCTCATGCCTCGAACCGAGTATCCTCAATTACTTCTTTTACCTACAATGGGATTATCATAACAGATATACACAACAACAACAAAGGAGTAAGTTATCAATTCAATAAATATCGGTAAGCTATAATCCACATATTAAGTTTTATAATACAAGAAGATATAAAATGTTAAAATCTACATCTCATGTTTATCCCTCTCATGTTACTACATCCAACCCTTTGAATTTACTCGTTCATCTCTGCCATACCTTGTCACTTCCTTCATCAATACCATTTTAAATCATTATTTTCCAATTATACGTTTACCTTTTCTCTACCACTTGGGGCAAGTCATGTACAGTACCACATAGGGCAAGTCAAGCGCAATACCACTAGGGCAAGTCATACACAATACCACATAGGGCAAGTCATACACAATACCACATAGGGCAAGTCATACACAATACCACATAGGGCAAGTCATACACAATACCACATAGGGCAAGTCATACACAATACCACATAGGGCAAGTCATACACAATACCACATAGGGCAAGTCATACACAATACCACATAGGGAAAGTCATACACCGATCATATATGTAATCATAAGATTCTCACTTTTCCTTTTATCATATACCATTAATAACTTCTCCTTACCTTGGTACGTGTCGGGGTTGGTTGTGGGTAACTTTACACGTTCCTTCGCTATCTCCTCCAACCTCAGGATCTTTCATTATCTCCATCACATAACAATAGTGTCAGTCATTTATTTCCAATATCACATTAACAATTTATATTGCATTACTCAATCATACAAGATATTCATCATATTTTGAATGTTTATAAACTAATTTCATAATACGTTTACGACTATCTAAAGCATACATATCCATCTCATTTTTCAACATTTGAAAGGTTTAATCATCGTCTACCTCTAGCATTTTACCCATTTTTCACTTTAACCACATTTTCACTTTAGGGTATTAGGGTTTTCATGAATCAACCCACAACTCTTTCCATTGTTGAAATACTAACTCTAAACCAAGAGTTTTCAAGATAAAAACAACATAAAACGAACCATAACTCGAAAGGATGAGTTTCCATGGTTTCCCTCATTTTGAGAAGAGATCCAACATACCCAAAATGAGTTTAAGAGAGAAGAAGAGAGTTAGAATCAAGAGTTTTACCTCTTCTCAAGCTCTTGGGTGAGTATCAAAACTCCTTGCCCTTGGAAAAGCTCTCTTCTCTCACCTCCCTTCAAAGTTTTTTTAACCCTAAAATGTGTTTGGGTTTCTGTTTTAAAGAGGTGTTGTCGGGTTGTAATCGATTACCAACATGCTGTAATCGATTACAACGTGAAAAATGCGCATATCTGATGCTTTTAATACGATGTAATCGATTACCAGGAGTGTGTAATCGATTACACCGTGTCAAATGCATATGTCTGATTAGTTTATCAGTATGTAATCGATTACCAGGAGTGTGTAAACGATTACACTATGTCAACAACCCAAAATTGCCATTTCTCGCCCAGGCGAGACAACTCTCGCTCAAGCGAGGCTTCCAGGACTGTTACTATAATCTTGAAGACTCAAATTTAGGGTGTTACAGTTTGCAATAATCCATTTCAATTTTTTTCAACAATTCCTTGCAATATTTGGATTGACTTACAAATATACCATCCTTGAGTTGTTTGAATTGTAATCCAAGGAAGTAGTTTAACTTCCCCATCATTGACAATTCAAACTCCCCTTGCATCATTTTGCCAAAGTCACTACATAGCGTTTCATTAGTAGAACCAAAAATAATATCATCTACATATATTTGTACAAGAAGAGTATGATGATTTATTTTCTTAATAAAGAGAGTAGTGCCGACCTTTCCTTTGGTATAACCTTTTTCAAGTAGAAATTTTTTTACACGATCATACCAGGCACGTGGAGCTTGTAACACCTCAAATTTCGTTTTCGGAATAATTAGAAAACTTAGACTGTTGGAGTGTATATTGGACAATTATCGTTTAAGCGAGATGACCTTTCCCAAGTGAGAGGCTAATTGTTCTAGTATAAGTTGTTAGGTATCAGTGGTTACAATACACCTAGAGGGGGGGTTGAATAGGTGTAGCGGTTAGAATATCCGCATTTCGAAAAAACAACACTTAACGCTGAAATACACCTAATTAATCGATTAACGAAACAGGGTAATCGATTAACACATTCAACACAGTCCTCTTAATCGATTAACAGAACTAATGTAATCGATTAACACACTACACTTAATCGATTAAACCGTGACAGTAAGCTAATGCAGATACAATTTCTTGCACGACAATTAATTGATAACGAAGCTAATATACAAAGCTTACAGAATTATCAGAGTGTAATCAGTATAGTACATAAACGTATTATCAATTAAATCTACTATACAAATCAATCGATCAAATGCAATAAAGAGATAAAGGGATAGAAAAATCCTGCGACACGAATTTTATCCTGGTTCGTTTGCTTGTCCACCGCAAACTACATCCAGGCCTCCCGGCTGATTTGGGAGATTTTTCTTCACTATAATTGAATCAATGTTTATTACATACACACTATCCAATTACAACATTTAGACACTTACAAGATAATAAAGATCCTATTCTATGGTTTGACTCCCTTCCTACCGACAAAGAAAACCTTTCTTTCGGCGTAGCCCTAGCCAAGAACCTCTGTTCTTTACTTATCCCTAAGTCTAACACTCAGTGAAGATACACTCAATCTCTTGGCGATACGACACCTTGAGATTCCCAATATTACAACACTTTTTCAATCAAAACAAATAGAGTAAACTTAAGCTATTACAAGACTTATATCTAACAAGACAAGACTTTACTCTAATCACCTAATACAAGCTCATGCAGTATGAAAATGTATTAGTTTGAAAAACAGAATGCATAGTATGTAAACATCTAATCAAGAATCATCAATAAAATGCAAGAACATGTGATATGAAAAGATGAGAAATGTATCATGTAATGCACTCAATCCTAAAGCATAGAATTCTCTCTTTTCTAAACTCACAAATGCATTTACAACTAGATGCAACAATTAACACGAAAAAAAATGCTCTAACTCTCTAAAAATTTAACATGCAACTTATGAGATCAATTCTGAAAAACGCAATTTATAAAGAATTGATTTTATAGGCCAGTTAATCGATTAACGACAGCCTTAATCGATTAAACTGTACAAAACTTTTAGATTAATCGATTAACCTATGTCGTAATCGATTAAACTGTGCAAACAGTTAGATTAATCGATTAACCTACGCTGTAATCGATTAAACGCATATTTTCATGTGTAAAAACTCAAATACGTTATTGACTTTAATTCATACATGTTTAACACTTAGTTTATGCCTAGAATGCACATGTACATGTATTTATGTGATGCATGAACATATTATGAATGACATATCTCAAGATGAAAATGATTATAAAGATTTATGCATATGAGATATGTATTAGGTGACTTAAGCCTTAGACTCAACCTAAACTAATCTAGTCTAAGCTAAGTACCAATCAGAAGACTTAAGCACGTTGATTTGTTGATGATCTTCAAGCTCTTATTAGCACAAGTTGTCCTCATCAAAACCATGACACATAAAGAGAGCTTTCCAAAGTGTTCCTCTTGACATGCACACTTTCAATCTCCCCCTTTTTGATGATGACAAACTCTACATCAAATATATCAATTGTGATGAAATAGCTTGAAGATTGTGTTGGCGTGGTTGATATGATGCGCAAATTTCGGAAGCTGTTATTACGATCAACCTACACAATTAGAAAACAACAAAACAACCTTTCTCCCCCTTTTGACATTATCAAAAAGATAACGCATGTCAAAAAAATAAGGCAGAGATATGAGTAATGCATAAAACAAAGTCAATGAGTTAATTTCGGATTTAACAATTAACCTGTTTTATTTTAAAGAAAATTAAACAAATGCGCTAGTTTATACAACAGAAATAGCCAAACTGGTAAAGTGAACGGCATACAAGATTGACCATATCAGAGTAGAAAATCTCATACGATCAAGAACCATACACGTAAACAAAGTAGGCTATTCGACATAATTATAAAAAGTAGCATAAAGAGTAACAATGTTTAGCAACCATACAAACCAGGAAATGTCAATTAAGAACATTAAAGAGGCACACAAAAGAGAAACTAGAATCCATAACAACAACTGAATCCAGAAAGTGCCAAAGAAAGTGTAAAACCGAGTTACTGTCTTCCTTTAAAAAGCTGGTTTTATTCGATTAACGGGCAGGTTTAATCGATTAAACCAGTGTAAAATTTCGAATTTTCAAAAGACTGATGCCCAAGTAATCGATTAACAACAAATAGAATCGATTACACATAGTGAAAATGGATTTTCAGGCAGTAGAATGGTTTCAAATTTTTAAGGCTTTTGCATGCATTGTGACAAATTTATCGAGACATTCAGAATCACAGAAAGAATTAATCAAGAGACATATTTTTGCATTGTAACATATATCATTTAAGCTAAAGATACATAGGCATAGAGAGGCTAGACGATAATGTAAACAACTAAACAATTAATCAAGTTTAAGACCATAGTCCTTGAGTTGCTGCTTCATCCAAAGGATTTGAGCGCAACACACACCAGCGGCAATGTATTCCGCTTCAGCGGTGGACAAAGCAACACAGGCTTGCTTTTTGCTGTGCCATGCTACTAATGAACTGCCCAACAAGTGACAAGTACCACTAGTGCTTTTCTGATCCAATTTACATCCGGCGAAATCGAAATCGGAATAACCTACCAAGGATAGTGAGGCATCCCGAGGATACCATGATCCCATGTTAGTTGTTCCTTTTAAGTATCTCATGATTCTTTTAACAATTTTAAGATGTGATTCTCTAGGTGATGATTGAAATCTCGCACACATGCATACGCTAAACATGATATCATGTCGATTTGCAGTAAAGTAAAGTAAAGACCCAATAATTCCTCGATACTTTGTTACCTCTATTGCTTTTCCTTTTTCGTCCTTATCTAGGTAGCAAGCAGATGCCATTGGAGTGGAAGCTTCCTTACAATTGTTCATCTCAAATTTCTTGAGCAGCTCTTTGCAATATTTTGCCTGATGGATGAAAATCCCACTTTCTAGTTGCTTTATCTGAAGTCCTAGAAAGAATGTGAGTTCTCCCATCATAGACATTTCGAACTCCCCCTGCATCATCTCAGAAAAATCTTTACACAGAATATCATTAGTAGATCCAAAAATTATGTCATCCACATAGATTTGTACAAGTAATATAGAATTTTCTGATTTATGAATAAAAAGCGTTGTGTCAACCAAGCCTCTTTTGAACCATTTTTCTAAAAGAAAAGTACTAAGTCTATCATACCAAGCTCTAGGAGCTTGTTTGAGACCATAGAGTGCCTTTTTAAGTTTATAAACATGGTTCGGATATTTAAAATTTTCAAAACCAGGCGGTTGGTTAACATAAACTTCTTCTTGAATATAGCCATTCAGGATGGCACTTTTTACGTCCATTTGAAATTGTTTGAAGTTCATAATCGATGCAAAGGAAAGTAGCATCCTGATGGCCTCTAATCTGGCTACAAGGACATAGGTTTCGTCATAATCGATACCTTCCTCCTGGTTGTAGCCTTTGGCCACCAAGCGTGCCTTATTTCGAATGATTAAGCCTGATTCATCAAGCTTATTTCTGAAGACCCATCGAGTACCAATCACAGGATGATCTTTAGGTTTAGGGACCAAGTCCCAAACATTATTACGTTCGAACTGGTTTAGCTCTTCTTGCATAGCTATACCCCAGTGCACATCCTCAATGGCCTCATCAATGGTCTTAGGCTCAATTTGAGATACAAAAGTTACAAAGTTACAAAAGTTTCGTAAGGAACTACGGGTTACCACTCCCGTAGATATGTCACCTATTACTTTGTCGATCGGGTGAGCTTTCTTGGTTTTCCACACAACTGGCATATCTGAATGCTCCTGAGATTTGTTTTGACATTCTTCATTGGTTGCTTCTTCATTATCCATGTTCTTTGAGTATGCTTCTTCCAAAGCACCTGCAACATCATTAGATACGACCTTTCTCTTCTCTTTTGGAGAAGATTCGTCAAATTGTACATGGATAGACTCTTCAACTTGCATTGAATATTTATTAAAAATTCTGAACGCTTTGCTATGAATCGAGTATCCCAAAAATATTCCCTCGTCGGCTTTTGAATCAAATTTTCCTAAAGCCCGCTTTCCATTATTTAATATAAAACATTTGCAACCAAAAGAGTGAAGATGGGATATGTTTGGTTTACGGCCTTTTAATAGTTCATAAGGAGTTTTATTCAAGTTAGGCCTTAAAAGTACTCGATTTATAACATAACATGCAGTATGAACTGCATCTGCCCAGAAATATTTGGGGGTATTACTTTCATTGAGCATGGTTCTCGCTAATTCTTCTAGCACACGATTTTTCCTCTCAACAACTCCATTTTGTTGTGGAGTGCGAGGAGCAGAGAACTGATGCATGATGCCATGCTTATCACAGAATTTGTCGAACTGAAAGTTCTCAAATTCTCCCCCGTGATCACTTCGTATATATACTATTTTCAGGTTAAGTTGGTTTTGAATTTGCTTGGCAAGATTTTTAAAAGACTTGAAGGCGTCGCTTTTAGCAGATAAAAATAATGTCCATGTAAATCGAGAGAAATCATCAACAATAACTAGAGCATAGTAGCTACCACCAAAACTCATGATTTGTGATGGTCCAAACAAGTCCATATGGAGTAACTCCAAAGGTCTTGAAGTAGATATCACATTTTTGTTTTTAAAAGAGTTTTTGGTTTGTTTACACTTTTGACAAGTGTCACAAATCTCTTTAGTTTTAAAATTTAGTTTTGGTAGCCCCTCAACTAGTTCGTTTGATGACAATTTATCTAGATGTTTTATATGGATGTGTGCAACGCGTCTGTGCCAGAGCCAGATGTCATCTTCTTTAGAAATAAAACATTTTGAAAATAATGTGGTGATATCATCCAAGTTAACCATGTAAATATTATTTATACGATGACCAAAAAATTTAACATTATTAGATAAAATGTCACGAATGATACAACAGTCAGAATCGAAAGATACACGATTACCTTTGTCACAGAGTTGGCTTATACTCAGAAGATTATGTTCTAGTCCTTCAACATAAAGAACATTTTCAATTTGAGTTTGAGATGAGTTACCAATTGTTCCAGTGCCAAGTATCTTTCCCTTGTTGTTGTATCCGTACGTGACGTATCCTTTTCCTTTAAGTGAAGACATACCTGCAAAACATATCACCTGCTTTTCTCAGGTACCCAAATTATGTTGGGTCCTTTTCTGTTAGTGATTAGGGAATTATCTCCCTTCTTTATCCATACATAAACTCCGCTATAGCGTATTTTCTAATGTAACATGAGTAAGAAGTATGACCATACGTATTACAATAAAAACATGTAGGTGAATGCTTATGACTTTTATTCTTAGTATGAGCTACAGGTTTTCTATATGGTCTCTTGTTCTTAGCAGAGCGAGTATAACCTAGACCAGTACGATCACCAACGTTTCTTGTTTGACTAAGCAGAGTGTCTAATTGCTGTTTACTGTTTGTGAGACGTTCGAGTTTTTCTTTTAGTTTAACATTGTCTTCTTGCAAAATCTCGCAAGTCTCACATACAGGTTTTTGACATAAATTGTTAGCAGAGCAGTTACATGTGTTACAAGAATAGATGAGATCTAAAGTTTCATTTTCTAATTTTAATTCATCTAATTCTTTTTGTAATTGGCTTAATTTCTTTTCATTTCTAAGGATTTCCCTTTTCTTATCAATGTTTATTCTTGCCAATTTCTTTAGTTCCTCATGTAACTCAACATAAGCATTATATAAAACATCATAAGAGGGTAAGTCATCTGAAGTGGATGAGGTGTCAGAATATACCTCATTATTATCCTCGTGTGAGTCTGAGTTGCCATCGTTGTCAGATCTGACCATCAGACACAGCTTCCCTGACTCCTCCTCACTAGAAGTGCTTGATGTTGTTTCCTCCTCAGGTACATCCCATACAATATAAGCTTTCTTGGATTTGAATTCCCTGGGAGTGCTCTTCTCTGAATCAACCTTTTTCAGATAGGTAGGACATTGAAATCTCATATGTTCGGCTTTTCCACACTCATGACAAGTGAAGCGATCTTTGTTGTTCTTGCCTTTGTTGGTTGATTCTTTTGCTTCTTTCTTTTGAAACTTTTTGAATCCACCTTTTCTTTTGATGAATTTGCTAAATTTTCGAACAAGGCGATTCATAGTTTCATAATCTAGATCGGAGTCAGATTCATCATCATCTTTTTCTTCTTTTGACTTGGAGGTCGTGGCATTCAATGTGATGTTTTTCTTCTTCTAGTCTGAATCTTCGTGCATAGTCAAGCGCCCCAATTCCATTTCGTGCTCTTGAAGCTTTCCAAATAATGTAGCTAGAGGCATAGAATCCAAGTCTTTGGATTCAACAATTGCAGTTACCTTTGGTTGCCATTTCCTGTCAAGACAACGCAAAACTTTATTAGTTAGTTCACCTCTGGCAAATGATTTATCTAGAGCAACTAAATGATTAACAATATGAGTAAATCGCTTTTGCATATCACAGATTGATTCACTAGGTAACATGCGAAATAACTCATATTCGTGGGTCAGCGCATTTAATCTAGCGCGCTTGACTTCGCTAGTGCCTTCGTGAGTCACTTGTAAAGTGTCCCACATTTCTTTTGCATTTTGGCACTGCGAGACTCTAAAGAACTCATCATAGGATAGGGCCGATGTGATGATATTTTTGGCACATAGGTTATGCTGAACCTTTTTGCGCTCATCATCGGTCCATAGACTTTTAGGCTTGTCTTTAGGTTCATCGTCCACAAGATGCTGTGGAACGAAAGGGCCGTTGACTACGGATTCCCAAAAATCCGAGTCTATGGCTTCAATAAAAATTTGCATGCGGACTTTCCAGTAGGCATACCCTTGACCACTGAATATAGGTGGTCGATTAATGGATGAACCATCACCACCAAATGGGTTTGACGAACCCATTCCTTTTTCCCTTAGGATCACGAATACGCGGTTGAGCTAGCACTTCGCACTAGCTCTGATACCACTTGTTAGGTATCAGTGGTTACAATACACCTAGAAGGGGGGGGTTGAATAGGTGTAGCGGTTAGAATATCCGCTTTTCGAAAAAACAACACTTAACGCTGAAATACACCTAATTAATCGATTAACGAAACAGGGTAATCGATTAACACATTCAACACAGTCCTCTTAATCGATTAACAGAACTAATGTAATCGATTAACACACTACACTTAATCGATTAAACCGTGACAGTAAGCTAATGCAGATACAATTTCTTGCACGACAATTAATTGATAACGAAGCTAATATACAGAGCTTACATAATTATCAGAGTGTAATCAGTATAGTACATAAACGTGTTATCAATTAAATCTACTATACAAATCAATCGATCAAATGCAATAAAGAGAGAAAGGGATAGAAAAATCCTGCGACATGAATTTTATCCTGGTTCGTTTGCTTGTCCACCGCAAACTACGTCCAGGCCTCCCGGCTGATTTGGGAGATTTTTCTTCACTATAATTGAATCAATGTTTATTACATACACACTATCCAATTACAACATTTAGACACTTACAAGATAATAAAGATCCTATTCTATGGTTTGACTCCCTTCCTACCGACAAAGAAAACCTTTCTTTCGGCATAGCCCCAGCCAAGAACCTCTTTTCTTTACTTATCCCTAAGTCTAACACTCAGTGAAGATACACTCAATCTCTTGGCGATACGACACCTTGAGATTCCCAATATTACAACACTTTTTCAATCAAAACGAAATAGAGTAAACTTAAGCTATTACAAGACTTATGTCTAACAAGACAAGAGTTTACTCTAATCACCTAATACAAGCTCATGCAGTATGAAAATGTATTAGTTTGAAAAACAGAATGCATAGTATGTAAACATCTAATCAAGAATCATCAATAAAATGCAAGAACATGTGATATGAAAAGATGAGAAATGTATCATGTAATGCACTCAATCCTAAAGCATAGAATTCTGTCTTTTCTAAACTCACAAATGCATTTACAACTAGATGCAACAATTAACACGACCGTTACAAATTCTGCGGCCAAGGGCATGGCCTTACTTGCTTCTTTGTAACATGTGTATGATTTGACTAGTTGAGATTGTATGTATTGAATGTTTAAAGTATGTGACTTGTTATGAGATTTTATGATTTCCTGACTTGATTGAGTTGAAATTAGCTTACTGACTTGTACCTGAGTACAGGTACGCATGGCTGAAAGAGGAAGTGGAACGAACCAGAATATTCCCAATGATCTCTTGGCACAGATGTTAGGGGTGCTTCAGGGCATGAATGAGAATCTACAAAATTTGAATCGGAGCGTAGCGCCAGGTCCAAGCTCTCTGTCCCAAAGCGGATTCGCTCCGAATGCTGCTGTTGGGTGGGTCCCAGAGATGGGATGTACTAACATGAAGGCGAACGGAGTGGCGGCCTCCAAATCCAAATTCCCCAAGAACATCGGGCCTCAAAGAAACTTTGTGCACGGAACGGGAAAGGGCAAGATGTGTCCCGAAGAGCAAGAGCCTTGTCTCTCACCTGCTAGCACTCGGAGGTACACATCGCATGGGCCGAGGACCCATGCAAATGCCGTAGGGTCATGATTAAACTCCCTATCCTGGTGCAGCAAGTGTAACCGAAGACATGATGGAGGATCGTGTTCTGGAACGACAAATCACTGTTTTCGTTGCAAAGGGATCGGACATGTCAAGAGGTATTGTCCTATGTCACGGCAGAATATGAATGCCATGGGGACTGGACGACCTAAATCTATCGCCAGAGTGGTTACCATGTGTGGTGTAGAGGCATTAGAATCGGATAGTCTAACCCGATGTGGGATGTATGAGGAGGAGGTTGAAATTGTGCATGTCAAGAGGAAGACTTTGGAAAGCTCTCTTTATGTGTCATGGTTTTGATGAGGACAACTTGTGCTAATAAGAGCTTGAAGATCATCAACAAATCAACGTGCTTAAGTCTCATGATTGGTACTTAGCTTAGACTAGATTAGTTTAGGCTGAGTCTAAGGCTTAAGTCACCTAATACATGTCTCATATGCATAAATCTTTTAAATCATTTTCATCTTGAGATATGTCATTCATAATATGTTCATGCATCACATAAATACATGTACATGTGCATTCTAGGCATAAACTAAGTGTTTAACATGTATGAATTAAAGTGCATAACGTATTTGAGTTTTTACACATGAAAATATGCGTTTAATCGATTACAGCGTAAGTTAATCGATTAATCTAATTGTTTGCACAGTTTAATCGATTACGACATAGGTTAATCGATTAATCTAAAAGTTTTGTACAGTTTAATCGATTAAGGCTGTCGTTAATCGATTAACTGGGCTATAAAATCAATTCTTTATAAACTGCGTTTTTCAGAATTGATCTCATAAGTTGCATGTTAAATTTTTAGAGAGTTAGAGCATTTTTTTTCGTGTTAATTGTTGCATCTAGTTGTAAATGCATTTGTGAGTTTAGAAAAGAGAGAATTCTATGCTTTAGGATTGAGTGCATTACATGATACATTTCTCATCTTTTCATATCACATGTTCTTGCATTTTATTGATGATTCTTGATTAGATGTTTACATACTATGCATTCTGTTTTTCAAACTAATACATTTTCATACTGCATGAGCTTGTATTAGGTGATTAGAGTAAAGTCTTGTCTTGTTAGATATAAGTCTTGTAATAGCTTAAGTTTACTCTATTTCGTTTTGATTGAAAAAGTGTTGTAATATTGGGAATCTCAAGGTGTCGTATCGCCAAGAGATTGAGTGTATCTTCACTGAGTGTTAGACTTAGGGATAAGTAAAGAACATAGGTTCTTGGCTGGGGCTACGCTGAAAGAAAGGTTTTCTTTGTCGGTAGGAAGGGAGTCAAACCATAGAATAGGATCTTTATTATCTTGTAAGTGTCTAATTGTTGTAATTGGATAGTGTGTATGTAATAAACATTGATTCAATTATAGTGAAGAAAAATCTCCCAAATCAGCCGGGAGGCCTGGATGTAGTTTGCGGTGGACAAGCAAACGAACCAGGATAAAATTCGTGATGCAAGATTTTTCTATCCCTTTCTCTCTTTATTGCATTTGATCGATTGATTTGTATAGTAGATTTAATTGATAATACGTTTATGTACTATACTGATTACACTCTGATAATTCTGTAAGCTCTGTATATTCGCTTCGTTTTCAATTAATTGTCGTGCAAGAAATTGTATCTGCATTAGCTTACTGTCACAGTTTAATCGATTAAGTGTAGTGTGTTAATCGATTACATTAGTTCTGTTAATTGATTAAGAGGACTGTGTTGAATGTGTTAATCGATTACCCTGATTCGTTAATCGATTAATTAGGTGTATTTCAGCGTTAAGTGTTGTTTTTCGAAAAGCGGATATTCTAACCGCTACACCTATTCAACCCCCCCCCCCTCTAGGTGTATTGTAACCACTGATACCTAACAGAGGTGAATGAAATCCAACGATCATTTGCTCTAACTGGTGTCCGTCGTAACCATGGGCATCAAGGGTCGAAACTTACCGTTGGAGGCTTTCAACTAGACGTATCTCCCATGTGCCACAAGTGCGGTAGACTTCACTATGGAAGTACGTGCCCGGGAAAAGGGAATGAATGTTTCCACTACAAGGAGTTTGGGCATATTAAAAGGTATTGTCCCAAGCTGGATCGGAGACCTAATGTCATGCATGTTGGGGAGGCAAGGGACCACGGTCGGATGGTTACCCCAAGCGGCGCAGGGATATCGAGTGTTGATGATCCGGCGAGAGGTAAACGCATGGTGACAGGTATTCCTTGTTTAGTGTTGTTGATTCGGGAGCGACACACTCCCTTATATATGTTACATGTGAAAACCGGCTGAAATTGTAAACTGAGTCGTTACTTCCGACTTGGTCGCTTCTACCCCAATTTATGTGCGGGTGGTGGTATGGCCGTTTATGTTATAGTGTCTGGTTGTGGTAAATGGTGTGATATTTACCGTAGATTTAGTCTACTTGTTGTTATCCCAGTTAGATAAAGTTCTGGGGATGGACTGATTGTTGGCAAATCATGTTATGATTGAATAGTGCTGACAAGGTTGTGGCGGTTAGGGATCGGTGCGAGATCTCTGACCAGGCTAGTGGTATGGGGCCAGTGTCGGCTAAGAAAGTCAGAACTCTCCTTCGAGAAAGGGATCGATGTTTATTCTGTAAATGTCACGAGAGGGTATTTAAGAACTCGTTAGTATTTCAAGATGTTAAGATTTGAAAGAAACTATTTATTTTGTCCTGGAAAGTGGACTTTCTTCTATAAATGATTGACTTTTATAATTAGTAGGCTGATAAGAAAAATGTCTAAGTCGGGGATGCTTGTTTTCTCTTGTGAGTTGTTAAAGGTTAATTCCTTTTGTTGGCCTTAGTGTGTACGCGTATGCTAATTGATGAAACTCATATTTCGAAAATGAAATCGAGGTTGGATAAATTACCTAAATGTCCGTGCGACTAATGTGTTTACATGGACGTTAACGGTTTGGATGTGTTATCGTTTTGAGGTGACCTAGGGTTGGTAACCAAAATCGATTCAGTATGAAAAGGTTATTTTTGATTCTCGTGCATGAGGCTCCTAGTCAATAAAATGTGATTTTTGTTAAAGAGGAGTACCCGCCGTAGCAAATGTATCTTGGTAGTGAACACCAAATTAGGAGCGGGGATGTTAAACCTCAAAAACTTATTTCTGCATCGTGAGTATCTCAGTGTAAGGTTGGGGTAAATGATAGAACCTTTGCCATAGTGTTGATATGCGCAATGATGTCCCAGCTGGATTTAATCCTGGAACAGACTAGCGGTCAGGAAATCGTGTTATGTTTAACTGTGTGTACTTGTTGAGAGGAAGATTAAAAAAAAATTCAGTTTGCATTGATATGTATGTGTATGTTAAGGGGGTAAGGAGTATATTGATAGTCGAGGAAAGAGGCTGAGGCCTTAAATGTTGGACAGTGATGAGTTAGTTCATGAATTGGTTGGGTGATATCACGATTTAGTGGCGTATGCCCTTAGCGACCGACTAAGTAATATTAATGGATTAGAGAATCGATTATAATTTTGGTGGAGTATCCTTGTGCCTAAGGTCTAGGTGATGATATTATTTTCCGAGGTATGTTTAATTTTCGGGGACGAAAATTCTTATAAGAGGGGGAGAATTGTAACACCCCGAATTTTAGTCTTTAAAAATTATAGCATCAGTCCTGGAAGTCTCGCTTGAGTGAGAGATTCTCGCCTGAGCGAGAAAGGATCACCTGGGAGGGTGAAATCCTTGGCTATACTGGAAGATTCTCGCCTAAGCGAGAGTCGCCTCGCCTGGGCGAGAAATGGCAAAATGGGGCTGTTGACACTGTGAGATTCTCGCCTGAGCGAGAATCCCTCGCTTGAGCGAGAGGAAGCCTATTGGGACTGTGAGATTCTCGCGTGAGCGAGAATCTCTCGCTTGAGCGAGAAGGTCAGATATGAGTTTTTAAAATAGGCGGGATTTTCTCGCCTGAGCGAGAAAGGGCTCATTAAAACTTTGAAGAGAAGAGAGAGAAGAGAGCTTTTCAAGAGCAAGGAGCCTTAGGACTCATCTTAGAGCTTGAGAAGAGGTAAACCTCTTGCTTCTAACTCTTCTTCTTCCTCTCTAACTTGTTTTGGGTATGTTGGATCTATTTTCAAAACATGAGAAACCATGGAAACTAATTCTTTAGAGTTATGGTTCGTTTTATGTTGTTTTTCTCTTGTAACTCTTGGTTTAGAGTTGATATTTGATTAATGGAAAGTTTTTGTGGGTTATTAATGAAAACCCCAAAAAAACCACAAAATGAGAATATGGGTATAAAGAGAAAGAGATGAAATGTTAGATGTGGATGATGAGTTTGTGCTTTGATGTTGATATATTAGATAAACATGTTTGTTTTGATATATGGAAACTTTTATTGAAGTATTTTTAGAAATATTGAAAATACATGAATCCATTGTGTATTTGATGATGAAATACGAGTTATTTATGTGTTATTTTGAGTAAATGACTGACATTGTTGTTATTGGTGAAAATGAGGATAGATCCTAAGGTTGGAGGAAATCGCGGAGGAGACTTTTAAAGTTACTCGGAACCGATCCCCAACGCTCACCGAGGTAAGGGATAAGTGTCTCTAAATCATACTTGCTGATATGAATGAGGTATGCGAAAGAGGTAATGGTTTAAAATGATACGTCTCTAATTTATGCATTATGTTGGAAAATGCGTGGCTTTTCTGTTATGGTCAAAGAAAAGTAACATTATTGGGGGAGTACCAATGGAAAGATGACTCAATGAAAGTAACATTATTGGGGGAGAACCAATGGAAAGATGACTCAATGAAAGTAACATTATTGGGGGAGAACCAATGGAAAGATGACTCAATGAAAGTAACATTATTGGGGGAGAACCAATGGAAAGATGACTCAATAAAAGTAATATTATTGGGGGAGAACCAATGGAAAGATGACTCAATGAAAGTAATATTATTGGGGGAGTACCAATGGAAATATGACTCAAACGAATTAATATTATTGGGGGAGTACCAATGGAAATATGACTCAAATGAAAGTAATATTATTGGGGGAGTACCAATGGAAATATGACTCAAATGAAAGTAATATTATTGGGGGAGTACCAATGGAAATATGACTCAAACGAATTAATATTATTGGTGGAGTACCAATGGAAATATGACTCAAATGAAAGTAATATTATTGGGGAAGTACCAATGGAAATATGACTCAAACGAATTAATATTATTGGGGGAGTACCAATGGAAATATGACTCAAACGAAATCAATATTATTGGGGGAGTACCAATGGAAATATGACTCAAATGAAGAAATATTATTGGGGGAGTACCAATGGAAATATGACTCAAATGAAATCAATATTATTGGGGGAGTACCAATGGAAATAAGACTCGGAGTAACGAATGTTGTATGCATGCTATAGGATATATAGTATGGGATATATATCCTATAGGGTGAATATGAATGAAGAGAAATGTGAATGTCACATGAATGTCGTATGCATGCTATAGGATATATAGTATGAGATATATATTCTATAGGGTGAATATGAATGATGAGAAATGTAAATGTCACATGAATGTCGTATGCATGCTATAGGATATATAGTATGGGATATATATTCTATAGGGTGAATATGAGCGATAAAAAGGAAGATGTTGAGAAAGAAAGTAATATCCAGGCTATAGGATATATAATATGGGATATATATGTTATAGGGTAGATATGAATAACGAGTAAGATGATTTGAATGTTTTCAATTTCGTATGTGTGTTTACGAGTTATAGTAAAGCTTAATTGTATATGAAAGTGGATTGTCATGTGAAGTTAGTTTTGAACTAATGACTTACTCCCTTTTGTTTCATGTGTTGTTTATGATAATCCCAATTATAGATAAATGAAGGATTTCGAGGATGAAGCTCAATTAGGAAGCTTTTGTGTTTAATTACTCGCTTGTCTTTATTGCTAATTGACGTTGTAGTTGATTTAATAGTATTATGGGATGACTGTAAATCCGTTTAGATTAATACGAATATGTGTAGTTATGAGCTTTATAACTTTGGGAGACCTATAACTGGTTGTTTGTGGTAAATGCTATTTGAATGAATTATGTTTTTCCGCAACATAAATTTGTATGATAAGATAATAGGGTAAAGAGTATTTTCAAAGAGTGATACTTGAGAGTTTTTAATGAAGGTGACGACTGTATGTAAGAAAGGATTAAAATAAATGAAAAATTTTCAAGGGTAGAAAATCGGGTCGTTACAATATGAGGAATGTACATGTTGAATGTGAAGTGTATTTGTATTGAACAATGTATGACTTTCCCAAAGTGGTATTGGCTCTTTGAGCAATGTATGACTTGCCCAACGTGGTATTGGCCTTTACGGCAAATGTATGACTTTTCAAATGTGGTATTGGCCTTTTGAGCAATGTATGACTTGCCCAACGTGGTATTGGCCTTTATGGCAATGTATGACTTGTCCGAGTGGAATTGGCCTTTATGTCAATGTATGACTTGCCCGATGTGGTATTGGCCTTTGTGGCAATGTATGACTTGCCCGATGTGGTATTGACCTTTAATTCAATGTATGACTTGCCCAATGTGGTATTGGCCTTTATGGCAATGTATGACTTGCCCTACGTGGTATTGTCCTTCATGGCAATGTATGTCTTTTCCTAAGTGGTATTGTATTGAATGTCTTGCCCTAAATAGTATTGTAAATATGTACATGTGTGTAATGTGATATTGTATTGCTTGCAATTAGTGTATCGCCTTCGGGTATGAGATTGTCGTTGTGTGTTGTGATTGACGATAGTAATGTGATGGTGATGAAGATGGAATTGAATGATTCGTAAGATTAAGTTATATTAGATATTTAGTAAAAAGGTGAATATCCTATGGTAGGAGGTATCGATTGGTTGCAATGTTTGTATATGTTGATATGATTGATTTTAGATGCTTTATAGGTTGTATTACTTTAATGTTATTACTCCATGTAATTCCATGTTGCGGTCGTCGTAGTTGGTTCTTACTCCCTTTTGTCTCTTCTTTGTATGTATTATGTATTTGAGTTCAGGTTGAGGCTGTAGCGTATTGGATGCTTGCTGAGAAGAGTACAGATTAAAGTAGTTACTTTATGTATTCGAAATGATATTTGGTTAATGTATGTAATATGAGAAATATGTTGAGTCAACTCGTTTGTGTAATTGAACTTCTCTTAAATGGGTAATGAGAATGGAATAACAATATTAATAATAAGATATTATTTGGGAAAGGATAATTGTATATAGTATGGATTTAAGATGAAATGCAATGACATGTTTTTGATGAAGTGATACTATGGATTATTTCACGTTTGGAATTATGAACTCAACTAATAATATTGTTCACTTAGGTTCTTCCAAATCGTTTAAGTAATATCTTTCAAAAGTTATCACTTCACTTACATGAATAAAGTTTTAAAAATTTTAGGGTATAAATTGGGTCCTTACAGAGCTTGCTTCAAACCGTAGAGGGCCTTCTTAAGTTTATATACATGGGAAGGATGTTTGAAGTCTTCAAACCTAGGAGGTTGTTCTACATATACTTCTTCTTGTATATACCCATTAAGAAATGCACTCTTAACATCCATTTGATATAACTGAAAATTTAGAAAGTAAGCATATGCAAGTAATAACCGAATAGCTTCAAGTCTAGCAATAGTAGCGAAGGTCTCATCAAAGTCTATACCTTCTTCATGATTGTATCATTGTGCTACCAATCTAGCTTTATTTCTAGTGATAATACCATTTTCATCTGATTTATTACAAAATACCCAACGAGTTCGTATAACATGCCTATCATGTGGTCTAGGAACAAGTTCCCAAACTTCATTTCTCTCAAACTGGTTTAACTCTTCTTGCCTTGCAAGAATATAGTGTTCATCCTCGATTGCATCGTCAATCTTTGAGGGTTCTATTTGAGAGACGAAGGCCATGTTTAAACAGGCATCATTTAGCTTTAAGCGGGTGGTTACACCTTTGCATCTATCACCAATAATGTTGTCGATAGGATGGTCTCTATGAGTTTTCCATTCTTGAGGTAAATCAGAATGAATATGCTCTAATTGAGAAGATAGAGTATCATTCATTTTCAAGTGATCAACATTGGTTGTTGTATTGGTAGAAGACACTTCTATTAAAGGGGAACTAGGCAAGTCCTCTTCATCAAGAGTTAACTCATCCTTTATAAAAGGATTGGTTTCATCAAAAGATACATGAAAAAATTCTTCAATGGCTAGAGTTCTTTTATTAAGGATTCTATAAGCTTTACTCATAAGAGAGTAGCCTAGGAAGATTCCTTCATAAGCTTTTGCGTCAAACTTGCCTAAGTTGTCTTTATCATTGTTTAAAACAAAGCATTTACAACCAAATACATCCAAATGAGAAATGTTTGTTTTTCTACCTTTGAAGAGTTCATAGGGGGTTTTCTTGAGAACTGGTCTTATAAGAACTCTGTTTGAAACATAACATGCTGTACTTACTGCATCAGCCCAAAAGTATTTTGGGAGATTAGTTTCATTTAACATAGTACAAGCAAGTTCTTCTAATGACTAATTCTTTCTTTCTACAACACAATTTTGTTGTGGTGTTCTAGGAGTAGAGAAATTGTGATTGATACCAAGATCAACACAAAACTCTTCGAAAGAAGCATTTTGAAATTCTCCCCCATGATCACTTCTTATAGCAGCGATTTTCAGAGATTTTTCATTTTGAACTCTTTTAGCATATTTGCTAAAGGCATTAAACGCCTCATTCTTATGAACTAAGAATAGAGTCCAAGTGTATCTTGAATAATCGTCTACTATAACAAGAGCATAGTAGTTACTGTAACGCCCAAAATTCTACACTTGAAATTTTTTCCATTATTTATTTCCTTAACATACATTTTTCATTTTAATTCTATTTACCTATTCTTACTCATTCCATATCCTCATATGTGTATACATTCAACTTAGCAGAAAATCATAATTCATATAAATAGAATTTAGTAACCACCACATACAACTAGCTATGGGTTTCCAATACCCATAGCTACAAATATCCAGAGTTACAACACCATGTAAGTTAATATATCCATAGTTACATAATTCTTTAAACTACCAAATATGCACTCATGTACAAAATAGTGCAGATAAATGAATCCAAAATATAAAGCTCCTAAAGCTCCAAAAATGAGTCCCCTTCATAACACCTGTTTATCTGCAACGGGATTATCAATGACAAAAGCACAAAACACGCAAAGGAGTAAGTCATTAATTCAATAAATGTCATTATAAAATAATCCACATTAGAAAAGGGTTAGTAAACCATTTTGAAATTAATTCTCTTTGCTGCATAACTTGAGCCAAACTCGCTACACCCCTTAAGGTTAGCTAAAAGCGGATTCTCATTTCTTTTAAAAGAAAATGTGCTACATATACTCGAGCCGAAGTTTTGCTTATATACTCATGCCAGAGTTTCGCTTATATACTCAAGCCAGAGTTTCGCTTATATACTCAAGCCAGAATTTCGCTTATATACTCAAGCCAGAGTTTCGCTTATATACTCAAGCCAGAGTTTCGCTTATATACTCAAGCCAGAGTTTCTCTTATATACTCAAGCCAGAGTTTTGCTTATATACTCAAGCCAGAGTTTTGCTTATATACCCAAGCCAGAGTTGCTAACCATCCATGGTCGGCTAAAAATATGTTTTCCTTTCTTTGATTTCACCATTTCTCAATTCCCGTAAATCTACGCCCACTTTAGTATAAACACACCCATATATGTTTATACTAAATGCGTAATTCACAACTCAATCATTGCATAACCAGAAAATACACACATTTTCCATTCCAAATGCACAAATGATGACTTATCCTTACCTCGGTGAGTGTTGGGTTTGGTTCTTGGCAACTTCACAAGTTCCACCGACACTGCCGCCAAATCTAGGATCTTTCCTCATTCCCACCATATAACACAATGTTAGTCATTTATTCCAAATATCACATAAACAACTTATATTGCATTATTTAACCATACAAGATATTCATCATATTTTCAATGTTGCTAAACTACTTTCATCATAAGTTTACAACCATTCAAAACATACATAATCATCTCATATTTCAACATTAGAAGGTAAACTCATCTTCTACCTCTAGCATTTTACCCATTTTCCATTTTAACCACATTTTCTCTTTAGGGTTTTGGGGTTTTCATGAATCAACCCACAACCCTTTCTATTCTTGAAATACTAACTCTAAACCAAGAGTTTACAAGGTAAAAACGACGTAAAATGAACCATAACTCAAAAGGATGAGTTTCCATGGTTTCTCACATTTTGAGAAGAGATCCCACATACCCAAAATGAGTTTTAAAGAGAAGAAAAGAGTTAGAATCAAGAGTTTTACCTCTTCTCAAGCTCTTGGTTGAGTATCAAAGCTCCTTGCCCTTGGAGAAGCTCTCTTCTCACACCTCTTCAATTTTTAACCCTAAAATGTGTTTGGGGTTTCTCATTAAATTCTGTCTCGTCGGGTTCTCGCTTAAGCGAGAAAATCCTGCCTATTTTAAAAACTCAGATATGACCCTCTCGCTCAAGCGAGAATCTTACAACCTCGACAGGTCCAAAACATCACTTTTCTCGCCTAGGCGAGCCAACTCTCGCTCAGGCGAGAATCATTCCGTATAGCCCAGGATTTTACCCTTCCAGTTGAGCCTTTCTCTCCCCGGCGAGCCAACTCTCGCTCAGGCGAGACCACTCTCGCTCAGGCGAGACCACTCTCGCTCAAGCGAGCCAACCCTCGCATAGGCGAGAATCCTTCAGTATAGCCCAGGATTTCACCCTCCCAGGTGAGCCATTCTTGCCCATGCGAGAATCCCTCGCTCAAGCGAGAATCCCATGACTGATACTATAATTTTAAAGACTTAAATTTAGGGTGTTACAATCCTCCCCCTCTTATAAGAATTTTCATCCCCGAAAAGTAAACATACCTCGATTCGAACAAATGAGGGTAATCCTCCCTCATATCATGTTCCACCTCCCAAGTAGCATCCCCTTCGTTTACTTGGCTCCATTGTACTTTCACCAAAGGAATCTCCTTGCCTCTTAGTATCTTGATACTGGTATCCATGATCCTCACGGGCAACGTCGAAAAGGTCAAGTTATCCTTCAACTCTATCTAATCAGATTCTACCGCATGAGATGGATCTCCAACATACTTCCTTAACTAAGACACATGAAAAACATTATGAAGGTTCGACAACAACGGAGGCAAAGCAATCCGATATGCTACCGGCCCAATCCATTTCAATACTTGATACGGTCCAATAAATCTCGGAGTCAGCTTGCGAGACTTCAACACCCTACCAATTCCGGTAGTCGGGACTACTCTAATGAAAACATGATCTCCCTCATTAAACTCAAGAGGTTTCCGCCTCTTATCGTAATAGCTTTTCTGCCGACTCTGGGCGATCCTCATGTTCTCCCGGATTTTCTTTATCTTATCCGTAGTCTCTTGGACCAGCTCGGGCCCCAATATTAAGTTCTCCCCAGTCTCAAACCAACTCACTGGAGTTCGGCACTTCCTACCATACAACGCCTCCTAAGGTGCCATCATAATACTCGAATGGAAGTTATTGTTGTAGGTAAACTCTATCAAGGGTAACATGTCATCCCAACTCCCCGGTTGCTCTAAGAGACAAGCCCTCAAAATAATTTCCAATGATTGTATGGTTCTTTCCGATTGACCGTCCATTTGTGGATGATAAGTTGAACATAACTTCAACTTAGTTCCCAATGCGGACTGCAAACTAGTCCAAAAATTGGAAGTAAAACGGGGATCCCTATCCGATATAATGCTCGACGATATCCCATGAAAATGAACTATTTCCCGGATATACAGTTCGCCCAATCGCTCCAAGGAATATCTCATGTTCATAGGCAGAAAGTGTGTAGATTTTGTTAACCGATCCACTATCACCCATATCAAATCATATCCTTTCTTAGTTTTAGGGGAACCTGATACAAAATCCATGGAGATACTATCCCACTTCCACACAGGAATTTCTAGGGATTGTAACTCTCCCTCCGGTCGCTGATGCTCAATTTTGGCTTTTTGACATACTAAACAACTCGAGACATACGAAGCCACATCCCTCTTCAACCCAGACCACCAAAACAACTTCTTCCAATCTTGGTACATCTTGGTAGTTCCCGGGTGAAAACTCATCTTGCTCTTATAAGACTCCTCTAAAATACTCTTCCGTAATTCCTCATCACGAGGCACACACACTCTCCCTTTATAACGCAGCATTACACTAGGGTCCGATGCGAAATTAGTTTCCTTGCCACTTAGCATCAGATCCCGTTTAGCCATTATCTCGACATCCTCAACTTGCATTATTCTGATTTGATCAAACAGTTCATTGGTGACCTTCAGCATTCCTATCATCATACTGTGAGGCCTTATCTGAACTTCCAAGTTCATGTCTCTGAATTCTTCAATCAGTTTCCCTTCTCTAACCATCAAAGCCGACATGTGCAGACACTTCCGACTTAGGGCATCAGCCACCACATTGCCTTTCCCGGATGATACTGTAACCCAAAATCATAATCCTTAAGGAATTCCATCCACCTTCTCTGCCTCATGTTCAATTCCTTTTGATCAAACAGGTACTTCAAACTCTTGTGGTCGTTGTACACCTCAAATATTACGCCATATAGATGGTGTCTCCAGATTTTCAAAGCAAAGACCACTACAGCCAATTCTAAATCATGCATAGGGTATTTTTGCTCATGTGTTCTTAACTAACGAGAAGCATATGCAACAACTTTTACTTCTTGCATCAGAACACAACCCAAACCTTGCTTGGAAGCATCACAATAAACACTGAAATCCCTATCAGTACAAGGAAGAATCAACATTGGCGCGATAGTCAATCTCCGTTTCAACTCTTGGAAACTCTCTTCACAACGGATTGTCCACACATAAGGTTTCCCCTTCCTGGTGAGTTTAGTCAACGGTAGTGCCAACTTCGAAAATCCCTCAATGAATTTCCGATAATAACCAGCCAAACCCAGAAAACTTCTGATTTCAGTGACTGACTTGGGAACTGCCCATTCCATAACCGCTTCCACCTTAGAAGGATCTACTGCCACTCCTTCCTTGGATATTACATGTCCAAGAAAGTTTACCAATTCCAACCAGAAGTCGCATTTTGACAGCTTCACATACAACTGATTCCAACTAAGAAGTTCCAGAACAATCCTCAGGTGCTCAGCATGTTCCTCTCGGCTTTTGGAGTAAACCAAAATGTCATCAATAAATACCATTACGAATGAATCCAAATACGGATGAAAAATCCGATTCATGTAGTCGGTAAATATTGTTGGGGCATTCGTTACACCAAAAGGCATGACCAAATACTCAAAATGTCCATACCTCGTCCTAAAAGCAGTTTTAGGAATGTCTTACGATTTCACACGAAGTTAGTGGTAACCCGATCGAAGATCGATCTTTCAAAACACTACCGCCCCTCTCAACTGATCCATCAAGTCATCAATCCGAGGCAATGGATACTTGTTCTTAATATTAACCTTGTTCAACTGCCGGTAGTCAGTACACAACCGCATACTACCATCCTTCTTTTTAACCAACAAGACAGGCGCACCCCAAGGCGAGACACTAGGACGAATAAATTTCTTTGCCAACAAGTCCTCAACCTGCTTTTTCAACTCTGCCAATTCCAACGGTGCCATCCTATACGGAGCTATAGAGATGGGTCTCGTTCCAGGTACCAGATAAATAGAGAATTCAACTTCTCTTACTGGGGGCAACTCCGGAATGTCATCAGGAAATACCTCAGGGAATTCCCGAACTATCGGAATGTCCTGAACCTTGGGTTTCTCAATACCCTCCATGGATGCCAACAACATAAACACGACTCCTCCCTCCTTATAGGAAGTCCTGACTTCCTTTGCCGACAACGACTTCACATAACTAACCTCATCAGACATCTCATCGGATCTCCGAATACCATGGTCTTATCAGCACAATTAAGCACCACATGATTCGCCGACAACCATTCCATTCCCAAAATTAGATCTAACTGGAATAGTGGTAAGCAGATTAAATCCACGGTAAACGTCTTACCGTTTACCACCACCGGACATCGAGACACAACTGTCGACACCACCACATGCACATTAGTTGGGGTGGATATGACCAAGTCGAAAGGCAACGACAGAGTTTGCAATTTCAGTCTATCCACGCATTCCATAGATACAAAGGAGTGTGTCGTTCCCGAATCAAACAACACTAAAAGAGGAATACATGCCACCATGCAATTACCTTTAATCAGGCCATTCACACTCGATGCCTCTGCACCACTCTTGGTGAATACTCTGCTAGTAGATCGGGGTCGTTCCAACCTCATAGCATTCACACTCTGTTGTAGCTTAGGACAATACCTTCTGACATGCCAAACCTCCTTGCAGTGAAAACAGGTAAGCGTCGTTCCAGGGCATGAGTCATTGATATGAGTTTGGCCACATTTGCCGCACAAAGATGGAGAGTTCAACCATGACCCTCCAGCGTTAATATGAGTCTTCGGCCCATGCGAAGTATGACCCCGGCTACCCGTTGGAGGAGAGTAAGGCTTCCGTTCCTCTTGAAACACCTTGCCCTTACCTTTTCCGTGTGAGAAATTTCGTTGAGGGCCATAGTTCCATGGAGGGTTCTCTTTTCTAGCAGCAGCGTCCCTCGCCTGCACATTATCCTCATACATCCTACACTTGTTCACTAGTGTAGGAAAATCAGAAATCTCTTCGTGACCAAACGTCACCCTCAACTCGGGTTTCAACCCCATCTCGTACTTTACACATTTGTACCTCACGTCCAACTCTAGTTCAGCATAAGGGCAATACCGGATCAATTCCTCAAACTTGGTCGCGTACTCCCCCACCGACATGTTTCCTTGCTCAAATTACAAGAATTCCATCTCCTTCTTCCTTTTTAGGTACGTAGGAAAATATTTCTGGAGGAATTTACTCTTGAAAGCTTCCCACGTGATAATTTGTCCTTCGGTCTCCATCTGCCTCCGGATCATTTCCCACCATTTCTCAGCCTCCTTAACTAGCATGTAGGTGGTGTAGGCCACTTTCTGAGCATCAGAACAACTCATGCCTCTAAAGATTCTTTCCACTCCTTGGACCCATTCAATGACGGCATTAGGAGCGAATCCACCTTGGAACTGACTGGGGTTCCTCCTTCATAATTCATCCAGACCTCGGTACTCAGCCGACCCAAGTGGAGCCAATGGTTGCGAGCTCGGACTTGGTGTCACGTTCTGGTTCAGGTGCTGCATGTTCTCAACCATGTTCATCAGCACGACAACAATCTGGGCCAACAAGTCATTCTGACCCGATCCTCTTCCAATTCCTCTTCCAAACATCTCCGTAACGGGTACCTGCACTCATTCATTTGTCAGTAATCCATGTTTAGCCAGATAAATCATCACATAACTGCACAACAATTCACTTAAATCACATAGCCACATCACATAGAAGTTACAAAGAAGCAAGTAAGGCCATACCCTAGGCCGCAGGACTTACTATGCTCTGTTACCATATTGTAAAGCTCAAAATTCTACCCTTGAAAATTTTTCCCTTATTTATTTCCTTAACATACATTTTTCATTTTAATTCTATTTACCTATTCTTACTCATTCCATATCCTCATATGTGTATACATTCTACTTATCAGAAAATCATAATTCATATAAATATAATTCAGTAACCACCGCATACAACTAGCTATGGGTTTCCAAAATACCCATAGCTACAAATATCCAGAGTTACAACACCATGTAAGTTAATATATCCATAGTTACATAATGCTTTAAACTACCAAATATGCACTCATGAACAAAATAGTGCAAATAAATGAATCCAAAATATAAAGCTCCTAAAGCTCCAAAAATGAGTCCCCTTCATAACACCTGTTTATCTGCAACGGGATTATCAATGACAAAAGCACAAAACACGCAAAGGAGTAAGTCATTAATTCAATAAATGTCATTATAAAATAATCCACATTAGAAAAGGGTTAGTAAATCATTTTGAAATTCATTCTCTTTGTTGCATAACTTGAGCCAAAGTCGCTACACCCCTTAAGGTTAACCAAAAGCGGATTCTCATTTCTTTTAAAAGAAAACGTGCTACATATACTCGAGCTGGAGTTTTGCTTATATACTCAAGCCAGAGTTTCGCTTATATACTCAAGCTAGAGTTTCGCTTATATACTCAAGCCAGAGTTTCGCTTATATACTCAAGCCATTGTTTCGCTTATATACTCAAGCCAGAGTTTCGCTTATATACTCAAGCCAGAGTTTCGCTTATATATTCAAGCCAGAGTTTCGCTTATATACTCAAGCCAGAGTTTTGCTTATATACTCAAGCTAGAGTTTTGCTTATATACTCAAGCCAGAGTTTTGCTTATATACTCAAGCCAGAGTCTCTAACCATCCATGGTCGGCTAAAAATATATTTTCCTTTCTTTGATTTCACCATTTCTCAATTCCCGTAAATCTACGCCCACTTTAGTATGAACACACCCATATATGTTTATACTATATGCGTAATTCACAACTCAATCATTGCATAACCAGAAAATACACACATTTTCCATTCCAAATGCACAAATGATGACTTATCCTTACCTCGGTGAGTGTTGGGTTGGTTCTTGGCAACTTCACAAGTTCCACCGACACCACCACCAAGTCTAGGATCTTTCCTCATTCCCACCATATAACACAATCTTAGTCATTATTCCAAATTTCACATAAACAACTTATATTGCATTATTAAACCATACAAGATATTCATCATATTTTCAATGTTGCTAAACAACTTTCATCATAAGTTTACAACCATCCAAAACATACATAATCATCACATATTTCAACATTAGAAGGTAAACTCATCTTGTACCTCTAGCATTTTACCCATTTTCCATTTTAACCACATTTTCTCTTTAGGGTTTTGGGGTTTGCATGAATCAACCCACAACCCATTCCATTATTGAAATACTAACTCTAAACCAAGAGTTTACAAGGTAAAAACGACATAAAACGAACCATAACTTAAAAGGACGAGTTTCCATGGTTTCTCACATTTTGAGAAGAGATCCCACATACCCAAAATGAGTTTTAAAGAGAAGAAAAGAGTTAGAATCTGAAAGTGTGCATGTCAAGAGGAACACTTTGGAAAGCTCTCTTTATGTGTCATGGTTTTGATGAGGACAACTTGTGCTAATAAGAGCTTGAAGATCATCAACAAATCAACGTGCTTAAGTCTTCTGATTGGTACTTAGCTTAGACTAGATTAGTTTAGGTTGAGTCTAAGGCTTAAGTCAGCTAATACATATCTCATTTGCATAAATCTTTTAAATCTTTTTTATCTTGAGATATGTCATTCATAATATGTTCATGCATCATATAAATACATGTACATGTGCATTCTAGGCATAAACTAAGTGTTATACATGTATGAATTAAAAGTGCATAACATATTTGAGCTTTTACACATGAAAAAAAAAATGCTGTTAATCGATTACAACATAGGTTAATCGATTAATCTAACTGTTTGCACAGTGTAATCGATTACAACAAAGGTTAATCGATTAATCTAACAATTTTGTACAGTTTAATCGATTAAAGCTGTCGTTAATCGATTAACTGGGTTATAAAATCAATTCTTTATAAACTGCGTTTTTCAGAATTGATCTCATAAGTTGCATGTTAAATTTTTAGAGAGTTAGAGCATTTTTTTCGTGTTAATTGTTGCATCTAGTTGTAAATGCATTTGTGAGTTTAGAAAAAGAGAGAATTCTATGCTTTAGGATTGAGTGCATTACATGATACATTTCTCATCTTTTCATATCACATGTTCTTGCATTTTATTGATGATTCTTGATTAGATGTTTACATACTATGCATTCTGTTTTTCAAACTAATACATTTTCATACTGCATGAGTTTATATTAGGTGATTAGAGTAAAGTCTTATCTTGTTAGATATAAGTCTTGTTATAGCTTAAGTTTACTCTATTTTGTTTTGATTGAAAAAGTGTTGTAATTTTGGGAATCTCAAGGTGTCTTATCGCCAAGAGATTGAGGGTATCTTCACTGAGTGTTAGACTTAGGGATAAGTAAAGAACAGAGGTTCTTGGCTGGGGCTACGCCGAAAGAAAGGTTTTCTTTGTCGGTAGGAAGGGAGTCAAACCATAGAATAGTTTGCGGTGGACAAGCAAACGAACCAGGTTAAAATTCGTGTTGCAGGATTTTTTATACCCCTTTCTCTCTTTATTGCATTTGATCGATTAATTTGTATAGTAGATTTAATTGATAATCTGTTTCTGTACTATACTGATTACACTCTGATAATTCTGTAAGCTCTGTATACTTGCTTCGATATCAATTAATTGTCGCGCAAGAAATTGTATCTGCATTAGCTTACTGTCACGGTTTAATCGATTAAGTGTAGTGTGTTAATCGATTACATTAGTTCTGTTAATCGATTAAGTGGACTGTGTTGAATGTGTTAATCGATTACCTTGTTTCGTTAATCGATTAATTAAGGTGTATTTCAGCATTAAGTGTTGTTTTTCGAAAAGCGGATATTCTAACCGCTACACCTATTCAACCCCCCCCCCCCTTCTAGGTGTATTGTAACCACTGATACCTAACAAGTGGTATCAGAGCAAGTGCGAAGTGCTAGCTCAACCGCGTATTCGTTATCCTTAGGGAAAAAGGAATGGGTTCGTCAAACCCATTTGGTGGTGATGGTTCATCCATTAATCGACCACCTATATTCAGTGGTGAAGGGTATGCCTACTGGAAAGTCCGCATGTAAATTTTTATTGAAGCCATAGACTCGGATATTTGGGAATCCGTAGTCAACGGCCCTTTCGTTCCACAGCATCTTGTGGACGATGAACCTAAAGACAAGCCTAAAAGTCTATGGACCGATGATGAGCGCAAAAAGGTGCAGCATAACCTACGCGCCAAAAATATTATCACGTCGGCCCTATCCTATGATGAGTTCTTTAGAGTCTCGCAGTGCCAAAATGCAAAAGAAATGTGGGACACTTTACAAGTGACTCACGAAGGCACTAGCGAAGTCAAGCGCGCTAGATTAAATGCGCTGACCCACGAGTATGAGTTATTTCGCATGTTACCTAGTGAATCAATCTGTGATATGCAAAAGCGATTTACTCATATTGTTAATCATTTAGTTGCTCTAGATAAATCTTTTGCCAGAGGTGAACTAACTAATAAAGTTTTGCGTTGTCTTGACAGGAAATGGCAACCAAAAGTAACTGCAATTGTTGAATCCAAAGACTTGGATTCTATGCCTCTAGCTACACTATTTGGAAAGCTTCAAGAGCACGAAATGGAATTGGGGCGCTTGACTATGCACGAAGATTCAGACCGGAAGAAGAAAAACATCACATTGAAGGCCACGACCTCCAAATCAAAAGAAGAAAAAGATGATGATGAATCTGACTCCGATCTAGATGATGAAACTATGAATCTCTTTCTTCGAAAATTTAGTAAATTCATCAAAAAAAGGCGGATTCAAAAAGTTTCAAAAGAAAGAAGCAAAAGAGTCAACCAACAAAGGCAAGAACAACAAAGATCGCTTCACTTGCCATGAGTGTGGAAAAGCCGGACATATGAGATTTCAATGTCCTACCTATCTGAAAAAGGTTGATTCAGAGAAGAGCACTCCCAGGGAATTCAAATCCAAGAAAGCTTATATTGTATGGGATGTACCTGAGGAGGAAACAACATCAAGCACTTCTAGTGAGGAGGAGTCAGCGAAGCTGTGTCTGATGGTCAGATCTGACAACGATGGCAACTCAGACTCACACGAGGATAATAATGAGGTATATTCTGACACCTCATCCACTTCGGATGACTTACCCTCGTATGATGTTTTATATAATGCTTATGTTGAGTTACATGAGGAACTAAAGAAATTGGCAAGAATAAACATTGATAAGAAAAGGGAAATCCTTAGAAATGAAAAGAAATTAAGCCAATTACAAAAAGAATTAGATGAATTAAAATTAGAAAATGAAACTTTAGATCTCATCTATTCTTGTAACACATGTAATTGCTCTGCTAATAATTTATGTCAAAAGCCTGTATGTGAGACTTGCGAGATTTTGCAAGAAGACAATCTTAAACTAAAAGAAAAACTCGAACGTCTCACAAACAGTAAACAACAATTAGACACTCTGCTCAGTCAAACAAGAAACGTTGGTGATCGTACTGGTCTAGGTTATACTCGCTCTGCTAAGAACAAGAGACCATATAGAAAACCTGTAGCTCATACTAAGAATAAAAATCATAAGCATTCACCTACATGTTTTTATTGTAATACGTATGGTCATACTTCTTACTCTTGTTACATTAGAAAATATGGTATACCTAGCGGAGTTTATGTATGGATAAAGAAGGGAGATAATTCCCTAATCACTAACAGAAAAGGACCCAACATAATTTGGGTACCTGAGAAAAGCACGTGATCTGTTTTGCAGGTATGTCTTCGAACACAAGGACAAAAATGGTATTTAGACAGTGGATGTTCGAGACATATGACAAGTGACAGATCAAATTTCCTGGATCTATCACTTAAAGGAAAAGGATACGTCACGTACGGAGACAACAACAAGGGAAAGATACTTGGCACTGGAACAATTGATAACTCATCTCATACTCAAATTGAAAATGTTCTGTATGTTGAAGGACTAGAACATAATCTTCTGAGTATAAGCCAACTCTGTGACAAAGGTAATCGTGTATCTTTCGATTCTGACTGTTGCATCATTCGTGACATTTTATCTAATAATGTTAAATTTGTTGGTCATCGTATAAATAATATTTACATAGTTAACTTGGATGATGTCACCACATTATTTTCAAAATGTTTTATTTCTAAAGAAGATGACATATGGCTCTGGCACAGACGCGTTGCACACATCCATATAAAACATCTAGATAAATTGTCATCAGACGAACTAGTTGAGGGGCTACCAAAACTAAATTTTAAAACTAAAGAGATTTGTGACACTTGTCAAAAGTGTAAACAAACCAAAAACTCTTTCAAAAACAAAAATGTGATATCTACTTCAAGACCTTTGGAGTTACTCCATATGGACTTGTTTGGACCATCACAAATCATCGGTTTTGGTGGTAGTTACTATGCTCTAGTTATTGTTGATGATTTATCTCGATTTACATGGACATTATTTTTATCTGCTAAAAGCGACGCCTTCAAGTCTTTTAAAAATCTTGCCAAGCAAATTCAAAACCAACTCAACCTGAAAATAGTATATATACGAAGTGATCACGGGGGAGAATTTGAGAACTTTCAGTTCGACAAATTCTGTGATAAGCATGGCATCATGCATCAGTTCTCTGCTCCTCGAACTCCACAACAAAATGGAGTTGTTGAGAGGAAAAATCGTGTGCTAGAAGAATTAGCGAGAACCATGCTCAATGAAAGTAATACCCCCAAATATTTCTGGGCAGATGCAGTTCATACTGCGTGTTATTTTATAAATCGAGTACTTTTAAGGCCTAATTTGAATAAAACTCCTTATGAACTATTAAAAGGCCGTAAACCAAACATATCCCATCTTCACGCTTTCGGTTGCATATGTTTTATATTAAATAATGGAAAGCGGGCTTTAGGAAAATTTGATTCAAAAGCCGACGAGGGAATATTTTTGGGATACTCGATTCATAGCCAAGCGTTTAGAATTTTTAATAAATATTCAATGCAAGTTGAAGAGTCTATCCATGTACAATTTGATGAATCTTCTCCAAAAGAGAAGAGAAAGGTCGTATCTGATGATGTTGCAGGTGCTTTGGAAGAAGCATACTCAAAGAACATGGATAATGAAGAAGCAACCAATGAAGAATGTCAAAACAAATCTCAGGAGCATTCAGATATGCCAGTTGTGTGGAAAACCAAGAAAGCTCACCCGATCGACAAAGTAATAGGTGACATATCTACGGGAGTGGTAACCCGTAGTTCCTTACGAAACTTTTGTAACTTTGTAGCTTTTGTATCTCAAATTGAGCCTAAGACCATTGATGAGGCCATTGAGGATGTGCACTAGGGTATAGCTATGCAAGAAGAGCTAAACCAGTTCGAACGTAATAATGTTTGGGACTTGGTCCCTAAACCTAAAGATCATCCTGTGATTGGTACTCGATGGGTCTTTAGAAATAAGCTTGATGAATCAGGCTTAATCATTCGAAATAAGGCACGCTTGGTGGCCAAAGGCTACAACCAGGAGAAGGTATCGATTATGACGAAACCTATGCCCCTGTAGCCAGATTAGAGGCCATCAGGATGCTACTTTCCTTTGCATCGATTATGAACTTCAAACTATTTCAAATGGACGTAAAAAGCGCCTTCCTGAATGGCTATATTCAAGAAGAAGTTTATGTTAACCAACCGCCTGGTTTTGAAAATTTTAAATATCTGAACCATGTTTATAAACTTAAAAAGGCACTCTATGGTCTCAAACAAGCTCCTAGAGCTTGGTATGATAGACTTAGTACCTTTCTTTTAGAAAAAGGGTTCGAAAGAGGCTTGGTTGACACAACGCTTTTTATTCGTAAATCAGAAAACTCTGTATTACTTGTACAAATCTATGTGGATGACATAATTTTTGGATCTACTAATGATATTTTGTGTAAAGATTTTTCTGAGATGATGCAGGGGGAGTTCGAAATGTCTATGATGGGAGAACTCACATTCTTTCTAGGACTTCAGATAAAGCAACTAGAAAGTGGGATTTTCATCCATCATGCAAAATATTGCAAAGAGCTGCTCAAGAAATTTGAGATGAACAATTGTAAGGAAGCTTCCACTCCTATGGCATCTGCTTGCTACCTAGATAAGGACGAAAAAGGAAAAGCAATAGAGGTAACAAAGTATCGAGGAATTATTGGGTCTTTACTTTACTTAACTGCAAGTCGACCTGATATCATGTTTAGCGTATGCATGTGTGCGAGATTTCAATCATCACCTAGAGAATCACATCTTAAAACTGTTAAAAGAATCATGAGATACTTAAAAGGAACAACTAACATGGGATTATGGTATCCTCGGGATGCCTCACTATCCTTGGTAGGTTATTCCGATTCCGATTTCGCCGGATGTAAATTGGATCGGAAAAGCACTAGTGGTACCTGTCACTTGTTGGGCAGTTCATTAGTAGCATGGCACAGCAAAAAGCAAGCCTGTGTTGCTTTGTCCACCGCCGAAGCGGAATACATTACCGCTGGTGTGTGTTGCGCTCAAATCCTTTGGATGAAGCAGCAACTCAAGGACTATGGTCTTAAACTTGAAAAGATCCCTATTAAATGCGATAATACAAGTGCCATAAACCTTTCCAAGAATCCCGTTTTGCATTCTAGAACTAAGCATATAGAAATTAGACATCATTTTCTGCGTGATCATGTACAAAAAGGTGACTGCGTTCTTGAATTTGTTGAAACTTCTAAACAATTAGCCGATATTTTCACCAAGCCCCTTCCCAGGGATACTTTCTTTGTTCTAAGGAGAGAACTTGGAATTCTTGATGAACAATATCTCGATTGAAATTGTTTAGTTGTTTACATTATCATCTAGCCTCTCTATGTCTATGTATCTTTAGCTTAAATGATATATGTTAAAATGCAAAAATATGTCTCTTGATTAATTCTTTCTGTGATTCTGAATGTCTCGATAAATTTGTCACAATGCATGCAAAAGCCTTAAAAAGTTGAAACCATTCTACTGCCTGAAAATCCATTTTTTTCACTATGTGTAATCGATTACACTTGCTATTAATCGATTACCTGGGCATCAGTTGTTTGAAAATTCGAAATGTTACTATGAGTAATCGATTACACTTTCTGTTAATCGATTACCTGGGCATCAGTCCTTTGAATACTCGAAATTTTTACACTGGTTTAATCGATTAAACTTGCCCGTTAATCGATTAAAACCAGCTTTTTAAAGGCAGACAGTAACTCGGTTTCACACTTTCCTTGGCATTTTCACATTCTCGTTTATACTTTGAGTTTCTAAATCAGTAACAAAACTAATCCAAGTGCACTAAAGTAGAAACACCTCATCCTAACCCTCTCAAACCATCAAGGAATCATACTTCTTCATCCTCATTATACCCCATTTCCAAGGTTCCACCAAGCATAACCTAGGTTAGGTTTGCCTACACCCTTCTCTGATTATTCACTGTTATTTCGGGTTCTGCCAAATAATGGAGCAAGGTCGCACTAAAAGGGTCAAGACCTCAGCCACTCGTGTACGAAGACGGGAGGTCAGTTCACCTTCTACTCGGGACCGCGGTGACCCCTACTATTCACTCATCTTGCAAGAAACCCGTATGGCGAAATTTCAAGGTCGCAAACCCACATACATACGGTATGTTGATTTAACCTGGTTGGCGGAACAAAACTTTAGTTTCCCGCATGATATGGAAGCTCAGGGAACCATTCTGTTTATGGAATTAAAGGGACAAGTTTACCCTGCTCTAGTTAGGGAATTTTATGCTAATTTTAGATATAAGGATGGAAAGTACTGGTCTATGATTTCTGGCAATCTGGTTGAACTTAATGATGATATTTTTATGAATGTCGGTGGTTTATCATCTTCTGGTTATAGTATAGGATATTGTTCCTGGGTTAAGGAAAACTTTGATCCTACTGAGGTTTATAAGTCATTTCTAAGAGGCCCTCACTTATACATTCAGGGTCAACTGACCAAAGCTGGGTCATTATCTGTTGAGAACAGACTGTTGCATTACATTATTGCTTACATTTTAGTGCAGAGGAACACAAATCACGCACAGCCTACTGTGAATGATTTACGTTTCATGTATGCAGTAAAGAATAATGTAATGATTAACTGGCCTGAGAAGATCTTGAAAATTATGAACAGTGTGTCTTTGTCTCAGTCGAAGCTGCTTCCCTACAGTATCTTCATCTCACGCATTGTTGATTATCTGCGCATTGACGTTTCCTTTACCATCATCGTTGAATACACTGATAAGGATCATCTGGTTGGTGAAAGCCTCATTCATAAAATGGGTATATACAAGTATGGTACTACTTGGAAATACCAAGAGGACTACACCACTATTGGTCTGGATTTATCTGATGATGATAATCAGGATGACAAAGGTAATCAGCACGCTACAACTCAGGGGGAGCCTTCTGGATCAGCACCTCAGAACTCTTCTTTTGGCTTAGATCAGTTGGAAGCTATGGAGCAACGGCTTAATAACCGTATGGATCTTCACTTCCAAGGATTGAAAGACTCATACTTTGCTGGTATGGAACAGTATGAGGAGCGTCAAACTGCGTACTCAGACATTTGATGTGGAGTTTGTCATCATCAAAAGGGGGAGATTGAAAGTGTGCATGTCAAGAGGAACACTTTGGAAAGCTCTCCTTATATGTCATGGTTTTGATGAGGACAACTTGTGCTAACATGAGCTTGAAGATCATCAACAAATCAACATGCTTAAGCCTTCCGATTGGTACCTTGCTTAGACTAGACTAGTTTAGGTTGAGTCCAAGGCTTAAGTCACCTAATACATATCTCACTTGCATAAATCCTTTAAATCTTTTTCATCTTGAGATATGTCATTCATAATATGTTCATGCATCATATAAATACATGTACATGTGCATTCTAGGCATAATCTAAGTATTATACAAGTATGAATTTAAGTGCATAACATATTTGAAGTTTTTTACACATGAAAGAATGCTGTTAATCGATTACCACTTAGTTTAATCGATTAATCTAACTGTTTGCACAGTGTAATCGATTACAACAAAGGTTAATCGATTAATCTAACATTTTTGTAAAGCTTAATCGATTAAAGCTGTCGTTAATCAATTAACTGGGCTTTAAAATCAATTCTTTATAAACTGCATTTTCAGAATTGATCTCATAAGTTGCATGTTAAATTTTTAGAGAGTTAGAGCTTTTTTTCGTGTTAATTGTTGCATCTAGTTGTAAATGCATTTGTGAGCTTAGAAAAGAGAGAATTCTATGCTTTATGATTGAGTGCTTTTCATGATACATTTCTCATCTTTTCTTATCACATGTTCTTGCATTTTTACATGATTCTTGATTAGATGTTTACATATTATGCATTCTGTTTTTCACTAATACATTTTTCATACTGCATGAGCTTGTATTAGGTGATTAGAGTAAAGCCTTATCTTGTTAGATATAAGTCTTGTTATAGCTTAAGTTTACTATGTATTGTTTTTGTTTGAAAAAGTGTTGTAATTGTGGGAATCTCAAGGTGTCATATCACCAAGAGATTGAGTGTGTCTTCACTGAGTGTTAGACTTAGGGATAAGTAAAGAACAAGGTTCTTGGCTGGGGCTACGCCGAAAGAAAGGTTTTCTTTGTCGGTAGGAAGGGAGTCAAACCATAGAATAGGATCTTTTTTATCTTGTAAGTGTCTAATTTGTTGTAATTGGATAGTGTGTATGTAATTAACATTCATTCAATTATAGTGAAGAAAAATCTCTCAAATCAGCCGGGAGGCCTGGATGTAGTTTGCGGTGGACAAGCAAACGAACCAGGATAAAATTCTTGTTGCAGGACTTTTTCTATCCCTTTCTCTCTTTATTGCATTTGATCGATTAATTTGTTCAGTAGATTCAATTGATAATCTGTTTCTGTACTGTATTGTTTTTACTCTGATAAATTCTGTAAGCTTGGCATAATCGTTTCGTTATCAATAAATTGTCCCGCAAGAAATTGTACTTGCATCTGCTTACTGTCACGGTTTAATCGATTAAGTGTGGTGTGTTAATCGATTACTTCAGTCTGTTAATCGATTAAGTGGACTGTGTTGAAAGTGTTAATCGATTACTCTGTTTCGTTAATCGATTAATCAAGGTGTTTTTCAGCATTAAGTGTTGTTTTCGAAAAGCGGATATTCTAACCGCTACACCTATTCAACCCCCCCCCCCCTTCTAGGTGTATTGTAACCACTGATACCTAACAATATGTTCATGCATCATATAAATACATGTACATGTGCATTCTAGGCATAAACTAAGTGTTATACATGTATGAATTAAAAGTGCATAACATATTTGAGCTTTTACACATGAAAAAAAAAATGCTGTTAATCGATTACAGCATAGGTTAATCGATTAATCTAACTGTTTGCACAGTGTAATCGATTACAACAAAGGTTAATCGATTAATCTAACAATTTTGTACAGTTTAATCGATTAAAGCTGTCGTTAATCGATTAATATAACGTATTTGAGTTTTTACACATGAAAATATGCGTTTAATCGATTACAGCGTAAGTTAATCGATTAATCTAATTGTTTGCACAGTTTAATCGATTACGACATAGGTTAATCGATTAATCTAAAAGTTTTGTACAGTTTAATCGATTAAGGCTGTCGTTAATCGATTAACTGGGCTATAAAATCAATTCTTTATAAACTGCGTTTTTCAGAATTGATCTCATAAGTTGCATGTTAAATTTTTAGAGAGTTAGAGCATTTTTTTTCGTGTTAATTGTTGCATCTAGTTGTAAATGCATTTGTGAGTTTAGAAAAGAGAGAATTCTATGCTTTAGGATTGAGTGCATTACATGATACATTTCTCATCTTTTCATATCACATGTTCTTGCATTTTCTTGATGATTCTTGATTAGATGTTTACATACTATGCATTCTATTTTTCAAACTAATACATTTTCATACTGCATGAGCTTGTATTAGGTGATTAGAGTAAAGTCTTGTCTTGTTAGATATAAGTCTTGTAATAGCTTAAGTTTACTCTATTTCGTTTTGATTGAAAAAGTGTTGTAATATTGGGAATCTCAAGGTGTCGTATCGCCAAGAGATTGAGTGTATCTTCACTGAGTGTTAGACTTAGGGATAAGTAAAGAACATAGGTTCTTGGCTGGGGCTACGCTGAAAGAAAGGTTTTCTTTGTCGGTAGGAAGGGAGTCAAACCATAGAATAGGATCTTTATTATCTTGTAAGTGTCTAATTGTTGTAATTGGATAGTGTGTATGTAATAAACATTGATTCAATTATAGTGAAGAAAAATCTCCCAAATCAGCCGGGAGGCCTGGATGTAGTTTGCGGTGGACAAGCAAACGAACTAGGATAAAATTCGTGTTGCAGGATTTTTTTTATCCCTTTCTCTCTTTATTGCATTTGATCGATTAATTTGTATAGTAGATTTAATTGATAATCTGTTTCTGTACTATACTGATTACACTCTGATAATTCTGTAAGCTCTGTATACTTGCTTCGTTATCAATTAATTGTCGCGCAAGAAATTGTAGCTGCATTAGCTTACTGTCACGGTTTAATCGATTAAGTGTAGTGTGTTAATCGATTACATTAGTTCTGTTAATCGATTAAGTGGACTGTGTTGAATGTGTTAATCGATTACCTTGTTTCGTTAATCGATTAATTAAGGTGTATTTCAGCATTAAGTGTTGTTTTTCGAAAAGCGGATATTCTAACCGCTACACCTATTCAACCCCCCCCCCCCTTCTAGGTGTATTGTAACCACTGATACCTAACAGAAACAAGAGTTTTACCTCTTCTCAAGCTCTTGGATGAGTATGAAAGCTCCTTGTCCTTGGAGAAGATCTCTTCTCTCACCTCTTTCAATTCTTAACCCTAAAATGTGTTTGGGGTTTCTCATTAAATGCTGTCTCGTCGGGTTCTCGCTTAAGCGAGCCCTTTCTCGCTCAAGCGAGAAAATCCCGCCTATTTTAAAAACTCAGATCTGACCCTCTCGCTCAAGCGAAGATCCTCTCGCTCAAGGGAGAATCTTACAGCCTCGACAGGTCTAAAACATTACTTTTCTCGCCTAGGCGAGCCAACTCTCGCTCAAGCGAGAATCCTTCCGTATAGCCCAGGATTTCACCCTTCCAATTGAGCCTTTCTCGCCCAAGCGAGCCAACTCTCGTTCAGGCGAGACCACTCTCGCTCAAGCGAGCCAACCCTCGCTTAGGCGATAATCCTTCAGTATAGCCCAGGATTTCACCCTCCCAGGTGAGCCATTCTACCTCTAGCATTTTACTCATTTTCTCCTTTTACCACATTTTCACTTTAGGGTTTTGGGGTTTTTATGACTCAACCCACCAACTCTTTCCATTTTCGAAATACTAACTCTAAACCATGAGTTTACGAAATAAAAACCACATAAAATGAACCATAACTCAAAAGGATGAGTTTCCATGGTTTTCCACATTTTGAGAAGAGATCCATAATACCAAAAATGGGTTTTCAAGAGAAGAAGAGAGTTAGAATATAGAGTTTTACCTCTTCTAAAGCTCTCGAACGAGAATCAAAGCTCCTTGACCTTGTAAACGCTCTCTTCTCTCACCTCTCTTTAATTCTTAACCTGAAAATGTGTTTGGGGTTTCCCTCATTTAATGCTCTCGTCGGGTTCTCGCTTAAGCGAGCTTATTCTCGCTCAAGCGAGAAAATCCCGCCCATTTTAAAAACTCAGATCTGACCCTCTCGCTCAAGCGAGGGATTCTCGCTCAAGCGAGAAAATCATAGTCTCAACAGCCCCAAAATGCCATTTCTCGCTCAAGTGAGACAATCCTCGCTCAGGCGAGAATCCTCCAATATAGCCCAGGATTTCACCCTCCCAAGTGAGCCTTTCTCGCCCAAGCAAGAATCTCTCGCTCAAGCGAGGATCCCAGGACTGATACTATAATTTTTATGATCCTAGAACACCACAACAAAATGGTGTTGTAGAGAGAAAGAATCGGGCCTAAGCAGAACTTGCTCGAACGATGTTAAATGAGACTAACCTCCCGAAGTAATTTTGGGCGGATGCAGTAAGTACTGCATGTTACGTTTCAAATCGAGTTCTTATACGACCAATTCTTAAGAAAACCCCCTATGAACTTTTTAAAGGTAGAAAACCAAACATTTCTCATTTGCATGTTTTTGGTTGTAAATGCTTTGTTTTAAACAATGGTAAAGATAACTTAGGAAAGTTTGATGCAAAAGTCGATGAAGGTATCTTCCTAGGCTGCTCTCTCACGAGAAAAGCTTATACAATTTTCAATAAATGAACTCTAGCCATGGAAGAATCCGTTCATGTGTCTTTTGATGAAACCAATCCTTTGATAAAGGATGGGTTAACTCTTGATGAAGAGGACTTGCCAAGTTCTATTTCAAATGAAAAATTTGTTATTGATTCTACGACCAATTCTGAGCATTTAGAATTGGATGATAATCTATATTCACAAGAAGAGCATATTCACTCTGATTTACCAAAAGAATGGAGAACTAATCGAGACCATCCTATTGACAACATCATTGGCGATATAAATAAGGGTATCACTACCCGTTTGATGCTAGAAGATATTTGTCTGAACATGGCCTTCGTTTCTCAATTAGAACCCTCCAAGATTTGTGATGCAATCGAGGATGAGCACTAGATTCTTGCAATGCAAGAAGAACTAAACCAGTTTGAGAGAAATGAAGTTTGGGAACTTGTTCCTAGACCTAAAATACGCATATAATAGGAACTCGTTGGGTAATTCGAAATAAATCAGATGAAAATGGTATTATTGTTAGAAATAAGGCTAGACTAGTAGCCCAAGGATACAACCAAGAAGAAGGTATAGACTTTGATGAAACCTTCGCTCCGGTTACTAGACTTGAAGCTATTAGGCTATTACTTGCATATGCATGCTCTTTGAATTTTCAGCTTTATCAAATGGACGTAAAGAGTGCGTTTCTCAACGGATACATTCAAGAAGAAGTGTTTGTAGAACAACCTCCTGGTTTTGAAGACTACAAACATCCTTCTCATGTGTACAAATTGAAGAAAGCTCTCTATGGCTTAAAGCAAGCTCCACGTGCCTGGTATGATCGTCTAACAAACTTTCTATTTGAAAAAGGTTTTTCCAAAGGAAAGGTTGATACTACACTTTTTATAAAGAAAAAAAATCATCATACTCTTTTAGTTCAAAATTATGTCAATTATATTATTTTTCGTTCTACTAATGAGAATTTGTTTAGTGAGTTTGGCAAAATGATGCAACGAAAGTTTGAAATGTCCATGATGGGGAAGTTGAATTACTTCCTTGGACTACAAATCAAACAACTTAATGATGCCATTTTTTGTGAGTCAATCCAAATATTGCAAAGACTTATTGAAAAGATTTGAAATGGATGACTGCAAGCCAATAGCTACTCCTATGGGATCTAGTACTTACATCGATATGGAGGAAGCAGGAAAATGCATTGAAATTTCAAAATATTGAGGTATGATCGGATCTCTTTTATATCTAACTGCCAGTAGACCTGATATAATGTTTAGTGTATGTCTGTGTGCTCGCTATCAATCTAAACCTAAAGAGTCACACTTAGTTGCTGTTAAGAGAATCATGAAATATCTTAAAGGCACAACTGACGTTGGATTGTGGTATCCAAAAGGAGTATATGTGATTTGATTGGATTTTCATATTCATATTTTGTTGGATGCAGACTGAGAGGAAAAGTGCAAGTGTACTTTTCATATTTTAGGAAATGCTTTAGTTTCTTGGTCTTGCAAGAAACAAGCATGTGTTGCCCTAAGCACTGCTGAAGCGGAAATTAGATGTGAAGCTTACCTTTCTTAACATGTTTATATGATTATATGTATGCTTCATTATGTATATCTAATGCCTACTTGTTCTTAAATGTATTTATTTAAGTATAAAATTTTCAAGTTTTTGGGTCAAAAATTATGTTTTGGCGTTAGTAGGGAGACAGTGAGGCTCATTAATCGATTATTGACAGTGTGTAATCGATTACTCAACACTGCTGTTTGAAAAAATTTCAAACTGAGTAACCCATTACTCAACATAGTGTAATCGATTACTCCAAGCTGCTGTTTTAAATTTTAAAATTTTGAAACTGAGTAACCGATTACTCTCTATGTGTAATAGATTACTCTATGCAGTTATATATAAGGAATTATGTACTGTTTCAACTCATCTTCTTATTCTCTCTCTTGTAACTCGTGTTCTCTCCTCTCCCAATCTCTAAAATCTTCATTTTTGATCCGTTTTGAATGATTTTTGTGTCTATTCATATCACATTTTTTATTCTAAACACTTTTATACCATCATTTTCGTGATTAGAGGCTTGAATCAAAAACCCCCAAATCACCCAAACCCAAAAACCTAAAACTTCAAAAACCTCTTCCATGACTTCCTCTTCAAGAACAAAGAAACAACGCTCAAGTGTGAGTCAATCAAAGCAAGGAACTTCATCAAGTGTTCGAGGAGCATTTTCATGGACACACAATCTTGACACCTAAATTCGGTAATGTAGGAAATTTTAAGTTTGAAGACTTTCTTTTTCCTTATCTTTTACGACAACAAAATCTTTTTGACTTTTGATGTGAATCGACCGATATTTATCCTGAACTTGTTCGTGTATTTTACTGCAACATGAACTTTCGCAAAAATCATCTTACTTGCTTTGTGAAAGGAAAAGATATTAGTTTGGATGCTAAAACATTTAGTTCATTGTGCTGTAACATACCCTTTCAAGGTTTCAGATTATTGGGTTCTCGCTCGGGCGAGAAAGGTTTGTTTGGGCGAGAAACCCACGACTTTTCACATTTAGTTCATTGTGATGTAACATACCCTTGACGTTAATAGTGATTGAGGATTTTTGGCTTATGGATTTTGGATTTGTGATATCGATGCGGTTGATATTGTGTATGGTTTTTTGAATAACAAAGAAGTCTTGTGTCCTTAGTGAGATCTATTTAAGAATCTATACCATATGGTTTTTTGTTACATTATTCTCTGTAAAAAGTGAAAGGATATGTGCGATCAAAGCACTAATACTCTTTGTTAAGAATAGTACTTTTTCACTGCATCAAAATTTATGGGCAGAGGTAGATCATTCTCGTCCATGGTGGTCAGTATCAGCGCTGCACCTGAAAAGGCCTTTTTTACCACGAAGTGCCTTCATAGTATGGGGACCATTTCCCTTTGTGATCCTTTTGGATTTAGAGTATCTTTTTTAGAACCAACTCTCTTTCTTAAAAGTAGCGCGAACGAAACTTCTTGGCAAAAAATCTCATGTGTGTTTTGTGACACGCTGAATTTAAGGTTTTTAAATTATAGTATTAGTCCTAGGAGTCTTTCTTGAGCGAGAAAGGGGTCGCCTCGGCGAGAGTGGCTCACATGGGTGAGTGGAATCCTTGGCTATACTGAAGGATTCTCGCTTGAGCGAGAGTTGTCTCGCCTGGGCGAGAAGTGACACTCTGATGCTGTAGAGGCTGTGAGATCCTCGCTTGAGCGTGAGAATCCTCGCTTGAGCGAGAGTGTCAGATCTGAGTTTTTAAAATGGGCGGGATTTTCTCGCTTGAGCAAGAACCCGACGCTGTTACATTAAATAAGGAACCCCAAACACATTTTAGGGTTAGAAGTTGAAGAGAAGTGTGAGAAGAGAGCATTTTCAAGAGCAAGGAGTCTTGAGGCTAATCTAGAAGATTGAGAAGAGGTAAATCTCTTGATTCTAACTCTCCTCCCTTTCAAACTCGTTTTGGGTGTATGGGATCTCTTCTAAAAATGTGAGAAACCATGGAAACTCATCCTTTAGAGTTATGGTTCGTTTTATGTTGTTTTTCTCTTGAAAACTCTTGGTTTAGAGTTGTTATTTGATGAACGGAAAGGTTTTGTGGGTTGATTCAAAAATGGAAATGTGGATAAAGAGGAAAATGAGTGAAATGGTAGATGTAAAATATGAGTATGTGTTCTAATGTAAAATAGAAGATGAATATGCATGTTTTAATATTTGAAAACTTCTAACGAAATTGGTTTTGGAAACATTGAATATGTATGAATCTTTTGTGTGGTTAAAGATGAGCTATGAGTTGTTTAAATGTTGTTGTGAATAAATTACTGAATTGGTTGTTGTTTGGTGGGGATGAATAAAGATCCTAAGGTTGGAGGAGGTAGCGAAGGAACTTGCGAAGTTACCCAAAACCAACCCCGACACTCACCAAGGTAAGGAGAAGTGGTTAATTGTATATGACGGTAGAAAATGTGTGGATTTTCTGAATATGTATATGATTTTGAGAATGACTTGCCCTACGTGGTATTGCGAATGACTTTCCCTACGTGGTATTGGGAATGACTTTCCCTACGTGGTAATCAAAATGAATTGCCTTATGTGGTATTGTGAATGACTTGCCCTACGTGGTAATGAGAATGACTTGCCCTACGTGGTAATTAGAATGACTTACCCTACATGGTATTGCGAATGACTTACCCTACGTGGTAATGAGAATGACTTGCCCTACGTGGTATTGCGAATGACTTGCCCTACGTGGTATTAAATTGAATGTCTTGCCCCATGTGGTAATGTAAAGGTAAATATATAAGTGGAATGTGATTGTGTGGTGTAGTATTGAAGAGTAAAGTGACAAGGTTTGGCAAGGATGAATGTATAAATAAAAGTGGTGAATGAGGTGATATGAGATGAGAAATATGATATGTTGATTTTATATTCGAATGTCAAATCGTTTATTTAACTCTCTATAAAATGTGGATTATCGCTTAATGATATTTATTGAATTAACGACTTACTCCTTTGTACGTTTTGTGTATTTGTCATTGATAATCCCATTGCAGGTAAACAACTAAATTGAGGAGGCTTGGTTTGATGCTTTAGGAGCTTAAAACCCGGATTTCTTTATTTGCCCCTTTTTGTATCATGATTGAATATTTGCGGATTTATGTATTTGTAACTATGATCATTATAATTTTTGGATAATTGTAACTCTGGATATTTGTAGCTATGGGTATTTTGGAAACCCATAGCTAGTTGTATGCGGTAGTTACCCGAATACAATAATATGAATTATTATTTTCTATTAAATGAACATGTGTGTGGATATTGTGTTAAGGAAAGAATATGAATGGGAAAGTGGGCTTAAAATGAGATTGTTGAACTTGTGAATCTAAGTTATAGGAAAAATGTATGTGAAAAGAATAAAATAAGGAAAAAATTTCAATGGTAGAATTTGGGTCCTTACATCTTCTTTGGTATAACTGGCCATGCATATAGCAGCTAACCTCTTGCCATCTATCATATTGAGTTGATCATATCGAGCTTGGATCTACTCTGACTCTTCTAATCCTGACTCTGCCATAATTTCGAGTGAAGGAATCTCTACTTCAAAAGGGAGGACAACCTCCATCCCATATACCAGTGAATATGGTGTTGAAAATGCAAGCATGCATCATCACATCAAGGTGATTGAGAATGCAAGCATGTATTATCACATTTTGTTGACGAAGACAAGAACAAGACAAGGACGATATGCAAGCTTGAAGACATGAGCAACTCAATAAACAACAAGGCCAAGGATCGAGATCAATCAAGTAGACTTAGATTAAGTTTTTATATTTCAAGAGTCCTAAGATGATTGATTGAGTAGAGTCCTAAAATTGAACCAAACTAAACTGAGACTTGCATACATTTATACATGATTGACATGCTCATGCATTTACATATGGTAACATGATTTTGGTGCATTAAAGTGAGTTTATTACTTACATCTTTAAAATCATGGATCATTCATATACACATCATGTAGAAGGTTCATCATGCATCAAAGAAAATGTTTTTCGACATAGTTAATTGATTACAATTTGTGTTAATCGATAAAAGAGCATAAGAATCTATTAATCAATTAAGTATGAGATTAATCGATTAAATTGAGTTACAGTAGCTGAAAGCTTGTATTTCTTTGAATCGTTAATCGATTAAGATGTAGTTAATCGATTAAGTCCAACAAAAAATTGTTTTATATAAAAGTTGTTTTTCCCATGTGTTCATATGATGAAACATGAGATTTCATAAAGACTCACATACATCTTAGATTTTAAATTTAATATCTTTGAGTGAATCTCTTGTTGTGAGAAAAGTGATAAGATTTCTTTGATTCAAAAACAGAGATAGGGTAGTTTCATGAATTATCCTTTGTGCATAATTTTCATATCATTCTTGGATAACCTAGCATAATCACACAAAATACTATTTGAGTCTTTGCGAGATTTATGGGCTAGAGTTAGAATTATTATTGTTCTATATTCGCACTTTGAGGTACGAAGTAACTTGAAGAATTTTGTAGACGCTTTCATTGAAAAATCCTAGCTACGGTTAGGTTGTTCTCATCAAATATACAAGAGTCTTAGTTGGGACAAAACCATTGGAAGTGGTTTTGAGTAGCCATTAGAAGCGGGTAGAAGGTCAAACCATCTTGGGGGCTCTAGAGCCAAGAAGGGAGTCTTGTATTGATTTGGAAGCGTGTTTGTAAAACATTTGTGGACTCGCAAACTAACCAGGATAAAAAATCATTGTCTTGATTTTCTCTATCCCTCATCTCTTTAGTTTCACCCAATGTACGACTTACGTGGTTTAATTGATTTTCTTATTGAGTTTATTCCATGTTCTGATTCTTTTAACATTTAGGCATAAATTCTTTAAGTAAATTGAATATGTAATTGATTAATTTTGTGGCTTCTTGTTTCGGAAGTATTCTTTTTTTAAGAGTTCAAAGACTCAGGTTAATTGATTAAACTCGGTGTTAATTGATTAAACATAACTATAGTTAATAAATTAAGAGCAATCATATTCAATTAAGTTGTTGATTTTTCAAAATATCTCATTAACCGTAAAGGCAGTAATTGAGGACCGCCGCACCTATTCACCCCCACCATCTAAGTGTCTTTACTTTTGTGGTTACCAAAGAAGTGGTATTAGAGCTAATATGATAACGCTAGCTTGATTGCTTAGATCTTTGATCCTATGCATATATTACTATGGTTTCTAACATTCCTTTCGGTGGCGATGGTGCATCCATCAACCACCCTCCAATTTTTCAGCAATGAGGGGTACACCTATTGGAGAGTCATAATGAGGATGTGCATTGAGGAGAAACCAAGAAGTCCCTTGACGAATTAGGAAAAGTAAAAAGTGAAACTTGATATGAAAGCATTTTTTTTATTACTTTTGCACTTTTATATGATGAGTTCTTCACGGTTTCTTAATGCATAAGTGCAAAGGTAATGTGAGATACTTTACAAGTAACCCATGATCGAAGGCACTAGTGAGGTCAAGCGAGCTAAATTAAATGCATTGACACATGAATATGAGTTATTTGATATGTTTCCACATGGATCTATTAGTGATATGAAAAGGTGATTTACTCATATTGTTAACCATCTTGTTGCATTAGATAAAGTGTTCGCTATTGGTGAATTGACTAATAAAGTTTTAAGATGTCTTGACAGGAAATGGCAACCAAAGGTGACGACAATAATGGAATCAAAAGACTTGGATTCTATGTCACTCGCAACACTTTTTGGAAAGCTTCAAGAACACGAGATGGAACTAGGACGCTTGACACTCCGTGAGCAAATGGACAAGAACATCAAAGGAATCTCATCCAAAGCAAGAAATTAACATTTAAGAAGTCAATAAGAAAGAATTGACGATGAAGAGTATGGTTCCGACATCGATATTGAAAGTATGTCCTTCCTTGTCAATAAATTCAGAAAGTTCCTAAGAAGGATGGGAGGACTCATAAAGTTCCATAAAGAAGATTCAAAATACTCAATCAAGAAGGGTAAACATACCAACGAAGATGCAACTTGTCATGAGTGTGAGAAAGTAGGCCACATGAGGTACACATGCCCTGCTTCTCAATAAAATTGAGCGTAACAATAAGGAAGACTCTCGGGACATCAAAGTTAAGAAGGCTTATATAATTTGGGATGCACTTGAAGAGGGAACTACATCAACAAGCACATTGGAAGATGAAGAATTGAATAAGCTATGCTTAATGGCTCAAAATCTGAATTATTGCCAAGTAAGTGAGCAAGATGAATCTAGTGAGGTCAACTCTTCTGATTCTAGTTCAATTGCCGATGTTCCCCTACATATGACCTATTTTCTAGTACGTATGTTGAAATGCATAAAGATCTTAAAAATTAGCAAAAAAGTATGCAGATGGGAAAATGTTGATTCTTGAACATGAAAATAAACTTTGTGATTTACAAACTTTAATTTAGGAGTTAAAACTTGAGAATGAAACCTTGGACCTTATCTATGCTAACTCTTCATGTGATTGTTCTACTAAGTTAAGTGAGGCATATTCTTGTGAAAAGTGCAAAACTTTGGGAAATGAAAATTTGTGCTTAAAACAGAAAATTGCGAACTTCTCAAATAGTAGTTTGGACTTAAACAATTTAATTGTTGTATCTAGAAATGTAGGTAACCGATCCGGACTAGGTTATAAGCATGCTAAGAAAAGGAATTCAAACATGAAACTAGTAGTTTGTGCTAAAATGTCGAATCCAATATTACATACTTGCTTTTATTGTGGCTTATATGGATATACTTCTATTTCTTGCAAGATTAGAATGCATGGTATACCTAGTAGCCAATATATGTGGATAAAAAAGGGACAGTTTCCCTTGGTTACTAACAAGAAGGGAACCAACATATTTTGGGTATCGAAGACAAGCAAGTAAACTAGTTTTGTAGGTGTGCCTAAGGACATATGGACATCAAATCTATATATTGTGTCCTGGACCATAGATTTTCTTCTTCTTGATGAAGTCAAAAGGGTGAGAAAAGTTGGGAGGGACGGTGTATTTTACTTTAAACTATTTTCAGGCACATATACTCAAGATCTAAGCATATACTCAAAAACAAAGGGGGAGCATACAAAATAGGGGGAGCATACTCAAGACATGTGACTTATCACAAGACGTATGCTACGCTGAAGAAAATACAATGTTAAGAAGATATTGGTTTGTCATTACCAAAAAGGGGGAGATTGGGAAGAAGATCTTGCTTCTGACCTTGGCACGGTTTTGATGAAAACACCAACATCACAAAAATAAGAATAAGGAAGAATACTTATGAAGACAATGAAAATAAAGCTTCAAGACATGTTAGAGTCTAATTCATAGGTACTTCAATCCTTACACTCTTTAAGTTATACTATTAGTGATACTACTCGAAAGGTATAATTTGAAAGAACAACAAGATTCATAAGTCTTAATAAAAACAATTTTCAAAACACTGAGTAACAAGTCACTGGATCTGAGTAACAGGTTACTATGATTGTGTAACAGATTACAAGATTCACGTAACGGGTTATGTAAGGACCCAAATTCTACACTTGAAATTTTTTTCTTATTTTAATCCATTCACCCATGTATTCTTCCTTATAACATATCATTTTGAACACCCAGTGGCTTAACTTTGGTCACCCATTAATCATTTCGCAATTATTTTAACATGCCATAATACCACACATATTCATAATGCAGAAAAACATAATTCATCTAAATAACTCCCCATGGGTGCTAAGTATCAATAGTTATGGTTCTCAAATATCAATACCCATGGTTACAAGAATCCAAAACAAATATAATGGCCAAGGTTACAAACATTCGAATCCGCAAATAATCAGTTATTGCACAAAAGGCGTAAATAAAAGAATTCCGGTATTTAAAGCTCCTAAAGCTCCAAACCAAGCATCCTCAATTTACTTGCTTACCTGCTATGGGATTTTCAATGACAAATACACAAAACATACAAAGGAGTAAGTCATTAATTCAATAAATATCATTATAAGATAATCCACATTTTTAAAGGGGTTAGAAAACCATTTTAATTGTATTTTCGCTAAATAACTTGAGCCAAAGTATCGCTACATAACTTGAGCCAAAGTATCTCTACATAACTTGAGCCAAAGTATCGCTACATAACTTGAGCCAAAGTATCGCTACATAACTTGAGCCAAAGTATCGCTACATAACTTTAGCCAAAGTTTCAGTACATAACTTGAGCCAAAGTTTCGCTACATAACTTGAGCCAAAGTTTCGCTACATAACTTGATCCAAAGTATCGCTACATAACTTGAGCCAAAGTTTTCTACATCACTTGAGCCAAAGCTTGCTACATAACTTGAGCCTAAGTCGCTAACCAATCATGGTCCTCTAAAAATATGTTTTATTTTCATTGATACATCATCAATTCATAAACAGCAATTCCACGCATTTTCTCAATATGATATGCTAGTTAATGACTTATCCTTACCTTGGTGAGTGTTGGGTTCGGTCCTTGGTAACTTTGCAAGTTCCTCCGACACCGCCTCCAACCTTAGGATCTTTCCTCATTCCCACGACATAACTACAATGTTAGTCATTTATTCAAAATAACACATAAACAACTCATATTTCATCTTTAACCATACAAGAGATTCACACATTTCCAGTGTTTCTAAAACTACTTTCATTAAGAGTTTCCAAACATCTAAAACATACATATTCATCTTATATTTCAACATTAGAGCATATACTCATCTTTTACCTCTAACATTTTACCCATTCCCCCTTTTACTCATATTCTCATTTTGGGGATTTTGGGGTTTTCATGTATAAACCACAAACCTTTTCCATTCTTCGAATATCAACTCCAAACCAAGAGTTTTCTAGAGAGAAACTAAATGAAACGAACCACAACTCAAACGGAAGAGTTTCCATGGTTTTTCACATTTTGAGAAGATTTCCCAAACACCCAAAACGAGTTTGAAAGGGAGAAAGAGAGTTAGAATCAAGAGATTTACCTCTTCTCAAGCTTCTAGATGATTCCCATGAGTTCTTGCTCTCACAATCACCTCCTTCTCTCTTCTCTCTCAATTTTTAACCCTAAAAGTGTTTAAGGGTTTCTACTTTAGATTGAAATCGTCGGGTTCTCGCTCAAGCGAGAAAATCCCGCCCTTCTTAAAGTTTCAGATCTGGTGCCCTCGCTCAAGCGAGGGTTTCTCGCTCAAGCGATGATCCTCTAGTACCAAATCCCTCTCCCTCGCCCAAGCGAGCCAAATCTCGCCTAGGCGAGAATCCTAGGAAATCCTAGGAGCAGATACTGGGCCTCTCGCTTGGGCGAGGCCCTCTCGCTCAAGCGTGAAACACCCAGTATACCCCAGAATTTCACTACACTTAGGAAAATAAAATTAGGGTGTTATAGGTTACATGAGTGAGAAATAAGTAAAAAAATTGACACACAATAATCGATTACTGTTATTAGAGTAACCGATTAATCAATTGATAATTAGTCACTCAGTTGGGCAGTAGGCTTAGGTAATGGATTACCTACATATTGTAATAGATTACAACTAGAGTATCAGATTACTCAACATGAAAACTGGGTTCTAAGTTGAACAAAACACTTGGGTAATCAATTACCCACAAGCTGTAATCGATTACTGAGAGTTGTTACACCAGATTTTCAGATTTAATCTAAACAGCTTTCATCTCAAACGAAATGGTTCCATTCCAAACGAATCCTACCCTTTCCTAAAGGTGTTATGGCTGATTGGAAAGTCTATATAAAGGCATTGGAACTCTGATTAAGCATGCAACTTACATAGAACTTTCACACATCAAATTCACTACTCACTTATGCAAATCTGAATTTTTTGAAACACTTTTTATGCAACTTGCTTTTCACTTTCAAAGTAACTTTCTGAAGTTGTGAAGTGCTAATTTTAAAGTCTTTGAAACCTTATGTTCATTAGAAACTAAGTATGCAAGAGAGTTGTTGGATTGCAAGAAAGTTTTCTTATCTTATCTTGTATAAAGCAATCCTTGCCATTGCTAACTTTTTTCTTCAGGTTTGTAAAATATTTTCTATCACAAGGGTGTGATTAGAAAAGGGTTAGAGTCACTTGGAAAGGTTGTTTTCCAAGAGAGTGACATAGGTATTGGAGAGTGATTAAGGTACAAGGAAATCTCGGGGTGAGAATTTGTAATTACTACTCTTTATATCTAGTGAAGAAATCTCTTGTGTTGCAAGAGTACTAGACGTAACCTACGGTGGAAAAGAAGGTGAACCAATATAAAAATCCTTGTGTACTCTCTTTCACTTATCTCATTAACTTTTATTTGATATTTTTCTGCATTATATTTTCCGCTTCTACTAACTCTGAAATTGCAGAAAAATCGACCACGATCTTATGTCAACTAATTCACCCCCTCTTAGTTGTTATCTTAGTCTTACACTCTCACCTGGGTATACGTTAGCGTTTGCGTCCTATAGCTTCGTTAGGTTCTCCCTTGTCTCCTCCAACCTTATGATCTTTCCTCATTCATAACTAAACAACAACAATCAATCACTATTTATAGCATATCAACCAATAATTTCATGCTAGTACTTGTCATTCATCAATGAAACAAGTCTAACACTACCACATTCAAAATCACCATCTTACCAAACAACCCTTAATCTCATATATCATAATCATTCAAAATAAATCAAGAGTTTTGAAAGCTACACTATCCAAACATCATTTTCGAACACAACCCATAAACCAAAAGTTTCAAAAGGGTTACTAGATGAAAACGAACCACAACCCCAAAAGAAGGGTTATGAGGTTTCACGCAACCTTAAAGAAGAGACCCATTTTCAAAAGAAGAAGATGTACAACAAGAAATGGAGGTTAAACTAAACGATTTACCTCTTCCCAAACTTCTTTTTCGTCTCTAAGAGCTCTAAAGAAGAGGAGTCGTTCTTCTTTTCTTTTCTCGTTTTCTTATCCCCTAAAACTCACTTGGGTTTCTATTTAGGTTTCAGGTTTTTCGGGCTCTCGCTCAAGCGACAGGGACTTGCTCTGGCGAGAAGCCCTCAACGATTCATATTTTCAAACTCTAATATTGTTGCTTGAGCGAAAGGCCATCGCTCAAGCGATAATCTCATAGGGAACTCATGTATGTGTCGCTTGAGCGACCACTTCCTCGCTTAGGCGAGAACCACAAAAGAATTCTGATAGAAACCTTTGAACCCTTCTCTTGGGAGAGATCCCCTCGCTCAAGCGAGAAATACCCAGTAAGTCAGCAGTAATTCTAAGTTTCTAGATGTTTTGAAAAAGGAAAATTCGAGGTGTTACAAAGAGTACTGGGCGTAGCTTTCGTTGGACTAGAAGGTGAACAAATATAGTAGATGTGTACTTTTTCTCTTCTCTCTAATCATTTAATTTAAGTTTTACTTGGTTACTATTTTCTACAAACATTATCCACTGCACTATTTTATGATCATTAAGTACAACAGAAAAATTGACCATATTGCTCAAACACCTAATTCACCCCCTCTTAGTTCCCAACTATACTTACACTACCTAATAGGTGGCAAGTACAACTAGTACTCTTTCGACCCAATTTGCTGCCGGAAAATCGGATCAAAGTAACCTATTAAAGAGAGTGAGGCATCCCTAGGATACCATAGTCCCAAATTTATGGTTCCTTTATAATATTTCAAAATGCGCTTAATTTTTGAAAAATGTAACTCTTTTGGAGAGGCTTGGTATATAGCACACATACATACGCTAAACATAATATAGGGGTGACCTGAAGTTAAATATAAAAAAGATCTGATCATAGCTTGATGTTTCGTTACCTATATAGCCTACCATTTCTCATCCTTGTCTAGATAACAAGATGTGGCCATGAGATTTGAAGCTTCTTTGCATTTATCCATCTAAAACCTTTTTAGAAGCTCGTTGCAATATTTGGATTGATAAATAAAGATCCCATTTGTTCATTTGTATAATTTTTGTAACACCCTAAATTTAAGTCTTTAAAAATTATAGTATCAGCCCTAGGATTCTCGCTTGAGCGAGAGATTCTCGCCTGGGCGAGGGGCTCACCTGGGAGGGTGAAATCCTGGGCTATACTGGAGGATTCTCGCCAGAGCGAGGATTGTCTCGCCTGGGCGAGAAATGGCATTTTGGGGTTGTTGAAACTGTAAGATTCTCGCTTGAGTGAGAGGGTCAGATATGAGTTTTTAAAATGGGTGGGATTTTCTCGCTTGAGCGAGAATAAGCTCGCTTAAGCGAGAACTCGACAAGATCATTAAATGAGAGAAACCCCGAATACATTTTTAGGTTAAGAATTGAAGAGAGGTGATAGAAGTGAGCATTCCCAAGGTCTAGGAGCTTTGATTCTTGTTCAAGAGCTTGAGAAGAGGTAAAACTCTCCATTCTAACTCTCTTTTTCTATTGAAAACCCATTTTTGGTATTATGGATCTCTTCTCAAATATGAAGGAAACCATGGATCCCTTTTGAGTTATGGTTCGTTTTATGTTATTTCTCTCTTACAACTCTTGGTTTAGAGTTAGTATTTCGAAAATGGAAAGGGTTATGGGTTGGTTCATGAAAACCCCAAAACCCTAAAGAGAAAATGTGGTTAAAATGGAAAATGGGTAAAATGCTAGAGGTAGAAGATGAGTTTACTTTCTAATGATGAAAAATGAGATGATTATGTATATTTTGAATGGTTGTAAACTTATGATGAAAGTAATTTAGCAATAACAACAATGTCAGTCATTTATTCAAAATTACACATCAACAACTCGTATTTCATCATCAAACATACAAGGGATTCACATATTTTCAAGATTTCCAAAACTACTTCAATACAAGTTCCCAAACATCTAAACATACATGTTCATCTCATATATCAACATCAAAGCACAAACTCATCATCCACATTTAACATTTCATTCATTTCCCTTTGTACTCATATTCTTATTTTGGGGGTTTTTGGGGTTTTCATGAATAACCCACAAAATCTTTCCATTCCTCAAATACCAACTCTAAATCAAGAGTTTACAAGAGAAAAACAACATAAAACGAACCATAACTCTAAAGGATGAGTTTCCATGGTTTCTCATGCTTTGAGAAGAGATCCAACATACCCAAAACAAGTTAGAGGGGAAGAAGAATAGTTAGAAGCAAGAGGTTTTCCTCTTCTCAAGCTCTAAGATGATTCCTAAGGCTCTTTGCTCTTGAAAAGTTGTCCTCTCTCTCTTATCTTGAAAGTTCTAACCCTAAAATGTGTTTGGGGTTTCTATTTAAAGTGAAATCGTCGGGTTCTCGCTCAAGAAAGCCCATTCTTGCTCAGGAGAGAAAGTCCCGCCTTTTTAAAATTTCAGATTTGACGCTCTCGCTCAAGCGAGGCAGTTCTCGCTCAGGCGAGAAATCTCTCGCTCAGGCGAGGTTCCTCTCGCTCAGGCGAGAATCTCACAGCCTCGACAGGTCCTGAATGCCACTTTTCTCGCCCAGGCGAGACAACTCTCGCTCAAGCAAGACCACCCTCGCTCAAGCGAGAATCCTTCAGTATAGCCCAGGATTTCACTCTCCCAGGTGAGCCTCTCTCGCCCAGGCGACAATTATCTCGCTCAAGCGAGACTCCCAGGACTGATACTATAATTTAAAGACTTTAAAATCTAGGGTGTCACAATCCTCCCCCTCTTATAGGAATTTTCGTCCCCGAAAATTTTATTAGGCTATCCTCGGAAAATAATATCATCGCCTAGATCTTACGCATAAGAAATACTCAACCAAAATCATACTCGATCATCTAATCCATTAAGATTACTTAAACGACCACCAAGGGCACACATCACTAAACCATGATATCACAAGGCCAATTCATGGACAATCTCCTCAAGGTCCAAACACTAAACTCCCAACCTCGAACAACTCGAATAACTAGGGGAACTAAACCGTAACCAGACTAAAGATTTCGCAGTATTCGTCAAGAACCATAGGTCTCTAGGACCTATCCAGCTAACAATCCTCACATACGTTAAGAATCCCGATAACACTCCCGAAACTAAGAGAATGGGGAATTGCTTACCCCTCATCCACCCCAATGCATCATTTAACATCCATAATGCACTAGCTAGTTTCACCTCCACTCAAGAAAATAGCATAATTTCATTCCACTCATTAGACAAAACCACTATTTGTCCAAAATTTACCTTAGCATTCCCAACATTGCATGCACTACCACCTAAAATCCAGGTAGTCACACAACAAAAACATTTAAACAACTAAGACTTTTAGAGTCCCTCCCCTCGTACACAATCAAACTATCCAGTAATGATCCAATTACGTCAAACGTTTCCGCCATCCTACTTCACAGTAGAAAGAATTTACCAATCCCTATCCTCAATTGGACACACAAACCATTGATTCACCCAAAACTAGGTACTCTGTTACCAATCGACAAGTGCAAGTTGACAAACACTCAGTTCCATAACATGCCCTAGAAATGGATACCCCAATTACGCTAGCGAATATAAATTCAGTACCCCACTTGCAGTACGTCTAGAAATACATGGTCATAATCGGATCACTAAATTTTTAACAACCTCCTAATTATCAAGATACAGTTTCTAAAATTTTGGGATCCTCCAACATGATACTAATTCAATGCTTAGCCACAAGCTACGTTTCACCCAAGAATGATTTTTAAAATGGTTCGAACCCACGATTCATGGCAACCATGTCGTGAAAACAAAGTTTACATAATCATTTTCACATAACTCAAAACCCTTTCTCTCATACGATTATACTACAATCATGCATAGCGATTACTAACACCCATGAAATGGAAACAACTTTTGTCGGTACAACATTCCAAGCAGATAATTGGTGTACACCCCCACTATATCGTACATTGCCAATGTTCTACTGCAAAAGGACCGATCATCATAGACCAAAAGTTTCAAGTCTATTCGAATGCATTCATCACATTGACGGGGTAAGTAACTTAACTAGCCTTCTTCCTTACCGGGCAATATAAGTTTTACCTCTTAGCATACATACACAGATCAATGCACACTATATCTTAAATCCTCACTAAGATATTCAAAAATAATCTTTCACATCAACAATTATCACATAGTTAGGCATAACACAATTTGCCGACCGCCAATCCATCGCTAGGATTAAATCCAGTTGGGACATCATTGCGAGTATCAACACTATGGTAAAGGTTCTACCCTTTACCCCAACCGTACACTGAGACACCAGTATCGATACCCACCACCGGTACACTGGGTGGGGTGGACACAACTAAGTCAAAAACAACGACTTTGTGTACAATCTCAGTCGGTTCACACATTCAGCAAATATAAGGAGTGTGTCGCTCCCGAATTAAACAACACTAAAAGGAATACCTGCCACCATGCAATTACCTCTCGCCGGATCATCAACACCTGATGTCCGTGATTCACTCGGGGTACCCACTCGACCATAGTTCCTTGCCCCTTCCGCCTGAATGACACTAAGTCTCCGATCTAGCTTGGGACAAAACCTTTTAATGTGCCCCAACTCCTTGTAGTGGAAACATCCCTTCCCTTTTCACGGGCATGTACTCCCATAATGGAGTCTACTGCACTTGTTGCACATGGGAGTAGAAACCCCTTCGGTAGGAACGGTAACTGGACTAGACCTTTGGAAACTTCGGTCACGATGTACAGTAATTGCCGCATAAGGTTTCCGGTCATCTTCCACTCTCTCTTTACCTCTTCCTTGCCTATGGTTGCGTTGGGTTCCATAGTCCCAGGAAAGTTTGTTTCGGGCGTCGCCACCTCAACTGCCTTCAGATATATTCTGCACTTGTTGACCAAAGTAGCAAAGTCAGCAATCTCCTGATGTCTGAACATCCTTTTCAGCTTGGGTCTCAAGCCCGATTCAAATTTAGAGCACTTGGATTATCCGTCCACTTCCACCTCAGAGTAGGGACAAAACCGGGCCAATTCCTCGAATTATGCCGCATATTCCCCAACCGACATATTTCCCTATTCCAACTTTAAGAACTCTATTTCCTTCTTCCTTTTCAGATCAGCATGGAAGTATTTGTGAAGGAATTTCGCCTTGAATGTACTCTAGGAAATCAATTGTCCCTCCGTCTCCATTTAGCGTTTAGTAAACTCCCACCAGTTTTTGGCCTCCGCACTAGCATGTAAGTGGCATAGGCCAACTTCTGAGCCTCCGAACAGTTCATGGCCCGGAAGATCCACTCCATTCCCTAAATCCACTCAATGGCAGCATCAGGAGCAAATCCCCCGTGGAACTGACTGGGGTTCCTTCTGCAAAACTTATCCAGACCTTGGTACTCTACCGATGCGGGTGGGACTAGGGGTTGCGAACTCGAACTTGGTGCTGGATTCTGATTCAGATTACGCAAGTTCTCGTTCATCTGTTGTAGTGTAGCCACCATCAGAACCAACAAATCATTTGGAACGTTCTGACTCGTTCCTCGTCCAGCCATGTCTTAACCTGCGCTCCTTGATAGTTAGTACACAAATTTAACTCACACACAAGTCATGTTATCACATAGTCTCATAGCACCTTACATGTTACTACACCAAAGTTACATGCTTTAAACATTCAATTCACACAATCTCAACTAGTCAAATCATAAACATGATACAAAGAAGCAAGTAAGGCCATACCCTAGGCCGCAGAATTAAGTGGGTATCACCAGATAAGAATAAGGGAGGGGGACGAATGGAAGACCGCTTATAAGACAAAGTCGGTTCTATATGAGTGGCTTGTTATGCCCTTTGGGCCAACTAATGCCCTGAGCATGTTTATGAGGTTAACGAACCATGTGCTCATAGATTTTCTGGGAAAATTTGTGGTCGTCTACTTTGACGACATATTAATTTACAACAAAACTGAAAGCGAGCATCATGAACACCTCAAAAGTGTTTTGCTTGTGCTAAGAGCTGAAAAGCTCTATGCTAATCTTGAGAAATGTTCTTTTTATGTGGATAATATGATCTTTTTGGGCTTTTTGATAAATGCAATGGGGGTCCATGTGGACCAAGAAAAGATCAAGGCCATCCAGGATTGGCCTACCCGCATGACTGTAACTGATATGAGGAGTTTCCATGGCTTGGCAAGCTTCTATAAGAGGTTTGTTAAGGACTTCAGTATAATAGCCGCACCTCTCAATGAGGCTGTCAAAAAGAATGTCGGCTTTAAATGGGGAGAAAAACAAGAGGAAGCCTTTCAGAGGCTTAAAGAGCGTTTGACTAACGCCCCCGTTCTATCTTTACCTAACTTTGCTAAATCTTTTGAGATAGAATGTGATGCTTCTAACGTAGGTATTGGAGCTGTTTTGTTGCAGGAAGGACATCCGATTGCTTATTTCATTGAAAAGCTTGGAGGCTCGGCCTTAAATTACTCTACCTATGATAAGGAACTGTATGCCTTGGTAAGGGCCTTACAGACATGTCAACACTACCTGTTGTCAAAGGAATTTGTAATACATAGTGACCACGAGTCACTAAAGTATTTGAAAGGGCAAGGCAAGCTTAACAAGCGCCATGCCAAATGGGTTGAATTTCTAGAGCAATTCCCTTATGTTTTAAAGCATAAGAAGGTAAAAGCCAATACTGTGGCAGATGCTTTATCGAGGAGGCATATTCTGCTCTCCACCCTCGAGACTAAACTGTACGGTCTCCAATTTCTGAAAGAGCTTTACTTGCATGACTCTGAATTTTATGAAATTTATAATAAATGCGTGAGTATTGTTGTTAATGGTTACTATAGGCACGAAGGGTTCCTTTTCAAGAAAAACCGCTTGTGTGTGCCTAAGAGTTCTATCCGAGATTTGCTTGTTAAGGAATCTCACGAGGGAGGGTTAATGAGACACTTTGGGATCCCAAAAACCCTTGACATGCTCAAGGGGCATTTTTACTGGCCTAAGATGAAAAAGGATATGCAAAAGCACTATGAGCAGTGTCTGATCTGCAAAAAGGCCAAGTCCAAAGGGATGCCACATGGGCTTTATACGCCCTTACCCGTGCCTAAGTCACCATGGTTAGACATATCCATGGACTTTATAGTGGCTTTACCCAGGACTCGAAATGGCAAGGATTCCATCTTTGTCGTAGTGGACCGTTTTCCAAGATGGCCCACTTTATACCTTGTAAAAAGGTTGATGATGCTTGCCACATGGCTGATCTCTTTTTCAAAGAGATTGTGAGGCTCCATGGCCTGCCAAGGAGCATTGTGAGTGATAGGGACACTAAGTTCCTTAGTCATTTCTGGAGGACCCAATGGGGCAAAATAGGAACTAAACTCCTATTCTCCACAACTTGCCATCCCCAAACAAAAGGCCAAACTAAGGTCGTGAACCGATTACTGTCCACACTCCTAAGGGAAGTTTAAAAGAAAAACCTCAAGTCTTGGGAAGAAAGCCTACCCCATGTGGAATTTGCTTATAATAGGACAATACATAGCACCACGGGATGCTCACATTTTGAGGTATTTTATTGGTTCAACCCTTTGACCCTGCTGGATTTACTACGTCTAACTGATTCTAAAACCCTAAGCATAAGGATGGTAAGGCCAAAGCCGAATATGTAAAGCAGTTCCATGAAGAAATAAAGGCCAAAGCCGAATATGTAAAGCGGCTCCATGAAGAAATAAAGGCCAAAATCGAGAAAAGAAATTGGGGCAATGCTAGGCAAGCCAATAAGGGTAGAAAAGAGGTTATCTTTGAACCTGGAGACCTAGTCTGGGTTCATATGCGGAAAGAGAGGTTCCCCTCCCAAAGGAAGTCTAAGCTTCAACCTAGAGGGGACGAACCTTTCAAGGTCCTTGAAAGAATCAATAATAATGCCTATAAATTTGATATTCCGAGTGATTATGGCAATGTTAGTGCCAATTTTAATGTTGCTGATCTTTCTCTTTTTGAAACAGGTAATGAAGACCTTGATTCGAGGTCGAATGCAGTCCAAGAAGGAGGGGATTATAGCAACCCACCATGGCCCATCAACCTGGATGACCTAATGGGCCTAGGGGGAGCCATAACTCGGGCTAGGGCCAAGAAAGCCCAAGGCACACTTGACCAACTAATATTGAACATCCAAGCATCAACTAGGCCAAGTGACACCACGAGGTCCATAATGTGCCTCACCTTAGAGGACACTTCCCTTGAAGGCCACGGCCAAACAAGGGATGACTAAGGGCTTGTTTGTTGTCTTGATATAAATAAGTGGCTTTAAACCACAAGCTTTTATTTTTAAGTATTTTTCTTAAATTATTTCATATATTAACTATATCTTTTTTGTAGGAGTAGCATGGCCAGCCTTGCCCAAGCCCAAGCCACGCTGGAATCTGGACGTGGAGCTGACCTAGCCTAGGCGCCGCATTTTCCGCACCAATTTGGAAGCCACGGCTAAGTCTGACCAAGCAAGCTGACTGGACTAGGCATCGGGTCTTCCTCCTCTGACCTGGCCTAGATGCATTCATGGGCACAACAGATGAGAAGGCCATCCCGCCTTGCTGACTCAGCCAAGGCGCCTTAAGTTTCGCCAAAGCCACAAGGCCAGCCAAGAATCCACTCTTAATGGCGCCTACCTTTTCTTTTGCTCATGCCTTCATTGTGAATATTTGAATTTTGAATTGACCACAAAATGACTCAGCCAATTTCCCACATGGCCGAATTCAAATAATTAAAGCCAACCACCAAATCAACCATGGCTTTATGGAATTAATCAAAGGGGACAACCATCCCATATTTTCAGCCCATGGAATTGAAGGCACAAGCTTTAACACGACCAACAATAGCCAAGGAAATGAGCACATGTTTAAAAGTTCAAATTTGAATGGGAATTCAATGGCCACCTAGAATCTCTCCTCGTCCTAAACGAAGAATCAAGGGACAGACCCTTAAGTTTGGCTAGACTTAAATCCAAATCCTATGCCCAATTAAATCACTTAAGACAATGCCGTATGACTTGGCAATGCAAAAGCCAATGTCCACATAAATTCGGCATGTGCTTAATATGCACATTCAAGATGGCTTTTTAATTTTCCTTAAGCTTAGCACCTGAAGAATGTATTCAATGTAATAATGTAGCTTTCAATTTCAAATTCAAACTTCAAAGGGGATCCTCACGGCCAGCCCACATGCTATATGTAAGAATCAAACACATGAAATGAAGCACCTTGAATTTTATGCAAAAATATATTAGTGAGAATTCTCTCCTAAGTTTCTTGGTTGAACCAAGAGTATTGTTCTTATCAAACATCCTTGTTTGTGGCGAACTTCCTTTAGGCTTATCAAACAAAACCTTGTTTGTGGCGCTGTAACACCCCAAATTTTAAGTCTTGAAAATTATAGTATCAGTCCTCGGATCCTCGCTTGAGCGAGAGATTCTCGCTTGAGTGAGAGAGGTTCACTTGAGAGGGTGAAATCCTGGGCCATATTGGAGGATTCTCGCCTGAGCGAGAGTTGTCTCGCCTGGGCGAGAAATGACATTTTGGGGCTATTGACACTGTGAGATTCTCGCTTGAGCGAGAGGGTCAGAGTTGAGTTTTTAAAACGGGCGGGATTTTCTCGCTTGAGCGAGAACCCGACGAGAACTTTAAATGAGGGAAACCCCAAATACATTTTTAGGTTAAGAATTGAAGAGAGGTGAGAGAAGATAGCATTCCCAAGGTCTAGGAGCTTTGATTCTTGTTCAAGAGCTTGAGAAGAGGTAAAAACTCTCTATCCTAACTCTCTTCTTCTCTTGAGAACCCATTTTTGGTATTATGGATCTCTTCTCAAAATGAGAGAAACCATGGAAACTTATCCTTTTGAGTTATGGTTCGTTTTATGTTGTTTTATCTTGTAAACTCTTGGTTTAGAGTTAGTATTTCAAGAATAGAAAGGGTTTGTGGGTTGATTAATAAAAACCCCAAAAACCCTAAAGTGAAAATGTGTTAAAGAGGAAAATGAGTAAAATGCTAGAGGTAGAAGATGAGTTGATTTACAATGTTAAAATATGAGATGATTTGTATGTTTTAGATGGTTGGAAACTCTTAATGAAATTAGTACAGAACCATTGAGAATATGATAAATATCTTGTATGTTTAAATGATGCAATATAAGTTATTTATTTGTTATTTGGAATGAATGACTAACATTGTGTTATGTGGTGGGAATGAGGAAAGATCCTAAGTTTGGAGGTGGTGCCGGTGGAACTTACGAAGTCGCCAAAAACCAAACCCAACACTCATCGAGGTAAGGATTAGTCTTTAATTTATGCATTGTGATGGAAAATGCGTGGATTTTCTGTTATGGATGATGGCTAAAATGTGAATCACTTAATCATTATGAATATATATGGGTATATCGATAATGGTTAGAAGTGAATTTATGGTTACTTATTGGGGGAGTACCAATGGAAATAAGACTCGAAAATGAAATCATGAAATGTGAATCACTTTGTAGTTATAAGCATACGTGGATATGTTTGTAATGATGTCGGGTGCATTCATCATTTTGTATTGGGGGAGTACCAATGGAAATAAGACTTGAAATGAAAACAATAAATTGTAAGTCACTTTGTAGTTACAGGCATATACGCTATGCTGTAATGATGTCGGGTGCATTTATTGTATATTTATTGGTGGAGTGCCAATGGAAATAAAATTCGGATAAAACAATAAGTTGTAAGTCACTTTGTAGTTACAGGCATATAAGTTATGCCGTAATGATGTCGGGTGCATGTATTGTATATTTATTGGTGGAGTGCCAATGGAAATAAAACTCGGATAAAACAATAAGATGTAAGTCACTTTGTAGTTACAGGCATATACGCTATGCTGTAATGATGTCGGGTGCATGTATTGTCTATTTATTGGTGGAGTGCCAATGGAAATAAAACTCGGATAAAATAATAAGCTGTAAGTCACTTTGTAGTTACAGGCATATACGCTATGCTGTAATGATGTCAGGTGCATGTATTGTCTATTTATTGGTGGAGTGCCAATGGAAATAAAACTCGGATAATACAATAAAATGTAAGTCACTTTGTAGTTACAGGCATATACGCTATGTTGTAAAGATGTCGGGTGCGTTTATTGTCTATTTATTGGTGGAGTGCCAATGGAAATAAAACTTGGAAACAAAGTAATAAATGGTAAATCACTTAGTCACTACAAATATATATGGGTATGTTTGTAGTGATGACGGGTTGATTTATGGTTTATGTATTGGTGGAGTGCCAATGAAAATAAAACTCGTTTTAGCCGACCAGAATGGGTTAGCGACTCTAGCTCGAGTTATGTAGCATGGTTTTTCAAAAGTGCAAATGACGAAAATGGTTTTAAGTGGATTTAACTTATATCGTTATTTACTCTATTAAATGTGGATTAACTTACACTGAAATTTTATTGAGTTAATGACTTATTCCTTTGTGTTGTTTGTGTATGGTAAATGTTAATCCCATTGCAGGTAGGTGGACCGATGAGGATGATTTTGAGTAGGGGATTAGAGACCTTTATTTTTGATGTCTCTTTATCCATTCTTTTGTAACTTAATTGATTGTAATTAAAGTAACTAATTGTACTATGAATACTATTTTTGTACATGATATTGATCATGGAGACTAGTAACTCAGGATATATGTAGCTATGGGTGTTTTGGAAACCCATAGCTAATTGTATGCGGTGGTTACTAGGTTATATTAATGAATTATGTTTTTTTCCGCAATCGGATGTTGTATGTTACTTTTGGTTCATAGATCGGGTGTGAGAGAGAAGTGAGACATTTTAAATAAATTTAGTCACTCGATAATTATGATTGATTGTTAAATGCATTGAATTGGATTAAATAAGGAAAAATTTTCAAGGGTAGAAAATCGGGTCGTTACAATATGGTATCAGAGCTTAGTTAATCCTACGACCTAGGATATGGCCTTGCATGCTTATTTGTATCCTTATATGCTGAAGTTGTTTGAATGATGCTAAATGTTAAGTGTTGTGTGCACTATATTTATACAATTCCCTTACTAACAATTGAGTGAGTACAAGTACTCATGGCAGGAAGAGGAAGAGGGGTGAGTCAGAATGGCCCGAATGATTTATTAGCTCAAATGGTGGCGGCGCTACAGCAGGTCAACGAGAACTTGCAGAACATGAACCAAAATCCGACACCAAGCCCAAATCCACATCCACTAGTTCCACCTGGGCTAGCAGAATATCGGGGCTTAGATGAGTTCTGCAGGAGGAACCCCACTCAGTTCCAAGGGGGATTTGCTCCTGAAGTTGCCATCGAGTGGGTCCAAGGGGTAGAGCGGCTATTCAGAGCCATGAACTGCACTGAGGCTCAGAAACTAACCTATGCTACTTACATGCTGGTGACCGAGGCTGAGAACTGGTGGGAGTATACTCGGCGACAGATGGAATTTCCCGCTGATTTCCCGCTGATTTGAAAAGGAAGAAGGAGATGGTATTTCTAAAGCTGGAACAGGGGAACATGTCAGTAGGAGACTATGCGGCCAAGTTTGAAGAGTTGGCCCGGTTTTGCCCCTACGCCGAGTTGGAAATGGACGGAAGGTCCAAATGCGCCAAGTTCGAAGCGGGTTTGAAGCCCAAGTTAATAAGTATGTTTGGGCACCAAGAAATTGCTGATTTCCCTACCCTGGTTAACAAGTGTAGGGTGTATGAAGATGATTTGGCAGCTGATGAAGCGGCGACATCTAGGGTGGTTCCTCCCAAACACTTTAGGCCTCAACGAAATTTTCCTCACGGAAAGGGGAAAGGGAAGGCGTTTCATGAGGAGAGGAAGGCTTATTTTCCTCCGACGAGTAATCGGAGTTATCCTTCGCATGGGTCGAGGACTCATGTCACTGCTAGAGGGTCACGGTTGAACGCTCCCTCTCTGTGCAACAAATGTGGCCGAATGCATGTCGGTGACTCGTGCCCCGGAATGGCGCTTACTTGTTTTTATTGCAAGGAAGTGGGACATATTCGAAGAAATTGTCCTAAGCTACCGCAGAGTGTGAATGCTGTGAGGGTTGGACGACCTCGATCCATGGGCAGAGTGTTCACCATGAGTGGTGCAGAGGCATCAGGCGTAGATGGCCTGATTAAAGGTAATTGCATGGTGTCAGGTATTCCTCTTTTAGTGTTGTTTGATTCGGGAGCGACACACTCCTTTGTATCTATTGACTGCGTGGATAGACTGAATTTACAAATTGAGTCGTTGCCTTTCGACTTGGTCGTGTCCACCCCAACTGATGTGCCTATGGTGGTGTCGGCAGTTGTATCTCAGTGTCCGGTGGTGGTGAACGGTAGGGATTTTACCGTGGATTTAATCTGTTTACCACTGTCTCAGTTAGATTTGATTCTGGGAATGGACTAGTTGTCAGCAAATCATGTGGTACTTAATTGTGTTGATAAGACCTTGATGTTTAGAAATCCAGATGGGATTTCGGAGGAGTTTGGTTGTATGAAGCCGATGTCGGCAAAGGAAGTCAGGAATTCTTGTAAGGAGGGAGGGTCCGTGTTCATGTTGTTGGCGTCCCTGGAAGGTATTGTGAAATCCAAGGTGGAGGACATTCCGATAGTTCGTGAGTTTCCGGAAGTTTTTTCTGGTGATATTCCGGAATTGCCTCCAGTGAGAGAAGTTGAATTCTCCATTGATTTAGTGTCGGGAACGAGACCCATCTCTATAGCTCCTTATAGAATGGCACCGTTAGAGTTAACTGAGCTGAAAAAGCAGGTTGAGGAATTGTTGGCTAAGAAATTTATTCGCCCGAGTGTCTCGCTGTGGGGCGCACCTGTTTTTGCTAGTTAGGAAAAAGGACGGTAGTATGCGACTGTGTACCGATTACAGGCAGTTGAACAAGGTTACGATTAAGAACAAATACCCATTGCCTCGGATTGATGACTTGATGGATCAGTTGAGAGGGGCGGTAGTGTTTTCTAAGATTGGTTATTTTGGTTGTTTATGTGAGATTTGGTTGGCTTTTGGCTTTTAGTAGGCTAAGGTTGTGTATGGGTGTGTTCTTGGCCGAGAGGGGTTAAGTATGTTGGCTAATGTGTGGGTTTGGTGTTTGGCCGTGAGTCGTTAGGTAGTTCGGCTTAAGTGTCTCGGGTGGGAATGTGTTTGTGTTTAGGCCATGGCTTTGTGTTTGGCTCAGTGGGGTTGTATTTGGGATTATGAGGCCGAGGGGGTGTTGATTGTTTGGGTTTGTGAAGGATAAAATAAGATGAAGAAGATAGAAGATGGATGGCGCCACAAACAAGGTTTTGTTTGACATGCCTAAAGGAAGTTCGCCACAAACAAGGATGTTTGATAAGAACAATACTCTTGGTTCAACCAAGAAACTTAGGAGAGAATTCTCACTAATATGATTTTGCATAAAATTCAAGGTGCATCATTTCATGTGTTCGATTCTTACATATAGCATGTGGGCTGGCCGTGAGGCTCCCCTTTGAAGTTTGAAATTGAAATTGAAAGCTACATTATTACATTGAATACATTCTTCAAACATGCTGCTAAGCTTAAGGGAAATTAAAAGCCATCTTGAATGTGCATATTAAGCACATGTCGAATGTATGTGGACATTGGCTTTTGCATTGCCAAGTCATACGACATTGTCTTAAGTGATTAAATGGGCCATAGGATTTGGATTTAAGCCTAGCCAAACATAAGGGCCTTGTCCCTTGATTCTTCATTTAGGCCAAGGAGAGATTCTAGGTGGCCATTTAATTCCCATTCAAATTAGAACTTTTATACATGTGGTCATTTCCTTGGCTGTTGCTGACCGTGTTAAAGCTTGTGCCTTCAATGCCATGGGCTGAAAATATGGGATGGTTGTCCCCTTTGATTAATTCCATAAAATCGTGGCTGATTTGGTGGTTGGCTTTAATTCTTTGAATTCGGCCATGTGGGAAATTGGTTGAGTCATTTTGTAGTCAATTCAAAATTCAAATATTCACAATGAAGGCATGAGCAAAAGAAAAGGTAGGCGCCATTAAGAGTGGATTCTTGGCTGGCCTTGTGGCTTGGGAGGAACTTAAGGCGCATTGGCTGAGTCAGCAAGGCGGGCTGGCCTTCACATGTGTTGTGCCTGTAACACCCCAAATTTATCCTCCTTGAAATTAGGTAATAGTCCTGAAGAATGGGGCATACGGCTAGATTCTCGCTTGAGCGAGAGGATCTCGCCCATGCGAGAGGATCAGTGTTTTGAATTTGGAAATTCTAGGAGTCTCGCCCAAGCGAGGAATGGGTCGCTTGAGTGAGAGAAAGCCTGGGCAGGCTGTGAGATTCTCGCTTGAGCGAGAGAATCTTGCCCAAACGAGAGAGCCCGTGTCTGGAAAATTAAAATATCTTGGGTTTCTCGCCCAAGCGAGATATTCTCGCCCGGGCGAGAGTGCCCAACTATAAAAGTAAAGAGAGGGTTTCACAAACCCTAATCTTCATTTTCTTTTCTCCCATTTCACTCCCAATGGCGGCTTCTCATGGATTTCGACTCTTTCCTCCCCTAAACCTCAAAAACACCTCAAAACCTCTTCCTCTTGCTTCTTAATGGAACATTGGAGAGTTTTGGAGATGAAAAAGCAACAATGGAGGTTGAAGGAGACAGAGGAAGTTGGAGCTCTTTGCGGATCCATGGAGCTTACGCAACCTAAGGTGAGGGAGAAGACCATTGTGATCTTAGAGTATTTCATTAGAGTCATCATCTCCGATTTCCCTCAAGAATCGGAGCACATTAACGGATAGAAACTCTCTTGGGAATTTGTGGTCCATGTGAGAGTCTTTATTTTACATAAGGATGTATTAGCCGTAAAAGCGGAGACATATGTGCGGAGAAAACCGTTTATGAAAGTACAATGCCATATGCCCCTTTATGGTAATACACCGTTATTAAAGATGGTTCTAACGTTAATGTGTATATGATAAGTGATATTTTATGTGTGGTTTGTTTATGAATAATGGTATGTTATGGATGGTTGATTTATTATAAACACATATGGTTGTGTTTGTAATAAGGATTGTGAGATATATGTTTAATGACAAAAGTATAAATTTTTATGTTGTGTGATAATGATTGAGTATGTGTTATGTATGGGCGTAAATATAAAATGAGTATGTTGTGGGTTGTTGATTGTTATAAACATATATGTATGTTTGTTATAAACTGGTTTACTAACCTTGTTCCAATGTGGATCATTGTTGAATTTCCTACCTGGAGTGGTAGTGGATCATTGTTGAGTTGCCTACCAGGAGTGGTAGTGGATCATTGTTGAGTTGCCTACCCGGAGTGGTAGTGGATCATTGTTGAATTGCCTACCCGGAGTGGTAGTGGACCATTGTTGAAATTGCCTACCCGGAGTGGTAGTGGATTATCGTTATATTGCCTACCCTAAGAGGTAGTGGGTTATCTTTTGTGCATGAAACTTTTGGTCTTTGATTATTGACCTTTTGTAGTTGAGTATTTGCAATGCACGATATAGTGGTAAGGGACTCAAATTAACCGCTTCAATATTGTGCTTACAAAACTTGTTTTTATTTCATGTGTGTCAGTAATTGTTATGCATAATTGCAATGTTATGGTATAAGCATGTTTCTGTAAGTGAACTGTGGGGACTCTCATGTCCTGGATGAAATGTAACTTCAGGAATAACTAACTTTTGAAAATTTTGATTAGGGCATTCGGTGTCGAATAAAGAAAAGGGTTTTAAGTTATTTTGAAACGATTATGAAAAATCTTGCCTCCACAAGATGATTTCCATGAAACTTACATCTAATCTATTTTCGAAAATCATTTTTGAATGAAGTGTACTATTCGGCTAAACATTGATTAAGTTTCATGTTGAAAATCCGAATGTTTAACAACCGCACCTTGGATGAGTGTGATGTTGTTAAAAATCGTGTGATGTAAATATGACCATACGTTTCTAGATATGATGTAGACTTGAGCACGAAATGCATGTCCATCATTGTATTTTGGGTATCCATATAAAACTCATGTTTTTGGATTGGATGTTCGTAAATTTCAAAAAAAAAATCAATGGTAACAAAGTATGTGATTTGAGTGGGTCTACGACCATATGTGCTTAGTTGAGACTATGATCCTAACGCATTCGTTTGTGGTAGAAAATGTTAAATTGAATTGGGTAATGGCTTGGTGATTTTATTTCGTATGTGAAAGACTCCAAAAGCCTTATTTGTCTAAATGCTATTGGAATGAATATCATGATTCTGTGTTGTAGCGAGCATAAATTGAAATGCTAGTGAAGATTTTTGAGTAAATTGTGGTTATTTGCACGTGTGGAATGAAATGACGTTGTTTCCATCGAGTGGATGTCGATCTAGCTACTGTATTTTTGGGTGCGAGCTAGTACATCTTGGTAAACGATGAGTATGGAGTCGCACTTCGAATTGGGTTCGAGAGTGTTGTGGCGAATTTGACCGTGTAGGTTGATCGTTTTGAACGATTGTTGTGGTAATAGATAAGGGAGGTCTATTGTTATGGAGGAAATACTCGAGAATCTTTAGTTCGGTTGTAATAATTTTCTCTTGGTTGTCCTAATGTTTGGCTTGGATATTTGGGCTCTAGAAGAGTAGCCCATGATTGGGACTCTGTAGTATCACTGTTGCGTGATATATACCGTTGCTTGTCGACTAAGCGATCTTAATCGTTTAGACGGTTGAGTCTAAGTGCGGTCGAGTGTATCTTATGCCTGACGTGTAGGCGATGATAGTACCTTCCCGAGGGTAACCTAATAAAATTTCAGGGACGAAATTTCTTTTAGGGGGGAAGGATTGTAACACCCCAAATTTATCCTCCTTGAAATTAGGTAACAGTCCTGAAGAAAGGGGCATAATGCCAGATTCTCGCTTGAGCGAGAGGATCTCGCCCAAGCGAGAGGATCAGTGGTTTGAAATTGGAAATTCTGGGAGTCTCGCCCAAGCGAGGAATGGGTCGCTTGAGCGAGAGAAAGCCTGGGCAGGCTGTGAGATTCTCGCTTGAGCGAGAGAATCTCGCCCAAGCGAGAGAGCCCGTGTCTGGAAAATTAAAATATTGTGGGTTTCTCGCCCAAGCGAGATATTCTCGCCCGGGCGAGAGTACCCAACTATAAAAGTAAAGAGAGGGTTTCACAAACCCTAATCTTCATTTTCTTTTCTCCCATTTCACTCCCAATGGCGGCTCCTCATCGATTTCGACTCTTTCCTCCCCTAAACCTCAAAAACACCTTAAAACCTCTTCCTCTTGCTTCTTAATGGAACATTGGAGAGTTTTGAGATGAAAAAGAAACAATGGAGGTTGAAGGAGACGGAGGAAGATGGAGCTCTTTGCGGATCAATGGAGCTTACGCAACCTAAGGTGAGGGAGAAGACCATTGTGGTCTTAGAGTATTTCATTAGAGTCATCATCTCCGATTTCCCTCAAGAATCGGAGCACATTAATTGATAGAAACTCTCTTGGGAGTTTGTGGTCCATGTGAGAGTCTTTATTTTACATAAGGATGTATTAGCCGTAAAAGCGGAGACATATGTGCGGAGAAAACCGTTTATGAAAGTACAACGCCATATGCCCCTTTATGGTAATACACCATTATTAAAGATGGTTCTAACGTTAATGTGTATATGATGAGTGATATTTTATGTGTGGCTTGTTTATGAATAATGGTATGTTATGGATGGTTGATTTATTATAAACACATATGGGTGTGTTTGTAATAAGGATTGTGAGATATGTGTTTAATGACAAAAGTAGAAATTTTTATGTTGTGTGATAATGATTGAGTATGAGTTATGTATGGGCGTAAATATAAAATGAGTATGTTGTGGGTTGTTGATTGTTATAAACATATATGGGTGTGTTTGTAATAATGAATGTGTGATGAGTTATTAATGTGTTAAAATGAGATGGGTATGTTGGTAATAAGAATTGTTTGATGAGTTGTTGATTTGTAAAGGTGGAGATAATTATGTTTATCGAAGTGAATATGTTGTGAATCGCTTTATTGTCATGAATATGTATGGGGATATTTGTGACAATGAAGGTGTTGCGTGTTATTTCATGATGTGGAACGATGTGATGCCTTGTGTTTATTGGTGTATGACATTGAGTTGATATTTTGTGCTATGACAAACATGTGATGTGAGAATAATGTGGATTACTCGACCTGCCCGATGTGGTATGGGAAATTACTCGACCTGCCCGATGTGGTATGGGGAATTACTCGACCTGCCCGATGTGGTATGAGGATTACTCGACCTGGTGGTAACTACTATGCTCTTGTTATAGTAGATGATTTTTCATGCTACACTTGGACTCTATTCTTAGTATATAAGAATGAGGCATTCAAAGCCTTTAGCACTTACGCTAAAAGAGTCCAAAACGAAAAGTCACTTAAAATCGCTGCTATAAGAAGTGTTCATGGGGGAGAGTTTCAAAATGCTTCTTTTGAGGAATTTTGTGATGATCTTGGGATTAATCACAACTTTTATGTTCCTAGAACACCACAACAAAATGGTGTTGTAGAGAGGAAGAATCGGTCTTTGGAGGAACTCGCTAGAACAAAGTTGAATGAAACTAACCTCCCAAAGTACTTTTGGGATGATGCGGTAAGCACCGCTTTTTATGTTTCAAATAGAGTCCTAATAAGACCTATTCTAAAGGAAACCCCCTATGAACTCTTCAAAGGAAGAAAACCAAACATTTCACACTTGCATGTATTTGGTTGTAAATGTTTCATCTTGAATAATGGCAAAGAAAACTTAGGCAAGTTTGATGCAAAGGCAGATGAAGGAATCTTCCTAGGCTATTCTCTCACGAGTAAAGCTTATAGAGTCTTTAAAAAATGAACTCTAGCCATGGAAGAATCTGTGCATGTCTCCTTTGATGAAACCAATCCTCTAATCAAGGAAAGGTTGACCATTGATGAAGAAGATTTGCCTAACTCTACTTTTAATGAAAATGATATTATTGAAACTACACCTAACATAGAGCATGTGGAAGTGGATGATAATATTTCCATACAAGAAGAGCATATTCACTCTGATTTACCCAAAGAGTGGAGAACTCATCGAGATCATCCTATAGACAACATTATTAGCGATATTAACAAAGGTGTTACTACTCGCTTAATGCTAGAAAATGCTTGTCTAAACATGGCCTTTGTTTCTCAAATAAAACCATCTAAGATTGATGAAGCAATCGAGGATGAACATTGGACTCTTGCTATGCAAGAAGAACTTAACCAGTTTGAGAGAAACGAAGTTTGGGAACTTGTTCCTAGACCTAAGAATAGGCATGTAATAGGAACTCGTTGGGTATTTCGCAATAAATCAGATGAAAATGGTATAATCATTAGAAACTAGGCTAGACAAGTAGCCCAAGGATACAACCAAGAGGAAGGTATAGGCTTTGATGAAACCTTCGCTCCGGTTGCTAGAATTGAAGCGATTAGACTGCTACTTGCATATGCATGCTCTTTGAACTTTCAGCTTTATCAAATGGATGTAAAGAGTGCGTTCCTTAATGGGTATATACAAGAGGAAGTATTTGTAGAACAACCTCCTGGTTTTGAGGACTACAAACATCCCTCTCACGTATACAAGTTAAAGAAAGCCCTCTATGGCTTAAAGAAAGCTCCATGTGCTTGGTATGACCGTCTAACCAACTTTCTAACAGAAAAAGGTTTTACAAAAGGCAAGGTCGATACTACACTATTTATTAAGAAGATAAATCATCATACTTTACTTGTTCAAATTTATGTTGATGATATTATTTTCGGATCTACTAATGAAAGTTTGTGTAGTGAATTTGGCAATATGATGCAAGGAGAATTTGAGATGTCTGTGATGGGAAAGTTAAATTACTTTCTTGGACTCCAAATTAAGCAACTCAATAATGGTAACTTTGTAAGTCAGTCCAAATATTTCAAAGACTTGTTGAAAAGATTTGAGATGGATGACAGCAAGCCGATTGTTACTCCTATGGGATCAAGTACATATATCGATGTTGATGACGCTGAAAAATGTATTGAAATATCTAAGTATCGAGGTATGATCGGATCTCTTTTATATCTTACTGCTAGTAGACCTGATATTATGTTTAGTGTATGTCTTTGTGCGCGATATCAATCTAAACCCAAAGAGTCATATCTAGTTGCCGTTAAGAGAATCATGAAGTATCTCAAAGGCACAACCGATGTTGGATTGTGTTATCCCAAGGGAAGTGTATGCGAATTGGTTGGCTTCTCGGATTCAGAATTTGCAGGATGCAAGTCTGAGAGAAAAAGTACAAGTGGTACTTGCCACATTCTAGGGAATGCTCTAGTTTCTTGGTCCTATAAGAAACAAGCTTGTATTGTCTTAAGCACAGCTAAAGCGGAATATATTGCTGCTGGTAGTTATTGTGCACAAGTGTTGTGGCTCAAACAACAATTACAGGATTATGGCTTAAACTTAGGCTGCACACCCTTGAAATGTGACAATACTAGTGCTATTAATCTCACCAAAAATCCGGTTCTGCACTCAAGAACCAAACACATTGATATAAGGCATCATTTCCTTAGGGACCATGTCCAAAAGAAGGATGTGTTGGTAGAATTCATTGATACTCATAATCAACTAGTGGACATATTTACTAAACCGTTAGCAAAAGAACCTTTTTATAAGATTAGACAAGAATTAGGCATTCTCGATGAAGCTTACTTGTCCTAACATGTTTAAATGTTCATATGTATGCTTCATTGTTTATATTCAATGCCTACTTGATCTTAAATTGTGTGTTTTATGCTTTAATTTTCAAGTTTTTAGAGCCAAAAATCAATTTTAACATCAGTGGGAAAACAGTATGTTACAGTAATCGATTACTATAATGGTGTAATCGATTATAGAGAGACACTGTTTGAAAAACTTTGAATTTTTGAATGTGAGTAATCGATTACTCACTCAGTGTAATCGATTACTCTATGCAGTTATATATATGAACTGCTGCATTTTTCAGAAGTCCTCCATTTTTTCTCTCTCCTGTAACTCAAGTTCTCCCTCTCCAAACCCTCTCATTCTCTAAAAACCTCATTTCTACTCCGTTTTGATTGATTTTTGTTGCAAATCACATCACATTTTCAATTCTAAACACTTCTACACCTTCTATTTCGTGATTTGTGGCCTAAATCAAAAACCCCCAAATTTCCAAATTCAAAAACCCTAAACCATCAAACACCAACAATGGCTTCATCTTCAAAAAGACCAAGTTCTTCAAAGTCTAAGCAAGGAGAATCAACTACCAAGTCCAACCCGTTGAACTTGACGAGGCTTCTTGCTAATGACGCTCAAAGGAAGGTGTTCGAGGAAAATTTCATTGGACGCGCCATCTTCACTCCTAAGTACGGTAACATTGGGAACTTTGAGTTTGAAGATTTTCTTTTTCCTTATCTTTTGCGGCAACAAAAAGTTTTTGACTTTTGCTGCGAAGCGAACGATATTTATCCTGAGCTTGTTCGCGTATTTTACTGCAACATGAACTTTAGGAAAAATCTTATGACTTCCCATGTTAAGGGAAAGGACATTGTTTTGGATGTGAAAACCTTTAGTTCTATTTGCTGTGATATACCAATGATAGTCAACATTACTGGGTTCGGCCTGGTATGTGAATGGGATTACGATCCCAAGAAATTCTATCTTTCTATTCGTAGAATTTCTAAGGAGGAAATAGAAAGGCGAAAGCAACAAAGCCTTGGCGAGACTGTTAAGAACAAGGATATCCTCTCTGCTAGATATCTCACGCTGGAAGATCGTTTGATACATTATTTTCTTTCCTATGTCATTTTGCCAAAATTTTCAAACCACTCGCAAATAAGTGACATAGAGCTCCAATTGATGTATGCTTTCAAGTTTAACATCAAAATTAATTGGACTAAGATGATAATGATTCAAATGTGGCATGTTCGCGGCTCCCAAAGTCCGTTGCCCTACGCCATCTTCATTACCAAAATCCTAGAGCAATTCGGCGTTCCTTTAGAAGGTGAGACCAAAGTGGCCCTCAATCTTCGCGAAAGCAAGGTTGACATTGAAGTTGTCCACAAGAGGGGATTCGTTATAGATCCTGTCACTCGTCGAACCTACAAGCATCGTACCGACCGCCAACTGTAACACCCTAAATTTTAAGCCTTTAAACTTATAGTATTAGTCCTAGGATCCTCGCTTGAGCGAGAGATTCTCTCTTGGGCAAGAGAGGTTCACCTGGGAGGGTGAAATCCTGGGCTACACTGGAGGATTCTCGCCTGAGCGAGAGTTGTGTCGCCTGGGCGAGAAATGGCATTTTGGGACTGTTGAGACTGTGAGATTCTCGCTTGAGCGAGAATCCCTCGCTTGAGCGAAACGGTCAGATCTGAGTTTTTTTAAAATGGGCGGGATTTTCTCGCTTAAGCGAGAATGAGCTCGCTTAAGCGAGAACCCGACGAGAGCATTAAATGAGGGAAACCCCAAATACAGTTTTAGGTTAAGAATTGAAGAGAGGTGAGAGAAGAGAGCATTCCCAAGGTCTAGGAGCTTTGATTCTTGTTCAAGAGCTTGAGAAGAGGTAAAACTCTATATCCTAACTCCCTTCTTCTCTTGAAAACCGATTTTTGTTATTATGGATCTCTTCTCAAGAATGAGGGAAACCATGGAAACTCACCCTTTTGAGTTATGGTTCGTTTTATGTGATTTTTCTCTTGTAAACTCTTGGTTTAGAGTTAGTATGTCGAAGATGGAAAGAGTTTGTGGGTTGGTTCATGAAAACCCCAAAACCCTAAAGAGAAAATGGGGTTAAAATGAAAAATGGTTAAAATGCTAGAGGTAGAAGATGAGTTTACTTTCTAATGTTGAAAATATGATGAATATCTTGTATGGTTAAATAATGCAATATAAGTTGTTTATGTGATATTTGGTATAAGTGACTAACCTTGTGTTATATGGTGAGATGAGGAAAGATCCTAAGGTTGGAGGCGGTGTCGGTGGATCTTGAGGAGTTGCCAAGAACCCAATCCCAACATTCACCGAGGTAAGGATAAGTCTTTAACTTATACACTGTGATAGAAAATGTGTGGATTTTCTGATGTGGATGACGAGATGAAGCGTAAATCACTTAGTTGTTATAAACATATATGGGTATGTCTGTAACAACGAGGAGTGGATTTACCGTATATGTATTGGTGGAGTACCAATGGAAATAATACTCGGAATAATGCAATGACGCGTAAATCACTTAGTTGTTATAAACATATATGGATATGTTTGTAACAACGAGGAGTGGATTTACCATATATGTATTGGTGGAGTGCCAATGGAAATAAAACTCGAAATCATAAAATGATTATTAAACACTTTGTAGTTATAAGCATATATGTATATGTTTGTAATGATGTCGGGTGCATTTACTGTTTTTGTATTGGTGGAGTTCCAATGAAAATAAAACTCGTAAAAATGTATTGGTGGAGTGCCAATGAAAATAAAACTCGTTTTTAGCCGAACATGATTGGTTAGCGACTTTGGCTCAAGTAATTTAGCAAGCTTTGGCTCAAGCAATGTAGCAAGCTTTGGCTCAAGCAATGTAGCAAACTTTGGCTCAAGTAATGTAGCAAGCTTTGGCTCAAGCAATGAGGCAAACTTTGGCTCAAGTTATGTAGCATGGTTTTTAAAAGTATGAACGTTGAAATTGGCTTTTAAGTAAACTTGATTTTAAACCGTTTATTTAATCTTTTTAAATGTGGATTAACTAACATTGATATTTAATGAGTTAACGACTTATTCCTTTGTGTTTTCTTGGTGTATTGTTAATGTTAATCCCATTGCAGGTAGGTGGAAGGAGTATGGGTGTTTTTGACTAGGAGCATAGAGACTTTTATTTTGATGTCTCTTATCCATTCTTTTGTAACCTTATTGGTTGTACTTGAACTAATTATTTTGTAATTATAAACCTGATTGTCGTACACGACATTAATCATGGGAACTAGTAACTCGGGATATATGTAGCTCTGGGTGTTTTGGAAACCCATAGCTAATTGTATGCGGCCGTTACTAAGTTATATAAATATGAATTATGTTTTTCTGCTATCGGATTTTGTATGATACTTTTGGTTCATAAATCGGGTGTGAGGAAGAAGTGAGATCTTTTAAATAAGTTTATTCACTCGGTAATTACGATTTATCGTTAAATGCATGGAATTGGATTAAATAAGGAAAAAATTTCAAGGGTAGAATTTGGGTCCTTACACCAACTTGCTCCTACCGACGAACCATAACCTACTGCTGCACCAAACCAGCCTGAGTCTCATGCTCAATCTTCTGCATCTGCTGCAATGCCCACTAATCAGATGATTAGGGATGAATTGGTTTCTCTTCGAGGCTACATCACCAGAAGGATGGATGCTTTCGATACTCAGAGCCAACAAATCCATTACGAACTTCATCGTCTTTCTTCGAGGATAAGCAACATGGATGTTGATGAAGATAGTTTCGGGCCCGAGTCTTAGATTCTTTGTCTAGGTTTCTGATTCTATAATGACTATGGCTGTGCTAGTTCCATTTGCTTTTGAACATTGTTTGGATTTTATTTTATTTATGTTATTTTGGATTTCGTGTATGAACATCTTACTTTATTTGTTATGCAATGTGTTAAATTTCGTTTTCATACATGGTGGTAATTATATTATGTTTATATTACTTGAACTTTCATATACTATGAACTATTGTATGCTATGCTCTACAAATGTCTATTGTGCTAGACTCTTGGCTTTTCTTCTTTTTGATGAAGTCAAAAGGGGGAGAAAAGTTGGGAGATGTGTATTTTCTGTCAATATTCTTTCAGGCACATAATACCAAAAGAAAGGGGGAGCATACATGCATACATATAGGGGGATCATACTCGAGTCAAGTCACAATATATCATCAAATATGCTGCTCTCAGAAAATTACACTTTCAAGACGACATTGGTTTGTCATCATCAAAAAGAGGGAGATTGTGAAGAAGATCTTGCTCCTGACCTTGGCACGATTTTGATGAAGACACCAATATCACAAAAAGAAGAAAGGAAGAAGACCGACAAAAAGACTATCGAAGATAAAGCTTGAAGATTTAGAGTCTAAGTCTTTAGGTACTTCTATCCTTACAACTCCTTTATTTACTTAGTTAATAATTCTCAAAATTGTTTTCAAGAAAAACTAAGTGTGAATAAAAATTATTTTCAAAAACAACATGTAACGGTTTACCATACTTGAGTAACAAGTTACATGAGTGAGAAAAGAGTTTTCAAACCTCTAACAGCTATGAGTAATCCATTACAGACTTTGGAGTAACAGATTACCATTTTTAGAAAATAGGGTAATCGATTACTAAAAGTAGTGTAATCGATTACACTAAAGAAAATTCACAAAGCTGTCAAACAATGTTGTTGAGTAATCGATTACTCAAATCCAGTAATCGATTACACTGTGTCAATTTTCAAAAAGCTGTTAACAGGATTGTTGGGTAATCGATTACCCATTTGCAGTAATCGATTACTGAGAGCTGTTGCATCAGTTTTTTAGATTTCAAGTGAAGAGGTTTCACTTCAAACTGATTGCTTTTCATTCCAAACGAAACCTACTCATGCCTAAGGGTATTATGGTTGATTGGAAGCCTATATAAAGGCATTGAAACACTCTCACAACATACAACAACTCTCATAAGAAAATCACACAAAGCTCTTATACTTTTCTGAATTTTCTGCACTTTTCAAAGCAACATACTCTCAAACTTTCTAAGTATTTCTGAGTTGCTTCAAAGTGCTTTCCAAACATTTTCAAAGTTAAAAGAGAATTATTATCTCAAGTATACGAGTTGTTATTGGATTGCAAGTTCTAGAAATTGTCATATACACTTGTAAGGCAATCCAAGCCAAATTGTACATTCTTCACTTTTGCAAAGTTTACTTTTGTATTGTAATGTTGTGTAAGTATGGAAATGCCATGAGTATAATGTTGTTGTGGTTTATTGAAAGAGATTATTGTGTGTTGATTTATGATGAATATTTAATTGGATAAATCGTATAAGTATGTTGGAATAGATGCTAAATGAAGAAGTGACTATCCCATGGTATGTTATACTGATTTGCTTGAATTGTCTAAGTGAGATATGATGATTCTGCTAATTGAAGTTATGAGCATGATGTGGTTAATGTATGGATAGATGTAACATTGATATATGTTTAATATAATTAACGTTAGATGTTGTATAGGTTGTAATACCCTAATGTTATTGCTCCATGTAATTCCACGCTGCGGTCGCCGTAGTTGGTTCTTACTCCCCTTTGTCTCTGCTTTGCATGTGCTATGTATTTGAGTTTAGGTGGTGGCTGTAGCGCATCAGATGTTTGTTGAGAAGAGTACAAATTAGAATAGTTGTTTTATGTATTAAATATGGTATATGATTAATGAATGTAATATGAGAATGATTAATGTTTGTAATCAAGGTTTATTTGAGAAAGGATAATTGTATAAAATTATGTAATCGAAAGGAAGTGTAATGACATGTTTTAATGAAGTGGACGATTGATTAATTCCATACCTGAATTATGAATTGAACTGATATATGTATTCACTCAGGTTTTCTAAATCGTTTAAATAATGTCTTTCAAAAGTAACCACTTTACTTTAATAAATAAAGTTTAAAGAAATTTTAGGTTATGAAAATCGGGTCGTTACATAGGTTCTGGTTGATCAGCAGTAGATGCAGTCGGTCGATCAGTTCGATGTCTATAGGTTAGGCGGTCATGATGGTCTATGGAGAAGCCCATTTTGTGGACAACTTCCACATCAATCTTGCTTTCGCGAAGATTAAATACGACCTTTGTTTCAGCAGTAGTAGAAATTCTGTCATTTGAGACAATTGATTTTGATGTTATACATTATAGCATACATCAATTGGAGTTCTATGTCACTTATTTGCGAATGGTTTGAAAATTTTGGTAAGAGGACATAGCTCAGAAAATAGTGAAGCAAACGATCTTCAAGTTTGAGATATCCAGCAGAGAGGATATCTCTATTCTTGACAGTTTCACCAAAGCCTTGTTGCTTACACTATTCTATTTCCTCTTTAGAAATTCTACATAAGGAAAAGTACAATTCCTTTCGATCGTAATTATCCCATTCACAAACAAGGCTCAACCCTGTTGTGATGCCTTGAAAGGGTATGTTACAACACAATGAACTAAATGTTTTAGCATCCAAACTAATATCGTTTCCTTTCACAAAGGAAGTAAGATGATTTTTGTGAATGTTCATGTTGCAGTAAAATACACGAACAAGTTCAGGATAAATATCGGTCGATTCACAGCAAACGTCAAAAATATTTTGTGGTCGTAAATGATAAGGAAAAAGAAAATCTTCAAACTCAAAATTTCCTATATTACCGAATTTAGGTGTGAAGATTGTGCGCCATGAAAATGCTCCTCGAATAATTTGGGTTGTTCGTCATTAGCAAGAAGTCTTTTCAAGTTGAGAGGATTCGACTCCAAAGATGAAGTTCCTTGATTTGATTGACTCACACGTGAGCGTTGTTTCTTTGTTCTTGAAGAGGAAGCCTTGGAAATGGTTTTTGAAGTTTTAGGTTTTTTGGTTTGGGTGATTTGGGGTTTTTTGATTCAAGCCTCTAAACACGAAAATGATGGTATAGAAGTGTTTAGAATCGAAAATGTGATATGAATAGACACAAAAATCACCCAAAGTGGATCAAAAATGAAGATTTTAGAGATTAGGAGAGGAGAGAACACGAGTTACAAGAGAGAGAATAAGATGAGATTGAAACAGTGCAGAAATCCTTATATATAACAGAACAGAGTAATCGATTACACTCATAGAGTAATCGGTTACTCAGTTTCAAAATTTAAAATTTTAAAAACAGCAGCTTGGAATAATCTATTACTCAGAGTCAGTAATCGATTACTGAGACTCTTTGTCTCCCTACTGACGCTGAAATACAGATTTTGACCCAAAAACTTGAAAATTTATACATAAATAAATACATTGAAGATCAAGTTGCCATTTAGATAAACATGATGAAGCACTCAAATAATCATATAACCAAGTTAGGATAGGTAAGCTTCGTCAAGAATGCCTAATTCACGTCTAATTTTTTAGAAATGGTCTTTAGCCAATGGTTTAGTAAAAAATTCTGCTAATTGGTTATGAGTATCAATAAATTCTACCCTCACATCTTTCTTTTGGACATGGTCCCTAAGGAAGTGATGTCCTTTATCGACGTGTTTGGTTCTAGAATGCATAATAGGATTCTTTGTGAGGTTTTATAGCACTAGTATTGTCATATTTCAAAGGAGTTCAGCCTAAGTCTAAGCCATAATCTCGTAATTGTTGTTTAAGCCACAACACTTGGGCACAACAACTACCTGCTACTATATATTCTGCTTCAGCGGTGCTTAGGGCAACACATGCTTGTTTCTTGCAAGACCAAGAAACTAAGGCATTTCCTAAAATATGACAAGTACCACTTGTACTTTTCTTCTCATATTTGCATCGAACAAAATCTGAATCTGAGAAACCAACCAAATCACATATACTTCCTTTTGGATACCACAATCCAACGTTAGTTGTGCCTTTAAGATATTTCATGATTCTCTTAACATCTACTAAGTGTGATTCTTTAGGTTTAGATTGATAGCGAGCATACAGACATACACTAAACATGATATCAGGTCTACTGGCAGTTAGATATAAAAGAGATCCGATCATACCTCGATATATTGAAATTTCAATGCATTTTCCTGCTTCATCCATATCGATGTAAGTACTTGATCCCATAGGAGTAGCTATTGGCTTGTAGTCATCTATATTGAATCTTTTCAACGAGTGTTTGCAATACTTGGATTGACTTACAAAAATGCCATCATTAAGTTGTTTGATTTGTAGTCCAAGGAAGTAATTCAACTTCCCCATCATGGACATTTCAAACTCTCCTTGCATCATTTTGCCAAACTCACTACAAAAATTCTCATTAGTAGAACCAATAATAATATCATCGACATAAATTTGAACTAAAAGAGTATGATGATTTATTTTCTTTATAAAGAGTGTAGTATCGACCTTTCATTTGGTTAAACCGTTTTCAATTAGAAAGTTCGTTAGGTGATCATACCAGGCACGTGGAGGATGTTTGTGATCCTCAAGACCAGGAGGTAGTTCTACAAACACTTTTTCTTGAATATATCCATTGAGAAAAGCGCTCTTTACGTCCATTTGATAAAGCTGAAAATTCAAAGAACATGCATATGCAAGTAATAGTCTAATAACTTCAAGTTTAGCAACCGGAGCGAAGGTTTCATCAAAGTCTATACCTTCTTCCTGGTTGGATCCTTAGGCTACTACTCTACCCTTATTTTTAACAATAATACCATTTTCATTCGATTTATTTCGAAATACCCAGCGAGTTCCTATAACATGCCTATTTTTACCTCCAGGAATAAGTTCCCAAACTTCATTTCTCTCGAACTAGTTTAATTCTTCTTGCATTGCAAGAATCCAGTGTTCATCCTTGATTGCATCCTCAATCTTGGAGGGTTCTAATTGAGAAACGAAGGCCATCTTTAGACAAGCATCTTCTAGCATTAAACGGGTAGTGATACCCTTATTTATATCGCCAATGATGTTGTCAATAGGATGGTCTCGATGAGTTCTCCATTCTTTTGGTAAATCAGAGTGAATATGCTCTTTTTGTGAGGATAGATTATCATCCATTTCTAAATGCTCAGAATTGGTTGTAGAATCAAAAATAGATTTTTCATTTGAAAGAGAACTTGGCAAGTCCTCTTCATCAAGAGTTAACCCATCCTTTCTCAAAGGATTGGCTTCATCAAAAGATACAAGAACGAATTCTTCCATGGCTAGAGTTCTTTTAATAAAAACTCTATACGCTTTACTCGTGAGAGAGTAGCCTAGGAAGATACCTTCATCGGCTGTAGCATCAAATTTGTTTAAGTTATCTTTACCATTGTTTAAAACAAAGCATTTACAACCAAAAACATGCAAATGAGAAATGTTCGGTTTTGTAGCTTTAAAGAGTTCATAGGGGATTTTCTTATGAATTGGTCTTATAAGAACTCGATTTGAAATGTAACATGCAGTACTTACTGCATCAGCCCAAAAGTACTTTGGGAGGTTAGTTTCACTTAACATTTTTCGAGCAAGTTCTTATAAGGACCGATTCTTTCTATCTACAACACCATTTTGTTGTGGTGTTCTAGGAGCAGAAAAATTGTGATTAATTCCATGATCATCACAAAATTCTTCAAAAGAAGCGTTTTAAAATTCTCCCCCATGATCACTTCTTATTGCAGCGATTTTTAATGATTTTTCATTTTGAACTCTTTTAGCATAAGTTCTAAAGGCTTTGAATCCCTCATTCTTATGAACTAAGAATAGAGTCCAAGTATATCTTGAAAAATCGTCTACTATAACAAGAGCATTGTAGTTACCACCATAACCTTTTGTCCTTGAAGGGCCAAATAAGTCCATGTGTAGTAACTGCAATGGTCTATCGGAAGAAATCATGTGCTTTGGTTTAAAATAAGTTTTTGTTTGTTTACCCATTTGACAAACACTACATAGTTTGTCTTTAACAAACTTCATTTTGGGTAAACCAACAACTAAATCTTTCTTAATAAGTTTATTCAAATGGTCCATTTGAATATGAGCAATTCTCATATGCCAAAGCCACGAATCATGATTATCATTAACAACTAAACATGTTATTGGTAAAGATGAATCTATGTCTATCATAAATATGTTATTTATCCTCTTACCAATGAGTTTAGAGTTTTGAGAATCCTTACTTTCGATGATGCGTTTATCCGGGTAGAACGCCACATGGAAGCCTTTGTCACATAATTGACTTATGCTAAGTAGGTTGTGCTTGAGTCCTTTAACATATAGCACACCTTCTATGGTTGTTGAGGGTGGCATGCCAATTCTACCAACTCCAAGTATTCTTCCCTTGTTGTTGCCACCATATGTGACATAGCCTTTGTCCCTTGGAGAAAGGACAGAGAACTTACTTTTATCGATCGTCATGTGTTTTGAGAAGCCGCTATCCAAATACCACAAGTTGTAGGCGACTCTCAAGTTTTCCTGCAAAACAGGTTAAGTTATGTTAGGCACCCAATTTTTCTTTGGTCCTACAAGGTTAGTCCCTTTCTCAACCCATCTATAATGTCCTAGGGGAACACCATATTTTCTAATTAAGCAAGTATTTGGTGTATGCCCATGGTTTTTACAATATGAACATGTGAGTTGATGTTTATGTATCCTAGTTTTATTATTACTATGAACAAAAATGCATGGATACTTCGTTTTTGAAAGTTTATTTTTGTTGACATACTTTGTTTCTTGGGAACATGGCTTTTTGAATAGCCAAGACCTCTTCAGTCTGTTGAGTGTCTTTGATCATCAATGATCTTACTCAGACTCTTGCTACTCTTGTTCATCTTATTAAGTTCAAGACTTAACGTTGAAACTTTATCTTCAAGAGTAACACATTTTTTACAAGAATATGATGAATGTTCGTTTCTAAAAGCATCTAATTCAGTTTTTTATTTTAGAAACATTTTAGTTAATTTCACATACTCATCATTCAAATCATTAAATGCATATTGTAGTTCAAAAGAAGAAAATATGTTAGATTCATTTACCTCTTCATCATCGGAGTGATGAGACGCCATTAAAGAGAGATGTGCTTGCTTTTCACTTTCTGGTTCAGAAGCGAAACTTGTATCATTATCTTCCCAAGCAATGTAGGCTCTTCGTCCATTTCATTTCATTCTTTCCTTTGAAAGAACTATTTTTAAGATTAGGACAATCCATCTTCATGTCGCCAGGCTTGCCACATTCAAAGCATGTGAAGTTTTGGCTTGAAGTGGAGGCATCATTGTTCTTGGTGAATTTCTTCATTTTTCCGGTCCTAGCGCCTTTGTTCCTTCTAAGGAACTTGCTGAACTTCTTTACAAAGAGACTCATGTATTCCATCTCTTCCTTTTCGTCTTCATCTTCTGATGATTCGTATTTGTCTATATTTGCCTTGAGCGAGATATTCTTCCTTTTCTTTTCTTGTTCTTCATGCTGGTCAAGTTGGCTGAGTTCAAGTTCATGTTCCTGCAATTTGCCAAAAAAAGCAGCCAAGGACATTTTCGATAAACTTTCTTTTCAGAAATGGTTGTTACCTTTGGTTGCCATGTTCTAGTTAGTGATCTTAGAAATTTTAAGTTTAGATCACTATTTGACAGCACTTTGCCAAGTGCAATAAGATGGTTTGTAAGGTGAGTGAATGTCTTTTGGAGATCCAAAATTTTCTCTCCAAGCTTCATACGAAACATCTCGTGTTCCTGGGAAATGGTATTTAGTCTCGACCTTTTTACCTCCTCGGTTCCATCGTCTATGGTCTCTAGAGTGTCCCACATTTCTTTTGCAGATTTGCATTTTGACACTCTAAAGAACTCGTCAATGCCAAGTGTCGAAGTGAGGATGTTCTTTGCTTTTATATCGTATTGCACCTTCTTTTTATCTTCATCACTCCATGAAGATTTTGGCCTTACTTCCATTGTGTTGTTGACTATGGTGAAGGGTTCATATAGCCCTTCTTCTATTGCATTCCACATGTCCAAGTCTTGAGAATTTACTAAAATCCTCATTCTGATTTTCCAAAAGTCATAACATTCTCCAACAAAGCTTGGTGGTCGGTTTATGTTGGAGCCTTCTCATAGGAATGATCTTGAGGCCATCTTTGATGTAGGATCATATTTGAGAGTAACTTACTCAAAAATAGCTCTGGTGCCAATTGTAAGAATGAGATTGCAACTAAGGGGGGGGGGGGGGTGAATTAGTTGTTATAAAAGTATGGCCGCTTTTTCTGCAAATTCAAGAGTTTAAGTGCAGCGGAAAATAATGCGGAAAAAACAACAACATAAAATAGAAAGATAAAGGAGAAGAGAGTATGCAGATGTTTTATACTGGTTCACCTTCTTGTCCACCGAAGGCTACGTCAAGTACTCTTGCAGCACAAAAGATTCTTTACTTAAATATTATGAGTTGCAATTACAATATCTCACCCCGAGATCTCTATGTACCTTACACACTCACTAATACTTAATCTCTCTTGGAAAACACCTTTCCAAGTAACTCTATCCCCTTTCTATTCATACCCTTGTGAAAGAAAGTATTCTTGCAAAATGAAGAATTTACAACAATGGCAGGATTGCCTTTACAAGTTTGATATGACAAAAGCTTCCTAAGTGAGCTTCCTTCTCAAAATCCTTCATTTACCTACAATGGGATTATCATAAACAACACTCAAAACAAAAGGGAGTAAGTCATTAGTTCAAAAACTAACATCACATGATAATCCACATTTCAAATACGATTAATCTTTAATATAATTCGTAAACACACATGCGTAATTACTACCATTCATATCATCTTCCTTTAATTTCCACTTTACTCATATTCATCCTATAGCATTTATATCCCATAATATATATTCTATAGTATGCATATTACGTCCGTTCGAAACATCATCATTCTCATTATTCATATCCAACCTATAGTATATATATCCCATAATATATATCCTATAGCATGTATATTACTTTCATTCTCAACATCTTCCTTTTTATCGCTCATATTCACCCTATCGGATATATATCCCATATTATATATCCTATAGCATGCATATGACTCTCTTTGTGACATTCCCTTTTGTCATCATTCATATTCACCCTATAGAATATATATCCCATACTATATATCCTATAGCATGCATACGACATTCATTGTGACATCCACATTTCTCATCATTCATATTCACCCTATAGAATATACATTCCATAATATATATCCTATAGCATGCATATGACATTCATTGTGACATCCACATTTCTCATCATTCATTTCCCATACCACATCGGGCAGGCCGAGTTATTACCCCATACCACATCGGGCAGGTCGAGTTATTACCCCATACCACATCGGGCAGGTAGAGTTATTACCCCATACCACATCGGGCAGGTCGAGTTATTATCCCATACCACATAGGGCAGGTCGAGTTATTACCCCATACCACATAGGGCAGGTCGAGTTCACTATAATACACTACCATTCCAGGTAGCATAACAATAACAGTCCACTACCACTCCGGGTAGAACACAATAACAGTCCGCTACCACTCCGGGTAGGACACAATAACAGTCCGCTACCACTCCGGGTAGGATACAATAAATAGTTCACTACCACTCCGGGTAAGACACAATAAACAGTTCACTACCACTCCGGGTAGGAGACAATAAACAGTTCACTACCACTTCGGGTAGGACACAATAAACAGTTCACTACCACTCCGGGTAGGACACAATAAACCACTACCTCTTCGGGTAGGGTAACAACAATAAACTTACCAATACGTTACCTCTTTCACATACCTCATTTACATCAGTGAGTATGATTTAGAGCCACTTATCTCTTACCTTGGTGAGCATTGGGGATCGGTTCCGAGTAACTTTAAAAGTCTCCTCCGCGATTTCCTCCAACCTTAGGATCTTTCCTCATTTTCACCAATAACAACAATGTCAATCATTTATTCAAAATAACACATAAATAACTCGCATTTTATCATCAAATACACAATGGATTCATATATATTCAAGATTTCCAAAACTACTTCAATACAAGTTTCCAAACATCTAAACATACATGTTTATCTCATATAACAACATCAAAGCACAAACTCATCATCCACATCTAACATTCCATCTCTTTCTCTTTATACTCATATTTTCATTTTGGGGTTTTTTGGGGTTTTCATGAATAACCCACAAAATCTTTCCATTCATCAAGTATCAACTCTAAACCTAGAGTTTACAAGAGTAAAACAACATAAAACGAACCATAACTCTAAAGAATGAGTTTCCATAGTTTCTCATGTTTTGAAAATAGATCCAACATACCCAAAACAAGTTAGAGAGGAAGAAGAAGAGTTAGGAACAAGAGGTTTACCTCTTCTCAAGCTCTAAGATGAGTCCTAAGGCTCTTTGCTCTTGAAAAGCTCTCTTCTTTCTCTTCTCTTCCAAGTTCTAACCCTAAAATGTGTTTGGGGTTACTATTTCTAAGAGCAGTCGTCGGGTTCTCGCTCAGGCGAGAAAATCCCGCCTTTTTAAATTTCAGATCTGACGCTCTCGCTCAAGCAAGGGATTCTCGCTCAAGCGAGAATCTCACAGTGTCATCAACCCCAAATTGCCATTTCTCGCCCAAGCGAGACAACTCTCGCTCAGGCGAGAATCCTCCAGTATAGCCCAGGATTTCACCCTCCCAGGTGATCCTTTCTCGCTCAGGCGAGAATCTCTCGCTCAGGCGAGAATCTCTCGCTCAAGCGAGACTTCCAAGACTGATACTATAATTTTAAAGACTAAAATTTAGGGTGTTACAGAGTAAACCAGAATATCATCAATAAATACCACCACGAATGAATCTAAATAAGGATGAAAAATCCGATTCATGTAGTCGGTAAATATTGTTGGATCATTCGTTACACCAAAGGGCATCACCAAATACTCAAAGTGCCCATACCTCGTCCTAAAAGCAGTCTTAGGAATATCTTCTGATTTCACTCGAAGCTGATGATAACCCGACCGAAGGTCGATCTTTAAAAATACTACAGCTCCTCTCAACTGATCCATTAAGTCATCAATCCTAGGTAAAGGATACTTGTTCTTGATAGTCACTTTGTTCAACTGCTTGTAGTCGGTACACAACCGCATACTGCCATCTTTCTTCTTAACCAACAACACCGGTGCACCCAACGGCGAAACACTTGGACGAATGAACTTTTTCGCCAACAAATCCTCTACCTGCTATTTCAACTCAGCAAGTTCTAAGGGTGCCATCCTATAAGGAGCTATAGACCTTCCACGTATATATTTACCTTTTCATTACCACATGGGGCAAGACATACATTTCAATATCACGTAGGGCAAGTCATACACAATACCACATAGGGCAAGTCATTCTCATTACCACGTAGGGCAAGTCATTCTCAATACCACGTAGGGCAAGTCATTCACAATACCACGCAGGGCAAGTTATTCTCATTACCACGTAGGGAAAGTCATTCGCAATACCACGTAGGGCAAGTCATTCTCAATACCACGTAGGGCAAGTCGTTCTCAAATCATATACATATTCAGAAATTCCACACATTTTCTATCGTCATATATAATTAACAACTTCTCCTTACCTTGGTGGGTGTCGGGGTGGGTTTTGGGTAAGTTTGCAAGTTCCTCCGCTAACTCCTCCAACCTTAGGATCTTTCCTCATCCCCACCAATCAACAACAAAAGTTAGTAATTTATTCTCAACAAGATATAAACACTCATATATCATTTTGTACACATATAGGACATTCACACATTTCCAACATTTTCCAAAACTACTTTCATTAGAAGTTTCCAACATTAAAACATACATATTTACTTTCTATTTTTGCATTAGAACACCTACTCATCTTTTCCATCTAGCATTTTACCCATTTTCCCCTTTTGACACATTTTCATTTTGGGGGTTTTGGGGTTTTCACGAATAACCCACAAAACCTTTCCATTTATAAAATATCAACTCTGAATCAAGAGTTTACAAGAGAAAAACAACATAAAACGAACCATAACTCTAAAGGATGAGTTTCCATGGTTTCTCACATTTTGAGAAGAGATCCAACATACCCAAAATAAGTTTCAAAGGGAAGAAGAGAGTTAGAATCAAGAGTTTTACCTCTTCTCAAGCTTCTAGATGAGTACCAAAGCTCCTTGCCCTAGGAAAAGCTCTCTTCTCTCACCTCTCTTCAATTTCCAACCCTAAAATGTGTTTGGGGTTTCTCATTTAATGCAAACTCGTCAGGTTCTCACTTAAGCGATCCCATTCTCGCTCAAGCGAGAAAATCCCGCCCATTTTAAAAACCCAGATCTGACCCTCTCGCCCAGGCGAGGGAACTCTCGCTCAGGCAATGCAGCTCTCGCACAAGCGAGGATCCTCTCGCTCAAGCGAGGATCTTACATCCTCGATAGGTCCAAAATGTCACTTTTCTCGCCCAGGCGAGACATCTCTCGCTCAGGCGAGGACACTCTCGCTCAAGCGAGACAATTCTCGCTCAAGCGAGAATCCTTCAGTACAGCCCTGGATTTCACCCTCCCAGGTGAGCCTCTCTCGCCCAGGCGACAATTTTCTCGCTCAAGCGAGACTCCCAGGACTGATACTATAATTTAATGACTTTAAAATCTAGGGTGTTACAATCCTCCCCCTCTTATAAGAATTTTCGTCCCCGAAAATTAAACATACCTGGATACGAACATGTGAGGGTAGACCTCCCTCATATCACGCTCCACTTCCCAAGTAGCGTCTCCTTCATCCACTTGGCTCCACAATACCTTCACCAAGGCAATCTATTTGCCTCTTAATTGTTTGATACTGGTATCCATGATTCTCATGGGAAACGTCGTAAAAGTCAAGTTATCCTTCAACTCTATCTGATCAGACTCAACCACATGAGATGGATCCCCAACATATTTCCTCAACTGAGACACATGAAACACATTGTGGAGATTTGACAATAATGGAGGTAAAGCAATCTGATATGCTACCGGCCCAATCCTCTTCAATACCTGATACGGTCCAATAAACCTCAGAGTAAGCTTACGAGACTTCAACACTCTACCAATCCCGGTAGTCAGGACTACTCTCATGAAAACATGATCTCCCTCCTTAAACTCAAGAGGTTTCCGCCTCTTATCTTTAAAGCTTTTCTGTCGGCTCTGTGCTATCCTAATATTCTCCCGGATCTTCTTGATCTTTTCCGTCGTCTCTTGGACCAACTCGGGTCCCAATACCAAGTTCTCCCCAGTTTCAAACCAACTCACCGGAGTTCGGCACTTCCTACCATACAATGCCTCATAGGGTGCCATCCCAATACTCGAATAGAAGCTATTGTTGTAGGTAATTTCAATCAAAGGCAACATGCTATCCCAACTTCCCGGTTGTTCCAAAACACAAGCCCTTAAAAGATCCTCCAATGACTGTATGGTCCTTTCCGATTGACCATCCGTTTGTGGGTGATAAGCCGAACTCAGTATCAACTTAGTCCCCAAAGCGGATTGCAAGCTAGTCCAAAAGTTTGAAGTGAAACGAGGGTCTCTATCCGACACAATGCTCGACGGTATCCCATGCAACCGAACGATATCCTTGATATACAACTCAACCAATCGTTCCAAGGAATATCTCATGTTCATCGGCAAGAAATGAGCAGACTTAGTCAACCGGTCCACTATTACCCATATCGAGTCGTATCCTCTTTGAGTCTTCGGAAAACCCGATACAAAATCCATGGAGATACTATCCCACTTCCAAACGGGAATTTCTATTGACTGTAACTCTCCCGATGGCTGCTGATGCTCAATCTTGGCTTTTTGACAAACGAGGCAACTCGAGACATACAGAGCCACATCCTTCTTCAACCCAGACCACCAAAACAACTTTCTTAGATCTTGGTACATCTTCGTTGTTCCAGGATGGAAACTCATTTTACTCTTGTGTGACTCCTCCAAAATGCCCTTTCTCAATTCCACATTGTGAGCTACACTCACCCTTCCCTTGTATCTCAACATTCCACTAGAGTCTGATTCAAAATCGGTCTCCTTCCCACTAGCCATCAAATCGTGTTTGACCTTCAACTCACGATCCTCAACTTGCATCATTCTGATTTGGTCAAACAATTCATTAGTGACCTTAAGCATTCCCAAAATCATGCTATTTGGTTTCACTTGAACTGCAAATTTCATATCCCTGAACTCCTCAATTAATTTCCCTTCGTGCACCATTAAAGCCGACACATGTAAGAATTTTCGACTTAAAGCATCGGCTACCACATTGGCTTTTCCGGGATGGTACTGTAATCCAAATTCATAATCCTTGAGGAACTCCATCCACCTTCTCTGCCTCATATTCAGTTCCTTTTGATCGAAAAGATACTTTAAGCTCTTGTGGTCACTGTATACCTCAAATCTTACACCATAGAGATGGTGTCTCAAGATTTTCAATGCAAAGACCACGGCGGCTAGTTCCAAATCATACGTAGGGTAGTTTTGCTCATGCGTTCTCAACTGTCGGGAAGCGTAGGCAACAACCTTCCCATGTTGCATTAGTACGCAACCTAAGCCTTTCTTAGAAGCATCACAATACACGCTGAAATCACGATCAGTATTAGGAAGAACCAACACTGGTGCCGTAGTCAACCTCTACCTTAACTCTTGAAAACTCTCTTCACAACGAATTATCCACACATACAGTTTTCCTTTTCTGGTAAGCTTAGTCAAAGGTAATGCCAACTTAGAAAACCCCTCTATAAACTTTTTGTAGTAACTAGCCAAACCCAGAAAACTCATGATCTTGCCCATTCCATCACGGCCTCAACCTTGGAAGGGTCTACTGCCACTCCTTCCCGGGATATCACATGCCCAAGGAAATTCACTAATTCCAACCAGAAATCACATTTTGACAATTTTGCATACAGCCGATTCTTACTCAGAAGATCTAGAACAATTCTTTGGTGTTCCGCATGTTGCTCTCGGCTCTTGGAGTAAACCAGAATGTCATCAATAAATACCACTACGAATGAATCCAAATACGGATGAAAAATTCGATTCATGTAGTCGGTAAATATTGTTGGGGCATTCGTTACACCAAAAGGCATCACTAAATACTCAAAATGACCATACCTTGTCCTAAAAGCAGTTTTAGGAATATCCTCTGATTTCACTCGAAGTTAATGATAACCCGATCTAAGATCAATCTTTGAAAATACAACTGCTACCCGCAACTGATCCATCAAGTCATCAATCCTAGGCAATGGATACTTGTTCTTGATGGTGACCTTGTTCCTTGTTCAATTGTCTATAATCGGTGCACAACCTCATACTCCCGTCTTTCTTCTTAACCAACAAAACAGGTGCACCCACGGTGATACACTAGGACGAATAAATTTCTTTGCCAACAAGTCCTCAACATGCTTTTTCAACTCAGCTAACTCTAACGGTGCCATTCTATAAGGAGCTATAGAGACGGGTCTCGTTCCAAGTACCAAGTCAATAGAGAATTCAACTTCTCTGACTGGAGGCAATTCTGGGATATCACTAGGAAATACCTTAGGAAACTCACAAACTATCGGAATGTCCTCAACTCTGGGTTTCTCAATACCCTCAAGGGATGCCAACAAAACAAACACGACTCCCCCTTCCTTAAAGGAAGTCTTGACTCCCTTAGCCGACAACGGCTTCAAATTATTGCTCTCATCAGAATTCTCACCTAGATCTCCAAACACAACGGTCTTATCAGCACATTAAGCATCACATGATTTGCTGATAACCAGTCCATCCCCAAAATTAAATCTAGCTGGGGCAGTGGTATGCAGATTAAATCCACGGTAAAAGTCCTACCGTTTACCACTACCGGACATCGAGACACAAACGTCGACACCACCACAGGTACACTAGTTGGGGTGGATACGACCAAGTCGAAAGGCAACGACTCAATTTTCAATTTCAGTCTATCCACACATTCAAAAGATACAAAGGAGTGTGTTGCTCCTGAATCAAACAACACTAGAAGCGAAATACTTGCCACCGTGCAATTAACTTGGATCAGACCATCAACATATGATGCCTCTACACCACTCATGGTAAACACCCTACTAGTGTTTCTAGGCCTTCCTTCATTCCCACTATTTGTCCGCTGTTCAAGTTTAGGACAAAACCTCTTCACGTGCCCTTGCTCTCCGCAGTGAAAGCATCCATTCCCTGATTCAGGACAAATGCTGCCATAGTGTCTTCGATTACACTTACTGCACAAAGGGTAAGAGTTCTGAGACGAACCTCCGGTAGCAGTAGAGGCGATTGGTCCTTGAGAACCCTGGTTGCGATGGTTGTAGGGTGGGGCATAAGGTCGTCGATCATTACTCATCCTTTCCTTACCCTTCCCCTTCACAAAGTTGCGTTGGGGGCCATAGTTCCGTGGGGGGTTCACTTTACAAACAAAAGTGTCCCTCACCCGCACATTATCCTCATACATCCTACACTTGTTCACTAGTGTAGGAAAGTCAGGAATCTCCTCGTGACCAAACATCACCCTCAGCTCGGGTTTTAATCCCATTTCAAACTTTGCACATTTGGACCTCCCGTCCTACTCAAACTCGGCATAAGGGCCGTACCAGATCAATTCCTCGAACTTGGCCGTCTACTCCCCCACCGACATGTTCCCTTGCTCTAATTGCAAGAATTCCATCTCCTTCTTTCTCTTTAGTTCTGCAGGGAAATACTTATGAAGGAATGTACCCTTGAATGCTCCCCAAGTGATGATTTGCCCTTCAGTCTCCATCTGTCTCCGGATCATTTCCCACCAGTTCTCAGCCTCCTTAACTAGCATGTAGGTGGCGTATGCCACTTTATGAACATTAGAACAACTCATGGCCCTGAAGATTCTTTCCAATCCAAGGACCCATTCAATGGCGGCATTAGGAGCGAATCCGCCTTGGAACTGATTGGGGTTCCTCCTGCAGAATTCATCCAGGCCTCGGTACTCAGCCAGTCTAGGTGGAACTAAGGGTTGTGAACTCGGGATTGGTGCGGGGTTCTGGTTCAGACTATGCAAGTTCTCGTTCACTTGTTGTAGTGCAGCCACCATCTCAGCCAACAGATCATTGGGAACATTCTGACTCGTTCCTCTCCCTCTTCCTCTTCCAGCAATTTCTTAACCTGCACTCATTGATGGTCAGCACAAAATTATCACTCACATAAGTCAGGTTATCACATAGTCGCATAGCACAATACATGCCATTACCTAAGGCTACATGCTTTAAACAATCAATCCATGTAATTTCAACTAGTTAAATCACAAACATGTTACAAAGAAGCAAGTAAGGCCATACCCTAGGCCACATAATTAACTATGCTCTGATACCATATTGTAAGGACCCAAATTCTACCCTTGAAATTTTTTCCTTGTTTTAATCCAATTTCATGCATTTTCCTATAATTTACATTTACCAATCGAATAACCTTATGTTAAAATCTCGCTTTCCCTTTCTCACTCAAACCATGAACTCATAATGACATACACATTTGTTTGACAGAAAAACATAATTCATATTAATGCATTCGGGTAACTACCGCATACAACTAGCTATGGGTTTCCAAAATACCCATAGCTACAAATATTTAGAATTACAATTATCCAAAAAGAATGATAGCGATCATAGTTACAAATACAAGTCCACAAAATATTCAATCATGATGCAAAAAGGTGTAAACAGAAGAATCTAGGTTTAAGCTCCTAAGGCATCAAACCCAAGCCTACTCAATTTACTTGTCTACCTGCAGTGGGATTATCGATTGCAAATATACAAAACATACAAAAGAGTAAGTCATTAATTAAATAAATATCAATAAGCGATAATCCACATTTTAAAAGGTTTAAATAAACGACTTGACGTTCGAATATAGAATCAACATATCATATTGCCCATCTCATACTACCTCATTCATCACCTCTTGTCTATACATTCATCCTTACCATACCTTGTCACTTTACTCATCAATACCACACCATATAATTACCTTCCACATATATTTTACCTTTTCATTACCACATGGGGCAAGACATACAATTCAATACCAAGTAGGGCAAGTCATACACAATACGACATAGGGCAAGTCATTCTCATTACCACGTAGGGCAAGTCATTCTCAATACCATGTAGGGAAAATCATTCACAATACCACGTAGGGCAAGTCATTCTCATTACCACGTAGGGTAAGTCATTCGCAATACCACGTAGGGCAAGTCATTCTCAATACCAGGGAGGGAAGTCATTCACAATACCACGCAGGGCAAGTTATTCTCATTACCACGTAGGGAAAGTCATTCGCAATACCACGTAGGGCAAGTCATTCTCAATACCACGTAGGGCAAGTCGTTCTCAAATCATATACATATTCAGAAATTCCACACATTTTCTATCGTCATATATAATTAACAACTTCTCCTTACCTTGGTGGGTGTCGGGATGGGTTTTGGGAAACTTTGCAAGTTCCTCCGCTAACTCCTCCAACCTTAGGATCTTTCCTCATCCCCACCAATCAACAACAAGTGTCAGTAATTTATTCTCAACAACATATAAACACTCATATATCATTTTGTACACATATAGGACATTCACACATTTCCAACATTGTCCAAAACCACTTTCATTAGAAGTTTCCAACATTAAAACATACATATTTACTTTCTATTTTTGCATTAGAACACCTACTCATCTTTTCCATATACCATTTTACCCATTTTCCCCTTTTGACACATTTTCATTTTGGGGGTTTTGGGGTTTTCAGGAATCAACCCACAAAACCTTTCCATTCAATAAATACCAACTCTAAACTTAGAGTTTTCAAGAGAAAAACAACATAAAACGAACCATAACTCTAAAGGCTGAGTTTCCATGGTTTCTCACATTTTGAGAAGAGATCCAACATACCAAAAACAAGTTTCAAAGGGAAGAAGAGAGTTAGAATCAAGAGTTTTACCTCTTCTCAAGCTTCTAGATGAGTATCAAAGCTCCTTGCCCTTGGAAAAGCTCTCTTCTCTCACCTCTCTTCAATTTCTAACCCTAAAATGTGTTTGAGTTTATCATTTTATGCAAACTCGTCGGGTTCTCGCTAAAGCGAGCCCATTCTCGCTCAAGCAAGAAAATCCCGCCCATTTTAAAAACCCAGATCTGACCCTCTCGCCCAGGCGAGGCTGCTCTCGCTCAAGCGAGGATCTTACAGCCTCGACAGGTCCAAAATGTCACTTTTCTCGCCCTGGCGAGACATCTCTCACTGAGGTGAGGACACTCTCGCTCAAGCGAGAATCCTTCAGTATAGCCTAGGATTTCACCCTCCGAGGTGAGCCTCTCTCGCCCAGGCAACAATTTTCTCGCTCAAGCGAGACTCACAGGACTGATACTATAATTTAATGACTTTAAATCAAGGGTGTTACACCGAGAGCTGGTGGGAGTACACTCGAAGACAGATGGAAGTAGGAGGACAAGTTGTCACTTGAGAGTTGTTCTGAGAATTCTTAAGGACAACCATCTTTATGCAAAACAGTCAAAGTGTGATTTTTGGCTAGAATCTGTGAACTTCCTTGGACATGTCATATCTAGAGAAGGGGTAGCAGTGGACCCTTCTAAGGTTGAGGCGGTGATGGAATGGGCAGTACCGAAGTCGGTTACCGAGATTAGGAGTTTCCTTGGTTTGGTTGGTTATTACAGGAAATTCATTGAGGGTTCTCGAAGTTAGCTTTACCTCTAACTAAGTTGACTCAAAAGGGGGAACCGTATGTTTGAACAACCTGTTGTGAATGAAGCTTTCAAGAGCTATAACGGAGATTGACTTCAACACCCGTATTGATTCTTCCTTGTACCGACCGTGATTTTAATGTGTATTGTGATGCTTCCAAGTAGGGATTGGGTTGTGTACTGATGCAGGAGGGGAATGTCGTTGCTTATGCTTCGAGGCAGTTAAGCCACATGAGCAAAACTACCCGACCCATGATTTGGAATTAGCCACTGTGGTATTCACTTTGAAGATTTGGAGGCAATATCTTTATGGTGTGAGATTTGAGGTTTTCAGCGATCACAAGAGTTTGAAATATTTATTCGATCAGAAGGAGCTGAACATGAGGCAGAGGAGTGGATGGAGTTTCTAAAAGAATATGATTTTGTTCTTCAGTACCATCCTAGGAAGGCCAATGTAGTGGCAGATGCATTTTGTCGGAAGTCATTACATGTGTCCACTCAAATGGTCCGCGAGAAGAAACTGATTGAGGAATTTGGAGATATGAATTTGGCGGTTCAGGTTAAGCCTAGTAGCATGATTTTGGGAATGCTCAGGGTAACAAGTGAGCTATTCGATCAGATAAAGTTAATGCAGATGAATGATCAAGAACTGATGGCGAAGAAAATTTCGATGGCTAATGGGGAAGAAAAAGACTTCTTGATAGATAATAAAGGATTGCTAAGGTGTAAAGGGAGAATATGTGTACCTCATGATAAGGATTTGAGGAAGAATATCTTAGACGAAGCCCATAAGAGTAAGATGAGCTTTCACCCCCTGAACGACTAAAATGTATCAAGATTCGAAGATGTTGTTATGGTGGTCGGGGATGAAAAAGGATGTAGTTGTGTATTTGACAAGTTGTTTGGTTTGTCAAAAGGCAAAAATTGAACATCAGAGGTCGGCAGATGAACATTAACCTTTGGAAATTCCTGTCTAGAAATGGGATAGTATCTCGATGGACTTTGTGTCGGGTTTTCCCAAGACTCAAAAAGGTTTTGACTCGATATTGGTGATCGTGGATTGGTTAACAAAGTCTGCTCATTTCCTACCTGTCAACATGCGGTTTTCATTGGAACGTTTGGCGGAACTATATATCAGAGAAATAGTTCGATTGCATGGGATTCCTGCAAGTATCATATATGACAGGGACCCCCATTTCACTTCGAACTTTTGAAGCACTTTGCAAGCTGCTCTAGGGACTAAGTTAAGTTGAGTTCTGCTTACCATCTGCAAACGGAGGGTCAATCTGAGAGAATTATTCAATCGTTGGAGGATCTGTTGAGAGCTTGTGTATTGGAACAACCAGGAAGTTGGGATAGCATGTTACCTCTGATTGAGTTTACTTACAACAACAACTTACACTAGAGTATCGGAATGGCACCATATGAAGCATTTCATGGGAGAAAATGTAGAACTCCTATAAGTTGGTTTGAAACTGGGGAGAATTTGGTGTTGGGACCCGAGGTGGTCAGAGAAATGACTCAGAAGATTAAGAGATTAAGGGAGAATATGAGGATAGCACAAAGTTAAGAAAAGAGTTATCCTGATAAGAGGAGAAAGCCTCTTGAGTTTAATGAAGGGGATCATGTATTCGTGAGAGTAGTTCCGACTACTGGGATTGGTTGAGTTTTGAAATCCCGTAAGTTTACTCCTAGATTTACCGGGCCATATCATATTTTGAAGAGAATTGGCCCCGCATCAAATCAAGTAGCCTTACCCCCATTATTGTCAAATCTCCACAATGTTTTCCATGTGTCCTAGTTGAGAAAGTATGTTGGAGATCCATCACATGTTGTTGAGCCTAACTGGATTGAGTTGAAGGACAACTTGACGTTTAGAACTTTGACGTGAGAATCATGGATAGGAGAATCAAGAAATTGAGAGGGGTGGAAATCTCTTTAGTGAAAGTGCTTTGGAGTCAAGTGGATGATGGAGATGCAACTTGGGAAGTGGAACGTGACATGATGGATGATTACCCTCACCTGTTTGAATCAAGGTATGTTTAATTTCCGGGGATGAAAATTCTTATTAGAGGGGGAGGATTTTAACACCTTAAATTCCACATTTCCTAAGTGTAGTGAAACTCTGAAGGTCTGGGAAATACTGGGCAATCCACGCTTGAGCGAGAGGACCTCGCCCAAGCGAGGGGCTTAGAGTTTCTCCCAGGATTTTTCCGGGATTCTCACTTGAGCGAGGGATTAGTAGCCCAAGCGAGGGAAAGCTAAACAGTCTGGACTACTCTCGCTTGAGCGAGGCATTCTTGCTTGAGTGAGAGCATCAGAGTTTGAAATTTGACAAGTCGGGGGGTTCTCGCCCAAACGGGCCACTCTCGCTCGAGCGAGAATCCGATAATCTGAACCCTAAATTAGAAGTCAAAAATAAATTTGGGACACCTTTTGGCGAAAGGAAAAGGGAAGAGACAACTCTCCACCCCATTTCGTATAGAAGAGAAGGAAAAATCTTGAGAAGAGATCCTAAGGTTGGAGGAGGCGAGGAAAATCCAACAAGGTTGAAGAACTGAAATGCTAACTCCTACCAAGGTAAGGGAGAATCATTTTGTTTAATTGTGTAAGAACATATTGCATACTATCTGGAAATCCATTGATGAATGGAAGATATGAGTTATGAGCATAGATTGGGGTTTGGTGAATCTTGGTCCTCTGTAACACCTCAATTTTCGTTTTCGGAATGCCTACAAAACTTTAGAGTGTTGGAGTTTATATTGGACAATTCTTGTTTAAGTGAGACGACCTCGCCCAAGTGAGAGGCTCGGTGTTCTAATATGAGTTTTCTGGAGACCTCGCTTAAGCGAGGAAGTGGTTGTTTAAGTGAGAGTGAAATTTGGAAAAGCTGTCAAATTCTAACTTGATCTAGAATTTTTGCCCATGCTAGAGAGGAGCCTTAGTATACTGCCCGATTCTCACCCGAGCGAGAAATCCATGCCCGGGCGAGAGCGTTAGAGTTGAAAAGCTGAAACAACGGCGAAATTCTCGCCCAGGCGAGGCTGCACAGTTATAAAAGTAAAATAGGGGTTTCAAAAACCCTAATCTTCATTTTCTTTCTCCTCCTTTCTATCCCAATGGCGGATCCACCCAAATGGACCATTCTCCCGTCCACTAAACATCAAAGCTCATCAAAACCTCTTCCTATTACTTCTTGGTGGCACATTTGGGGAATCTTGGTGGTGAAAAAGTAACAATGGAGGTTGAAGGAGATGGAGGGAGATGGAGCTCTTTTGCGGAATAATGGAGCTTATGCAACCTAAGGTGAGGGAGAAGACCATTGTGATCTTAGAGTATTTCATTAGAGTCATCTTCTCCAATTTCCCTCAAGAATCAGAGAATATTAACGGATAGAAACTCTCTTGGAAGTTTGTGGTCCATGTGAGGGTCTTTATTTTCCATGATGATGTATTAGCCATAAAGGTGGAGATATATGTGTAGGAAAACCATTTTATTAAATGAAATGCAATATGCTCAATTATGGTAATACACAGTCATGAAAGATGGTTCTATCGCTAATGTGTTATATGATGAAGAATGTGTTGTGAGTGGTTTATTGGTGATAAAAAGGCATGAGTATGTTTATGATAATGATATGTTAAGAGTTGTTTATTTGTTATAGGTGGATATGAGTATGTTTGTGAAAATGATTGTCTTATGAGATGTTTATTAGTGATAAATAGACATGATTATATTATGTGATGATAAATATGTTGTGAGTTGGGTATTTAAGATGAAAGAACATGATTTTTTAGCTCCCTTGACAGGTGTAGCGATACTTTGACTCAGGTTATGTAGAAAGCTTTGGCTCAAGCAATGTAGCGATACTTTGGCTCAAGTTATGTAGCAAGCTTTTGCTCAAGCAATGTAGCAAACTTTGGCTCAAGTTATGTAGCAAGCTTTGGCTCAAGAAATGTAGCAAGCTTTGGCTCAAGCAATGTAGCAAGCTTTGGCTCAAGCAATGTAGCAAGCTTTGGCTCAAGCAATGTAGCGAACTTTGGCTCAAGTTATGTAGCAAGCATTGGCTCAAGCAATGTAGCAAACTTTGGCTCAAGTTATGTAGCACACTTTGGCTCAAGTTATGTAGCACACTTTGGCTCCAGTTATGTAGCGAACTTTGGCTCAAGTTATGTAGCAAGCTTTGGCTCAAGCAATGTAGCAAATTGTGGCTCAAGTTATGTGGCAAGCTTTGGCTCAAGCAATGTAGCAACCTTTGGCTCAAGTTATGTAGCACACTTCGGCTCAAGTTATGTAGCACACTTTGGCTCAAGTTATATAGCAAACTTTGGCTCAAGTTATGTAGCACACTTTGGCTCAATTTAGGTAGCACACTTTGGCTCAAGTTATGTAGCAAGGTTTGGCTCAAGCAATGTAGCAAACTTTGGCTCAAGTTATGTAGCACACTTTGGCTCAAGTTATGTAGCACACTTTGGCTCAAGTTATGTAGCACACTTTGGCTCAAGTTATGTAGCAAGCTTTGGCTCAAGCAATGTAGCAAACTTTACCTCAAGTTATGTAGCACACTTTGGCTCAAGTTATGTAGCACACTTTGTCTCAAGTTATGTAGCACATTTTGGCTCCAGTTATGTAGCAAACTTTGGCTCAAGTTATGTAGCAAGCTTTGGCTCAAGCAATGTAGCAACCTTTGGCTCAAGTTATGTAGCACACTTCGGCTCAAGTTATGTAGCACACTTTGGCTCAAGTTATGTAGCAAAATTTGGCTCAAGTTATGTTGCACACTTTGTCTCAAGTTATGTAGCACACTTTGGCTCAACTTATGTAGCAAGCTTTGGCTCAAGCAATGTAGCAAACTTTGGCTCAAGTTATGTAGCACACTTTGGCTCAAGTTATGTAGCACACTTTGGCTCAAGTTATGTAGCACACTTTGTCTCCAGTTATGTAGCAAACTTTGGCTCAAGTTATGTAGCAAGCTTTGGCTCAGGCAATGTAGCAAATTTTAGCTCAAGTTATGTAGCGAGCTTTGGCTCAAGCAATGTAGCAACCTTTGGCTCAAGTTATGTAGCACACTTCGGCTCAAGTTATGTTGCACACTTTGGCTCAAGTTATGTAGCAAACTTTGGCTCAAGTTATGTAGCACACTTTGGCTCAAGTTATGTAGCACACTTTGGCTCAAGTTATGTAGCAAGCTTTGGCTTAAGCAATGTAGCAAACTTTGGCTCAAGTTATGTAGCACACGTTGGCTCAAGTTATGTAGCATAATTATAGATATGTGTGAATTATGATCTATATTGGTTAAAATGAGATATGATGATATGTGATTGAATATGTGAACATTATGTGATTTTATGTATTGATTGGTGTATCATTGGCATGTATGTAATATGGTTGATTTTAGATGTTGTATAGGATGTAACACTTTAATGTTATTTCTCTGTGTAATTCCACGCTACGGTCACCGTAGTTGGTTCTTATTCCATTTTTGTCTCTACTTGTATGTGTTATGTATTGGAATTCAGGTGGTGGCTATAGCGTATTGGATGCTTATGGAGAAGGACACTGAATAGAGTAGTTACTCTGTATAATTTATATGATAATGATTAATGTATGTAATACGAGTACCATGTTGAATTAATCCTTTTGTAAAAATTGAACTCCTCCAAAATGTGTAATTAGTTTGGGTTAATGATTGTAATAGAAATATTCTTTGAGAAAGGATAATTGTATAGATTATGCATTTGAAAGGAAGTGTAATAACATGCTTTTAAAGTAGGATTGTATTTTGAGTATTTCCGCATTTTGAATTACGAATGAAATAAATATTTGTATTCAATCAGGTTTTATAACTCGTTTAAGTAATGGCATTCAAAAAGTAACCACTTCACTCTCATGGATAAAGTTTTAAAAATTTTGGGTTATGAAAATCGGGTCCTTACACCCTCAGTGGCGTAGTATAAAATCTTGGCCCTTCGTGGCGTAGTATAAAATCTTGGCCCTTCGTTGAATAAAAATCTTGGCCCTTCGTGGCGTAGTATAAAAATCTTGACCCTTGCGGTGTAGTGTAATTCTTGACCCTCAGAGGGTGTAGTATAAAGATGTGACCCATGAATGGGGTACTTCAATCTGTGATGAGCCGTATGGTAATAAAGGGCATTGTGACGATATGGTTGTTACATATGGTTGATAGTGAGTGAGGTATGAGGTTGGAAGTTGTAAATGATCGATATGATAAGAGGTGATACATATTAATTGTTGTTATTTATGTGCATAAACATGTTTAACTTTATTTTCATGTCAATTATCTATTGTAAATGTATGGAAGTTTAATGGCTTACTCCCTAGTATTTTGTGTTTTATTTATGATAATTGACTCGCAGGTAAAGGAAGGATTAGCATATTGCAGTGACTAGATGCTCTGGGGAATTTAGTGATTTTAATTAAATGACTTAATATTCATAACATGTTGACTGATATTGATGTTATTTGTATTTTTGGGGATACTTCTCATTATGTAATCCTAAAACTATTATAGGATGAGACTCAGTAATGGGATGAATATGAATTATGATTTTATGCAATTATGAGAAGTAAATGTATGAAAGTCAAGGATGAATGATTAGACTGTAACAATATGATTAGAGATAAAAAAAATGTAGTACTATGATAACTATGGGACTCTTGCATGTTAAAAAAATAGGATTAAGATTAATGGGATAATTTGCTAGATTAACTTTTGGGTTGGTATAATTATGGTATCAAAACGTAAGTTAATCCTGCGGCTTAGGGTATGGTCTTACATGCTTCTTTGTGTGACTTATGTGGATTAATCGTGTGTGACTATGTGATGATCTGTTTTGGTGTGAAATTTTGTGTATTGATAATGAATGAGTACAAGTTGAGAAAATGGCTAGACGTGATAGAGGATCAAGTCAGAATGAACTATTGGCTCAGATGGCAATCGTGCTGCAAAACATGAGCGAGAATCTGCATAACCAGAATCAGAATGCGATGTCGAATCCGAATCAGCACCCTCTGGCACCTCAAGGACAGGTAGAGTACTGGGGTCGTGATGAATTTTGTAGGCGTAATCCCAATCAATTCTGAGGCAGATTCGCTCCTGATGCGGCCAATGAGTGGGTCAAAGACTTGGAGAAGATATTCAGAGCTATGGGTTGTGGTGATGCCCATAAAGTGACCTATACTTCCCATATGTTGGTTAAGGAAGCCGAGAACTGGTGGGAGTCCACTCTCTAAGGACCGAAATTCTACCCTTGAAAATTTTCTTCTTATCTTATTCCTTATTCATTCCTTTCCTTATAAATTTTACCGACAATTTCAACAACCATATTTTAATCCCACTCTCCTAATCCTACTAATTTCATAATTCAAAATGACATACATATTTATTCGACAGAATATCATAATTCATTTCACTATGTCCTGCAACAACAGCTGAAACTAGCTATGGGTTTCCAGAATACCCATAGCTACAAATATCAAGAGTTACAATACATCATGTAAGTTATATATCCATAGTTGCAAAATATTTCAACTAATCCAATATGCACTCATGTACAAAATAGTGCAAATGAATGAAGCAAAACATAAAATTCCTCAAGCTTCCAAAAATAAGGCCACCTCACATCACCTGTTTATCTGCAATGGGATTATTAATGACAAAAGCACAAATCACATAAAGGAGTAAGTCATTAATTCAATAAGCGTCATTATAAGATAATCCACATTAGAAAAGGTTAGTAAACCACTTTGAAATTCATTTTCTTTGCTGCATTACTTGAGCCAAAGTCGCTACACCCCTTGGGGTTAGCTAAAAGCAATTTTTCATCATTTTACAAACAAAACATGCCACATAAACTAGGGCCGAAGTGTTGCCACATAAACTCGGGCCGAAGTGTTACCACATAAACTCGGGCCGAAGTGTTGCCACATAAACTCGGGCCGAAGTGTTGCTACATAAAATTGAGCCGAAGTCGCTTACCATTTATGGTCGGCTAAAAATACATTTTGTTTTCATTGATTTCACTATCAGTCATACCCGGTGAATCCACGCAATCCTCATTACAAACACACCCATATATGTTTATAATAAATACGTGATTCACCAATTAATCATTGCACAACCAGAAAATACACACATATTCCCTTCAAAGTACAAATTAAAGACTCCTCCTTACCTTGGTGAGTGTTGGGTTGGGTTCTTGGTAACTGCACAAGTTCCACCGACACCGCCGCCAACTCTAGGATCTCTTCTCAAGCTTCTAAATGACTCACAAGCCTCCTTGCTATTGAAAATGTTCTCTTCTCTCACTTCTATCTAGTTTAACCCTCATAAATGTGTTTGGGGTCCCCTATTTAATGTAACAGTGTCCGATTCTCGCTTAAGTGAGCTCATTCTCGCTCCAGCGAGAAAATCCGACCCATTTTAAAAACTCAGATCTGACCCTCTCGCCCAGGCGAGGGAACTCTCGCCCAGGCAAGGCATCTCTCGCTCAAGCGAGAATCCTCTCGCTCAAGCGAGGATCTTACAACCTCGACAGGTCCAAACATCACTTTTCTCGCCTAGGCGAGCCAGCTCTCGCTCAGGCGAGAATCCTTCCGTATAGCCCAGGATTTCCCATTCCCAGTTAAGCCTTCCTAGCCCAGGCGAGCCAAATCTCGCTCAGGCGAGAGCACTCTCGCTCAAGCGAGCCAACCCTCGCTCGGGCGAGAATCCTTCAGTATCGTCTAGGATTTCACTCTCCCAGGTGAGCCTTTTTCGCCCAGGCGAGAATCCCTCGCTCAAGCGAGAATCCCAGGACTGATACTATAATTTTTAAAGACTTAATTTTAGGGTGTTACACACTCGGATAGATAATACGTAAGACAACAAGTCTTATACATTGTGCTGTCATACGTAACCTATAAGATAGAGCATCTTCCACAATGCACTATGAGATACAAACATTAAAACAACGCAACTACTTACTAAAAAGTGCGTTGTGGTATACAAACATTACAACAACGCAACTTAAAACATCTGCTGTTGTAAATTATTGTCTTTTACAACGCTATGTGTGAGTTGCACTGTTATATATTTATCATAACACAACGATAGTTGTAGTCCACGCTGTTATATTTGGAAGTTCTGCAACAACGCATGTATTAGGTTGCGCTGTTGTAAATATGGTATACAACAGTGCAAGAATGATGCGCAGTTAATGTGTACCATCTACTAGGTCAAACAGACAGCGGTCGAACACACTGTCCTAAAGCTAAAAAAAGCGTTGTTGCTTAACGTATCTGCCGTAGTGATTAGTTACCACACATGTTAGTTTTGATGGTTGTGAGGCCAAGTTTGTTGACAAGCCAATGAGAATGTGACTTTGTCGCGCTTGTCTTCATTTTAGGAGAGTCTACACAATTTATGAGTACGAAAGTTTTCAAGGTGTGTCATTATGAGTACGAAAGTTGACAAGGTATGTCATTCTATGTTTACCTGATGTGTCATTATTTCCGTTCCATATTGGATGTTGGCAAAAAATACAGTTTTTATGGCAATTTAAAATGGGAGCACATCTTCGATCTATCCCATAAGGTGTGTCATTCCATGTGCGAATTCATGTGATTGGTCATAAAAACATTATATTATTATAATTTTAACTTAAATATATTTTTCCAACCAGTTAGATCAAGTATCACGTGGAGTTGCACACTATGTGATCCTCTGTGGGACAAAAGATGTGCTTCAATTTACAAACCATGTTGAAAGCTCTTTAATTTTGGTAATGGTTTTAAAGATGTTGTGTTTTAACTTGCATTCTTAACACCCCGATTTTCCTTTCTTGAAAATAATGTTTAAACTTGGAATTATTCCTGATTTACTGGGTAATTCTTGCTTGCGCAAGAGGGACAGACTTGGAATTAAGTGGTAGCGACTGTTATTGTGTCCTACCTAGAGTGGTAGCAGACTGTTATTGTGCCCTACCCGGAGTGGTAGTGGACTGTTACTGTGCCCTACCCGGAGTGGTAGTGGACAGTTATTGTGTCCTACCCGGAGTGGTAGCGACTGTTATTGTGTCCTACCCGGAGTGGTAGCGGACTGTTATTGTGTCCTACCGGGAATGGTAGTGATTATTGTGAACTCGACCTGCCCTATGTGGTATGGGGTAATAACTCGACCTACCCAATGTGGTATGGGGTAATAACTCGACTTGCTCTATGTGGTATGGGGTAATAACTCGACCTGCCCTATGTGGTATGGGGTAATAACTCGACCTGCCCTATGTGGTATGGGGTAATAACTCGACCTGCCCTATGTGGTATGGGGTAATAACTCGACCTGCCCTATGTGGTATGGGGTAATAACTCGACCTGCCCTATGTGGTATGGGGTAATAACTCGACCTGCCCTATGTGGTATGGGGTAATAACTCGACCTGCCCGATGTGGTATGGGGTAATAACTCGACCTGCCCTATGTGGTATGGGGTAATAACTCGACCTGCCCGATATGGTATGGGGTAATAACTCGTACTGTCCGATGTGGTATGGGGTAATAACGCGGCCTGCCCGATGTGGTATGGGAAATGAATACGATTAAGGGTGAATATGAATGATGAGAAGTGTGGATGTCACAATGAATGTCATATGCATGCTATAGGATATATATTATGGGATGTATATTCTATAGGGTGAATATGAATGATGAGAAGTGTGGATGTCACCATGAATGTCATATGCAAGCTATAGGATATATATTATGGGATGTATATTCTATATGATGAATATGAATGATGAGAAGTGTGGATGTCACAATGAATGTCATATGCATGCTATAGGATATATATTATGGGGTGTATATTCTATAGGGTGAATATGAATGACGAGAAAAGGGAATGTCACAAAGAGAGTCATATGCATGCTATAGGATATATATTATGGGATATATATTCTATAAGGTGAATATGAGCGATAAAAAGGAAGATGTTGATAATGAAAGTAATATACATGCTATAGGATATATATTATGGGATATATATACTATAGGATGAATATGAGTAAAGTGGAAATTAAAGGAATATGATATGAATGTTTACAATTGCGCATGTGTGTTTACGAATTATATTAAAGCTTAATCGTATTTGAAATGTGGATTATCATGTGATGTTAGTTTCGAACTAATGACTTACTCCCTTTTGTTTTGTGTGTTGTTTATGATAATCCCATTGTAGGTAAATGAAGGATTTTGAGAAGGAATCTCACTTAGGAAGCTTTTGTGTTTATTAATTTGATTGTCTTTATTGCTACTTGACGTTGTAGTTAATTTGATAACATTATGGGATGACTTTAAATTTGATTAGGGCAATTACGGAGATATGTAGTTATGGACGTTATAACTCTGGAAATTCCATAACTAGTTGTATGCGATAATTGCTTATCGAATGAATTATGTTTTTCCACAACATAAATTGTATGATAATATAATAGGGTAAAGAGTATTTTCAAAGAGTGTTTCATGAGGGTTTTTATGTAAAGTTATAGATGTATGTAAGAGAGGATGAAAATAAATGAAAAATTTTCAAGGGTAGAATTTGGGTCCTTACAGTAGCAGATCGAGGTGGTTATGTAGCATATATCATTTTTGGGATTGCAATTATGTAGTTTTTGTGACACCATGAATTTGAGGTTAGTAAATTATAGTATCAGTCATGGAAGTCTCGCTTGAGCGAGAAAGGTGTCGCCTGGGCGAGAGTGGCTCACCTGGGTGAGTGGAATCCTAGGCTATACTGAAGGATTCTCGCCTGAGCGAGAGTTGGCTCGCTTGAGCGAGAGTTGTCTCGCTTGGGCGAGAAGTGGCACTCTGAAGCTGTAGAGGCTGTAAGATCCTCGCTTGAGCGAGAGGGTCAGATCTGTGTTTTTAAAATGGGCGGGATATTCTCGCTTGAGCGAGAACCCGACGCTGTTACATTAAATAGGGAACCCCAAACACATTTTAGGGTTAGAACTTAGAGAGAAGTTAGAGAAGAGAGCATTTTCAAGAGCAAGGAGTCTTAAGAATCATCTAGAAGCTTGAGAAGAGGTAAATCTCTTGATTTTAACTCTCCTTCTTCCTTTGAAACTTGTTTTGGGTATGTTGGATCTCTTCTCAAAATGTGAGAAACCATGGAAACTCATCCTTTAGAGTTATGGTTCGTTGTAGGTTGTTTTTCTCTTGAAAACTCTTGGTTTAGAGTTTGTATTTGATGAACGGAAAGGTTTTGTGGGTTGATTCATGAAAACCCCAAAACCCCCAAAAATGGAAATGTGGGTAAAGAGGAAAATGAGTGAAATGGTAGATGTAGAAGATGAGTATGAGTTCTAATGTAAAATAGAAGGTGAATATGTATGTTTCGATGTCGAAAACTTCTAACGAAATTGGTATTTGGAAACATTGAAAATGTATGAATCTTTTGTGTGGTTAAAAATGAACTATGAGTTTTTTGTATGTTGTTGTGAATAAATTACTGACTTGGTTTTTATTTGGTGGGGATGAGGAAAGATCCTAAGGTTGGAGGAGGTGGCGAAGGAACTTGCAAAGTTACCCAAAACCAACCCCGACACTCACCAAGGTAAGGTGAAGTGGTCAATTGTATATGATGATAGAAAATGTGTAGATTTTCTGACTATGTATATGATTTGAGAATGACTTGCACTATGTGGTATTGCGAATGACTTGCCCTACGTGGTATTGAGTAGAATGACTTGCCCTACGTGGTATTGCGAATGACTTGCCCTACGTTGTAATGAGGATGACATGCCCTACATGGTATTGCGAATGACTTGCCCTACAGAGAATGACTTTCCCTACGTGGTATTGCGAATGACTTGCCCTATGTAGTATTGAATTGAATGTCTTGCCCCATGTGGTAATGGAAAGGTAAATATATATGTGGGATGTAATTGTGTGGTGTAGTAATGATGAGTAAAGTGACAAGGTTTGGTAAGGATGAATGTATAAATACAAGTGGTGGTATGAGATGAGAAATATGATTATTGATTTTATATTCGAATGTCAAATCGTTTATTTAACTCTCTTTAAAATGTGGATTATCACTTAATGATATTTACTGAATTAACGACTTACTCCTTGTATGTTTTATGTATTTGTCATTGATAATCTCATTGCAAGTAAACCAGTAAATTGAGGGGTCTTGGTTTGGTGCCTTAGGAGCTTAAAACATGGATTCCTTTATTTGCATCTTTTGTATTATGATTGAATATTTGCGGATTTAAGTATTTGTAACTATGATCATTGTGATTTTTGGATAATTATAACATTGGATATTTGTAGCTATGAGTATTTTGGAAACTCATAGCTGGTTGTATGCGGTAGTTACCCAGATACATTAATATGAATTATGATTTTCTGTTAAAAGAACATGTATGTGGATATTGCGTTAATGAAAGAATGTGAATGGGAAAGTGGTCTTAAATTGAGATTGTTGAACTTATGAATTTAAGTTATAGGAAAAATGTATGTGAAAAGAATAAAATAAGGAAAAAATTTCATGGGTAGAATTTGGGTCCTTACAGTTTTGGTATTTTAGGAGGTGTAAATCCATAACGAATACATTTATCTATTATGGGGTTTTTTCTAACTGGAAATTTTATTTACCATATATTGAGACGTAACAATTATGGTATCAGAGCGGAGGTTAATCCTACGGCTTAGGGAATGACCCTACATACTTCTTGTATGACGTTGTGTGTGATATGTTTGCTTGTAACTATGTGACAATGTGATTAGGACATTTTAAAATGTAGTGCCTAACCTTTAATGAGTGCAGGTTGAGAAAATGACTGGATGTGGTAGAGGACACCAGTCAGAATGAATTTTTGGCTCAGATGACAGCCGTATTGTAAAACCTGAACGAGAACCTGCAGAACTTGAACCAGAATGTTAATCCAAACCCAAATCCACACCCACTGGCACCATAGGGACCACTGGAATACCGTGGGTTGGATGACTTTTGTAGGCGTAGTCCAAGACAGTTCGAAGGTGGATTCGCTCCAGATGCTGCAAATGAATGAATCCAAGATTTGGTGAAGATATTCAGAGCCATGGGTTGTAGTGATAACCAGAAAGTGGCTTACGCTTCCTACCTGCTGACTAAGGAAGCGGATAATTGGTGGGAGTACACGAGAAGGAAAATGGAGATTGAGGAACACGCGATTACGTGCGAATCGTTTAAGGGAAAATTCCTCCAGAAATATTTCCCTGTTTATTTGAAGAGGAAGAAGGAAATGAAATTATTGCGGTTAGAGCAAGGGACTATGTCAGTGGGAGAGTATGCGGCTAAGTTTGAGGAATTAGCCAAGAATTGCCCTTACTACAAGCTAGATGTAGAGGAGAGGTCCAAGTGTGCTAAGTTTGAAGTTGGTTTAAAACCATAATTGAAGATGATGTTTGGTCACCAAGAGATTACTAATTTCCCTATCCTAGTCAACAAGTGTAGGATGTATAAAGACGATATGAAAGACAGAGATGTTGCTGTGAACAAGGTGAACCCGCCAAGAAACTTTGCCCCCAACTGTAAGGACCCGATTTTGTAACCCAAAAATTTTAAAACTTTATTCATGAAGTCGAGTGTTTACTGTAAGACTGAGATTGCAACTAAGAGGGGGGTGAATTAGTTGTTGCAATAAGTATGGCCAATTTTTCTGCAATATCAAAGTTAATGTGCCGCGGAAATAATGTGCAGAAAAATATTGACTTAGGAAGGATAAATAAATGACAAAGAGAAGGGAAAGAGAGTACGCATGTGTTTTATACTGGTTCACCTTCTTTTCCACCGAAGGCTTCGTCCAGTACTCTTGACTCGCAAGAGATTCCTTTATTAAATATAATGAGTTGCAATTACAAATATCTCACCTCGAGATCTCCTTGTACCTTACACGCTCATTTATATCTAATCCCCTTGGAAAACTCTATTCCAAGTAACATCCTTGGTAAACACTATACCAAGTTACACCATTGGTAAACACTATACCAAGTCACTCACCCTTTCTCTTCACACCCTTGCGAAAGAAAGTAAACTTTGCAAAAGTGAAGAATCTATAATTTGGCTTGGATTGCCTTACAAGTGTATGTGACAATTTCTATAACTTGCAATCCAATAACAACTCGTATACTTGAGATAATAATGCTCTTTAACAATAAGAAAAACACTTAGAAGCAACTTCAAAATGACTTTGAAAGTTTAAGAGTAGGTTGCTTGAAAAGTGTAAGTAAAATCAGAAAAGTACAAGAGCTTTGTGTGATTTTGATATCAGAGTTGTTGTATATTGTTGTATGTTGTGAGAGTGTTTCAATGCGTTTATACAGGCTTCCAATCAACCACAATACCCTTAGGCATGAGTTGGTTTCGTTTGGAATGAAAAGCAATCAGTTTGGAGTGAAACCCTTTCACTTGAAATCTGAAAAACTGATGCAAAAGCTCTTAGTAATCGATTACTACAAATGGGTAATCGATTACCCAACAATCCTGTTAACAGCTTTTTGAAAATTCACACAGTGTAATCAATTACTGGATTTGAGTAATCGATTACTCAACAACACTGTTTGACAACTTTGTGAATTTTCCTTAGTGTAATCGATTACACTACTTTGAGTAATCGATTACCCTGTTTTATAAAAATGGTAATCTGTTACTGCAAAGTTTGTAATGGATTACTCATAGCTGTTAGAGGTTTGAAAACTCTTTTCTTACTCATGTAACTTGTTACTCAAGTAAGGTAACCCATTACATGTTGTTTTTGAAAATTATTTTTAATCACACTTAGTTTTTCCTGATTTTCTTGAAAACAATTTTGAGCATTATTAACTAAGTAAATGAAGGAGTTGTAAGGATAGAAGTACCTAAAGACTTTAGACTCTAAATCTTGAAGCTTTATCTTCGATAGTCTTTGTCGGTCTTCTTCCTTTCTTCTTTTTGTGATATTGGTGTCTTCATCAAAACCGTGCCAAGGTCAGGAGCAAGATCTTCTTCACAATATCCCCCTTTTTGATGATGACAAACCAATGTCTTCTTGAAAGTGTAATTTTCTGAGAGCAACATACTTGATGATATATCTTGACTTGTCTTGAGCATGCTCCCCCTATATGTATGCATGTATGCCCCCCCTTTCTTTTGGAATTATGTGCCTGAAAGAATATTGACAGAAAATACACATCTCCCAACTTTTCTCCCCCATTTGACTTCATCAAAAAGAATAAAAGCCAAGAGTCTAGCACAATAGACATTTGTAGAGCATAGCATACAATAGTTCATAGTATATGAAATTTCAAGTAACAATATATAAGCATATATATATATAAGACAATAAGCCCATGTATGAAACATAAACATCATTGCATAACTACGAAAACGAAGATGTTCATACAAAATCCAGAATAGCAGAAAATAAAATAAAATCCAAACAATGTTCAAAAGCTCATGGAAAATGCACAGCCATAGACATTACAAAATCAGAAACCTAGACAAAGTAATCTAAGACTCGGGCTCGGAACTATCTTCATCAACATCCATGTTGCTTAGCCTCGATGAAAGACGATGAAGTTCGTAATGGATTTGGTGACTCTGAGTATCGAAAGCATCCATCCTTGTGGTGATGTAGCCTCGAAGAGAAACCAATTCATCCATAATCATGTGATTAGTGGGCATAGCAGCAGATGCAGAAGATTGAGCATGAGACTCAGGCTGGTTAGGTGTAGTAGTAGGTTCTGGTTCATTGGTAGGAGCAGGTTGGCGGTCGATACGATGCTTGTAGGTTCGACGAGTAACAGGATCTATAACGAATCCCATCGTGTGGACAACCTCAATATCAACCTTGCTTTCGCGAAGATTGAGGGCCACTTTGGTCTCACCTTCTAAAGGTACGCCGAAATGCTCTAGGATTTTGGTAATGAAGATGGCGTAAGGCAACAGACTTTGGGAGCCGCGAACATGCCACATTTGATTCATTATCATCTTAGTCCAATTAATTTTGATGTTAAACTTGATAGCATACATCAATTGGAGCTCTATGTCACTTATTTGCGAATGATTTGAAAATTTTGGCAAAATGACATAGGTAAGAAAATAATGTATCAAACGATCTTCCAGCGTGAGATATCTAGCAGGGAGGATATCCCTGTTCTTAACAGTCTCGCCAAGGCTTTGTTGCTTTCGCCTTTCTATTTCCTCCATAGAAATTCTACAAATAGAAAGATAGAATTAAAGGTTTTCATATCCAAAATAATGTCCTTTCCCTTAACATGGGAAGTCATAAGATTTTTCCTAAAGTTCATGTTACAGTAAAATACGCGAACAAGCTCAGGGTAAATATCGTTCGCTTCGCAGCAAAAGTCAAAAAGTTTTTGTTGCCGCAAAAGATAAGGAAAAATAAAATCTTCAAACTCAAATTTCCCAATGTTACCATACTTAGGAGTGAAGATGGCGTGTCCATGGAAGTTTTCCTCAAAGACCTTCCTTTGAGTGTCATTAGCGAGAAGCCTTGTCAAGTTCAACGGGTTGGACTTGGAAGTTGATTCTCCTTGCTTAGAATTTGAAGAACGTGGTCTTTTTGAAGATGAAGCCATTGTTGGTGTTTGAAGGTTTAGGGTTTTTGAATTTGGAAATTTGGGGGTTTTTGATTGAGGCCACAAATCACAAAATAGAAGGTGTAGAAGTGTTAAGAATTGAAAATGTGATGTGATTTGCAACAAAAATCAATCAAAACGGAGTAGAAATGAGGTTTTTAGAGATTGAGAGGGTTTAGAGAGGGAGAACTCGAGTTACAGGAGAGAGAGAAAATGGAGAATTTCTGAAAAATGCAGCAGTTCATATATATAACTGCACAGAGTAATCGATTACACTAAGTAAGTAATCGATTACCCACTTTCAAAAATTCAAAATTTTTTCAAACAGTGTCTCTCTGTAATCGATTACACCTTTACAGTAATCGATTACTGTAAAATACTGTTTTCCCACTGATTTTAAAAATGATTTTTGGCTCTAAAAACTTGAAAATTAAAGCATAAAACACATAATTTAAGATCAAGTAGGCATTGGATATAAACAATAAAGCATACATATAAACATTTAAACATGTTAGGACAAGTAAACTTCATCGAGAATGCCTAATTCTCGTCTAATCTTATAAAAAGGCTCTTTTGCTAATGGTTTAGTAAATATGTCCACTAGTTGGTTATGAGTATCAATGAACTCTACCAACACATCCTTCTTTTGGACATGGTCCCTAAGGAAATGATGTCTTATATCAATGTGTTTGGTTTTTGAGTGCATAATTGGATTTTTGGTGAGATTAATAGCACTAGTATTGTCACATTTCAAGGGTGTGTAGCCTAAGTTTAAGCCATAATCCCATAATTGTTGTTTGAGCCACAACACTTGTGCACAACAACTACCGGCAGCAATATATTCCGCTTCAGTGGTGCTTAAGGCAACACAAGCTTGTTTCTTACAGGACCAAGAAACTAAAGCATTCCCTAGAATGTGGCAAGTACCACTTGTACTTTTTCTCTCAGACTTGCATCCTGCAAAGTCTGAATCCGAGAAGCCAACCAATTCGCATACACTTCCCTTGGGATACCACAGTCCAACATCGGTTGTGCCTTTGAGATACTTCATGATTCTCTTAACGACAACTAGATGTGACTCTTTGGGTTTAGATTGATATAGCGCACAAAGACATACATTAAACATAATATCAGATCTACTGGCAGTAAGATATAAAAGAGATCCGATCATACCTCGATACTTAGATATTTCTATATATTTTCCAGTATCATCAGCATCGATGTATGTACTTGATCCCATAGGAGTAGCAATCGGCTTGCAGTCATCCATCTCAAATCTTTTCAACAAGTCTTTGCAATACTTGGACTGACTTAAAAAGATTCCATTGCTAAGTTGCTTAATTTGGAGTCCAAGAAAGTAATTTAACTTTCCCATCATGGACATCTCAAATTCTCCTTGCATCATATTGCCAAATTCACTACACAAACTTTCATTAGTAGAACCGAAAATAATATCATCAACGTAAATTTGAACAAGTAAAGTATGATGATTTATCTTCTTAATAAATAGAGTAGTATCGATCTTGCCTTTTGCAAAACCTTTTTCTGTTAGAAAGTTGGTTAGACGGTCATACCAAGCACGTAGAGCTTGCTTTAACCCATAGAGGGCTTTCTTTAACTTGTATACGTGAGAGGGATGTTTGTAGTCCTCAAAACCAGGAGCTTGTTCTACAAATACTTCCTCTTGTATATACCCGTTAAGGAATGCACTCTTTACATCCATTTGGTAAAGCTGAAAGTTCAAAGAGCATGCATATGCAAGTAGTTGTCTAATTGCTTCAAGTCTAGCAACCAGAGCGAAGGTTTCATCAAAGTCTATACCTTCCTCTTGGTTGTATCCTTAGGCTACTAGTCTAGCCTTGTTTCTAATGATTATACCATTTTCATCTGATTTATTGTGAAATACCCTACGAGTTCCTATTACATGCCTATTCTTAGGTCTAGGAACAAGTTCCCAAACTTCGTTTCTCTCAAACTGGTTAAGTTCTTCTTGCATAGCAAGAATCCAGTGCTCATCCTCGATTACTTCATCAATCTTAGATGGTTCTATTTGGGAAACAAAGGCCATGTTTAGACAAGCATTTTGTAGCATTAAGCGAGTGGTAACACCTTCGTTAATATCGCTAATAATGTTGTCTATAGGATGATCTCGATGAGTTCTCCACTCTTTGGATAAATCAGAGTGAATATGCTCTTCTTGTATGGAAGGATTATCATCCACTTCCAGATGCTCTATATTAGGTGTAGTTTCAATAATAGCATTTTCATTAAAAGTAGAGTTAGGCAAATCTTCTTCATCAATGGTCAACCTTTCCTTGATTAGAGGATTGGTTTCATCAAAGGAGACATGGACAGATTCTTCCATGGCTAGAGTTCTTTTGTTAAAGACTTTATAAGCTTTACTCGTGAGAGAATAGCCTAGGAAGATTCCTTCATCTGCCTTTGCATCAAACTTGCCTAAATTTTCCTTGCCATTATTCAAGATGAAACATTTACAACCAAATACATACAAGTGTGAAATGTTTGGTTTTCTTCCTTTGAAGAGTTCATAGGGGGTTTTCTTTAGAATAGGTCTTATTAGAACTCTATTTGAAACATAACAAGCGGTGCTTACCGCATCAGCCCAAAAGTACTTTGGGAGGTTAGTTTCATTCAACATTGTTCTAGCGAGTTCTTCCAAAGTCCGATTCTTTATCTCTACAACACCATTTTGTTGTGTGTTCTAGGAGCAGAAAAGTTGTGATTAATCCCAAGATCATCACAAAATTCCTCAGAAGAAGCATTTTGAAACTCTCCCCCATGATCACTTCTTATAGCAGCGATTTTAAGTGACTTTTCGTTTTGGACTCTTTTAGCGTAAGTGATAAAGGCTTTGAACGCCTCATTCTTATGTACTAAGAATAGAGTCCAAGTGTAGCGTGAAAAATCATCTACTATAACAAGAGCATAGTAGTTACCACCAAGACTCTTTGTCCTTGAAGGGCCAAATAAGTCCATGTGTAGTAACTGCAATGGTCTATTCGAAGAAACGAAATGCTTTGGCTTGAAAGAGGTTTTTGTTTGTTTACCCATTTGACATGCACCACATAGTTTGTCTTTGACAAACTTCATCTTGGGTAAACCAACAACCAAATCTTTCTTGATTAGCTTATTCAAATGGTCCATATGTATATGAGCAATTCTCCTATGCCAAAGCCATGCATCATGAATGTCATTTACAATTAAACATGTTATAGGAAGAGATGAATTTATATCTATTGTAAATGTTATTAATTCTCTTACCAACAAGTTTAGAGTTTAGAAATTCCTTACTTTCAATGATGCACTTATCTGTGTAGAATGATACATGGAAGCCCTTGTCGCAAAGTTGACTTATACTTAGAAGATTGTGCTTAAGTCCTTCCACATATAGCACTCCTTCTATGGTTGTTGAAGGTGGCTTGCCGACTCTACCGACTCCAAGAATTCTTCCTTTGTTGTTGTCACCATATGTGACATAGCCTTTGTCCCTTGGAGTAAGGTGTAACACCCTAATTTTGAGTCTTTAAAATTATAGTAGCAGTCCTGGGATTCTCGCTTGAGCGAGGGATTCTCGCCTGGGCGAGAAAGGCTCACCTGGGAGGGTAAATCCTGGGCTATACTAGAAGATTCTCGCCTGAGCGAGAGCTGGCTCGCCTGGGCGACAAAAATGATGTTTTGGACTTGTCGAGGCTGTAAGATCCTCGCTTGGGCGAGAGGATCCTCGCCTGAGCGAGAGATGCTTCGCCTGGGCGAGAGTTCCTCTCGCCTGGGCGAGAGGGTCAGATCTTAGTTTTTAAAATGGGCGGGATTTTCTCGCTTGAGCGAGAATAAGCTCACTTAAGCGAGAGCCCGACGAAGGCATTAAATGAGAGAAAACCCAAATACATTTTTAGGTTAATAATTGAAGAGAGGTGAGAGAAGAGAGCATTTTAAAGGTCTAGGAGCTTTGATTCTCGTCCAAGAGCTTGAGAAGAGGTAAAACTCTCTATTCCAACTCTCTTCTTCTCTTTGAAACCCATTTTTGGTATGTTGGATCTCTTCTCAAAGTATGAGAAACCATGGAAACTCACCCTTTTGAGTTATGGTTTGTTTTATGTGGTTTTTCTCTTGTAAACTCTTGGTTTAGAGTTAGTATTTTGAAACGGAAAGAGTTTGTGGGTTGGTTCATGAAAACCCCAAAACCCTAAAGAAAAAATGGGGTTAAAATGGAAAATGGTTAAAATGCTAGAGGTAGAAGATGAGTTTACTTTCTAATGTTGAAAATATGATGAATATCTTGTATGGTTAAATAATGCAATATAAGTTGTTTATGTGATATTTGGGATAAATGACTAACATTGTGTTATATGGTGGGATGAGGAAAGATCCTAAAGTTGGAGGCGGTGTCGGTGGAACTTGAGAAGTTACCAAGAACCAATCCCAACACTCACCGAGGTAAGGATAAGTCTTTAACTTATGCACTGTGATAGAAAATGTGTCGATTTTCTGATGTGAATAATTAAATGAATTGTAAATCACTTAATTGTTATAAGCATATATGGGTATGTTTATAACAACGAGGAGTGGATTTACCATTTATGTATTGGCAGAGTGCCAATGGAAATAAAACTCAGAATAATGAAATGAATCGTAAATCACTTAGTTGTTATAAACATATATGGGTATGTTTGTAACAACGAGGAGTGGATTTACCGTTTATGTATTGGTGGAGTGCCAATGGAAATAAAACTCGTTTTTAGCCGACCATGATGAGTTAGCGACTTTGGCTCAAGTAATGTAGCAAACTCTGGCTCAAGTAATGTAGCAAACTTTGGCTCATGTAATGTAGCAAGCTTTGGCTCAAGCAATGTAGCAAACTTTGGTTCAAGTTATGTAGCATGGTTTTCAAAAGTATGAACGATGAAAATGGTTTTAAGTATATATGATTTTAAACCGTTTATTTAATCTTGTTAAATGTGGATTAACTTACATTGATGTTTATTGAGTTAACGACTTACTCATTTGTGTTTCTTTGGTGAATTGTCAATCTTAATCCCATTGCAGGTAGGTGGAAAGATTATCGGTATTTTGATTAGGAGCTTAGAGACTTTTATTTTGGGGGAGGGATCCACTTACTCCAAAAAACACTTACTCTTCATCTTAGCCATCCAATCTTGAAAAATTCAATGGCTTAGATGTACTCACCAATTCAAACCATTGGATTTCCCAAGAATGAATGGTCATGATGTGGAGTAAGTGTTTTTCCACTTACTCTTGGAGTAAGTGGATCCCTCCCCTTTATTTTGAAGTCTCTTAACCATTCTTTTGTAACCTCATTGGTTGTACTTGAACTAACTATTTGAAACTATGAACATGATTGTTGTACATGACATTAATCATGGAAACTAGTAACTCGGGATATATGTAGCTATGGGTGTTTTGGAAACCCATAGCTGATTGTATGCGGTAGTTACTAAGTTGCATTATTACGAATTATGTTTTTCTGTCATTTGATTTGGAATGTCACTTTTGGTTTATAGATTGGGGGTAATGAAGGAAGTGAGACCTTTTAAATAAGTTCACTCAATCGGTAAATATAATTTATAGTTAAATGCATGAAATTGAATTAAAATAAGGAAAAAATTTCAAGGGTAGAATTTGGGTCCTTACATAAGGACAGAGAATTTACTTTTATCGCCCGTCATATGCTTTGAGCAACCGCTATCCAAGTACCATAAATTGCGGGCGGCGCTCAAATCAACCTGCAAAACAGGTTAAGTTATATTAGGTACCCAACTTGTTTTGGGTCCTACATGGTTAAATCCTTTCTCAACCCATTTAAAATGTCATAGGGGAACACCATATTTTCTAATATGACAAGTATTTGGTGTGTGCCCATGATTTTTACAATAAGAGCAAATAGGTTGATGCATATGTATCCTAGATTTATGTTTTCCATGTGTAGATGCATGGATACATGTTGTAACGACCCGATTTTCTACCCTTGAAAATTTTTCGTTTATTTTAATCCTTCCTTGCATACAGTCGTCACTTTAATTAAAAACTCTCAAGACCCACTCTTTAAAAATACTCTTTACCCTATCATATTACCATACAAATTTATGTTGCGGAAAAACATAATTCATTCAGATAGCATTTACCACATACATCCAGTTATGGGTTTTCCAGAGTTATAACGTCCATAACTACATGTCACCATATTATCCTAATCAGATTACATTCATCCCAAAATACTATCAAATCAACTACAATGTCGAATAGCAATAAAGACAATCGAGTAAATAGACACAAAAGCTTCCTAAGTAAGCTTCACCCTCAAAATCCTTCATTTACCTACAATGGGATTATCATAAACAACACACAAAACAAAAGGGAGTAAGTCATTAGTTCAAAACTAACATCACATGATAATCCACATTTCAAATACGATTAAGCTTTAGTACAATTTATAAACACAATTACGTAAATGCAAACATTCATATCTTCTTTCGTTCATTTCCACGTTATCCATATTCATCCTATAGAATATATATCCCATAATATATATTCTATAGCATGCATATTACGTTCATTCGAAGCATCGTTCTTCTCATTATTCATATCCACACTATAGTATATATATCCCATACTATATATCCTATAGCATGTATATTACTTTTATTCTTAACGTCTTCATTTTCAGCATTCATATTCACCCTATAGTATATATATCCCATAATATATATCCTATAGCGTGCATATGACTTTTGCTCTTAACATCCTCGTTTCTCATATGTCGTATTCATCCTTAATCGTATTCACCGAGTTCTTTCACAAATATATTCCCCTACCACATCGGGTAGGCCCAATTACATCTTCATACCACATCGGGCAGGTCTAGTTCATCATCCATACCACATCGGGCAGGTCTAGTTCATCATCCATACCACATCGGGCAGGTCTAGTTCTTATCCATACCACATCGGGCAGGTCTAGTTATGATCCATACCACATCGGGCAGGTCTAGTCATTCTCTATACCACATCGGGCAGGTCTAGTTATTATCCATACCACATCAGGCATGTCTAGTTATCATCCATACCACATCGGGCAAGTCAAGTCATTCTCCATACCACCTCGGGCAGGTCTAGTTATTCTCCATACCACCTCGGGCAGGTCTAGTTATTCTCCATATCACATCGGGCAGGTCTAGTTCACAATAATACACTACCATCCACGGTAGGACACAATAACAGTCTACTACCACTTCGGGTAGGATTCAATAACAGTCCACTACCACTCCGGGTAGGACACAATAACAGTCCACTACCACTCCGGGTAGGACACAATAAACCACTACCTCTTCGGGTAGGGTAACAACAATAAACCACTACCTCTTCGGGTAGGGTAACAACAATAAACTTACCAACACGTTACCTCTTTCACATATCTCATTCACATCGGTGAGTATGGTTTAGAAACACTCATCCCTTACCTTGGTGAACATTCGGGATAGATTCTGAGTAACTTTAAAAGTCTCCTCCACGATTTCCTCCAACCTTAGGATCTTTCCTCATTTTCACCAATAACAACAATGTCAGTCATTTATTCAAAATAACACATAAATAACTCGTATTTCATCATCAAATACACAAGGGATTCATATATATTCAAGATTTCCAAAACTACTTCAATACAAGTTTCCAAACATCTAAGCATACATGTTTATCTCATATAACAACATCAAAGCACAAACTCATCATCCACATCTAACATTCCATCTCTTTCTCTTTATACTCATATTTTCATTTTGGAGTTTTTTGGGGTTTTCATGAATAACCCACAAAATCTTTCCATTCATCAAGTATCAACTCTAAACCTAGAGTTTACAAGAGAAAAACAACATAAAACGAACCATAACTCTAAAGAATGAGTTTCCATGGTTTCTAATGTTTTGAAAATAGATCCAACATACCCAAAACAAGTTAGAGAGGAAGAAGAAGAGTTAGAAACAAGAGGTTTACCTCTTCTCAAGCTCTAAGATGAGTCATAAGGCTCTTTGCTCTTGAAAAGCTCTCTTCTCTCTCTTCTCTTCAAAGTTTTAACCCTAGAATGTGTTTGGGGTTACTATTTTAAAGAGCAGTCGTCGGGCTCTTGCTCAAGCGAACCCATTCTCACTCAGGCGAGAAAATCCCGCCTTTTTAAAATTTCAGATCTGACGCTCTCGCTCAAGCGAGGGATTCTCGCTCAAGCGAGAATCTCACAGTGTCAACAGCCCCAAATTTCCAATTCTCGCCCAGGCAAGACAACTCTCGCTCAGGCGAGAATCATCCAGTATATCCCAGGATTTCACCCTCCCAGGGGATCCTTTCTCGCTCAGGCGAGAATCTCTCGCTCAGGCGAGAATCTCTCGCTCAGGCGAGACTTCCAGGACTGATACTATAATTTTAAAGACTCAAAATTTGGGTGTTACAATCCTCCCCCTCTCATAATAATTTTCGTCCCCGAAAATTTAACATACATCGGATAATAATATCATCACCTAGACCTTAGGCACAAGAATACCCAACCAAAATCATAATCGATCCTCTAATCCATTAACATTACTTAATCGGTCACTAAGGCATACACCACTAAACCGTGATATCACCAAACCAATTCATGAACTAACTCATCAATGTCCAAATATTAAGATCTTAGCCTTTAATAACTCGAATGCCATGAGAACTAAACCGTAATTCAGGCTAAAGATTTTTCCTACATTCATCAAGAACTATAGGTCTCTAAGACTGATCCAGCTAACAATCCTCATCTATGTTAAGAATCCCTATAACACTCCCGAAATTCAGCGAATGGGAAACTCCTAATTCCTTATCCACTCCAATGCCTCATTTAACATCCATCAAACACTAGCTAGTTTCATCTCTACTCAAGAATCTAGCGCAATTTCATTTTAAATCAATCAACAAAATTGTTACCCAATAAGACTCTTAGTGTCTCATCAATTGTACACAATCAAACTATCCAGTAATTGTCCAATTACATCAAATATTTCTACCAACAAATCTTATCGTCTAAAGAATTTACCAATTTCTAGCCTCAACTGAACCATAAAACCATTGATTCACATCAAAACTAAGTACCCTGTTACCAATCGGCAAGTGCAAGTCGACAAACACTCAAACCTACAACTGGCATTCGGTTTGGTCGCCCCAATTCCGTTAGCAAATATAAACTTATTAACCCCTCGTATTTTTTTCCAGAAATACCTGGGCGTCTTATATCACTAAACTTTTAACAACCTCATACTTAATCAGACATGATTGCTAAAATTTCAGAATTCTCCAACATGATACTAAATCATTATTTAGCCACAAGCTATGTTTCACCCAAAAATGATTTTTGAAAGCGGTTTGAATCCACGACCCATGGAAACCACGTCGTGAAACAAGGTCCGCATACTCATTTCAACATACCCCAAAACTCCTCATCTTCTATGGTTACACCACACCCATACACCGCAATTACTGACGTTCACGAAACAGTAACAACTTTTGCTGGTACAACATTCAACGCAGACAAATGAGGTACACCACCACTATTTCATGCATTGTCATTGTCAATGTCCACTATTTCACGTCTAATAAAATGTATTCATCACATCGACGGGGTAAGTAACTTAACTAGTCTCTTTCCTCGACTATTAGTATAAGTCTTACCCCATTAGCATACACACAAGTATTACTGCAACAAGATTTTTAAATCTTCACTTCAACAATTACATACAGTTAAGCATAACACGATTTGCTGACCGCTAGTCCATTTCCAGGGTTTAATCCACTGGGACATCATTGTGCATATCAACACTATGGTAAAGGTTTTACCATTTACCCCAACCGTGCACTCAGACACCACATCGACATCCACCATCGGCACACTGGGTTGGTGGGTACAACTAAGTCGAAAACAACAACTTGGTGTACAATCTCAGTCGGTTCACACATTCAGCAAATATAGGGAGTGTGTCACTCCCGAATTAGAAAACACTAAAAGGGATACCTGTTACCATGCGATTTACCTCTCGCTGGACCATCGACATCTGATGTCCCTGCGCCTGTCAGGGTAACCATCCGACCGTGGTCTCTTGCCTCCTCAGCAGGAATGACATTAGGTCTCCGATCTAGCTTGGGACAAAACCTTTTAATGTGCCCAAATTCCTTGTAGTGGAAACATCCGTTTCCCGACCTTAGGCATGTACTCCCAAGATGGCGTCTACTACATTTGTTGCACATGGGAGTAGAAACCCCTTCGGTAGGAACGGTAAATGGTCTAGACCTTTGGAAATTTCGGTCTCGATGTTTAGTAGTTGTCGCATAAGGCTTCCGGTCATCTTCCACCCTCTCTTTACCCCTCTCCCGCATATGGTTGCGTTGAGGCCCATAGTCCCGGGAAGAAATTGTTTCGGGCATAGCCAACTCTCCCGCCTTCAAATTGTCCTCGTACATCATACACTTGTTGACCAAGGTAGTGAAATCAGCTATCTCTTGATGTCCGAACATTATTTTCAACTTGGGCTTTAAACCCGATTCAAATTTAGAGCATTTGGATCGTCCATCCACTTCCAACTCCGAGTAGGGACAAAATCGGGCTAGTCCTCGAACTTAGCCGCATATTCCCCTACCGACATACTTCCCTGTTCCAACTTCAAGAACTCCATTTCCTTCTTCCGCTTCAGATCAGCAGGGAAGTAATTATGACGAAACTTCGCCTTGAACGTACTCCAGGAAACCAATTGTCCTTCTGTCTCCATTTGGCGTCCAGTAAACTCCCACCAGTTATCGGCCTCCTTCACTAGCATATACGTGGCGTAAGTCAACTTTTGAATCTCCGAACAATTCATGGCCCTGAAGATCCGCTCCATTCCCCGAATCCACTCAAGGGCAGCATCAGGAGCAAATCCCCCATGAAACTGAATGGGGTTCCTCTTGCAAAACTCATTCAGACCCCGGTACTCTACTGGTTCGGGTGGGACTAGGGGTTGCGAGCTCGGACTTGGTGCAGGGTTCTGATTCCGATTATGCAAGCTCTCGTTCATCTGGTGTAGTGCAGCTACCATCTGAACCAACAAATCATTTGGAACGTTCTGGCTCGTTCCTCTTTCAGCCATGTTTCAACCTGCACTCATGGATAGTCAATACACAATTTTAATTCACACAAGTCATGTTATCACCTAGTCTCATAGTACATTACATGTTACTATACCAAAGCTACATGCTTTAAACATTCAATTCACACAATCTCAACCAATCAAATCATAAACATGTTACAAAGAAGCAAGTAAGGCCATGCCCTAGGCCGCAAAATTAACTATGCTCTGATACCATATTGTAACGACCCGATTTTCTACCCTTGAAAATTTTCGTTTATTTTAATCCTTCCTTGCATACAGTCCTCACTTTAATTAAAAACTCTCAAGACCCACTCTTTGAAAATACTCTTTACCCTATCATATTACCATACAAATTTATGTTGCGGAAAAACATAATTCATTCAGATAGCATTTACCACATACATCCAGTTATGGATTTTCCAGAGTTATAACGTCCATAACTACATGTCACCATATTATCCTAATCAGATTACATTCATCCCAAAATACTATCAAATCAACTACAATGTCAAATAGCAATAAAGACAATCGAGTAAATAGACACAAAAGCTTCCTAAGTGAGCTTCACCCTCAAAATCCTTCATTTACCTACAATGGGATTATCATAAACAACACACAAAACAAAAGGGAGTAAGTCATTAGTTCAAAACTGACATCACATGATAATCCACATTTCAAATACGATTAAGCTATAATATAATTTATAAACACAATTACGTAAATGCAAACATTCATATCTTCTTTCGTTCATTTCCACATTATCCATATTCATCCTATAGAATATATATCCCATAATATATATTCTATAGCATGCATATTACGTTCATTCGAAGCATCGTATGGTCCTTCCTCGATAGCATTCCAAATGTCCAAGTCTTGCGACTCTATGAACTCCTCACTCTGATTTTCTAGAAGTCGTAACACTCTCCAACAAAGCTTGGTGGTCTACTTATGTTGGATCCTTCTCCTAGGAATGATCTTGAGGCCATGTTGTAGTAGGATCAGATTTTGAGAGTAACTTTCTCAAAAATAGCTCTGGTGCCAATTGTAAGACTGAGATTGCAACTAAGAGGGGGGTGAATTAGTTGTTGCAATAAGTATGGCCAATTTTTCTGCAATATCAAAGTTAATGTGCAGCGGAAATATTGTGCAGAAAAATATTGACTTAGGAAGGATAAATAAATGACAAAGAGAAGGGAAAGAGAGTACGCAGGTGTTTTATACTGGTTCACCTTCTTGTCTACCGAAGGCTACGTCCAGTACTCTTGATTCGCAAGAGATTCCTATATTAAATATAATGAGTTGCAATTGCAAATATCTCACCCCGAGATCTCCTTGTACCTTACACACTCACTTATATCTAATCCCCTTGGAAAACTCTATTCCAAGTAACACCCTTGGTAAACACTATATCAAGTTACACCCTTGGTAAACACTATACCAAGTCACTCACCCTTTCTCTTCACACCTTTGTGAAAGAAAGTAAACTTTGCAAAAGTGAAGAATGTACAATTTGGCTTGGATTGCCTTACAAGTGTATATGACAATTTCTATAACTTGCAATCCAATAACAGCTCGTATACTTGAGATAATAATGTTCTTTAACAATATGAAAAACACTTAGAAGCAACTTCAAAATGACTTTGAAAGTTTAAGAGTAGGTTTCTTGAAAAGTGTAAGTAAAATCAGAAAAGTACAAGAGCTTTGTGTGATTTTGATATCAGAGATGTTGTATATTGTTGTATGCTGTGAGAGTGTTTCAATGCCTTTATATAGGCTTCTAATCAACCACAATACCCTTAGGCATGAGTAGGTTTCGTTTGGAATGAAAAGCAATCAGTTTGGAGTGAAACCCTTTCACTTGAAATCTGAAAAACTGATGCAACAGCTCTTAGTAATCGATTACTGTAAATGGGTAATCGATTACCCAATAATCCTGTTAACATCTTTTTGAAAATTCATACAGTGTAATCAATTACTGGATTTGAGTAATCGATTACTCAACAACACTGTTTGACAGCTTTGTGAATTTTCCTTAGTGTAATCGATTGCACTACTTTGAGTAATCGATTACCCTGTTTTCTAAAAATGGTAATATGTTACTCCAAAGTCTGTAATGGATTACTCATAGCTGTTAGAGGTTTGAAAACTCTTTTCTTACTCATGAAACTTGTTACTGAAGTATGGTAACCCGTTACATGTTGTTTTTGAATATTATTTTTAATCACACTTAGTTTTTCCTGATTTTTTTGAAAACAATTTTGAGCATTATTAACTAAGTAAATGAAGGAGTTGTAAGGATAGAAGTACCTAAATACTTTAGACTCTAAATATTGAAGGTTTATATTCGATAGTCTTTGTCGGTCTTCTTCCTTTCTCTTTTTGTGATATTGGTGTCCTCATCAAAACCGTGCCAAGGTCAGGAGCAAGATCTTCTTCACAATTACTTTTGAAATATATTACTTAAACGATTTGGAAAATCTGTGAGCATACAAATATCACTTATGTTCATGATTCAAATGCGGAAAAAAATCAAAGGTATCCATTCATTAAAAACATACCATTACACTTCCTTTATCATACATATTATATACAATTATTCTTTCTCAAATAATACTTCCATTTAACCTCATCAAAATAACCTCATAATACATGTAGGAGAAAGTCACTTATACATAAATTCACTTTAACATGTTCTTCATATTACATGTCTTATTCAATTAAAATGTCGTGTACATAAAGTAACTACAATAACCGGTACTTTCTCCGCGAGCATCCAATGCACTATAGCCACCACCTAAATTCAAATACATAACACATACAAGCAGGGACAAAAGGGAGTAAGAACCAACTACAGCGAATAAACATACCTCGATTCGAACAAATGTGGGTAATCCTCCCTCAAATCACGCTCCACTTCCCAAGTAGCGTCTCCTTCGTCCACTTGGCTCCACAATACCTTCACCAAGGCAATCACTTTGCCCCTTAATCTTTTGATACTGGTATCCATGATTCTCACTGGCAACTTCGTAAAAGTCAAGTTATCCTTCAACTCTATCTGATCAGACTCAACCACATGAGATGGATCCCCAACATATTTCCGCAACTGAGACACATGAAACACATTGTGGAGATTCGACAATAATGGAGGTAAAGCAACCCGATATGCTACCGACCCAATCCTCTTCAATACTTGATACGGCCCAATAAATCTCGGAGTCAGCTTACGAGACTTCAACACTCTACCAATCCCGGTAGTCGGGACTACTCTCATGAAAACATGATCTCCCTCCTTAAACTCAAGAGGTTTCCGCCTCTTATCGGAATAGCTTTTTTGCCGACTCTGTGCTATTCTCATATTCTCCCGGATCTTCTTGATCTTTTCCGTCGTCTCTTGGACCAGCTCGGGTCCCAATACCAAGTTCTCCCCAGTTTCAAACCAACTCACTGGAGTTCGGCACTTTCTACCATACAATGCCTCATAGGCTGCCATCCCATTACTCATATGGAAGCTATTGTTGTAGATAAATTCAATCAAAGGCAACATGCCTCCAGCATTCACCCTAGTATGACAAAGATGTATTAGGATTTGAAAAAGATGCTTTGGTGGTCAGTAATGAAAAGGGACATAGCCTAGTATGTGTTGAGTTGTTTGGTTTGCCTAAAAGCCAAGATTGAACATCAAAGACCAGCAGGTGAACTACAATCTTTAGAGATTCTCGTTTGGAAATGGGTTACTATTGCAATGGACTTTGTGCCGGGTTTGCCAAAGACTAAAAAGGGTTTCGACTCAATATGGGTAGTAGTGGATTGACTAACCAAGTCTGCTCATTTTCTGCCCATCAACATGAGATATTCCTTAGAAAGGTTGGCGAACCTATACATAAGGGAAATAGTCAGATTACACGGGATTCTGGCGAGCATCATATCAGATAGATATCCCCGTTTCACTTCGAACTTTCTGACTAGCTTGCAATCTTCCTTGGGAACTAAGTTGAAGTTGAGCTTTGCCTACCATCCCAAACGGACGGTCAGTCAGAAAGAACTATCCAATCATTGGAAGATCTTTTGAGAGCATGTGTGCTTAAACAACCCTAAAGTTGGGATAACATGTTACCCTTGATTGAATTCAGTTATAACAACAGTTCTCATTAGAGCATTGGGATGACACCATATGAGGTGCTATATGCTAGGAAGTGTAGGACTCCTATAAGTTGGATCGAGACTGGAGAAAACTTGGTGTTAGGACCCGAGGTGGTCCAAGAAACGACCAAGAAGATTAAAAAGATAAGGGAGAACTGAAAATAACTCAAAGCCAACAGAAGAGTTATTATGATAAGAGTTTTCATGAGGGTGGTTCAGACTACAGGAATTGGCAGAGTCTTTAAATCTCCTAAGCTTACACCGTGGTTCACTTGACCATATCAGATCTTAAGGAGGATTGACCCTATGGCTTATCAAGTAGCCTTACCTCCATTGTTGTCCAACCTCCACAATGTTTTTCATGTGTCACAATTGAGGAAATACATTGGAGAACCATCACATGTTATAGAACCTGACTAGATTCAGTTGAAGGAAAACTTGACTTTTAGAACCTTACCAGTAAGGATCATGGATAGGTGTGTTAGAAGATTGCGAGGGAAAGAGATTCCTCTAGTGAAAGTGCTTTGGAGCAACTAGATGATAGAGATGAAACTTGGGAGGTGGAGCGTGACATGATGGATGATTATCCCCAATTGTTTGGTCAAGGTATGTTTAATTTTCGGGGATGAAAATTCTTGCTAGAGGGGGAGGATTGTAACACCCTGATTTTCCTTTCTTGAAAATAATGTTTAAACTTGGAATTATTGCTGATTTAGTGGGTAATTCTCGCTTGAGTGAGAGGGTCTCGCCCAAGCGAGGGGTTCTGGAAATTATACCCGAGTTTCTTGTGATTCTCGCTTGAGCGAGGAGGTATCACCAAAGCGATAGGTAGCCAAGTGGCTTGTGTGATTTTCGCTTGAGCGGGGTGGTCTCGCCCAGGCAACAATATTAGAGTTTGAAAATGTGAATCGTCGAGGGCTTCTTGCCCAAGCGACCTAGTCTCGCCCGAGCGAGAACCCGCGAATTTGTAACCTAAAATAGACATTCCAAGTGAGAGTTGGCGGCACTTTTAGAAAAAGAAGAGAAGGAGAAGCAGCTCCCCATCCTTAACACTTGTGAAAGCGAAAGAAAAGCTTGAGAAGAAGTAAACCTTTTGATTCTAACACTCACCCTTGTGGTGTAACTCCTTTATTGTGTACCATCTCTTCTATAAATGTGCAAAACTTCATAACCCTTCCTTTTTGGGTTGTGGTTCGTTTTCATCTAGTATTCCTTTTGAAACTTGTGGTTTGGGGTTTATTTTCGAAAATTGTGTTGCCACTGTGTTGGTTTTGGAAACTATTGACTAAAATAGAATAGTAGTGAATGGAAGTAAAAGATGAAGTTATAAATGGAGTTTGTGGGTTTGTGATGTTTTCTTGAAAAAAGAAATAACCCTTATTTGAATGTTTTAGACTTCAAGTATTTAGTGAATTCGAATAATTAAAATATGAACTTATTCCGTTTATGAATGACAAGTGTTTGTATGAAATTGTTTGTTAGTATGATATTTGTAATGATTGGTTGTTATTGTTGTACCATATAAATGAGGAAAGATCCTATATTTGGAGGAGAAAAAGGAGGATCCAGCGCGAGTGCATGATTAAAACACTAACTCATAACCAGGAAACGGAGATGCATTACTCTTAATTGTGATAGCACATGATAGTAGATTATGGTGCTTTTATCTGGAAATGGACAATAATGAGTTGTTGGATGAGAAATTGGAATAATAATCTTGACTTGTCCTAAGTGGTATTGCAATCTTGACTTGCTCTAAGTGGTATTGTAATCTTAACTTTTCCTAAATGGTATTATAATCTTGACTTTGTAGCACCCTAAATTTAAGTCTTTAAAATTATAGTATCAGTCCTAGGATTCTCGCCTGAGCGAGAGTTGGCTCTCTTAAGCGAGAGTGGTCTAGCCTGAGCGAGAGTTGGCTCGCCTGGGCGAGGAAGGCTCATATGGGAGGGTGAAATCCTGGGCTATACTGAAGGATTCTCGCTTGAGCGAGAGTTGGCTCGCTTGAGGGAGAGTGGTCTCGCCTGAGCGAGAGATTAGCTCGCCTGGGCGAGAAAATGGTGATATTTTGGAGCTGTCGAGGCTGTAAGATCCTCGCTTGAGCAAGAGTTCCCTCGCCTGGGCGAGAGGGTCAGATCTGAGTTTTTAAAATAGGCGGGATTTTCTCGCTTGAGCGAGAATGAGCTCGCTTAAGCGAGAACCCGACGTTGTTACATTAAATAGGGAACCCCAAACACATTTATGAGGGTTAACATAGAGAGAGGTGAGAAAAGAGAGCATTTTCAAGAGCAAGAAGACTTGTGAGTCATTTAGAAGCTTGAGAAGAGGTAAAACTCTTGATTCTAACTCTCTTCTTCCCTTTGAAACTTGTTTTTGGTATGTTGGATCTCTTCTCAAAATGAGAGAAACCATGGAAACTCATCCTTTTGAGTTATGGTTCGTTTTATGTTGTTTTTATCTTGTAACCTCTTGGTTTAGAGCTTGTATTTCAAGAATGGAAAGGGTTTGTGGGTTGATTCATGAAACCCCAAAACCCTAAAGTGAAAATGTGGATAAAGAGGAAAATGGGTAAAATGCTAGAGGTAGAAGATGAGTCTACTTTCTAATGTTGAAATATGAGATGACTATGTATGTTTTGGATGGTTATAAAAATATGATGAATATCTTGTATGGTTAAATAATGCAATATAAGTTGTTTATGTGATATTTGGAATAAATGACTAACTTTGTGTTATATGGTGGGAATGAGAAAAGATCCTAAAGTTGGAGGTGGTGTCGGTGGAACTTACGAAGTTTCCAAGAACCAAACCCAACACTCACCGAGGTAAGGACAAGTCTTTAACTTATGCATTGTAATGGAAAATGCGTGGGTTTTCTGGTTATGGATAATGAAACGAATTGTGAATCACTTAATTATTATAAGCATATATGGGTATGTTTGTAATAATGATGGTGTGGATTTACTGTTTATGTATTGGTGGAGTGCTAATGGAAATAAAACTCGTAATAATGAAATGAGTTGTGAATCACTTAATTATTATAAGCATATAAGAGTATGTTTTTAATAATGATGGGGTGGATTTACTGTTTATGTATTGGTGGAGTGCCAATGGAAATAAAACTCGGAATAATGAAATGAATTGTGAATCACTGAATTATTATGAGCATATATGGGTATGTTTGTAATGGTGATGGTGTGGATTCACAGTTTATGTATTGGTGGAGTGCCAATGAAAATAAAACTCGTTTTTAGCCGACCATGATTGGTTAGCGACATTGGCTCAAGTGATGTAGCAAGCTTTGGCTCAAGCAATGTAGCAAGCTTTGGCTCAAGCAATGTAGCAAACTTTCGCTCAAGCAATGTAGCAAGCTTTGGCTCAAGCAATGTAGCAAACTTTAGCTCAAGTTATGGAGCATGTTTTCAAAAGTATAAACAAAAGAAATGGTTTTAAGTATATTCAATTCTAAGTTTTTACTTAACTTTATTAAAATATGGATTAACGTATATTGACATTATTTTACGTTAACGACTTACTCCTTTGTGTTTCTGTGTATTCTCAATGTTAATCCCATTGTAGGTAGGTGGAAGATGTAAGGACGTTTTGATTAGGAGCTTAGAGGCTTTTAATTTTTTTCGAAGTCCTTATATTCATTCTTTTGTAATATGACTAATTGTATTTTGAACATGAATATTTGTAACTCTGGATATTCGTAGCTATGGGTATTTTGGAATCCCATAGCTAATTGTATGCGGTAGTTACTGGGATGCATGAATGAATTATGATTTTCTGCTATGTGAACATGTATGTTATTTTGAGATTATTAAATGGACATGAGTGGGGAATGAGACTTAATTTGAGTTGTTGGTATTTTTCTTTAAAAGTCGTAGGAAAATGTATGAAGGATGAATAAAATAAGTAAAAAATTTCAAGGGTAGAATTTGGGTCCTTACAAACTTGCCCTAAGTGGTATTGTAATCTTGACTTTCCCTAAGTGGTATAGTAATCTTGACTTGCCCTAAGTGGTATTGAAATCTTGACTTGCCTATGTCGTGTTGAAATCTTGACTTACCCTATATGGTATATAAATCTTGACTTGCCTGATGTGGTATAGTAATCTTGACCCTATGAGGTGTAGTGTTAATTTCGATTTGGAATGTGCTACTATGGATAAGGTAAGTTATGGGTGGTGATGGAAATGAGGACATAAGGTACTGTAACAAAACTTTATAATTGGCATTTCGTAATATTCGATGCTTGAGGTAATAATGGTTGAGGTGGTATGAATAACTTGAATAACTGTTTTTCCATTTTACCCATGTATAAGTTTATATGTTTTTACTGTTTATGATTCTGTGTAAATTTATAATGTCGATAATTGCAAAGTTTTAATGTCTTACTCCTTTGTGTTTCATGTCTGTTCAACTTGTGATAATCAGATTGCAGGCCAAGCGAAAGAGTAGCAGATCGAGGTGGTTATGTAGCATAGATCATTTTTGGGATTACAATTATGTAGTTTCGGAATTTTAGGAGTTGTAAATCCGTAACGAGTACATTTATGTATTATGGGGTTTTTCTAACATTGATCGTGTTGCAGTCATTTGATGTGACCTTAAAAATGTATGAAATGAAATTATTGTTTTTGGTAATCAATTAGTCTAATGTATGCAATTATGAAAATGAATAAGTATATAAAAATTTAAAATGGTAATAACTGGAAATTTTATTTACCATATCTTGAGACGTTACACATTCTATAATCACAATTGTGATCGTAGTATTATAGTTATAGGATTATCAACATCATAAATTCGATAATAATTGTGGATTATTTGTTGGGAAAACACAAGTTAAAAGACACCTAGAGGGGGTGAATAAGTGTAGTGGATCACTAATATCGCTTTTGTGGTTGATGAGAATATTGAAAAATCAATTCAGGATAAATGATTATCTCAACAAGTAATTGTTTCCTCTCACCTAAAATAATCAATTGCTGACAACAATAATCAATTATTCTAATTCTTGAAATCTGGGAAAAACTTTTTCTTGTGCAACGAGTAACTCTAAATTTAATCGAAAACATAAGCAATTCACTTGAAAAATGATGTCAAATTACACACAGAATGTAGGCAAAGACTAAGATCAATAATCAAATCAATTGAATGGATAAAGCACGTAAAAGACTCAATTGGAAAAGAGTTAAGGGACAGAAAGAGTGTGACAACAAATTTTATCCTGGTTCCCTTGCTTGTCCATATGCAAACTACATCCAAGACTCCCCTTCTGATATTGGGATATTTTCTTCACTATTGGATCAAATGTAATTTACAAACACACTTCCAATAATTTACAAGACTTCCTTCTCGGACCTAGAGTCTCTCAAAGATGGTTTGACCTTCTACCTGTATCTAAAGGATATTGACACCTTTCTCATGGTCCATCCCCAACCACTTCTTCCTCCCAACCAAGACCCTGGTAAATCGCGTAGACACCATCTAACCGCAGCTGGATTTCCAACCAATTCTCTACTAATAGTGATATGCAACATACCTTGACAATCTAATCCCGTTGTCTAAAATTTGTTTTGAGTTGTGTGCTCCTAAAGTGTGCTAACATGAACACTAAAACTCAGCTACAAACCTAAAACAAAAATATCACAAAAACTCTAAATTTTAAGTGTAACACCTCAATTTTTGTTTTCGGATGGATTGGAAAACTTAGGGTGTTGAGGTGCATGCTTGACCATTCTCTCTTGGACGAGAGGGTCTCGCCTAAGCGAGGGACTCAACGTTTTAAGTTTGAGAAGTATAGGATCCTCGCCCAAGCGAAGAAGTGGTCGTTTGAGCGAAAGTGAAATCTGGAAAAGCTGTCAAATTCTAGCTCGAGCTAGGATTTTCGCCCAGGCTAGAGGAGGACCATAGCATACTGACCGATTCTCGCCCGAGCGTGAAATCCGCGCCCGGGCGAGAGCTTTCCAGTGTGAAATGTGAAAAAGTCGCGAAATTCTCGCCCAAGCGAGCCGTTCTCTCCCAGGCGAGAGCGTCAGAGCTATAAAAGTGAAAAAGGGGATCTAGAAACCCTAATCTTCATTTTCTTTCGCCCCATTTCTCTCCCAACGGTGGCTCCACCCAAATGGACCATTTTTCCCTCCACTAAGCCTCAAAACTCATCAAAACCTTCCTCTTGCTTCATGGTGACACATTTGGAAAAGCTTGGAGGTGAAAAAGCAACAATGGAGGTTGGAGGAGATGAAGGGAGATGTGGCTCTTTTGCGGAGCAACGGAGCTTACGCAACCTAAGGTGAGGGAGAAGACCATTGTTGTCTTAGAGTATTTCATTAGAGTCATCTTCTCCGATTTCCCTCAAGAATCGGAGCACGTTAACGGATAGAAACTCATTTGAGTGTTTGTGGTCCATGTGAGAGTCTTTATTTTACATGAGGTTGTATTAGCCATAAAAGTGGAGATATATGTGTGGGAAAATCGTTTATTTAATTAAAACGCCATATGCTCATTTATGGTAATACACCGTCTTGAAAGATGGTTCTAACGTTAATGTGTTATATGATGAAGAATATGTTGTGTGTAGTTTGCTTATGATAATGGTGTGTTATGGATGTTTGATTTGTTATGAACATACATGAGTATGTTTATAACAAGGATTGTGAGATGTGTTGTTTAATGGCAAAAAGTAGAAATGGTTATGTTGTGTGATAATGATTATGTGTGAGTTGTTTATTGTTATAAACCTATATGGGTGTGTTTGTAACAATGAATGTGTGATGAGTTGTGAATGTGTTAAAATGGATATGAGTATGTTTATCAAAATGAGTATGTTGTGAGTGGTTGATTGTTATAAACATGTATGGATGTGTTGTAACAATGAATGTGTGATGAGCTGTGAATGTGTTAAAATGGATAAAGGTATGTTTGTGACAATGAAGGTGTTGTATGTTATTTATGGTGATAAAATAATGAGATGCCTTGTGTTGATTGTGTATGACATGGATGTGAGTGTAATGTGGAAACTCGACCTGCCCGATGTGGTATGGGGATTATTTGTACAGTGCAGAATCTGTAACACCCCAAATTTTAATCTTTAAAAATATAGTATTAGTCCTGGAAGCCTCGCTTGATCGAGAGATTCTCGCCTGAGCGAAAAAGGATCAGCTGGGAGGGTGAAATCCTAGACTATACTAGAGGATTCTCGCCTGGGCGAGAAATGGCAATTTTGGGCTGTTGACACAATGTAATCGATTACACTCTGCTGGTAATCGATTACACACTGCTGGTAATCGATTACACTCTGCTGGTAATCGATTACATCGTATTAAAAGCATCAGATATGTGCATCTGACACAGTGTAATCGATTACACATTTTTGGTAATCGATTACACATTGCTGGTAATCGATTACACATTGCTGGTAATCGATTACACATTGCTGGTAATCGATTACACATTGCTGGTAATCGATTACACATTGCTGGTAATCGATTACATCATATTAAAAGCATCAGATATGTGCATCTGACACAGTGTAATCGATTACACACTCATGGTAATCGATTACATCGTATTAAAAGCATCAGATATGCACATTTTTCACGTTGTAATCGATTACACCATGTTGGTAATCGATTACAACCCGACGACACCTCTTTAAAACAGAAACCCAAACACATTTTAAGGTTAAAAACTTTGAAGGGAGGTGAGAGAAGAGAGCTTTTCCAACGGCAAGGAGTTTTGATACTCACCTAAGAGCTTGAGAAGAGGTAAAACTCTTGATTCTAACTCTCTTCTTCTCTCTTAAACTCATTTTGGGTATGTTGGATCTCTTCTCCAAATGTGGGAAACCATGGAAACTCATCCTTTGGAGTTATGGTTCGTTTTATGGTTTTTTCTCTTGTAAACTCTTAGTTTAGAGTTAGTATTTCGAGAATGGAAAAGGTTTTTGGGTTGATTCATGAAAACCCCAAAACCCTAAAGGGATAATGTGGTTAAAGTGGAAAATGGGTAAAATGCTAAACGTAGAAGATGAGTTTACGTTCTAATGTTGAAAATATGATGAATATCTTGTATGGTTAAATAATGCAATATAAGTTGTTTATGTGATATTTGGAATAAATGACTAACATTGTGATTGTATGGTGGGAATGGGAAAGATCCTAGAGTTGGCGGCGGTGACGGTGGAACTAGCGCAGTTACCAAGAACCCAACCCAACATGCACCAAGGTAAGGATAAGTCTTTAATGTTTCATTTGAAATAGAAAATGTGTATTTTCTGGTTATGCAAAGACTAAGTTGTAAATTACACATTTAGTATGAACATATATGGGTGTGTTTATACTAAAGTAGGCGTAGATTTACGGAAAAGGAAAATGTGAGTATTTTCTGGTTATGAAATGATCGAGTTGTGAATTACGCATTTAGTATGAACATATATGAGTGTGTTTATACTAAAGTAGGCGTAGATTTACGGAAAAGGAAAATGTGGGTATTTTCTGGTTATGAAATGATCGAGTTGTGAATTACGCATTTAGTATGAACATATATGGATGTGTTTATACTAAAGTAGGCAGAGATTTACGGAAGATGGAATAGGTGTGTGTTTCCTGGCCATGCAATAATTATATTGTAAATCACGTATTAGTATAAACAGATATGGAGTGTTTATACTAAAGATGACGTGGATTTACGGGAAATGATTGATGGCAAATCGATGGAAGGAAAAATATATTTTTAGCCGACCAGAAATGGTTAGCGACTTCGGCCCGAGTTTATGAGGCAACACTTCGGCCCGAGTTTATGAGGCAACACTTCGGCCCGAGTTTATGAGGCAACACTTCGGCCCGAGTTTATGAGGCAACACTTCGGCCCGAGTTTATGTAGCGACTTCGGCTCGAGTTTATGTAGCAACACTTCGGCCCGAGTTTACGCGACATGTTTTCTTTATAAAAGAGATGAGAATTTGTTTTTAGCTAACCCTAAGGGGTGTAGCGACTTCGGCTCGTGTTTATGTAGCAACACTTCGGCTCGAGTTTATGTAGCAACACTTCGGCTCGAGTTTATGAGGCGTGTTTTATTGGTAAAAAGGATGAGAATCTGCTTTTAGCTAACCTTGAGGGGTGTAGTGACTTTGGCTCAAGTAATGCAACAAGACAAAATGAATTTCGGAAATGGTTTACTAACCCTTTTTCTAATGTGGATTATCTTATAATGACGTTTATTGAATTAACGACTTACTCCTTTGTGTGTTTTGTACTTTTGTCATTGATAATCCCATTGCAGGTAAATAGATGAATGCAGTATGCTAGGTCGGGAGCTTTAGGAGCTTTAGACGTTGGATTCACTATTTATGTTTCGTATTCTAAATGATTACTTGTGGATTTAAATGTTTGTAATCATGGCTAACCATTAGTTGGATATTTGTAACTGGGTGTATGATTATTTCGGAGAACTATACTTATGGGATCTCATTATCCGTGAGACATTACGAATATGAATTATGTTTTTCTGTCAAATCAAGTGTAGGTGATTATGGAATTTAAAAGTATGATAGTAAGTGTAGGAAAATGCATGCAAAATGATTAAAATGAATAAAAAAATTTCAAGGGTAGAAAATCGGGTCGTTACAGAATCGTTGAACGAGATCAAGGGAAAATTACAACAGAATGTGAAGGATGTGAAAAGTGTATACTCGGAATGAAAATCATATGCATGCCATAGGATATATATTATGGGATATATATCCTATAGGGTGAATATGAATGATGAGAAATGAGTATATTTGAACGAATAAATATGCACACTATAGAACACATATAGTATGGGATGTATGTGTACTATAGGGTGAATATGGATAATATGTGATAAATAAATATGCACACAATAGAACACATATAGTATGGGATGTATGTGTACTATAGGGTGAATATGGATAATATGTGATAAATAAACATGCACACTATAGAACACATATAGTATGGGATGTATGTGTACTATAGGGTGAATATGGATAATATGTGATGAATAAGTATGCACACTATAGAACATATATAGTATGGGATATATGTGCACTATATGTGATTTTCCGATTGGATTTCTTGATGTGAAATTTCTTTTATCAGTAAGATTAAGATAATTGAAAATGAACGATTGAAGTGTGAATTATGCATTTAGTATAAACATATATGGGTGTGCTTATACTAAAGTGAGCGTAGATTTACGGAAATGGAAAATGTGTGTATTTTCTGGTTATGCAAGGATGGAGTTGTGAATTACGCATTTAGTATAAACATATATGGGTGCGTTTATACTAAAGTGGGCGTAGATTTAAGGGAAAACGATTTGTGGTAAAATCAATCGGAATAAAACAATGAATTGTAAATCACTTTGTAGTTATAAGCATATATGGATATGTTTGTAATGATGTCGGGTGCATTTACTGTTTATGTATTGGTGGAGTTCCAATGGAAATAAAACTCGGGAAATGTATTGTGGAGTGCCAATGGAAATAAAACTCGGGAAATGTATTGGTGGAGTGCCAATGGAAATAAAACTCGGGAAATGTATTGGTGGAGTGCCAATGGAAATAAAACTCAGGAAATGTATTGGTGGAGTGCCAATGGAAATAAAACTCGGAAATGTATTGGTGGAGTGCCCAATGGAAATAAAACTCCGGAAATGTATTGTTGGAGTGCCAATGGAAATAAAAATCATTTTTTTAGCCGACCATGATTAGTTAGCGACTTTGGCTCAAGTAATGTAGCAAACTTTGGCTCAAGTAATGTAGCAAGCTTTGGCTTAAGCAATGTAGCAAACTTTGGCTCAAGTAATGTAGCAAGCTTTGGCTCAAGCAATGTAGCAAGCTTTGGCTCAAGCAATGTAGCAAGCTTTGGCTCAAGCAATGTAGCAAACTTTGGCTCAAGTAATGTAGCAAACTTTGGCTCAAGTAATGTAGCAAGCTTTGGCTCAAGCAATGTAGCAAACTTTAGCTCAAGTTATGTAGCATGTTTTCAAAAAAAAAATATATATTTTTAGCCGACCATGAATGGTTAGCGACTCTGGCTTGAGTATATAAGCGAACACTCTGGTTTGAGTATATAAGCGAACACTCTGGCTTGAGTATATAAACGAACACTCTGGCTTGAGTATATAAGCGAAAACTCTGGCTTGAGTATATAAGCGTGTTTTCTTTTAAAAAGAAATGAGAATCTGCTTTTACCTAACCTTAAGGGGTGTAGCAACTTCGGCTCAAGTTATGCAGCAAAGAAAATAAATTTCAAAATGGTTTACTAACCTTGTTCCAATGTGGATCATTGTTGAGTTGCCTACCCGGAGTGGTAGTGTACCATTGTTAAATTGCCTACCCGGAGTGGTAGTGGATCATTGTTGAATGGCCTACCCGGATTGGTAGTGGATCATCGTTGTATTGCCTACCCGAAGGGGTAGTGGATTATCTTTGGGATGTAAACGGGTCGGATGTGGCAAAAAATAAATACTTTGGAAAGAGTGAATATTTCATGCTATAGTATATGTATTATGGGATATATATACTATAGGGTGAAATATCTCCTTGAGATTAGTTGATAATATTTGGTAATTGTTATGTGACGTATAAATCATAGATGCATGTGTTATTGTGATTTCTTACAAGTGCATATTTTTGGGCGTTGATAATGTACCTGAATGTTGTGTGGTTTAAGTTGATAATATTTGGTAATTGTTATGTGACGTATAAATCATAGATGCATGTGTTATTGTGATTTCTTACAAGTGCATATTTTTGGGCGTTGATAATGTACCTGAATGTTGTGTGGTTTAAGTTTTAGTAGGATAATTGATCTTTGTAAAGGTTGAGTGCTTGATGAGTCTTCTGTTTAATGTATTTTGGAGAAATCATGTGGAGTGAAGTATAACATGTGGCTGATGCATTAATTAGGTTCCATGTTAAAGATCCCAAAATTTTAGTAACCGTATTTTGGACGAATGCGATGTTGTTAAACTTTTGGTGAAACAAAATAATTTGACCGTGTAATTCTAAATATGATATAGACTTGAGTGCGAAATGCATGTCCATCATTGTATTTTGGGTATCTTTATAAATCTCAAATGCTTGGATGTTGAACCTCGAAAACTTATTTTGTTGCATATGAATCAGTGATTGTTATGCATAATTGAAGTATTATGGCATAGTAAGTCTTGCTACATGGACGGTGAGGACTCTCATGTCCTGAATGGAATGTCACTCTAGAACTAACTAGCCTTTTGAAAATTGTGATTTGAACATTCGGGGTCGCATGAGGAAAAGGATTTTAAGTTATTTTGAAATGGTTATGAAAACCCTTGCTTCCCCAAGATGATTGCCATGTAACTTACATCAAATCTATTTTCGAAAATCATTTTTGAAAGAAGAATACTATTCGGCCAATCATATGATTTAAGTGGGTCTACGACCGTATAGGCTTAGTTGAGACTATGAGCTAGCAAATCTTATTCTACCGCATTCATTTGTAATAGAAAATGTTGGATTGAATTGGATAATGACTTGGTGATTTTATTTCGTATGTGAAAAGACTCCAAAAATCTTGTTTGTTTAAATGCTACTTGAATGACTATCATGTTTATGTGTTGTAGCGAGTATGAATTGAAATGCTAGTAAAGATTTTTGAGTAAACCGTGGTTATTTGCAGGTGTGAAATGAAATGACGTTGTTTCCATCGAGTGGATGTCGATCTAGCTATTGCATTTTTGGGTGCGAGCTAGTACATCTTGGTAAATGATGAGTATGGAGTCTTACTTCGAACTAGGTTTGAGAGTGTTGTGGTGAATCTGACCGTATAGGTTGATCGTTTTGAACGATTGTTGTGGTAATAGATCAGGGAGGTCTATTGTGATGGAGGAAATACTCGAGAATCTTTAGTTCGGTTGTAATAATTTTCTCTTGGTTGTCCTAATGTTTGGCTTGGGTATTTGGGCTCTAGAAGAGTAGCCCATGATTGAGACTCTGTGGTATCACTGTTGCGTGATATATACCCTTACTTATCGTCTAAGTGATCTTAATGGTTTAGACAGTTGAGTCTAAGTGCGGTCGAGTGTATCTTATGCCTAACGTATAGGCAATGATAGTATCTTCCCGAGAGTAACCTAACAAAATTTCGGGGACGAAATTTCTTGTAAGGGGGGAAGGATTGTAACACCTCAATTATTGTTTTCGGATGGATTGGAAAACTTAGGGTGTTGAGGTGCATGCTTGACCATTCTCTCTTGGACGAGAGGGTCTCGCCCAAGCGAGGTACTCAACGTTTTAAGTTTGAGAAGTATAGGAACCTCGCCCAAGCGAAGAAGTGGTCGTTTGAGCGAAAGTGAAATCTGGAAAAGCTGTCAAATTCTAGCTCGAGCTAGGATTTTCGCCCAGGCTAGAGGGGGGCCTTAGCATACTGCCCGATTCCCGTCCGAGCGATAAATCCGCGCCCGGGCGAGAGCTTTCCAGTGTGAAATGTGAAAAGGTCGCGAAATTCTCGCCCAAGCGAGCCGTTCTCGCCCGGGCGAGAGCGTCAGAGCTATAAAAGTGAAAAAGGGGATCTAGAAACCCTAATCTTCATTTTCTTTCTCCCCCTTTCTCTCCCAACGGTGGTTCCACCCAAATGGACCATTTTTCCCTCCACTAAGCCTCAAAACTCATCAAAACCTTCCTCTTGCTTCATGGTGACACATTTGGAAAAGTTTGGAGGTGAAAAAGCAACAATGGAGGTTGGATGAGATGAAGGGAGATGTGACTCTTTTGCGGAGAAACGGAGCTTACGCAATCTAAGGTGAGGAAGAAGACCATTGTGGTCTTAGAGTATTTCATTAGAGTCATCTTCTCCGATTTCCCTCAAGAATTGGAGCACGTTAACGGATAGAAACTCATTTGAGTGTTTGTGGTCCATATGAGAGTCTTTATTTTACATGAGGTTGTATTAGCCATAAAAGTGGAGATATATGTGTGGGAAAACCGTTTATTTAATTAAAACGCCATATGCTCATTTATGGTAATACACCGTCTTGAAAGATGGTTCTAACGTTAATGTGTTATATGATAAAGAATATGTTGTGTGTAGTTTGTTTATGATAATGGTGTGTAATGGATGTTTGATTTGTTATGAACATACATGGGTATGTTTGTAACAAGGATTGTGAGATGTGTTGTTTAATGGCAAAAAGTAGAAACGGTTATGTTGTGTGATAATGATTATGTGTGAGTTGTTTATTGTAATAAACCTATATGGGTGTGTTTGTAACAATGAATGTGTGATGAGTTGTGAATGTGTTAAAATGGATATGAGTATGTATCAAAATGAGTATGTTGTGAGTGGTTGATTGTTATAAACATGTATGGGTGTGTTGTAACAATGAATGTGTGATGAGCTGTGAATGTGTTAAAATGGATAAAGGTATGTTTGTGACAATGAAGGTGTTGTATGTTATTTATGGTGATAAAATAATGAGATGCCTTGTGTTGATTGCGTATGACATGGATGTGAGTGTAATGTGGAAACTCGACCTGCCCGATGTGGTAAGGGTATTAATCGACCTACCCGATGTGGTATGGGGATTATTTGTACGGTGCAGAATCGTTGAAGGAGATCAAGGGAAAATTACTACAGAATGTGAAGGATGTGAAAAGTGTATAATCGGAATGAAAATCATATGCATGCCATATTATGGGATATATATCCTATAGGGTGAATATGAATGATGAGAAATGAGTATATTTGGACGAGTAAATATGCACACTATAGAACACATATTGTATGGAATGTATGTGTACTATAGGGTGAATATGGATAATATGTGATAAACAAATATGCACACTATAGAACACATATAGTATGGGATGTATGTGTACTATAGGGTGAATATGGATAATATGTGATAAATAAATATGCACACTATAGAATACATATCGTATGGGATGTATGTGTACTATAGTGTGTCCTTGAAAAATCTTTCTTCTCTCACTCTTCTTCTTTTCTAAACCCTAGATTGTGCTTAGGGGTTTCTCATTAAATGTTGTCTCGTCGGGTTCTCGCTTAAGCGAGGGATTCTCGCTCAAGCGAGAAAATCCCGACCATTTTAAAAACTCAAATCTGACCCTCTCGCTCAGGCGAAAATCTCATAGTAACAATAGCCCCAAAATGATATTTCTCGCCCAGGCGAGACAGCTCTCGCTCAGGCGAGAATCTTCCAGTATACTCCAGGATTTCACCCTCCCAAGTGAACCTCTCTCGCCCAGGCGAGAATCTCTCGCTCAAGCGAGGATTCTCTAGTATAGCCCAGTATTTCACCCTCCTAGGTGAGTCTCTCTCTCGCTCAAGCGAGAATCTCTCGCTCAAGAGAGAGTCTCAGGACTGATACTATAATTTTAAAGGCACACTATAGAACATGCACACTATAGAACACATATAGTATGGGATGTATGTGTACTATAGGGTGAATATGGATAATATGTGATGAATAAGTATGCACACTATAGAACATATATAGTATGGGATATATGTGTACTATATGGTGAATGTGGATATTATGTGTTGATTGAGATATGCTTATCATGATTAATGTTAGATGTGTGCGGTTTTAATGCTTTAATGTTATTACTCCATGTAAATCTACGCTACGGTCGCCGTAGTTGGTTCTTACTCCCTCTGTCTTTCCTTGTATGTGTGTATATTTGGGTTCAGGTTGTGGAGGTAGCGCATTGGACGCTTGCGGAGAAGAGTACATGATAGAGTAGTGGATAATATGTAATTGATATGTTATATGATAAATATTTGTAATATGAAGAACATGTTAAAGTGAATTCATGTATAAACAACTTTCTTGTAAGTGTATAATGAAGTGGATCTAATGTTTGTATTCAAGGTAATTTTGAGAAAGTGTAATTGTATAAAGGATGTAATTGAACGGAAGTGTAATGACATGCTTTTGAAATGAGAGGTGTTTGGAATATTTCCGCCTTGTAAATTTATAAACGTATTCACTCAAGTTTCCAATCTGTTCGAGTAATGTCTTTCAAAAGTAATCACTTCACTTTCACGAATAAGGATTTTTAAAGAGAATTTTCGAGTTATGAAAATCGGGTCGTTACGTTAAGTGTGATCATTGTAAGGTTTTTATGTAAATGTGTAACTAGATGCACAATTGAAAAAAATGCTAAAATTCTATGCTTTTCATTATTAAGATTGAAAGAAACTAACAACTTTTTCAACAACAAAAATTCCGTTCACAAATGATTTGAAAGTGAATTTTGGAAATCTATGATCATTATGATTATTAGGAGAACATGGATGGAAAATCAATTTTTATATAAAATTGTTTTCTCTTAGGTGTAATCGATTATCTCAACAAGTAATCAATTCTCCACCTACTAAAATTTGGTTTTATGTTGGAAATAATGGATTGCCTATAGAATAATTTATTATTGAAACCAAGAAATCCATGATCTTAGCCACTGAAATGGATGAATATATCTATCATGTATGAATGAATATTATGTCTTATTTTAAGTTGATTTACTTTTTAAGCTTTGTGAGACTTCCATTCTAGGTTCACCTAGCCTAGACTCTAGTCAATCAATCATCTTAGGACTTCTATGAAATATAAAAGATTTTCCTAAGTCTAGAAAACCTTCAGCCTTGTCTTGTTGTTTTGTGAGACTTCCATTCTAGGTTCATCTAGCCTAGACTCTACTCAATCAATCAATCATCATTGTCTTCAAGCATTAAAGTCTTCGTTTTTATCAAAACCATATGAGTTAAGCACATTTGCAATCTCAATCTCCATTTGAAATGTAATTATTATGTTTTGATTTGAAAGGATAAGTTCAAATTTCTTAAAGTTTCATTTATTTTTTAACTTGTTTTATTGAATATCTAATTATTTACTTTTCTGGCTCCACAATGTCAATCATTAGTTTACAAGGACTAATAAAATAGTTTAAAATATATGCATTATAAAACAATTACATCTTCATTATATTCATACAACAAATATGTGTAGTATTATTTCATTGTAGAATTAAAAGCTATTAAAACATATAAATGATGTATTAAAAGTGTAAAAGACCTTTACATTTTCGATGTATAGACTATTTTAATTTGTATTAATAAAATGATCAATGTTATAAAGAGCATAATTGTTGGTGAACCAGTCCCCACAAGAGTGCAATATGTTAATTATATTAGACATGTTATTTGTAAGGACCCAAATTCTACCTTGAAAATTTTTGTTATATTAACTCATATAAACATATATTCTCCTTATCTCTTATAGTTAGTAACCCAAGGTGTGTTACATTAGCCACCTTGATTATTATTTTATTCCGATCACTCTATCATGCAGTATTCATACACATCCATAAGGCAGAAAAACATAATTCATTAAAATATTTTCCGGTACTTTCAACGTACCAACAGTTATAGGTTTCGAAAATATTAGTACCCGAGATTACAAAATATCCAACTCATCACATAATCAGTTTAATACAACAAAATGAAAATAAAAGAATCCCGATTTAAAAGCTCCTAAGACTTCAAATCAAGCATCCTCAAATCTTCCGCTTACCTACGGTGGAATTTTCATAAACCAATATATAGAGAAAACACAAAGGAGTAAGTCATTAACCCAATAAAATTCACTAATATGATAATCCACATTTTATAAAGTTTGGTAAATAAATCAATTAGTTATAATTAGAGTAACTTCATACCACATGTTTCCATTTATAATTCCAACATTAAAATTCATCTTACTTAGACATAAACCCCTTTACCTTTCATTCCATCTTGCAACCGACCCACCCGGTCATACATTTCATTATCCGACATATATCCTTATACATATATATCTATAACTAAGCTACATAACTTGAGCCACATTATCGCTACATAACTTGAGCCAAATTATCGCTACATAACTTGAGCCAAAGTATCGCTACATAACTTGAGCCAAAGTATCGCTACATAACTTGAGCCAAAGTATCGCTACATAACTTGAGCCAATGTATCGCTACATAACTTGAGCCAAAATATCGCTACATAACTTGAGCCAAAATATCGCTACATAACTTGAGCCAAAGTCGCTTCACCATTGATGGTTAGCTAAAAATATGTTTTCTTTTCATTGATTCACAATCAATCATAAACAGCACAACCACGCATTTTGTTCAATACGATATGCTAGTTAAAGACTTATCCTTACCTTTGTGAGTGTTGGGTTTGGTCCTTGGTAACTTTGCTAGTTCCTCCGACACCGCCTCCAACCTTAGGATCTTTCCTCATCGCCACCAAACAACAATAAAAGTCAGTAATTTTATTCTCAACAACATATCAATAGCTCATAATTCATCTTTAATCATTTAAAAGATTCACATATTTTCAATGTTTCCAAAAACAATTTCATTAGAAATTTTCAACATTAAAACATACATATTCATCTTTTATTTTACATTAGAACACATATTCATATTGTACATCTACCATTTCACCCATTTTCCTCTTTAACCATATTTTCATTTTGGGGGTTTTGGGGTTTTCATGAATCAACCCACAAAACCTTTTCATTCATCAAATACCAACTCTAAACCAAGAGTTTACAAGAGAGAAATGAAATAAAACGAACCACGACTCAAAAGGAAGAGTTTCCATGGTTTCTCACATTTTTTAGAAGAGATCCCATACACCCAAAACAATAGATTTACCTCTTCTCAAGCTTCTAGATGATTCTCACGAACCCTTATTCTCAAAATCACCTCCTTCTCTCTTCTCTCTCAAGTTCTAAACCCAAAAGTGTTTTGAGGGTTTCTATTTTAAAGTGAAATCGTCGGGTTCTCGCTCAAGCGAGAAAATCCCGCCCATTTTAAAAACTCAATATCGAAGCTCTCGCTCAAGCAAGGGATTCTCGTTCAAGCGAGGTTTCTCCAGTGTCAACACCCTCTCCCTCGCCCAGGCGAGAATCCCAGGAAATCCTGGGAGAAGATATTGGGCCTCTCGCTTAGGCGAGGCCCTCTCGCTTGGGCGAGGCCCTCTCGCTCAAGTGAGAAACACCCAGTATACCCCAAAATTTTCACTACACTTAGGAAAATAAAATTAGGGTGTTACATTATTTAAATGGTAAAAATCGATCAAATCGCATCATTTAAGTGAAAAGAGGATTGCACCTGAAAAAGTCATTTAAAAATGACACTTTGATAATTCAAATATTTAATATTCTCTCTATTCGTGTAACGAACCAAATTGAAGATATAAAAAAATTTCTAATATTTTACAAATATAATTTTCGAAATTAAACTATTCATGACAGAAAAGGTTTCCCAAAAACATTTAACAATAGTCCTACCATTCTTCGAAGGATATTCAATGGTCTAAAACATCCAAAATATTAAATCCATTTTTCCACAGTTGTCATAACTATTTCTAAATTCAATTAACATACGTCCTGTCATAAATAGCAGGGTCAAGTACTAAGTAGTTATCCAAAAAATACATAAGAGTACCCTCCACAGAATTACACAACATAAATTCAGAACTATATCTTGCATTCACAAAAATAAATCTAGGCTACTTTAAAAACTCTGATCCGTCAATCCTTCGCTTCACCTACAATCCGATTATCACGGTAGAACAAATAAGAAACATAGAGGGAGTAAGACATTAAATCATGCAATAATCGACAAGGTGGAAGGGAAATCGGTATCTGAGCAGATGGGAGCCTAATTGGAGATCAATCTTATAGAATACCACAACTCCCCTCAACTAATCCATCAAATCATCAATCCTAGGCAATGGATATCTGTTCTTAATTGTAACCTTATTCAATTGTTTGTAGTCGGTGCATAGCCTCATAGTACCATCATTCTTCTTCACCAACAAAATCGGTGCACCCCAAGGCAAAACCCTCAGACGAATAAACTTCTTGGCCATACAAATCTTCTATTTGCTTTTTCAACTCGACCAACTCTAATGGTGCTATCCTATAAGGAGCTATTGAGATAGGTTCGGTTCCAGGAACTAAATCAATGGAGAACTCCACTTCTCTCACCGATGGCAAATCCGAAATATCCTCAGGAAACACATCTGGGAATTCACATACTACAAGCAGATACTCGATCTCTGGCCTCTTCTCCCCTTCTATGGAAGCTAACAACATATAAATGAGCACTCCCTCCTTAATGGAAGTCTTAACTTCACAGGTTGACAATGATTTATGACAGCTAGGAATGTTAGAGGTCTCACTAGGGTCTCCAAATACTACAGTTTTATCAAAACAGTTCAATAACACACGATTTTCAGATAACCAGTCCATCCCAATAATTACATCTATTTGTGATAGTAGTAAGCATATCAAATCTACCAAAAAGGTCATATCATTTACAACAATGGGACACTTAGAACAAAACGTCGACACCACCACAAGTGCATTAGTATGGGTGGATACGACCAAGTCAAAGGGTAATGAATCAATTTACAAACTCAATTGCTTCACACAATCAATAGATATAAAAGAGTATGTCGCACCCGAACCGTACATTTACCATATAAAAAGCGGAACACCCTTTACCATACATTTACCTTGAATCAAACCTTCCGCATCAGCAGCCTCCGAACCACTCATAGTAAACACTCTACTAGTTGTTCTAGGCTTCTCAACCGTCATAGAATTCATGCTCTGTTTCAGCTTCGGACAAAATCTCTTCACATGTCTTGGTTCTTTACAGAAGAAACAACCATTCCCTGCTTTAGGACATATATTACCAAAATGATTCCGACCACATTTGGTGCACATAAGAGGAGAGTTCAGTTGTTGTCCTCCTGTAAAAGTAGGGGGCTTCGACCCATGTGAACAAGGCCCTCGGTAACCAATAGGCGGGGTGTATGGCTTCCTATTATCATAAAACGCCTTCCCTTTACCCTTCCCTTGCGTAAAGTTTCGTTAAGGCCCAAAATTTATCGGAGGGATTCCCTTTCTTTCTTATCATCCTCACACATCCTACACTTGTTGATCAGGGTAGGGAAATCAGTAATATCTTAGTGACCAAACCTCATCTTCAACTCTAGTTTCAAACCAACCTCAAACTTAGCACACTTTGACCTCCCGTCCGCATCTAACTCATAGTAAGGGCAATACTTTGCCAATTCTTCAAACTTAGCGGCATACTCCCCCACGGACATACTTCCTTACTCCAATCGCAAGAATTCTATTTCCTACTTCCTCTTCAAGTCAGCATGGAAATACATTTGGAGGAACTTTTCTTTAAAGGATTCCCAAGTTATCGCTTGTCCCTCGACCTCGATTTGCTTCCTCGTATACTCCCACCAGTTCTCCGCTTCCTTAGTCAGCATATAGGAAGCATAAGTCACCATTTGGTTATCGCCGCAACCCATGGCTCAAAAGATTTTCTCCAAGTCTTGGATCCATTCATTAGCAGCATCGAGAGAAAATCCTCCTTGCAACTGACTCGGATTGCGCCTACAAAACTCATCCAGCACACGATACTCCGCTGGTCCTTGTGGTGCAAGTGGATGTTGATTAGGATGAGGATTTGCATTCTGATTCAGATTCTGCAAGTTCTCGTTCATATTATGAAGAACAGCTGCCATTTGATCCAACAAATCGTTTTGACCACGTCCAACCATACTCAACGTATAGGATCATGCCCTAGGCCGTAGGATTAACCTCCGCTCTAATACCATAATTGTAACGACCCAAATTCAAGATATAAAAAAATTTCTAATATTTTACAAATATAATTTTTGAAATTAACTATTCATGGCAGAAAAGGTTTTCCAAAAACATTTAACAATAACCCTACCATTCTTCGAAGGATATTCAATGGTCTAAAACTTCCAAAACATTAAATCCATTTTTCCATAGTTGTCATCGAAGCTGAACCGTTTCTAAATTATGTTAACATACATCCAGTCATAAATAGTAGGGTCAAGTACTAAGTTGTCATCCCAAAAATACATAAGAGTACTCGCCACAGAATTACACAACATAAATTCAGAACTACATTCTTGCATTCCCAAAAATAAAACTAGGCTACTTTAAAAACTTTGATCCGTTAATCCTTCGCTTCACCTACAATCTGATTATCACGATAGAACACACAAGAAACATAGAGGGAGTAGGACATTAAATCATGCAATAATCGACAAGGTGGATTTAAACAGAATCATAAGCATTAGAGTCACATGTATATAAAAGAATAAACATTTATGCCAGCTATACTTACTATCTCATTCATCAGCACAATATAACAACAATCATAATCAATGTCAAAATACCTTTCATATTACATTCACCTCATTTCCTCAACTTGATTGTCATCCAAAACTTACCATGTAAAGGAGTAATGCCATTTCCAAAGACAAGTCAACACCACTTAAGGCGGTACAATTTCACATAGGGCAAGTCAATACCACAGAGGGCAAGTCGACACCACTTAGTGCGATACAATACCACGAAGGCAAGTCAACACCACTCAAGACGATAAAATACCACAAAGGGAAAGTCAACACCACTTAAGGCGATAGAATACCAAAGTCAAATCAACACCACTCAAGGCGATAAAATACCACAAAGGGCAAGTCAACACCATTTAAGGTGATGCAATACCACAAAGGGCAAGTCAGCACCACATAAGGCGATACAATAGCACGAAGGCAAGTCAACACCACTCAAGGCGATACAATACGACAAAGGCAAGTCAACACCACTTAAGGCGACACAATTCCATAAAGACAAGTCAACACCACTTAAGGCGACACAATACCACAAAGGCAAGTCAACACCACTCAAGGCGATACAATACCGCAAAGGGAAAGTCAACACCACTTAAGGCGATTATAATAGTCCAATAGACATTCATTTGACAAACACCAATGACCAGAATCAACCATAACTATACCAAGTCATACAAGGAAATAATCTTTCTTGTTCCTATATTCAATTTTCAAAGAAGTCACTCATGTATAGGGGCTAACATGATTAAATGAGGAAATCCATGATTGGTTCCTCTTTAATCATTTTAGTCCAAGAAGACCCTCCAACTAGTGAGTATCGTTGGAGTATCCAATGTTATGTTCTATTACCACTAGATCTTATGTTTCCCCCTCACCAAGATATACGTTAGCGTTTGCGTCCTGCAAGTTCACTATGTCTTCCTTCATCTCCTCCAACCTTAGGTTCACTTCTCAAGCTTCTTTTTCATCTCCACAAGCTCTAGAACAATGGGGTAGTTTCTCTCTTCTTTTCTTTCTTTCTTATCCCCCAAAACTCACTTGAGGTTTCTATTTAGGTTTTAGGTTTTTGGGCTCTCGCTCAAGCGACAGGGTGTGGCTTGGGCGAGAAGCCCTCGACGATTCGTGTTTTCAAACTCTTATATTGATGTTTGGGCAACATTCCCTCGCTCAAGCGAGAATCACACAAGAAACTCAGTTACACATCGCTTGAGCGACCATTCCCTCGCTCAAGCGAGAATTATAGAAAAATTCTGGTAAAACCTCAGAACCCCTTGCTTGGGTGAGATCCTCTCGCTCAAGCGAGAAACACCCATAAAATAAGCGATAATCCCAAGTTTATAAATTATTTTGAGAAAGGAAACCCATAGTGTTACAATTCGCATCATGGTCAATCATTGCAACTTTTCAATAATAGAGTTATATCCTATACATAATAACATTTATATTAATAAATTCATTACATTTATTATAAAATATATAACTTAACAAGCATGAGCTTAAACTATTACTACATGTTATACCACTATATCACTAGTACTCAACCATTACGATATTATTAACATTGACTAAATACATTCATTTATAAAAGGAAAGCATATACATTTAATTTACAACCCCATTTTAAAGCGATTAAAATATTTTTACTCATCAGTAAATCTATATCTTTATATACTTAATAAAGTCTTGTAATATAATCATTTCACACATAAACATTGACAAATTAGCCAAATCTTATACAGTTTTTCCCACTTTGAAAAATGATGTTGGTTGGATCAAACAACCATGTTCTTAATTTCTCTTCTTTTAATTCTTACCTCTCTTGTGGCTTTATGTGATTGGTGGTCAGTATTCATTTACAGGTTTATGTAAAGAATAATTTGGGAAATACTCTACTTATAGCTCATTGTCAGTCCCTACTTAAGGATGCTGATGTTCAAATACTCGATTACCAAGAATAATTTAAGTTTGAATTTCAGCCAAACATTGTCGGATCTACAAGGTACATATGTTCCTTGATATGGGATGGTAAATCACATTGGTTTGACATTTATAATTCAAAAATAGATCGTAAACAGTGAAAAGAATGCAAATGGAGCATAGAGAAAGATCAACCATGTAGGTTCAATTTTGGTACCCAAAAATATGATATTTGTGACTATAGCTATAACTGATATGTTGCAATGTAATCATTATTAATCAACACCTACTGTCACTTCATACATTTGTTTTTCAAAATTGTTATTACATATGTACCAACTGTGTATCAGTTTTATACATTGTCACTCCATCATCCACCAGTCATGTTTAATGAATATCGACTCTTTAAAAAAGTAATATAAATTCATGGTAGATGATGTAATGATCGTGTAAATATTTACAATGAAGATGCAAAGATATTATGTGACGACCCGATTTTTTAACCCAAAAATTTAAAACTTTATTCATGAAAAGTAAAGTGATTACTTATTGAAAGATATTACTTAACCGATTTGGAAAATCATAGTGAATTCAAATATTAGTTAAATTTCCCAATTCAAAATGCGGAAATAATCAATAATACATTTTCATCAAAAACATGCCATCACATTCCATTTTAATTACAACAGTGGTCATTGTAATGGACGTTGTTGTATGTGATTCATTTAACAGCGCTCAATTTAAGTGGTGATATTGTAAGGACCCGATTTTCATAACTCGAAAAATTCTCTTTTAAAATCCTTATTCGTGAAAGTGGAGTGATTACTTTTGAAAGACATTACTCGAACAGTTTGGAAACTTGAGTGAATACGTTTATAAATTTGCAAGGCGGAAATATTCCAAACACCTTTCATTTCAAAAGCATGTCATTACACTTCCGTTCAAATACATCCTTTATACAATTACACTTTCTCAAAATTACCTTGAATACAAACATTAGATCCACTTCATTATACACTTACAAGAAAGTTGTTTATACATGAATTCACTTTAACATGTTCTTCATATTACAAATATTTATCATATAACATATCAATTACATATCATCCACTACTCTATCATGTACTCTTCTCCGCAAGCATCCAATGCACTACCTCCACAACCTGAACCCAAATATACAACACATACAAGGAAAGACAGAGGGAGTAAGAACCAACTACGGCGATCGTAGCGTGAATTTACATGGAGTAATAACATTAAAGTATTAAAACCACACACATCTAACATCAATCATGATAAGCATATATCAATCAACACATATTATCCATATTCACCCTATAGTACACATATATCCCATACTATATGTGTTCTATAGTGTGCATACTTATTCATCACATATTATCCATATTCACCCTATAGTACACATACATCCCATAATATATGTGTTCTATAGTGTGCATATTTATTTATCACATATTATTCATATTCACCCTATAGTACACATACATCCCATACTATATGTATTCTATAGTGTGCATATTTATTTATCACATATTATCCATATTCACCCTATAGTACACATACATCCCATACAATATGTGTTCTATAGTGTGCATATTTTATTCGTCCAAATATACTCATTTCTCATCATTCATATTCACCCTATAGGATATATATCCCATAATATATATCCTATGGCATGCATATGATTTTCATTCCGAGTATACACTTTTCACATCCTTCACATTCCGTAGTAATTTACCCTTGATCTCGTTCAACAATTCTGCACCGTACAAATAATCCCCATACCACATCAGGCAGGTAGAGTAATTCCCATACCACCTCGGGCAGGTCGAGTTTCCACATTACACTCACATCCATGTCATACACAATCAACACAAGGCATCTCATTGTTTTATCACCATAAATAACATACAACACCTTCATTGTCACAAACATACCTTTATCCATTTTAACACATTCACAGCTCATCACACATTCATTGTTACAACACACCCATACATGTTTATAACAATCAACCACTCAAAACATACTCATTTTGATAAACATACTCATATCCATTTTAACACATTCACAACTCATCACACATTCATTGTTACAACACACCCATACATGTTTATAACAATCTACCACTCACAACATACTCATTATCACACACCATAACCATTTCTACCTTTTGCCATTAAACAACACATCTCACAATCCTTGTTACAAACATACTCATGTATGTTCATAACAAATCAAACATTCATAACACACCATTGTCATAAACAAACTACACACAACATATTCTTCATTATATAACACATTAACGTTAGAACCATCTTTCATGACGGTGTATTACCATAAATGAGCATATGGCGTTTTAATTAAATAAACGGTTTTCCCACACATATATCTCCACTTTTATGGCTAATACAACCTCATGTAAAATAAAGACTCTCACATGGACCACAAACACTCAAATGAGTTTCTATCCGTTAGCGTGCTCCGATTCTTGAGGGGAATCGGAGAAGATGACTCTAATGAAGCAAGAGGAAGGTTTTAATGAGTTTTGAGGCTTAGTGGAGGGAAAAATGGTCCATTTGGGTGGAGCCACCGTTGGGAGAAAAAGGGGGAGAAAGAAAATGAAGATTAAGGTTTCTAGATCCCCTTTTTCACTTTTATAGATCTGACGCTCTCGCTCAGGCGAGAACGTCTCGCTTGGGCGAGAATTTCGCGACTTTTTCACATTTCACACTGGAAAGCTCTCGCCCGGGCGCGGATTTCTCGCTCGGGCGAGAATCGGGCAGTATGCTAAGGTCCCCCTCTATCCTGGGCGAATATCCTAGCTCGAGCTAGAATTTGACAGCTTTTCCAGATTTCACTTTCGCTCAAACGACCACTTCTTCGCTTGGGTGAGGTTCCTATACTTCTCAAACTTAAAACGTTGAGTCCCTCTCTTAGGCGAGACCCTCTCGTCCAAGAGAGAATGGTCAAGCATGCACCTCAACACCCTAAGTTTTCCAATCAATCCGAAAACAAAAATTGAGGTGTTACAGATATTATATATTAATTATATGACAACGCTCCATGTATTCAACGTTGTTATATGTATCAAATATATAACAACGTTTGTTGGAGGTGGCATTGTTGTATGTATGACATACAACAGCGTAAAGCATTGTTAAAGCATACCATATACTACTGCGATCCCATAGACAGTGCCCAGAAGCGTTGTTATATCACCGAAATGTGCGCTGTTGATTTACAGCTTTGGCGTAGTGTTTCCAAAAAATTGTTTTATCCTCCATTTGAGCATTTTTACTAAATATAATTAGAGCGTAAGAGAAGAAGTACACCTATTGAAGACTTATTTTCTATTTCTTTGAAGCTTGAATCTTTTTTGTCTTCAAAGTCTTCTTTTTTTCTCCTGTTTGAGATCTTGGTGTCTTCATCAAAACCGTTCCAAGGTTATGAGCAAGATCTTCTTCACATGGAGTTTCTACTCGACATAATTTAAATGATGCTTCCTTTATTAAGGCCTTTGTATCTCAAATTAAACCATCTAGAATAAATGATGCTATAGATGATTAGCATTGGATTTTTCCATGCAAGAAGAGCTCAATCAGTTTGATAGAGACAAGGTTTGGTTACTTGTTCCTAGACATAAGAATACGCAAGTTATAGGATTTTGTTGGGTCTTAAGAAATAAATTAGATCCAAATGGCATAATTGATAAAAAACTAAGCTAGGACGGTAGCCCAAGGTTATAACCATGAGTACAAAATTGATTTTGATGATACAATCGCTCATATGGCTAGACTTGAGGCTATAAGACTTCTTTTAGCATATGCATGTTCATTAAATTTTCAATTGTCTATCCCACTTCCAAACGGGAATCTCTAGTGACTGTAACTCTCCCGCTGACCGCTGATGCTCAATCTTGGCTTTCTGACAGACGAGACAACTCGAGACATACAAAGCCACATCCTTTTTCAACCTAGACCACCAAAACAACTTTTTCAGATCTTGGTACATTTTCGTTGTCCCCGGGTGAAAACTCATTTTACTTTTGTGTGACTCTTCCAGAATACTCTTTCGCAATTCAACATCAAGAGGCACACACACCCTTCCCCTGTATCGCACCAATCCACTAGAATCCGACTCAAAATCAGTCTCCTTCCCACTAGCCATCAAATCGCGTTTTACCTTCAACTCCAAATCCTCAACTTGCATTATTCGAATCCGGTCAAACAATTCATTGGTGACTTTAGGCATACCCGAAATCATGCTATGGGGTCTCACTTGAACCGCCAAGTTCATATCCCTGAACTCCTCAATTAGTTTCTCCTCCCGAACCATTAAAGCCGACATATGTAAGGACTTCCGACTTAAAGCATCGGCTACCACATTGGCTTTTTCGGGATGGTACTGCAATCCAAAATCATAGTCCTTAATGAACTCCAACCATCTTCTTTGTCTTATGTTCAGTTCCTTTTGATCAAAAAGATACTTAAAACTCTTGTGGTCGTTGTACACCTCAAATCTTACACCATAAAGATGGTGTCTCCAGATTTTAAGGCAAAGACCGCTGCAGCTAATTCTAGATCATGGGTAGGGTAGTTTTGCTCATGCGTTCTCAACTGTCGCGAAGCATAAGCTACGACTTTCTCGTCTTGCATCAACACACAACCCAACCCTTGCTTAGAAGCATCACAATACACACTGAAATCACGATCAGTACAAGGAAGAACCAACACTGGTGCCATAGTCAACCTCCGCTTCAACTCTAGAAAACTTTCTTCACAATCTCCTTTTCTGGTAAGCTTAGTTAGAGGTAATGCCAACTTGGAAAACCCCTCTATGAACTTTCTATAGTAACCAGCTAAACCCAGAAAACTCCTGATCTTAGTAACTAACTTGGGCACCTCCCATTCCATCATTGCCTCGACCTTAGAAGGGTCCACAACTACTCCTTCCAGAGATATCACATGCCCAAGGAAGTTCACTGATTCCAACCAGAAATCACATTTTGACAATTCTCTGGTGCTCCACATGTTCCTCTCGGCTCTTGGAGTAAACTAGAATGTCATCAATAAATACCACTACGAATGAATCCAAATACGGATGAAAAATCTTATTCATGTAGTCAGTAAATATTGTTGGGGCATTCGTCACACCAAAGGGCATCACCCAATACTCAAAATGCCCATACCTCGTCCTAAAAGCAGTTTTAGGAATATCCTCCGACTTTACTCGAAGTTGGTGATAACCAGACCGAAGGTCAATTTTTGAAAATACAACTGCTCCTCTCAACTGATTCATCAAGTCATCAATCCTAGGCAAAAGATACTTGTTCTTGATAGTTACCTTGTTCAACTGTCTGTAATCGGTGCACAACCTCATACTCCCATCTTTCTTCTTGACCAATAAGACTAGTGCACCCCACGGTGAAACACTAGGGCGAATAAACTTCTTCGCCAACAAGTCTTCAACCTGCTTTTTCAACTCAGCCAGCTCTAACGGTGCCATCCTATAAGGAGCTATAAAGATGGGTCCCATTCCCGGCACTAAGTCAATGGAGAATTCCACTTCTCTGACTGGTGGCAATTCAGGAATATAATTAGGAAACACTTGAGGAAACTCACGAACTATCGGAATATCCTCTACTCTGGGTTTCTCAATACCCTCTAGGGATGCCAACAAAACAGACACGACTCCTCCCTCCTTTAAGGAAGTTCTGACTCCCTTAGCCGACAAAGGCTTCACATAACAAGCCTCATTAGAAATCTCACCCAGATCTCCAAACACAACGGTCTTATCAGCACAATTAAGCATCACATGATTTGCTGATAACCAGTCCATTCCTAGAATTAGATCTAACTGGGACAGTGGTAAGCAGATTAAATCCACGATAAATGTCCTACCGTTTACCACTACCGGACATCGAGACACAAACATCGACACCACCATAGGCATACTAGTTGGGGTGGATACGACCTAGTCGAAAGAGGAATACTTGCCACCATGCAATTACCTTTAATCAGGCCATCCACATTCGATGCCTCTGCACCACTCATGGTAAACACTCGGTCGGTGGATCGAGGTCGTTCAGCCCTCACAGCATTCACACTCTGCCGTAACTTTGGACATTACCTCCTATTATGCCCAACCTCCTTGTAGTGAAAGCAGCTAAGTGTCATTTCGGGGCATAAATCACCAACATGAGTTCGGCCACATTTGTTGCACAAGGATGGAGAGTTTAACTATGACCCTCCTGCATTAACATGAGTCCTCGGCCCATGCGAAGTATATCCCCGACTCCCAATGGGTGAGGAGTAAGGCTTTCGTTCCTCCTGAAATACCTTGCCCTTGCCCTTTCCGAACGAAAAATTCCATTGAGGCCCAAAGTTCATGGGAGGAATTACTTTAGGGGTTCCCACCTCATCGGCTGCCAGACCATCCTCATACATCCTGCACTTGTTTACCAAGGTATCAAAGTCGGCAATCTCTTGATGCCCAAACATACTTTTCAACTTGGGCTTCAAACCCGATTCGTACTTAGAACATTTGGACCTTCTGTCCACCTCCAATTCAGCGTATGGACAAAATCGGGCCAATTCCTCGAACTTGGCCGCAAATTCTCCCACTGACATGTTACCCTGCTCCAACCTCAGAAATTCCATTTCTTTCTTCCTCTTCAGATAAGAAGGAAAATACTTATGAAGAAATTTCTTCTTGAAGGAAATCCAGGTAATCACTTGCCCCTCCGTTTCCATCTGTCGCTGAATAAATTCCTACCAAATTTCAGCTTCTTTTACCAGCATATAAGAAGCATAGGTCACCTTTTGTACATCATTACAACCCATGGCTCATAATATTCGTTCCAAGTCTTGAATCCACTCATTCAAAGCATCTGGAGCGAACCCACCTTGGAACTGGCTAGGATTCTGCTTACAGAACTCATTCAACCCTCGATACTCGGCCGGCCCGGGTGGAACTAAAGGTTGTGAGCTAGGACTTGGTGTAGTGTTCTGGTTCAGGCTATGCAAGTTCTCATTCACTTGTTTTAGTGCAGCCACCATCTGAGCCAACAGATCATTCAGAACATTTTGTCTTGTTCCTCTCCCTCTTCCAGCCATTTCTTAACCTTTACTCATTGGTGGTTAGCACACAATTCCAACTCACATAATTCAGGTTATCACATAGTCTCATAGCACATTACATGTCACTACACCAATGCTACATGATTTAAATAGTCAATTCACATAATTTTCAATTAGTTAAATCATAAACATGTTACAAAGAAGCAAGTAAGGCCATACCCTAGGCTGCATAATTAACTATGCTCTGATACCATATTGTAAGGACCCAAATTCTAACCTTGAAAATTTTTGTTTATTTTATTCCTTTCACATACATTTTTCCTACAACTTAGAATCACAAATTCAACAACCTTATTTTAATCCCACTTTCCCGTTCATACTCATTCCATAACGCAATATCCACATAGACATTCATTTAACAGAAAATCATAATTCATATAAACGTATCCCGGTAACTAACGCATACAACTACTATGGGTTTCCAAAATACTCATAGCTACAAATATCCAGAGTTACAATTATCCAAATGTTACAATGATCATGGTTACAAATACTTAAATCCACAAATATTCAATCATGATACAAAAAGTGAAAAATAAGGGAATCCAGGTTTTAAGCTCCTAAAGCATCAAACCACGCATCCTCAACTATCCTGTTTACCTGCAATAGGATTATCAACGGCAAATACACACAACATTCTAACACTCACCCTTGTAGAAGAAAAAGAAAAACTCGAGAAGAGGTAAACCTCTTGATTCTAACACTCACCCTTGTTGTGAAACCCTTTTTTGTGTACATGGATCTCTTCTCCAAATGTGAAAAACTTCATAACCCTTCTTTTGGTATGTGGTTCGTTTTCATCTAGCATTCCTTTTAAAAACTTGTGGTTTGGGGTTTATTTTCGAAAATTGTGTTGGTATGGTGTTGATTTTGGAAACTATTGACTAAAATGGAATAGTTGTGAATAGGGGTAAAATATGAGGTTAGAAATAGAGTTCGTGGGTTTGTGACGTTTCCTTGAAAAAAGAAATAAACCTTATTTGAATGCTCTAAACTTCAAGTAGTTAGGGAATTCGAATTGTTGAAATATGAACTTATTGCGTTTATGAATAACAAGTGTTTGTATGAAATTGTTGTGGGTATGATGAGTAATTATTGGTTATTATTGTTGTGTCATATGAATGAGGAAATATCCTAAGGTTGGAAGTGACGAAGGAGGATCTAACAAGGTTGCAAGACAAAAGCACTAACTCATACTCAAGTAAGGGAGGAACATTATATTTATTAATTATAGAACCTAATGGTAATGGCATTAGTATGTTTCCATATGAATAAACATTACTAAATAATTGTTGAATGACTTGCTCTATGTGGTATTGTATCGTCCTATGTGATGTTGAATGACTTGTTCTTTGTGGTATTGTATCGCCTATGTGGTGTTGAATGACTTGCCCATTATGGTACTGTATCGCCCTATGTGGTGTTGAATGACTTATCCTATGTGGTATTGTATCGCCCTATATGGTGTTGAATGACTTGCCCTATGTGATATTGTATCGCCCTATGTGGTGTTGAATGACTTGCCCTATGTGATATTGTATCGCCCTATGTGTTGTTGGAGTATTCTAATTGATCTATTGTTATTTTAAGTGGAATAACTAGGTAGTGTTACTCTTGATATGGTGTGAACACCCAATTTTGTCCACCCTATAACTACGAGAACAAAAAGATTGTTTCTTTGAAAAGAACATGTTTAGATGTCTTGAGACAAATTTTATCTTCTTTAAATTGTTTGGTTCATGATCACTAGTTAGAAAACCTTTAAATTACCTAAACTTTTTAAGTTATTCATTCTTTTTCTTCTTCTAACAGTTGCGTTACTGTATTCTTTCGGGCATAACACTTGAATCCATTAAGTGGATCAGTCCCTTTGCTCATTAGTTATTACATTGACACTAGTTTCTTCTCAAAGGTCTAAAAAACTAACATTAACTACTCCACTTGCTTACCACATTATGCACCAACAGTATTTAGTGTTTGAGAAAAGGAAAATATGTGTCACAGCAAAAATATCAAATATGGAGTATAAACTATTCTTTGTATTTCACTGTAAAACTATTGAATTGTATACATGTACAAGTTACGAGGTCAAAACTTTCAATCCTCTGCCAAACACAAAAAAAGTGGATGACTTGAAGGAATTATGTTCAAAAGAGAGGCTGTTGTTTTAATCAAATGCCTAAATACACTCTCCAGACCATTTTCAAGACTTTCTATGGTATTCTTCAAAGCTTCCGATTCTTCACGGTTTGCATCTTCTCAACATTAGTGGCATCACTTAGAAGGGTGATCAAAGCTGCAGCAACACGCTGCAACTCATTGGAGTTCTCTTCACATGATTGTATACCCTTTTGCATCAATTTTGCAACCATCAATCATTTGGTTACCTTCGCCATTTTGAAGAAGGAAAGACCAAGAATGACAGGAGGGATTGGAAGATAGACATATTCATTGCAATGACTTACCTAAGGACTCTAAGCAAAGCAGCTATAAGTTGCAAGGTTCTAGCTGCATACTATCAGCAGCATCACAAGGAGAAATACTCATCAATACCTTGCATGCTTGAGCATCCCTGCATATCAGAATATCTCCATTTGCAAGGAAGAGAAGTAATTCACCCAACAAAGGAGAACAAGGATCCCACCATCATCATCAAATAAGAAAGTCAGAATAAGAAGCCAGAAGGTAATGATTATTGCTTAGCAATTGAAGTGATGTAATGATAATCATGGCAAATTAAAAGTAATAACTGACATAAACCAGAATCACTAGAGGATGGCAAGAAGCAAGAGATCTACACTCTAATCAATCACATGATAGAAACAATGGGATCATCCAAGAGTCAGAAAGAGGCAATTAAACAGTTGCAAGTAATTGTTTTTGCCAGTTACACATACACAGTAATAATCAGAATTATGATGACAGTTACAACCAGAGCAAAGATGAGATAAATGCATACATAAAAAGGGGAACTATCCAAAAGTCACATGTGCAGGCCATCCAAAAAGAAACTGACAGCCAAAGCCAGAATACTTCAGTTGCAATCACTATAAATGGCAACAATGATGGGCAGTTTCTAACAGTCAGAATAATCAAAGGCATTAAACCTTGATTGGCAACTCAAAAGACTCCTACTGGTTAAGTAGAAAAACCACCTGAAGCTATAAAAAGGAGAGCAAGCAGTGATAAAAGGGTGATCTTTTCAGACTAACACAACACGCATCACATAATAGACAGAGAACACCCATATTCCATACACAATCCTATCACTCAAGCAAAACAGATACACATATTAGAGAGGGACTTTCTAGCAATCAGAATCACAAATACCACACATCCTGAAAACATTCATTCCTTACCCATTACATCATATCACATAGAGAGGGACTTTTTATTCCATATGTTGTAAACATGTATTTTCTTGTTACTGGTTTATACAAAATTACACTTAACCACATTTGATTGAAATGTAAACAAAAGAATGTATCACGGTAACACTCAAACAATTCTGATTTTTACATGCATACCACTGAGTCATGTCACAAAAAAATGAATAAAATTGTATGAAACGAAGGATTTGAGTCCTTACCGAGACTCTTTGCCTCTCGATTGTGCCGATTTCGAACCGCCACCACCACCGTCGGAAACCATCACGAATCAGTATAGGAAGGAGCCATGTCGGTCTGGGAGATTTAGATTATGTCTTCGACCTCCTTTTGGCGTTGCCGCCGTTTGAACAAAGAAGATGAAGGAATGGGGTGGAGTAGAAGAGAGCAAGAACTTAGGGATTTCAAATCTCATTTCAAGTTCTTTTTCGGGGTCTGACGCAAAGACACCCCAAGTTATCCTTTTTATTTTTATTTTAACTTTAATCCCTTTTTTTCTCATATTTTTGTATTGTTAAAGAGGATTGGGAGGATGGGGATTAGAGGTTGATTATGATTTTCTTATTTTGGGGTTGATTTTGTCTTAATTTTTATTTATTCCACATTGCTCCTCTACCTTGTCCTTGGCCCCATTTCAACCTTGAAAAGTCCTTTTGATCACTATGTGTTGTAACACCCTAAATTTTAGTCTTTAAAATTATATTATTAGTCCTAGAAGTCTCGCCTGAGCGAGAGATTATCGCTTGAGCGAGAAAGGATCACCTGGGAGTGTGAAATCCTGGGATATACTGGAGGATTCTCGCCTGAGCGAGAGTTGCCTCGCCTGGACGAGAAATGGCATTTAGGGGCTGTTGACACTGTGAGATTCTCGCCTGAGCGAGAATCCCTCGCTTGAGCAAGAGGAAGTCTGTTGGGACTGTGAGATTCTCGCTTGAGCGAGAGGGTCATATCTGAGTTTTTAAAATAGACGGGATTTTCTCGCCTGAGCGAGAATGGGCTCGCTTGAGCGAGAACCCGACAACTGCTCTTTAAAATAGAAACCCCAAACACATTTTAGGGTTAGAACTTTGAAGAGAAGAGATAGAAGAGAGCGTTTCAAGAGCAAGGAGCCTTAGGACTCATCTTAGAGCTTGAGAAGAGGTAAACCTCTTGCTTCTAACTCTTCTTCTTCCGCTCTAACTTGTTTTGGGTATGTTGGTTCTATTTTCAAAACATGAGAAACCATGGAAACTCATTCTTTACAGTTATGGTTCGTTTTATGTTGTTTTTTCTCTTGTAAACTCTTGGTTTAGAGTTGATATTGGATGAATGGAAAGGTTTTGTGGGTTATTAATGAAAACCCCAAAAAAACCCCAAAATGAGAATATGGGTATAAAGAGAAAAAGATGAAATGTTAGATGTGGATGATGAGTTTGTGATTTGATGTTGATATATTAGATAAACATGTATGTTTTGGTATTTGGAAACTTGTATTGAAGTAGTTTTAGAAATATTGAAAATACATGAATCCCTTGTGTATTTGATGATGAAATACGAGTTATTTATGTGTTATTTTGAATAAATAACTGACATTGTTGTTATTGGTGATAATGAGGAAAGATCCTAAGGTTGGAGGAAATCGCGGAGGAGACTTTTAAAGTTACTCGGAAACGATCCCTAACGCTCACCAAGGTAAGGGATAAGTGTCTCTAATTCATACTCACTGATGTGAATGAGGTATGTGAAAGAGGTAATGTGTTGATAAGTTTTATTGTTGTTATCCTACTCGAAGAGGTAGTGGTTTATTGTTGTTACCCTACTCAAAGAGGTAGTGGTTTATTGTTGTTACCCTACTCGAAGAGGTAGTGGTTTATTGTTATTGTGTCCTACCCGGAGTGGTAGTGAACTGTTTATTGTGTCCTACCCGGAGTGGTAGTGAACTGTTTATTGTGTCCTACCCGGAGTGGTAGTGAACTGTTTATTGTGTCCTACCCGGAGTGGTAGCGGACTGTTATTGTGTCCTACTAGGAATGGTAGTGATTTTGGTGGACTAGACCTGCCCGATGTGGTATGGAGAATGAACTAGACCTGCCCGATGTGGTATGGATGATAACTAGACCTGCCCGATGTGGTATGGAGTATGACTAGACCTGCCCGATGTGGTATGGATGATAACTAGACCTGCCCTATGTGGTATGGATATGTAACTAGACCTGCCCTATGTGGTATGGATAATAACTAGACCTGCCCGATGTGGTATGGAGAATGAACTAGACCTGCCCGATGTGGTATGGATGATAACTAGACCTGCCCGATGTGGTATGGAGTATGTCTAGACCTGCCCGATGTGGTATGGATGATGAACTAGACCTGCCCGATGTGGTAGGGATAATAACTAGACCTGTCCGATGTGGTATGGAGAATGAACTAGACCTGCCCGATGTGGTATGGATAATAACTAGACCTGCCCGATGTTGTATGGATAATACCTTGACCTGCCCGATGTGGTATGGAGAATGAACTAGACCTGCCCGATGTGGTATGGATGATGAACTAGACCTGCCCGTTGTGGTATGAATGATGAACTAGACCTGCCCGAGGTGGTATGGAGATGTAATTGGACCTACCCGATGTGGTAGGGGATTATATTTGTGAAAGAACTCGGTGAATACGATTAAGGATGAATACGACATATGAGAAACGAGGACGTTAAGAGTGAATGTCATATGCATGCTATAGAATATATAGTATGGGATGTATATTCTATAGGGTGAATATGAATGACGAGAAATGAGGATGTCACAAAGTGAGTCATATGCATGCTATAGGATATATAGTATGGGATATATATCCGATAGGGTGAATATGAGCGATAAAAGGGAAGATGTTGAGAATGAAAGTAATATACATGTTATTGTTAGGTATCAGTGGTTACAATACACCTAGAAGGGGGGGGGGGGGGGGGGGGTTGAATAGGTGTAGCGGTTAGAATATCCGCTTTTCGAAAAACAACATTTAATGCTGAAATACACCTAATTAATCGATTAACAGAACAAGGATAATCGATTAACACAATCAACACAATCGACTTAATCGATTAACAGAATGAGTATAATCGATTAACAAACTTGACTTAATCGATTAAACAGAAACAGTAAGCTTAGGCATATACGATTACTTGCACGACAATTAATCGATAACAAAACGAATTTACAGAGCTTACAGATTTATCAGAGTATTAACAGTATAGCACAGAAACATATTAGCCATTAAATCCACTATACAAGTTAACCGATTAAATGCAATAAAGAGAGAGAGAGAGAGACAAAATCCTGCAACACGAATTTTATCCTGGTTCGTTTGCTTGTCCACCGCAAACTATATCCAGGCCTCCCGGCTGATTTGGGAGATTTTCTTCACTATAATCGAATCAATGTTATTAAATACACATCATCCAATTACAACACTTAGACAATACAAGATAATAAAGACTCTTATTCTATGGTTTGACTCCCTTCCTACCGACAAAGAAAACCTTTCTTTCGGCGTAGCCCCAACCAAGAACCTCTGTTTTTTCCTTATCTCTAAGTCTAAACACAATGAAGATACACTCAATCTCTTCGGCGATACGACACCTCGAGATTAATAATATGCATAGTACCAATCAGAAGACTAACAAGAAAACACTTTACTCTAATTACCTAATACAAACTCATGCAATATGAAGATGTATTAGTTTGAAAACAGAATGCATAGAATGTAAAAGTCTAATCAAGAAGCATCAATAATATGCATGAACATGTGATATGAAAAGATGAGAAATATATCATGTAATGCACTCAATCCTAAAGCATAGAATTATCTCTTTTCTAAACTCACAAATGCATTTACAATTAGATGCAACAATTATCACGAAAAATGCTCTAACTTTCTAAAAATGCAACATGCAACTTCTGAGATTAATTCTGAAAAACGCAGTTTATAAAGAATTAATTCTGAAACCCAGTTAATCGATTAACGAATGCCTTAATCGATTAAATTGTTCAAACAGTTAGATTAATCGATTAACCTATGCCTTAATCGATTAACAGCATATTTTCATGTGTAAAAAACTCAAATACGTTATGCACTTAATTCATACATGTTTAACACTTAGTTTATGCATAGAATGCACATATACATATATTTATGTGATGCATGAACATATTATGAATGACATTTCTCAAAATGAAAATGATTTAAACGATTTATGCATATGAGACATGTATTAGGTGACTTAAGCCTTAGACTGAGACAATGATGGTATCAGAAACATCAATGTGCAGATAATCAACAATGCGTGAAATGAAAATACTATAGGGAAGTAGCTTCGACTGAGACAAAGACACACTGTTCATTATTTTCAAAATCTCCTCAGGCCAGTTGATCATTACATTATTCTTTACAGCATACATGAAACGCAAATCATTCACAGTAGGCTGTGCGTGATTCGTGTTCCTCTGCACCAAAATGTAAGCAATAATATAACGCAACAGTCTGTTCTCAACAGATAATGACCCAGCTTTGGTCAGTTGACCCTGAATGTATAAGTGAGGGCCTCTAAGAAATGACTTATAAACCTCAGTAGGATCAAAGTTCTCCTTAACCCAGGAACAATCTCCTATTCCATAACCAGAAGATGATAAACCACTGACATTCATAAACATATCATCATTAAGTTCAAACAGATTACCAGAAATCATAGACCAGTACTTTCCATCCTTGCATCTAAAATTTGCATAAATTTCCCTAACTAGAGCAGGGTAAACTTGTTCCTTTAATTCCAAAAATTGAACGGTTCCCTGAGCTTCCATATCATGCGGGAAACTAAAATTTTGTTCCGCCAACCAGGTTAAATCAACATACCTTATGTACGTGGGTTTGCGACCTTGAAATTTTGCCAAACGGGTTTCTTGCAAGATAAGTGAGTAATAGGGGTCACCGCGGTCCCGAGTGGAGGTGAACCGACTTCCCTTCTTCGTACACGAGTAGCTGAGGTCTTGACCCTTTTTGTGCGACCTTGCTCCATTATATAGTTGAACCCGAAATAACGTTGAATGAGTATAGAAGGATTTAGGCAAACCTAACCTAGGGTTTTGTTTGGTGGAAAATTGGAAATGAGGTGAAATGAGGATGTTAAAGTGTGATTTCTTGATGGTTTGAGAGGGTTAGGATGAGGTTTTTCTACTTTAGTGCACTTGGATTAGTTGTGCTACTGATTCAGAAACTCAAAGTATAAGAGAGGTTGAGAAAATGCCAAAAAACGTGTAAAACCGAATTGTTGTCTGCCTTTAGAATGCTGGTTTTAATCGATTAACGGGCAGGTTTAATCGATTAAACCAATGTAAAATTCGAATTTTCAAAAAAAAAACTGATGCCCAGGTAATCGATTAACAACAAGTGTTTAATCGATTAATCATAGTAAAAATTGATTTTTAGGCAGTAGAATGGTTTCAACTTTTTAGGGCTCATGCATGCATTGTGACGGATTAATCGAGACATTCGTAATCACAGAAAGAGTTAATCAAGAGACATATTTTTGCATTTTAACATATATCATTTAAGCAAAAGACACATAGGCATATAGAGGCAAGACGAAAATGCAAACAACTAAACAATTTCAATCGAGATATTGTTCATCAAGAATTCCAAGTTCTCTCCTTAGAACAAAGAAAGTATCCCTGAGAAGGGGCTTGGTGAAAATATCAGCTAACTGTTTAGAAGTTTCAACAAATTCAAGAACGCAGTCACCTTTTTGTACATGATCACGCAAAAAATGATGTCTAATTTCTATATGCTTAGTTCTAGAATGCAAAACGGGATTCTTGGATAGGTTTATGGCACTTGTATTATCGCATTTAATAGGGATCTTTTCAAGTTTAAGACCATAGTCCTTGAGTTGCTGCTTCATCCAAAGGATTTGAGCGCAACACACACCAGCGGCAATGTATTCCGCTTCGGCGGTGGACAAAGCAACACAGGCTTGCTTTTTGCTGTGCCATTTTACTAATGAACTGCCCAACAAGTGACAAGTACCACTAGTGCTTTTCCGATCCAATTTACATCCGGCGAAATCAGAATCAGAATAACCTATCAAGGATAGTGAGGCATCCCGAGGATACCATAATCCCATGTTAGTTGTTCCTTTTAAATATCTCATGATTCTTTTAACAGTTTTAAGATGTGATTCTCTAGGTGATGATTGAAATCTCGCACACATACATACACTAAACATGATATCAAGTCGACTTGCAGTTAAGTAAAGTAATGACCCAATTATTCCTCGATACTTTGTTACCTCTATTGCTTTTCCTTTTTCGTCCTTATCTAGGTAGCAAGCAGATGCCATAGGAGTGGAAGCTTCCTTACAATTGTCCATTTCAAATTTCTTGAGCAGCTCTTTGCAATATTTTGCCTGATGGATGAATATCCCACTTTCTAGTTGCTTTATCTGAAGTCCTAGAAAGAATATGAGTTCTCCCATCATAGACATTTCGAACTCCCCCTGCATCATCTTAGAAAATTCTTTACACAAAATATCATTAGTAGATCCAAATATTATGTCATCCACATAGATTTGTACAAGTAATACATGATTTTCTGATTTACGAATAAAAAGCGTTGTGTCAACCAAGCCTCTTTCGAACCCTTTTTCTAAAAGAAAGGTACTAAGTCTATCATACCAAGCTCTAGGAGCTTGTTTGAGACCATAGAGTGCCTTTTTAAGTTTATAAACGTGGTTCGGATATTTAAAATTTTCAAAACCAGGCGGTTGGTCAACATAAACTTCTTCTTGAATGTAGCCATTCAGGAAGGCGCTTTTTACATCCATTTGAAATAGTTTGAAGTTCATAATGGATGCAAAGGAAAGTAGCATCCTGATGGCCTCTAATCTGGCTACAGGGGCATAGGTTTCGTCATAATCGATACCCTCCTCCTGGTTGTAGCCTTTGGCCACCAAGCATGCCTTATTTCGAATGATTAAGCCTGATTCATCAAGCTTATTTCTAAAGACCCATCGAGTACCAATCACGGGATGATCTTTAGGTTTAGGGACCAAGTCCCAAACATTATTACGCTCGAACTGGTTTAGCTCTTCATGCATAGCTATACCCCAGTGCACATCCTTAATGGCCTCCTCAATGGTCTTAGGCTCAATTTGAGATACAAAAGCTACAAAATTACAAAAGTTTCGTAAGGAACTACGGGTTACCACTCCCGTAGATATGTCACCTATTACTTTGTCGATCGGGTGAGCTTTCTTGGTTTTCCACACAACTTGCATATCTGAATGCTCCCGAGATTTGGTTTGACATTCTTCATTAGTTGCTTCTTCATTATCCATGTTCTTTGAGTATGCTTCTTCCAAAGCACCTGCAACATCATCAGATACGACATTTCTCTTCTCTTTTGGAGAAGATTTGTCAAATTGTACATGGATAGACTCTTCAACTTGCATTGAGTATTTATTAAAAATTCTGAACGCTTTGCTATGAATCGAGTATCCCAAAAATATTCCCTCATCGACTTTTGAATCGAATTTTCCTAAAGCCCGCTTTCCATTATTTAATATAAAACATTTGAAACCGAAAGCGTGAAGATGGGATATGTTTGGTTTATTGCCTTTTAATAGTTCATAAGGAGTTTTATTCAAATTAGGCCTTAAAAGTACTCGATTTATAACATAACATGTAGTATGAACTGCATCTGCCCAGAAGTATTTGGGGGTATTACCTTCATTAAGCATGGTTCTCGCTAATTCTTCTAACACGCGATTTTTTCTCTCAACAACTCCATTTTGTTGTGGTGTGCGAGGAGCAGAGAACTGATGCAAAATGCCATGCTTATCACAGAATTTGTCGAACTGAAAGTTCTCAAATTCTCCCCCGTGATCACTTCGTATATATACTATTTTCAGGTTAAGTTGGTTTCGAATTTGTTTGGCAAGATTTTTAAAAGACTTGAAGGCGTCGCTTTTCGCAGATAAAAATAATGTCCATGTAAATCGAGATAAATCATCAACAATAACTAGAGCATAGTAGCTACCACCAAAACTCATGATTTGTGATGGTCCAAACAAGTCCATATGGAGTAACTCCAAAGGTCTTGAAGTGGATATCACATTTTTGTTTTTAAAAGAATTTTTGGTTTGTTTACACTTTTGACAAGTGTCACAAATCTCTTTAGTTTTAAAATTTAGTTTTGGTAGCCCCTCAACTAGTTCGTTTGATGACAATTTATCTAGATGTTTTATATGGATATGTGCAACGCGTCTGTGCCAGATCCAGTTGTCATCTTCTTTAGAAATAAAACATTTTGAAAATAATGTGGTGACATCATCCAAGTTAACCATGTAAATATTATTTATACGATGACCAACAAATTTAACATTATTAGATAAAATGTCACGAATGATGCAACAGTCAGAATCGAAAGATACACGATTACCTTTGTCACAGAGTTGGCTTATACTCAAAAGATTATGTTCTAGTCCTTCAACATAAAGGACATTTTCAATTTGAGTTTGAGATGAGTTACCAACTGTTCCAGTGCCAAGTATCTTTCCCTTGTTGTTGTCTCCGTACGTGACGTATCCTTTTCCTTTAAGTGAGAGATCCAGGAAATTTGATCTGTCACCTGTCATATGTCTCGAACACCCATTGTCTAAATACCATTTTTGTCCTTGTGTTCGAAGACATACCTGCAAAACAGATCACCTGCTTTTCTCAGGTACCCAATTTATGTTGGGCCCTTTTCTGTTAGTGATTAGGGAATTATCTCCCTTCTTTATCCATACATAAACTCCGCTAGGTATACCATACTTTCTAATATAACATGAATAAGAAATATGACCATATGTATTACAATAAAAACATGTAGGTGAATGCTTATGATCTTTATTTTTAGTATGAGCTACAGGTTTTCTATATGGTCTTTTATTTTTAGCCGAGCGAGTATAACCTAGACCACTACGATCACCAACGTTTCTTGTTTGACTAAGCAGAGTGTCTAATTGCTGTTTACTGTTTGTGAGACATTCGAGTTTTTGTTTTAGTTTAAAATTGTCTTCTTGCAAAGTCTCGCAAGTCTCACATACAGGTTTTTGACATAAATTATTAGCAGAGCAGTTACATGTGCTACAAGAATAGATGAGATCTAAAGTTTCATTTTCTAATTTTAATTCATCTAATTCTTTTTGTAGTTGACTTATTTTCTCTTCATTTTTAAGGATTACCCTTTTCTTATCAATGTTTATCCTTGCCAATTTCTTTAGTTCCTCATGTAACTCAACATAAGCATCATATAAAACATCATAAGAGGGTGAGTCATCCGAAGTGGATGAGGTGTCAGAATATACCTCATTATAATCCTCGTGTGAGTCTGAGTTCCCATCGTTGTCAGATCTAGCCATCAGACATAGCTTCGCTGACTCCTCCTCACTAGAGGTGCTTGATGTCGTTTCCTCCTCAGGTACATCCCATACAATGTATGCTTTCTTGGACTTGAATTCCCTGGGATTGCTCTTCTCTGAATCAACCTTTTTCAGATAGGTAGGACATTGAAATCTCATGTGTCCTGTTTTTCCACACTCATGGCAAGTGAAGCGATCTTTGTTGTTCTTGCCTTTGTTGGTTGATTCTCTTGCTTCTTTCTTTTGAAACTTTTTGAATCCACCTTTTCTTTTAATGAATTTGCTAAATTTTCTAACAAGAAGACTCATAGTTTCATCATCTAGATCGGAGTCAGATTCATCATCATCTTTTTCTTCTTTTGATTTGGAGGTCGGGGCCTTCAATGTGATGTTTTTCTTCTTCCGGTCTGAATCTTCGTGCATAGTCAAGCGACCCAATTCCATTTTGTGCTCTTGAAGCTTTCCAAATAGTGTAGCTAGAGGCATAGAGTCCAAGTCTTTGGATTCAACAATTGCAGTTACCTATGGTTGCCATTTTCTGTCAAGACAACGCAAAACATTATTAGTTAGTTCACCTCTGGCAAATAATTTATCTAGAGCAACTAAATGATTAACAATATGAGTAAATCGCTTTTGCATATCACTGATTGATTCACTAGGTAACATGCGAAATAACTCATATTCGTGGGTCAGCGCATTTAATCTAGCGCGCTTGACTTCGCTAGTGCCTTCGTGAGTCACTTGTAAAGTGTCCCACATTTCTTTTGCATTTTGGCACTGCGAGACTCTAAAGAACTCATCATAGGATAGGGCCGATGTGATGATATTTTTGGCGCGTAGGTTAAGCTGGACCTTTTTGCGCTCATCATCGGTCCATAGACTTTTAGGCTTGTCTTTAGGTTCATTGACCACAAGATGCTGTGGAACGAAATGGCCGTTGACTACGGATTCCCAAATATCCGAGTCTATGGCTTCAATAAAAATTTGCATGCGGACTTTCCAGTAGGCATACCCTTCACCACTAAATATAGGTGGTCGATTAATGGATGAACCATCACCACCAAATGGGTTTGACGAACCCATTCCTTTTTCCCTTAGGATCACGAATACGCAGTTGAGCTAACACTTCGTACTAGCTCTGATACCACTTGTTAGGTATCAGTGGTTACAATACACCGAGAAGGGGGGGTTGAATAGGTGTAGCGGTTAGAATATCCGCTTTTCGAAAAACAACACTTAATGTTGAAATACACCTAATTAATCGATTAACAGAACATGGATAATCGATTAACACAATCAACACAATCGACTTAATCGATTAACAGAATGAGTATAATCGATTAACAAACTTGACTTAATCGATTAAACAGAAACAGTAAGCTTAGGCAGATACGATTACTTGCACGACAATTAATCGATAACAAAACGAATTTACAGAGCTTACAGATTTATCAGAGTATTAACAGTATAGCACAGAAACATATTAGCCATTAAATCCACTATACAAGTTAACCGATTAAATGCAATAAAGAGAGAGAGAGAAAAAATCCTGCAACACGAATTTTATCCTGGTTCGTTTGCTTGTCCACCGCAAACTACTTCCAGGCCTCCCGGCTGATTTGGGAGATTTTCTTCACTATAATCGAATCAATGTTATTAAATACACATCATCCAATTACAACACTTAGACAATACAAGATAATAAAGACTCTTATTCTATGGTTTGACTCCCTTCCTACCGACAAAGAAAACCTTTCTTTCGGCGTAGCCCCAGCCAAGAACCTCTGTTTTTTCCTTATCTCTAAGTCTAAACACAATGAAGATACACTCAATCTCTTCGGCGATACGACACCTCGAGATTCCCAATGTTACAACAATTTCTCAATCAAAAAGAAAATAGAGTAAACTTAAGCTATTACAAAGCTTATATCTAACAAGAAAACACTTTACTCTAATCACCTAATACAAACTCATGCAATATGAAGATGTATTAGTTTGAAAACAGAATGCATAGAATGTAAAAATCTAATCAAGAAGCATCAATAATATGCATGAACATGTGATATGAAAAGATGAGAAATATATCATGTAATGCACTCAATCCTAAAGCATAGAATTCTCTCTTTTCTAAATTCACAAATGCATTTACAATTAGATGCAACAATTATCACGAAAAATGCTCTAACATTCTAAAAATGCAACATGCAACTTCTGAGATTAATTCTGAAAAACGCAGTTTATAAAGAATTAATTCTGAAACCCAGTTAATCGATTAATGAATGCCTTAATCGATTAAACTGTTCAAACAGTTAGATTAATCGATTAACCTATGCCTTAATCGATTAACAACATATTTTCATGTGTAAAAAACTCAAATACGTTATGCACTTAATTCATACATGTTTAACACTTAGTTTATGCCTAGAATGCACATATACATATATTTATGTGATGCATGAACATATTATGAATGACATTTCTCAAAATGAAAATGATTTAAATGATTTATGCATATGAGACATGTATTAGGTGACTTAAGCCTTAGACTCAACTTAAACTAATCTCTAGTCTAGGCTTAGTACCAATCAGAAGACTTAAGCACGTTGATTTGTTGATGATCTTCAAGCTCTTATTCGCACAAGTTGTCCTCATTAAAACCATGACACATAAAGAGAGCTTTCCAAAGTGTTCCTCTTGACATGCACACTTTCAGTTATAGGATATATATTATGGGATATATATACTATAGGGTGAATATGAATAATGAGAAGGATGATGTGTCGAACGAACGTAACATGCATACTATAGAATATATATTATAGGATATATATATATAGGATGAATATGAGTAAAGTGGAAATTAAAGGAAGAGGATATGAATGTTTACAATTACCATAGTTGGAAAATCAACCTACACCATAGTGATGAGCTTTGTAAGGAGGGACTGGACTTGTTATAAGGTTGTTGGACGTAACAGGATGCATGGAGAGGCTAGTGATAATCTCAATCTGCAATGGCACACATACAAACGATAAATTAGCAGCTTTTTCAGAGCAAATCTCCCAAAAGCATTGATATTCAAGGGAAAAAGGCAAGCAAACAGCACTTACCCACTGTCATGGTAGAAAGGGTGGAGAACTCATGTTGGTTGAAGAATAATCTGGACTCAAGCGTATGGTAAGAGAGGATAGTTTAAGAGACATCACCAAAGGAAGCCATAAAATGCCAAGTTCACACTGTTTAATTCAGCAAAGCAGTAAAGTGACATAATAGAATGATCAAGATGAGTAAGATAGCAAAACAAATATGCATCTAGCCAATAGTCATGGTGTGGATCAATATTGAAAAGCAAAAAGAAAGAGATAGAGGGAGAGTGATTCAATCGTGAGTTGCAAAAAGAAGCAAGTCAAACGGCATATCCTTTAAGTTACACATTAGTGGAGCAATCAAAATGATCACACGATGCCAAAGATTTCAAAACAGACAACTAGAATGCACTAACAAAGCAAATATGGAGTTAATACAAAGGAAAATAAACAACCATGTGGAAAAGGTCAGAAGACAACAAGTAATCATATCAAAAATGACAATGTCAGTCCAGTTAAAGATGCAATGTTTACCTAGAAATAAGGAAAATTACCCATGAATCAGAATGATTGCACATGAAAACTTATTAAGGAGATATAAAATCATGGTTGTTGGCATTTTAGTTACACTTTATTAAAGAGCAAAAGTGGGCAGTTAAAAGGAGAATAATCAGAAAATACCAAAAGTCTGACTCAGTTACAAATAGTTAAGCATTGATAATACTCATAAAGAAGGTAATGTGTAGTAATCAAGGGCAGTCCAGAGGGTTATCAATTGGCAACCCAAGAGGTTAGTCAGAGGCAATATAAAAGGAGAGACAATTCAAGAAGAAAAGGGAGAGAGATGATATACTTCACAGACACTCCCACCTAACACACATGTCAGAACAACTGTTATACATCATACCCAGATCATATAACAAGTCAAAAAGCAATATATCATTCATCTACCTATCACACATATCTCATCGGAATACATATATATGCATCTACAACACAGCATATACTCACAATTCCATCATATCACAAAACACCACAACAAATCATCAATACGCCTCACACTGAAGCAGGCAGGAATGATACTACACACCACCATACAATCCCATTAGAACACACACACAAAAAGCATAAACCTTCCTCACAGACTACATACATCAAGCAGAGAGCATCATGACACATATCCCACATACTATGCAAGTCACCACAACCAAAAAACATAACATACGCGTAAACCACATACCATAGCAATCAGAGATCAGCTATTCTACACACACAAGCAGTCAATACAACCTGATTTAACAAACCCATTCATCACAACAAGCAGAGGAATCCAAATCCAGTAATCCTAGCGTCTTCGAAAGCAAGGTAAAGGTCAAGCACCGAAGGTAACACATCCGTAGTTTGTTAATAATAAAAGATGTTCTGCATGAAACCTGTGTTGTAATAATGTAATGAAAACTTACATTCCTAGGAGATATATGTGTTACCTTAAATACGCTATGTTATGGTGAATTACATGATCATTGTCGTAATATTGTATGGTGATTCAAATCTTATGAAACTCAGTTGCATGTTCAAGCCCGCCTAACCACACGCATAGAATCAAGATACGAAGCATAATCGCACAAAATTTGATAAGCCAAAAACAAACAATATAGGGATTAATAAATAAACAGAAAGGGTTAGAGTTGGTTACCGAATCCATTCCAACATACATCGAGTGTCAAAACTACGAACTGCTTAACCTTCAAATCGAGGCAGAAGAGAATTGTGAGCCGTCACTGCCGGCGTCCTCGCCGTAGGAAAGCCGCTGCTATTACCGGAGGCCGAAGAAACAAAAGATTGGGGGGTTAGGGATTTGAAACCCCTTTCCAAGGAATGAAATGGAGAAGGAATGAGGACGTGGTCAAAGCAGGGTGGCCGTCGGTGATGAAACGGAGGAAGGAGGAGCCGGAGAAGACGAGGCGCGATTCTCTCCCGTGTTCTCACTTTCTCATCTCTTCTCACTTCTATCTTCTCAACCTCCTCAAAACCCTAAGGTCCAAAATGAAAAAAACCACTACTAACCCCTATCCCTCTCTCCACCGGATCTTGGCTTTGGGCCCTTGGCCCACATATATTTTGTTTATTTATTTATATTTCTACTCATTGATTTATTTATCGTTTCTTGGTAGTTAATCTCATAATTGTAAAGAATAATCTTATTTAACTAGAAATGTTCTATTGAGTTTATATAAGTGTACGCCTATCAATTAATTAGACAAGTCAATTTATAACATAATCATATTTTTAAACTATTTCAAATCTCTTTAAGATATGATGCGGCGCGGGCATTAGTCTTGCTACTTCATATATCTTAAAGATGAGTAAATTTCAACGATATATTATAAAACTATTTCAAAATCTCTTTAAGATTTGATGCTGTGCGGGCATTAGTCTTCCTACTTCATCTATCTTAAAATTGAATAAATTTCAACGATATATTCTAAAACTATTTCAAAATCTCTTTAAGATTTGATGCGGGCATTAGTTCTTGCTGCTTCATCTATCTTAAAAATGAATAAATTTCAACAATATATTTTTAAACTATTTCAAATCTCTTTAAGATATGGTGCGGCGCGGGCATTAGTCTTGCTACTTCAGCTATCTTGAAGGTGAATAATTTCAGTAATATATTTTTAAACTATTTCAAATCTCTTTAAGATATGATGCGGTGCGGGCATTAGTCTTGCTATTTCATCTATCTTAAAGGTGAATAATTTTAAAACTATTTCAAATCTCTTTAAGATATGATGCGGCGCGGGCATTAGTCTTGCTACATCATCTATCTTAAAGGTGAATAAATTTCAATAATATATTTTAAACCACTTCAAATATTCCTTGAGATTTGATGCGGCGCGGGCATTAGTCTTGCTACTTCATCTATCTTAAAAATAAATAAATTTCAAACAATGCATTTCAATTTTTTCAAAAATAATATATATCTTAAAGATAAATAAATTTCAACACAGTAGTTTAATTACTTTCAAAATCTCTTTAAGATTTGATATGGTGCGGACATTAGTTTCTGCTGCTTCATCTTTTCTTAAAGAGAATACAATTTACATCAACTTTTCAAACAAACTAAACCAACACCAATTAATTTTCAAACCAGAACTACGTAGCCTTGATTTCCCTATTGCACCTAGGGATACGTAGGAGCAAGATGAGCTCTTGTCAGACACAACAATAAAAAATAAAACATTTTGCTTTTATAATTGAATTTTTAGCAAATTTACTTAAGGGTATGAAAGTCCATGTAATTAGCGAGGGTACCATTTTAATACGGGCGGATGGGGTGCTAATACCTTCCCCGATTCGTAATCGACTCCCGAGCTCAGAACCTCTAATTAAAGACCATTTTATCCTAATTGGGCATATTTAGAGTTTTCTACGTTTTATCCGCAAAAAACGTAGTGGCGACTCCAAACAATTGGAAGAGGTAGAAATCGATTTTGCCTCTCCCCAAGTCGCGGGGCCGGTCTTCCAACTGAAAATCGGGTCGCGACAAACTCAAATAAAGATAAATCGTGAGCTAAACTCATCCACCCTCACTGCGGTTGTCATCAGGTGGTATCAGAGCCACCTCTTGATTGAAAGCCACAATGTCTAGTCCAAACCGAAGTCCTACAATTTCACCAAGGAAAACATCATTGGCCACTACTTTGCAAGGCTTGATGAATACTCAATTCCAAGCAATCCAAAGACAATTGGAGGAGATGAGGATTCATTATGATAAGCGATTTGATAAGCATCATGGTGGCTCTAGTGGTCATGACCGAGAGAGGAAGAGGAGGCCTATAAGGAAATAGGCGTGAGGACCCTACACATGGTGAAAGGAGGAATAGGAATCTAGAGGGAGAAAAGGTGAAAGTCCCTGCCTTTATGGAAATGAGTAATCGAGAATCCTATCTGGAATGGGATTTAAAAATGGAACAAGATGTGGTTGAGCTATAACCATATGTGGAACTTGATGACTTGGTGCAAAAGGCAATGAAGGTTGAACAAAAAATTAAGAGGAAGAAGTCTAAGTATTCCTCAAGTACAACAAAGTTCCAATCTTGGAAGGATGATAAAAAGAAGGAGGGTACTCAAGCCAAGGAGGTCTTGGGTACTTCCAAGGTTCACAGCCAACCGGCCAAGGAGACACATATCAACACACGTGATGTGAAGTGCTTCAAGTGCTTAGGCCGTGGTCACATTGCCTCACAATGTCCAACAAAGAGGATCATGGTGTTCATGAATGGAGATGTAGAGTCTAAATCTGAGGCTTCAAGTGAAGAGGAGTATGACGAGGATGTTTTCATGCTAGAGGGTGATATGCTTATGATCATAAGACTCTTAGGGAGTCAAGTCAAGGGGCATGAAGATGGCCAAAGATCCAACATATTCCATTCTAGTTGCTTGGTGGAAGGCAAAGTGTGTTCATTGATTATTGATGGTGGTAGCTACACTAATGTGGTTAGTGCAAGGTTAGTGTCCAAACTTAACCTTGTGGCTAAGCCACATCCGAACCCTTACCAACTACAATAGTTAAGTGATGTTGGATAGATGATGGTGGATCAGCAAGTGGAGGTTCCTCTTTTCTATAGGGAGGTATGTGTATAAGGTCATATGTGATGTGGCTCCAATGGATGCTAGTCATACCTTGTTAGGGAGGCCATGGCAATTTGATAAAAGAACTAGTCATGATGGGTACACTAATAAGATCACTTTCATACACCAAGGCCACAAGGTGGTGCTAAGTCCTTTGTCTCCTACGCAAGTCAGTGAGGACCAGAAGAAGCTGAAGGCAAAAATCAAGGACGAGAAGAGGGAAAGTGAGGCTGAAAGTGGGGATTCAACCCTCCCTAAGGGCAAAAAAAATTTCTACACCAAAGCAGTCTTCGCAAGATAGTGCCAAGGTGAAGAAGAAGGATAAGAGTGATTCAAATTCAAGGTCGAATTCACTCAAAGAAGGAGGGAGGGTATGATATGAATCAGCCCAAGCCAACCATTGAGCAAAGGGTCAAGAAGGACCAAGAGGGTCAAGTGACTCAAACCAGGGCCAAGTCAGGTCCAACCAAGGTCACACAAGACTCTATTGACCCTGGAATTTGTGGGTCTAAAGGGCATTTGTGTCCTTGAGTTATTTATTTATTTTATGCTTCAGTAAATGATATTTATTTCTCATGCGTAGTTTAGAATTCTTTAAATTCAGCATTGTATTTATTTTGTCTTATTGTCAATGTCATATAATTGGGTTGGGAATTTATTGATTTAATTCTTAAAAGGAAATTATTTTGTAAGGGGGTCCACTAGTGGACAAGTTATTAAGTTAGGCATGCCTATGGCCGAATTGGACAAGACCAACCTTAGCTAGGCGTGTGAGATAGATGCACCAAAGCTGGCCAGATTCATGAGCCAACATAGGCCATCATTCTTGGCTGGGTAGATTTGACCTAGTCTCCTACTCAGCTTAAACGTGGATTTTGTGAAAACAAGCCAAGTTGGACTTGGCTTCCTCATATGGGCGTGAATATAATCAACCAAGAGAGGATCTTGCTGAGTTGACATTTCCTACTACTATGGAAACAAGGCCAGATTCAAATTCAAGAAACAATCTTTGCTAGCCGAATTTAAATTCAAAACTGCATTCAAATTCAAAGACTTGCATTCAAATTCAAAGGCTTGCATTTAAATTCAAAGATGTGCATTCAAATTCAAAACCTTGCATTCAAATTCAAAAGATTGCATTCGAATTCATTCAAATTCGAAACCAATGACAAGGCACCAAAAGAATCTCAGCCAAGCCAGAATTGCCCTCATGATCAAGGCGTGCATTTCAAAATTCAAACAAGCCAACCGTGTGACAAAGTCAAGCATTGCATCAAGCTGAGTTAGCTAGCACTTGGCCAAGTCAAATTTGACTTTGCTCCTTGGCAAGCCATCTTAGCACATGGATATTCAAGGGGTCTTTTCAAATTCAAAGGCATATGACTCAGAACAACTAAGTCAGACACGACTCATTACTCAACCAGATCCTGACCAAGTCAAATTCGACCACAATTCAAATGCCCATCGAATGACTTGGCTTAAACACATATGTAAGACAAAGTTGTCAACTAAGAGGGGTGAATTAGTTGACTTGGAAATATGATAGATTTTTCTGCAATTTAAAGAATTAGTAGCAGCGGAGAATTTATGCAGAAAATATCGAATAGATTCAAGGAGATAAGGGAGAAGAGAGTACTCAAAGATTTTTATATTGGTTCACCTTCTTGTCCACCGAATGTTACGTCCAGTACTCTAGCAACAGAAGAGATTTCTTCACTAGATATCAAGAGTAGTAATTATAAAATTTCTCATATTAAGTAATCTGTTACTTTTGGTGTAACAGCTCTCAATAATCGATTACAATATAAATGTAATCGATTACCCAAACATTATGTTCAATTGAGTAATCAATTACTTCACTGTTTAATCGGTTACTCTGATACATAGTAATCGATTATCAAAAGAGAGTAATCGATTACCCTTTTCAATTTTTAGTGGGTAACTCGTTTCTCACACATGTAGCCTGTTACGTGGTTCCAGTAACGTGTTACTTAGTCACAGTAACCCGTTACTTTGATCCAGTAACCTATTACACAATATTTTGAATTTTTTTTCCATTTATACTTGTGATTTTCAATTTTCTTTAAAAATACTTTTGAGCATTATTACTAATCGTATATAGAAGAGTATAAGGATAGAAGTACCTATAAACTTAGACTCTAAATATCTTGAAGTTTTATCTTCATTGTCTTCATAAGTATTCTTCCTTTTCTTATTTATGTGATGTTGTTGTCTTCATCAAAACCACGTCAAGGTCAGGAGCAAGATCTTCTTCACCCCCCCCCCCCCCCCCCCCCCCCCTTTTTGAAGATGACAAACCAATATTTTCTTAACAGTGTAGTTTTCTGAGAGTAGCATACTTTGTGATATTCTGACATGACTTGAGTATGCTCCCCCTTTGATTTGGAGTTATGTGCCTGAAAGAGTTTTAAACAGAAAATACACTCTCCTAACTTTTCTCCCCCTTTTAACTTCATCAAAAAGAAGAAAAACAAAGGGTCCAGCACACACAATATGTACATAGCACATATAAATTTAACATAGCATAGCATTAGATGAAAATTCATCATAACATAGAATTAAAAGATGTTCAGACATAGTTAAAAACAACTAGAAAACCATAGAGTACGGCGATAAATATGCAACAATACAAGGATAAACCTAGACAACAAATTATCTAAGATTCATGTTCAGAACTATCTTCATCAAGATCCATGATGTTGATCTTATAGGAAAGACGTTGAAGTTCAAGTTGGACTTGTTGATTCTGAGCATCAAGGCATCTATCTGATTAGAGATGTAGCCTCAAAGAGAGAATAACTCGTCCATAATCATCTGATTGGAAGACATAAAAGCAGATGAAGATGATTCGTTATGAAAATCAGAAGGTTGTTGTGCAAGAGGGTTAACAGAGACATTGGCAGTGGGATCAGCAGGTGCGTCCGGTTTATCACTTTGATGCTTATAGATTCTATCAGTAAGGTCTCGAAGGAAACCCATTTTGTGGATTACATCCACATCAATCTTGTTATCACGAGCATTGAGTATGATTTTAGACTCACCGGCAGTGGAGACACAAAAATGCTCAAGTATGTTAGAGATGATGATTGCATAAGGCAAGGGGTTGTTAGTCTCTCGCACAGACCACATGTGGTTCATTACAGTCAAAGCCCAATTGACTTCAAGGTTTTTCTTAAGAGCATACATCAATTGTAATTTCATGTCATTAATTTTGAGAATGATTTCAATACTTAGGAATTATGACATAGCTGAGAAAGTAATGAAGCAAGCGATCTTCGAGATTGAGATTTCCTACAACAAGGATATCTCTACTCTTTACAGTTTCACCTAAAGCCAGTTGCTTACGCATTTCAATTTCCTACTTAGAGAATCTACACATAGAGTATTAGAACTCTTTTCTGTCATAATTATCTCATTCACATGCAAGACCAAAATCTTTTATGCTACCATGATAGGGTATATTACAACATATTGAATTGAAAGTCTTTATATCTAAAACAATTTCTTATCCTTTCACTTAGGATGTTAATCGGATTTTCCTCAAGTTCAAATTGCAGTAAAATACTCTAACTATAAGGACCCAAATTATACCCTAAATTTTTTTGTTCATCTTAATCCATTTATTCAGGGTTTCCCATTTATGTAATACATAAATTTCCCTAAACTTTAACTCATGCATTTGTTTTATTATTTAAAACCCTAAACATGCATTTTCGGTTTCAAATATTAACTACGTTCAATTGCAGAAAAACATAATTCGCATTCATAACATAATTAAGGGTCATCACAGGTTAAGTCATGGGGTTACAAAAATTAATGTACCCATAGTTAAGTTAATAGATACAATACATGTGCATATTGCAAAACAGCACATCAATATCTCTAATACAACAATAGTCAGAAATCTAAACTACAACATCGCCTGGATCTACTAGTCCTTAGCTTTACCTGTACACCGATTATCACAAATGAAACCAACAAGATATACAAGGGAGTAAGACATAAAAATTCATGATAATCAATTTTTATAAATTAATATAAAATAATATTTCAAACATATATAAATTTAAGTTAACATAAAGCAATAATCAAAACAAATGAAACGTCATCCAACAATTCCTTAACCACATTATATATATGTTAATTCAATACCACATCGGGCAAGTCATTCATCGCCATAAGGCCAATACCACGTTGGGCAAGTCATACATTGCCATATAGGCCAATACCACGTTGGGCAAGTCATACATTGCCATAAAGGCCAATACTACATTGGGCAAGTCATACATTGATTCGTCAGTTTCCACCACAGGAGAATATCACATTATACCTTCACTCCATATACTTGCAATGCTTATCCCTTACCTTGGTGTGTGTTGGCGGTAGTGTTAGACAACTTGTTAGGGTCTTTCCTCATTCACACCACACACAATAACCATAATCAATAACATATTCATATTATCACATAAAGAACTTAATACCACACCTTTATCCATAAAAATAGTTCATATTTCGATGTTTTTTCCAAAATCATCTCCATTAGGAATTTCAAGCATGTATAACATACCTATTCACTTCTATTTAACATTAGAAACCATAAACCACACTTCTAACCTAACATTTCCCCCTTTCAACATCATTTTCGTTTTGGGTTTTGGGGTTTTCATGAATCAACCACCAATCATCCCCATTTTCGAATACAAACTCTAAACCTCAAGTTTTTCAAAGGAAAAGCTAGATAACAACAACTTACAACTCAAAAGAGAAAGTTATATGATTTTCTACACCAAGAAAAGAGACCCAAATGCCCAAAATGAGTTTCAACAAGAGAATGAGTGTTAAAATCAAGAGGTTTACCTCTTCTCTAGCTTCTCTAAGCCTCTACACGAGCTCTTGCAAAGAAAATCGCCTCTTCTTCTCTTTTCTCCCAAAAACCTACCCCCTTTACGTGTTTGGGCTCTATTTTAGGGTTCAGGCTTTTAGATTCTCGCCCAGACGAGAAAGCCCCGCCTTTCAAAGTTTCAAATCCTGGTGCTCTCGCTCAAGTGAGAGTTCGGCAGCTTCCAGAGTACCTCTCTCGCCCAGGCGAGCCAACTATCGCTCATGCGATAAATCAACATCCTCTAGAGTGCCTCTCTCGCCCAGGCGAGCCAACTCTCGCTCATGCGAGAATTCTAGGGAAAAATCCAGGGAGAAATGCTGACATCGTCGCTTGGGCGAGGCTCCTCTCGCTCAAGCGAGAATCCTTCAGTATACCCTAGATTTTTTACTTTTACCATAATTTAGGAAAATGAAACTTAGGGTGTTACAATCCTCCCCCTCTTGTAAGAATTTTTGTCCCCGAAAATTAAACATACCTTTATCCGAACAAATGAGGGTAATCCTCCACCATGTCTCGTTCCACTTCCCAAGTTGCATCTCCATCATCTACTTGGCTCCATAGCACCTTCACCAAAGGGATTTCCTTTCCCCTCAATTTCTTGACACTTTTATCGATGATTCTCACAGGCAAGGTCTTAAACGTCAGGTTATCCTTCAGTTCTATTTGATCAGGCTCAACTACATGGGATAGATCTCCAACATACTTCCTCAATTGAGACACATGAAACACATTGTGGAGATTCGACAACAATGGGGGTAAGGCAACCCGATATCCTACTGGTCCAATCCTCTTCAAGATCTGATATGGTCCTATGAATCTGGGAGTCAATTTACGAGATTTTGGAACTCTACCAATCCCGGTAGTCGGAACTACTCTCATGAACACATGATCTCCTTCGTTAAACTCAAGAGGTTTCCGCCTCTTATCATGATAGCTCTTTTGTCGACTCTGAGCTATCTTCATATTCTCTCTTATTTTCTTAATCTTTTTTGTCGTTTCTTGAACCACCTCGGGTCCCAATACCAAGTTCTCTCCAGTCTCACACCAACTGACCAGAGTCCTACATTTTCGTCCATACAAGGCTTCATAGGGTGCCATTCCAATACTTGAATGGAAACTATTGTTGTAAGTGAACTCGATTAAGGGTAAAATGTTGTCCCAACTGCCAGGTTGTTCCAATACACATGCTATCAAAAGATCTTCCAACGATTGTATGGTCCTTTTCGACTGAACATCCGTTTGTGGGTGATAAGCGGAACTCAATTTCAACTTAGTCCCCAAAGCAGACTGTAAGCTAGTCCAAAATTTCGAAGTGAAACAGGGATCTATAGCTAATACAATACTCGCTGGTATCCCATGCAATTGAACTATTTCTCTAGTATACAGCTCTGCCAATCGTTCTAAAGAATATCTCATGTTCATAGGTAAAAAGTGAGCACACTTAGTCAAACGATCCACTATTACCCATATTGAATCATACCCTTTCTGAGTCCTTGGAAAACCCGACACAAAGTCCATCGAGATGATATCCCACTTCCACACAGGAATTTCCAGAGATTGTAGTTCCCATGCCGGTCTCTGATGTTCAATCTTAGCTTTCTGACAAACCAAACAACTCGATGCATACAATGCCACACCCTTTTTCATTCCGGACCACTAAAACATATTCTTTATATCCTGATACATTTTTGTAGTTCCAGGATGGAAGCCCATCCTACTTTTATGAGATTCCTCCAGAATACTCTTCCGCAATTCCACATCGTGAGGTACACACTCTTCCCTTGTACCTCAACATCCCACTAACATCTAATCAAAATCCTTTTCTCTACCATTAATAATCAAATCTCGTTTGACCCTTAGTTCCTGATCCTCAACTTGCACTACTCTTATCTGATCAATCAACTAATTCGCGACCTTGAGCTTTCCCAAAATCATACTATGGGGTTTTACTTGAACTGCCAAGTTCATATCTCGAAACTCCCCAATTAACTTCTCTTCAGGGATCATTAGTGCAGACACATGTAGTGATTTCTAACTTAAAGCATCTGCCACCACATTGGCCTTTCCAGGGTGGTACAGTAGACCAAAATCATAGTCCTTAAGAAACTCCATCCACTTTCTCTGCCTCTTGTTCAGTTCCTTCTGATCGAACAGATATTTCAAACTCTTGTGGTCACAGAAAACTTCAAACCTCACACCATAAAGATGGTGTCTCCAAATCTTTAGTGCAAAGACCACATCAGCTAACTCCAAATCGTGAGTAGGGTAGTTTTGCTCATGCGATCTCAACTGTCGTGAAGCATAAGCAACAACTTGCCCTTCCTGCATCAAAACACAACCCAAACCTTGCTTAGAAGCATCGCATCATACTGAAATCACGATCGGCACGTGAAAGAATCAACACTAGTGTCATGGTCAACCTCCACTTCAACTCTTGAAAAATTTCCTCACAGCGGGTCGTCCAGACATACGGTTCCCCTTTTCTGGTTAACTTGCTTAGTGGTAATGCTAACTTCGAAAACCCTTCTATAAACTTCCGGTAATAACCCTCCAATCCCAGAAAACTACTGATCTCAGTAACTGACTTGGGTACTACCTATTCCATTACTACTTCAACCTTAGAAGGATCCACTGCTACTCCCTCTCTGGATATCACATGCCCAAGGAAGTTCACTGATTCCAACCAAAAGTCGCATTTTGATAGTTTTGCATTCAACTAATTACTCTTTAAAAGTCCAAGAACAATTCTTAGATGTTTCGCATGTTCTCTCGGCTCTTAGAGTACAACAAAATGTCATCAATAAATACTAGTACGAAGGAATCTAAGTATGGATGAAAAATTCGATTCATGTAGTCGGTAAATATTGTTGGGGCATTCGTCACTCCAAATGGCATCACCAAGTATTCAAAATGTCCATACCTCATTCTAAAAGTCGTCTTAGGAATGTCTTCAAACTTCACTCTGAGTTGATGATAACCCGATTTGAGATCAATCTTAGAAAACACCACGACTCCTCTTAACTGATCCATCAAGTCATCGATCCTAGGAAATGGATACTTGTTCTTAATTGTGACCTTGTTCAATTGCCTGTAGTCGGTGCACAGCCTCATACTCCCATCTTTCTTCTTTACCAACAACACCGGTGCACCCCACGGTGAAACACTAGGACGAATGAACTTCTTCGCCAACAAGTCCTCAATCTGCTTTTTCAGTTCGACCAACTCTAAGGGCGCCATTCTATAAGGGGCTATAGAAATGGGTCCCGTCCCTGGTACAAAGTCAATAGAGAATTCAACTTCTCGCACTGAAGGCAAATCCGGAATATCACCCGGAAATACTTTAGGGAATTCACATACTACTAGTATGTCCTCAACTCTAGGTTTCTCGTTACCCTCTAGTGATGCCAACAACATAAACATTGCTCCCCCTTCCTTAAGGGAAGTCCTGACTTCCTTAGCCGACACTGGCTCTAGAGATCTAGAACGGTCAGAAATCCCACAAAGATCTCCGAACACTGAGATACAAACACCGATACCACCATAGGTGCATCAGTAGGGGTGGATACAACTAAGTCGAAGGGCAACAACTCAGTATTTCTTCACATTCAATGGATATGAATGAGTTTGTCGCTCCCGAATCAAACAACACTAAAAGAGGGATACATGTCAGACCCTCAACATCTGATGCTTTTGTACCACTCATGGTAAACACCCTGCCAGTGTTTCTAGGCCTTCCCGCATTCATGCTATTCACCCGCTGGTCCAGTTTGGGGCAAAACTTTTTCATGTGTCATGGTTCCTTACAGTGGAAGCAACCATTCCCATATCTAGGGCAGATATTTCCCATATGCCTACGCCCACACTTGTTGCACAGAGGGAAGGAGTCTTGTTGAGGCCCGCCCACATTAGTGGGGTTTCTAGGTCCTGGGGGAAAACGTCCACGGTAACTGGTGGGTGGAGCATAAGGTTTCCGGTTATCGCCAAACATCCTCCCCTTACCCTTGTCCATAGCATGGCTCCGTTGAGGTCCGACATTCCGAAGAGGGTTGGTTTTGTTTGTCGCCAACTCTTCAGCCCTCAAACATCCTGCACTTGTTGACCAAGGTTGGAAAATCTGAAATCTCATGATATCCAAACATCATCTTCAGCTTGGGCTTTAAGCCCGATTCAATTTTAGTACATTTGGACCGCCCGTCCAACTCCAGCTCATAATAGGGACAGTATCGGGCCAACTCTTAAACTTGGCTGCATACTCTCCCATTGATAGATTCCCTTGCTCTAATCATAGGAACTTCATCTCCTTATTCCTCTTCAAATCAGCGGGGAAGTATATCTGGAGAAACTTCCCTTTGAAGGCTTACCAGGTGATGGCTTGTCCTTTTGCTTCCATCTGCCTTCGGGCATACTCCCACCAGTTCTCAACATCCTTCACTAGTACATAAGATGCATATGTCACCATCTGAGCATTAGAACAACCCATAGCCCTGAATATCAGCTCCTAGCTTTGGACCCACTCGCTGGCTGCATCGGGAGAGAATTCACCTTCGAATTGGGTGGGATTGCGCCTACAAAACTCGTCCAACCCCTGGTACTCTACCGGTCCTTGAGGTGCCAAGGGGTGTGGGTTTGGACTCGGCGCTACATTCTGGTTCAGATGTTGCAGGTTTTCATTCATGTTCTGCAACACGGCTGCTATCTGAGCCAATAGATCATTCTAACCTGATCCTCGTCCTCTTCCAGCCATCTTCGTAACATGTACTCATTCATTTATCAGTACATGAATTGCATTCATAACATAATTTTTTTTGTTCATTTTAATCCATTTATTTAGGGTTTCCCATTTATGTCATACATAAATTTCCTTAAACTTTAACTCATCCATTTCTTTTATTATTTAAAACCCTAAACATACATTTTCAGTTTCATTTATTGACTACGTTCAATTGCAGAAAAATATAATTCGCATTCATAACATAATTAAGGGTCATCACAGGTTAAGTCATGGGGTTACAAAATTAATGTACCCATAGTTAAGTTAATAGATACAATACATGTGCATATCGCAAAACAACACATCAATATCTCTAATACAACAATAGTCAGAAATCTAAACTACAGCATCGCATGGATCTACTAGTCCTTAGCTTTACCTGTACACCGATTATCACAAATAAAACCAACAAGAAATACAAGGGAGTAAGACAAAAAAATTCATGATAATCAGCGTTTATAAATCAGTATAAAATAATATTTCAAACATATATAAATTTAAGTTAACATAAAGCAATAATCAAAACAAACGAAACATTATCCTACATTTCCTTAACCTCATTATATATATGTTAATTCAATACCACGTTGGGCAAGTCATACATTGCCATAATGGCCCAAGCGAGAGACTCAGTGTTTTCTGGTGTAAGTTTTCTAAGAGTCTCGCCCACGCGAGGAAGTGGTCGCTCAAGCGAGAGAGGCTTAAGCCAATTGTGGGATTCTCGCTTGAACGATAGAATCTCGCCCAGACGAGAGCATCAGTGTTTGGAAATGTGAAAAGTCGTGGATTTCTCGCCCAAGCGAGCTCTTCTCGCCTGAGCAAGAACACGATAATCTGAATCCTAAAATAGAAGTCCCAAGTGAATATTGGAACACTTTTGGACGATAAGAAAGAGGAGAAGCAACTAGGTGATTTGTGAGCTCCTAGAGGAAAAAAGAAAGCTTCAGAAGAGGAAATCGTTTAGTTTAGCCTCCATTATTGTTGTGTACCTCGTTTATGAGAAGTGGGTCTCTTCTCTATGGTTGGGTAAAACCCCATAAACCTTCCTTTTGAGGTTCTGGTTTGTTTTGGTCTTGAAAATATTGTAAAATTCATGGTTTATGAGTTGTTTTCGAAAATAAGTTGTGGGTATTGTTTTTTTCAAAACCCTTGAGTTATTTGAAATGTTTATAATCTCATTTTGGATAGTGAAGTGAAATGAGTAATGTTAGACTTGTTTCTTTGAGGATTGACAAGTATTGTTATGGCATTTTTCAATTGTTTTAGCATGAATAGTGATTTCTTGTGGTTGTTGTTTGTTATGGATGTTGAAAGACCCTAAGGTTGGAGGAGACGACAAAGAGCTTAACAAAGCTACCTAACGTAAACACTAGAGGATACTCAGGTGAGAGAGCAGAATTAGACTTAGTGGTAATAGAAAATAAAATTGGAAACTCCAACGATACTCACTAGTTGGAGGGTTTCCATAGACTAAAATGGTTAAAAGGGGAAGATTAGAGATTTCCTATTTAACCATGTTAGCTCTATTAGTTAATAATGTGTTATTATTGTGGAATATTGACTTGCCCATCGTGGTATTGAATTTGACTTGCCCTTCGTGGTATAGAATCTTGACTTGCCTTCGTCGTATAGAATCTTGACTTGCCTTCGTGGTATAGAATTTGACTTTCCCATCGTGGTATTGAATTTGACTTGCCCTTCGTGGTATAGAATCTTGACTTACCTTTGTCGTATAGAATCTTGACTTGCCCATCGTGGTATTGGATCGCCTTAAATTGTGTTGACTTGCCCATCGTAGTATCAGATCGCCTTAAATGGTGTTGACTTGCCCATTATGGTATTGGGTCACCTTGTTTGGTGTTGAATTGCCCATCGTGATATTATATCGCCTTAAATGGTGTTGACTTGCCCATCGTTGTATTGGATCGCCTTAAATGGTGCTGATTTGCCCATCGTGGTATTGAATCGCCGTTATGGTGTTGAATTTCCCTTGTGGTATTGGTGGCCTTAGCGGCGTTATAATTGTGGTAAATAGAGTAATAATTTGGTACAAAATGGAAAAGTGGAATCTGGTTCTTGTTATGTGATATGATTGTTGTGATGTTGATTACTTTCTCTGTTTGTAATTTCTAATGTTTTATTATTCTATGTAAATCCACCATGTCGATTATTGCATGATTTAATAACTGACTCTCTCTATGCTTCCCTGTTTCTCAATCCATGGTAATTGGATTGTAGGTGAAGCGAAGGAATAAGAGATTCAGAGTTTATGGAGTCACTTAGCTTTGCTTGGAACATTGTGTTGTTGTCCATTTAAACTGTGTTGTGATATTGTTAACATTGGACCCATATGTGGGGATTCATTTTGTATTGAGATTAAGATAATCATTAATCGAATGTTGGGAAACCAATGTAAATAATTATAAGGAATTATAATTATAATTTGGAAATTAGGTTTTAAAAATTCGAAATTTTTCCGTGTTAATGAATCGGGGCGTTACAATTATGGTATCAGAGTGTAAGTTAATCCTACGGCCTAGGGTGTAACGACCCGATTTTTACCCTTGAAAATTTTTCTCATTTTAATTCAATTCCATGCAATCACTCATAACTCACATTACCAATTTAATATCCTTACTCCAAAATCTTATTTCTCTCCTCACACTCAATACATGAATCAATAATGTCATACATGAATCATTCCTCGAACAAATCTTTTAACCTATTATATTATCATCCAATTTATATTGCAGAAAAACATAATTCATTCATATCATTCCCTATGAGTACTAAGACCTCAAAGGTTCTGATCCTCCAAAATAACATTACGCATGGTTACAAATATTCAACTAATAGTTAGCCATGATTACAAACATTTAAATCCACAAGTAGTCATTTAGAATACGAAACATAAATAGTGAATCTGAAGTCTAAAGCTCCTAAAGCTCCCGACCTAGCATATTCCATTCATCTATTTACCTGCAATGGGATTATCAATGACAAAAGTACAAAAACACACAAAGGAGTAAGTCGTTAATTCAATAAACGTCATTATAAGATAATCCACATTAGAAAAGGGGTTAGTAAACCATTTGTTTTATAAATTCATTTCGTGCTACATTACTTGATCCAAAGTTTTGCAACATAGCTTGAGCCAAAGCGTTGCTACATAACTTGAGCCAAAGTATTGCTACATAACTTGAGCCAAAGTTTTGCTACATAACTTGAGCCGAAGTATTGCTACATAGCTTGAGCCAAAGCATTGCTACATAACTTGAGCCAAAGTATTGCTACATAGCTTGAGCCAAAGCATTGCTACATAACTTGAGCCAAAGCATTGCTTCATAACTTGAGCCAAAGTGTTGCTACATAGCTTGAGCCAAAGCATTGCTACATAACTTGAGCCAAAGAATTGCTTCATAACTTGAGCCAAAGTGTTCCTACATAACTTGAGCCAAAGTATTGCTACATAACTTGAGCCAAAGTATTGCTACATAACTTGAGCCAAAGTGTTGCTACATAGCTTGAGCCAAAGCATTGCTACATAACTTGAGCCAAAGTATTGCTTCATAACTTGAGCCAAAGTGTTGCTACATAACTTGAGCCAAAGTATTGCTACATAACTTGAGCCAAAGTATTGCTACATAACTTGAGCCAAAGTCGCTAACCATTCATGGTCGGCTAAAAATATATTTTCTTTCCATCGAATTCACCATCAATCATTCCCAGTAAATTCACGCCATCTTTAGTATAAACACACCCATATATGTTTATGCTAAACACGTGATTTACAATAAATTATGGCATAACCCGTAAACACACACATTTTCCTTTTCCGTAAATCTATGCCTTCTTTAATATAAACACACCCATATATGTTTATATTAAATGCGTAGTGTACAACTTAGTCTTTGTATAACCAGAACATACACATTTTCTATTTCAAATGCAAAATTAAAGACTTATCCTTACCTTGGTGAGGATTGGGGTTCGGTTCTTGGCAACTTCTCGAGTTCTACCAACACCACCTCCAACCTTAGGATCTCTCCTCATCCCACCACATAACACAATGTTAGTCATTTATTCCAAATATCACATAAACAACTTATATTACATCATTTAATCATAAAAAATATTCATCATCAATATTCAACCATCTAAAACATGCATAACATCTCATATTTCAATATTTGGGGGTAAACTCATCTTTTACCTCTAGCATTTTACTCATTATCTCATTTTTACCACATTTTCACTTTTAGGGTTTTTGGGGTTTTCATGAATCAACCCACAACCCTTTCCATTCTTGAGATACTATCTCTAAACCAAGAGTTTACAAGATAAAAACAACATAAAACGAACCATAACTCTAAAGACTGAGTTTCCATGGTTTATGTTTTGAAAATAAATCTAACATACCCAAAACAAGTTAGAGAGGAAGAAGAAGAGTTAGTAACAAGAGGTTTACCTCTTCTCAAGCTCCAAGATGAGTCCTAAGGCTCCTTGCTCTTGAAAATCTCTCCTCTCTCTCTTATCTTCGAAGTTCTAACCCTAAAATGTGTTTTGGGTTTCTATTTTATAGACACTGCGATAAGTGTAATCGATTACAAGTATAGTGTAATCGATTACACCGTGTAAATTATAGAGGCATCGTCGCTATGTAATCGATTACCAACATGGTGTAATCGATTACATTAATACGATGTAATCGATTTCCAGAAGTGTGTAATCGATTACATTAATACGATGTAATCGATTTCCAGAAGTGTGTAATCGATTACATTAATACGATGTAATCGATTACCAACATGGTGTAATCGATTACATTGTGTCAGATGTACATATCTGATGCTTTTAATCATCATGAAATCGATTACCAGGACTGTGTAATCGATTACACTGTGTCAGATGCACAGGTCTGATTAGTTTATCAGCATGTAATCGATTACCAGGAGTGTGTAATCGATTACACTGTGTCAACAGCCCAAAATTGTCATTTCTCGCCTAGGCGAGAGAACTCTCGCTCAGGCGAGAATCCTCCTAGGTGATCCTTTCTCGCTCAGGCGAGAATCTCTCGATCAAGCGAGGCTTCCAGGACTGATACTATAGTTTTAAAGATTAAAATTTGGGGTGTTACATAGGGTATGGCCTTACAGGCTTCTTTGAGTGACTTGTGTGACTGATGTGACTTGTGTGAATTGTTTATTGTGATTATGTGATAAACTGTTTGGTGTGAATTCTGTATGTTGATAATGGATGAGTGCAGGTTAAGTAATGGCGGGACGTGGTAGAGGAAATGGTCATAATGAGTTGTTGGCTCAGATGGCAACAGTCCTACAGCATATGAATGAGAACCTGTAGAACCTGAACTAGAATGCTAATCCTCATCCTAACCCACACCCACTTGCGCCGCAAGGACCAGCGGAGTATCGTGGATTGGACGAATTCTCCAGACGCAACTCGAGTCAGTTCCAAGGAGGATTTGCTCCTGATGCTGCAAATGAATGGGTCCATGATTTGGAGAATATTTTTCGAGCCATGAGTTACGAGGATAATTAGAATGTGACTTATGCTTCCTACATGCTGACGAAGGAAGTAGAGAACTGGTGGGAGTACACCAGGAGACAAATGGAGGTGGAAGGACGAGTGATTACTTGGGAATCATTTAAGGGGAGGTTCCTCTAGAAATACTTCCCTGTTGACTTGAAAAGGAAGAAGGAGATCGAATTCCTGCGATTGGAGCAAGGGAGTATGTCTATGGGGGAGTATGCTGCAAAGTTCGAAGAGTTGGCAAAGTATTGCCCATATTATGGGAGGGATGCGGACAAGAGGTCCATGTGTGCGAAGTTCGAGGTCAGTTTGAGACCGGAGCTGAAGATGATGTTTGGGCATCAAGAGATTACGAATTTCCATACCTTAGTCAATAAGTGTAGGATGTATGAGGATGACTAGAGAGCTAGAGACATAGTTGTGCATAAGGCAAACCCGCCAAGAAATTTTGGACCTCAGAGAAACTTTGTGCATGGGAAAGGAAAGGGTAAGGTGTTCTCCGACAACAGAAAGCCTTATACTTCGCCTACTAGTTATCGATGGCCTAGTTCACAAGGACCGAAGCCTCCTACTACTAGTAGTGGACAGAAACCACCTGTGAATTATGTGAGAACCGAGAGGCCCAAGACTACAAGCAGAGTATTTACTATGAACGGTTCTGATTCGGGTGCTACGCATTCCTTTATATCTTGTGAATGTGTGAAGTGATTAAACTTGCAAATTGATGTCTTGCCTTTTGATTTGATTGTATCTACTCCTACTAATGCACCTGTGGTAGTGTCGACATTTTGTCCTAAGTGTCATGTGGTTGTGTATGATATGACATTTTTGTTAGATTTGAATGTTTGTCGTTATCCCAAATAGATGTAATCCTTGGGATGGATTGGTTGTCTGAAAATCGAGTTTTGTTGAACTGTTTTGATAAGACTATAGTGTTTGGGGTTCCTATTGAGGTGTCTGACATTCCTAGATGTCCGAAGTCATTATCGTCCAGTGAGGTTGAGACTTCCCTTAAGGAAGTAGCACTCGTTTATGTGTTGTTGGCTTCCTTAGAGGGGGATAAGAGGTCAGAGATGGAGGATTTGCTTGTGGTGTGTGAATTCCCGGAGGTGTTTCCTATGGATGTTATGGAGTTACCACCAGTAAGAGAAGTGGAGTTTTCCAATGATCTAGTGTGAGGGACCGGCCTATCTCGATAGCTCCGTATAGGATGGCACCATTGGAGTTGGTTGAGTTGAAAAATAAAATAGAAGATTTGTTGGCCAAGAAGTTCATTCGTCAAAGTGTTTCACCTTGGGGTGCACCGGTTTTGTTGGTAAAGAAGAAATATGGTTCCATGAGGTTATGCACTGATTATAGGCAACTGAACAAGATTATAATAAATCATTACCCTTTGCCTAGGAATGATGACTTAATGAATCAGTTGAGGGGAGCAGTGGTATTCTGTAACACCCTAAATTCTAAGTCTTTAGAATTATAATCAGTCATGGGATCCTCGCTTGAGCGAGAGATTCTCGCCTAGGCGAGAACGGCTCACCTGGGAGGGTGAAAAATCCTGGACTATACTGGAGGATTCTCGCCTGAGCGAGAATTGTCTCGCCTGGGCGAGAAATGGCATTTTGGGACTGTTGAGACTGTGAGATTCTCGCTTGAGCGAGAGGATCAGATCTGAGTTTTTAAAATGGGCGGGATTTTCTCGCTTGAGCGAGAATGAGCTCGCTTAAGCGAGAACCCGACGAGACAGCATTTAATGAGAAACCCAAAACACAATTTAGGGTTAAGAAAAGAAGAGAGGTGAGAGAAGAGAGCTTTTCCAAGGGCAAGAAGCTGCAATACTCATCTAAGAGCTTGAGAAGAGGTAAAACTCTTGATTCTAACTCTCTTCTTCTCTTTAAAAACCTATTTTTGGGTATGTTGGATCTCTTCTCAAAATGAAGAAAATCATGGAAACTCATCCTTTTGAGTTATGGTTCATTTTATGTTATTTTATCTTGTAAACTCTTGGTATAGAGTTAGTATTTCAAGAAAGGAGAGGGTTTGGGGGTTGAGTCATGAAAACCCAAAAACCCTAAATAGAAAATGTGGTTAAAATGGAAAATGGTTAAAATGCTAAAGGTAGAAGATGAGTTTACTTCTAATGTTGAAAACATGATGAATATCTTGTATGGTTAAATAATGCAATATAAGTTGTTTATGTGAGATTTGGTATAAATGACTAACCTTGTGTTATATGGTGGGATAAGGAAAGATCCTAAAGTTGGAGGCAGTGTCGGTGGAACTTGAGGAGTTGCCAAGAACCCTAACCCAACACTCACTGAGGTAAGGATAAGTCTTTAACTTATGCATTGTGATGGAAAATGTGTGGATTTTCTAATGTGGATAACGAAGTGTATCGTAAATCACTTAATTGTTATAAACATATATGGGTATGTTTGTAACAACGAGGAGTGGATTTACCGTTTATGTATTGGTGGAGTACCAATGGAAATAATACTCGGAATAATGCAATGAAGCGTAAATTACTTAGTTGTTATAAACATATATGGGTATGTTTGTAACAACGAGGAGTGGATTTACTGTTTTTGTATTGGTGGAGTGCCAATGAAAATGAAACTCAGAAAAATGTATTGGTGGAGTGCCAATGGAAATAAAACTCGGAGTAATGAAATGAATCGTAAATCACTTTGTAGTTATAAGCATATATGTATATGTTTGTAATGATGTCGGGTGCATTTACTGTTTTTGTATTGGTGGAGTGCCAATGAAAATAAAACTCGTTTTTAGCCGACCATGATTGGTTAGCGACTTTGGCTCAAGTAAAGTAGCAAGCTTTGGCTCAAGCAATGTACCAAACTTTGGCTCAAGTAATGTAGCAAGCTTTGGCTCAAGCAATGTAGCAAACTTTGGCTCAAGTAATGTAGCAAGCTTTGGCTCAAGCAATGTAGCAAACTTTGGCTCAAGTTATGTAGCATGGTTTTCAAAAGTATGAACAATGAAATTGACTTTTAAGCAAACTTGAATTTAAACCGTTTATTTAACCTTATAAAATGTGGATTAACTTACATTGATATTTGTTAAATTAACGACTTACTCCTTTGTGTTTCTTGGTGTATTGTCAATGTTAATCCCATTGCAGGTAGGTGGAAGGAGTATGGGTGTTTTTTATTAGGAGCTTAGGGACTTTTATTTTGATGTCTCTTATCCATTCTTTTGTAACCTCGTTGGTTGTACTTGACTAATTATTTTTTAACTATGAACATGATTGTTGTACATGGTATTAATCATGAAAACTAGTAACTCGGGATATATGTAGCTATGGGTGTTTTGGAAACCCATAGCTAATTGTATGCGGTCGTTACTAAGTTACATTAATACGAATTTTGTTTTTTCTGCTATCTGATTTGGTATGTTACTTTTGGTTTATAGATTGGGTGTGAGGAGGAAGTGAGATCTTTTAAATAAGTTCATTCACTCGGTGATTATAATTTATCGTTAAATGCATGAAATTGGATTAAATAAGGAAAAAATTTCAAGGGTAGAATTTTGGGTCCTTACAATATGGTATCAGAGCATAGTTAATCTTGCGACCTAGGATATGGCCTTGCGTGCTTCTTTGAAAACTTTATGTGTTGTGATTGTTGAATTTTTCAAATTGTTAAGTGGTTATGTGCACTGTTATTATACAATTCGATTACTAACAAGTGAGTGAGTACAGGTACTCATGGCTAGAAGAGGAAGAGGAAGAGGGACAAGTTAGAATGTCCCGAATGATTTATTGGCGCAAATGGTGGCGGCATTGCAGCACGTCAATGAGAACTTGCACAATCTGAACCAGAATTCGGCGCCAAGTCTGAGTTCGCACCCACTAGTTCCACCTGGGCCAGCAGAATACCGAGGGTTGGATGAGTTCTGCAGGAGGAATCCCAGTCAGTTCCATGGGGGATTTGCTCCTGAAGCTGCCATCGAGTGGATGCAACGGGTGGAGCGGATCTTCAAAGCCATGAGCTGTACGGAGGCTCAGAAATTGGCTTATGCCACTTACATGTTAGTGACAGAGGCCGAGAATTGGTGGGAGTTCACTCGACGCCAAATGGAGGCGGAGGGACAGCTGATCTCTTGGGATACATTTAAGGTGAAATTCCTCCATAAATATTTTCCTGCTGACTTAAGGAGGCAGAAAGAGATGGAGTTTCTAAGATTGGAGCAGGGTGACCTGTCTGTGGGAGCATATGCGGCCAAGAGGAACGAAAAACTTACTCTCATCCGACTGGTAATCGAGGTTACTCTTCGCATGGGCCGAGGACTCATGCCAATGCCGGAGGATCATGGTTGAACTCTCCTCCTATGTGCAATAAATGTGGTCGAGCTCATGTTGGTGACTCGTGCCCCGGAATGGCACTAACCTGTTTTCATTGCAAGGAGGTTGGGCATGTCCCAAGACACTGTCCTAAGCTACCACAGAGTGTGAATGCGGTGAGGGATGAACGTCCTCGATCCACTAGCAGAGTGTTCACCATGAGTGGTGCAGAGGTAACGGGTGCAGATGGCCTGATAAAAGGTAATTGCATGGTGGCAGGTATTCCCCTTTTAGTGTTGTTTGATTCGGGAGCGACACACTCCTTTGTATCTATTGAATGCGTGGATAGACTGAAATTGCAAACTGAGTCGTTGCCTTTCGACTTGGTCATATCCACCCCAACTGATGTACCTGTGGTGGTGTCGACAGTTGTGTCTCGATGTCCGGTGGTGATGAATGGTAGGACTTTTACCATGGATTTAATCTGCTTACCACTATCCTAGTTAGATATAATTATGGGGATGGACTGGTTGTCGACAAATCGTGTGGTGCTTAATTGTATTGATAAGACCGTGGTATTCGGGAATCTAGATGAGATTTCTGATGAGGTTATTAACATGAAGCCGTTATCGGCGAAGGAAGTCAGGACTTCCTGTAAGGAGGGAGGAGTCGTGTTAATGTTGTTGGCATCCCTGGAGGGTATTGAGAGACCCAAGATTGAGGACATTCCGATAACTCGTGAGTTTCCTGAGGTATTTCCTGGTGATATTCTGGAATTGCCTCTAGTGAGAGAAGTTGAATTCTCTATCGATTTGGTGCCTAGAACGGGACCTATCTCTATAGCTCCTTATAGGATGACACCGTTAGAATTGGCTGAGTTGAAAAAGCAGGTTGAGGACTTATTGGCAAAGAAGTTTATTCGTCCTAGTGTCTCGCCGTGGGGTGCGCCTGTTTTGTTGGTTAAGAAGAAAGATGGTAGTATGCAGTTGTGTACTGACTATCGGCAATTGAACAAGGTTACAATCAAGAATAAGTATTCGTTGCCTAGAATTGATGACTTAATGGATCAGTTAAGAGGAGCGGTGTTGTTTTCGAAGATTGACCTTCGGTCGGGTTACCACCAACTTCGGGTAAAGTCAGAAGACATTCCTAAAACTGCTTTTAGGACAAGGTATGGGCATTTTGAGTATTTGGTCATGCCTTTTGGTGTAACTAATGCCCCAACAATATTTACCGACTACAGAATCAGATTTTCCATCCGTATTTGGATTCATTCGTAGTGGTATTTATTGATGACATTCTGGTTTACTCCAAAAGCCGAGAGGAACATGCAGAGCACCTGAGGATTGTTCTAGAACTCTTGAGTAAGAACCAGTTGTATGCTAAATTGTCTAAATGTGATTTCTGGTTGGAATCGGTTAACTTTCTCGGACATGTAATATCCAAGGAAGGGGTAGCTGTCGATCCTTCAAAGGTTGAAGCAGTGATGGAATGGGCAGTGCCCAAGTTGGTTACTGAAATTCGGAGTTTTCTGGGTTTGGCTGGCTATTATCGGAAATTCATTGAAGGATTTTCGAAATTGGCACTACCGTTGACTAAGCTCACACGTAAAGGAGAACCGTATGTGTGGACACTTCGATGTGAAGAGAGTTTTCAAGAGTTGAAACGAAGGTTGACTACGGCGCCAGTTTTGGTTCTTCCCTGTATTGATCGAGACTTCAGTGTTTATTGTGATGCATCCAAGCAAGGTTTGGGTTGTGTGTTGATGCAAGAAGGGAAGGTTGTTGCCTATGCTTCTCGACAGTTGAGAACGCACGAGCAAAACTACCCTACCCATGACTTGGAATTAGCTGCAGTGGTCTTTGCCTTAAAAATCTGGAGACACCACCTTTATGGCGTGAGATTTGAGGTATACAGCGACCACAAGAGTTTGAAGTACCTATTTGATCAAAAGGAATTGAATATGAGACAGAGACGGTGGATGGAATTCCTTAAGGATTATGATTTTGGGCTGCAATACCATCCGGGAAAGGCCAATGTGGTGGCCAATGCTCTAAGTCGGAAATCTTTACATATGTCGGCGTTGATGGTTCGAGAAGGGAAGCTGATTGAAGAGTTCAGGGATATGAACATGGAAGTTCAGATGGAGCCTCAAAATATGATTCTAGGGATACTCAAGGCTACAAATGAACTGTTCGATCAAATCTGGGTAATGCAAGTGGAGGATATTGAACAAATGGCTAAATGGGATTTGATGCTAAGTGGTAAGGAAACCGATTTCGCATCGGACCTTAGTGGACTGTTGCGTTACAAGGGGAGAGTGTGTGTACCTCGTGATGAGGAATTACGGAAGAGTATTTTGGAGGAGTCCCATAAGAGTAAGATGAGTTTTCACCCGGGGACAACGAAAATGTACCAAGACTTGAAGAAGTTATTTTGGTGGTCTGGGTTGAAGAGAGATGTGGCTTCGTATGTCTCGAGTTGTTTGTCAGAAAGCCAAGATTGAGCATCAGCGACCAGCGGGAGAGTTACAATCCCTAGAAATTCCCGTTTGGAAGTGGGACAGTATCTCCATGGATTTTGTGTCTGGTTTTCCGAAAACTCAGAAAGGGTACGACTCGATATGGGTAATAGTGGATCGGTTGACTAAGTCTGCTCATTTCTTGCCGATAAATATGAAATACTCCCTAGAACGATTGGCGGAATTGTATATCTAGGAAATTGTTCGATTGCATGGGATACCGTCGAGTATTGTGTCGGATAGGGATCCCCGTTTCACTTCAAACTTTTGGACTAGTTTGCAATCCGCTTTGGGAACTAAGTTGAAGCTGAGTTCAGCTTATCATCCACAAACAGACAGTCAATCGGAGAGGATAATACAGTCATTGGAGGATCTCTTAAGGGCTTGTGTCTTGGAACAACCGGGGAGTTGGGATGGCATGTTACCTCTGATTGAATTTACCTACAACAATAGTTTCCATTCGAGTATTGGAATGGCACCTTATGAGGCGTTGTATGGTAGGAAGTGTCAAACTCCAGTGAGTTGGTTTGAAACTGGGGAGAACTTGATTTTGGGACCCGAGCTGGTCCAAGAGACGACGGAGAAGATCAAGAAAATCCAGGAGAATATGAGGATCGCCCAGAGTCGTTAGAAAAGCTATTACGATAAGAGGCGAAAACCTCTTGATTTTAATGAGGGAGATCATGTTTTCATGAGAGTAGTCCCGACTACCGGAATAGGTAGAGTGTTGAACTCTCGCAAGCTGACTCTGAGATTTATTGGACCATATCAAATATTGAAAAGGATTGGGCCGGTAGCATATCGGATTGATTTGCCCCCGTTGTTGTCAAACCTTCATAATGTGTTTCATGTGTCTCAGTTAAGGAAGTATTTTGGAGATCCATCTCATGTGGTTGAATCTGATGAGATAGAGTTGAAAGATAACTTGACCTTTTCGACGTTGCCCGTGAGGATCATGGATACCAGTATCAAGAGACTAAGAGGCAAGGAGATTCCTTTGGTGAAAGTACTATGGAGCCAAGTAAACGAAGGGGATGCTACTTGGGAGGTGGAGCGTGACATGAGGGAGGATAACCCTCATTTGTTCGAATCGAGGTATGTTAAATTTTCGGGGACGAAAATTCTTATAAGAGGGGGAGGATTGTAATACCCTAAATTCTAAGTCTTTAGAGTTATAGTATCAGCCTTGAGATCCTTGCTTGAGCGAGAGATTCTCGCCTGGGCGAGAAAGGCTCACCTGGGAGGGTGAAATCCTAGACTATACTGTAGGATTCTCGCCTGAGCGAGAATTGTCTCGCCTGGGAGAGAAATGGCATTTTTGGACTGTTGAGACTGTGAGATTCTCGCTTGAGCGAGAGGATCAAATCTGAGTTTTTAAAATGGGCGGGATTTTCTCTCTTGAGCGAGAATGAGCTCGCTTAAGCGAGAACCCGACGAGACATCATTTAATGAGAAACCCAAAACACATTTTAGGGTTAAGAAAAGAAGAGAGGTGAGAGAATAGAGCTTTTCCAAGGTCAAGAAGCTTCAATACTCATCTAAGAGCTTGAGAAGAGGTAAAACTCTTGATTCTAACTCTCTTCTTCTCTTTAAAACCTATTTTTGGGTATGTTGGATCTCTTCTCAAAATGAAGAAAATCATGGAAACTCATCCTTTTGAGTTATGGTTCATTTTATGTTATTTTATCTTGTAAACTCTTGGTATAGAGTTAGTATTTCAAGAAAGGAGAGGGTTTGGGGGTTGAGTCATGAAAACCCAAAAACCCTAAATAGAAAATGTGGTTAAAATGGAAAATGGTTAAAATGCTAAAGGTAGAAGATGAGTTTACTTTCTAATGTTGAAAATATGATGAATATCTTGTATGGTTAAATAATGCAATATAAGTTGTTTATGTGATATTTGGTATAAATGACTAACCTTGTGTTATATGGTGGGATGAGGAAAGATCCTAAGGTTGGAGGCGCTGTCGGTGGAACTTTTGGAGTTGCCAAGAACCCTAACCCAACACTCACCGAGGTAAGGATAAGTCTTTAACTTATGCACTGTGATGGAAAATGTGTGGATTTTCTGATGTGGATAACGAAGTGTATCATAAATCACTTAGTTGTTATAAACATATATGAGTATGTTTGTAACAACGAGGAGTGGATTTACCGTTTATGTATTGGTGGAGTACCAATGGAAATAATACTCAGAATAATGCAATGAAGCGTAAATTACTTAGTTGTTATAAACATATATGGGTATGTTTGTAACAACGATGAGTGGATTTACTGTTTTTGTATTGGTGGAGTGCCAATGAAAATAATACTCAGAAAAATGTATTGGTGGAGTGCCAATGGAAATAAAACTCGGAGTAATGAAATGAATAGTAAATCACTTTGTAGTTATAAGCATATATGTATATGTTTGTAATGATGTTGGGTGCATTTACTGTTTTTGTATTGGTGGAGTGCCAATGAAAATAAAACTCGGAAAAATGTATTGGTGGAGTGCCAATGGAAATAAAACTCGTTTTTAGCCGACCATGATTGGTTACGACTTTGGCTCAAGTAATGTAGCAAGCTTTGGCTCAAGAAATGTAGCAAACTTTGGCTCAAGTAATGTAGCAAGCTTTGGCTCAAGCAATGTAGCAAACTTTGGCTCAAGTAATGTAGCAAGCTTTGGCTCAAGCAATGTAGCAACCTTGGCTCAAGCAATGTAGCAAACTTTGGCTCAAGTTATGTAGCATGGTTTTCAAAAGTATGAACGATGAAATTGGCTTTTAAGCAAACTTGAATTTAAACCGTTTATTTAACCTTATAAAATGTGGATTAACTTACATTGATATTTGTTGAATTAACGACTTACTCCTTTGTGTTTCTTGGTGTATTGTCAATGTTAATCCCATTGCAGGTAGGTGGAAGGAGTATGGGTGTTTTTGATTAGGAGCTTAGGGACTTTTATTTTGATGTCTCTTATCCATTCTTTTGTAACCTCGTTGGTTGTACTTGACTAACTATTTTGTAACTATGAACATGATTGTTGTACATGGTATTAATCATGAAAAATAGTAACTCGGGATATATGTAGCTATGGGTGTTTTGGAAACCCATAGCTAATTTTATGCGGTCGTTACTAAGTTATATTAATACGAATTTTGTTTTTCTGCTATCTGATTTGGTATGTTACTTTTGGTTTATAGATTGGGTGTGAGAAGGAAGTGAGATCTTTTAAATAAGTTCATTCACTCGGTAATTATAATTTATCGTTAAATGCATGAAATTGGATTAAATAAGGAAAATATTTCAAGGGTAGAATTTTGGGTCCTTACATATTCTCCAAGATTGATCTTCTGTCGGGTTACCATCAACTGAGATTGCGAGCAGATGATATTCCTAAGACTGCTTTCAGGACGAGGTATGGACATTATGAATATTTGGTGATGCCTTTTCGCGTGACTAACCCTCCTGCCATATTCATGGAGTACATGAATCAGATTTTCCATCCTTATCTAGATTCATTTGTAGTGGTGTTCATTGAAGACATCTTGGTGTATTCTAAGAGCCGGGATGAGCATGTTGAGCATCTAAGAATCGTGCTAAGGATTTTGAAGGATAACCATTTGTATGCTAAGTTGTCGAAGTGTGATTTTTGGCTTGAGTCTGTGAACTTCCTCAGACATGTGATATCCAAGGAAGGAGTAGTAGTGGATCCCTCTAAAGTCGAGGCAGTGATGGAATGGGCAGTACCGAAGTCATTGACTGAGATTCGGAAGTTTATTAAGGATTCTCGAAACTAGCCTTACCATTGACTAAGTTGACCAGAAAATGACAACCTTTTGTTTGGATAGTCAGATGTGAAGAGAGCTAAAACGAAAATTAACTTCAGGACTAGTGTTAATTCTTCCTTGTACAGACAAGAATTTTAATGTTTATTGTGATGCTTCAAAGGAAACTAGGTGTCTAAAAGTTTAAGATTATGTTGGTTAGTTGTTAGAACTTACAAGTTTTAAACCAAAACAATATATTATTGTAGGATTGTGGAGTTTAGTTTGTGATTTTTTGTTTTAAAATACATTTATAATGCGTTATGATTATTTATTTTTGAAATTGTGATTGAGTTGGTTATAAATGTGTTTTTGAAAAGAAAAAAAAAGGTCATCCCGCCAGCCTGTAAACCCTGCCAAATATGGGTCGGAGTGACATTTTGAGTCATTTTAGCAATAAGGGTTGGGTCGGGTCAGGCTAGCCCATATTTTGGCGGGCCAAAGGCGGGCCGTTTTGGCCCGTTTTGCCACCCTTACCACTAGTAGTGTTGGACTACATTCAGGGTCGATCTTTAAACAATTGTTACGGTCTTTAAAGGAAAATCACCATAAAACAAAACAAAGGATCAAAACATATGTGGATTCTCATCGAAAAGAACGTACATTTGATCAAGGAGCTTGGGTTCTACTTTGCCTGCAGCTGTATAGGCAATTGATGATAGCTAGTCGTCAGTTTTAAAAATTGTCAAAGAGATAGTACGGTCCCTTTCGAGTTTGGAGGTATATTGGAAATGTGATATATGAGAAAGAGTTACCACCGTCATCTCAAATACACAATGTGTTTCATGTTTATTCTTTGGTCCTACTCCATCTGTGTCTATTTCGGATTTGCCATCTATGTGGGAAAGGAAAAATCGTTTATTGTTGAAAGACAAGGGAATGAGGAGTTGGATACCTCAAAAGATGCAAATACATCCTTTCACTTGGGTGCTGGAACTCAAGTCTCACACTAGAGAAATCAAAATGAGAGAGACAAGGGTAAATAGGAAAGACACATTAAATGTGGTTACTCACATGGACAATGTTATCTCTCCAGACTTAGATGGTCTGGTTAATGTGTCATAAAACATCTTCGTTTGTGGACCCACAAACAAAAAGTATTCAAATTTGACTCCACACGTTTCTGTCATTACTGTGTCGGCTACACAGCCCCAATCGCTATATAGTTTAGAAAAAGGAAGGTTAGATGGAGTCCCAATAATCTACACTGTTGGAGAAAGACCCGTTGCTGGTTTTGCACGTCGTACAGCTCATGGTCTGCCTTTTGTACAGTCAATAGGAACATGTGTTGCTCAAGTATGGGAACATCCTTTTCTAGGGATTACAATGAAAACTGAACCAATGGCTACCCGTCTGAACTCATCCCGAATTTAACGTGGAAAATTCAATGTGATTGGGTTCGGGTTTTACCCGATATCAACTTTATGGTTCAAGTTTAGTACAGTTGATACCCGAACCCGTCACCAACCCGATTAATATATGTAAAATTATACATAAATACATATATACAAGTTATATATAGGAACTTGACATATATAAAACCTATATATAAAAATATATAATTAAGGCAGGTTTGCATCGGGTTAGGGTTACACGAAATCCGACGAATTTAGGAATAGTTCATTATTTTCAACCCCAATTAATTCGGATTCGGTATTGGGTAAATATAAAACTGATTCTAACTCGTCCTGTTGTCATTCCTAACCCATTCCAAGAAGCAAGAGGAGGTGCAATTGGGTTACAACATGCTGCTTCATGGAACACTCCACCCCTCTCTGCTTCAAGTTGGGAGCCCAATTCCACTTGTTACTTTAGATAGTCTAAAGCCCAACCTTCAGGACAAAAGGTTGCTCTCCAAGAAATTGGACAATATTGGGCCATCTGTGTCCCAAGGCATTGTTACAGGAACTACTAGCAGACCCAAAAGAATTACTCATCCTCTTATTAAGTTTAAGGATTATGTCTGCATGTAATTTCTTATTTTATTTAGTTTTATTATAGCAGTAAATCAATTGGGCCTTTCTCTTAGCAGCCCTTGGATCCTATTTTAATTCCATTATTATTTAAGGTGTAATTTTGAGTGAATGATCAAGTAATGAAGTAATTTCTTATTCAGATTTTTTTGTGTTTCCCTAAACATCCCTTTTGTGTTCTGCCGGGATTTATAAACCCTAACGTGGTAAATGTATGATAAAATAAACTATAAGGTAAGTTTGATGCAATAAAAACATAAGGAATGTCATTGTAGCTTTATAATAAGAAAATTGCTAATTATAATAAACTCAACTAGAAAGTTGATTTAAAAAATGTGGAAATATTTTGACAGACTATTATGTGCTATGTCATGTGTTTCTTCTAATTGAAATAAGTGTCCATATAAGATTTAGAAAGAAAAAAAATTAGGATACATTGCCGGGTTGATTTTGGATGAGAATAAAAATAAACATAGATTTATGAGGCATTTTACAATTGTATTTCATGACTCTCTAAGTCTTCTCTTGATGGACAAAAAAAGTTAAACCTAATGTTCTCTATATATATTGTTGATGATTTGATCATCATTGTATGGCTAGTACCATTCAATAGTTAAATTGAAGTCTTTTGGGTGAAATCTCGACAATATTTTCCTCTCAACAATTTGCTCTCATCTACTTGAAACATTGTTCCCACAGCCCCCCCTTCCCCCTTCTTTTGTGACCCCATCTTTCAGACATGTTGGATTAGATGATAAAAAGTGATAACCTTTTCCGGATTTAAAGGACCCAAAGTATGTTTCAGGATTTTTCCAGGCATTGGTTTTTGCTTCAGGGGGTTGATGAAATGATGTGAAAGTATAAAGTACAAAATTCAGTGATTAGTAAAGAATATGTTTCAAGAGCCATTTGTAGTTAAGTAGTAATAGTTTATGGAGTTATCTTGATGAAGTTGACATAAATGATGAGGTAATGTTAATTTTCTTTCTTCCTTTTTCCTCAGAACGAAAGAAAGCAATGTCCTCATGCACCCCAAAAAACGGCGAAGAGTGTACCATTTTAATTTCCGAAGTAGAAAGCAAAAAGATTTGGCACACAAATATTGACCCGCAGAGTTGATTGGACAAGTTCAATGTTGCACAGTGGTTGGTTAGGATAGAAAAATTAGAATTATAAACATTTAAAATTATAATCTGATTATATTTACTTAAATGAAAAATGATTTTAAAATTTCGTTTGAATAATATAAAATATTAAATGTATGCTATTTGTTTTTATAATTAATATTTGCGTTGTTCTTTAAAATTTCGTTTGAATAATTTAAAATATTTTATGTATAATTTTTCAATGTTTATCATAAATTATAATTTTATTATAAATTAAACAATGAAATGATTATATAATATTTTTCATGGTAAAGGTTAAATAAAAAACATTCATGGAATTTACATATTCCAGTGGAATAAAATTGGTGATATATCCAACTATATAAATGATACCATTGAATTGACATATTTAGTGCATTTCACATTTTACAAAATCACATGGTATTAAATATATGGTATAAAATTATATTGTATTACAAAAAAATACATTTTTTTGCAAATAAGAAATGCAAAAGACAAAGTATTGAGAGTGGATGAGTGTAATGGAAATATTAAGTTGTGAAGGTAAGGTGTATCAAGCATGCAAGTGTTATTGGGGTAAAAAAATAATAATTAGTTGTTATAGTTTCATATTGGATTTAGATTTTGGTCTTTATAGTTTTTTTTTTTTATTTAATATTGGTCCCTATACATAAATTTTAAATTTTGATAATCGTCTTATATGGTTCTTATTTTTTTACTAACTTAAACTTTAATCTCTATAATCTATATTCATTAAACTATTATTTTATGAGATTAGAATTTTGGTTAGTTAAACTATAGAAACGTAATAACACCCCCCCCCCTTCCAACAAATAAAGCACTACCTAGAGAAATAATATGGACCGATGTTTGATAAGCCATGATTAAAATGAGAAACAATTTTGTTCTCCTCCTCAATGATAGGAGGGTGAGTCGGGCAGGGTGTAACACTCTAAATTTAAGTCTTTAAAATTATAGTATCAGTCCTAGGATTATCGCTTGAGCGAGAGATTCTCGCCTGGGCGAGGAAGGCTCGCCTGGGAGGGTGAAATCCTGGGTTATACTGGAGGATTCTCGCTTGAGCGAGAATTGTCTCGCCTGGGCGAGAAATGGCATTTTGGGGCTATTGAGACTGTGAGATTCTCGCTTGAGCGAGAGGGTCAGATCTGAGTTTTTAAAAATGGGCGGGATTTTCTCGCTTGAGCGAGAATAAGCTCGCTTAAGCGAGAACCCGACGATAGCATTAAATGAGAGAAACCCCAAATACATTTTTAGGTTAAGAATTGAAGTGAGGTGAGAGAAGAGAGCATTCCCAAGGTCTAGGAGCTTTGATTCTTGTTCAAGAGCTTGAGAAGAGGTAAAACTCTCTATTCTAACTCTCTTCTTCTCTTGAAAACCCATTTTTGGTATTATGGATCTCTTCTCAAAATGAGAGAAACCATGGAAACTCACCCTTTTGAGTTATGGTTTGTTTTATGTTATTTTTATCTTGTAAACTCTTGGTATTGAGTTAGTATTTCAAGAAAGGAGAGGGTTTGTGGGTTGATTCATGAAAACCCCAAAACCCTAAAGTGGGAATGTGGTTAAAGAAGAAAATGGGTAAAGTGCTAGAGGTAGAAGATGAATAAGCTTTCTAATGTTGAAATGTGAGATGAATATGTATGTTTTAGATGTTGTAAACTTATGACGAAAGTAGTTTAGAAACATTGAGAACGTGTTAAATATCTTATATGGTTAAATAATGCAATATAAGTTGTTTATATGATATTTGGAATAAATGACTAACATTGTGTTATATGGTGGGATGAGGAAAGATCCTAAAGTTGGAAGCGGTGTCGGTGGAACCTACGAAGTCGCCAAAAACCAAGCCCAACACTCACCGAGGTAAGGATAAGTCTTTAACTTATGCACGGTGTTAGAAAATGCATGGATTTTCTGATGTGGATAATGAAATGAAATGTGAATCACTTAGTCATTATGAGCATATATGGGTATGTTGATAATGATGAGAAGTGGATTTACTGTTTATGTATTGGTGGAGTGCCAATGGAAATAAAACTCGAAATAAAATAATGAATTGTAAATCACTTTGTAGTTATAAGCATACGTGGATGTGTTTGTAATGATGTCGGGTGTATTTACCGTTTAATATATTGGTGGAGTGCCAATGGAAATAAAACTCGGAATAAAGTAATAAATTGTAAGTCACTTTGTAGTTGCAAGCATATACGATATGTTGCAATGATGTCGGGTGCATTTATTGTCTATGTATTGGTGGAGTGCCAATGGAAATAAAACTCGGAATAAAGCAATAAATTGTAAGTCACTTTGTAGTTGCAAGCATATACGATATGTTGCAATGATGTCGGATGCATTTATTGTCTATGTATTGGTGGAGTGCTAATGGAAATAAAACTCGGAACAAAACAATGAATTGTAAATCACTTAGTCGCTACAAGCATATATGGGTATGTTTGTAGTGATGAGGAGTGGATTTACTGTTTATGTATTGGTGGAGTGCCAATGGAAATAAAACCCGTTTTACCCGACCCGAATGGGTTAGCGACTTTAGCTCAAGTTATGTAGCATGGTTTTTCAAAAGTACCGACGACGAAAATGGTTTTAAGTGAATTTGATTTAGATCGTTATATAACCTTATTAAATGTGGATTAACTTACATTGATGTTTATTGAGTTAACGACTTACTCCTTTGTTTTGTTTGTGTATGGTCAATGTTAATCCCATTGCAGGTAGGTGAACGAAGAACAGGTGATTTTGACTAGGAGATTAGAGACCTTTATTTTGATGTCTCTTTAGCCATTCTTTGTAACCTCACTGGTTGTACTTGAAGTAACTAATTGTAACTATGAACGCTATATTTTTGTACATGATATTGATCATGGAGACTAGTAACTCGGGATATATGTAGCTATGGGTGTTTTGGAAACTCATAGCTAATTGTATGCGGTAGTTACTAGGTTACATTAATATGAATTATGTTTTTCTGCATTAGGAATGTATGTATGGAAATCGCATGTTAAATAGTCCGGAAATAATCAAGGTAAATAATGTAACGTATATTCAGTTAATAATCATGAAACATAAACGAATTGAATGTTTGCATGAGTTAAAATAAGAAAAATTTCCAGGGTAGAATTTGGGTCTTTACACAGGGTTTGACTCGAGGTCTTCAGTTTGGGGTGAGGTGATCTTTGGGATGAAGATTGTTGGGCTTCGAGCGTCTTGGAGTGTGTTCTCTTGGGAAGTTCCTCTATGGTGGGTTGGGGCCTGGGTTTCTCTAATTTGAAGGAGGGGGGATCAATAATTCAGAGTATAAGTGAATGTAATGCTTAAGAGATAAAGAGTAGAGTTAGAGAGTGAACTTGTCTTATGTCCAAAAGGTATTGTGTTGTAAGTCCTATTTATAGTGGAGAAGGGTGGAATATTCTCCGACTAGTGCAGTTGGTGTGACAGACTATTTGGACTGGTCAGCCTATTCTAGTAGTGCAGGAGACTGCTTTTGTGCATGTCGGGCAGCCTGGTCAGGTCGAACTCTAAGAATAGTTGACTTATAGCCTATAGTAGATGGTGGTAGTCGTAGTGTAGGCATGTCCTTGCCGTAGGGCACAGAGTTAGGCGAGAATTGCAAGTGACGTGTAGTAGATGTCGGCAGCTCGACAGGTGGGTTGCAAGGACCCAAATTATACCCTAAATTTTTCGTTCATTCATTATTAAACTTACAAACTCTATTAACTATTTTCCCACTATATATTTCCATAAATTACATCCTCAATATATTTACGATTCAAATTCAATAATAGCAAATTAATCTACCAAAGTATTTTGGGGTTCATAACCCATAAAGTTCACATTTTTAAATTCAAAAGGGGACTCCATCCCCACATACTTGTCGATCCTACATCAATTTCCGAGAAACGGGGTTACATATCAAATAATTCAAGTAATAGATACAAACATGTGCAGAATACAAAACAACACGTTGGTAAGACATAGAAATCATGATAATAAGTGTTTATAAATCAATATACAATAATTATTCAAACATAAATAAATCCAAGTTCAATATAAAGAAACAATTAAATCATTTGAAGGTTATACCAAAGTTGCACAATCGTCTCACATATATATTAGTAAATCCAATACCACATCGGACAAGACAGACATCGCCACAAGGGCCAATATCACACTGGGCAAGTCATACACTGCCATATAGGCCAATACCACGTTGGGTGTAAGGACCCAATTTATACCCTAAAATTTTTCGTTCATTTATTGTTAAACATACCAGTTCTAGTAACTATTTTTCCCACTAACCATTCCCATGAATTACATCCTCCATACAATTATGATTCAATTTCAATAATGACAAACAAATCTACCAAGGTATATTGGGGTTCATAACCCATAAACTTCACATTTTTAATTTCGACGGGGGACTCCTTCCCCGCATACACGTCAATCGTACATCAAGTCCCTAAAAACGGGAATACATGTCAATTAGTTCCAATAATAGATACAAGTACGTGCATAATACAAACAACACGATAATAACCCTGTTACAAAAGTAGTCAGTAAACTAAGCTACGACATCCCCTGAGTCCGCTAGTCCTCAGCTTTACTTGTACACCGATTATGACAAATAACACCAACAAGACATACAAGGGAGTAAGACATCAAAATCTGGATAATCAGTGCTTATAAGTCAATATAGAATAATTATAATACAACATATATAAATCTAACATTAACATATATTAATAATCAAATCAAATAAACCATCATTCTACAATTCATCAACCACATTTATAACAGTTACTTCAATACCACGTAGGGCAAGTCTATGCCACGAAGGCGAATTAATACCACATAGGGCAAGTCTATGCCACAAAGACGAATCAATACCACGTAGAGCAAGTCTATGCCACAATGGCGAATCAATACCACATAGGGAAAGTCTATGCCGCAAAGGCGAATCAATACCACGTAGGGCAGTCTATGCCACGAAGGCGAATCAATACCACATAGGGAAAGTCTATGCCGCAAAGGCGAATCAATACCACGTAGGGCAAGTCTATGCCACGAAGGCGAATCAATACCACATAGGGCAAGTCTATGCCCCAAAGGCGAATCAATACCACGTAGGGCAAGTCTATGCCACGAAGGCGAATCAATACCACACAGGGCAAGTCTATGCCACAAAGGCGAATCAATACCACGTAGGGCAAGTCTATGCCATGAAGGCGAATCAATACCACATAGGGTAAGTCTATGCCACAAAGGCGAATCAATACCACGTAGAGCAAGTCTATGCCACGAAGGCGAATCAATACCACGTAGGGCAAGTCTATGCCACGAAGGCGAATCAATACAACTTTCATTCAATGATACTCATAACTCTATTATCTTAATAACAAGTTCAATAAACTTACCGTTCACATTATATCATTAATAATGGAAATGCTTCTCCCTTACCTTGGTGTGCGTTGGCGTTTCGCGACTTGTTAGTCTCTACTCCGCTTCCTCCAACCTTAGTGTCTTTCCCCATTCACACCATACACAAAATCCATAATCAATAATATATTCATAATATCACATAATAACTCACATTACATTTTTCAACCACAAAATAACTCATACTCCGATGATTCTCGAAACAATCTCTATTGAGGCTTCAAGCATGTAAATCATAAACATTTAACCCCTCATTCCACATCATAAATCATGAACCACAACCCAACTTAACATTTCACCCCTTTTCTTCACCATTTCGTTTCTAGGTTTTGGGGTTTCCTAAAATCAACATTTTTCAAACACCATTTCCAAATACAAACTCTACACTACGAGTTTTCAAGAAAAAAGTTAAATAAAATGAATCACAACTCAAAAGAGAGAGTTAGGTTGTTTTCCAACTCAAAGAGAAGAGACCCAAATACCCACAATGAGTTTCTAAATAAGAAGGAGTGTTAAAATCAAGAGTTTTACCTCTTTTCTAGCTTCTCTTAGCCTTTACACGAGCTCTTGCCAAGAAAATCGCTTCCTCTTCTCTTTTCTCTCCAAAGACCCTTTTCTTTTCGTAGTTGGGGCCCTTTATTGGGGTTCAAGGTTTTAGATTCTCGCCCAGGCGAGAATACATCGCCCAGGCAAGGAAGCCCCGCCTTTTAAAATTTCAAACTCGGGTTCTCTCACTCATTCAAGGGACTCTCGCTCAAGCGAGGATCCAACAGCTCTAGAAATATTCCTCTCGCTAAGGAGAGCCAATTCTCGCCAGGCGAGAATCTCTCAGCCTCCAACACTCCCTCGCCTAGGCGAGCCAAATCTCGCCCACGCGAGACTCTCAGGGAAAATCCTTGGAGAAATCCTGGACTTCTCGCTCAAGCGAGGCTCTCTCGCCAGTCGAGAATCCTCCAGCATCTCCCAGACCTACTGAGTTTCACCAAGCTTCAAAGAGGAGAAATTAGGGGGTTACATTGGGCAAGTCATACATTACCATATAGGCCAATACCACGTTGGGCAAGTCATACATCACCATAAGGCCAATACCACATAGGGCAAGTCATACATTGGTTCATCAATTTTCTTCACACAATATAACAAATTATACATTTACCTCAAACATTCACAATGCATATCCCTTACCTTGGTGTGCGTTGGTGGTAGTGTTAGGCAAATTGTTAGTTCCTCCTCCGCTTCCTCCAACCATAGGGTCTTTCCTCATACACACTACACACAATAACCATAATCAATAACATACTCATATTATTACGTAAACAACTTAATACCATACATTTATTCATAAAAACAGTTCATATTCCGATAATTTCCGAAATCATCTCCATTAGGAATTTCAAGCATATAAAGCATTCCTATTCACTCTATTTAACACTAGAAACCATAACCCACGTTTCTAACCTAAAATTTCCCCCTTTCAACACCATTTTCGTTTTAGGTTTTGGGGTTTTCATGAATCAACCACCAATCAACTCCATTTTCGAATACAAACTCTAAACCTCGAGTTTTTCAATCGAAAAGCTAGATAAAAACAAGTTATAACTCTAAAGAGAAAGTTATATAATTTTCCACACCAAGAGAAGAGACCCAAATGCCCAAAATGAGTTTCAACATGAGAATGAGTGTAAAAATCAAGAGGTTTACCTCTTCTCTAGCTTCTTTAAGCCTCTACATGAGCTCTTGCCAAGAAAATCGCCTCCTCTTCTATTTTCTCCCAAAAATCCTCTCCCTTTACGTGTTTAGGGCTCTATATTAGGGTTCAGGGTTTTATATTCTCGCCCAGGCGAGAATACGTCGCCCAAGCGAGAAAACCCCGCCTTTTAAAGTTTCAAACTCTGGTTCGCTCGCTCAAGCGAGGATCCAATAGCCTCCATGCCACTCTCCCTCTCCCAAGCGAGCCAAATATCGCCCAGGTGAGAATCTCTCAGCCTCCATAGTTCCCTCTCGCTCAAGCGAGAGTCCCAGATAAAATCCTGGGAGAAATGTTGACACTTTCGCTTGGGCGAGGCTCCTCTCGCTCAAGCGAGAATCCTGCAGTATACCCCAGATTTTCTACTGTAAATAAAACATAGGGTGTTACATGGGTAACAGAGGTGGGGTCTAGGATTGGCTTGAGGGCAAATCTGGTTGATGATGTCATTTGTTGCTAGTCCGACTGGTAGGCTAGTGTGGTGGGTCGTGATGACATAAGTCTTTGTCAGACGTCCGAGCTTGTTTGGCCTTAAGTAGTCTAGTCCGGTCAAGGTGACAACCGTTCGATCTAGGTGAAAAATTTAACCCCAATCTATTATTATGGCTGAAAGTTGTTGGCAATCATTGAATCTTGGCGTGGTACATGCGTGTTGAAGTCGAACATATGTTGGCTTCTTATGATTGTTGGCGCTCTAGAGCTCGCTATAACACCCTAGATTTTAAAGTCATTAAATTATAGTATCAGTCCTGGGAGTCTCGCTTGAGCGAGAGAATTGTCGCCTGGACGAGAGAGGCTCACCTAGGAGGGTGAAATCATGTACGTTTGTAATCGTGGGTATTATGATTTTGGGAACCCATAACTATTTGCACGTCCTAAGTGAATGTGGGACATTAATATGAATTATGTTTTTCTGACTTATGGATGTGACACCCTAAAATTATATTTCCTTAGTTGGAGTATCAGTCCTAGAGAGTGAGGCATACTTCCAGATTCTCGCTTGAGCGAGAGGCCCTCGCCTAAGCGAGAGGGTCAGAGTTTTTCCCAGGATTTTATCTTGAAGTCTTGCCTAAGCGAGAGAAGGCTCGCCTGGGCGAGAGTAGCTCACATGGGGGAGTGGAATACTGGGCTATACTGAAGGATTCTCGCCTGAGCGAGATTTAGCTCGCTTGGGCGAGGAAGAGTTGTAGACACTGAAGGATCCACGCTTGAGCGAGAATCCCTCGCTTGAGCGAGAATCCCTCGCTTGAGCGAGAGTGTCAAATCTGAGTTTTTAAAATGGACGGGATTTTCTCGCTTGAGCGAGAAAAGGCTCGCTTGAGTGAGAACCCGACGACTGAACATTAAAATAGAAACCCCAAATACTTTTAGGGTTATAATTTTAGAGAGAAGAGAGAGAATGGAACATTTTCAAGAGCTAGGATTTGTGGGAATCATCTAGAAGCTTGAGAAGAGGTAAATCCCTTGATTCTAACTATTTTTCTCCCTTTCAAACTCATTTTGGGTGTATGGGATCTCTTCTCAAAATGTGAGAAACCATGGAAACTCTTCCTTTGGAGTTGTGGTCCGTTTTATGTGGTTTTTCTCTTGTAAACTCTTGGTGTAGAGTTGTTATTCATAAAATGGAAAGGGTTTGTGGGTTTATTCATGAAAACCCCAAAACCCCAAAATGAAAATGTGGTAAAAGAGGAAAATGGGTGAAATGGTAAATGAAGAAGATGAGTATGTGTTATAATGTAAAATAGAAGATGAATATGCATGTTTTAATTTTTGGAAACTTCTAAGGAAAATTGTTTTGGTAAACATTGGAAATATGTGAATATCTTATATGTTTGTTGTAAATGTAATATGAGTTATGTGTATATTATTGCGAATGAAATACTGACTTTTGTTGTTGTTTGGTGGGGATGAGGAAAGATCCTAAGGTTGGAGGAGGTAGTGAAGGAAACTTGTAAAGTTACCCAAAACCGACTCCAACACTCACCAAGGTAAGGATAAGTCTTTAACTTGCGCATTGAAATGGAAAATGTGTGGATTTTCTGGTTGTAAATTGATTATGAATCAATGAAAATGGAAAACCTGTTTTTAGCTACCCTTAAATGGTGTAGCGGCTTAGGCTCAAGCAATGTAGCAAGCTTTGGCTAAAGCGATGTAGCAAGCTTTGGCTCAAGCAATTTAGCAAGCTTTGGCTCAAGCGATGTAGCAAGCTTTGGCTCAAGCAATGTAGCAAGCTTTGGCTCAAGCGATGTAGCAAGGTTTGGCTCAAGCAAAGTAGCAAGCTTTGGCTCAGGCGATGTAGCAAGCTTTGGCTCAGGCGATGTAGCAAGCTTTGGCTCAAGCAATGTAGCAAAACTTTAGCTCAAGTTATGTAGCACACTTTGGCTCAAGTTATTTAGCAAACTTTGGCTCAAGTGATGTAGCAAAACTTTGGCTCAAGTTATGTAGCACACTTTGGCTCAAGTTATGTAGCAAACTTTGGCTCAAGTTATGTAGCAAAACTTTGGCTCAAGTTATGTAGCATGATTTCAAAAATATAAACGATTGAAATGGTTTTAAGTGTAACACCCCAAATTTTAATCTTTAAAATTATAGTAACAGTCCTGGAAGCCTCGCTTGAGCGAGAGTTGTCTCGCCTGGGCCAGAAATGGCAATTTTGGGCTGTTGACACAGTGTAATCGATTACACACTTCTGGTAATCGATTACATCGTATTAAAAGCATCAGATATGTGCATCTGACACAGTGTAATCGATTACACAATTCTGGTAATCGATTACACAATTCTGGTAATCGATTACACAATTCTGGTAATCGATTACACAATTCTGGTAATCGATTACACACTTCTGGTAATCGATTACACACTGCTGGTAATCGATTACACACTTCTGGTAATCGATTACACACTGCTGGTAATCGATTACACTCTGCTGGTAATCGATTACACTCTGCTGGTAATCGATTACACACTTCTGGTAATCGATTACATCATATTAAAAGCATCAGATATGCGCATTTTTCACGTTGTAATCGATTACACCATGTTGGTAATCGATTACAACCCGACGACACCTCTTTAAAACAGAAACCCAAACACATTTTTGGGTTAGAACTTCGAAGAGAAGAGAGAGAGGAGAGCTTTTCAAGAGCAAGGAGCCTTAGGACTCATCTTGGAGCTTGAGAAGAGGTAAACCTCTTGTTACTAACTCTTCTTCTTCCTCTCTAACTTGTTTTGGGTATGTTGGATTTATTTTCAAAACACGAGAAACCATGGAAACTCATTCTTTAGAGTTATGGTTCGTTTTATGTTGTTTTTATCTAAAACTCTTGATTTAGAGTTGATATTGTATGAATGGAAAGGTTTTATGGGTTATTCATGAAAAACCCCAAAAAACCCCAAAATGTGAATATAAGTATAAAGATAAAGAGGTGAAATGTTAGATGTGGATAATGAGTTGTGCTTTGATGTTGTTATATGAGATGAACATGTATGTTTTAATATTTAGAAACTTGAATTGAAGTAGTTTTGGAAATATTAAGAATACATGAATCCCTTGTGTATTTGATGATGAAATACGAGTTATTTATGTGTTATTGACTGACATCATTGTTATTGGTGATAATGAGGAAAGATCCTAAGGTTGGAGGAAATCGCGGAGTAGACTTTTAAAGTTACTCGGAACTGATCTCCAACGCTCACCGAGGTAAGGGATAAGTGTTTTCTAAATCATACTGGCTGATATGAATGAGGTATGTGAAAGAGGTAATGATTTAAAACAATACGTCTGTAATTTATGCATTATGTTGGAAAATGCGTGATTTTACTGTTATGGAAAAAGAAGGAATTCAATTTATTTGGGGGAGTACCAAAGGAAATAAGACTCAAAACGAATTCAATTTATTTGGGGGAGTACCAAAGGAAATAAGACTCAAAACGAATTCAATTTATTTGGGGGAGTACCAAAGGAAATAAGACTCAAAACGAATTCAATTTATTTGGGGGAGTACCAAAGAAAATAAGACTCAAAACGAATTCGATCTATTTGGGGGAGTACCAAAGGAAATAAGACTCAAAACGAATTCAATCTATTTGGGTCACTTTGAATACATACTATTTTATGGTTGAGTTGATTTTGAAGACCCGTGGCAAGATTCTTAAACGATTTAAAAGTGTCACATTTCAAAGCGAGAAACAATGTCCAAGTGAATGTACAGAAATCATCCACAATGACAAGTGTATAATAACTACCACCAAAGCTCATGATTTTTGATGGTCCAAACAAGTCCATATGGAGATTTTCCAAATGCCTTGTTGTAGACACCACTGTTTTTTTATAAAAATGAATTCTTTACTTGCTCACATCTTTGAGAAGAGACGCAAATATCCTCTATTTTAAAATTCAGCTTTGGTAAGCTAAGTCCTTAGAAGACAACTTTTCTAAATATTTCAAGTGGATATATGCTATCCGCCTATGCCAAATCCATATATCACTTTATTTTGAAAATAGTGAAGTGATATCATCTAAATTAACCACGTAAATACTATTTATTCGATGACCTATAAAATTAACTTTATTGTCTACGGCATCTCAAATTGTGCAAATAATCATGCAATTCGACATATGCACCATACAATTCATCATAAGGTGGGAAAATTTTCAGAACTTGAATAAGATTCAGGAGAGGGTACTTACTTGTCTATTCTTGCTTATTTGGGTTGAAAGAATTTTGATTTTGAACAATTAGGAATAATTTTGCGTTTTCTTCCTCCTGCGAGGTGCTAGAGGTCGAACCCTCTTCGGGAACATCCCATACTATGTAAGCTTTCTTTCATTTGAAGTCCAAAGGATTGTTCTTGCCACTCTCAACATTCTTGAGGTAAGTCGAGCATTGATATCACATGTGGCCCGTTTTATCGTATTCATGGCAAGTGAAGCGATCTTTGGGATTCTTGGCTTTCTTGGTTGAGTCTCTTGCTTCTTTTCATTCGAACCTTTGTAGTCCTCCTTTATTTTTGAAAAACTTGCTTAATTTTATCATTAGGAGCGACATGGTGTCATCATCTATATCCGAATTGGAATCTTCTTCATCATATCTATCTTCTTGACTTTATGAAGTTGTGGCTTTGAGAGGGATACCCTTTTTATTATTTTTTTATTCTTCATGTAAATTCAAGCGTCCCAACACCATTTCGTGTTCTCGGAGCTTTCCAAAGAGAGTCGCTAGTGATAGTGAGTCCAAGTCCTTTGATTCAAAAGTAGCCGTGACCTTAGGTTGCCATCTTAAAACCTTGTTAGTCAATTCACCTTTGGTAACAACTTTATTTAATGCAACTAGATGGTTAACAATATGAGTAAATTTATTTTGCACATCATTAATAGATTCATTTGGAAACATGTGAAATAAATTATATTCATGTGTTAAAGCATTTAATCTAGCTCGCTTGACCTCACTACTGCCATCATGAGTTACTTGTAAAGTATCCCACACTTTCTTGGCACTACTACATTGTGAAACCCGAAAGAACTCATCATAGGAGAGTGCGGATGTGATGATGTTTTTTGCTTTCAAATTAAACTTTACTTTTCATTTCTCATCATCCGTCCATAAGCTCTTAGACTTCTATTTGGTTTCACCTTCCACTAGGTGCAGTGGAGTGAAAGGGCCATTTTGTATGGCATCTAAAATATTTGTATCAATAGCATCAATTAATATCCTCATTCTGACTTTCCAATAAGCGTACCCCTCGTTAGTGAAAACCGGAGGGCGGTTGATGAATAGGATCAATGATCTAAGTGGTTAAGCTAGCACTGTCGTACTAGATCTGATACCACTTGTTGGATAGTAAGGGCTCACTGACACCTAGAGGAGGTGTGAATAGGTGTAGCGGATCATGATTCTCGCTTTTTAGGTTAATGAGGTAAAATGAAAAATATCTCAGTGATTATGTTGCTTTTAATCGGTTAAATCATAACCGTGTTTAATCGATTACCACTAGATTTAATCGATTAACCTTAATCTTGTTTTTTCAATAAACATATTTCTTGCATGAAAAAAACTACGATTTTAATCAATTACAGACAAAATTCACTTAATGAATTTACGCCAAAGTATGAACAGATTCACAACAAGTAGTAAACTCAATAAGAAAAGCAGTTAAACCACGTAAATCGTAAATTGACTGAAATTAAAAAGATAAGGGATAGAGAAAATCGAGAAGACAGTCTTTTATCTTAGTTCATTTGCAAGTCCACTTACAAACTACATCCAAACCTCCCCTTCTGATCATGGAAGATCTTTCTTCACTATTGGAAATCAATAGTCTACAGACACACTTCCAAAACAATACAAGACTCCCTTCTTGGCCCTAGAATCCCCAAGATGGTTTAACCTTCTAACCTATACTAATGGATACTCAACACCTCTTCTAATGATTTGGCCCCAAGCACTAATTACTCCCAACCAAGACTCTTATCTATGGGAAGATAACCACCTTACTGCAACTAGGATTTCCCAACACACTTCTCTATCAAGGTGATACTAAACACAAATAGAGAACTTCAAGAAAATCGTATAAAGGATTCTTCAAGTTGTGTTCACCTCAATGTGCAAATATACAAACAATAACAACACTAAAACCAGCCGAGAAATCTCCCAAAGACTCAAAAGGTATTATGTGGGATTAAGCTATATTTTCCAAAATTGATATGAAAAGTAATGCACAATGGATAACCCTTGAAACTATCATATTTATCTTTTCTTTAAATCAATAAAACTAAATTGTTCATCAAGAAATTTCGCTCAAGAAATTGAAAGTGTTTTTCCTAAAATTTCAGAATTGGTTATTATGAACAAATAAGGAAAAGTAAGCTTTTTATACTTAACAATTTTCTGTTAGTCTTTAATCATTTTACACATGACTTAATCGATTAACAACTCCAAAAATTCAAAATATTTAGCTATTATCACTTAAGATAATCGATTAATCCCATACTTACTCGATTAACCATGCCCAGAATTAAAACGTTGTAACTACTATAACTCTTGATAATCGATTACTCTCATACTTAATCAATTAATGGGTTCCCCTAGTCATATAATCGATTAATATATATTATAATTGATTAACTATGCTGAAAAAATGTATTTTGATGCATGATGAACCTTCTACATGATTTGTACATGTATGAATCATGATTTTGAAATATGTGAGTAATTAACTATGTTTGATGGACCAAAATCATGTTACTATATGTAAATGCGTGAACATGTCAATCATGTACGAATATGTGCAAGTCTCATTTTAGGTTGATTCAATTTTAGATCTTGTGAGACTTCTATTCTAGGTTCACCTATCCTAGACTCTACCCAATCAATCATCTTAAGACTCTAGAGATATAAAAAATTAACTAATGTATACTTGATTGAGCTTGAGCCTTGGACTTATTGTTTGTTGAGTTGACTTTGTCTTCACACTTGCCCTTATCCTTGTCTTCATCAAAATAATATGATGATACACACTTACAATCTCACTCTTGTCTCTTTTGACTCAGTGTCTGGTCAAGGTCTTCGGATAGGAGTGAGGTGATCTTTGGGATGGAGACTGTAACGACCCGATTTCTACCCTTGAAATTTTTTCATTTATTTTAATCATTTCTTACATACAATCGTCATCTTAATTAAAAACTCTCAAGAATCATTCTTTGAAAATACTCTTTACCCTATTATATTATCATACAAAATTATGTTGCGGAAAAACATAATTCATTCAAATAACATTTACAACATACAACCAGTTATGGGTCTCCCAGAGTTATAACGTCCATAACTACATGTCTCCGTATAGCCCTAATCAAATTTACAGTCATCCTATGATGTTATCATATCAACTACAATGTCGAATAGCAATAAAAACAATCCAGTTAATAAATACAAAAGCTCCCTAAGTGGGCTTCCTCCTCAAAATCCTTCCTTTACCTACAATGGGATTATCATAAACAACACAAAACAAAAGGGAGTAAGTCATTAGTTCAACAACTAACATCACATGATAATCCACATCTCAAATACGATTAATCTTTAATATAATTCGTAAACACACATGCGGAATTGTAAACATTCAAATCATCTTCCTTTAATTTCCACTTTACTCATATTCATCCTATAGTATATATATCCCATAATATATATTCTATAGTATGCATATTACGTTCGTTCAAAACATCATCCTTCTCATTATTCATATTCACTCTATAGTATATATATATCCCATAATATATATCCTATAGCATGTATATTACTTTCATTCTCAACATCTTCCTTTTTATCACTCATATTCACCCTATAGGATATATATCCCAGACTATATATCCTATAGCATGCATATGACTCTCTTTGTGACATTTTTTCATCATTCATATTCACCCTATAGAATATATATCTCATACTATATATCCTATAGCATGCATACGACATTCATTGTGACATTCACATTTCTCATCATTCATATTCACCCTATAGAATATATATCTCATACTATATATCCTATAGCATGCATCGATATTCATTGTGACATTCACATTTCTCATCATTCATATTCACCCTATAGAATATATATCCCATAATATATATCCTATAGCATGCATACGACATTCATGGTGACATTCACATTTCTCATCATTCATATTCACCCGATAGAATATATATCCCATAATATATATCCTATTGCATGCATACGACATTCATTGTGACATCCACATTTCATTTCCCATACCACATCGGGAAGGCCGAGTTATTACCCTATACCACATCGGGCAGGTCGAGTTATTACCCCATACCACATCGGGCAGGTCGAGTTATTACCCCATAACACATCGGGCAGGTCGAGTTATTATTTATTACCCCATACCACATCGGGCAGGTCGAGTTATTACCCCATACCACATCGGGCAGGTCGAGTTATTATCCCATACCACATCGGGCAGGTCAAGTTATTACCCCATACCACATCGGGAAGGTCGAGTTATTATTTATTACCCCATACCACATCGGGCAGGTCAAGTTATTACCCCATACCACATCGGGCGGGTCGAGTTATTATTTATTACCTCATACCACAACGGGCAGGTCGAGTTATTATTACCCCATACCACATCGGGCAGGTCGAGTTCACAATAATCACTACCATTCCCGGTAGGACACAATTACAGTCCGCTACCACTCCGGGTAGGACCCAATAACAATCCGCTACCACGCTGGGTAGGGCACAATAACAGTCCACTACCACTCCGGGTAGGACACAATAAACAGTTCACTACCACTCCGGGTAGGACACAATAACAGTCCGCTGCCACTCCGGGTAGGACTCAATAACAATAAACCACTACCTCTTCGGGTAGGACAACAATAATAAACCACTACCTCTTCGGGTAGGGTAACAACAATAAAACTTACCAACAAAATACCTCTTTCACATACCTCATTCACATCAGTGAGTATGAATTAGAGACACTTATCCCTTACCTTGGTGAGCGTTGGGGATCGGTTCCGAGTAACTTTAAAAGTCTCCTCCGCGATTTCCTCCAACCTTAGGATCTTTCCTCATTTCCACCAATAACAACAATGTCAGTCATTTATTCAAAATAACACATAAATAACTCATATTTCATCATTAAACATACAAGGAATTCATGTATTTTCAATATTTCTAAAACTACTTCAATACAAGTTTATCTAATATATCATCATCAAAGCAAAAACTCATCATCCACATCTAACATTTCATCTCTTTCTCTTTATACTCTATTCTCTTTTTTGGGTTTTTTTGGGGTTTTCATGAATAACCCACAAAACCTTTCCATTCATCAAATACCAACTCTAAACCAAGAGTTTACAAGAGAAAAACAACATAAACCGAACCATAACTCTAAAGGATGAGTTTCCATGGTTTCTCATGTTTTGAAAATAGATCCAACATACCCAAAACAAGTTAGAGAGGAAGAAGAAGAGTTAGGAACAAGAGGTTTACCTCTTCTCAAGCTCTAAGATGAATCTTAAGGCTCTTTGCTCTTGAAAAACTCTCCTCTCTCTCTTCTCTTCAAAGTTCTAACCCTAAAATGTGTTTGGGGTTTCTATTTTAAAGAGCAGTCGTCGGGTTCTCGCTCAAGCGAGCCCATTCTCGCTCAAGCGAGAAAATCCCGCCTTAAAATTTTAGATCTGACGCTCTCACTCAAGCGAAGGATTCTCGCTCAAGCAAGAATCTCAGAGTGCCAACAGCCCCAGTTTGCCATTTCTCGCCCAGGCGAGACAACTCTCGCTCAGGCGAGAATCCTCCAGTATAGCCCAGGATTTCACCCTCCCAGGGGATCCTTTCTCGCTTAGGCGATAATCTCTCGCTCAAGCGAGACTTCCAGGACTCATACTATAATTTTAAAGTCTCAAAATTAGGGTGTTATAGAGACTGGAGGGCTTGGAGTGTGGCTTCTGGGGAAGTTCCTCTATGTTGGGTGGGGGCTTGGGTTCCTATGAGTTGAGCTTGGACCCGTTGAGGGAGGTACCTGAAAAGGTGCTCCAACGATCAAGTCAGTAAAGGATAATGGAGGAGGGGGGATCAATAACTCAGTGTATAAGTGAACGTAATGCTTAAGCCTTCCTTTGGTAGGGGAGAAAGAGAGAAGAAAGAGAATGAGAGGAGAGAAATTGAAGACAAATATTTTCTTTCACACTTTTGGTTGATGAGAGAGTTTAAGAAGAGAGAGTAAAAAATGAGGTGGATCCACCAAAATTCTTTCTTCTCTCTTGTGAAGAGAAAATGGAAGAGGGAGAGCGGAAGACTAAAATCACTTTTTTCTCTTCTTTTTTTCTATACAACCAAACAACACAAAACTTCACTCTATTTCTCATATTTTCACTCTCTTTCTCACGTATTTCTCTCTTCTTACTTTCTTCCCTCTAACCAAATAAATCATTAAGAGATAGAGAGTAGAGTTAGAGAGTGGGCATGTCTTATGTCTAAGAGGTATTATATTGTAGGTCTCGGGTATATCTTTTGTGAGTGGAGGAGCCCCTATTTATAATGGAGATGGATGGAATATTCTCTGACTGGTGTTGTTGGTGTGACCGACTATTTGGACTTGTGGGTCTGTTCTAGAAGGGTGGGAGAATGCTTTATGTGTGTCGAGCGGCCTGGTCAGGCCATACTCTAAGCATAGTTGACTTATAGTCTGTAGTAGGTTGTGGTAGTCGTAGTGTAGGCATGTCCTTGTCGTAGGGCAATGAGTTAGGTGAGAATTACATGCGGCGTGTAGCAGCTTTATGCACCGTGACAAGTGGGTGACAGAGATGTGGTCCTAGTAATGACTTGAGGTCATATATGGTTGACGATATGTCTTCCCTTGCTAGCCTGACTGATCAGCTGGTGTGGTGGGCCTTGATGGCATAAGTCTTTGTTAGGTGTCTGAGCTTGGTTGGCGTTAAGTAGTCCAGCCCAGTCCACAAGATAATCTTTTGATCAGGGTGGAACAAGTTTGATTCCATTTAAATTAGGTTGTGGGGTGGAGTCTATGAGTATTATTAACATATGTGTAGGAAATATCTTTAATATAGATAGATTTTAAAATGGTGGGAGACTTTTATATACTTAAAAATACATAATACTTAAGATGATGAACAATATTATCATCATATATAGTCAAGATCTTTCATGTCAAATCATCAAGAATAAATGTATAAAACTAGAACTTGAGCGGAAGCGTACCTTAATGTATTCATTGAGAATATGATGGATGAACTTTAGTTGTCCTTAGTCTTGTATGCAAATACATGTCATAGTAGAACATGTAGGTTTGTTAGTCTTCCAATTGTAGACCATTCTTAGCCTTAGTTTCTCCTCTAATGAGATTAAGAGAATAAAAATTTTGTCGTGTTGTTGTGTTCTTATGGTCTACAATTGGGGACCACAGTCCCTTATTTATAAGAAGTGCATACCCTTCCATGAAGGGTGATGCCACTTGATTTTCTTACTTCAAATTTTGCCCATCATAAAAATAGAAATAAGACTTTAGGTATCTACACAATAATTTTCATGATAATTATGTCTATATTCATAAACCTTACTTTTAGTAGATCACTTTAATTTGTCTACTTATAATAATGACCCTAAACACATTTAAACATTACATATATGACCCAAGATTTCTTACAATATGTTGATCCAAGTAAGAAAGATTTTGTCTCACCTTAAACTAAGTTTTGGGTTCAAGTTTATGAATCATTATTAAGTTAAACCATATATTATATATGAACGTTTGTTTATCCAAGTGACAAGTTGATTTTCCTTACATTGGATCTTAGATTCGAGTCTTTTGGAAAAAATGTTAACGGTGCTTTATTGCTTAAATGAGTCATCCTAGCTTGATTGATATTAGTGATAATGTAGTGTAGCTCCATTACCAAATGTGTCAGATTAAAGAACCATTTTTAAACTTTTCACTTTCATTCATTTTGATTCTTTGTAATAATTTATAGCCATTGGAAAGTAGTTAGGGAACAGAAACCCTGGACTTAAGGAAATATTTGAACATTTATAATGGCTGAGAGTGATTTAACCTTTTAATATAAAGATTATGTATGAGAAAGAGATATTTGTATACGATATAATCTTTTTTTAATGGAATTATTGAAAGGCAAGCCATCATCTTCTTTATCTAGGGAAGCTGAGCTCAGTGGAGCACTTTGAACGGTTTAATATAGGGAAAGTAATGGGGTTAAGGAGAAAAACCACAGTTGGAGTCAAATTAATGAATTAAATAAATGATGCAAAACATTCATTACTTGAGAGTCCGAATGCTAATCCTTCTCAAATAATTTGTTAAAGGAATAGATGTTGGATCTCAAAGTCTCAATTAGAAATGAATGGTAATGGTTGGTTTGCATATTATCTATAAAACTAGCAATGTTTTATTAAACACAGTTTTCCAAGATCAATTGACTTGTTTTACTTTATATAAAATGTTTTTCACCCTAATCTTATCTCTATGGTTTTGGGATGTAAACACATTTTGGAGGCAACTGGCCAAATAATTAGAGAAACATAGATTCTTATAGTTTCTGATAGACAAGGACCTAGGCATTTCCACTAACGTGATTTTGGATGGCCATGGACCAATAATTGCATTTTGATGGTTCATTATGTCAATGACAAATCTTGTTATAACCTAAAAAATGACAAATCTTGTTTTGGATCCATCAATCTGTATTAGCGTAGGGGATTAAAAGTCCACTTTATGTACATGTCCAATTTCACAATTTCAAATTCCACTACACGTGTGTCTTGCATCAAGGACAAAAGTTCTCATATGATATGATGGTACAATAGTAAACTACAATATGAAAGGGTCCACTCTCAATGCCATATCATAAAATCTCTCACCAATTCCATAAATAATAAAAAGCTTTCCATACTATACTTGTTGGTATATTATTTTAAGAAGAAAATAATTATTTTTTAAAAGCAGTTATTTGATGTAAAGCTGCTCATGTTAGGCAAAGTGAGTACAATAATTAGTGAGTACAATAATTAGTACTTTCATATGTGCACCATCTTTCCTATAGTTGCACATATCTTTTATCTTCTCTTGTCCCATATGATATCATGTGCCAGTGATAAATAATATGTTAATTAAATTTTTTAAACATTCATTATTATTGATGTTTTTGTTTCTTTATCATTGATTCAATATTTTATATGGAATACGATGTGAAATCCCAAATCTTTAAAGGTTTACCGACAAAAAAACTTGAATTTAAGACTCAATATTGTTAATAAAAAAGAGTGGAGGTAATAAGTTGATGTCCAAGATTAATACCCTACTTTACAGATGTTTGGTCACCCCTACTTAGCAATTAGCACCACTCTGTTATGTGAGGCAAATCTTAAATTTCCTTTCCCCTTTTCTAATAGATATGGTGAATAAGAGCTTGTTAATACTTGTACTAAATATTCATATCAGTTTCTCATATTTTTTGACTTTAATAAGTTAGTCTTTAATAAATTTAAATTATCAATTTAGTCTCTAATAATTTTAACGTAAAATCACGCTAGTCCTTCTATCTATATGAATCAGTTAACATTAATGATTTGACCTGAGTAAACCATTAGGTGTTACTTAGCATACTCATGTCTCAGTTAACATTAATCAGTTAACAACGTTTTTTTGAGTTTAATTTTCTTTTGAAAAAGTTTAATCTCTCCGCCAACCCTTCCGTCCACAGGACACCTTCCCCTATCCCTTCATCTCATTCCAAATCAAAAACCTCATTGCCTCCATAACTCCCTACAATCAGACACACTGTGTAATAAGCATAATTTGACATAACCTCAGAGTAATCTTCTACCATATCATGAAGTGTAAAGTCTAAAACAAGGGTAACAATGGCCCACAACGTAGTTGTTGCAGGACATTTTTATTATTGAAAATTGCTGGCTTAAGAAGATTATATTTTTAAAAATTTAATTCCAAAATCACGTCGTTTCATAAAATGATTTTTGTTTAAAAAATTGAAAAAAAATTACATATGGTCACTGATGTATCAGACATGTATGTCAACTCAACAGGTCCACGTAGAATAAATTATTATCGTTTAACTGATGGATATTGATGCAAAAACTAACTGATGGATATAGATGAAAAAACTAACGTGGTTTCATGTTAAAATTATTAGAACTAAATGATAATTTAAATTTATTATGGACTAATTTGAGTATTTACTCTACTTGAAGATCTAAAAAATTCACCTTTCTTCCATAAAGTCTTTGATTATGCTTGTCCCAACCTTTATAAAAGTCTAGCTTGATCTACTTGTTATATAAGTGTATTTGATTAGTATAATATATACACACTAATGGCAGGTTATTATGGTGTTATATATATATATAGGAGATGTATCTAGTGAGGATGGTAAAATTATATGAGAGTAGAGGGTTCATTTTTAGCATCTGAATTAAAATGAATGGTTTAGATTTAATACATCTTCTAAAACTTACGTGACTTTCGTTTTCTCTTTCCCATCACTTCTTTCTTTGCCTGTTTGCTTCAACATTTCTTCTTCACTTATTCACTTCTTTTTCTTCACGTAAATTCCAAAACCCACAACATTATTGATTTTCTTCTTCACATTCCATTCCTTTGCTGTATTCTTCACATTCCATTCATTTGCTCTAACAACCTAATCATCATTCCTGCAAAAAAAAATATACTCCTTAGTCAATCACAAAGCTTAGATTTGAACGAAATGCAATCTCTCATGTTCTATCTTCACTACATCTAAACCAAAATTATACAAGGCCAATGGGAGTAATAATTGCATTTTACATTTGAGATTGTATTTTGAGACTGCTCACCATATGTTTGTCATTATGCCTCAAGAGAAAAAGAAAGTCATCTGAGTTTTAGAAGATGTATTAAATCCAAACCATTCATTTTAATCCAAATGCTAAAATTGAACTATCACACTCTCATATAATTTTATCATTCTCACTAGATACATCCCCTATATATATAACTCAAGCGAAAACAAAATATTAATAAGTCTGGGTTATGCTACAATTAATTGTTAAGATTAAAAGATAATTAATGACCACATAATTACATAAAAAGTCATGATATTCATATTTAATCTTGATCATTAGAATAAAATTTAATGATTGATATAATTATTTTCACTTCTGAAAATAACAATTGTTCTACTAATTTTGGAAACGACTCATTTAGAATAATTATTACGGTGATAAATGAAAACAATTAATAATTATTTAAATGATTAAAATTAAAAAAAATATACATACTTTTTTCAAGAGATGATGTGACAATTAACTTACTTTTATTGTTAACCATATATGTATATTTGTATTAGAGAATTATGAAATGAATTATTTTTATAGCTTTGGGTCTATTCGAACGTTATTATGAAATATTTATTATTTGCATTTATTGTTGTCATTCCCAAAAACAATTTTCATTTCCAAATTTTCTGAGAATATATTTCAAAACCCTTCAACATATAGGCCGATGCAAAGTAATCAAGCCATCGATTAATATGTTAGGTTAGCATTAGTAACAAAGAGAATAAAGCACCACCCACTTACCAGTGCTCTTCAAAAAATTCAACTGGGAATAAGTTAATAATATGGGCACTTTATTATTTTATTCGGTGTCAATAATTTAACTGACCAGATTATGACGAAGGAGCCTCCAATTATCAGGGAGTTCCATTGTTACCGGGATATGGGAAGAATGTAGAGCCACAAGTAGTGTATCACATCTTGAAACAAAACCTTAAGGCATTAGTTTCATGTGTCTTTTCTACTTATAAAGTCTCTTACTCTTCTACGTATATCCAATGTGAGACTTAGCACTTTAATAAACCCAACAATCTTCCCCTCAAGTGTGGGTACCACACACTTTCCGGTCCGCTTCCCCTTAAGTCCACAATGTCTCAGCCGAACCATCGATTCTGATACCACTTGTTGGACTAGACTGCGACCGGGGAGCCTCTAACCACCGAAGAGTTTCATTGTTACGGGGTATGAGAAGAGTGTAGAGCCACAAGTGATGCACCACTTCTTGAACCAAAACCTTAATGTGCAACAGGTATAAGCACCAAATAGAAACACCCCATAGACACTTGGACCCATGGATGTGTTAGGGTTTGTAATCCTTATTCTCTAATAATATATTGGTAGCAGCTCAATGCTCTTGGGAACGTAGACACAATTAACCGAACCGCGTTACCAAATTCTTTGTTTCTTCTCTTCTAATTATTCTATGCACTTTATTTGTTGCTTGTGACCAACGCTGCGCAACGATTGCTTCCACTGCACCAACAAGTGGTATCAGAGCCAATGGTTCGGCTGGGACATGGTGGACTTAAGGGGGAACGGACCAGAAAGTGTGTGGTACCCACACTTGATGAGGAGATTGTTGGGTTTATTCAAGTGTAAAGTCTCACATTGGATATGCGGGGAAGACTAGAAGAGTTTATAAGTTGAAAGACCATTGAAACTAATGCCTTAAGGTTTTGGTTTAAGACGTGGTGCATCACTTATGTCTCTCTAATCTTCCCTTACCCCTGGTCCAACATTAACAGGTTTATACAAAATTTGACAAGGTCTAGATAAATCAGCACAAACTATAACACCAAAATCTACAGGTGGAAGTGGAGACATAGGTTCCAAATCCATGTCAATCAACGTAGAGATAAATACCATTAACTTAAAGTAGATAACAGAGAAAGGAATATAAATTACCATAAAGTTATGGAGGGACAAATAAAGAGATTAAGTTCTGTCATAAGGGAGTCGTGCCACTGTGGTTTTTGGCATTTTTATTAAAGCAGAGAAAATATGTCATTTGAAATAAAATAATTGTACTGAAATTTTATAAATTGCCACGACCTTAGTATTAGAAAATCCAAAAACAAAGTTCTATCATTTCCAAAATTTCTGGAAATGAAAGCTCACAACTCTTGAATTGTGAAATGGAAATAATAACCATCCAAATATATTTGAAAATGGAAAAAGAAAACGACCAATTTTTACTATGGACAAAACCTTATATTTTTACTATTGAATATTTGACATTTTTACTATGGACACAAACCGTAAAAAACAGTCAGGATTTACTTCTTTTTTTATGTTCATCGCTTTGAGGGTTTTTATATAGAAAAATATATCATAAAAACACTCATAGTGATCAAAGTTAAAAGACAAATGTATGTATATGGCATTTTAAGAGATATTGAATTTTAATCTTAACCGTATATATATTTTTAGTTGAGAAATTACAATATCAAAGGAAATTTATTTAAAGCTGAGTCTATTTGGTATTAGGAAATATTTCTTATTTTCATTTCTTATTGTCATTCTCAGAAAACAGTTTTCATTTTCTCAAAATTCATTTGTTATATTATTGCACCTTAAGAACCCTTTACTCTATCATGAGACATACCTATGTAAAGTAATCAAATGATTGATTGTGTTTGGACCGAGAGAATGAAGTGTAGAAACATGTAATATCTAAATGTGTTTGTGTTATTATTTTTTATTAGTCAAATTAAAATGTTCTACTTCAGTAAAGTTTATGACTATAGTTATTATGAAAATTATTATGTAGATACCAAATATCTTATTTCTATTTTTATGACGGGCAAAATAAGAAATAAGAAAATTCAAAAGGCATCCTTCATAAAAGAGAATTCATGCCTTATAAATATGGGTTATGGTCCCCAATCGTAGACACAACAAAATTATCTATATTTTCTTCATCCCATTAGAAGAGTAACTAAAGATTAAGGGTGATCTACAATTGGAAGACCAACAAATCTACATGTTCTACTGTGAAGATGAATTTGCATACAAGGATACATGAGGACATTAAGATACAAAGATATGAAGTTGGTGGATACAAGACTAAGGACAACTAAAGTTCATCCATCATATTCTCAAGAATATATTAACATACGTTTCCATTCTAACTATATATTTCTTCTTGATGATTTGACATGAAATATCTTGGATATATATGATGATACTATTATATTATTCATTATCTTTTGTATGTATTATGTATCTTTAAGTATATAAAAAGTTTCCCATTAAAGTATATTAAAGAATGATTTCTTTTCCTACATGAAGCACCACCCAGGTATGGTTACTCTACAAAAAAATTCAAGTGAGAATAAGTTAATAATAAAAGCACTTTATTATTTTAATTATTTTATTCAGGTGTATACAAAATTGGACAAGATAATGACAAAATTAAGGTGTTAACAAGTCCAAATTATTGTCGGTAAGAAAAGCATAAGGGAAAGATAATGACAGAAAAGCGAAGTGACACGTGAAAAGGAAAGTAAATTATTTTTTTAAACATAGCTCTCGAATTTAACAGGACTATAGAAAAAAGAAAGAAAAAAAGGACTTGTAAAAATATTATTAAGACCGAAAGGAATAAAAAAAACTTTATCTTTCATTGATGATAGTGTTTAAGTGCCTAAGAATGTTTTTGAATCTTTTGACTAATTATAGTTCAAGTGGAGTAGTAATAATTATCTTTGGTTATTTAAGATCTTTAGTTAGAGTTGAAGAAACCAACCTGGATGGGACTCACAATTAGACCTGTTTCTTTTGCTTGTGTTGTTAAAGTCTAATGTTCCTTTTTCATTCAGAATCCGTTTTGCCTCGGAATTACAAAGTGATGATGCAAAAGGATTTTCTTGTTTCCCATCACTGATTGATGAAAAATTATATCATGCCACTCGTGTGCTGCAAGACCTTGATGTGTTAAATGCCCCAAGGGGCCTTTAACTATGAGCTAGCTTTTCACATAGAATTAACCTGGTGGGTGTGACCGGGGACCATTTCTAATTAATAAGTATTCTATCCATAATATGGTGTATTTTGTCCATTTCTTTTTTCAGTTTCTCTCTCTTTTTTTTTTTTGTACAGAACTAGTGTAGAATTTTTTTACACTACATAATTTATTATTTATTTTTAATATCATTGACTCTTAAATAAAATAATACAAATAAATGACAATATCATTGACACTTAAATAAAATAATACAAATAAATGATAGATAATTTGTAATTATGTATAAATCTTAAATCAATTCACAGATTTTATACTTTTCATGTAACGTTATTTAGGTGTCCTTATTCAGCCAATTTTGGTCCATTCACCTTCTCCTTTATCATGACAGATTTCCCCTCGCTTTTTCAATTAATCTTTTTTGTTCCCATATGCACCCATGTCTAAATAGTTACATTCATGCTGTATGCAGAAAAATATATATCATAAAAATGGTAATAACAAATAAAATATGACGATAATGATGTTCTATGAATAGATAATTTGACCAAGTAAGATAAAAATAGTAATAACAAATAAAATAAAATAAAAAATTTAGATAAAAGGATGAATTAGATTGATAAAGTTAGGTTAGTATAACAAATAAGTTAGAAAAATATTTTAGTTTTTGACTTTGGTATCTGAAAAACAAAACCTAGTAGCTAAAAATTATGGAAGAGGAGTGGCAATGAGATTTTTTGCAGTTAAAACATAAAAACTCTATTTTATGTTCAATTTGGATAATATGATCTTTGAACAAGAGTCCTCAGTTCGGGAGTTGTTGAAAGCAAAATTAAACCTTTTGGTTATATTCTCTGAAAGTTGTTTTTGGTTTTCAACAAACAAAATTTATAATAGTCCATTATTATGTTGTTCTTAAATCCATTTCAAGATTCAATTGTGGTATAATATAAGGTTTTGTCGAACCACAAAGATTTTTATTAAAACATACTTTAGTTCTTTAAATCATAAATAAGGAAACATAAAGGTTGTTGGTTGATTTGGTTTGGTTGAGAAAATATATGCATGAAAAACTAAACAAATACAAATTTAAAAATTCAAGAGAAGAATAGTTAGTTTGAACATATGAATGTAAACTTTCTTAATATGTAAATATCAACACGATTTAGTGTATACAAGTTATTATGTTGTGATTCAATCCATCATACATCATTTCTTAACTAACCCTCCCTCTCGGGTCAGGCTTGTTGATTTTCAAATCTTGCTTAAGATACTATCCCTCATCAAGTATCATCTGAAAGAAATAAGGTTGTCACCACTTATTCTGGATTCCTAGAAGCTTGGTAGCCTTGAAAGCAAGTTACTTAAAATAGATGCTTAGAAATGGCAAATATTCAAGTCTACCATTGTAGCGTGAGAAAATTTGTTATTTCATCCAACAAAAGACTTTTGGATCTTTGAAAACATATTTTATGTGATCAATCTAAAATAAGCATTAAGAGTAGATGAAATGAAATAATATAGTAGGAACACATAACTTGCATAACTAAATCAAAATCAATACAAAGTATAAGAAACGTTACACCATAGCCCAAAGCCGTGAGCTGATTAGCCTTCCACGATGGATGCTTTGAAGTCCAAGTGTTGATCTAAGAATATGCTCCTAGATCACACCTTTTCCAACTCCTATTCCCTCCCAATTTCCTAATGGATAAGTAAAATACGTAAGCGAAGTATGTCTAAGGAACTATTGGATGAGATGAAGGATGGGAGAGGGTTCTTTATACAGATTTTTTCTGACACACTGAGCCCCCTTCCTTAGGCGTTTTGTGCCTACGATTCAGCCAAGTTGGCATGCTTTGGCTTGCCTAGTCAAACATCTGCTCAACACTGGACCCGCTGAGCCTACCCTGCCCTTGTCCAGTTGTGGCTCATCCTATTATGGGTTAGGCTAAGCTGTTTACATGCCTAGCTTACCACTCTACATATGCATACATGATGACACCTCCTACTTAAGCTTGTCTACTTTCCTCATGGGTGACATCACGCCTGGTTGGCCTTCCTTGGGCTGTAAGTTATGTTTGGCTCCTTCTTGGTACCACCTAGCATGGTTTCTTCATGAGTGAGTTTGCTCTTTCTTCAAGCTGAAGCAACTTTGCCACGGTTAGCAGGTTGTTGCATCTTTGTTTTTGCTGCATGTGACTTGTGACTTGGCTATGTCCTCCTCTTCAAATGCTAACTCGTATTTTGTTCCCAGAAAATGAAGTGGTTATGGACACAAGGTGGTGTTAACTACAATATATTTTATTTGTAAAAGTAAGTTATAAGTTGAGTTATGGTGAAGAATAATCAAGATAACCAAGATAAGGGCCATGAACAGTGATGGAAAAAATAGGTACATTTTGACACTTATCACGAGTCGATTACAAATCACGAAAGATATTATAACCTTGCCTAAATAATTGTGTTGAAATTTTATACCCACAATTTATTTTATTGAAAAATTAATTGTTAAGACAATTTTTTTTATTTTTGTATATGACAAAAGTTTATCATGCTCCTACGTATCCATAGGTTCAATATGAAAATCAAACTATGTAGTTATGGGTAAACTATTAATTGATGAATTCATTTGAATTAATTTTTTTGTATTTTTTTAAAAGGAATCAATAGTGTGATTAGCCTTTAATTATTTAAAATAAATGAAAAAAATAGCAATAAGATGATATTGATAGTAGATTGAGTATTCGCTTTAGGCAGAAAGGAAGAGAAAATATAGACCACCACGAGACTATTCAAATCCCATACATTAATTAGGGTGATAAAATCCTTTTAATTGTTTTCTTAAAAATAAATGGAATTAATAGTAAAGAGATAACAATGGTCGTATGCCGACTTTCTACTTGAAGAAGAAACACGACGCGAGCTATTTAAATTCCATAAAATCAACGAAGACAATTTTTTTTTATAATTATTTTCTTAAAAATAAGTGGGAGTAATAACAAAGAAAATGCACTGATTGTAAACCGATTTCTACTAGAGGCAAAAATAATAGAAGATGCGTGATGGGCGTGTTCCTAGCCAAGATTAACTTAGGAGCCAAGGAAGGCCATCCAAGCGTGACCTCATGCATGACACAAGCAAGCCAAACCAAGCAAGGAGTATCATCATGCATCTGAAGCTAGATACATAGGCTAGGTGTGCAAGCTGCTTGACTTAGCCCACAATAGGTTGATTCCAGTCTGGACTAGATCTGGGGTAGGCTAAGCTGGTCCATAGTTGGCCAGCAGCTTGGTCGCACGAGCCAAGCACCACCAAGTTGGGCAAGCGTGCTTAGTAGGGTGCTTAGCAGGGTACCTCATTTCATATATAAAGAACCCTCCCCCTTCATTCCAAATCATCCAATTTTCAATTCAATTCTCATTAAATACTTGTAATCACTCATTCTCATTCAGAAATACTTCCAAGTAGCATTGCTATTTTACGTATCTATAGGTGCAAGATGAAAATCCAAACTATACAATTATGGGTAAACTATTAATTGATGAATTCATATTAATTAATTTTTTTATATTTTTTATAAAAGGAATGAATTGTTTGACTATAAAAAATTTAATTATTTAAAATAAATGAAATTAATAGTAATAAGATGTTGTTGGTTGTAGACTGAGTTTTCGCTTTAGGCAGAAAGGAAGAGAAGACAACCAAACTATTCTAGTTCTTCATCTTTTTACTTTTTTTTTGATGTTGGTGTCTTCATCAAAACCGTATCAAGGTCAGGAGCAAGATAATATTCACAATTTCCCCCTTTTTGATGATGACAAATCAATATCATGTTGACATTGAGTTTTCTGATTTTGCATATAGTTTCTTGATGTATAAGATGTAAACATGAGTATGTTCCCCTTATTTAGTATGCTCCCATTTGTTTTAAAATATTTGTCCTGAAAAGATTAAATCTAGAAAACACAAATCCAACTTTTCTCCTCATTTGACTTCATCAAAATGAAGGAAAAACGAAGTTTTCCACATGCACACAATATATAGGCATAATAGGGATACAATGATACATGACTATTAAGCCAATGCTTGATCTTATGAACAATATAAATATAAATTCTATTTAGATGAGATAAACCATGTAAGAAGATAGAAATTAACATTAAATCATAGACATTCGTACAAAACCATAGATATAGTCAAAGGATTGCAACCATAAAAATGAAATGCAAAAGACATAAAACTAACAACAATAAGGTTTTTACAATAAAAAATAGACATACACAACCCTACTAAGATTCCATTTCATCATCACCACCATCATCATCAATGTCCATGTAATTGAATTGATCTGATAAACATTTGAGTTCAGCCTGAACTTGTTGGTTCTAAGCATCAAAAACATTTATCCTTGTAGTGATGTAGCCTCAAATAGATAACAACTCATCCATGATCATCCTATCGGTAGTCTCGTTGGACGATGAAGAGGGATAAAATTGAGATTGGGAGGGTTGGGAGTCAGGCTATGTAGTGGCAGGGATATTCGAAGGAGCAAAATGTTGATCATTTTAATGCTTGAAAAGCTGATCGTTTGGGTCATGAGAGAAGCCCATTTTGTGGATAAAATCTAGAAATATCTAGCATCTAGCTCTATCTTCAATGGTTAATCAGTAGAGATAAAAAAATTCTTAAGTATGGCGGTGATTGTGATAACATAATGTAATGGACTATATTTTCCTTTAAATGACCAGATATGTTGCATAATCATGATAGACAAATTAACTGTGGTGTTATTTTTTATGGCATACATGAGTTGTAATTCCATATCATTGATTTGAGAATTACTGAAAAACTTAGGGACTACAACATAACTTATAAAATAGTGCAATGAAGTCCAAAGTTGACTTCGGCTCAGGTGTGTGGTATTTTTATGAAAACTGAAATGAAAATTCTCAAGTCCATGACAAGTCTTTTTCTTTGATAAATGAAAAAAAAAATTGTTTTCCTTATGTTCGTATTACAATAAAATACCCTCACTAGTTCAGGGTTATAGGCATCTTGTTCAACATAGATATGATAAAGATTATGTTTCCCAAGGAAGTCACGAAATTGAATTTTCCTAAATTCAAAAGATTCTAATCTAACCTTCTTAGGAGCAACTAGTTGTCGACCAAGGAAATATTCCTATAAAACTACTCTTTGCTCAAAATTTGATAGAAGCCTCGAAAAATCCAAAGGATTATTATCAGAAGAACTTGGTTGACCCCTTTTTGTAGCATTGGAGTGTTGCTTCTTGGTTCTGGAAGTAGAAGTCATGGTTTCGAGTTTTTGAAATTTAGGTTTTTCAAGATTTGAAATTTGGGGATTTTGATTTTGGACAAAAAACTGAAATTTGTAGTTAGAATGTGTTTAGAACTGAAAATGTAGAGTATTTGACCACAAATCTCACAAAAAATGATCAAGAAATAAGGTTTTTGGGTTATGGGGGATGATAAGCACGAGCTTGGAAGAAAGAAGAAGTTGAAGTTATGAAAAAATGAAGAAACTATTATAAAAGAGATCAAAGTAATCGATTACTGAATTAGAGTAATCTTTTACTCTAGTGGTGAAAACTCAGTTCTCCAAAAAATTTCATCACGTAATCGGTTACTCCCAAAAGTAATCGGTTACCCAAACTCTCTATTTTCCCAGTAATCATTTACTCCCCTCAGACTTTCAATTTTCACGTACCCCAATCCTTGGTAATTAGTTACCCAACTAGGGTAATGGACTGTAGACCCAACCAAGTTACATATACTTCCCTTAGGATACCATAGTCCAACATTAGTTGTACCTTTTAAATGTTTCATAATTCTTTTTACAACAACTAGACGGGAATCGATCATACCTCATTACTCTATTATATCGATGCATTTTCCAACCAAAATAGTATCGACATATGTGTTTGATCATGTAAGGACCCAAATTCTACCCTTGAAATTTTTTCCTTTATTTTAATCCTTTTATACATTCATTCCACATCTTACTCTAATTTTCCCATAATCAATTCGTAAAACCACCTTTACAGTACATGAAGTTAAGATATATCTCATATTGCGGAAAAACATAATTCATGTGTAACTTTCATCGGTAATTACCGCATATGTTTAACTATGGGTTTCCAAAATTACCCATAGTTACTAATATCCAGCATTACTCAAAAATGTCAATAAGTTAAATGGTTACAAATACAATCATCCAAATAGCAATTTTTCAACACAAAAGACAAAAATAGAAGATCCAAGTCCTAAGCTCCTAAAGCCCCGAACCAAGCATCCTCAACTACCCTGTTTACCTGCAATGAGATTATCGATGGCAAATACACACAACATACAAGGATTAAGTCATCAAAACAATAAATACCATTATAAGATAATCCACATTTCAAAGGAGTTAGTAAACCATTTGTTTTATAAATTCATTTTTGCTACATAGCTTGAGCCAAAGCATTGCTACATAACTTGAGCCAAAGTATTGCTACATAACTTGAGGCAAAGTCTTGCTACATAACTTGAGCCAAATGATTGCTACATAACTTGAGCCAAAGTATTCCTACATAACTTGAGCCAAAGTATTGCTACATAACTTGAGCCCAAGTATTGCTACATAACTTGAGCCAAAGTTTTGCTACATAGCTTGAGCCAAAGCATTGCTACATAACTTGAGCCAAAGTTTTGCTACATAACTTGAGCCAAAGTTTTGCTACATAGCTTGAGCCAAAGCATTGCTACATAACTTGTGCCAAAGTATTGCTACATAACTTGAGCCAAAGTATTGCTACATAACTTGAGCCAAAGTTTTGCTACATAGCTTGAGCCAAAGCATTGCTACATAACTTGAGCCAAAGTTTTGCTTCATAACTTGAGCCAAAGTTGCTAACCAATTATGGTCGGCTAAAAACATATTTTCTTTTCATTGATACATCATCAATCCGTAAACAGTAAATCCACGCATACCATTATCATAAACATACTCATATATGTTTACCATAACTAAGCGATTCATCACTTTATCATAATACACACTCAGAAAATACACATATTATCCATTTCCATATGCTATTTAAAGACTCCTCCTTACCTTGGTGAGTGTTGGGTTGAGTTCTTGGTAACTGCACTAGTTCCACCGACACCGCCGCCAACTCTAGGATCTTTCCCATTCCCACCATACAACACAATGTTAGTCATTTATTCCCAACATCACATAAACAACTCATATTGCATTATTTAACCACACAAGATATTTAACACATGTTCCATGTTACAAAACTACTTTCATCAAAAGTTTACAACATCTAAAACATACATGTTCATCTCCTATTTCAACATTATAAAGTAAACTCATCTTCTACCTCAAGCATTTTACTCATTTCCCCTTTTACCACATTTTCACTTTAGGGTTTTGGGGTTTTTATGAATCAACCCAAAAATCCATTCTATTCTTGAAATACCAACTCTAAACCAAGAGTTACAAGAGAGAAACAACACAAAACGAACCATAACTCAAAAGGATGAGTTTCCATGGTTTTTCACCTTTGGAGAAGAGATCCTTTACACTCCACAATGAGTTTGAAAGAGAGAAAGAGAGTTATAATCTAGAGATTTACCTCTTCTCGAGCTTCTAAATGACTCACAAGTCTTCTTGCTCTTGAAAATGCTCCCTTTTCTCACTTCTCTCTAGGTTAACCCCCATAAATGTGTTCGGGGTCCCATATTTAATGTAACAACGTCGGGTTCTCGCTTAAGCGAGCCCTTTCTCGCACAAGCGAGAAAATCCCGCCTATTTTAAAAACTGAGATCTGACCCTCTCGCTCAAGCGAGAATCTCACAGTCCCAAAATGCCATTTCTCGCCCAGGCGAGAATCCTCCAATATAGCCCAGGATTTCACCCTCCCAGGTGAGCCTTTCTCGCCCAGGCGAGAATCTCTCCCTCAAGCGAGACTTCCAAGACTGATACTATAATTTTAAAGACTTAAATTTAGGGTGTTACAGATCCCATAGGATAGAAATAGCTTTGAATTCGTTCATTTGAAACCTTTTAAGTACGTCTTTGAAATATTTTGATTGATTGACAAAGATCCCATCCTTCATTAGTTTGGCCTGAATTCCAAGAAAGTAATTTAACTTTCCCATCATGGATATTTCAAATTCTCCTTGCATCACTATCGTTTACCACTACCGAACATCGAGACACAACCGTCACCACCACCACAGGCACATTAGTTGGGGTGGATACGACTATGTCGAAAGGCAACGACTCGGTTTGCAATTTCAGTCTATCCACACATTCAATAGATACAATGGAGTGTGTCGCTCCGAATCAAATAACACTAAAAGAGGAATACCTGCCACCATGCAATTACCTTTTATCAGGCTATCTACACCCGATGCCTCTGCACCACTCATGCTGAGCACTCTGCCAGTGGATCGAGGTCGTTCAGCCCTCACAACATTCATACTCTGTTGTAACTTAGGACAATATCTTCTAACATGCCCAACCTCCTTGCAGTGAAAGTAGTTAAGTGTCGTTCCGGGGCATGAGTCACCAACATGAGTTTGGCCACATTTGCCACAAAAGGATGGAGAGTTTAACCGTGACCCTCCGACATTGACATGAATCCTCGGACCATGCGAAGTATAACCCCGACTACCCGTTGGAGGAGAGTAAGGCTTCCGTTCCTCTTGAAACACCTTACCCTTCCATTTTCCGTGCGAGAAGTTCCGTTGAGGCCCAATGTTTTTGGGAGGAATCACCTTAGGTGCCGCCGCTTCATCGGCTGCCAAGTCATCCTCATACACCCTACACTTGTTCACTAGGGTAGGGAAATCAACAATCTCTTGGTGCCCAAACATGCTTTTCAACTTGGGCTTCAAACCCGATTCAAACTTGAAGCACTTGGACCTTCCGTCCACCTCCAATTCGGAGTAAGGACAAAATCGGGCCAATTCTTAAAACTTGGCTGCATAATGTCCCACCGACATGTTTCCCTGTTCCAACTTCAAAAACTCCATTTCCTTCTTCTTCTTCTTCAGATAAGTAGGGAAGTATTTATGAAGGAATTTCGCCTTGAATGTACCTTAGGAAATCAACTGTCCCTCCGCCTCCATTTGGCGTCGAGTAAACTCCCACTAGTTCTCGGCCTCCTTCACTAGCATATAAGTGGCATAGGCCAACTTCTGAGCCTCCGACAGTTCATGGCCCTGAAGATCCGCTCCATTCCCTGAATCCACTCAATGTCAGCATCAGGAGAAAATCCCCCGTGGAACTGACTTGGGTTCCTCCTGCAAAACTCATCCAGACCTCGGTACTCTTTCGGTCCAGGTGGGACTTGGGGTTGCGAATTCGGACCTGGTGTAGGGTTCTGATTCAGATTATGCAAGTTCTCGTTCATCTGTTGTAGTGCAGCCACCATCTGAGCCAACAAATCATTTGGAACGTTCTGACTCGTTCCTCTCCCTCTACCTCTTCCAGTCATGTCTTAACCTACGCTCATTGATAGTCAACACACAAATCTAACTTACATAAGTCAGATTATCACATAGTCTCATAGCACATTACATGTCACTACATCAAGGCTACATGCTTTAAACATTCAATTCACACAATCTCAACTAGTCAAATCATAAACATGTTACAAAGAAGCAAGTAAGGCCATACCCTAGGCCGCAGAATTAACTCTGCTCTGATACCATATTGTAAGGACCCAAATTCTATCCTTGAAATTTTTTCCTTATTTTAATCCAATTTCATGCATTCACCTGTAACTTACATTTAAAAATTGAATAACCTTATTTTAAAATCTCACTTTCCCCTTCACATTCAACCTATGAACCAATAACGATATACACATTCATTTGACAGAAAAACATAATTTATATTATTGTAGCTCAGTAACTACCGCATACAACTAGCTATGGGTTTTCTAAAATACCCATAGCTACAAATATCCAGAGTTACCATTATCCATGGTCCCTAACATGTACAAAAATCATGCCCATGATTAAAAATAGTCAGTTCAGAATACAATCAGTTAGATTACAAAAGAATGGAAATAAGGACTTCAAAAATAAAAGCCTCTAAGCTCCACAATCAAAACATCCTTACATCTTCCACCTACCTGCAATGAGATTAACATTGACCATACACAGAAAACACAAAGGAGTAAGTCGTTAATTCAATAAATGTCAATGTACGTTAATCCACATTTTAGTAAGGTTAAGTAAACAATTTAAAGCCAAATATACTTAAAACCATTTTCATCATTTACACTTTTGAAAACCATGCTACATAACTTGAGCCAAAGTTTGCTACATCGCTTGAGCCAAAGCTTGCTATATCGCTTGAGCCAAAGCTCGCTACATCGCTTGAGCTAAATCTCGCTACACCGCTTGAGCCAAAGCTTACTACACCGCTTGAGCCAAAGCTTGCTACATCTCTTGAGCGAAAGCTTGCTACATCACTTGAGCCCAAGCTTACTACATCGCTTGTGCCAAAGCTTGCTACATCGCTTGTGCCAAAGCTTGCTACATCGCTTGAGCCAAAGCTTGCTACATCGCTTGAGTCAAAGCTTGCTACATTACTTGAGCCAAAGCTTGCTACATTACTTGAGCCAAAGTCACTAACCAATCATGGTCGGCTAAAAACGAGTTTTCTTTTCATTGACACTCCATCAATTTATAAACAGTAATTCCACGTCATCATTATTACAAACATACCCATATATATTTAAAATAAATAAGTGGTTCACAACTTGATTCATTATCCACAACTAGAAAATCCACGCATTTTCTAACACAATGCATAAGTTAAAGACTTATCCTTACCTCGGTGAGTGTTGGGTTTGGTTCTTGGTAACTTCGCAAGTTCCATCGACACCGCCTCCAACTTTAGGATCTTTCCTCATTCCCACCATATAACATAATGTTAGTCATTTATTCCAAATAACACATAAATAACTCATTTTGCATCTTTAACCACATAAGAGACTTAACACATTTTCAATGTTTCTAAACTACTTTCATTATAAGTTTACAAACATCTAAAACATACATATTCATCTCATATTTCAACATTAGAATGCATACTCATCTTCTACCTCTAGCATTTTATCCATTTTCCTCTTTAACCACATTTTCTCTTTAGGGTTTTGGGGTTTTCATGAATCAACCCACAAACTCTTTCTATTCTTGAAATACCAACTCTAAATCAAGAGTTTACAAGAGAAAAACAACATAAAACGAACCTTAAATCAAAAGGGTGAGTTTCCATGGTTTCTCATATTTTGAGAAGAGATCCAACATAACCAAAACAAGTTTCAAAGGGAAGAAGAGAGTTAGAATCAAGAGTTTTACATCTTCTCAAGCTTCTAGATGAGTATCAAAGCTCCTTGTCCTTGGAAAAGCTGTCTTCTCTCACCTCTCTTCAATTTCTAACCCTAAAATGTGTTTGGGGTTTCCCATTTAATGCAAACTCGTCGGGTTCTCGCTTAAGCGAGCCCATTCTCGCTCAAGCGAGGGAACTCTCGCTCAGGCGAGGGAACTCTCGCTCAGGCGAGGCAACTCTCGCTCAAGCGAGGATCCTCTCGCTCAAGCAAGGATCTTACAGCCTCGACAAGTCCAAAATGTCACTTTTCTCGCCCAGGCGAGACAACTCTCGCTCAAGCGAGGAAACTCTCGCTCAAGCGAGAATTCTTCAGTATAGCGCAGGATTGCACCCTCCCGGGTGAGCCTTTCTCGCCCAGGCGACAATCCCTCGCTCAAGCGAGAATCCCAGGACTGATACTATAATTTTTAAAGACTTAAATTAAGGGTGTCACATCTTCCTCCATGGAAGGCTAGACTTTGGACTAAGTTCCTTTGGTAATGTATCACACTCTTGAGATTTAATTCTTAATGCATTTCGGTTTCTCTTTACTCTTTTAATGCAATTTCGGTTTCTTTATGTTTGAATCTTCTATCCTATTTCATATCGTGGTTTGCTTAATTCCATGGTGTTGATTTAGGTTTGTGAACTAATTTTTGCTTAGCCAATTAGTTCTCCAACACATAATCTTTTAGTTTATGTGAATCTGTAAATGCTTTATGTTTATGTTGATTTCGCTTAGTTTGAAGCTTAGACATTAGAGTTGTGAACAGATTAGGAATTCAATGTTTAGAATCTAAAATTAATGCTTTGATTCGTATGACTTTGTTAACTGTTTGTTGCTTATGCCAATTTAGCTTAGTTAGATGTTTAGAAATTTAACCGTGAGTTGATCATCACTTAGTTAATCGACTCTAAACAAAGGAATACTGAGAATCTGATTTTGATGTAATGTAACCAAGGATTGAATTGTGAATAAGGAAACCAAAGAGATTTAGCCGCTTTACTGTTTTGTTTAGTTAATTGATGTTCTGTTTTAGCTTTAGTTTCATAGCATAACAACCACCAACCCCCCTATGTGTGTGCATGTAAGGTGTTTGAATTAATGTGTGAAAGATAATCTTTGGGAAACGACCTAGGAGTCACTTTCTACTACTACACATAATTGTCTAATTATTTACATCGTGTACGACCTCGTTCACTAGCAAAATTCTAACAGCTTCAAATCTAGCCACATGAGCGAATGTTTCATCAAAATCAATTCCCTCCTCTTTGTGATAGTTTTAGGGTATAAGCCTAGCATTGTTTATAATAATCATGTCATTTTCACCTGGTTTATTTCTAAAAACCCATCGAGTTCCTATGACTTGCCTATTGTTATGCCTAAGAACAAGTTCCCAAACTTGATTTCCCGATAATTGGTTGAGCTCTTCTTCCGTAGAAAGAATTCAGTGCTCATCTCCAATAACATCATCTATCTTAGATTATTCTATTTGAGAGACAAAAGCCATATTCAGACAATCACAATGTAAATTAAGACGAGTCAAATCTCCATTGTTTATATCATCGATGATTTTATCGATAAGATGATCTCTATGAGTTCTCCATTCTTCTGGTAAATCAGAATGTGTATGTTCTTCTTGTTAGCATCAAATCTGATCCATGTAACTTGATTCTCCAATAATGTGATCTTTTCTTACTTGGTAAATCATTATCACCAAAAACAACTTTGTCCTCCTTGGAGGGGTTAGTTTCATCAAATGATGCATGCATAGATTGTCCTACGGTTAATGTTCTCTTATTAAAAATTCATTATGCTTTCAATGTAAAAGAATAACCAAGAAATATGCCTTTATCAGATTTAACATCAAGTTTACCAAGATTATCTTTACATTATTAAGAACAAAACATTTGTAACTGAAAACATGCAAATGAGTTATATTTGGTTTTCTACCTTTGTAAAATTCATAGGGGTTTTCTTGAGAATAGGTCTGATTAAAACTCTATTGGAGAAAAAGCAAGCCGTACTTATTGCATCTGCCCAAAAATATTTTGGAAGATCATTTTCATTCAACATTGTATATGCTAGTTCCTCCAAAGACCTATTCTTTCTCAAAAATTATGTGTGATTCCATACTCATCAAAAATTTCTTCAAACAAAGCATATGAAATTATCCCCCCATCTTTAGAGAATTTTCATTTTGAACTCTTTTCGCATATTTGCGAAATGCATGGAATGCCTTATTTTTGTGAACCAAAAATAGTGTCCAAGTGAATCTCGAATAACCCTCTACTACTATAAGAACTTAGTAGTTGGCACCCAAACCTTGTCCTAGAAGGACCAAATAAATGCATGTGCAATAATTGTAGTGGCCTATCAGAAGAAACTACATGCTTTGATTTAAAAGACATTTTAGTTTGTTTACCCTTTTGACATGAAACACATAATTTTTATTTCACAAATTTCATTTTTGGTAAACCAACTAGTAGTTCCTTTTTAATCAATTTATTCAAATGGTCCATGTGAATGTGTGCAATTCTTCTATGCCATAACCATGCATCATCGTTGTTGACAACAAGTCACTTAACTTTCAAGGAAATATCATTTAATGAAATCATATAAAGATTATTTATCCTTTTTCCTATGTGTTTAGTGTCATGTGATTCCTTATCATCAATGATGCACTTGTCGGGGTAGAAAACCACATGGAAGCCTTTGTCTCAAAGTTGATTGTTGCTTAGAAGATCATGTTTAAGGCCTTCAAAATACATAACTCCTTCTATGATAGTAGAAGGTGGCTTTCCAACTCGACTGACTCAAAGTAATTTTCCTTTATTATTATGACGAAACCTTTGTCCCTTGGAGTGAGGACTGAAAATTTGTTTTTGTCACCGGTGATATGCTTAGAGCAATTACTATCCATATACAATATTTCATTGGCGGCTTCCAAGCATTCCTACAAATAAATTAAACATTTTTATTAGATACCCAATATGATTCGGATCCTATAGGGTTAACATCTTTCTCAATCCACTTAGATTGGTCAGATGGTACACCCATCCTTTTAATATAACAATACTTACGTGTATGACCTATATGTTTTCAATAGAAACAAGTAGGTTGATGTTGATGTATCCTAGGTTTTGGTTTAAATAGAAGATTTTTATGGATACTTTCTTTAAGAAAATTTAGCATGCTTTCCTTATTATTTTTCACAAAGGTAGTTATCCTTTTATCTTTTGGCACATGACTATTTGAATAGCCAAAACCTTTTCAGTCACTTGTATGTCTTTGATTTTTCAAAATATTATCCAATTTGTAACGCCTAAATTTAGTAACACGGAAAAATTCAATCCTTTTCTAACATATAAGGTTCTTAATAGATATCATCCATTTAAAATTCAATTCAACAAAAACCACTCCAATAGTATAGATAACGATAGTATAAAAACCGTACAGTAGTTCCACAATACTAGTTTCTACACCTTTTAGTATATTAAACTAACATTAAAACATAGACGAAAAACTCTCATAGACGGGTCCAATATCAACATATACAATCTTTTGAATAACTAGAAAAACACACGCTAAATCCAATGCAAGCTAATTTACTCCAAGACTCTGAAGTCTCTTATTCCTTGGCTCTACCTACAATCCGATTACCATAGATCGAGTAAACAAGACAATATAGAGAGAGTCAGTCATTAAATACATGCAATAATAACATGGTGGATTTAAATAGAATAATAACATTAGAAAATTACAAAAATGAATTATACAAATCATTCCATCACAAACACACTCATACTCCTCAATAGATCATTACTCATATCCATCAAATAAAATCCATGGTGAAATCAACTCCATGCCATCAAACCAACATCGAAAATCCATACCACGAGGGCAGGTCAAACCCCATATCACAAAGGCATGTCAAATATCCATACCACGAGGGAAGGTCAAATATCCATACCACAAAGGCATGTCAAATATCCATACCACAAAGGCAGGTCAAATATCCATACCACAAAGGCATGTCAAGTATCCATACCACGAAGGCAGGTCAAATATCCATACCACGAAGGCAGGTCAAATATCCATACCACGAAGGCAGGTCAAATATCCATACCACAAAGGCAGGTCAAATAATCATCATAGTCAACGTACTATTCACATCAGTAAGATTAACGCGGTTAAATAGGAAACTTATGAGATTTCCCGTTTAATCGTGTTAACCAATTGAAACCCTCCAACTAGTGAGTGTCGTTGGAGTTTCCAATGTTACCATTCCAATACCACAAGGTTTAATGTTGCTCCCTCACCTGAGTATTCGCTAGAGTTTTACACTAATGGTCAGTTGCGTTCTCCGCCGTCTCCTCCAACCTTAGGGTCTCTTCTCCGATCTTTTCTTTGACTCTAAGGGTGCACAATTCTCCTAACCGCTCCTCTTCTCTTGGTTTTCGAAAATAATAACTCAATTCTCACTTGGGACTTCTATTTTAGGTTTTAGGATTTCCGACTGTCGCTCAAGCGATAATAGACTCGCTTGGGCGAGAACCCATGGCTCCTCGCATCACTCAGGAACTGATGCTCTCGCTCAGGCGACGTTGTCTCGCCCAGGCGAGATTCGTCCAGTCTCATCACCTCCCTCTCGCTTAAGCGAGTTCCCTCTCGCTCAGGCGAGAATCCCAGAAAAATGCCTGGGAACAACACTGAGTCCCTCGCTTGGGCAAGTTCCTCTCGCTCAAGCGAGAATCACTCAGTAGCTCCTAGACCTCCTGATATCCACCATATTCAAGAAATGTAATTTTTGGGATGTTACACAATTTATAACTACTCTTATTTAGTCCATTAAGCTCTTGGCGTAATTATGACACTTTTGTTTCGAGAGTATTGAAATTTGGACATTTTGAAAGAAGAAGGTTTGACGTTTATGATGTCTAAATTTTTTCTTAAAATTTGTTGTGATTTTCTAAAACAGTAATTTTTTTTTTTGTTTTAGAAACAATTTTAAAAGTTTAACATATTCGTTATGAAGATCATTGAAAGTCATGTGATTGATGAGATGCTATTGGGGAAAATTGTGCTTGTTCTTTATTCTCATGTTCTGAGTTTGAACTTGTATCGTTGTTCTCCCACACAATGTATGCTTGCCTCCCCGTCTTCTTTTTCTAGTTTCCATTTGCATGGACTCTTATATAGTGTGGGGCAGTCTACCTTGTTGTTGTCAAGTTTCCCACACACAAAGCATGTAAAGTTTTGTCCTAATGTAGAAGCTTCATTACTTTTAGCAAATATCTTAGTTGGACTAGATTTTGAAAGTGTGCATGTCAAGAGGAACACTTTGGAAAGCTCTCCTTATATGACTTGGTTTTGATGAGGACAACTTGTGCTAACATGAGCTTGAAGATCATCAACAAATCAACATGCTTAAGCCTTCCGATTGGTATCTTGCTTAGACTAGATTAGTTTAGGTTGAGTCCAAGGCTTAAGTCACCTAATACATATCTCAATTGCATAAATCTTTTAAATCTTTTTCATCTTGAGATATGTCATTCATAATATGTTCATGCATCATATAAATACATGTACATGTGCATTCTAGGCATAATCTAAGTATTAAACATGTATGAATTTAAGTGCATAACATATTTGAAGTTTTTACACATGAAAGTGTGCTGTTAATCGATTACCACTTGGCTTAATCGATTAATCTAACTGTTTGCACAGTGTAATCGATTACAACAAATGTCAATCGATTAATCTAACATTTTTGTGAAGCTTAATCGATTAAAGCTGTCGTTAATCGATTAACTGGGCTTTTATTTCAATTCTTTATAAACTGCTTTTTCAGAATTGATCTCATAAGTTGCATGTTAAATTTTTAGAGAGTTAGAGCATATTTTCGTGTTAATTGTTGCATCTAGTTGTAAATGCATTTGTGAGCTTAGAAAAGAGAGAATTCTATGCTTTAGGATTGAGTGCTTTTCATGATACATTTCTCATCTTTTCTTGTCACATGTTCTTGCATTTTTACATGATTCTTGATTAGATGTTTACACATTATGCATTCTGTTTTTCACTAATACATTTTTCATACTGCATGAGCTTGTATTAGGTGATTAGAGTAAAGCCTTATCTTGTTAGATATAAGTCTTGTTATAGCTTAAATTTACTCTGTATTGTTTTGTTTGAAAAAGTGTTGTAATTGTGGGAATCTCAAGGTGTCATATCACCAAGAGATTGAGTGTGTCTTCACTGAGTGTTAGACTTAGGGATAAGTAAAGAACAAGGTTCTTGGCTGGGGCTACGCCGAAAGAAAGGTTTTCTTTGTCGGTAGGAAGGGAGTCAAACCATAGAATAGGTTTCTTTTTATCTTGTAAGTGTCTAATTGTTGTAATTGGATAGTGTGTATGTAATTAACATTCATTCAATTATAGTGAAGAAAAATCTCCCAAATCAGCCGGGAGGCCTGGATGTAGTTTGCGGTGGACAAGCAAACGAACCAGGATAAAATTCTTGTTGCAGGACTTTTTCTATCTCTATCTCTTTATTGCATTTGATCGATTATTTTGTCAAGTAGATTTAATTGATAAGTAGTGTCTATACTGTTTTACTTGTACTCTGATAATATTCTGTAAGCCTGGTATAATCGTTTCATTATCAATTAATTGTCGAGCAAGAAACTGTACTTGCATTTGCTTTCTGTCTTGGTTTAATCGATTAAGTGTGGTGTGTTAATCGATTACTTTAATCTGTTAATCGATTACGTGGACTGTGTTGAAAGTGTTAATCGATTATCCTGTTCTGTTAATCGATTAATCAAGGTGTTTTTCAGCATTAAGTGTTGTTTTCGAAAAGCGGACACTCTAACCGCTACACCTATTCAACCCCCCCCTTCTAGGTGTATTGTAATCACTGATACCTAACAAGTGGTATCAGAGCTAGTGCGAAGTGCTAGCTCAACCGCGTATTCGTGATCCTTAGGGAAAAACGAATGGGTTCGTCAAACCCATTTGGTGGTGATGGTTCATCCATTAATCGACCACCTATATTCAGTGGTGAAGGGTATGCCTACTGGAAAGTCCGCATGCAAATTTTTATTGAAGCCATAGACTCGGATATTTGGGAATCCGTAGTCAACGGCCCTTTCGTTCCACAACATCTTGTGGACAATGAACCTAAAGACAAGCCTAAAAGTCTATGGACCGATGATGAGCGCAAAAAGGTGCAGCATAATCTACGCGCCAAAAATATCATCACATCGGCCCTATCCTATGATGAGTTCTTTAGAGTTTCGCAGTGCCAAAATGCAAAAGAAATGTGGGACACTTTACAAGTGACTCATGAAGGCACTAGCGAAGTCAAGCGCGCTAGATTAAATGCGCTTACCCATGAGTATGAGTTATTTCGCATGTTACCTAGTGAATCAATTTGTGATATGCAAAAGCGATTTACTCATATTATTAATCATTTAGTTGCTCTAGATAAATCTTTTGCCAGAGGTGAACTAACTAATAAAGTTTTGCGTTGTCTTGACAGGAAATGGCAACCAAAAGTAACTGCAATTGTTGAATCCAAAGATTTGGACTCTATGCCTCTAGCTACTCTATTTGGAAAACTTCAAGAGCACGAAATGGAATTGGGGCGCTTGACTATGCACGAAGATTCAGATCGGAAAAAGAAAAACATCACATTAAAGGCCTCGACCTCCAAATCAAAAGAAGATAAAGATGATGATGAATCTGACTCCGATCTAGATGATGAAACTATGAATCTCCTTGTTCGCAAATTTAGCAAATTCATCAAAAGAAAAGGAGGATTCAAGAAGTTTCAGAAGAAAGAAGCGAAAGAGTCAACCAACAAAGGCAAGAACAACAAAGATCGCTTCACTTGCCATGAGTGTGGAAAAGCCGGACATATGAGATTTCAATGTCCTACCTATCTGAAAAAGGTTGATTCAGAGAAGAGCACTCCCAGGGAATTCAAATCCAAGAAAGCTTACATTGTATGGGATGTACCTGAGGAGGAAACAACATCAAGCACTTCTAGTGAGGAGGAGTCAGCGAAGCTGTGTCTGATGGTCAGATCTGACAACAATGGCAACTCAGACTCACACAAGGATAATGATGAGGTATATTCCGACACCTCATCCACTTCGGATGACTTACCCTCTTATGAAGTTTTATATAATGCTTATGTTGAGTTACATGAGGAATTAAAGAAATTGGCTAGAGTTAATGTTGATCAGAAAAGGGAAATCCTTAGAAATGAAAAGAAACTAAGCCAATTACAAAAAGAATTAGATGAATTAAAATTAGAAAATGAAACCTTAGATCTCATCTATTCTTGTAACACATGTGACTGCTCTGCTGATAATTTATGTCTAAAGCCTGTATGTGAGACTTGCGAGATTTTGCAAGAAGACAATCTTAAACTAAAAGAAAAACTCGAACGTCTCACAAACAGTAAACAGCAATTAGACACTCTGCTCAGTCAAACAAGAAATGTTGGTGATCGTACTGGTCTAGGTTATACTCGCTCTGCTAAAAACAAGAGACCATATAGAAAACCTGTAGTTATTACTAAGGATAAAAATCGTAGGCGCTCTCCTACTTGCTTTTATTGTAATACGTATGGTCATACCTCTTACTCTTGTTACATTAGAAAATATGGTATACCTAGCGGGGCTTATGTATGGATAAAGAAGGGAGATAATTCCCTAATCACTAACAGAAAAGGACCCAACATAATTTGGGTACCTGAGAAAAGCAGGTGATCTATTTTGCAGGTATGTCTTCGAACACAAGGACAAAAATGGTACTTAGACAGTGGATGTTCGAGACATATGACAGGTGACAGATCAAATTTCCTGGATCTATCACTTAAAGGAAAAGGATACGTCACGTACGGAGACAACAATAAGGGAAAGATACTTGGTACCGGAACAGTTGGTAACTCATCTCATACTCAAATTGAAAATGTTCTGTATGTTGAAGGACTAGAACATAATCTTCTAAGTATAAGTCAACTCTGTGACAAAGGTAATCGAGTATCTTTTGATTCTGACTGTTGCATCATTCGTGACATTTTATCTAATAATGTTAAATTTGTTGGTCATCGTATAAATAACATTTACATGGTTAACTTGGATGATGTCACCACATTATTTTCAAAATGTTTCATTTCTAAAGAAGATGACATCTGGCTCTGGCACAGACGCGTTGCACACATCCATATAAAACATCTAGATAAATTGTCATCAAACCAACTAGTTGAAGGGCTACCAAAACTAAATTTCAAAACTAAAGAGATTTGTGACACTTGTCAAAAGTGTAAACAAACCAAAAATTCTTTCAAAAACAAAAATGTGATATCCACTTCAAGACCTTTGGAGTTACTCCATATGGACTTGTTTGGACCATCACAAATCATGAGTTTTGGTGGTAGCTACTATGCTTTAGTTATTGTTGATGATTTCTCTCGTTTTACATGGACATTATTTTTATCTGCTAAAAGCGACGCTTTCAAATCTTTTAAAAATCTTGCCAAGCAAATCCAAAACCAACTTAACCTGAAAATAGTATATATACGAAGTGATCACGGGGGAGAATTTGAGAACTTTCAGTTCGACAAATTCTGTGATAAGCACGGCATTATGCATCAGTTCTCTGCTCCTCGCACTCCACAACAAAATGGAGTTGTTGAAAGGAAAAATCGTGTGTTAGAAGAATTAGCGAGAACCATGCTTAATGAAAGTAATACCCCTAAATATTTCTGGGCAGATGCAGTTCATACTGCATGCTATGTTATAAATCGAGTATTGTTAAGGCCTAATTTGAATAAAACTCCTTATGAACTATTAAAAGGCCGTAAACCAAACATATCCCATCTTCACGCTTTCGGTTGCAAATGTTTTATATTAAATAATGGAAAGCGGGCTTTAGGAAAATTTGATTCAAAAGCCGATGAGGGAATATTTTTGGGATACTCGATTCATAGCAAAGCGTTCAGAATCTTTAATAAGTATTCTATGCAAGTTGAAGAGTCTATCCATGTACAGTTTGATGAATCTTCTCCAAAAGAGAAGAGAAAGGCTGTTTCTGATGATGTTGCAGGTGCTTTGGAAGAAGCATACTCAAAGAACATGGATAATGTAGAAGCAACCGATGAAGAACGTCAAAACAAATCTCAGGAGCATTCAGATATGCCAATTGTGTGGAAAACCAAGAAAGCTCACCCGATCGATAAAGTAATAGGTGACATATCTACGGGAGTGGTAACCCGTAGTTCCTTACGAAACTTCTGTAATTTCGTAGCCTTTGTATCTCAAATTGAGCCTAAGACCATTGATGAGGCCATTGAGGATGTACACTGGGGTATAGCTATGCAAGAAGAGCTAAACCAGTTCGAACGTAATAATGTTTGGGACTTGGTCCCTAAACCTAAAGATCATCCTGTGATTGGTACTCGATGGGTCTTCAGAAACAAGCTTGATGAATCAGGCTTGATCATTCGAAATAAAGCACGCTTGGTGGCCCAAGGCTACAACCAGGAGGAAGGTATCGATTATGACGAAACCTATGCTCCTGTAGCCAGATTAGAGGCCATCAGGATGCTACTTTCCTTTGCATCAATTATGAACTTCAAATTATTTCAGATGGACGTAAAAAGCGCCTTCTTGAATGGCTATATTCAAGAAGAAGTTTATGTTAACCAACCGCCTGGTTTTGAAAATTTTAAATATCCGAACCATGTTTATAAACTTAAAAAGGCACTCTATGGTCTCAAACAAGCTCCTAGAGCTTGGTATGATAGACTTAGTACCTTTCTTTTAGAAAAAGGGTTCGAAAGAGGCTTGGTTGACACAACGCTTTTTATTCGTAAATCAGAAAACTCTGTATTACTTGTGCAAATATATGTAGATGACATAATTTTTGGATCTACTAATGATATTTTGTGTAAGGATTTTTCTGAGATGATGCAGGGGGAGTTCGAAATGTCTATGATGGGAGAACTTACGTTCTTTCTAGGACTTCAGATAAAGCAACTAGAAAGTGGTATTTTCATCCATCAGACAAAGTATTGCAAAGAGCTGCTCAAGAAATTTGAGATGAACAATTGTAAGGAAGCTTCCACTCCTATGGCATCTGCTTGCTACCTAGATAAGGACGAAAAAGGAAAAACTATAGAGGTAACAAAGTATCGAGGAATTATTGGGTCTTTACTTTACTTAACTGCAAGTAGGCCTGATATCATGTTTAGTGTATGCATGTGTGCTAGATTTCAGTCATCTCCTAAAGAATCACATCTTACAACTGTTAAAAGAATCATGAGATACTTAAAAGGAACAACTAACATGGGATTATGGTATCCTCGGGATGCCTCATTATCCTTGGTAGGTTATTCCGATTCCGATTTCGCCGGATGTAAATTGGATCGGAAAAGCACTAGTGGTACTTGTCACTTGTTGGGGAGTTCATTAGTAGCATGGCACAGCAAAAAGCAAGCTTGTGTTGCTCTGTCCACCGCCGAAGCGGAATACATTGCCGCTGGTGTGTGTTGCGCTCAAATCCTCTGGATGAAGCAGCAACTCAAGGACTATGGTCTTAATTTTGAAAAGATCCCTATTAAATGCGATAACACAAGTGCTATAAACCTTTCCAAGAATCCCGTCTTGCATTCTAGAACTAAGCATATAGAAATTAGACATCATTTTCTGCGTGATCATGTACAAAAAGGTGATTGCGTTCTTGAATTTGTTGAAACTTCTAAACAATTAGCTGATATTTTCACCAAGCCCCTTCCCAGGGATACTTTCTTTGTTCTAAGGAGAGAACTTGGAATTCTTGATGAACAATATCTTGATTAAAATTGTTTAGGTGTTTACATTATCGTCTAGTTTCTCTATGTCTTTGTTTCTTTAGCTGTTCGATATTTGTGTCTCTTGATTATTATTATTTTTTGTGATTCTGGATGTTTAAATAAATCTGTCACATTGCATGCCAAAGCCTTAAGAAGTTGAAACCATTTTTACTGCCTGAAAAATTCTCTTTTCTATGCATTAATCGATTAATTATTCAATTAATCGATTACCTGGGCATCAGTTGCTTGAAAATTCGAAATTATACTATAAGTAATCGATTACATTTTCACTTAATCGATTACCTGGGCATCAGTTGCTTGAAAATTCGAAATTATACTATAAGTAATCGATTACATTTTCACTTAATCGATTACCTGGGCATCAGTTCTTTCAAAAAATTCGAAATTTCACACTGATTAATCGATTAACCCTGCCCGTTAATCGATTAAAACCAGCTTTATAAAGGCAAACAGTAGCTCGGTTTCACATTTTTTTTTTCTCTGGTTTTCTCTCTTTCTCCTTTCTGCTTTTAGATACTGTTATGGATTCGAGTATTTCTGTTGCGTGCCTCTTTATGTTGTTAATTGACATTTTCTGGTTTATCTGGTTGCTAAACATTGTTACTCTTTCTGCTATTTTTTTAACTATGTCGAATAGCCTACTATGTTTATGTGTATGGTTCTTGATCGTATGAGATTTTCGGCCTTGATATGGTTCATCTCGTATGCTGTTCACTTTACTTGTTTGGCTATTTCTGTTGTATAAACTTGCGCACTTGTTTAATCCTCTTTAATGTAAAACAGGTTAATTGTTATATCCCAATATTAACTCATTAACTGTGTTTTATGCATTACTCATATCTCTGCCTCTATTTTGACCTGGGTTATCTTTTTGATAATGTCAAAAGGGGGAGAAAGGTTGTTTTGTTTGTTTTCTGATTGTGCAGGTTGATCGAAATAACAGCTTCCGATATTTGCGCATCATATCAACCTTGCCAACACAATCTTCAAGCTATTTACATTTGATGTGGAGTTTGTCATCATCAAAAAGGGGGAGATTGAAAGTGTGCATGTCAAGAGGAACACTTTGGAAAGCTCTCCTTATATGACTTGGTTTTGATGAGGACAACTTGTGCTAACATGAGCTTGAAGATCATCAACAAATCAACATGCTTAAGCCTTCCGATTGGTATCTTGCTTAGACTAGATTAGTTTAGGTTGAGTCCAAGGCTTAAGTCACCTAATACATATCTCAATTGCATAAATCTTTTAAATCTTTTTCATCTTGAGATATGTCATTCATAATATGTTCATGCATCATATAAATACATGTACATGTGCATTCTAGGCATAATCTAAGTATTAAACATGTATGAATTTAAGTGCATAACATATTTGAAGTTTTTACACATGAAAGTGTGCTGTTAATCGATTACCACTTGGCTTAATCGATTAATCTAACTGTTTGCACAGTGTAATCGATTACAACAAATGTCAATCGATTAATCTAACATTTTTGTGAAGCTTAATCGATTAAAGCTGTCGTTAATCGATTAACTGGGCTTTTATTTCAATTCTTTATAAACTGCTTTTTCAGAATTGATCTCATAAGTTGCATGTTAAATTTTTAGAGAGTTAGAGCATATTTTCGTGTTAATTGTTGCATCTAGTTGTAAATGCATTTGTGAGCTTAGAAAAGAGAGAATTCTATGCTTTAGGATTGAGTGCTTTTCATGATACATTTCTCATCTTTTCTTGTCACATGTTCTTGCATTTTTACATGATTCTTGATTAGATGTTTACACATTATGCATTCTGTTTTTCACTAATACATTTTTCATACTGCATGAGCTTGTATTAGGTGATTAGAGTAAAGCCTTATCTTGTTAGATATAAGTCTTGTTATAGCTTAAATTTACTCTGTATTGTTTTGTTTGAAAAAGTGTTGTAATTGTGGGAATCTCAAGGTGTCATATCACCAAGAGATTGAGTGTGTCTTCACTGAGTGTTAGACTTAGGGATAAGTAAAGAACAAGGTTCTTGGCTGGGGCTACGCCGAAAGAAAGGTTTTCTTTGTCGGTAGGAAGGGAGTCAAACCATAGAATAGGTTTCTTTTTATCTTGTAAGTGTCTAATTGTTGTAATTGGATAGTGTGTATGTAATTAACATTCATTCAATTATAGTGAAGAAAAATCTCCCAAATCAGCCGGGAGGCCTGGATGTAGTTTGCGGTGGACAAGCAAACGAACCAGGATAAAATTCTTGTTGCAGGACTTTTTCTATCTCTATCTCTTTATTGCATTTGATCGATTATTTTGTCAAGTAGATTTAATTGATAAGTAGTGTCTATACTGTTTTACTTGTACTCTGATAATATTCTGTAAGCCTGGTATAATCGTTTCATTATCAATTAATTGTCGAGCAAGAAACTGTACTTGCATTTGCTTTCTGTCTTGGTTTAATCGATTAAGTGTGGTGTGTTAATCGATTACTTTAATCTGTTAATCGATTACGTGGACTGTGTTGAAAGTGTTAATCGATTATCCTGTTCTGTTAATCGATTAATCAAGGTGTTTTTCAGCATTAAGTGTTGTTTTCGAAAAGCGGACACTCTAACCGCTACACCTATTCAACCCCCCCTTCTAGGTGTATTGTAATCACTGATACCTAACAGATTTAGTTCCCTTGTTACTTTTTAGAAACTCGATACACTTCTTTAGTGGAAGATTTATGTCCTCTAGACCATCATTGTATGTTTCATCTCTAGAGGTTTTACATACATCTTCCTTAAATTTCAATGAGATATTCTTCAGCTTCTTCTCTTATTCTTCATTTGTTCGAGTTGGCTTAATTCCAACCCATGTTCCTAGAACCAGTCTTAACTCCAAGAGACAAAAGGTTTGTCACCTACGGAGACAACAAATGGGAAAAACATCTTGGAGTCGGTCGAGTTGGAAAGACACCTTCCACAATCATTGGTGGAGTTCAAGGTGTTGAAGGCCTTAAGCACAACCTTCCTAGCATAAGTCAACAATGTGACAAAGGCTCAATGTGGTTTTCAACAAAGAATTTTGCATCATCGAAGTTAAGGTAACATGACACAAAACTAATAGGAAGTAGAATTAATAACAGCTTACATGACTTGTCTAGATGACATTTCCTTGAAAGTTAAATGTTTAATTGTTAATAATGATAATGCATGGTTATCGCATAGGAGAATTAAACACATTCGCATGGATCATTTGAACAAATAAATTCATCATGAATTAGTCGTTGGTTTTCCCAAATTGTTTTTTGTTAATGATAAATTGTGTGATGCAAGTCAAAGGGGAAAACAGTGGTGTCTTTCAGGCCTAATCATATAGTTTCGACTGATAGGCCATTGCAATTATTGAATATGGACTTATTTTGTCCTTCTAGAACTAATAGTTTTGGTGGTCATTACTATGCCCTTGTAATAGTAGATGACTTTTCAAGATTCACTTTTAGTTCATAGAAATGAAGCATTTCATTCTTTTCAAAAATATGAAAAACATGTCTAAAATGAGAAATCCTTGATCACGGGGGAGAATTCCAAAACTCCTTGTTTGAAGTGTTTTCTGATGAGCATGCCATGTTAGATAACTTTTCAGCACCTAGGGCACCATAACAAAGTGATGTTGTAGAAAGGAAAAATAGTTCATTAGAGGAACTAGAAAGTACTATGATAAACAAAACCAACCCGCCTAAATACTTTTGGGTTGAAGTAGTAAGTAATGTTAGTTACATCTCTAATAGAGATTTAATATGACCTATTTTTTAGGAAAACCCCTTATGAACTCTATAAGGGTAGGAAACATGACATTGCCCATTTAGATGTATTTCGGTCTAAATAATGAAAAACATAACCTTGGTAAATTTGATGCAAAATCAGATGAATGAATCTTTTTTTGGTTATTCTATTACTTGTAATGCATATAGAATACTGAATAAGAGAATACTGACCATAGAAGAATCCATGCATGTCTCATTTGACGAAACTAATCCCTCCAAGGAGAAAAACATTGTTTTTGATGATGATGATGATAGAAATTTACAAAGGAATTCACGAAGTGAAGTTTCAATTATTGAACAACATGACGATCTACAAGCGAATTAAGATCTACCTCAAACTGAAGGGCAAGCATGCTCCGACCTAGAAAAATAATGGAAACCCATAGAGACCATCCCCATTCACAACATAATTGGCGACATATACAAATGAATTTATACTAGTCATAATTACGATGATGCTTGTAACACCTTAAATTTTACTTTTCCTAAGTGTAGTGAAACTTTGAAGGTCTGGGAAATACTGGGCCATTCTCGCTTGAGCGAGAGGGTCTCGCCCAAACGAGGGGATAAGAGTTTCTCCAAGGATTTTTTTGGGATTCTCACCTGAGCGAGAGAGAGTTGGGGAGACTGAGTGATTCTCGCCTGAGCGAGAGGAAGGCTGTGAGGACTGAAGGATTCTCGCTTGAGCGAGGCTCCATCGCTTGAGCGAGAGCATCAGTGTTTGAAATTTAAAAAGTCGAGGGCTTCTCGCCCAAGCGAGCCATTCTCGCCTGAGCTAGAACCCGATAATATGAACCCTAAAATAGAAGTCCCAAATGACATTTAGGACACTTTTTAGGCGAAAGAGAAGAGAAGAAACGACTCTCCACCCCATTTCGCGTAGATAATAAGGAAAAAACTTGAGAAGAGGTAAACCTCTTGATTTTAAATCTTTCTCTTGTTTTGGAACCTATTATTGTTCATAAGGATCTCTTCTCATATGGTGGAAAATCGTTTAATCTCTCATTTTGAGTTGTATTTCAGTTATAATTTGTTTTTACTCTTGAAATGTGTGTTTTGAAGTTATTTTCGAAAAAGGGTTAAAATAGTGTTGATTTATGAGGTTTCTTAAAAGAGAACATATGCCTTATTTGAATGTTTTATGTGTATTAGAGCTATAGTTGTGCACGAATAGAGATATGAACTTATTTTGTGAATGAATGTTATGTGTTGTTGTGAAGTTTGTTAAGTTGTATGACATGACTAATAACTTGGACACTATTGTTGTTGTCATGGGGATATGTTAAAATATCCTAAGGTTGGAGGAGGCAAGGAAAATCCAACAAGATCGAAGAATTGAAAATTAACTCCTAACCAGGTAAGGGAGAAGCATTTGTACTTAATGGTGTAATAATATATTGCATATTATCTGAAAATCCATTGATGAATGGAAGATATAATTTATGAGATTATATTGTGGTTTGGTTAATATCTTGATCATTGTGGCGTAGAATAATATCTTGGCCCTTCGTGGCGTAGAATAATATCTTGGCCCTTCGCGGCGTAGAATAATATATTGGCCCTTCCCGATGTAGAATAATAATCTTGGCCCTTCTCGGCGTGGTGTAGAATACCTAAGCCTACTGTCCAACTGAGTGATTAATTATCAACTGAGTAATCGGTTACACTGATAGCAGTAATCGATTACTGTGTGTCAGTTTTTGTTAGTTAACTTATTTCTCACTCATGTAACCTGTTACGTGGTTTCAGTAATATGTTACTCTATCATAGTAACATGTTACTCAGATCTAGTAACCTGTTACTCAGTGTTTTGAAAATTGATTTATTAAGACTTATGAATCTTGTTCTTCTTTCAAACTATACCTTTTAAAGAAATGTAAGGAAAGAAGTACCTATGACTTAGACTCTAAAATGTATTGATGCTTTATCTTCACTGTCTTCATAAGTATTCTTCCTTATTCTTATTTTTGTGATGTTGGTGTCTTCATCAAAACCGTGCCAAGGTCAGGAGCAAGATCTTCTTCACATTGTCCATGTTATACCTCTTTAAGATGGTATCAATGTACAAAGATTGGGAGATTCCAAGCAGTCTTCTAGATCTATCTTTATAGATCTTTATTCCTAGAATAAAAGCTGTTTCTCCTAGATCCTTCATAGAGAACTATTTTGATAGTTAAATCTTTGTAGATTGCAATGATGGAATATCATTTCCTATGAGAAATATGTCATCAAAATATAGCAATAGGAAGATGATCATGCTCCCAATGACCTTTTTGTAAACACAAGGTTCTTCTTCACATCTAACAAAACCAAACATTTTGATTGTGTTGTTAATGTGAATATTCCAACTCCTAGAAACTTGATTTAATCCATAAATGGATCGTTGTATCTTGTAAACCTTATTATGATCAGACATATGTGTGAAACCTTCAGGTTGTGTCATGTACACATTCTCTTTTAACTCTCCATTAAGAAAATTTGTTTTCACGTCCATTTGTCATATTTCATAACCATGGTATGCTTCTATAGTAAGTAGAATCCGAATCAATTTGAGCATTGCCACAGGAGAATAAGTCTTGTCATAATCTATTCCTTCTTTTTAACGATATCCCTTGTCAACAATGCGAGCTTTATAAGTCTCAACTTTTACATCTTCTCCAGTCTTTTTCATGTAAACCCATTTATAATCAATTGGTTTAATATCCTTTGAAGCCACAACAAAATTCCATACTTTGCTGGACATCATGGATTCCATTTCAGATTCCATGGTTACATGCCACTTCTCATGGTCCAAGCTTTGCATGGCCTCTTCATAACATTTGGGATCATCATCAATATGACAATCCTCATTTTCTATAGTATCTAGCACCATCAAGTTTAATCTTTCTAGTGCATGATGTGATCTTGTAAGGACCCAAATTCTACCCTTGAAATTTTTTCGTTTATTTAAAATCTTTCCTTACATACATTCATTATCTTACTGAAAAACCTTCCTGAATCATTACTTAACACTAATCTTTTAACCTATCATATTATCATGTTGCAGAAAAACATAATTCATTCATTTAGTAATTACCACATACAACCAATATGAGTTTCTAAGAGTCATAACCTCCATAACTACATAACTCAGTATTGTCCTATTCAGATTTACATTCATCCCAAAATGTTATCAAATCAACTACAATGTCAAACAGCGATAAAAACAATCAAGATAATAAACACATAAGCTTCCTAAGTGAGCTTCCTCCTCAAATCCTTCATTTACCTACAATGGGATTATCATAAACAACACACAAAACAAGGGAGTAAGTCATTAGATCAAAAACTAACATTACATGATAATCCACATTTCCAATACGATTAAGCTTTAATATAATTCGTAAACACACATGCGTAATTGTAAACATTCATATCCTCTTCCTTTAATTTCCACTTTACTCATATTCATCCTATAGTATATATATCCCATAATATATATTCGATAGTATGCATATAACGTTCTTTCGGAACATCGTCCTTCTCGTTATTTATATCCACCCTATAGTATATATATCCTATAGCATGTATATTACTTTCATTCTTATCATCTTCCATTTCCATCCTTCATATTCACCCTATAGTATATATATCCCATAATATATATCCTATGGCATGAATATTATTTTTATCATTCACATCCTCATTGTCATCCTTCATATTTACCCTATAGTATATATATCCCATAATATATATTATATAGCATAAATATTACTTTTATCTTTCACATCCTCATTGTCATCCTTCATATTTACCCTATAGTATATATATCCCATAATATATATTATATAGCATAAATATTACTTTTATCTTTCACATCCTCATTGTCATCCTTCATATTTACCCTATAGTATATATATCCCATAATATATATTCTATAGCATAAATATTACTTTTATCATTCACATCCTCATTTTCATCCTTCATATTTCCCTTAATTGTATTCATCGATTTCATTTCCCATACCACATCGGGCAGGTCGAGTTATTATCCATACCACATCGGGCAGGTCGAGTTATCCACCATACCACATCGGGCTGATCGAGTTATCCTCCATACCACATCGGGCAGGTTGAGTTATCCTCCATACCACACCGGGCAGGTCGAGTTATTATCCATACCACATCGGGCAGGTCGAGTTATTATCCATACCACATCGGGCAGGTCGAGTTATCCTCCATACCACATCGGGCAGGTCGAGTTATTATCCATACCACATCGGACAGGTCGAGTTATTAGCCATACCACATCGGGCAGGTCGAGTCATCCTCCATACCACATCGGGCAGGTCGACTTATCCTCCATACCACACCGGGCAGGTCGAGTTATCCTCCATACCACATCGGGCATGTCGAGTTATCCTCCATACCACATCTGGCAGGTCGAGTTATCCTCCATACCACATCTGGCAGGTCGAGTTATCCTCCATACCACATCGGGCAGGTCGAGTTATTATCCATACCACATCTGGCAGGTTGAGTTATCCTCCATACCTCATCGGGCAGGTCGAGTTATTATCCATACCACATCGGGCAGGTCGAGTTATTATCCATACCATATCGGGCAGGTCGAGTTATCCTCCACACCACATCGGGTATGTCGAGTTATTATCCATAGCACATCGGGCAAGTCGAGTTATTATCCATAGCACATCGGGCAGGTCGAGTTATTATCCATACCACATCGGGCAGGTCGAGTTATCCTCCATACCACATCAGGCAGGTCGAGTTATTATCCATACCACATCGGGCAGGTCGAGTTATCCTCCATACCACATTGGGCAGGTCGAGTTATCTTCCATACCACATCGGGCAGGTCGAGTTCACAATAATCCACTACCACTCCGGGTAGGATAGCCACAACAATCCACTACCACTCCGGGTAGGATAACCACAATACTCCATTACCACTCCGGGTAGGATAACAACAATAATCCGCTACCACTTCGGGTAGGGTATCAACCATAAACCACTACCTCTTCGGGTAGGGTATCAATAATAAACCACTACCTCTTCGGGTAGGGTGTCAACAATAAACCACTACCTCTTCGGGTAGGGTATCAACAGTATTCTTACAAATACATTACCTATTTCACATACCTCATTCACATCAGCGAGTATGAATTAGAGACACTTATCCCTTACCTTGGTGAGTGTTGGGAATCGGTTCCGAGTAACTTTAAAAGTCTCCTCCGCGATTTCCTCCAACCTTAGTATCTTTCCTCATGTCCACCAATAACAACAATGTCAGTCATTTATTCAAAATAACACATAAACAACTTGTATTTCATCATCAAACATACAAGGGATTCACATATTTTACAGATTTCCAAAACTACTTCAACACAAGTTTCCAAACATCTAAACATACATGTTTATCTCATACATCAACATCAAAGCACACACTCATCATCCACATTTAACATTTCATCCATTTCTCTTTTTACTCATATTCTCATTTTGGGGTTTTTTGGGGTTTTCATGAATAACCCACAAAACCTTTCCATTCATCAAATACCAACTCTAAACCAAGAGTTTACAATAGAAAAAAAACATAAAACGAACCATAACTCTAAAGGATGAGTTTACATGGTTTCTCATGTTTTGAAAAGATATCCAACATACCCAAAACAAGTTAGAGAGGAAGAAGAAGAGTTAGAAACAAGAGGTTTACCTCTTCTCAAGCTCTAAGATGAGTCCTAAGGCTCTTTGCTCTTGAAAAGCTCTCCTTTCTCTCTTCTCTTCAAAGTTCTAACCCTAAAATGTGTTTGGGGTTTCTATTTTAAAGATGAGTCGTCAGATTCTCGCTCAAGCGAGCCCATTCTCGCTCAGGCGAGAAAATCCCACTTTTTTTAAAATTTCAGATTTGACGCTCTTGCTCAAGCGAGGGATTCTCGCTCAGGCACGAATCTTACAGTCTCAACAGGCTTCCTCTCGCTCAAGCAACCCATTCCTCGCTTGGGCGAGACTCCTATAATTTCCAATTTCTAAACACTGATCCTCTCGCTTGGGCGAGGTCCTCTCGCTCAAGCGAGAATCTGGCAGTATGCCCCATTCCTCAAGACTGTTACCTAATTTCAAGGAGGATAAATTTGGGGTGTTACAAATCTCGTAGATATTCTAGGACGCACTTGTGCATCTGAATTCCTTTGTTTTGGATTCATTGGTTGTTCCATTTGTTCCTGAACTGGTTCAGTAACATGTTCTTGAACTGCAACCAAATATTGAATTGCAACAATTGAAGTTGATAACCTTTGTGTTGAACTTAAAACATTTAAGCAAGGTTGCTCAAGTTCCATATCATGTTCTTGAGCATTATATTTTTTATAGGTTTGTTGATCCTCATCAAGCACTATTTATTTACCATGAATTCCTTATGCAAGAATTTCCATTTCTAAAAAGGTTCATCCTCTTGCCACAAACACTTTATGGTCAGAAGGGTGGTAGAAATAATATCCCATTGTTTCCTCAGGATACGCAATGAATCTACACTTGTTAGATCTTGCTTCAAGTTTTTCTATTTGTAATCTCTTAACGTAGGCTGAGCGACCCCCAAACTTTATTGTGCTTAAGGCTTGGTTTGCACCCTTTCCATATCTCATATGGCATTGTAGAGACATATTTTGTGGGAACTTTATTTAACAAATAATTTGCCGCTTCCAAAGCATATCCCCATAAGCTTATTGGAAGATCAGTGAACCCCATCATGTTTCTTACCATATCTAATAAGGTTTGATTCCTTCTTTCAAATACAACATTATGTTGTGGCGTACCTGGAGGTGTCCATTGTGAGAGAATTCCATTCTCTTTCAAATAATCAAGAAAATCAGCATTAAGATATTCTCGTCTTCTATCGGATCTTAGCATCTTAATACTTTTACCAGTTTGCTTTTCCACTTCACTTTGAAATCTTTTGAACATTTCAAATGATTCAGATTTATGTTTCATGAGATATAAAAAAAACATACCGCGAAACATCATCAATGAATGTGATAAAATAAGAATATCCTCCTTTGGCTTGAATTCTAATGGGCCCACAAACATCCGTATGAATTAGTCCCAACAATTCAGAGGCTCTTTCTCCATTTCCACAAAATGGAGATTTGGTCATTTTGCCTTCGAGACAAGATTCACAAGTCGTTTATGATTCATAATCATAATTGTCAAGATAACCTTCCTTGAGCAACTTGCTGATTCTTTTCTCACCAATATGACCGAGTCGACAATGCCAAAGATATGTTTTGTTTACGTGATTATCTCTTTCTCTTTAAAGACTAGAAACATGCATAACCGAGTTAAAACACACTTGAGGTAAGACATAAATGTCGTGTTGGATATAACCATTCGCATAAAAGATGTCATTATTATAAATTGAGCAAACACCTTTTTAAAAATAAAGCGATATCCATGAGTATGCAACATAGAAATTGAAATAATGTTCGAAACAAAATTAGGAACATAATAACAATTTTCTAAGACTAGTACATTGTCATTCAGAATTATTAAAGAGACTATTCCTATAGCCTTTGTTGCAACATTTGCTCCATTTCCAACTTGGAGATTGATCTCTCCTTTCTTCAACCATTTAGTTATTTGTAGTCCCTGCAACAAATTGCATATGTTAAAACTACTTCCAGTATCTAATAGCCATATTGAAGAATCAATAACAGTTAAGGAAATCATGAAAACATTTTTCATTGATGTCTCACCCTGTTTCTTTACTTTTAAAGATTCAAGATATTTGCGGCAATTCCTTTTCAAATGTCCCTTCTCCTTACAGAATAAAAAGTCAGCATTGCATTGATCAAAGTTCGGTACCAGTCATGAAAGTTATCGATCGTATCGATAAGTTTCTCATGCATGAGAACAATTCTCAAAGTTCGGTACCAGTCATGAAAGTTATCCCCTACCAAATTTCCATCAGCGAGTATCGAACGCAATGATAAAGAAGACATATATCTACGCAGTTAAATATATACGTGAGAACATATTCATGTAAAGATATATATGACAAATAAAATACTCCCACTTACTACAATAGCAATATAAGAAATAAAAAATTCTTCTAGTGGAAATATTAAATAAATGTCTTTTTAAAAATGTGAACAAATACTTGGTTGTCAAGTCATTTCCAATGCAGATTTTCAGAAAAATGTATCAAAAACAATTTTACTCAAAATTAATAAATAAAAAATAGCTACCTATCTGTTAGGTCATTTCTATAAGTATCATTAAATTAATTTTTACACTCCCTAGGTAGTCTAGGCGATTAGTGATGAAATTAATTTTTGATTGATTGGTATCACATACCCTGTTAATCCTCTTAATTACAAGTCTTCTGGTAGTCAAATCGTCACTTGAAATTAAATAATTAACGCACTCAAAAAATGTATCTTATACAAATTAATTTTATGAACATTAAAATAATTTTGTCCATCACATTTCATCCTATGAAACTTATGATTAACATATATACAAATATAGATATTCTTGAGTTTCTAGTTGTGATATATAAATCTAATTTATACATTATTATACTAATTAATCAACATTAATTAATACATATGAAGTTATAACATAACAAAATATCTCAGAGATTGCTAACCCGTTCATATAACATGTATGCATATATAACGCACATACATATTAGAATTAGGCATGGAGGCTGTTGGATCCTTGCTTGAGCGAGAGCATCAGTGTTTGAAAATTTAAAAAGGCGGGATTTGTCGCGTGGGCGACGTATTCTCGCTTGGACGAGAATCTAAAATCCTAAACCCTATATAGAGCCCCAAACACGAAAAGAGAGGAGATTTTTGGGAGAAAAGAGAAGAGGAGGCGATTTTCTTGGCAAGAGCTCGTGTAGAGGCTTAGAGAAGCTAGAGAAGAGGCAAACCTTTTGATCTTAACACTCATTGTCTTGTTGAAACTTATTTTGGGCATTTGGGTCTCTTCTCTTGGTTTAGAAAATCATGTAACTTTCTCTTTTGTGTTGTAACTCGTTGTTATCTAGCTTCCCTTTGAAAAACTCGAAGTTTAGAGTTTGTATATGAAAATGGGAATGATTGGGATTGATTCATGAAAACCCCAAACCCGAAAACGAAAATGATGTTGAAAGGGGGAAATGTTAGGTTAGAAACGTGGTTTATGGTTTCTAGTAGTGAATAGGAATGCTTTACATGCTTGAAATTCCTAATGGAGATGATTTTGGAAATTATCGGAATATGAACTGTTTTTGTGAATAAATGTGTGGTATTAAGTTGTTTATGTAATAATATGAGTATGTTATTGATTATAGTTACTGTGTGTGGTGCGTGTGAGGAAAGACCCTAAGGTTGGAGGAAGCGGAGGAGGAACTAACAAGTTGCCTAACACTACCACCAACGCACACCAAGGTAAGGGATAAGCATTGTGAATGTTTGAGGTAAATGTATAATGCGTTATGTTGTGTGAAGAAAATTGATGAACCAATGTACGACTTGCCCTATGTGGTATTGCCCTTATGGCAATGTATGACTTGCCCTATGTGGTATTGGCCTTATGACGTTGTATGACTTGCCCTACGTGGTATTGGCCTACATGGCAATGCATGACTTGCCCAACGTGGTATTGGCCTATATGGTAATGTATGACTTGCCCGATGTGGTATTGGCCTATATGACAATGTATGACTTGCCCGATGTGGTATTGGCCTTTATGGCGGTGTCTGACTTGCCCGATGTTGTATTTGATTTTCTAATACATATATGAGAAGATTATGCAACTGTGGGATAACTTTCAAATGATTTAATTGTTTTCTTATATTGAACTTGAATTTATTTATGCTTGAACAATATTACATATTGATTTATAAACACTGATTATCATGATTTCTATATTTTATTCCCTTGTGTTTTGTTGGTTGTATTGGTGATAATCAGTGTACAGCTAAAGCAAAGGACTAGTGGATCCAGGCGGTATTGTAGCATAGCATTCTTATTTTGATGTAATAGGGATATTAAAGTGTTGTTTTGTATTATGCACGTGCTTGTAACCTATTACTTGAACTATTTGATATGTAACCCTGTTTATGAACCCCAAAATACTTTGGTAGATTAATTTGTCATTAATGAATTTGAATCATAATTATATTGAGGATGTAATTCATGGAAATAAATAGTGGGAAAATAGTTACTAGGATTTGTATGTTCAATAATAAATGAACAAATTTTTTTTAGGGTTTAATTTGGGTCCTTACATTTTTTTTGGTTCAGGAATAGCAGGCTTATCGATCATCGATAAGTTTCTCATGCATGAGAACAATTCTCAAAATTCGGTACCAGTCATGAAAGTAAACCCCGACCTAATTTCCATCAGCGAGTATCAAACGCAATGATAAAGAAGACATATATCTACACAATTAAACATATATGTGAGAACATATTCATGTAAAGAGATATATGACAAATACAATACTCCCACTTACTACAATAGCAATATAATAAATAAAAAATTGTTCTAGTGGAAATATTAAATACATGTCTTTTTAAAAATGTGAACAAATACTTGGTTGTCAAGTCATTTCCAATCCACATTTTAAGAAAAATGTATCAAATACAATTTTACTCAAAATTAATAAATGAAAAAAGCTACCTATCTATTCGGTCATTTCTATAAGTATCATTAAATTAATTTTTACACTCCCTAGGTAGTCTAGGCGATTAGTGATGAAATTAATTTTTGATTGATTGGTATCACATACCCTGTTAATCCTCTTAATTACAAGTCTTATGGTAGTCAAATCGTCACTTGAAATTAAATAATTAACACACTCATAACAAATGTATCTTATACAAAATAATTTTATGAACATTAAAATAAATTTGTCCAACACATTTCATCGTATGAAACTTATGATTAACATATATACAAATATAGATTGTAGTTGTGATATATAAATCTAATTTATACATTATTATACTAATTTCAACATTAATTAATACATATGAAGTTATAACATAACAATTCATTATAGCAGGCTTATTGATCGTATCGATAGGTTTCTCATGCATGAGAACAATTCTCAAAGTTCGGTACCAGTCATGAAAGTTAACCCGGACCAAATTTCCATCAGCGAGTATCGAACGCAATGATAAATAGACATATATCTACACAGTTAAACATATATGTGAGAACATATTCATGTAAAGAGATATATGACAAATACAATACTCCCACTTACTACAATAGCAATATAAGAAAAATCAGGTTGAGGATTTGTTGGCAAAGAAGTTCATTCGTCCTAGTATCTCACCGTGGGGTGCACCGGTTTTGTTAGTTAAGAAGAAAGATGGGAGTATGAGGTTGTGCACCGATTACAAACAGTTGAACAAGGATACTATCAAAAACAAGTATCCGTTGCCTAGGATTGATGACTTGATGGATCAGTTGAGAGGGGCAGTTGTGTTTTCAAAGATTGACCTTCGGTCGGGTTACCACCAACTTCGAGTTAAGTTAGAGGATATTCCTAAAATTGCTTTTAGGACGAGGTATGAGCATTTTGAGTATTTGGTGATGCCTTTTGGTGTGATGAATGCTCCAGCCATATTTACCGACTACATGAATCAGATTTTTCATCCGTACTTGGATTCATTTGAAGTGGTATTTATTAATGACATTCTGGTTTACTCCAAGAGCCGAGAGGAACATGCGAAGCATCTGAGGATTGTTCTAGATCTTCTGAGGAGAAATCAGTTGTATGCGAAGTTGTCTAAATGTGATTTATGGCTGGAATCAGTGAACTTCCTTGGATATGTGATACCCAGGAAGGGGTAGCAGTAGACCCTTCCAAAGTCGAGGCAGTGATGGAATGAGCAGTTTCCAAGTCAGTTACCGAGATCAGGAGTTTTCTGGGTTGGACTAGTTATTATCAGAAGTTCATAGAGGGGTTTTTCAAAGTTGGCATTACCTCTAACTAAACTTACCTGAAAAGGGGGACCGTATGTGTGGACAAACCGTTGTGAAGAAAGTTTTCAAGAATTGAAGCGGAGGTTGACTACGGCACCCGTGTTGGTTCTTCCTTGTACTGATCGTGATTTTAGTGTGTATTGTGATGCTTCTAAGCAAGGTTTGGGTTGTGTTTTGATGCAGGACGGGAAAGTTGTTGCCTATGCTTCGCGACAGTTAAGAACGCATGAGCAAAACTACTCTACGCATGATTTGGAACTAGTCGTAGTAGTCTTTGCATTGAAAATATGGAGACACCATCTTTATGGTGTAGGATTTGAGGTGTACATCGACCACAAGAGGTTGAAGTATTTGTTTGATCAAAAGGAACTGAACATGGGACAGAGGAGGTGGATGGAATTCCTTAAGGACTATGATTTTGGATTGCAGTATCATCCGGGAAAATCCAATGTGGTAGCCGATGCTTTAAGTCAGAAGTCCCTACATATGTCCGCTTTGATGGTTCACGAAGAGAAATTAATTAAAGAGTTCAAGGATATGAACTTAGAAGTTCAAGTAAGACCCCATATCATGATTTTGGGAATGCTCAAGGTCACCAATGAGTTCTTTGATGAGATCAGAATAATGCAAGTCGAAGATCGCGAGTTGAAGGTCAAACAGGATTTGATGATTAAAGAAAAGGAAACCGATATTGAGTCAGATTCTAGTGGATTGTTGCGATACAAGGGAAGGGTGTGTGTGCCTCTTGATGCATAATTGCGAAGGGGTATTCTTGAGGAATCTCACAAGAGTAAGATGAGCTTCCACCCGGGTACCACAATAATGTATCAAGATCTGAAAAAGTTGTTTTGGTGGTCTGGTTTGAAGAAGGATGTGGCTTTGTATGTCTCGAGTTGTCTGATCTGTTAGAAAGCAAAAATCGAACACAAGAGACCGGCGGGAGAATTGTAATCGCTAGAGATCCCCGTTTGGAAGTGGGATAGTATCTCCATTCCATGGATTATGTATTAGGCTTTCCGAAGATTCAGATAGGGTATGACTCCATATGGGTAATAGTGGATCGCTTGACTAAGACTGCTCATTTCTTGCCGATGAACATGAAATATTCCCTAGAACAATTGGCTGAGTTGTATATCAAAGAGATCGTTCGGTTGCATGGGATACTGTCAAACATTGTGTCGGATAGGTATCCCCGTTTCACTTCAAACTTTTGGACCAGTTTGCAGTATGCTTTGGGGACTAAGTAGAAACTGAGTTCAGCTTATCATCCACAAACAGATGGTCAACCAGAAAGGACCATACAGTAATTGGAGGACCTTTTGAGGGCTTGTGTGTTGGAACAGCCTGGGAGTTGGGATAACATGTTACCTTTGATCGAGCTCACCTATAACAATAGTTTCCATACTAGTATTGGGATGGCCCCTTATGAAGCCTTGCATGGGAGAAAATGTAGGACTCCTATAAGTTGGTTTGAAACTGGGGAGAACTTAGTATTGGAACCTGAATTGGTTCGAGAAATGACGGAAAAGATCAAGAAGATCCGGGAGAATATGAGAATAGCGCAGAGTTAGCAGAAAAGCTATTATTATAAGAGGCGAAAACCTCTTGAGTTTAATGAGGGAGAGCATGTATTTATGAGAGTAGTTCCGACTACTGGGATAGGTAGAGTGTTGTCCGAGATTCATTGGATCATATCAGATATTGAAGAGGGTGGGACTGGTAGCATATCAGATTGCTTTACCTCCTTTGTTATCGAATCTTCACAATGTGTTTCATGTGTCCCAATTGCGAAAATATGTTGGAGATCCATCTCATGTGGTTGAGTCTGATCAGATAGAACTGAAGGATAATCTGACTTTTGCGACCTTGCCCGTGAGGATAATGGATAATAGTATCAAGAAATTGAGAGGAAAGGAAATTTCCTTGGTGAAGGTATTATGGAGCCAAGTTCATGAAGGAGATGCGACTTGGGAAGTGGAGCGAGACATGAGGGAGGATTACCCTCATTTGTTTGAATTGAGGTATGTTTAATTTTCGGGGATGAAAATTCCTATTAGAGGGGGAGGACTGTAACACCCTGAATTTATCTTTCTTAAGATGTGGTAATAGTCCTGAAGAATGGGACATACTGCCAGATTCTCGCTTGAGCGAGAGGGTCTCGCCCAAGCGAGAGGATCAGAGTTTCTCCCAGGATTTTATCTAGGAATCTTGCTTGAGCGAGAAAGGGCTCGCCTGGGCGAGAGATGGCTTGCCTGGGCGAGAGATGGCTCACTTGGGTGAGTGGAAAACTGGGAGATGCTGAAGGATTCTCGCTTGAGCGAGATTTGGCTCGCCTGGGCGAGGGAGAGGGGTGTGGATACTAGAGGATCCTCGCTTGAGCGAGAATCCCTCGCTTGAGCGAAAGCGTCAGTGTTCAGTTTTGAAATAGGCAGAATTTTCTCGCTTTAGCGAGAGCCCGACAATGAAAGCAATTTTTGGAGCAAAGATTCGTGGGAATCAACTAGAAGCTTGAGAAGAGGTAAATCTCTTGATTCTTACTCTCTTCCTCTCTTTCAAACTCGTTTTGGGTGTATGGTATCTCTTCTCAAAATGTGAGAAACCATGGAAACTCTTCCTTTGGAGTTGTGGTTCGTTTTATTTAGTTTCTCTCTTGTAAACTTTTGGTTTAGAGTGGGTATTCGAAAAATAGAAAGGATTTGTAGGCTGATTCATGAAAACCCCAAAAACCCCAAAATGAAAATGTGGTAAAAGAGGAAAATTTGTGAAATAGTAGATGTAGAAGATAAGCATGCGTTCTAATGTAAAATAGAAGATGAATAAGTGTGTTTTTGATGTTTGGAAATTCCTAATGAAAGTGGTTTTGGAAACATTGATAATGTATGAATCTCTTGTATGGTTAAAGATGAACTATGAGTTGTGTATATGTTGTTGTGAATAAATTACTGAATTTAGTTGTTGTTTGGTGGGGATGAGGAAAGATCCTAAGGTTGGAGGAGGTAGCGAAGGAACTTGCAAAGTTGTCCAAAACCGACCCCAACACTCACCAAGGTAAGGATAAGCATTTTATTCCAAGATATGGAACATAAGATGTACGGTTATATGTGGATAACTTGAAAAGAATAAGATGTGGGAAGTATTGAATTGAATGTCTTGCCCAAGTGGTATAGAATTGAATGTATTGCCCAAGTGGTAATGAATTGAATGTCTTGCCCAAGTGGTATTGAGTTGAATGTCTTGCCCAAGTGGTATTAATTAAATGTCTTGCCCAAGTGGTATAAAATTGAATGTCTTGCCCAAGTGGTATAGAATTGAATATCTTGCCCGAGTGGTAATGAATTGAATGTCTTGCCCAAGTGGTAATGAATTGAATGTCTTTCCCAGGTGGTATTGAATTGAATGTCTTGCCCTAGTGGTATAGAGTGGAATGTCTTGCCCAAGTGGTAATGAGTTGAATGTCTTGCCCAAGTGGTATTGAATTGAATGTCTTGCCCAAGTGGTATTGAATTGAATGTCTTTCCCTATGTGGTATTGCGAAGGATGTGTATGTGAGAGATAACTACTTAAAATGGGAATAAAGAGGAAGGTAACAAGGTTTGACATTGAAGAATGTGAAAGAAAGAATGGTCGGATGAGGTAGTATGAAATAGAGATGATATGTACTGACTTTATGTTGGAATGTTTAAATTATTTATCTAACTTTGTTTGTAATGTGGATTATCTCATAATGATATTTATTGAATTAATGACTTACTCATTTGTATGTTTCTGTGTGTTTGTCATTTGATAATCGCATTGCAGGTAAGAGGATTTTTAAGGAACGACTTGATTAGGAGGCTTAGGAGCTTAGCGATCAAGATTTTATATTCGCAATCTTTTGTATACTATTTGGATATATGTTGACTGTTATTTGTATTTATGGGTGTATTTGATTTTGTAACCCATAACTCAGTACATGTCGATACTCTTTAAATTATGAATGTGTATTATGTTTTTCTGCAAATAAAGGTAGTTAAAGTATGAAATTTAAAATATATGTTCAGGATCATAAATGATAAAAGGAATAGAAAAATTTAAGTATAAGGGAATTTGACGCATGCTTTAAAACGAGAACTAATTGTAAATGGGTTTAATTAGACGGAAAATTTTCAAGGGTAGAATTTGGGTCCTTACAATAAGAATGCTTTACATGCTTGAAATTCCTAATGGAGATGATTTTGGAAATTATCGGAATATGAACTGTTTTTATGAATAAATGTGTGGTATTAAGTTGTTTATGTAATAATATGAGTATATTATTGATTATGGTTATTGTGTATGGTGCGTATGAGGAAAGACCCTAAGCTCGGAGGAAACGGAGGATGAACTAACAAGTTGCCTAACACTACCACCAACGCACACCAAGGTAAGGGATAAGCATTGTGAATGTTTGAGGTAAATGTATAATGTGTTATGTTGTGTGAAGAAAATTGATGAACCAATATATGACTTGCCCTATGTGGTATTGGCCTTATGGCGTTGTATGACTTGCCCAACTTGGTATTGGCCTACATGGCAATGCATGACTTGCCCAACGTGGTATTGGCCTATATGGCAATGTATGACTTGCCCGATGTGGTATTGGCCTATATGGCAATGTATGACTTGCCCGATGTGGTATTGGCCTTTATGAAGGTGTATGATGTAACACCCTGAATTTATCTTTCTTAAAAGGGTAGTAACAGTCTTGAGGACTGAGACTTACTGCCATATTCTCGCTTGAGCGAGAGGGCTTCGCCCAAGCGAGAGGATCAAAGTTGCTTCCAGGATTTTACCTAAGAGTCTCGCCTGAGCGAGAGTTGGCTCGCCTGGGCGAGAATGGCACTCTAGAGGCTCTGAGATTCTCGCCTAAGCGAGAGATGGCTCGCCCGGGCGAGAGCGTTAGTGCTTGAGTTTTAAAATGGGCAGGATTTTCTCGCTTGAGCCAGAAAATGCTTGCTTGAGCGAGAACCCTATGACTGAATGTAAGGACCCAAATTCTACCCTTGAAATTTTTCCTTATTTAACTTATGCAAACATGTATTTTCCTTATATCTTATGATTGATAACCCAAGGTACGTTACATTATTCCCCTTGATTATTTTCTGATCATTTTATAATGCAGTATTCATACGCACATCCACAAGGCAGAAAAACATAATTCATATTAATATCCCCCATTTAATTAGGACACGGAAATAGTTATTGGTTTCCAAAATCATAATACCCAAGGTTACAAACATTCAAAATATAATGACCATGGTTACAAATATTAAAATCCGCAATTATTCAGTTGTGATACAAAAAATGCAAATAAAGGAATCCAGATTTAAAAGCTCCGAAAGCTCCAAGTAAAGCGTCCTTAATTTATCCGATAACCTGCAATGGGATTATCAAATGGCAAAACACAAAAACATACAAAGGAGTAAGTCATTTAATTCAATAAATACCATTTAAATATAATCCACACTATAAACAGAGTTAGATAAACAATTTAAACTTTCCAACATAAAATCAGTACATGTCATTATATATCTTACTACCTCATCCAACCATTCTTACTTTCACCTTCTTCAATGTCAAACCTTGTTACCCATCTTTTCATTCCTGTTTTACATAGCCATTTCCCACTTTCACATACTTTCACAATACCACATAGGGCAAGACATTCAATTCACTACCACTTGGGCAAGACATTCAATTTCAATACCACTTGGGCAAGAAATTCCATTTCAATACCACTTGGGCAAGACATTCAATTCAATACCACTTGGGCAAGACATTCAATTCAATACCACTTGGACAAGACATTCAATTCAATACCACTTGGGCAAGACATTCAATTTCAATACCACTTGGGCAAGACATTCAATTCAATACCACTTGGGCAAGACATTCAATTTCAATACCACTTGGGCAAGACATTCAATTTAATACCACTTGGGCAAGACATTCAATTCAATACCACTTGGGCAAGACATTCAATTTCAATATCACTTGGGCAAGACATTCAATTCAATACCACTTGGGCAAGACATTCAATTTTAATACCACTTGGGCAAGACATTCAATTTTAATACCACTTGGGCAAGACATTCAATTCAGTACCACTTGGGCAAGACATTCAATTTCAATACCACTTGGGGAAGACATTCAATTTCAATACCACTTGGGCAAGACATTCAATTTCTTTGATACTTCCCACATCTTATTCCTTTCGAGTCATCCACATACAACCGTATATCTCATATATCATAACTCGAAATAAATGCTTATCCTTATCTTGGTGAGTGATGGGTTTGGTCCTTGGTAACTTTGTAAGTTCCTCCGACACCGCCTTCAACCTTAGGATCTTTTCTCATCCCCACCAAACAACAACAAAAGTCAGTGATTTTATCCACAACAACATATACATAACTCATATTTCATCTTTAACCATACAAGAGATTTACACATTTTCATTGTTTCCAAAACTACTTTCATTAGGAGTTTCAAAACATCTAATGTAACACCCTAAGTTTAATTTTCCTAAAACTTTGTAACCAAGGAAAATCTAGGGTATACTGCAGGATTCTCGCTTGAGCGAGAGGAGCCTCGCCCAAGCGAGAGTGTTAGTATTTCTCCCAGGATTTTATTTGGGAGCCTCGCTTGAGCGTGATGTGGCTCGGCTGAGCGAGAGAGGGCTCGCTTGAGCGAGAGTTGACTCGCCTGGGCGAGGGAGAGGGAGTGGATACTGAAGGATCCTCGCTTGAACGAGAATCACTCGCTTGAGCGAGAGCGTCAATGTTGAATTTTTAAAAAGGCGGGATATTCTCGCTTGAGCGAGAATAGGCTCACTTGAGCGAGAACCCGACGATTTCACTTTAAAATAGAAACCCTCAAACACATTTAGGGTTAAAACTTGAGAGAGAAGAGAGAAGGAGGTGATCTGGAGAGCAAGAACTTGTGGGAATCATCTTAAAGCTTGAGAAGAGGTAAATCTCTTAATTTTAACTCATCTTCTCCCTTTCAAACTCGTTTTGGGTGAATGGCATCTCTTCTAAAAAATGTGAGAAACCATGGATACTCTCTCTTTTGAGTTGTGGTTCGTTTTATTTAGTTTCTCTCTTGTAAACTCTTGATTTAGAGTTGATATTTAAAGAATGGAAAGGGTTTGTGGGTTGATTCATGAAAACCCCAAAACCCCCAAAATGAGAATATGAGTAAAGAGGGAAATGAGTGAAATGTTAGTTGTAGAAGATGAGTATATGCTCTAATGTTGAATATAAGATGAATATGTATGTTTTAGATGTTTGGAAACTCTTAATGAAGGTGGTTTGGAAACATTGAAAATGTGTGAATCTCATGTATGGTTAAAGATGAAATATGAGTTGTTTATGTGTTATTTTGAATAAATGACTAACATTGTTGTTATGTAGTGGGAATGAGGTAAGATCCTAAAGTTGGAGGCGGTGTCAGCGGAACTTGCAAAGTTACAAAGGACCAAACCCAACACTCGCCAAGGTAAGGGTAAGTCTTTAACTAGCATGTCGTATTGAGAAAATGCGTGAAATTGCTGTTTATGAATTGATGGTGTATCAATGAAAAGAAAACATATTTTTAGCCGACCATGATTGGTTAGCGATTTTGGCTCAAGATGTAGCAAGCTTTAGCTCAAGCAATGTAGCAAACTTTGACTTAAACAATGTAGCAAGCTTTGGCTCAAGCAATGTAGCGAAACTTTGGCTCAAGTTATGTAGAAAGCTTTGGCTCAAGTTATGTAGCGATACTTTGGCTCAAGTTATGTAGCGATACTTTGTCTCAAGTTATGTAGTGATACTTTGGCTCTAGTTATGTAGTGATACTTTGGCTCAAGTTATGTAGTGACACTTTGGCTCAAGTGATGTAGCGAAAATGAATTTAAAATGGTTTACTAACCCCTTTAGAATGGGGATTATCTTATAATGACATTTATTGAATTAATGACTTACTCCTTTGTATGTTGTGTGTATTTGTCGTTGATAATTCCATTGTAGGTAAGCAAGTTAATTGAGGATGCTTGGCTTGATGCCTTAGGAGCTTAAAACCTGATTTCCTCTATTTTGTCCTTTTTGTATTATGACTGACTAAATGCTATTTTGGATAATTTTAACTCCGAGCATTGTAACACTGGATATTTGTAGCTATCGGCATTTTGGAAACCTATAGCTAGTTGTATGCTGTAGTTACTGGGAGACATTAATATGAATTATGTTTTTCTGTTAAATGAATGTGTGTAGGAATATTATGTTATCGAATGATCATAAACCAGAAAACGGGATTAATATAAATTTATTTGATTTGTGATCCTAAGTTATAGGAAAAATGTAGGTGAATGGATTAAAATAAGGAAAAAATTTCAAGTATAGAATTTGGGTCCTTACAATATGGTATCAGAGCATAGTTAATTCTGCGGCCTAGGGTATGGCCTTACTGTGAAGAAAGGAAGAAGACCTACGAAGACTATCGAAGATCAAAGCTTCAAAGATTTAGAGTCTAAGTCTAGTACTTCTATCCTTACAACTCATTTATTTACTTAGTTAATAATGCTCAAAATTGTTTTCAAGAAAATCAGAATAATGTAAGTGTGATTAAAAGTAATTTTCAAAAAAAACTTGTAACGGGTTACTAGACTTGAGTAACAAGTTACATGAGTGAGAAAAGAGTTTTTAAACCTCTAACAGCTATGAGTAATCCATTACAGACTTTGGAGTAACAGATTACCATTTTTAGAAAACAGGGTAATCGATTACTCAAAGTAGTGTAATCGATTACACTAAGGCAAATTCACAAAGCTGTCAAACAGTGTTGTTGAGTAATGTAAATCATATGCTCGTATTGTAAAAGTCATGGGCACACACCAAATACTTGTCTTATTAGAAAATATGGTGTTCCCTTAGGACATTTTATATAGGTTGAGAAAGGAACTAACAATGTAGGACCCACGACAAGTTGGGTACCTAATATAACTTAAACCTTTTTTGCAGGTAGATTTGAGCGTCGCCCACAATTTATGGTACTTGGATAGCGATTGCTCAAAGCATATGACGGGCGATAAAAGTAAGTTCTCTGTCCTCACACCAAGGGACAAAGGTTATGTCACATATGGTGACAACAACAAAGGAAGAATTCTCGGAGTCGATAGAATCGGCAAGCCACCTTCAACAACCATAGAAGGAGTGCTATATGTGGAAGAATTAAGCACAATCTTCTAAGCATAAGTCGACTTTGCGACAAGGGCTTCGATGTATCATTCTACCCAGATAAGTGCATCATTGAAAATAAGGAATTTATAAACTCTAAACTTGTTGGTAAGAGAATTAATAACATTTACATGATAAATATACAATCATCTCTTCCTATAACATGTTTAGTTTTAAATGACCTTCATGATGCATGGCTTTGGCATAGGAGAATTGCTCACATACATATGGACCATTTGAATAAGCTAATCAAGAAAGATTTGGTTGTTGGTTTACCCAAGATGAAGTTTGTCAAAGACAAACTATGTGGTGCATGTCAAATGGGTAAACAAACAAAAACCTCTTTCAAGCCAAAGCATATGGTTTCTTCTGATAGACCATTGCAATTGCTTCACATGGACTTATTTGGCCCTTCAAGGACAAAAAGTTTTGGTGGAAACTACTATGCTCTCGTTATAGTAGATGATTTTTCACGTTACACTTGGACTCTATTCTTAGTACATAAGAATGAGGCATTCAAAGCCTTTAGCACTTATGCTATAAGAGTCCAAAATGAAAAGTCACTTAAAATCGCTGCTATAAGAAGTGATCATGGGGGAGAGCTTCAAAATGCTTCTTTTGAGGAATTTTGTTATGATCTCGGGATTAATCACAACTTTTATGCTTCTAGAACACCACAACAAAATGGTGTTGTAGAGAGAAAGAATCAGACGTTAGAAGAACTCGCTCGGACAATGTTAAATGAAACTAACCTCCCAAAGTACTTTTGGGCTGATGCAGTTAGCACTGCGTGTTATGTTTCAAATAGAGTTCTCATAAGAACTATTCTAAAGAAAACCCCCTATGAACTCTTCAAAGGAAGAAAACCAAACATTTCACACTTGCATGTATTTGGTTGTAAATGTTTCATCTTAAATAATGGAAAAAAGAACTTAGGCAAGTTTGATGCAAAGGCCGATGAAGGAATCTTCCTAGGTCACTCTCTCACGAGTAAGGCTTACAAAGTCTTTAACAAAAGAACTCTAACCATGGAAGAATCCGTTCACCTCTCCTTTTATGAAACCAATCCCTTAATCAAGGAAACGTTAATTATTGATGAAGAAGATTTGCCTAATCTCACTTTTAATGAAAATACCATTATTGAAACTACACCTAATGCAAAGCATGTGTAAGTAAGTGGATGATGATCCATCCTTTCAAGAATAGCATATTCACTCTGATTTACCTAAAGAGTGGAGAACTCATCGAGATCACCTTATAGACAACATCATCGGTGACATAAGTAAGGGTATTACTACCCGCTTAATGCTGGAAGATGCATGTCTAAACATGGCCTTCGTCTCTCACATAGAACCATCCAATATTGATGAAGCAATTGAGGATGAACATTGGATTCTTGCTATGCAAGAAGAGCTTAACCAGTTGGAGAGAAACGAAGTTTGGGAACTTGTTCCTAGACCTAAAAATAGGCATGTAAAAGGAACTCGTTGGGTGTTCCGAAATAAATCAGATGAAAATGGCATCATCATTAGAAACAATGCTAGACTAGTAGCCCAAGGATACAACCAAGAAGAAGGTATAGACTTTGATCAAACCTTCGCTCCGTTGCTGGACTTGAAGCTATTAGATTACTGCTTGCATATGCATGTTCTTTGAACTTTCAGCTTTACCAAATGGATGTAAAGAGTGTGTTCCTTAAAGGGTATATACAAGAGGAAGTATTTGTAGAACAACCTCCTGGTTTTGAGGACTACAAACATCCTTCCCATGTATACAAGTTAAATAAATCCCTCTATGGCTTAAAGCAAGCTCCACGTGCCTGGTATGATCGTCTAACTAATTTTTTAATAGAAAAAGGTATTTCTAAAGGCAAGGTCGATACTACACTTTTTATTAAGAAAGTAAATCATCATACTTTACTTGTGCAAATCTATGTTGATGATATTATTTTCGGTTCTACTAACGAAAATTTGTGTAGTGAATTTGGCAATATGATGCAAGGAGAATTTGAGATGTCTATGATCGGAAAGTTAAACTACTATCTTGGACTCCAAATTAAGCAACTTAGCGATGGAATCTTTGTAAGTCAGACCAAATATTTCAAAGACTTGTTGAAAAGATTTGAGATGGATGACTGCAAGCCGATTGCTACTCCTATGGGATCAAGTACCTATATCGATGCTAATGATGCTGAGAAATGTATTGAAATATCTAAGTATCGAAGTATGATCGATTCCCTTCTTTATCTTACTTTCAGTAGACCGGATATTATATTTAGTGTATGTCTATGTGCGCGATATCAATCTAAACCCAAAGAGTCACATCTAGTTGCCGTTAAGAGAATCATGAAGTATCTCAAAGGCACAACCGATGTTGGACTATGGTATCCAAAGGGAAGGATATGCAAATTGGTTGGCTTCTCGGATTCAGACTTTGCGGGATGCAAGTCCGATAGAAAAAGTACAAGTGGTACTTGCCACATTCTAGGGAATGCTTTAGTTTCTTGGTCTTGCAAGAAACAAGCTTGTGTTGCCTTAAGCACCGCTGAAGCGGAATATATAGCAGCCGGTAGTTGTTGTTCACAAGTGTTGTGGCTTAAACAACAATTACGGGATTGTGGCTTAAACTTAGGTTGCACACCCTTGAAGTGTGACAATACTTGTGCTACTAATCTGACTAAGAATCCGATTATGCACTCAAGAACCAATAAGGCATCACTTCCTTAGGGACCATGTCCAAAAGAAGGATGTGTTGATAGAGTTCATTGATACTCATAACCAACTAGCGGACATATTCACTAAACCGTTTGCAAAGGAACCTTTCTATAAAATTAGACGAGAATTAGACATTCTCGATGAAGCTTACGTGTCTTAACATGTTTATATGATAATATATATGTTTCATTGTGTGTGTCCAATGCATACTTGATCTCAAACTATGTTTGTTATGTTTAAATTTCAAGTTTTTAGAGTCAAAAAACAGTTTTAGCATCAATGGGGAGACATGAGGTTACAGTAATCGATTACCAGAAACCAAGTAATTGTTTACTCAGTGCTATTGTTTTAAAATTTTGAAAATTTTAAAGTGAATAATCGATTACTCACTTGGTGTAATCGATTACTCTGTGAAGATTATATATGAACTGCTACATTTTTTCAAAAAAATCATTCATTTTCTCTCTCCTATAACACGAGCTTCCTCTCTCTAAACCCTCTCAAATCTCTAAAAACTTCATTTTAGCTTCGTTTTGATTGATTTTTGTTGCAAATCAAATCACATTCTTGATTTAAAACACTTCTACATCTTCTATTTCGTGATTTGTGGCCTCAATCAAAAACCTCCAATTTCCACAACAAAAACCCTTAACCTTCAAAACCTACAATGGCTTCTTCTTCAAAGAGACCACGAACTTCTAAGTCTAAGCAAGGAGAATCATCTTCCAAGTCCAACCTGTTGAACTTGATGAGGCTTCTTGCAAACGACGCTCAAAGGAAGGTCTTCGAAGAAAGTTTCCATGGACGCGCCATTTTCACTCCAAAATACGGTAACATAGGAAATTTTGAATTTGAAGATTTTCTATTTCCATACCTTTTGCGGCAACAAAATTTTTTTGACTTTTGTTGCGAAGCGAACGATATCTACCCTGAACTTGTTCGTGTATTTTATTGCAACGTGAACTTTAGGAAAAATCTTATGACTTCCCATGTCAAGGGAAAGGTCATAGTTTTGGATTTAAAAACCTTTAGTTCTATTTGTTGTGATATACCGATGCAGGCGACATCACTGGTTTCGGCCTCGTATGTGATTGGAACGATTATGATCGCAAGAAATTCTATCTTTTCATTTGTAGAATTTCTAAAGAGGAAATAGAAAGGCGAAAGCAACGAAGCCTTGGTGAGACTGCTAAGAAAAGGGATATCCTCTCTACTGGATATCGCACGCTGGAAGATCGTTTGGTTCATTATTTTCTTACCTATGTCATTTTGCCGAAGTTTTCAAATCAATCGCAAATTAGTGACATAGAGCTCCAATTGATGTATGTTATTAAGTATAACATCAAGATAAATTGGACTAAGATGATAATGCAACAAATGTCGCATGTTCGCGACTCCCAAAGTCCGTTTCCCTACGTCATCTTCATTACCAAAATCCTTGAGCATTTCGGCGTATCTTTAGATGGTGAGACCAAAGTGGCCCTCAATCTTCACGAAAGCAAGGTTGATATTGAGGTTTTACCACAAGATGGGGTTTGTTATAGATCTTGTCACTCATCGAACCTATAAGCATCGCACTGACCTCCAAACTGCTCCTACCGACGAACCAGAACCTACTGCACCAAACCAGCCTGAGTCTCATGCTCCATCTTCTTCATTTGCTGCAATGCCCACTATTCAGATGATTATGGATGAATTGGTTTCGCTTAGAGGCTACATCACCATAAGGATGGATGCTTTTGATACGTAGAGCCAACAAATCCATTATGAACTTCATCGTCTTTCCTCGTGGCTAAGCAACATGGATGTTGATAAAGATAGTTCTGAGCCCGAGTCTTAGATATTTGTCTAGGTTTCTGATTATGTAATGATTATGGTTGTGCATTTTCTATGTGGATTTAAACATTGTTTGGGTTATGTCTTGCTATTTTGGATTTCTTGTATGAACATCTTTATTGTGGTTTTTATGCAATGCTTTTGATTTATGTTTCATACATGGTGTTATTATATTTTGTTTATATTATTTGAACTTTCATATACTATGAAATATTGTACGCTATGCTCTACAAATGTCTATTGTGCTAGACTCTTGGCTTTTCTTCTTTTTGATGAAGTCAAAAGGGGGAGAAAAGATGGGAGATGTGTATTTTCTGTAATATTCTTTCAGACACATAACTCCAAAATAAAGGGGGAGCATACATATAGGGGGAGCATACTCAAGACAAGTCAAGATATATCATCATGTATGCTTCTCTAAGAAAACTACACTTTCAAGAAGACATTGGTTTGTCATGATCAAAAAGGGGTTGATTGTGAAGAAGATCTTGCTCCCGACCTTGGCACGGTTTTAATGAAGACACCAATATCACAAAAAGAAGAAAGGAAGAAGACCTACAAAGACTATCAAAGACAAAGCTTCAAAGAAATAGAGTCTAAGTCTTAGGTACTTCTATCCTTACAACTCATGTATTTACTTAGTTAATAATGCTCAAAATTGTTTTCAAGAAAATCAGAAAAATCTAAGTGTGAATAAAAATAATTTTCAAAAACCACATGTAACGGGTTACCATACTTGAGTAACAAGTTACATGAGTGAGAAAAGAGTTTTCAAACCTCTAACAGCTATGAGTAATCCATTACTGACTTTGGAGTAACAGATTACCATTTTTAGAAAACAGGGTAATCGATTACTCAAAGTAGTGTAATCGATTACACTAAGGCAATTTCACAAATATGTCAAACAGTGTCATTGAGTAAATGATTACACTGTGTGAAATTTAAAAAAGCTGTTAACAGGATTGTTGGGTAATCGATTACCCACTTACAGTAATCGATTACTGAGAGTTGTTGTATCAGTTTTCAGATTTCAAAGTGAAGAGGTTTCACTCCAAACTGATTTGTTTCACTCCAAATGAAACCTACTCATACCTAAAGGTATTATGGTTGATTGGAAGCCTATATATAGGCATTGAAACACTCTCACAACACACAACAACATATACAACCCAGATTACAAACTTTTATTTGAAACTCTAAAAAAGCTCTCACACTTTCTGATTTTTCTTACACTTTTCAAGCAACCTACTCTCAAACTTTCAAAGTTATTTTGAAGTTGATTCTAAGTGTAATTCATACTTTCAAAAGAGCATTATCATCTTAAGTATAAGAGTTGTTGTTGGATTGCAAGTTCTAGAAATTGTCATATACACTTGTAAGGCAATCCAAGTCAATATTGTATATTTTTCATGTAGTCGGTAAATATTGTTGGAGCGTTCGTCACACCAAAGGGCATCACCAAATACTCAAAATGCCCATACCGCGTCCTAGAACTAGTTTTATGAATATCCTCTAACTTAACTCGAAGTTGGTGATAACCCGACCGAAGGTCAATCTTTGAAAACACAATTTCCCCTCTGAACTGATCCATCAAGTCATCAATCCTAGGTAACGGGTTTTTTATAGTTACCTTGTTCAACAGTCTGTAATCGGTGCACAACCTCATACTCCCATCTTTATTCTTAACCAACGAAATCGGCATACCCCACAGTGAGACACTAGGACGAATGAACTTCTTTGCCAACAAGTCTTCAACCTGCTTTTTCAACTCAGCCAGCTCTAACGGTGCCATCCTATAAGGAGCAATAGAGATGGGTCCCGTTCCAGATATCAAGTCAATGGAGAATTCAACTTCTCTGACTGGAGGCAATTCTGGAATATCACCAGGAAATACCATAGGGAACTCACGGACTATCAGAATATCATCAATGCGGGGTTTATCAATACCCTCCAGTGATGCCAACAAAATAAACAATGATCCCCTTCCTTAAGGGAAGTCCTGACTCCCTTAGCCGACACTAGCTCCATACAACTAGCCTGGTCAGAAATCCCACACAGATCTCCAAACACCACGGTCTTATCAGCATAATTAAGCATAACATGATTTGCTGACAACCAGTCCATTCCCATAATTAAATCTAACTAGGACATCGGTAAGCAAATTAAATCCACAGTAAATGTCCTACCATTTACCACTACCGGACACTGAGAAACAAACGTCGATACCACCACCAGCACACTAGTTGGGGTGGATACGACCAAGTCGAAAAGCAACGACTCTGTTTGCAATTTCAGTCGGTCTACACATTCAACAGATACAAAGGAGTGTGTCGCTCCCGAATCAAACAACACTAAAAGAGAAATATCTGCCACCGTGCAAATTACCTTGGATCAGACCGTCGACCTCAAACGCCTCTGCACCACTCATGGTGAACACCCTGCCTGTTGTTCTAGGCCTCTCAGCCTTCACAGTATTCACACACCGATTCAACCTTGGACAAAACCTCTTCATACGCCCCGGTTCCTAACAGTGGTAACAATCATTTCCAGAGCCAGGACAAATGGATCCCGAATGCTTCCTCCCACATTTGTTGCACATAGGAAAAGAGTCGGGTTGGAATCCTCCAACAGTGGACTTCGACCCTTGGTAGCCATGGTTGCGATGGCCGTTAGGTGAGGCATAAGGCTGTTGGTCCTCACTCACCTTCTCCTTACCCCTCCCTTGCATAGAGTGTCGTTGGGGTCCATAATTATGGGGATGGTTCACTTTACTAGCAGCAGTGTCCCGCACTCGCACATCATCCTCATACATTCTATACTAGTTCACTAGTGTAGGGAAATCAGAAATCTATTGGTGGCCAAACATCACTTTCAGCTCAGGTTTCAGGCCCATCTCGAACTTGACACATTTGGACCTCCCGTCCACTTCAAGTTCAAAACATGGACAATACTGGGCCAATTCCTCGAACTTGGCTGCGTATTCCCCCACGGTCAAACTCCCTTGCTCTAACCGCAAGAATTCCATCTCCTTCTTCCTTTTTAAGTCTGCATGAAAGTACTTCGGGATGAACTTATCCTTGAAGCCCTCCCAAGTAATGATTTGTCCCTCGGTCTCCATTTGTCTCCGGACAATCTCCCACCAATTCTCAGCCTCCTATACTAGCATATAGGTGGCATACGCCACCTTCTGAGCATCAGAATAGCTCATGGCCCTGAAGATCCTCTCTAGTCCTTGGACCCATTCAATGGCAGCATCAGGAGCGAATCTGCTTTGGAACTGACTAGGGTTCCTCCTGCAGAATTCATCCAGACCTCAGTACTCGGCCGGTCCTAGTGGAACCAGAGGTTGTGAACTCGGACTTGATGATGCGTCCTGATTCAAAGTCTGCAAATTCTCTTTCACATGTTGCAGTGCAGCCACCATTTGAGCCAAAAGGTCATTCGAAACAATCTGACCCGCTGCTCTTCCTCTTCCAGCCATGTGTACCTATACTCATTCACTTGTCAACAAACCAAATTTTTAACCAGACAAGGACCACATAATCACACAACAGTTGGTACAAACAAAATAATTCAATCACATAAAGGTCACGAAGAAGCACGTAAGGCCATATCATAGGCCGCAGAATTAACTATGCTCTGATACCATATTGTAAGGACCCAAATTCCACCCATGAAATTTTTTCCTTATTTAATTCATTCCCACATGTATTATTCTTCTATAGCTTATAATTATAAACTCAATAACTTAACGTTAGTCAACATCCCTAGTTCATGATCATTTTATCACGCAATATCCAAACATGCATTCACTATGTAGAAAAGATAATTCATATTAATATCTCCCAGAACTTATGACATACAAATAGTTATGGGTTTCCAAAATCACAATACCTTGGGTTACAAATATTTAGAATTATAGTGCTCAGGGTTACAAATACCCAAATCCGCATTTAGTCAGTTATAATACAAAATGGAATAATAAAGGAATCCAGATTTAAAAGCTCCTACGACGCCTAATCTATCATCCTCAATTCATCTATTTACTTGCAATGGGATTATCATAAACAATACATAGAAAACACAAAGGAGTAAGTCATAAACTCAACATAGTCATATTATAATCCACATTCAATAAGGTTAGGTAAACAATTATATCGTAACATATAAATAATGCTTCAACATGTATCTATTATACTATCTTCGCAATCCGACATGGTCCAACACATTATTATACGTTTTCCTCATACTTATATACCATTCAACCCTTTCTTTCTTAGTCATCCGCCTCATCAACTTTTGCCTTGTTTCATTAATCTTACCACATAGGGCAAATCAGACAGTTGCTTTAAATAGCCAATACCACAAAGGGCAAGTCAGTCGTTGCTCCACGAGCCAATACCACAAAGGGAAAGTCAATCATTGCTCAACGAGCCAATAACACTAAAGGCAAGTCAGTCATTGCTCCACGAGCCAATGCAACTAAGGGCAAGTCAGTCATTGCTCAACCTCTTAAGGGAGCTAAAAATAGGCCTTCTTCCTAATTGATCATATTCCATATATAATCAGAAAATCCACGCATTCTCTATCATCATATACAATTAAACAATTCTCCTTACCTTGGTGAGTGTTGGGTTGGATTCTTGGTAACTTGCCAAGTTCCTCCGATACCGCCTCCAACCTTAGGATCTTTCCTCATTCCCACACACAACAACAAAATCAGTCATTTATTCATAATAACATATATAAACAACTCATATTTCACCTTTAATCATACAAGAGATTCAAACATTTTCAATGTTTCAAAAGTTACTTCATTAGGAGTTTCTAAACATCAAAAACATACATATTCATCTTCTATTCAACATTAGAACACATAATCATCTTCTACATCTACATTTCACCCATCTTCCTCTTTAACAACATTTTCATTTTGGAGGTTTCGGGGTTTTCATGAATCAACCCACAAACCCTTTCCATTTTTCGAATACCAACTCTAAACCAAGATTTTACAAGAGAGAAACGAAATAAAACAAACCCCAACTCCAAAGGAAGTGTTTCCATGGTTTCTCACATTTTGAGAAGAGATCTCATGTGCCCAAAACGAGTTTGAAAGGGAGAAAGAGAGTTAGAATCAAGAGATTTACCTCTTCTCAAGCTTCTAGTTGATTCCCACAAATTCTTGCTCTCAAAATCGCCTTTTTCTCTCTTCTCTCTCAAAGTTCTAAACCTAAAATTGTTTGAGGGTTTCTATTTTAATGTTCAGTCGTCGGGTTCTCGCTCAAGTGAGCCTTTTCTCGCCCAAGCGAGAAAATACCGTCCATTTTAAAATCTCAAAACTGGTGCTCTCGCTCAAGCGAGGATCCTCCAGTCTCCACACTTCTCTCCCTCGCCCAGGCGAGAATCCTTCAACATCTCCCAGTTTTCCACTCACCTAAGTGAGCCATCTCTCTCCCAAGCGAGACCCTATCTGGCAGTGTGTCCCATTCTTCAGGACTCTTACCACATCTTAAGAAAGATAAATTTAGGGTGTTACAACTTGCCCTTAGTGGTATTGGCTCGTTGAGCAATGAATGTCTTGCCCTTCGTGGTATTGGCTATTCGTAGAAAATGTCTGACTTTCCCTATGTGGTAAGGTTAATGAACCAAGGTAAAGGCTTACGAGGTGGATGACTAAGAAAGAAAAGGGTTGAATGGTATATAAGTATGAGGAAATGGAATAGTAATGAGTTTTGACCATGTTAAATTGTGAAGTTAGTATAGTGGATATATGTTGGAGTAGTATTTATATGTTCTGATATAATTGTTTATCTAACCTTATTGAATGTGGATTATCATATGATTATGTTTGAGTTTATGATTTACTCCTTTGTGTTTTCTATGTATTTGTTTATGAAAATCTCATTGCAGGTAAACAGATGAGTTGAGGATGCTTGATTAGGCGCCTTAGGAGCTTTTAAATATGGATTCCTTTATTATTCCGTTTTGTATCATAACTGACAAAATGCTTATTTGGATATTTGTAACCATGAGCATTATAATCTTGGAAATTTGTAATCATGGGTAATACGATTTTGGAAACTCATAACTATTTGTATGTCGTAAGTACTGGGAGACATTAGTATGAATTATGTTTTTCTGCATATAATAGGAATTATTTTGATGTAATAGGAATTATTTTGATGTAATAGGGATATTAAAGTAATAGGAATTATGGGGTTTATAACTATAAGTTATAGGAAAAATGCATGTGTGAATGAATTAAATTAAGGAAAAAATTTCATGGGTAGAATTTGGGTCCTTACATGTGACTTGCCCGATGTGGTATTGGATTTACTAATATAAATATGAGAGGATTATGCAACTGTGGGATAACTTTCAAATGATTTAATTGTTTTCTCTTATATTGAACTTAAATTTATTTATGTTTGAAGAATTATTGCATATTGATTTATAAACATTGATTATCATGATTTCTATGTCTTATTCCCTTGTGCTTTGTTGTTTGTATTGGTGATAATCGGTGTACAGGTAAAGTAAATTACTAGTGGATCCAGGTGGTATTGTAGCGTAGCATTCTTATTTTGATGTAATAGGGATATTAAAGTGTTGTTTTGTATTATGCATGTCCTTGTAATTTATTACTTGAACTATTTGATATGTAACCCTGTTTCTCGGGAATTGATGTAGGATCGACAAGTATGTGGGGGACGGAGTCCCCTTTTGAAATTAAGAATGTGAAGTTTATGGTTATGAACCCCAAAATACTTTGGTAGATTAATTTGTCATTATTGAATTTGAATCATAATTATATTGAGGATGTAATTCATGGAAATAAATTGTGGGACAATAGTTACTAGGATTTGTATGTTTAATAATAAACGAACAAAAAAAATTAGGGTTTAATTTGGGTCCTTACATTATGGTATCAGAGCATAGTTCATTATGTGGCCTAGGGTAGGGCCTTACTTGCTTCTTTGTAACATTTATGTGATTCAACTATTTAATTTATGTGAACTGTTGTGTAATTATGTGGTAACTTGTCTGGTTAAACTTGGTTTACTGATAAATGTATGAGTACAGGTACAAGTTAAGAAGATGGCTGGACGAGGAAGAGGATCAGGGCATAATGAGTTATTAGCTCAGATAGCAGCCGTGCTGTAGAACATGAATGAGAACCTACAACATCTGAACCAGAATGCGGCGCCGAGCCCAAACCCACACCCCTTGGCACCTCAAGGACCGGTAGAGTACTGGGGGTTGGATGAGTTTTGTAGGCGCAATCCTACCCAATTTGAAGGCGGATTTGCTCCCGATGCGGCCAATGATTGGATCCAAATCTTGGAGAGGATAGTCAGAGCCATGGGTTGTTCCGATGCTCAGAAGGTGACATATGCCTCATATGTACTGGTCAAGGATGCTGAGAAATGGTGGGAGTATGCTCGAAGGCAGATGGAATCTGAAGGATAAGCCATCACTTGAGAAACCTTCAAGGGGAAGTTTCTCCAGAAGTACTTTCCAGCTGACTTGAAGAGAAAGAAAGAGATGGAGTTCCTACTGTTAGAGCAAGGGGATCTATTAGTGGGAGAGTATGCGGCCAAGTTCGAAGAGTTGGCCCTGTATTGTCCCTATTTTGAGCTGGAAATGGACGGACAGTCCAAATGTACTAAATTTGAATCGGGCTTGAAGCCCAAGCTGAAGATGATGTTTGGACATCAGGAGATTTCAGATTTTCCTACCTTGGCCAACAAGTGTAGGATATATGAAGATGATTTGAGGGCCGAAGAGTTGTTGACAAACAAATCGAACCCTCCTAGGAATGTCAGACCTCATCGGAGTCATGCTATAGACAAGGGTAAGGGGGGATGTTTGGCGATAGCTGGAAACCCTATGCTCCACCCACCGGTTACCGTGGACATTTTCCTCAAAGATCTAGAAACCCCACTAATGCGGGAGGACCTCAACAAGACTCCTTCCCTTTGTGCAAGAAGTGTGGTCGGAGGCATATGGGAAACATATGCCCTGGAGTTGGGAATGGTTGCTTTCACTATAAGGAACCAGGACACATGAAGAGGTTTTGCCCCAAACTCGACCAGCGGGTGAATAGCGTGAGTGCAGGGAGGCCTAGAAACACTGGTAGGGTGTTTACAATGAGTGGTGTAGAGGCATCAGAGTTTGAAGGTATGATCAAAGGTAATTGTATGGTGACAAGTATTCCCCTTTTAGTGTTGTTTGATTCGGGAGCGACACACTCCTACATATCTATTGAATGTGTAGAACGACTGAGTCGTTGTCCTTCGACTTAGTCGTATCCACCCCTATTGATGCACCTGTGGTGGTATCGACGTTTGTATCTCAGTTTTCGGTAGAAGTAAACGGTAAAATGTTTACCGTAGATTTAATCTACTTACCTTTATCCCAATTAGATCTAATTCTGGTGATGGACTAGTTGTCAGCAAATCGAGTGATGCTTAATTGTGCTGATAAGACTATAGTGTTTCGGAGATCAATGTGAGATTTCTGATCAGTCTAAATGTCCGGAGCCAATGTCGGCTAAGGAAGTCAGGACTTCCCTTAAGGAAGGGGGATTAGTGTTTATGTTGTTGGCATCACTGGAGGGTAATGAGAAACCTAGAGTTGAGGACACATTGGTAGTATCTAAGTTCCCTGAGCTATTTCCTGGTGCTATTCCGGATTTTCCTCCAGTGCGAGAAGTTGAATTCTCCATCGATAGAATGGCACCCTTAGAACTAGCCGAGCTGAAAAAGCAGATTGAGGATTTGTTGGAAAAGAAGTTTATATGTCTTAGCGTTTCGCCGTGGGGTGCACTAGTGTTGTTGGTTAAGAAGAAAGATGGGAGCATGAGGTTGTGCACTGACTATCGACAACTGAACAAGGTTACCATTAAGAACAAGTATCCATTCCCTAGGATTGATGAGTTGATGAATCAGTTAAAAGGGGCAATTGTATTTTGTAAGATTGACCTCAGATCGGGTTACCATCAACTCAGAGTGAAGTCTGAGGATATTTCTAAGACTGCCTTCAGGACGAGGTATGGACACTTCGAATATTTTAAATGCCCTTCGGAGTGACGAATGCTCCAATAATATTTACCGACTACATGAATCGGATTTTTCATCCATACTTAGATTCATTCATAGTGGTATTTATTGACGACATTCTAGTTTACTCTAAGAGTCGAGAGGAACATGCGGAACATCTGAGAGTTGTACTGGGAAACCTAAGGAGTAATCAGTTGTATGCAAAACTGTCAAAATGCGACTTTTGGCTAGAATCTGTGAATTTCCTTGGACATGTGATATCTAAGGAAGGAGTGGCAGTAGATCCTTCTAAGATTGAAGCATTTATGGATTGGGTATACCGAAGTCAGACACAAAGATCAGGAGCTTTATGGGATTGGCGGGTTATTATTAGAAGTTTATTGAAGGGTTTTCAAAGTTAGCCTTACCGCCAACCAAGTTGACCAGAAAAGGAGAACCGTAGGTATGGATGACTCACTGTGAGGAAAGTTTCCAAGAGTTAAAGCGGAGGTTAACTACGGCACCAATATTGGTTCTTCCGTGTACAAATCGTGACTTCAGTGTGTATTGTGATGCTTCCAAGCAAGTTTTGGGTTGTGTTTTAATGCAGGAAGGAAAAGTTATTGCTTATGCTTCGCGACAGTTGAGGTCGCATGAGCAAAACTACCATACTCATGATTTGGAGTTAGCTGCGGTGGTATTTGCACTAAACATTTGGAGACACCATCTTTATGGTGTAAGGTTTGAAGTTTTTAGTGATCACAAAAGTCTGAAATATTTGTTCGATCAGAAGGAACTGAACATGAGGTAGAGGAGGTGGATGGAGTTTCTTAAGGACTATGATTTTGGTCTGCAGTACCCCCCTAGAAGGGCCAATGTAGTGGCAGATGCTCTAAGTCGGAACTCACTACATGTGTCCGCATTAATGATCCATGAAGAGCAGTTGATTGAGGAGTTCCGAGATATGAATTTGGTCGTTCAAGTGAAACCCCATAGCATGATTTTGGGAATGCTCAAGGTCACCAACGGGTTGTTTGATCAGATCAGAGTAATCTAAGTTGAAGATCAGGAACTAAGGATCAAACGGGGTTTGATGATTAAGGGGAGGGAAAACGATTTTGAATTGGATAGTAGTGGGATGTTGAGGTACAAGGGAAGAGTGTGTGTGCCTCGTGATGCGGAATTACAAAAGAGTATTCTGGAGGAATCTCATAAGAGTTGGATCAGCTTCCACTCGGGAACCACAAAAATGTACCAAGACCTAAAGAAATTGTTTTGGTGGTCAAGGATGAAGAAGGATGTGGAGTTGTACGGGTCAAGTTGTTTGACTTGCCAAAAGGCTAAGATTGAACACCAGAGACCGGCAGGAGAACTACAATCTCTAGAAATCCCTGTGTGGAAATGGGATAGCATTTCAATGGATTTTGTGTCGGGATTTCCAAAGACTCAAAAAGGGTACGATTCGGTATGGGTAATAGTGGATCGGTTGACTAAGTCTGCTCACCTTTTACCGATGAACATCATGTAATCTTTAGTGTGATTGGTGGAGTTGTATATCCGTGATATTGTTCGATTGCATGGGATACCATCAAGTATTGTATCGGATAGAGATTCTCGTTTCACTTCAAGCTTTTGGACTACTTTACAATCCACATTGGGAACCCGGTTGAAATTGAGCTTTGCTTATCACCCCCAAACGGATGGTCAGTCTGAGAGAACAATACGTTCGTTGGAAGACCTTTTGAGGGCATGAATTTTGGAACAACCTGGAAGTTGGGAAAATATGCTACCATTGATCGAGTTCACCTACAACAATAGTTTTCATTCGAGTATCGGGATGGCACTGTATGAGGCATTGTATGGGAGGAAATGTAGAACCCCGGTGAGTTGGTTTGAAATTGGGGAGAATTTGGTGTTAGGACCCGATGTGGTTCGAGAAACGACTGAGAAGATTAAGAAAATAAGAGAGAATAAGAAGATCGCTCAAAGCCGGCAAAAGAGTTAAAATGACAAGAGGTGGAAACCTCTTGAGTTCAATGAAGGGGACCATGTGTTTATGAGAGTGGTTCCGACTACTGGAATTGGGAGAGTTTTGAAGTCCCGTAAGCTTACTCCGAGGTTCATTGGACCATACCAGATATTGAACAGGATTGGGCCGGTAACATATCGGGTTGCCTTGCCCCCATTGTTGTCGAATCTCCACAATGTGTTTCATGTGTCTCAATTGAGGAAGTATGTTGGAGATCCATCCCATGTGGTCGAGCCTGATAAGATAGAACTAAAGGATAACTTGACGTTTAAGACCTTGCCTGTGAGGATCATGGACAAAAGTGTCAAAAAAGTGAGGGGAAAGGAAATTCCATTGGTAAAGGTACTATGGAGCCAAATAGATGAAGGGGGTGCAACTTGGGAAGTGGAACGTGACATGGTAGAAGATTACCCCCATTTGTTCGGATAGAGGTATGTTTAATGTACGGGGACAAAAATTCATATAAGAGAGGGAAGATTGTAACACCCTAAGTTTTATTTTCCTAAAGTATTGTAAGAGTAGAAAATCTGGGGTATACTTCAGGATTCTCGCTTGAGCGAGAGGAGCCTCGCCCAAGTGAGAGTGTCAGCATTTCTCCCAGGATTTTCTCTGGGACTCTCGCTTGAGCAAGGGATGGCTCGCCTGGGTGAGGGGGAACTGTGGAGGCTGAGAGATTCTCGCCTGAGCGAGATTTGGCTCGCCTAGGCAAGGGAGAGTTGCATGGAGGCTGTCGGATCCTCGCTTGAGCGAGAGCATCAGTGTTTGAAAATTTAAAAAGGCTCGCATGGGCGATGTATTCTTGCTTGGATGAGAATCTAAAACCCTGAACCCTAATATAGAGCCCCAAACACGAAAAGAGTGGAGATTGTTTGGAGAAAAGAGAAGAGGAGGCGATTTTCTTGGCAAGAGCTCGTGTAGAGGCTTAGAGAAGCTAGAGAAGAGGTAAACCTCTTGATTTTAACACTCATTGTCTTGTTGAAACTTATTTTTGGCATTTGGGTCTCTTCTCTTGGTTTAGAAAATCATGTAACTTTCTCTTTTTTGTTGTAACTCGTTGTTATCTAGCTTTCCCTTTGAAAAACTCGAAGTTAAGAGTTTGTATACGAAAATGGGGATGATTGGTGATTGATTCATGAAAACCCCAAAACCCAAAACGAAAATGATGTTGAAAGGGGAAATGTTAGGTTAGAAACATGGTTTATGGTTTCTAGTGTTAAATAGAGTGAATAGGAATGTTTTACATGCTTTAAATTCCTAATGGAGATGATTTTGGAAATTATCGGAATATGAACTGATTTTATGAATAAATGTGTGGTATTAAGTTGTTTATGTAATAATATGAGTATGTTACTGATTATGGTTATTGTGTGTGGTGCATATGAGGAAAGACCCTAAGGTTGGAGGAAGTGGAGAAGGAACTAGCAAGTTGCCTAACACTACCACCAACGCACACCAAGGTAAGGGATAAGCATTGTGAATGTTTGAGGTAAATGTATAATGCGTTATGTTGTGTGAAGAAAATTGATGAACCAATGTATGACTTGCCCTATGTGGTATTGGCCTTATGGCAATGTATGACTTGCCCTATGTGGTGTTGGCCTTATGGCGTTGTATGACTTGCCCAACATGGTGTTGGCCTACATGGCAATGTATGACTTTCCCAACGTGGTATTGACCTATATGGCAATGTTTGACTTCCCAATTTGGTATTGGCCTATATGGCAATGTATGACTTGCCCGATGTGGTATTGGCCTTTATGGCGGTGTCTGACTTGCCTGATGTTGTATTTGATTTACTAATATATATATGAGAGGATTATGCAACTGTGGGATAACTTTCAAATGATTTAATTTTTTTCTTATATTGAACTTGAATTCATTTATGCTTGAACAATTATTGCATATTGATTTATAAACACTGATTATCATGAGTTTTATGTCTTATTCCCTTGTGTTTTGTTGGTTGTATTGGTGATAATCGGTGTACAGGTAAAGCAAATGACTAGTGGATCCAAGCGGTATTGTAGCGTAGCATTCTTATTTTGATGTAATAGGGATATTAAAGTGTTGTTTTGTATTATGCACGTGCTTGTAACTTATTACTTGAACTATTTGATATGTAACCCCGTTTCTCGGGAATTGATGTAGGATCGACAAGTATGTGGGGACGGAGTCCCCTTTTGAAATTAAAAATGTAAAGTTTATGGGTTATGAACCCCAAAATACTTTGGTAGATTAATTTGTCATTATTGAATTTGAATCATAATTATATTGAGGATGTAATTCATGGAAATAAATAGTGGGAAAATAGTTACAAGGATTTGTATGTTTAATAATAAACGAAAAAAAAAATTTAGGGTTTAATTTGGGTCCTTACAATTTTTTTGTTCAGGCATAGCAGGCTTATCGATCGTATCGATAAGTTTCTCATGCATGAGAACAATTCTCAAAGTTCAGTACTAGTCATGAAAGTTATCCCCGACCAAATTTCCATCAGCAAGTATCGAACGCAATGATAAAGAAGACATATATCTACACAGTTAAACATATATGTGAGAACATATTCATGTAAAGAGATATATGACAAATACAATACTCCCACTTACTACAATAGCAATATAAGAAATAAAAAAAATCTTCTAGTGGAAATATTAAATAAATGTCTTTTAAAAAATGTGAACAAATACTTGGTTGTCAAGTCATTTCCAATGCACATTTTAAGAAAAATGTATCAAATACAATTTTACTCAAAATTAATAAATAAAAAATAGCTACCTATCTGTTAGGTCATTTCTATAAGTATCATTAAATTAATTTTTACACTCCCTAGGTAGTCTAGGCGATTAGTGATGAAATTAAGTTTTGATTGATTGGTATCACATACCCTGTTAATCCTCTTAATTACAAGTCTTCTGGTAGTCAAATCGTCACTTGAAATTAAATAATTAACGCACTCATAAAAAATGTATCTTATACAAAATAATTTTATGAACATTAAAATAATTTTGTCTATCACATTTCATCGTATAAAACTTATGATTAACATATATACAAATATACATATTCTTGATTTTGTAGTTGTGATATATAAATCTAATTTATACATTATTATACTAATTAATCATCATTAATTAATACATATGAAGTTATAACATAACAAAATATCTCAGAGATTGCTAACTCGTTCATATAACATGTATGCATATATAACGCACATACATTTTAGAATTAGATGCATTATTATAATTATATGATAAAGTTATAACATTCACACTCATCACTGCTCACAACGTGATGATTTGCATCAATAATTCAATCACTTTGAATCAAGGGTCACTATGTGATAAAATTAAAAAAACATTACACTGTGTGAATATGAAGAACAATAACATTCAACACGTTATTACAAAAATTCACATTCGACCATTTTGCGTTATGATTGTCTCAATAATTTGTATTAGTTTCCAAAACCAATAATTTCAGCATAAATTAAAACACAAAATCTTACTCTGATACCAATTGAAGGTTAATATATGTTCCTAACACACACCACGGAAAATAGTAGATCTATTTTGTGTTAAAATATGCATATCATGTAACAATGAGGCAAAAAACTTTTATAAAAATATCTCGAGAGACTATGATGGCTTCAGAACTTATCCTTTAAAAGTATGAAGGTCCTACACGTGTATCCACATCGAGTCTGATCCTTGTTGTATCAACTCTTTATCCATGGAGACCTTTTGCACACTCTTATTTAGGTAGGTTATGGTTTTGTGGCATTTATTACCAAAATAAAATAACCACCCAGTATCATATTGATTCTATCACATAGTAACCATTACCTTATTTTTCTCCTTTTTGGTTTTATTATTTTTAATTTTCAAACGTTTAAATCAATCGGTGATCTTATCAGATTTATTAATTTAAACATAGATTTGAAAATATATTAATTAAGTCTCACCTAATTATATTACAGATGACTAAATAATATCATTTGTATTTTTGGTGCTAGCATAAAATACAATAACATTCCAATTAAAAGAAAACTTATTAAATTAAATCCATAACATTTTCTCGTCCAACAAAAAACAGAACATTTGTTAGTGTGTGACCCCGTAGGTTCGTTACTAAACCGGTAGTAAATTAACTCATTAATTTACTAATCAAGGTTGACGTCTAGCAACACTCCTTAACGACCGGATAGAAATGAAGTAACATCTTTTACTTTTAGAACTATTAGAAGATTAATATAATATTTCCTTCCATCTTTACATCTCTATGTTAACTCTAGAATATGGTATGTTTGTCAAATTCCAATAAGTTAACGCATAGTGAATGACTTAAGAAACTCATTTCTTCATTCATTCAATTCCCCTTGGCCAAGGTCTTTATTTCTACAGAGCTCAAACTCATTACCATGAGTTGATGGATTCTTTCTAGATTAATCATTAATCCTACAAGAATTTGATTATACCCAATAGTCATTCAACTAACATCATAAGACATTAGGTGTCTGATATCAAAATATAACAAATAACTTGTTAATTACTATGATAATCTCAAGTCTAAGGAAAATATATATTTCTTCATAAAAATTTCCTATTGACAATTCAAATGGTATTATATTAACCATTAGGAATTTTCCTTTGAGTCAGTTCAATAGTCATATCTCTATATGCACCATTTATATGTGTAATTTAATAAATGAGATCTATTAATCTTTATCTAATAAATGCCACTACACATATATTGATCTATCTGGATTAATAACGTCGTAAGCTTAATAATCATATGATCAAGAACAATTTAGATTAAAATTATAAAAGATTTATTTCTCATTATTATAATCTCTATTATAATAATAACTCTCTAATTTTAATCAATGACCTTTCATATTAATTATTTCAACAAACAATGAATATGATAACAATATAATAATAAATACAACTTTATTATTATAAACATGACAGATTGGTTCTTGGGCATACCTTATATCCTAACATCATTTTTGTTTGGTAACGTTTTACTCAGTTAGGTAACCTGTTATGCAGTCCAAGTAACATGTTACTAACTACTACACAGTTCAAGTAACCTATTACCTATATCTAGTAACCTGTTACGCATGTCAAGTAACCCATTACTTAGTGTAACACCCTAAATTTACGTCTATAAAAATTATAGTATCAGTCCTGAGATTCTCGCTTGAGCGAGGGATTCTCGCCTGGGCGAGAAAGGCTCACCTGAGAGGGTGAAATCCTGGGCTATACTGATGGATTCTCGCCTGAGCGAGGGTTGTCTCGCTTGAGCGAGAGTGTTCTCGCCTGGGCGAGGAAGGCTCAACTAGGAGGGTGAAATCCTGGGCTATACGGAAGGATTCTCGCCTTAGCGAGAGATTGGCTCGCCAGGGCGAGGAAATGTGATATTTTGGAGCTGTCGAGGCTGTAAGATCATCGCTTGAGCGAGAGGATCCTCGCTTGAGCGAGAGATGCCTTGCCTGGGCGAGAGGGTCAGATCTGAGTTTTTAAAATGGGCTGGATTTTCTCGCTTGAGCGAGAATGAGCTCGCTTAAGCGAGGACCCGACGCTGTTACATTAAATAGGGAACCCCAAACACATTTATGAGGGTTAACCTAGAGAGAAGTGAGAGAAGAGGGCTTTTTCAAGAGCAAGAAGGCTTGTGAGTCATTTAGAAGCTTGAGAAGAGGTAAAACTCTTGATTCTAACTCTCTTCTTCCCTTTGAAACTTATTTTGGGTATGTTGGATCTCTTCTCAAAATGAGGGAAACCATGGAAACTCATCCTTTCGAGTTATGATTCGTTTTATGTTGTTTTTACCTTGTAAACTCTTGGTTTAGAGTTAGTATTTCAAGAATGGAAAGGGTTTGGGGGTTGATTCATGAAAACCTAAAACCCTAAAGTGAAAATGGGGTTAAATAGGAAAATGAGTAAAATGCTAGAGATAGAAGATGACTAAGCATTCTAATATTGAAATATGAGATGAATATGTATGTTTTAGATGTTTGTAAACTTATGATGAAAGTAGTTTATAAACATTGAAAATATGATAAATATCTTGTATGGTTAAATAATGCAATACGAGTTATTTATGTGATATTGGAATAAATGACTAACATTGCGTTATATGGTGGGAATGAGGAAATATCCTAAAGTTGGAGAAGGTGTCAGTGGAACTTGCGAAGTTGCCAAGAACCAAATCCAACACTCACCAAGGTAAGGAGGAGTATTTAAATAGCATATTGAAATGGATAATATGTGTAATTTTCTGGTTTTGTATAATGATAAAGTGATGAATCGCTTAGTTATTGTAAACATATATGGGTATGTTTGTAATAATGGAACGCGTGGATTTACTATTTACGGATTGACGATGTATCAATGAAAATAAAATATGTTTTCAGCCGACCATAATTGGTTAGCGACTTTGGCTCAAGTTATGAAGCGATGATACTTTGGCTCAAGTTATGTAGCGATACTTTGGCTCAAGTTATGTAGCGATACTTTGGCACAAGTTATGTAGCGATACTTTGGCTCAATTTATGTAGCGATACTTTGGCTCAAGGTATGTAGCGATACTTTGGCCAAGTTATGTAGCGATGCTTTGGCTCAAGCTATGTAGCGATACTTTGGCTCAAGCTATGTAGCGATACTTTGGCTCAAGTTATGTAGCGATATTTTGGCTCAAGTTATGTAGCGATGCTTTGGCTCAAGCTATGTAGCAAAACTTTGGCTCAAGTAATGTAGCACAAAATGAATTTATAAAACAAATGGTTTACTAACCCCTTTAAAATGTGGATTATGTTATAATGGTATTTACTGTTTTGATGACTTACTCCTTTGTATGTTGTGTGTATTTGCCATTGATAATCCCATTGCAGGTAAACAGGGTAGTTGAGGATGCTTGGTTCGATGCTTTAGGAACTTAGGACTTGGATCCTCTATTTTGCTTTTTGTGTTGTAAATTGTTATTTGGATGATTGTATCCGTAACCATTTAACTTACTACAATTTTGCGTAATGCTGGATATTAGTAACTATGGGTGTTTTGGAAACCCATAGTTAAACATATGCGGTAATTACCGATGAAAGTTATATATGAATTATGTTTTCCGCAATATGAGATGTGTGTTAACATAATATATTGTAGAGGTAGTTTTACGAAGTGATTATGGGGGAAATTAGAGTAAGATGTGGAATGTATGTATAAAAGGATTAAAATAAAATAAAAATTTTCAAGGGTAGAAATTGGGTCCTTACACTTAGCTTTTTGAAAAATGTTTTATTTTGTCAAAGAGGTTTTCTGTAAGGACCCAAATTCTACCCTTGAAAATTTTTCTCATTTTAATTCAATTCCATTCAATCACTCATAACTCACATTACCATTTTAATATCCTTACTTCAAAATCTTATTTCCCCTCCTCACACTCAATCCATGAATCAATAACCACATACATAATCATTTTACCTAGAAGTTCTCATGAATCATTCCTGGAACTAATCTTATAACCTATTATATTATCATACAATTAATCTTGCAGAAAAACATAATTCATTCATATCATTCCCTATGAGTACTAAGACCTCAAAGGTTCTGATCCTCCAAAATAACATTACGCATGGTTACAAATATCCAAATAATGGTTAGCCATGATTACAATCATTTAAATCCGCAAGTAATCATTTAGAATACGAAAAACATAAATAGTGAATCCAAAGTCTAAAGCTCCTAAAGCTCCCGACCTGACATACTTCATTCGTCTATTTACCTGCAATGGGATTATCAATGACAAAAGTACAAAACACACAAAGGAGTAAGTTATTAATTCAATAAACGTCATTATAAGATAATCCATATTAGAAAAATCGGGTTAGTAAACCATTTCGAAATTCATTTTGTCTTGCTGCATAACTTGAGCCAAAGTCGCTACACCCCTTAGGATTAGCTAAAAGCATATTCTCCGTTCTTTTAAAACAAATACGCTTCTATACTCAAGCCAGAGTTTACGCTTCTATACTCCAGCCAGAGTGTATGCTTCTATATTCAAGCCAGAGTTTACGCTTCTATACTCAAGCCAGAGTGTATGCTTTTATACTCAAGCCAGAGTGTATGCTTCTATACTCAAGCCAGAGTGTATGCTTCTATACTCAAGCCAGAGTGTACGCTTCTATACTCAAACCAGAGTGTATGCTTCTATACTCAAGCCAGAGTGTATGCTTCTATACTCAAGCCAGAGTCGCTAACCATTCATGGTCGGCTAAAACATATTTTCTTTCATCAATCTGCTCATAAATCATTTTCATGATTCTATACTCAAGCCAGAGTGTATACTTCTATACTCAAGCCAGAGTCGCTAACCATTCATGGTCGGCTAAAACATATTTCCTTTCATCAATCTCCTCATAAATCATTTTCATGCTTCTATACTCAAGCCAGAGTCGCTAACCATTCATGGTTGGCTAAAACATATTTCCTTTCATCAATCTCCTCATAAATCATTTTCATGCTTCTATACTCAAGCCAGAGTCGCTAACCATTCATGGTTGGCTAAAACATATTTTCCTTTTCCGTAAATCTACGCCTACTTTAATATAAACACACTCATATATGTTTATACTAAATGCGTAATTTACAACTCAATCATTGCATCTTTAGAAAATACACCTTTTCCATTTCAAATGCACAATTAAAGACTTATCCTTACCTCGGTGAGTGTTGGGTTTGGTTCTTGGCAACTTCTCAAGTTCCACTGACATCGCCTCCAACTTTAGGATTTTTCCTTATCCCACCAACACAATGTTAGTCATTTATTCCAAATATCACATAAACAACTTATATTGCATTATTTAATCATACAAGATATTTATCACATGTTCGATGTTTCTAAACTACTTTCATCATAAGTATTCAACCATCTAAAACATGCATATTCATCTCATATTCCAACATTTGGAGGTAAACTCATCTTCTACCTCTAGCATTTTACTCACTCTTTCTTTTTACCCCATTTTTACTTTAGGGTTTTGGGGTTTTCATGACTCAACCCACAACCCTTTCCATTCTTGAAATATTAACTCTAAACCAAGAGTTTACAAGGTAAAAATGACATAAAACGAACCATAACTCCAAAGGATGAGTTTCCATGGTTTCTCACATTTGGAGAAAGATCCAACATACCCAAAATGAGTTTAACAGAGAAGAAGAGAGTTAGAATCAAGAGTTTTACCTCTTCTCAAGCTCTTGGGTGAGTATCAAAACTCCTTGCCCTTGGAAAAGCTCTCTTCTCTCACCTCCCTTCAAAGTTTTTAACCCTAAAATGTGTTTGGGTTTCTGTTTTAAAGAGGTGTCATTGGGTTGTAATCGATTACCAACATGGTGTAATCGATTACAAAGTGAAAATGTGCATATCTGATGCTTTTAATACTATGTAATCGATTACCAAGAGTGTGTAATCGATTACACTGAGTCAGATGCACATATCTGATGCTTTTAATACGATGTAATCGATTACCAGGATCGGGTAATCGATTACACTGTGTCTGATGCACATATCTGATGCTTTTAATACGATGTAATCGATTACCAGTAGTGTGTAATCGATTACACTGTGTCATATGCACAGGTCTGATTAGTTTATCATAATGTAATCGATTACCAGGATTGTGTAATCGATTACACTGTGTCAACAGCCCAAAATTTGTCATTTCTCGCCCAGGCGAGACAACTCTCGCTCAAGCGAGGCTTCCAGGACTGTTACTATAATCTTGAAGACTCAAATTTAGGGTGTTACATTTTCAATTTCTTTCAAATATGTTTTATCTTCCTTTTGAGCATTGCTACTAAATATATTTAAAGCGTAAGGAAAGAAGTACTTATTTATGACTTAGTTTCTACTTTTTTGAAACTTAAATCTTATTTGTCTTCAGTTTTCTTCCTTTTTCTTCTTTTTTTTGATATTGGTGTCTTCATCAAAACTGTGTCAAGGTCAAGAACAATATCTTATTCACAAGGGCTAACTTTGGCTAAGGATCACTAAACACAAAGTACATAAAATACAGAAAAAAGTTTTTGAAAAACAATGTAAAACTTGATTGCATAAGTGTAACTGAAAGCATGATTCAAGTGATTCAAGTTGAGAATGCAAGCATGCATCATCACATTGGGAAGATGGAAATGCAGCATGCATCACTATAGTGTTTTGATGAAGACAAAGTGAAGTCAAAAGATAGGAAAATGACAAGACAAAGAAAGCTTGAAGACATGTGCAACTCAACAAACAACAAGGTCAAGACTCAACAACATTCAAGTAGACTTAGGCTAAGATTTTTTTTTATATTTCTAGAGTCTATATTTGATTGGGTAGAGTCTAGGCTAGGTGAACCTAGAATGGAAGTCTCACAAAGCCTAAAATTGAATATAACTAAAATGAGACTTGCATACATTCATACATGATTCACACGCTCATGCATTTACATATGATAACATGATTTTAAGTGCATCAAACTAAATATATCCCATAAATCTTCAAAATCATGTATCATGCATATACACATCATTTAGAAGGTTCATCATGCATCAAGAAAACATTTTTTAACACAGTTAATCGAGTACAACTTGTGTTAATCGATTAAATGAACTTGGGATCCATTTAATCGATTAAATGGAGTTACAGTAGCTGAAATCTTTGATTTCTTGAGGTCGTTAAACGATTAAGCTTCAAGTTAATCGACTAACAACAGCTAAAAACAATTTTGTATAAAAGCTGATTTTCCCAAATGTTCACAAGTTAGTCATCTTGAAAATTCACAAGTTTGTAGATTTCTCTGAACTTAACTTTCACATTATTAGAGAGAGTTTCTTGTTGTGAGAAAAAGTCTTTAGTTTTCTTGTTTTACATGAGATAGATGGGATAGTTGAGAATTATCGTTTGAGCTTAAACTTTCATATTCAATTTGGAAAACCAAGCATTAATCACACATAGTTTCGTTGAGTTGTTTGTGAGATTTCTAGGTTGGGGTTTTTTAGTGCTTTAACAGTTTTTTATCCGCACACTTTAGGTGCAATTGTAACCTGGATCATTAGACGATTTTTGAGAGAAATCCTATTTGCGGTTAGGTTTTCGTCTTCACCTTTACATAGGTCTTGGTTAGGAGTGATCATCGGCTGGGGTTGTACCGTGAGTAGGTGAGCATTATCCGAAAGAGGCGGGTTGAAGGTCAAACTGAAGTGAGAGACTCTAGGACCAAGAAGGGAGCATTTGTAAAGTTTATTTGAACGATAGTGAAGAAAATCACTCAAGATCAAAAGGGGAGGCCTGGATTTAGTTTTCAAGTGGACCCGCAAACGAACTAGGATAAAATGTTCATCTCAAATTTTCTTGATCCCTTATCTCTTTACTTTTCAATCGTTTTGTGCATTATATGTTTAATTGATTTACATACTGAATTTAGTGCATGTTCTGTTTCTGTTAAACACGTTGACATAAATTCTTTGAGTATTTTACATCTGTAGTTGATTGAAAACGTGATAACTTTTCTTGCAAAAAAAACTGTCTTTCAAAGATCGCAAGAACCAGGTTAATCGATTAAATCTGTCTTTAATCGATTAATAAAAGGTCGATTTAAATGATTAAGTTATGTGTTAATCGATTAAACTGGGAATATTTTAGAATTTCTCATTTGTCGTAAAAAGAGTTAATTGCTTCCGCGCACACCTATTCATCTCCCCCTCTAGGTGTTATTTGTTCTGTGATATACCCAACACAAGTGTGTAAAATGGTGATTCATTTATGAGACTTAGGATATTATTTATAGAGTTTGAAAAGGCTCTCAAGTGTATTCCTGGAGGTTCAAGACATTTGGAAATACACTTATTCATTTGGGAAGAAACTGATTGAGTTTTAACAACAAATAGTAATTGATTACTTGATGGTGGTAATAGATTACAGGACCTCTACTGTCCAATAGGGATATCGATTACTCACATACAATAATGAGTCAGCGTCCTATTTTTCTGCCACGTAATTTATTATTCTATTTCAGGTCATCCCCCACTTTGTTTCAGGTAACGCACCATTCTGTTTCAGGTAACCAGTACTTTGTTTCAGGTAACATGGTACTCTGTTTCATGCAACCTATTACTTGGTTATCAACAACGTTATTTGTAGAACCTTGTAACTCATTTCCATCCTTTTAAATTTTTGTGAAACGCTTTGAAAAATATTTCTAAGAGCATATGTAATAAAAACTAAAAGATTGTCTTAAAAAATGTTAGATCTATTATAGAAAGCAAATAAAAACCTTATCTAGTATTGAGTGCTTGCTTTCCATGCATGAAGGCCTTTAATCATTATTCTTGTTTTTGTTGGTATTTGTGTCTTCATCAAAACCTTACCAAGGTAAAAGGGGAAAAAGGGGAAGACCCTTCTTCACATGTTAGATATAGAAAATATATAATAGTTTTAACAAATATACAATGATTTACAAATCAATAGAATAAGAACATTTAATTAGATCAATTTTTAAAGAGTAAAAGCTCTGGAAGTAGTCGAGAAAAGATATTACAATTAAATCACATATTCAATCATTCGTATTTGGATGGCTTTACATTGGACGCAGAAGTCTTAGCTTTTGGGTTATATACACATTTGTCCTTCTACAAACATAGTTTTATTACACACAATATCACTTGCATATACTTTGTCCAATATATATAAACTTTAAGCATATGTCCATTGCCCATTATTACGGAGTGTTTTTCACACACATATGCACACACACATATACATATATATACATATATACACATCATATTATAAAAGCATATATCATATGATCACATGATTAACATTCAATCATAAGAGACATATAAACACATTCTCAAGTATATCATATCTCATCTATAATATACAAACTTAATCGTATATTGTTATTCAAAACTTAAGAAATATAGCTACATATCATTACATAGCCATTTTTCACCTACATTACTAACTATCTTTCAAATGCTTTTGAAATCTGAGCTAAGTATTAATCCTTTGCCTTTTACTTTGGAAGACATCTTTTATTAAATTAAATGTGAAAGAATGGTCAGATTTGTTACGAATTAAAAGGAAGCGTACACCACACATATTCTCTAGTAAAATAATATACTTTGATAACTCCTCTTAGTAGCTAAGTCATTTTTGATACTATAAAACAGGAACAATCATGTCATATCTCACTACATTCAGTTACATTAACAAGAACTTAAATTTTATACTTATTATTTACTTTTCTAGTTTTTAACCCGTCAATTCATAATGGCTATGAAGATACAAATAAGTAATCTTTTGTTTTCTGCCAGCCATCTGGATTGAATTGTGAATTTATGAATTTAATAGTTAGAGATGCTGCAATGTTGTCCCTTCCACTCAAGGCCAGCATAGCTTTCATTGTTTTCAATTCATTCTTTATAACAAAGACCACCCGAGTCCCCGACAGAGTGACCAGATTTTAGAAATTATTAATTACTTTATTTTATTATTAATTTCTTGGTTACATATTCCTGACCTCCATGTGCACTTCACTTCTCCTCCGGATTCTTAACACAATTGAGAAATAAGTCACACATTGTATATCTCATTCTGTCATGCATGATTTAAATATATCTTGGGTTAATTATCTTATTACCTATCGATTTTGAGATATAACATTAGCATAATATTAGAGTCAAAGTCCAATTTCATTCTAATTGTCTTTAAATGCCAAAATATGTCATTTAATCATGGTTAAAAATTAACCTTTAAGGCTTCTGTGGATGAAATATGTGGGAAAATTAACCTTACCCATGATTTAAATATTTGTTAGACTCCTATTTTAATTTCACATATAACTTCAGGAAATGCTTCCTCCATCTATATGTGAAAAATTAATTACATTGAATCTCGTTTGATTCCTTTTTAATTATTAAAACATGTCCTCTATTACAGTGGTGCCAACAAAATTTGTGTTAACTTATTAGGCAGTGTATTTTGGATACCAAGTGTTACATTTAAACAGTGAAAACAAATCCCATGTAATTTGGCCGCTAGCTATAGATTTTTGTGTGTTTGAACCACATGTATCTCTTGCTTGAGACAAATAGAACCATTGTTGCTCGCGAGTTAATTTAGCCAAGTCCACATAAATACCTCATTAACCACATAAAATAGATGGACCACAAAAAAAGGGCATAGCTATGAATATGAACATGTTATCTTCTAGACTAACTAAATCAAGAGAGGTATAACAGTCAAAATATCATAATGTCTAACTAGTGCTAAAGTCATTTTCCTCTCTACATTTTGCTAGTGTAGTGCTACTTATATATATCTTGTTTTCTTCCAACCATATCAACAAAATATAAGAGGACGAAAATAATGACTAAATAATGCAAGAAACAGGATAATACAAAGTGTAGTGTCCACATGGGGAGCAAAAACATGAAAATCTTCTGTAAATGATTTTCACTACTGTTTAATACTAGTGAAACACTAGCTAACAAAGAGTAACATATTGGTACCCATTAGGATTGCAAAATCCATGAGAATTGAACCTATTACTTGGAAGGTTAAACTTGAAGAATCATTGTTGAAAAGAAAAGTTTTATCTGAATTAAAAACAAGATGAATATGAGTAAGACCATGTCTTCATATTATTAAACAACAAAAGCCTTTTACAATATTATAGAATAAAGAAGCTGGCTCTTGGATCCATATCTTCTGTGCTTCTTCCTCTATAAACAAAACATGGGTTTTCCCCCTTTACAATCCCAAAACAAATCAACCATCCTCTTCTCTCAGCAATGCCTGGAAGCTTAAGGAATCTGTCACTTTCCCCCAAAATCTTCTCCTTCACCTTTCTTTTATCATTAAACTCTCTTCTCTTCACATGTTGTTACTCACTTAATGAACAAGGCCAAGCTCTTGTAGCTTGGAAAAATGGTTTAAATAGCAGTGAGGATGTATTAGCATCATGGAATCCTTCAGCTCCAAGTCCATGCAACTGGTTTGGAGTGCATTGCAACTCACAAGGAGATGTGGTGGAGATAAACCTTAAGTCAGTGAACTTGCAAGGTTTATTACCTTCAAATTTTAAATCTCTCAAGTGGTCCTTGAAGATTCTTATCCTCTCATCAACCAACATCACAGGCAGGATTCCGAAAGAGATTGGAGACTCTCGAGAACTCATACTCATAGATCTCAGTGGCAATTCTCTCACAGGTGAAATCCCTGAAGATATTTGCAGGCTAAGCAAACTTCAAAGTTTATCTCTCCATACAAACTTCCTTGAAGGAAATATTCCATTCAACATTGGAAATCTATCAAGTCTAGTTAACTTGACACTCTATGACAATCAACTTAGTGGTGAAATTCCAAAGAGTATTGGCTTCTTAGGAAAACTCCAAGTGTTTAGAGCAGGTGGTAATAAGAACCTCAAGGGTGAGCTACCATGGGAAATTGGAAACAACACCAACTTGGTCACGTTAGGCCTCGCAGAAACCAGCATTTCTGGGAGTCTTCCTTCTTCAATTGGAATGCTGAAAAGAATTCACACAATAGCCATTTACACAGCTCTATTGTCAGGCCCTATTCCAGAAGAGATTGGCAATTGCAGTGAGTTGCAGAACCTGTACTTGTATCAGAACTCTATATCAGGTTCAATTCCAAGCCAAATTGGAGAGCTTAGAAAGCTTAAAAGTCTAATTTTATGGCAAAACAATATAGTTGGTACAATCCCTGAAGAGATTGGAAACTGCAGGGATATCAATGTCATAGACTTATCTGAAAATCTTCTTACAGGAAGCATACCAAGGAGTTTTGGTGAGCTTTCAAATCTCCAAGAGCTTCAACTTAGTGTCAATCAGCTGTCAGGTATTATACCTCCTGAACTTACAAAGTGCACTTCTCTGACTGAACTGGAACTTGACAATAATGCTCTAACAGGCGAGATTCCCGATTTTATTGGTAACATGAGAAGCTTGAATCTGTTCTTTGCCTGGAAAAACAATATAACAGGAAAAATCCCTGATAGTCTTTCAGAGTGTGAAGAACTTCAGGCACTTGATCTCTCCTACAACAGCTTGATTGGTCCTATACCTGAAAAACTATTTGGGTTGAGGAATCTAACCAAACTTCTTCTTCTTTCCAATGATTTATCAGGCTTCATACCACCTGATATAGGTAACTGCACGAGTCTCTATAGGCTGCGATTGGATCACAATAGACTAGTAGGTAGAATTCCAGCCGAAATTGGAAACTTGAGGAATTTGAATTTTGTGGATATGAGCAACAATCATCTTGTAGGGGAGATTCCTGCAGCACTATCTGGATGCCAGAATCTCGAGTTTCTAGACCTTAATTTGAATAGTCTAACTGGTTCGGTTCCAGATTCTCTTCCGAAAAGCCTGCAGTTAATTGATTTTTCAAACAACAGGCTAACAGGTCCATTGAGTCCTAAGATTGGTGCATTGAGTGAGTTAACCAAACTAAACCTTGGAAAGAATCAGCTCAATGGAAGAATCCCAGCACAGATCCTATCTTGCACTAAGCTACAACTTCTAGACTTGGGAATGAATAGTTTCTCTGGAGAAATACCAAAGGAGATTGGTCTAATTCCTTCTTTAGAAATCTCTCTTAATCTTAGCTGCAACCAGTTTTCTGGTAAAATTCCAATCCAATTTTCTAGTCTTACCAAACTTGGAGTCCTTGATCTTTCACACAACAAGCTATCGGGGAATTTAGATGCTCTCTCCAACCTTGAGAATCTTGTTTCCTTGAATGTTTCCTTCAATGGCCTCTCTGGTGAGCTACCTAATACGCCATTTTTCCGAAAACTCCCTCTCAGTGACCTTGCTGAAAATGAAGGTCTCTACATTGCTGGTGGTCTTGCAACTACTTCTGACAAAACGCGACCCAAAGATCATGCCAGGTCAGCTATGAAGTTTGCCATGTCGATTCTCTTAAGCACCGGTGCAGTACTAGTGCTTCTCATGATCTATGTCTTGGTTCGCACTCATATCTCAAACAAAGAACTCATGGAAAATGAGACTTGGGAGATGACTTTGTATCAGAAGTTTGAATTGTCCATTGATGACATTGTTTTGAATTTAACATCAGCCAATGTTATTGGCACTGGAAGCTCTGGGGTAGTGTACAAGGTAACTACACCAAACGGCGAAACACTAGCAGTTAAGAAGATGTGGTCATCAGAAGAGTCTGGAGCATTCAATTCTGAGATTCAAACACTTGGTTCAATCAGACACAAGAATATCATTAGGCTTCTAGGTTGGGCATCCAACAGGAACTTGAAGCTGCTGTTTTATGACTACCTCCCTAATGGAAGCTTGAGCTCATTACTTCATGGATCAGGAAAGGGGAAAGCTGAATGGGAGATAAGATATGATGTTATCTTAGGTGTGGCTCATGCACTTTCATATTTGCACCATGATTGTTTGCCTGCTATAGTGCACGGCGATGTCAAGGGGATGAATGTGATATTAGGCCCTGGCTATCAACCTTACCTAGCTGACTTTGGCCTAGCAAGAATTGCAAGGGAAAATGATGACAGTACTAATTCCAATCCAGTTCAAAGACATTACCTTGCTGGTTCATATGGCTACATGGCTCCTGGTATTTTTTTCCCCTCACTGAAACTGAATTAGTTAAGTTGCTTTCAAATTTCAATTTTTATTTAGCCCTTGTTGAATAGTACTAATTTTTCTTTTATTTGCTTTATGCACAGAGCATGCATCTATGCAGCCTATTACTGAGAAAAGTGATGTGTATAGTTATGGTATGGTTCTGCTTGAGGTCCTGACCGGGCGGCATCCATTAGACCCGACTTTACCAGGGGGTGCACACTTGGTTCAGTGGGTTAAGAATCATTTAGCTAGCAAAGGAGAGCCTTCTAATATTCTTGACCCAAAGTTGAGAGGGAGGGCTGACCCTACAATGCATGAAATGCTACAAACTCTAGCAGTGTCATTTCTATGTGTTAGCACCAGAGCCGATGACCGTCCAGCCATGAAGGATGTTGTTGCAATGCTAAAGGAAATTAGGCCTGTCCAGCCCACAAGGGCAGAGAATGATGTGTTGAAGGGAGGTTTAACAGCACATAGTTCTCCACCACCTCCTATGAATGTAGTTTCACATGGATCTTCTAACTGTTCCTATAATTTCTCAGATGACTTAATCAGTTAAACAAGTATGGATTTCATGGAAAAGCAGTGCTTAGTAGCAACTGTATATAGTCTAATGCAATGCCAATTAGAGAGCATGTCTGAATTATTAGTGATATTTTAGTAATGTAGTGTGATAAAATTTTCCTCCCCTTTTCATGTAATTTCAAATAGCAATGCTTGTTTGAAAAATCAATGTACTAGATATATAAATAAAGTCATTTCATATGCACTTTCCCAAAGAACTTGAGTGTTAGACAGAAGAGTGTGTTTGGATTAGCTAAAAAATAGATAATTTCAATAATTGATCTGATGTATGATCAATTAGTGTTACAGTAGATATTAATATAATCAGTTTTATCTTCTATGCTTCATATGTTTGCAGAAAAGAAATTTAAGATAATCTATTATGTTTCAGTTGGGTAATAATTAGGGATGGCAACTGGCACGGGCGGTATACCCGTGCCCGTACCCGCACAATTTGCGGGTACCCGTACGGGTAGCGGGTACCCAACGGGTTTTTCATTCTAATTATATTTTATATATTTTACAATAATTAATTTATAAAAATATTTTTTACTTAAATAATATGACATGTATACGATAATTTTATGATTATAGTCTCATTACTAAATTTTATTATGAAGTAATAATAAAATAAACAAATATAATATTAAATTAATAATAACTAATTAAAAAATATTTAATTAAAATATATACCGCGGGGCGGGTATCATGATACCCATTCCCACCCATGAGCTATTTTTGCGGGTACCCGTTGCGGGTATTTTTACGGGTACCCACGGGTGCGGGTATTTTTGCCATCCCTAGTAATAATATTGCTTTATATAATAAGAAAATGTTTTGAAATCATTACATTTTATTAAGCTCATACTCACCATTTATCATTAAACTTACTCCACATCTTAATCATCAATTCTACGGAAATGCAATGGTTTGAATGAGTGAGTATAAACTATTGGATTTCCCTAGAATTGATGCATAAGATGTGGAGTAATTTTAAAAAGCTTAGTCATCAATTCTAGGGAAATCTAATAGTTTAGATCTACTCACTAATTCAAACTATTGAATTTGCCTAGAATTGATGCCTAAGATGTGGAGTAACTTTAAAAAACTTACTCTTGGACTAAATGAATTATCTCCCTACCAAAAAAAAGGTATAAAGTTGTTTTTATAAGTAAACAATACTTGTTCGACTTATTTGTTTTTTGATATGATATCAAAGATCTCGGTTGCCAAAATAATAGCTGTGATTTTGCCTAACCATTTAACCTTTAAAATTCTATTTTTAGTGTAGGTATTAAAAGGTGAATATATAACAAATTGTAACAATTTATTGGTTTTATTTGGGATAGGATTCAATTATTTTGCAAATCGGTGATTTTGGTGACTTCCTTCTACCCTATGATAGACTAATTTTAAACTCAATTAACCAAAACAAATCATATGAATACTTGATCAATTATAAAACAAACTCAATTGACCAAAACAAATCATATGAATAATTGGTCAATCATAAAATATATTTTGAAGACACTAAATTCAATACCAATTAAGTTCAAAATAGGAAAGTTAAATATTCTCCTACTAAATTCTTATATTAATCTTCATACTCAAAAGAAAATGACATATATCATTTATAAATTAATCAATAATAAATAAAGTATCATTCTGTGACATATCTCATTTTTTATGGATATAAGAATTAATATATGATATAACATCCTTCAAAGTAACCAAGTGTCAAAGTCATGAACCTACTTGCCAGCAGAGGTTTCTAGGAATCAGTGAAGGGTTAATTATCATTGAAGAAGAGAGTGACCTCAAGGCTTGTGGAAGCAGAAACAATGATTGGAATTCTTGGGTATATGTATTTAGAATTTATTGATAGAGAATAAGATTCCTTGGCTGCATTCACATTCTCTCTCATAAAGACACATCTAAGCCAGCCTTTCAAAACAGTGACCACATGATCCCATGTTCAATACCTCACATGTGCATGTGCTCACTGAGAGACATAACCTAAGTGCTTGCCTGGGATTGAAATGTTGTATCTTAATCAGATTCGCATGCATGTGCAGCATACCAGGACACTCGTAAAAGGTGACATTAATAACAACATACGTAGTTTGTAACTACTTCCAAACAACCTTTAATACCCCCTCTCCATAAAAAGAAATGCAGCTTTGAGGGAAAAGTTTCTTGCGCTATCATTATCATCGTAATTACCAACAAGGTGTTAATCGAGTGGTGTAACCAACTAGATCACTAGAATAACCAAAAGTTCAAATGTTTAATTTATGAGCGTGACTTTTATACGCAACCGAAAAGAGATCAACTCCTTACCTAAAAGGGTGAGAAATATAATTGATAGTACCAAAAAAATTATCTTATTATAAAGTGAGACTGTAATAGTGGCATTTCTATACATTGGTTATTGTCTTACCAATTCAGGTCATATTTATTTACTATGTATATATATTTATTGATTTCATTGTAATGTTTTTCATTTTAATGAAATAAAATCAATTTTGCTGGTTTTGAGTTGCTTGTTACATAAACTTGCTTTGATTGCTATCCAAGTAAGAAGAACTGCTGATTATTGCAAGGTTGGTCTGTAAGAGTATGTCCCAAGTGCGCCACACAAGGCCCATAATTAATCGAGGCACAAAATGTTTTTTTTACTTATAGAACAAATTTCAAGTATGCTATTATTTGTATTCTATTTAAAATTTTATCTTTATAAGAGGGACACTTATTCTTGCATGCTTGAAGTATAACACGGATTGACAAAACTAAGTCTTCATTAAAAGCCTTCATGCCAACTGAACTTGTTTTAAAACTGTCGATCCGGACGTTGGTGTTAAACTGAACTTAATTTAAAGCCTTCCTACCAACTCTTGATCTAGCTGTTAATCACCACATACATTTACGATCATCCTTAAATATAAAAGGATGATCCAATACATGAGACTCTCACTTAGTAGAACCTGATAATAGTAGATGTATATAATCTTTTCCCCACTAGTAGAGAGAGTGGTTCAAGGATTTTGAATTTATGATCTCGTAAACAACACATATATTTTACATGTCATGGTTGACACTAATATATTTTACCCTTTCTCTTGCACCTATGGACCGATTGCGGTAGGTCTAAATAGGCAGGATAAAAAAACATGGAAAGCACTAGGGGTAGGTGACTTGTGATTGTAATAGGGGATTCGCCAAGCACAATAAGCTGGTGGTCTGTGGATGAAGTATACAAGTGAGAAAATAACTTGTGTGGAGACGTATTAAACATGTTATATATAAAAACAAGTGAATTTTTATTTTTCTCATGTTATCGATAATAATTATTTATGATTAAATATTAATTAGATTATATGTCGTCAATATTTTAATAGTTGTCTCTAATAAATATATCTCCACATAAGTTTTTCTCTCTACAATTAGTTATAATGTCACATGTGACTTGTGGCTGTAATTGATAGGAGAAAATCTAGATGGAGTAATGGTACCTAATGTTAGCTCTCGGTTTAAGAGTAAGGTAGGATAAATCAATATTTGCATCTCTATATTTCCGTAGAATTATCTCCTATATATTATATTGAGTGGCATTATCATCATCATTAGTCCAATAGTGCATCCCTCTATCCACTGAGGCATAACAGTTCTCATGAGCCTTATTCAACACATCTGCAACATTTTTTTATCTACAAGACTCGAATTAAAACCAAAAACAAAAGAAACATTATTCAACCTTCTTTCTATATGACTTCAACAGTAACAATAGCTAATAGTGGAAGATGTATGATTAATATTAAAAGTTTGTTATTAAATTTTAGAAACTTTGAGTCACACATGTAATGTTTAAATATTTTGGGCCATTATTTTTTAGTCAAATTAAAGTTATCTAATTCAAATAAGATTTATGGCTATGGACATAATTATCATACAAATTATTGTGTAAATATCAAATGTCTTATTTCTAATTTTATGATTAGCAAAATTCAAAATAAAAAACTTTTGGATAGTCATGACTTTTAATGAAAGAACATAAATTGAAAGGGGTATCACTATGCACTCCTTAAAAAAAGGGTTATGGTTATCAATGGTAGAAGTACAAAACACAAGGCAATGCAACCAAATCAATTATATGTATCTCATTGGATAAGGAACTAAGGCTAATGGTGGTCAATAATTGGAAGACAAAAAGAACAACATGTTCCATATTGTGTATGAATTAACACCCAATTAAAAGTTTGTTATTAAATGCTAGAAATTTTGAGTCACACAATCAATCTTTAAATGTGTTAGTGTTGGCTAACAAGGTCTCTATCTTCACCTAGAAAGAGATTAAAAATGAACTCGATTTGAAATGCAAAATATAATCTCAAACATAACTGATTTTAATCGATATTATGCAAACTTATCAATTAACACAAAGCAAACTTAATTGATTATATGTGGACTTAATCAATTAACACAAAGCAAACTTGATCGGTTATATAGAGTCTTAATCGATTAATCAAATTGTTCTCTCAAAAATCTTTTGGTTCTTGATTCTTTCAATACAAAAAGAAAACAAAGATTATATCAATACTAATATGCTCTTAATGATGAATATAAAGTGCAATTAGTTGAGCAATATTACGTATGCAATGATCACTTAAAGAGAAGAGAACAAAATCGATTTTATCCTAGTGCATTTGCTTCTCTACGTGCAAATTACATCTAGGCATCCCCTTCTGATCTTGGGAAATTTGCTTCACTAGAAGAAATCAATTGTTTTATATAAACATTTCTTCATCATGACTTATCTTGGCCTAGTTTCTAATGACTACCCATCACTTCTAACTAAGTGTTACAATGAGACCTATAAGGACCCAAATTCTACCCATGAAATTTTTTTCTCATTTTAATTCAATTCCATACAATCACTCATAACTCACATTACCAATTTAATATCCTTACTTCAAACCTTATTTCCCTCCTCACACTCAACGCATGAATCAATAATGACGTACATAATCATTTGACAGAAAAACATAATTCGTATTAATGCAGATTAGTAATCACCGCATATAACTAGCTATGGGTTTCCAAAATACCCATAGCTACACATATCCAGAGTTACACCCTCATGTTAGCAAATATATATCCATAGTTACATAATGTCTTAAACTATCAACTATGCACTCATATACAAGATAGTGCAATTGAATAAATCCAAAATATAACTCTCCCTAAGCTCCCCAAAAATGAGTCCCCCTCATGTCACCTTTTTATCTGCAATGGGATCAACAATGACAAGTATACAAACATACAAAGGAGTAAGTCGTTAATTCAATAAACATTATTATAAGATAATCCACATTAGAAAAGGGTTAGTAATCCATTTTTGAAATTCATTTTACTTTGCTACATAACTTGAGCCAAAGTCGCTACATCCCTCGGGGTTAGCTAAAAGCAGATTCTCATTTCTTTTAGAAGAAAACATGCTACATATACTCGATCCGGAGTTTTGCTTATATACTCAACCCAGAGTTTTGCTTATATACTCAAGCCAGAGTTTCGCTTATATACTCAAGCCAGAGTCACTAACCATTCATGGTCGGCTAAAAATATATTTTCTTTTCGTCGAATTCACCATCAATCATTTCCCGTAAGTCCACGCCATCTTTAGCATAAACACACCCATATATGTTTATACTAAATACGTGATTCACAATATAATTATTGCATGACCATAAAATACACACATTTTCCATCTTCCGTAAATCTACGCCTACTTTAGTATAAACACACCCATATATGTTTATACTAAATGCGTAATTCACAACTCAATCATTGCATAACCAGAAAATACACACATTTTCTATTCCAAATGCACAATTAAAGACTTATCCTTACCTCGGTGAATGTTGGGTTTGGTTCTTGGCAACTTCACAAGTTCCACTAACACCGCCGCCAACTCTATGATCTTTTATCATTCCCACCATATAACACAATGTTAGTCATTTATTCCAAATATCACATAAACAACTTATATTGCATTATTTAACCATACAAGATATTTCATCATATTTTCAATGTTGTTAAACTATTTTTATCATAAGCTTACAACCATACAAAACATACATAATCATCTTCTACCTCTAGCATTTTACTCATTTCAACCACATTTTCTCTTTAGGGTTTTGAGGTTTTCATGAATCCACCCATAACCCTTTCCATTCTTGAAATACTAACTCTAAACCAAGAGTTGTAAGATAGAAACAACATAAAACGAACCATAACTCCAAAGGATGAGTTTCCATGGTTTCCTTCATTTTTGAGAAGAGATCCAACATACCCAAAATAGGTTTTAAAGAGAAGAAGAGAGTTAGAATCAAGAGTTTTACCTCTTCTCAAGCTCTTAGATGAGTATCCAAGCTTTTGGTCCTTGAAAAAGCTCTCTTCTCTCACCCTTCTTCTTTTCTAAACCTTAGGTTGTGTTTGGGAGTTTCTCATTTAATACAACTCGTCGGGTTCTCATTTAAGCGAGCCCTTTCTTGCTCAAGCGAGAAAATCCCACCTATTTTTAAAAACTCAGATCTGACCCTCTCGCTCAAGCGAGAATCTCACAGTATCAACAGTCCCAAAATGCCATTTCTCGCCCAGGCGAGACAACTCTCGCTCAGGCGAGAATCCTCCAGTATAGCCCAGGATTTCACCCTCCCAGGTGAGCTTTTCTCGCCCAGGCGAGAATCTCTCGCTCAAGCGAGGATTCTAGGACTGATACTATAATTTTAAATACTCAAATTTAGGGTGTTACAAGACCTCTCTTGGACCTTGACCGGAGCCGAGGATTCATCCCAATTTCTCTCTTTTCTCCTAGCTGATACCTCACACCCACAAAGAGATAAATCCGCAAAAACGACCATAAAGTATGTGTACAACTTTTCAATGTGCTAAAAAATACACTAATAATTATGCACATAGCCGTTTGATGAATCTCACATACAAAGATGAAAATGAATGTATAAGATTCACAAAAGGAAATTTTTGAAACTCTCAATATATGAAAATACTATTTTTCCAAGATTGTAAAAACTTCTCTTTTTCTTCTTAACCAATCACTCTTGAATCAAGTATGAAAATTCTTTCCTTCTTGAGTTCACTTCTTTTTGGTTCTATAAACTTGTTCAAAAACTTGATACCTTTTCATATGGGAAAGATGGTGAAATACCAACCTGTTTTGAAATTGTTTTGTTGGGGATAACCGATTAAATTCTCACTTAATTGATTAACGTTTCTTTAAAGCATCAAAGATCCCAAAACAAAAACTAACTTAATCGATTAACCATGTCTTTAATCGATTAACGAGTTTCCCATTTACAAAGACTTAAGCGATTAGATAAAGTCTTAATCGATTAATAATTTTTCAAAAACATTTAGTTGATTATGCATGAACCTTTAACATGAATGATGTATGCATTATGCATGATTTTAAAAAGTATATGATTATAAGTGTCCAAAATCATGTATGCATGCTAAAATAATTAAGTTTTAATCATGTTATGTATGAAAAATCTCTTTTATGCAATATGCTCATGTTATGTGAGATTTATCAAAGGTTCACCCAACCTAGACTCTAACCATTCAAAGCATGTTATAGGTTCTAACCAAAAAAAATTACTCTTAGTCTTCATGATCCTCTCATGAAGCTTGAATATGAGTCTTGTAATGTAGTTATTGATGTGTCGATTGTCTTTAAGCTTTAGTCTTTTGTCTTCATCAAGAAACAAAGTCCAAGTGAATCTAGAATAATAGTCATCTACAATAACGAGTGCATAGTAACTTCCACCAAGCATCATGATTTGAGATGGTCCAAACAAGTCCATATGAAGTAACTCTAATGGCCTTGTTGTGGATACCATGTTTTTAGAAGAGAAATAACTTTTGACTAGTTTGCATTTTTGGCAAGAGTCACAAGTTTCTTCCGTTTCAAACTTGAGTTTGAGTAGACCAATTACTAAGTCCTTTGTATCTAACTTATGCAAATGATTATGAGCATCCCGCCTATGCCAAATCCAAATATCATCCTCTTCTGAAATAAGACATTTCAAGAATAGCGAGGTGGTATTATCCAAATCAACCATATATATGTTATTAGTTCTATGACCAACAAATTTAACACTATAATCAATGTCACTTTTAATAATGCAACAATTGGAGTCGAAGAATACCTTATTACCTTCTTCGTAGAATTGGATAATGCTTAGAAGATTATGCTCCAAGCCTTCCACATAGAGCACATTTTCAATGACTCTTTGTGAAGCATTACCAATCTTACCTACTCTAAGTATCTTGCCTTGATTTTTATCACCATGTGTGACATGACCCTTTTTCTTAGGTGAAAGCTCAATAAACTTAGACTTATCACCCATCATGTGCCTAGAACACCCTCTATCCAAATACCAATGATGTCCAAATGTCTTTTGGCACACCTACAAAACAGTGTTTACTTGCATGTTTTAGATACAGAAATAGTCATAGGCCCCTTAATGTTAGTAAACTTGGGATCTTGTCCGTTTTCAATATAAATATATTGTCCCTTAGGTACATCATTCAATCTAATATGAGAAGAATTAGACATATGACCGTACACACCGAAATAGAAACATGTAGGAGACTTAAGATATGAAATTTTCAAAAAAATCAACATGTTTCTTATATGATCGTTTTTTATCATGTGTAAATCCTAAACCAGATCTATTAAAACCCTTGGAGAAATTTTCAATTTTTTCTTTAAAACATGCATTCTTTTTTTCTAAAAGTGGAGATTTTCCACTAAAGGGTGTCATAGTCAATTTATAAGCATAATCACATGTAGTGTTAGCATAAATGAGATCTAATGTTTCATTTTGGAGCTGAAGTTCATCGATAAATTTCTGAAGTTCATCATATGTGGCGGAATCATCGGAGTCATAATTGGAATCGAAAATACTAAACTCACTCAAGTTGCCTTTCTTGCTTGTTTCTCAAGAATCATGATTTTGAGTCATAAAGAATAATTTGGTCGATTCATCATCGACCGAGGTGCTTGATGTGGCTTCTTCTTCGAGTACATTACAACGATGTAGGCTTTCTTAGCTTTAATGTCCCTTGATAATTTCTTTTCGTTCTCAACCCTTTTGAGGTAGGTAGGACATGAGAATTTCATGTGTCCTACCTTTCCACATTCATGGCAAGTGATTTTCTCATTTGCGTTTTTGCCCTTCTTGGTTCAGTCTCTAGGTTCTTTTCGTTGAAACCCTTTGAATGTTCCTTTCCTACTTAAGAACTTGTAGAATTTATTTACAAGGAGAGACATTTTTTAATCGTCAATATTAGAGGAATCATATCTTCATCCTAAGGTGTCTCCTCTTGAACTTTTGCATATGATGTTGTAGCCTTGAGAGAGATGTCATTCTTCTTCTTATCTGATTCTTCATTTGTGTCAAGCGGCCCAACTTCATCTCATGTTCTTGAAACTTTCCAAAAAGTGTTGCGAGTGACACTAAATCCAAGTCCTCAGATTCCACAATAGTCGTCATCTTTGGTTGTCATGCCCTATCCAGACATCTTAAAACTTTATTAGTCTATTCACTATTAGCAAACACTTTATCTAATGGAACAAGTTGATTAACAATATGCGTAAATTGTTTTTGCATGTCATTTATGTATTTATTAGGAAACATGTGAAACAATTGATATTCATGAGTTAAAACATTCAATGTAGCACGTTTGACATCACTAGTGCCTTCATGGGTTACTTTTAAAGTATCCACATTTCTTTGACACTTTTGCATTGTGAAACTCTAAAGAACCCCTCATAGGGAAGTGCAGAAGTAATAATGTTCTTAGCTTTCAAGTTATGATGCACTTTTCTCTTTTCCTCATCATTCCAAAGACTCTTTCGATTATCTTTAGTTTCACCTTCCAGCAAGTGTAGTTGAATGTGAGGTCCATTCTGTACAACGTACCAAATGTCTGTATCTATGGACTTAGTGAAGATGCTCATTCTAACTTTCTAGTAGGCATATCCGTCTACACTAAAGAAGGGAGGGCGATTAAGTTAGTATGTTCGAAAGGATTTGGACTCGGTGATGTTCCTCATTCACCACTGAAAGGATTTGTAGAGCCTATTGTGTATATCCCAAGGATCTCACAAATTAGATATTAAGCTAGTGTCTTTGAACTAGCTCTGATACCACTTGTTGGTTAACAAGAGCTCTATCTTCACCTGAGAGAGTGAATAGGTGGTACAAATTACAAATGAACTCGATTCGAAATGCAAAAAGATAATCTGAAACATAATTTACTTTAATCAATTATATGCAGACTGTAACACCCTAGATTTTAAAGTCATTAAATTATAGTATTAGTCATGGGAGTCTCGCTTGAGCGAGAGAATGGTCGCCTGGGCGAGAGAGGCTCACCTGGGAAGGAGAAATCCTGGGCTATATTGAAGGATTCTCGCTTGAGCGAGAATGGTCTCGCTTGAGCGAGAGTGGTCTCGCCTGAGCTTGAGTTGTCTCGCCTGGGCGAGAAAGGTGGCATTCAGGACCTGTCGAAACTGTGAGATTCTCGCCTGAGCGAGAGGATCCTCGCTTGAGCGAGAGCGTCAGATCTGAAATTTTAAAAAGGCGGGATTTTCTCGCCTGAGCGAGAATGGGCTCGCTTGAGCGAGAACCCGACGATTCCACTTTAAAACAGAAACCCCAAACACATTTTAGGGTTAGAAATTGAGAGAGAAGAGAGGAAAAGGTGATTTTGAGAGCAAGAACTCGTGGAAATCATCTAGAAGCTTCAGAAGAGGTAAATCTTTGGACTTTAACTCTCTTTCTCCCTTTCAAACTCGTTTTTGGGTATATGGATCTCTTCTCAAAGTATGAGAAACCATGGAAACTCTTCCTTTAGAGTTATGGTTTGTTTTATGTTGTTTTTCTCTTATAAACTCTTGGTTTAGAGTTGGTATTTGATGAATGGAAATGTTTTGTGGGTTTATTCATGAAAACCCCAAAACCCCCAAAATTTGAATATGAGTAAAAAGGGAAATGGGTAAAATGTTAAATGTGAGAGATGAGTTTGTGCTTAAATGTTGATATATGAGATGAATATGTATGGTTTAGATGTTTGGAAACTCGTATTAAAGTAGTGTTGGGAACCTTAAAAATATGTGAATATATTGTATGTTTGACGATGAAATACGAGTCGTTTATGTGTTATTTTCAATAAATGACTGACATTGTTGTTATTGGTGGGAATGAGCAAAGATCCTAAGGTTGGAGGAAAGCACGGAGGAAATTCGTAAAGTTACTCGAAACTGACTACAACGCTCACCAAGGTAAGGGATAAGTGTTTCAAACTCATACGAGCTAATGTGGATGAGGTATGTGAAAGAGGTAATATGTTTGTGAGAATATTGTCATTACCCTACCCGAAGTGGTAGTGGTTTATTGTCGTTACCCTACCCGAAGTGGTAGTGGTTTATTGTCGTTACCCTACCCGAAGTGGTAGTGGTTTATTGTTGTTACCCTACCCGAAGTGGTAGTGATTTATTGTTGTTGTCCTACCCGAAGTGGTAGTGGATTAATGTCGTTGTCCTACCCGGAGTGGTAGTGGATTAATGTTGTTGTCCTACCCAGAGTGGTAGTGGATTATTGTGGTTTAGACCTGCCCAAGGTGGTATGGATAATGAACTAGACATGCGCGATGTGGTATGGGAAATAACTAGACCTGCCCGATGTGGTATGGATAAATAACTAGATCTGCCCAATGTGGTATGGATAATTAACTAGACCTGTCCGATATGGTATGGAGAATAAACTAGACCTGACTGATGTGGTATGGATAATTAACTAGACCTGCCCGATGTGGTATATGGAATAACTAGACCTGCCCGATGTAGTATGGAGAATGAACTAGACCTGCCCGATGTGGTATGGAGAATGAACTAGACCTGCCCGATGTGGTATGGGGAATAATTAGACCTGCCCGATGTGGTATGGATAAATAACTAGACCTGCCCGATGTAGTATGGATAATTAACTGGACCTGCCCGATGTGGTATGGAGAATAAACTAAACCTGCCCGATGTGGTATGGATAATTAACTAGACCTGCCCGATGTGGTATGAGGAATAACTAGACCTGCCCGATGTGGTATGGAGAATAAACTAGACCTTCTCGATGTGGTATGGGGAATAAACTAGACCTGCCCGATGTGGTATGGATAAATAACTAGACCTGCCCGATGTGGTATGGAGAATAAACTAGACCTTCCCGATGTGGTATGGGGAATAAACTAGACCTGCCCGATGTGGTATGGATAATTAACTAGACCTGCCCGAGGTGGTATGGAGAATGAACTAGACCTGCCCGATGTGGTATGGGGAATAACTAGACCTGCCCGATCTGGTATAGAGAATTAACTAGACCTACCCGATGTGGTAGAGGATTATCTTTGTGAAAGAACTCGGTGAATACGATTAAAGGTGAATATGATTGATGAGAAATAAAGATGTTTAGAATGAAAGGAATATGCATGCTATAGAATATATATTATGGGATATATATACTATAGGGTGAATATGTATGATCAAAATGAAGATGTTTATAATGAACATAATATGCATGCTGTAGAATATATATTATGGGGTATATATACTATAGAATGCATATGAATAACTTGGAAATGAAAGAAAGTAGATAAGAATGTTTACATTTACGTATTTGTGGTTATAATTTATCTCAATGCTTAATCGTATTTGAAATGTGGATTATCATGTAATGTTAGTTTTGAATTAATGACTTACTCCCTTGTTTTTGTGTGTTAATCCCATTGTAGGTAAATGAAGGATTTGAGGAGGAGGCTCATTTAGGAATCTTAAGTGTTTATTAACTTGGATGTCTTTATCTTTACTTTGACATTGTAGTTGACTAGGGATGAATGTAATTCTGATTAGGATAATACTGGAGATGTAACTACCCGATTTTCATAACTTGAAAATTCTCTTTTAAAATCCTTATTTGTGAAAGTGAAGTGATTACTTTTGAAAGACATTACTCGAACAGTTTGGAAACTTGATTGAATATGTTTATAAATTTACAAGGCGAAAATATTCCAAACACCTTTCATTTCAAAAGCATGTCATTACACTTCCGTTCAAATACATCCTTTATACAATTACCCTTTCTCAAAAGTACCTTAAACACAAACATTATATCCACTTCATTATACACTTACAAGAAAGTTGTTTATACATGAATCCACTTTAACATGTTCTTCATATTACAAATATTTATCATATAACATATCAATTACATATTATCCACTACTCTATCATGTACTCTTCTCCGCAAGCGTCCAATGCGCTACCTCCACAACCTGAACCCAAATATACAACACATACAAGGAAAACAGAGGGAGTAAGAACCAACTACGGCGACCGTAGCGTGGATTTACATGAAGTAATGACATTAAAGTATTAAAACCACACACATCTAACATCAATCATGATAAGCATATATCAATCAACACATATTATCCATATTCACCCTATAGTACACATATATCCCATACTATATGTGTTCTATAGTATGCATACTTATTCATCACATATTATCCATATTCACCCTATAGTACACATACATCCCATACTATATGTGTTCTATAGTGTGCATATTTATTTATCACATATTATCCATATTCAACCTATAGTACACATACATCCCATACTATATATGTGCTATAGTGTGCATATTTTATTCGTCCAAATATACTCATTTCTCATCATTCATATTCACCCTATAGGATATATATCCCATAATATATATCCTATGCCATGCATATGCTTTTCATTCCGAGTATACACTTTTCACATCCTTCACATTCCGTAGTAATTTACCCTTGATCTCGTTCAACAATTCTGCACCGTACAAATAATCCCCATACCACATCGGACAGGTCGAGTAATCCCCATTACACTCACATCCATGTCATACACAATCAACACAAGGCATCTCATTATTTTATCACCATCAATAACATACAACACCTTCATTGTCACAAACATACCTTTATCCATTTTAACACATTCACCGCTCATCACACATTCATTGTTACAACACACCCATACATGTTTATAACAATCAATCACTTACAATATACTCATTTTGATAAACATACTCATATCCATTTTAACACATTCACAACTCATCACACATTCATTGTTACAACACACCCATATATGTTTACAACAATCAACCACTTACAACATACTCATTTTGATAAACATACTCATATCCATTTTAACACATTCACAACTCATATGCATATGCAATCCTTGTTACAAACATACCCATGTATATTCATAACAAATCAAACATCCATAACACACCATTATCATAAACGAACTACATGAAAGTGTGCATGTCAATAGGAACACTTTGGAAAGCTCTTCTTATATGTCATGGTTTTGATGAGGACAACTTGTGCTAACATGAGCTTGAAGATCATCAACAAATCAACATGCTTAAGCCTTCCGATTGGTACCTTGCTTAGACTAGACTAGTTTAGGTTGAGTCCAAGGCTTAAGTCACCTAATACATATCTCACTTGCATAAATCTTTTAAATCTTTTTCATCTTGAGATATGTCATTCATAATATGTTCATGCATCATATAAATACATGTACATGTGCATTCTAGGCATAATCTAAGTATTAAACATGTATGAATTTTAGTGCATAACATATTTGAAATGTTTTTACACATGAAAGAATGCTGTTAATCGATTATCACATAGGTTAATCGATTAATCTAACTGTTTGCACAGTGCAATCGATTACAACAAAGGTTAATCGATTAATCTAACATTTTTGTAAAGCTTAATCGATTAAAGTTGTCGTTAATCGATTAACTGGGCTTTAAAATCAATTCTTTATAAACTACATTTTCAGAATTGATCTCATAAGTTGCATGTTAAATTTTTAGAGAGTTAGAGCATTTTTTTCGTGTTAATTGTTGCATCTAGTTGTAAATGCATTTGTGAGCTTAGAAAAGAGAGAATTCTATGCTTTAGGATTGAGTGCTTTTCATGATACATTTCTCATCTTTTCTTGTCACATCTTCTTGCATTTTCACATGATTCTTGATTAGATGTTTACATATTATGCATTCTGTTTTTCACTAATACATTTTTCATACTGCATGAGCTTGTATTAGGTGATTAGAGTAAAGCCTTATCTTGTTAGATATAAGTCTTGTTATAGCTTAAGTTTACTCTGTATTGCTTTGTTTGAAAAAGTGTTGTAATTGTGGGAATCTCAAGGTGTCATATCACCAAGAGATTGAGTGTGTCTTCACTGAGTGTTAGACTTAGGGATAAGTAAAGAACAAGGTTCTTGGCTGGGGCTACGCCGAAAGAAAGGTTTTCTTTGTCAGTAGGAAGGGAGTCAAACCATAGAATAGGTTTCTTTTTATCTTGTAAGGGTCTAATTGTTGTAATTGGATAGTGTGTATGTAATTAACATTCATTCAATTATAGTGAAGAAAAATCTCCCAAATCAGCCGGGAGGCCTGGATGTAGTTTGCGGTGGACAAGCAAACGAACCAGGATAAAATTCTTGTTGCAGGACTTTTTCTATCCCTCTCTCTTTATTGCATTTGATCGATTAATTTGTTTAGTAGATTTAATTGATAATCTCTTTCTGTACTGTATTGCTTGTACTCTGATAAAATTCTGTAAGCTTGGTATAATCGTTTCATTATCAATTAACTGTCGCGCAAGAAACTGTACTTGCATCTGCTTACTGTCACGGTTTAATCGATTAAGTGTAGTGTGTTAATCGATTACTTCAGTCTGTTAATCGATTAAGTGGACTGTGTTGAAAGTGTTAATCGATTACCCTGTTTCGTTAATCGATCAATCAGGGTGTTTTTCAGCATTAAGTGTTGTTTTCGAAAAGCGGACATTCTAACCGCTACACCTATTCAACCCCCCCCCTTCTAGGTGTATTGTAACCACTGATACCTAACAAGTGGTATCAGAGCTAGTGCGAAGTGCTAGCTCAACCGCGTATTCGTGATCCTTAGGGAAAAAGGAATGGGTTCGTCAAACCCATTTGGTGGTGATGGTTCATCCGTTAATCGACCACCTATATTCAGTGGTGAAGGGTATGCCTACTAGAAAGTCCGCATGCAAATTTTTATTGAAGCCATAGACTCGGATATTTGGGAATCCGTAGTCAACGGCCCTTTCACTCCACAGCATCTTGTGGACAATGAACCTAAAGACAAGCCTAAAAGTCTATGGACCGATGATGAGCGCAAAAAGGTGCAGCATAATCTACGCGCCAAAAATATCATCACATCGGCCCTATCCTATGATGAGTTCTTTAGAGTATCGCAGTGCCAAAATGCAAAAGAAATGTGGGACACTTTACAAGTGACTCATGAAGGCACTAGCGAAGTCAAACGCGCTAGATTAAATGCGCTTACCCATGAGTATGAGTTATTTCGCATGTTACCTAGAGAATCAATCTGTGATATGCAAAAGCGATTTACTCATATTGTTAATCATTTAGTTGCTCTAGATAAATCTTTTGCCAGAGGTGAACTAACTAATAAAGTTTTGCGTTGTCTTGACAGGAAATGGCAACCAAAAGTAACTGCAATTGTTGAATCCAAAGATTTGGATTCTATGCCTCTAGCTACTTTATTTGGAAAACTTCAAGAGCACGAAATGGAATTGGGGCGCTTGACTATGCACGAAGATTCAGATCGGAAAAAGAAAAACATCACATTGAAGGCCACGACCTCCAAATCAAAAGAAGATAAAGATGATGATGAATCTGACTCCGATCTAGATGATGAAACTATAAATCTCCTTGTTCATAAATTTAGCAAATTCATCAAAAGAAAAGGAGGATTCAAGAAGTTTCAGAAGAAAGAAGCGAAAGAGTCAACCAACAAAGGCAAGAACAACAAAGATCGCTTCACTTGCCATAAGTGTGGAAAAGCCGGACATATGAGATTTCAATGTCCTACCTATCTGAAAAAGGTTGATTCAGAGAAGAGCACTCCCAGGGAATTCAAATCCAAGAAAGCTTACATTGTATGGGATGTACCTGAGGAGGAAACAACATCAAGCACTTCTAGTGAGGAGGAGTCAGTGAAGCTGTGTCTGATGGTCAGATCTGACAACAATGGCAACTCAGACTCACACGAGGATAATGATGAGGTATGTTCTGACACCTCATCCACTTCGGATGACTTACCCTCTTATGAAGTTTTATATAATGCTTATGTTGAGTTACATGAGGAACTAAAGAAATTGGCTAGAATAAATGTTGATAAGAAAAGGGAAATCCTTAGAAATGAAAAGAAATTAAGCCAATTACAAAAAGAATTAGATGAATTAAAATTAGAAAATGAAACTTTAGATCTCATCTATTCTTGTAACACATGTGACTGCTCTGCTGATAATTTATGTCAAAAGCCTGTATGTGAGACTTGCGAGATTTTGCAAGAAGACAATCTTAAACTAAAAGAAAAACTCGAACGTCTCACAAACAGTAAACAACAATTAGACACTCTACTCAGTCAAACAAGAAACGTTGGTGATCGTACTGGTCTAGGTTATACTCGCTCTGCTAAGAACAAGAGACCATATAGAAAACCTGTAGTTAATACTAAGGATAAAAATCGTAGGCGCTCTCCTACATGTTTTTATTGTAATACGTATGGTCATACTTCTTACTCTTATTACATTAGAAAATATGGTATACCTAGCGGGGCTTATGTATGGATAAAGAAGGGAGATAATTCCCTAATCACTAACAGAAAAGGACCCAACATAATTTGGGTACCTGAGAAAAGCAGGTGATCTATTTTGCAGGTATGTCTTCGAACACAAGGACAAAAATGGTACTTAGACAGTGGATGTTCGAGACATATGACAGGTGACAGATCAAATTTCCTGGATCTATCACTTAAAGGAAAAGGATACGTCACGTACGGAGACAACAACAAGGGAAAGATACTTGGCACCGGAACAGTTGGTAACTCATCTCATACTCAAATTGAAAATGTTCTGTATGTTGAAGGACTAGAACATAATCTTCTGAGTATAAGTCAACTCTGTGACAAAGGTAATCGAGTATCTTTTGATTCTGACTGTTGCATCATTCGTGACATTTTATCTAATAATGTTAAATTTGTTGGTCATCGTATAAATAATATTTACATGGTTAACTTGGATGATGTCACCACATTATTTTCAAAATGTTTCATTTCTAAAGAAGATGACATCTGGCTCTGGCACAGACGCGTTGCACACATCCATATAAAACATCTAGATAAATTATCATCAAACCAATTAGTTGAGGGGCTACCAAAACTAAATTTTAAAACTAAAGAGATTTGTGACACTTGTCAAAAGTGTAAACAAACCAAAAACTCTTTTAAAAACAAAAATGTGATATCCACTTCAAGACCTTTGGAGTTACTCCATATGGACTTGTTTGGACCATCACAAATCATGAGTTTTGGTGGTAGCTACTATGCTCTAGTTATTGTTGATGATTTCTCTCGTTTTACATGGACATTATTTTTATCTGCTAAAAGCGACGCTTTCAACTCTTTTAAAAATCTTGCTAAGCAAATCCAAAATCAACTTAACCTTAAAATAGTATATATACGAAGTGATCATGGGGGAGAATTTGAGAACTTTCAGTTCGACAAATTCTGTGATAAGCATGGCATTATGCATCAGTTCTCTGCTCCTCGCACTCCACAACAAAATGGAGTTGTTGAAAGGAAAAATCGTGTGCTAGAAGAATTAGCGAGAACCATGCTCAATGAAAGTAATACCCCCAAATATTTCTGGGCAGATGCAGTTCATACTGCATGTTATGTTATAAATCGAGTATTGTTAAGGCCTAATTTGAATAAAACTCCTTATGAACTATTAAAAGGTCGTAAACCAAACATATCTCATCTTCACGCTTTCGGTTGCAAATGTTTTATATTAAATAATGGAAAGCGGGCTTTAGGAAAATTTGATTCAAAAGCCGATGAGGGAATATTTTTGGGATACTCGATTCATAGCAAAGCGTTCAGAATTTTTAATAAGTATTCTATGCAAGTTGAAGAGTCTATCCATGTACAGTTTGATGAATCTTCTCCAAAAGAGAAGAGAAAGGTTGTATCTGATGATGTTGCAGGTGCTTTGGAAGAAGCATACTCAAAGAACATGGATAATGTAGAAGCAACCGATGAAGAATGTCAAAACAAATCTCAGGAGCATTCAGATATGCCAGTTATGTGGAAAACCAAGAAAGCTCACCCGATCGACAAAGTAATAGGTGACATATCTACGGGAGTGGTAACCCGTAGTTCCTTACGAAACTTCTGTAACTTTGTAGCTTTTGTATCTCAAATTGAGCCTAAGACCATTGATGAGGCCATTGAGGATGTGCACTGGGGTATAACTATGCAAGAAGAGCTAAACCAGTTCGAACGTAATAATGTTTGGGACTTGGTCCCCAAACCTAAAGATCATCCTGTGATTGGTACTCGATGGGTCTTCAGAAACAAGCTTGATGAATCAGGCTTGATCATTCGAAATAAAGCACGCTTGGTGGCCAAAGGCTACAACCAGGAGGAAGGTATCGATTATGACGAAACCTATGCCCCTGTAGCCAGATTAGAGGCCATCAGGATGCTACTTTCCTTTGCATCGATTATGAACTTCAAATTATTTCAGATGGACGTAAAAAGCGCCTTCTTGAATGGCTATATTCAAGAAGAAGTTTATGTTAATCAACCGCCTGGTTTTGAAAATTTTAAATATCCGAACCATGTTTATAAACTTAAAAAGGCACTCTATGGTCTCAAACAAGCTCCTAGAGCTTGGTATGATAGACTTAGTACCTTTCTTTTAGAAAAAGGGTTCGAAAGAGGCTTGGTTGACACAACGCTTTTTATTCGTAAATCAGAAAACTCTGTATTACTTGTGCAAATCTATGTAGATGACATAATTTTTGGACCTACTAATGATATTTTGTGTAAGGATTTTTCTGAGATGATGCAGGGGGAGATCGAAATGTCTATGATGGGAGAACTTACGTTCTTTCTAGGACTTCAGATAAAGCAACTAGAAAGTGGGATTTTCATCCATCAGACAAAATATTGCAAAGAGCTGCTCAAGAAATTTGAGATGAACAATTGTAAGGAAGCCTCCACCCCTATGGCATCTGCTTGCTACCTAGATAAGGACGAAAAAGGAAAAACTATAGAGGTAACAAAGTATCGAGGAATTATTGGGTCTTTACTTTACTTAACTGCAAGTCGGCCTGATATCATGTTTAGCGTATGCATGTGTGCGAGATTTCAATCATCTCCTAAAGAATCACATCTTACAACCGTTAAAAGAATCATGAGATACTTAAAAGGAACAACTAACATGGGATTATGGTATCCTCGGGATGCCTCATTATCCTTGGTAGGTTATTCCGATTCCGATTTCGCCGGATGTAAATTGGATCGGAAAAGCACTAGTGGTACTTGTCACTTGTTGGGGAGTTCATTAGTAGCATGGCACAGCAAAAAGCAAGCTTGTGTTGCTTTGTCCACCGCCGAAGCGGAATACATTGCCGCTGGTGTGTGTTGCGCTCAAATCCTCTGGATGAAGCAACAACTCAAGGACTATGGTCTTAATATTGAAAAGATCCCTATTAAATGCGATAACACAAGTGCCATAAACCTTTCCAAGAATCCCGTCTTGCATTCTAGAACTAAGCATATAGAAATTAGACATCATTTTCTGCGTGATCATGTACAAAAAGGTGACTGCGTTCTTGAATTTGTTGAAACTTCTAAACAATTAGCCGATATTTTCACCAAGCCCCTTCCCAGGGATACTTTCTTTGTTCTAAGGAGAGAACTTGGAATTCTTGATGAACAATATCTTGATTAACATTGTTTAGGTGTTTACATCATCGTCTAGTTTCTCTATGTCTTTGTTTCTTTAGCTTTTCGATATTTGTTTTATTGCAAAAGTATATCTCTTGATTAGTATTTTTTTGTGATTCTGAATGTTTCAATAAATTTGTCACATTGCATACAAAAACCTTAAGAAGTTGAAACCATTTTACTGCCTGAAATTTTTTTTTTATGAGTAATTGATTACATCTTCAATTAATCGATTACCTGGGCATCAGTTGCTTGAAAATTCGAAATTTTACTATGAGTAATCGATTACATCTTCACTTAATCGATTACCTGGGCATCAGTTCTTTCAAAAAATTCGAAATTTCACACTGATTAATCGATTAACCCTGCCCGTTAATCGATTAAAACCAGTTTTATAAAGGCAAACAGTAGCTCGGTTTCACACTTTTTCTGGCTTTTTCACTTTCTCGTTTATGCTTTGAGTTTCTAAATCAGTAGCAACACTTTTTGGATTTAGATATTGTTATGGATTCTAGTATCTCTGTTGCGTGCCTCTTTTATGTTTTTAATTGACGCTTTCTGGTTATATGGCTGCTAAACATTGTTACTCTTTATGCTACTTTTTATAATTATGTCAAATAGCCTACTCTGTTTATGTGTATGGTTCTTGATCGTATGAGATTTTCTGCCTTGATATGGTTAATCTCGTATGCCGTTCACTTTACTTGTTTGGCTATTTCTGTTGTATAAACTTGCGCACTTGTTTAATCCTCTTTAACGTAAAACAGGTTAATTGTTAAATCCCAAAATTAACTCATTAACTTTGTTTTATGCATTACTCATATCTCTGCCTCTTCTTTGACCTGAGTTATCTTTTTGATAATGTCAAAAGGGGGAGAAAGGTTGTTTTGTTGTTTTCTGATTGTGCAGGTTGATCGTAATAACAGCTTCCGATATTTGCGCATCATATCAACCTTGCCAACACAATCTTCAAGCTTTTTTCATCACAGCTGTTACACTTGATGTGGAGTTTGTCATCATCAAAAATGGGGAGATTGAAAGTGTGCATGTCAAGAGGAACACTTTGGAAAGCTCTTCTTATATGTCATGGTTTTGATGAGGACAACTTGTGCTAACATGAGCTTGAAGATCATCAACAAATCAACATGCTTAAGCCTTCCGATTGGTACCTTGCTTAGACTAGACTAGTTTAGGTTGAGTCCAAGGCTTAAGTCACCTAATACATATCTCACTTGCATAAATCTTTTAAATCTTTTTCATCTTGAGATATGTCATTCATAATATGTTCATGCATCATATAAATACATGTACATGTGCATTCTAGGCATAATCTAAGTATTAAACATGTATGAATTTTAGTGCATAACATATTTGAAATGTTTTTACACATGAAAGAATGCTGTTAATCGATTATCACATAGGTTAATCGATTAATCTAACTGTTTGCACAGTGCAATCGATTACAACAAAGGTTAATCGATTAATCTAACATTTTTGTAAAGCTTAATCGATTAAAGTTGTCGTTAATCGATTAACTGGGCTTTAAAATCAATTCTTTATAAACTACATTTTCAGAATTGATCTCATAAGTTGCATGTTAAATTTTTAGAGAGTTAGAGCATTTTTTTCGTGTTAATTGTTGCATCTAGTTGTAAATGCATTTGTGAGCTTAGAAAAGAGAGAATTCTATGCTTTAGGATTGAGTGCTTTTCATGATACATTTCTCATCTTTTCTTGTCACATGTTCTTGCATTTTCACATGATTCTTGATTAGATGTTTACATATTATGCATTCTGTTTTTCACTAATACATTTTTCATACTGCATGAGCTTGTATTAGGTGATTAGAGTAAAGCCTTATCTTGTTAGATATAAGTCTTGTTATAGCTTAAGTTTACTCTGTATTGCTTTGTTTGAAAAAGTGTTGTAATTGTGGGAATCTCAAGGTGTCATATCACCAAGAGATTGAGTGTGTCTTCACTGAGTGTTAGACTTAGGGATAAGTAAAGAACAAGGTTCTTGGCTGGGGCTACGCCGAAAGAAAGGTTTTCTTTGTCGGTAGGAAGGGAGTCAAACCATAGAATAGGTTTCTTTTTATCTTGTAAGGGTCTAATTGTTGTAATTGGATAGTGTGTATGTAATTAACATTCATTCAATTATAGTGAAGAAAAATCTCCCAAATCAGCCGGGAGGCCTGGATGTAGTTTGCGGTGGACAAGCAAACGAACCAGGATAAAATTCTTGTTGCAGGACTTTTTCTATCCCTCTCTCTTTATTGCATTTGATCGATTAATTTGTTTAGTAGATTTAATTGATAATCTCTTTCTGTACTGTATTGCTTGTACTCTGATAAAATTCTGTAAGCTTGGTATAATCGTTTCATTATCAATTAACTGTCGCGCAAGAAACTGTACTTGCATCTGCTTACTGTCACGGTTTAATCGATTAAGTGTAGTGTGTTAATCGATTACTTCAGTCTGTTAATCGATTAAGTGGACTGTGTTGAAAGTGTTAATCGATTACCCTGTTTCGTTAATCGATTAATCAGGGTGTTTTTCAGCATTAAGTGTTGTTTTCGAAAAGCGGACATTCTAACCGCTACACCTATTCAACCCCTCCCCCCTTCTAGGTGTATTGTAACCAGTGATACCTAACACTACACACAACATATTCTTCATCATATAACACATTAACGTTAGTATCGTCTTTCATGACGGTGTATTACCATAAATGAGCATATGGCGTTTTAATTAAATAAACGGTTTTCTCACACATATATCTCCATTTTTATGGCTAATACAACCTCATGTAAAATAAAGACTCTCACATGGACCACAAACACTCAAATGAGTTTCTATCCGTTAACGTGCTCCGATTCTTGAGGGGAATCAGAGAAGATGACTCTAATGAAATACTCTGAGACCACAATGGTCTTCTCCCTCACCTTAAGTTGCGTAAGCTCCGTTGCTCCGCAAAAGAGCCACATCTCCCTTCATCTCCTCCAACCTCCATTGTTGCTTTTTCACCTCCAAGCTTTTCCAAATGTGTCACCATGAAGCAAGAGGAAGGTTTTGATGAGTTTTGAGGCTTAGTGGAGGGGAAAATGGTCCATTTGGGTGGAGCCACCGTTGGGAGAGAAAGGGGGAGAAATAAAATGAAGATTAGGGTTTCTAGATCGCCTTTTTCACTTTTATAGCTCTGACGCTCTCGCCCGGGCGAGAACGGCTTGCTTGGGCGAGAATTTCGTGACTTTTTCACATTTCACACTGGAAAGCTCTCGCCCGGGCGCGGATTTCTCGCTTGGGCGAGAATCGGGCAGTATGCTAAGGCCCCCCTTTAGCCTGGGCGAAAATCCTAGCTCGAGCTAGAATTTGACAACTTTTCCAAATTTCACTTTCGCTCAAACGACCACTTCTTCGCTTGGGCAAGGTTCCTATACTTCTCAAACATAAAACGTTGAGTCCCTCGCTTAGGCGAGACCCTCTCGTCCAAGAGAGACTGGTCAATCATGCACCTCAACACCCTAAGTTTTCCAATCAATCCGAAAGCAAAAACTGAGTTGTTACAGGAGATATGTGGTTATGGACATTATGATTCTTGGAAACCCATAACTGGTTGTATGCGGTAATTACTAATTGAATGAATTATGTTTTTCTGCAATATGAATTGTACGATAATATAATAGGTTAAAAGGGTAGTTTCAAGGAATGACTCATGAGGGTTTTAAGTAAGATGATGAATGTATATAAGGGAGGATTAAAATAAATGAAAAATTTTCAAGGGTAGAATTCGGGTCCTTACACAGACCTAACCAATTGACACAAAGCAAACTTAATCGATTATATGCAGACTTAATAAATTAACACAGAGCAAACTTAATCGATCATTTGAAGTCTTAATCGATTAACAAAGATTATATCAATCCTAATATGCTTTTAATGATGAATACATAGTATAATTAATAGAGTAATATTACTTATGAAATGATCACTTAAAGAATGAAATTAAATGATGCAAGAAAGTGATAATTGCGAGTAAGTAAAAAGTAGAGTAAAGAAAAGAGAACACAACCGATTTTATCCTAGTTCATTTTCTTGTCCACGTGCAAATTACATTCAAGCCTCCCATTCTGATATTGGGAGATTTGCTTCACTAGAAGAAATCAATTTTTTGATACAAACACTTTTTCACCAATACTTCTCTGCAAAAATGGTCGTAAAGTATGTGTACAACTTTTCAATACACCTTCAATATGCTAAACAATATAGTAACAATTGTGCACACAACCCTTTGATTAAGCTCACATACAGAGATGAAAATGAATGTATAAGATTCACAAAAGGAAATCTTTGAAACTCTCAAGATATGAAATTACTTTCTTTTTCAAAGATTGTAAAAAATTTCTTTTTCTTCTCAATCAATCACTCTTGAATTAAGTATGAAAATTCTTGCCTTCTTGAGTTCACTTCTTTTTCATTCAAAAAACTTGTTTAAAAACTTGATACCTTTGTTGCTTTGCATATGGGAAAGATGGTGAAATACCAATCTTTTTTGAAACTGTTCTATTGGGGATAATCGATTTAATGCTTACTTAATTGATTAACATTTCTTTAACATGTCCAATATTCCAAAACATAAACTAACTTAATTTATTAATGGTTTTATCATTTACAAAGACTTAATCGATTAGATAAAGTCTTAATCGGTTAATAACTTTTATAAAAGACTTAGTAAATTATGCATGAACCTCTAACATGAATGATGTATGCATGGTGCATGGTGCATGACTTTGAAAAGTATATGATTATAAATGTCCTAAATCATGTGTGCATGCAAAAATAAGTTTTAATCATGTTATGTATAAAAAATCTCTTTTATGCAATATGCTCATGTTATGTGAGATTTATTAAAGGTTCACCTAACCTAGACTCTACTCATTCAAAGCATCTTATAGGACCTAAAAAGAAAATAATTACTCTTAGTATTCATGATCCTCTCTTAAAGCTTGAATATGAGTCTTGTGATGTAGTTGTTGATGTGTCCACTGTCTTTAAGCTCTAGTCTTTGTCTTCTTCAAAATCATGATCTTGCAAGCTTGTTTGCACTCACAGTTAGGGCCATTATTTTTAGTTAAATTAAATTTATTTAATTCAAGTAAGGTTTTTGGTTGTGGACATGATTATCATGCAAATTATTATGTATAAATTAAATGTTTTATTTCTAATTTTATGATGTGTGAAATTCGAAATAAATAATTTATGGATAGTCATGGCTCTTTATGAAAGAGCATACATTCAAATGGGTATCACTCTTCAAGTAAGGATATGCACTCCTTATGAATAAGAGGTTAGGGTCCTCAACTGTAGACGTACAAAACACAAGGAAATACAACCAAATCAATTCTCTTCATCTAATTAGAGGAGGATCTAAGGCTAAGGGTGGTCTAAATTTGGAAAACCAAAAGAACATATTCCATTATGGACATGTTGTTGGGTAACAAGGGATCTAACAAACCTAGAGGGCGGGGGGGGGGGGGGGGGGGTGAATTTGGTTTACAATTAAAAATATATAATTGCGAAAGATATTCACTGATTTTCACTGGTTTTAACCGACTGAAAGATTACTTATTCAATTAAAAAAATCTCTAGTTAATAGACTAAGATTAGTCTTAATCGATTAGCTCGATTAGTTTTCTTGAAAATATTTTATTCTTGACACAAAGAAATGTAGTGATCAATTTATTCTTATATGCAGATTAACAGTTCAACTAATGTGATTAATCATTCAATTACACTTATGCAACAATCCTAATATGAAATCACTTCAAGATAACGGAAATTGATAATTGCATAAATGTAAAAGAGTATGGATAAAAGAAAATTGACATGATTGATTTTATCCTGGTTCGGTTGCCAACCAGTGCAATCTACATCCAGTCTCCCCCTTCTCATCTGGGAGAGTTTCTTTCATTGTGAAGAAATTGATTATCTTTACAAACAATCTTGCACTAAGAACCTCTTTGACCTAGCTTCTAATACCTCACAATTTCTAGCATATGATTTTTGTAACACCTCAATTTTTGTTTTCGGATTGATTGGAAAACTTAGGGTGTTGAGGTGCATGCTTGACCATTCTCTCTTGGACGAGAGGGTCTCGCCTAAGCGAGGGACTCAAAGTTTAAAGTTTGAGAAGTATAGGAACCTCGCCCAAGCGAAGAAGTGGTCGTTTGAGCGAAAGTGAAATCTGGAAAAGCTGTCAAATTCTAGCTCGAGCTAGGATTTTCGCCCATGCTAGAGGGGGCCCTTAGCATACTGCACGATTATCGCCCGAGCGAGAAATTCGCGCCCGGGCGAGAGCTTTCCAGTGTGAAATGTGAAAAAGTCACGAAATTCTCGCCCAAGCGAGCCGTTCTCGCCCGGGCGAGAGCGTCAGAGCTATAAAAGTGAAAAAGGGGATCTAGAAACCCTAATCTTCATTTTCTTTCTCCCCCTTTCTCTCCCAACGGTGGCTCCACCCAAATGGACCATTTTTCCCTCCACTAATCCTCAAAACTCATCAAAACCTTCCTCTTGCTTCATGGTGACACATTTGGAAAAGCTTGGAGGTGAAAAAGCAACAATGAAGGTTGGAGTAGATGAAGGGAGATGTGGCTCTTTTGCGGAGCAACGGAGCTTACGCAACCTAAGGTGAGGGAGAAGACCATTGTGGTCTTAGAGTATTTCATTAGAGTCATCATCTCCGATTTCCCTCAAGAATCGGAGCATATTAACGGATAGAAGCTCTCTTGGGAGTTTGTGGTCCATATTAGAGTCTTTATTTTACATGAGGATGTATTGGCCATAAAAGTGGAGATATATGTGTGGGGGAAAACCGTCTATTTAAGTAAATCGCTATATGCTCATTTATGGTAATACACCGTCATTAAAGATGGTTCTAACGTTAATATGTATATGATGAAAAATATGTTATGCGTGGTTTATTTATGATAATGGTTATGCTGTGTGATAATGATGGTGTGGGAGATATTTATGGTCATAAGCATAAATGAGTATGTTATAAGTGGTTGATTGTTATAAACATGTATAGGTGTGTTGTAACAATGAATGTGTGATAAGTTGTGAATGTGTTAAAATAGATATGAGTATGTTTATCAAAATGAGTATGTGGTAAGTGGTTGATTGTTATAAACATGTATGGGTGTGTTATAACAATGAATGTGTGATGAGTGGTGAATGTGTTAAAATGGATAAAGGTATGTTTGTGACAATGAAGGTGTTGTATGTTATTTATCGTGATAAAATAATGAGATGCCTTGTGTTGATTGTGTATGACATGGATGTGAGTGTAATGTGGAAACTCGACCTGCCCGATGTGGTATGGGGATTACTCGATCTGCCCGATGTGGTATGGAGATTACTCGACCAGCCGATGTGTTATGGGGATTATTTGTACGGTGCAGAATTGTTGAACGTGATCAAGGGTAAATTACTACGGAATGTGAAGGATGTGAAAAGTGTATACTCGGAATGAAAATCATATGCATGTCATAGGATATATATTATGGGATTCAACAATGTTTGTTTATCCCCGAACAAAGGTACAAGTTAGGATTCAACAATGTGCATGCGGATTTTTCACGAGCACTAAGTTTCCCCAACATGACCAATATTGTTCATGTACTATCAAATTTCATCACTTACACTTTTAAAAACATAATTCAAGAATGAACAATTCCAAAGATGCATATGGTACCCGATACAAATATATGTAATTGTTGGAACTTGAAGGACTTTTGGGTGTGAAATTGAAAAAAATCTCACTAAGTCCCACATAGGAAGATTTTGAAAAAATTATCACAAGTCCCACATAGGAGGATTCAAGAATTTAAAAAAAAAATATCTCATGTTTTAAATAGAAGCATCCTCCCTTCATATTTTCTTGCACCAAGTTGAGTACGCTTTTATTTAACTTTTTCTTTCTCCCTCATATTTTCTGCCGACGCATTTCCGGAGAACATCTCCTCATTTCTTTCTGTGGCACTAAGAATAGGCATAGACAACCATATTGTGGGAATTTCGGAAATTGACACTAGTAGTCAGATCGTGGGAAAAGAATTGGCACAAGTAGCCAAATTGCGGGAATTTCGAGAACTGACATTGGTAGTGAGATTGTGGGAAAAGAATTGGCACTAGTAGCCATACTGAGGGAATCTCGAGAATTAGCACGGGTAGCCATATTATGGTGGGTGTATTCAAGATCGGTTATTACAGTGCAGTAAGAATTCGATAACAGAGAACTTGGTTGTTTTATCCTAGGGACGGTGTGGTTGATAGTCTGCTTCCACAATTTGGGCAGTACCATGAAACGTCTTAAAGAAAGCGACCTGGTTGTGACTCAACCAGTAAGTATTATTTCGTGCCATTTTGAATTGTTGCAAGTTACGGTAACAACAATTTTAAGAAGACTAACATACCATCTCATTTTAACACCTTAATAACTCATCACACATTCATTGTTACAAACACACCCGTATATGTTTATAACAATCAAAAACCCACAACATACTCATTTTGATAAACATAATCATTTATATTTACGCCCATACAAAACTCATACTCAATCATTATCACACGACATAACAATTTCTTCATTGGCCATTAAACACACATCTCACAATCCTTATTACAAACACACTCACATGTGTTTATAATAAATCAACCATTCATAACATACCATTATTAATAAACAAGCCACACATAAAATATCACTCATCATATACACATTAACGTTAGAACCATCTTTAATGACGGTGTATTACCATAAAGGGGCATACGGCGTTGTACTTTCATAAACGGTTTTCTCCGCACATATGTCTCCACTTTTACGGCTAATACACCCTTATGTAAAGTAAAGACTCTCACATGGACCCCAAACTCCCAAGAGAGTTTCTATCCGTTAATGTGCTCCGATTCTTGAGGGAAATCGGAGATGATGACTCTAATGAAATACTCTAAGACCACAATGGTCTTCTCCCTCACCTTAGGTTGAGTAAGCTCCATCGATCCGCAAAGAGCTTCATCTCCCTCCATCTTCTTCAATCTCCATTGTTTCTTTTTCATCTCCAAAGCTTTCCAATGTTCCATTAAGAAGCAAGAGGAAGAGGCTTTGATGTGTTTTTGAGGTTTAGGGGAGGAAAGAGTCGAAATCCATGAGGAGCCGCCATTGGGAGTGAAAGGGGAGAAAAGAAAATGAAGATTAGGGTTTGTGAAACCCTCTCTTTACTTTTATAGCTAGGCACTCTCGCCCGGGCGAGAATATGTCGCTTGGGCGAGAAACCCACGATATTTTAATTTTCCAGACATGGGCTCTCTCGCCTGGGCGAAATTCTCTCGCTCAAGCGAGAATCTCACAGCCTGCCCAAGCTTTCTCTCGTTCAAGCGACCACTCTCGCTTGGGCTAGATTCCCAGAATTCCCAAAACTAAAACATTGGGTTTCTCGCTTGGGCGAGACCCTCTCGCTCAAGCGAGAATCTGATAGTATGCCCCCCTCCTTCAGGACTGTTACCTAATTTCAAGGAGGATATATTTGGGGTGTTATAATCCCTCCCCCCTAAAAGAAATTTCGTCCCCGAAATTTTATTAGGTTACTCTCAGGAAGACACCAACATCGCCCATTCATTCAGCATAAAATACACTCGACCAAGCTTAGACCCGATCGTCTAATCAAGTAATACCGCTCAGACGACAAACTGAGACGCATACCGCGTAACGGTGATACCACACATCCAATCCAAAGACTACACCTCAGGAGTTCAAATACCAAAGTCAAACATTAAAACAACCAAGAGAAAATTGCCACAACCGAAATGAATATTCTCTAGTATTCTCTCCACCACAATAGATCTCCCTGATCTATCACTACGACAATCGTTCAGAACGATCAACCTAAACGGTCAGAATCACAACAACACTTGCAAAACCAATTCGAAGTGGGACTCAATACCCATCAGTTGCCAAGATGTACTAGCTCGCACTCCAAATGCAATAGCTAGATCGACATCCACTCGATGGAAACAACGTCATTTCATTCCACACGTGCAAATAACCGCAATTTACTCAAAAATCTTCACTAGCATTTCAATTTATGCTCGCTACAAAACAGAATCATGATATTCATTCAAATATCATTTAGACAAACAAGGCTTTTGGAGTCTTTTACATACGAAATAAAATCACCAAGCCATTACCCAATTCAATCTAACATTTTCTACCACAAACGAATGCGTTAGGAAAAGATTTGCTAGTTCGTAGTCCCAACTAAGCACATATGGTCGTAGACCCACTCAAATCACATACTTTGTTACCATTGATTTTTGCAACTTACGAACATCCAATCCAAAAAGATGAGTTTTATATGGATACCCAAAATACAATGATGGACAAGTATTTTGTGCTCAAGTCTACATCATATCTAGAAACGCATGGTCATATTTACATCACAAGATTTTTTTTTTTAAAAACATCACACTCATCCAAGATGCGGTTGTTAAACATTCGAATTTTCAACATGAAACTTAATCAATGCTTAGCCGAATAGTACATTTCATTCAAAAATGATTTTCAAAAATAGATTAGATGTTTCATGGAAATCATCTTGTGGAGGCAAGATTTTTCATAATCGTTTCAAAATAACTTAAAACCCTTTTCCTTATTCGACACCGAATGCCCAAATCAAAATTTTCAAAAGGTAGTTATTTCTGAAGTTACATTTCATCCAGGACATGAGAGTCCCCACAGTACACTTACAGAAACATGCTTATACCATAACATTGCAATTATGCATAACAATTACTGACGCACATGAAACAGAAACAAGTTTTGTAAGCACAATATCGAAGCAGTTAATTTGAGTCCCTTACCACTATATTATGCATTACAAATACTCAACTACAAAAGGACAATCATCACAGACCAAAAGTTTCATGCACAAAAAATAATCCACTACCTCTTCGGGTAGGCAATATAACGATAATTCACTACCACTCCAGGTAGGCAATTTCAACAATGGTCCACTACCACTCCGGGTAGGAAATTTGTAACGCCTCAAATTACTAACACGGAAAATTCAAATCTTTTCTAACATAATAAAATTCCATATCATTTAAAACCTTCACTTTAACGAGAAAATACTCCAAATAATATAGATAGAGCGGTAGTAGGAAAACAATACAGTAATTCCATCATTAATCAATTAACTAAACAACAAAACATGGATCAAATTCCCACAAAAGGGTCCAATGTCAACAATTACAAATCCCTAGAATAACTAGTAGACACACACTAAATCTAAATGCCATGCAAACACTCCATGACTCTGCAGTCTCTTAATCCTTCGCTCCACCTACAATCCAATTACCACGGATTGAGTAAACAAGACAACATAGAGAGAGTCAGTCATTAAATACATGCAAAATATAACATGGTGGTTTTATATTTCACAGGAACTACACAACATTACAGCACGAACACCTCCAAGAGTTTCCATATACCATTATACCCTAAACCATGCCATCACTAATAATATAAATCAACTATCCATTACTCGAACCACAGTTGGAACACACACTATAGTACATATCCAAAGTCCATACCACGAAGGCAGGTCAAATTCCATACCACAAGGGCAGGTCTAAATTCCATACCACAAGGCCAGGTCTAAATTCCATACCACGAAGGGCAGGTCTAAATTCCATACCATGAAGGGCAGGTCTAAATTCCATACCACGAAGGGCAGGTCTAAATTCCATACCACGAAGGGCAGGTCTAAATTCCATACCACGAAGGGCAGGTCTAAATTCCATACCACGAAGGGCAGATCTAAATTCCATATCAGTCCCATCCGTAGGACTAACACGGTTAAATAGGAAATTCATGAGGTTTCCCGTTTAATCGTGGCACACAAATCATTCCTTTGTATCTCAACAAACCATTAGTATCTATCTGAAGGTCTTTTCCTTTGTCGTCACCTACCAAGGCTCTCTTAGCCTGTAGTTCAACATCCAACAACTGCATGGTTTTGATCTGATCAAAGAACTCATTAGTCACCTTGAGCATTCCCAATACTACACTCTTCGGCTTCATTTCTACTGCTAAGTTCAAATCTCGAAATTCCTCGATCATTTTCATCTCGTGCACCATAAGAGCAGACATATGTAAGGATTTACGACTCAAGGCATCCGCTACCACATTAGCTTTACCAGGGTGATATTGTAAGCTAATGTCATAATCCTTCAAAAATTCCATCCACCTCCTTTGCCTCATATTCAACTCCTTCTGATCAAAAAGATACTTCAAACTTTTGTGATCACTGAAGACTTCAAACCGTACACCATAGAGATAGTGCCTCCAAATTTTTAAAGCAAACACTACAGCTGCTAACTCCAAATCATGAGTAGGGTAGTTTTGCTCATGAGGTCTCAATTGTCTCGAAGCATAAGTGACCACTTTCCCTTCTTGCATTAACACACAGCCCAAACCTTGTTTTGAAGCATCACAATACATGTTGAAGTTCGTTTCCGAGCAAGGCAACCTTAGCATTGGTGCTGAGGTTAGTTTCCGCTTCAATTCTTGGAAGCTCTCTTCACATCGGGCTATCCACACAAAAGGTTCTCCTTTTCTAGTCAGCTTCGTCAGAGGCAAAGCCAATTTCGAGAATCCTTCAATAAACTTCCGATAGTATCCGGCTAGTCCAAGGAAACTCCGGATCTCTGTCACCGACCTTGGTACAGCCCATTCCATCACTGCTTCAACTTTAGAGGGATCCACTGCAACTCCCTCCTTGGTTATTACATGCCCAAGAAAGTTCACAAACTCAAGCCAAAAGTCACACTTCGACAACTTAGCGTACAACTGGTTGTCTCTCAAAATCTTCAATACCGTTCTTAAATGTTCAGTGTGTTCCTCCCGACTTCTCGAGTATATCAAGATGTCGTCAATGAAGACTACCACAAACGAGTCCAGATAAGGATGGAAAATCCTATTCATGTACTCCATAAAGATTGCAGGAGCATTAGTTACACCGAAAGGCATCACCAGATACTCATAGTGCCCATATCTCGTTTTGAAAGCAATCTTAGGAATATCCTCGGTCCGAACTCTCAACTGATGGTAACCCGACCGGAGGTCGATCTTTGAGAACACTACGGCTCCTTTCAACTGGTCCATCAAGTCATCGATCCTAGGCAGAGGATAACGATTCTTGATTGTGACCTTATTCAGCTGCCGGTAATCAGTGCACAACCTCATGGAACCATCCTTCTTCTTGACCAACAAAACCGGTGCACCCCAAGGTGAAACACTCGGACGGATGAACTTCTTAACCAATATGTCTTCTATCTGCTTCTTCAATTCCACCAACTCTAGAGGTGCCATTCTATACGGAGCTATCGAGAGGTGCCTCTCTTACTAGTGGTAACTCAGGAATTTCCGCTGGAAACACATTTGGAAATTCGCATACTACTGGCAAGTCCTTCGTCTCCGACTTCTTCTCCCCTTCCAAGGGAGCAAGTAACACATAAACTAGCGCTCCTTCCTTACGGGAAGTTTCAACCTCACTGGCCGATAACAATTTCGGACCATTAGGAGTGTTAGACATCTCCTTAGAATTTCCAAACATTACAGTTTTGTCAAAACAGTTGAGCAAGACTCTATGTTCGGATAACCAGTCCATGCCCAGTATCACATCGATCTGAGATAGTGGCAAATATATCAAATATACCAATAACGTCCTATCATATACAATCACATGACACTTGTGACAGAAGGTCGACACTACAACATGTGCATTTGTAGGTGTAGACACCATCAAATCAAAAGGCAACACATCGACTTCCAAGCTCAAACGCTTCTCACATTCGCAAGATATAAAAGAGTGAGTGGCACCCGAATCAAGCAACACACACAAAGAAGTACCATTCACTACACAACTACCTTTGATTAGACCTTCAACATCAATGGCTTCAGAACCATTCATAGTGAAAACTCTGCCATTAGTCTTTGGTCTCTCAGCATTCTGAAGGTTGACATTCCTATTCAGCTTAGGACAGAGCCTCTTTATGTGTCCGGGCTCCTTACAATAGAAGCACCCATTCCCCGCTCCGGGACATACGTCGCCAAAATGAGTCTTACCACACTTGTTGCACAAAGGTGGCTGCTGTCCGCTAAAGGTAGTTGGAGGTTTAGCCTCCGACATAGTAGGCCCCCAATATCCGATATGTGGAGTATAAGGCCGTTTGTTATCAAAGGACGCCTTACCCTTCCCTTTCTCATGCACGAAATTTCGTTGAGGCCCAACGTTTCTAGGTGGATTGGCCTTCTGCTTAACTGCATCCCTAGCCCTTCGATCATCCTCATACATCCTACACTTATTGACCAAGGTCGGGAAATCTGCTATCTCTTGATGCCCGAATGCCATTTTAAGCTCCGGCCTCAAGCCAATCTCAAATTTGGCAAACTTGGACCTCCCATCTGCATCCGTATCATAGTAGGGGCAATATCTTGCCAGCTCTTCAAACTTTGCTGCATATTTGCCCACTAACAAACTCCCTTGCTCCAGATGCAAGAACTCAATCTCCTTCTTTCTCTTATGATCTTCAGGGAAGTACTTAGTGAGCAACCTCTCTTTGAACAATTCCCAGGTAACCGCTCTCCCATCAGCTTCCATTTGCCTCCTGGTATACTCCCACCAAGTCTCTACTTCCTTAGTCAGCATATAGGAAGCATAGATCACCTTCTGACCGTCCTCACAACCCATGGCTGGAAAGATCTTCTCTAACTCCTGGATCCATTCATTAGCAGCATCAGGAGCAAATCCTCCTTGGAATTGACTCGGATGGCGTCGACAGAATTCATCCAATCCACGGTACTCTGCCGGTCCTTGTGGCACAAGTTGGGTGGGTTAGGATGATGGTTGATATTCTGATTCAGATGTTGCAGGTTCTCGTTCACATTCAGTATTGCAGCCGTCATCTGTGCCAACAGTTCATTCTGTCCGTTCCCTCTACCACGCCCAGCCATTTCTCACCTGCACTCTCTCTCATTAGCATATAGAAATTTACACAGACTAATCTATCACTTATTCGCAATCCAAGCAATTCAAACACTTCAAGCACTCCAAACAGTCCAAACATTTCAAGCAATTCAAACCACTCACCTCAGTCAAACAAGTCAAACACACCACACAATTCACATCAATCACACAAAGAAGCACATTAGGCCATACCCTAGGCCGTAGGATTAACCTCCGCTCTGATACCATAATTGTAACGCCTCAAATTACTAACACGGAAAATTCAAATCTTTTCTAACATAATAAAATTCCATATCATTTAAAACCTTCACTTTAACGAGAAAATACTCCAAATAATATAGATAGAGCGATAGTAGGAAAACAATACAGTAATTCCATCATTAATCATTTAACTAAACAACAAAACATGGATCAAATTCCCACAAAAGGGTCCAATGTCAACAATTACAAAACCCTAGAATAACTAGTAGACATACACTAAATCCAAATGCCATGCAAACACTCCATGACTCTGCAGTCTCTTAATCCTTCGCTCCACCTACAATCTGATTACCACGGAATGAGTAAACAAGACAACATAGAGAGAGTCAGTCATTAAATACATGCAAAATATAACATGGTGGTTTTAAATAGAATAGTAACATTAGAACATTATTACACAGGAACTACATAGCATTACGGCACGAACACATCCAAGAGTTTCCATATACCATTATACCCTAAACCATGCCATCACTAATAATATAAATCAACTATCCATTACTCGAACCACAGTCGGAACACACACTATAGTACATATCCAAAGTCCATACCACGAAGGCATGTCAAATTCCATACCACAAGGGCATGTCTAAATTCCATACCACGAAGGGCAGGTCTAAATTCCATACCACGAAGGGCAGGTCTAAATTCCATACCACGAAGGGCAGGTCTAAATTCCATACCACGAAGGGCAGGTCTAAATTCCATACCACGAAGGGCAGGTCTAAATTCCATACCACGAAGGGCAGGTCTAAATTCCATACCACGAAGGGCAGGTCTAAATTCCATACCACGAAGGGCAGGTCTAAATTCCATATCAGTCCCATCCGTAGGACTAACACGATTAAATTGGAAATTCATGAGGTTTCCCGTTTAATCGTGTTAACCAATTGAAATCCTCCAACTAGTGAGTGTCGTTGGAGTTTCCAATGTCAAGATTCTAATACCACAAAGTTTTAATGTTGCTCCCTCACCAGAGTATTTGCTAATGCTTTGCACTCAAGCTCAGTTGCATTCTCCGTCGTCTCCTCCAACCTTATGGTCTTTCAACCCAACACAAAAACAATCACAAAACATCAAAATACAGGTCAAGACAATAATAACACTACCAAAACTCAGACAACACAAGAAAACATTATCCATTCTTTTCCTCTTCAACCAAAAGTTTCCCTAATGTTGCCATGACTCTACGGTTTGAAAATAACTTCCCACACACCCATTTCGAAAAACAACTCATCCTCTAAGAGTTTTACAAGGTTTTCCAAAGCAAAATGGACCAAAATGCAAAGAGTGGGTTTATGGGGTTGTATCCCAAAACATGGAGAAGAAACCCCATTCAAAACGATGACATTCAACCATAAGAGAGACTAGATTAAGCGATTTACCTCTTCTCTGGTCTCCTCTTTGACTCTAAGGGTGCACTACTCCTCAAACCGTTCCTCTTCTCTTGTTTTTCAAAAAATAACCCCCTATCCACACTTGGGACGTCTATTTTAGGTTATCAGATTTTAGACTCTTGCTCAAGCGAGGGTAGGCTCGCTTGGGCGAGAATCCACGACTCCTCGCATCATTCAGGAACTGATGCTCTCGCTTGGGCGACATTTTCTCGCCCAGGCGAGATTTGTCTAGTGACAACACTACTCTCTCGCTTGAGCGAGCTCCCTCTCGCTCAAGCGAGATTCTTCCCGTAGCCACCCCTCTCCCTCGCTTAAGCGAGCTCCATCTCGCTCAGGCGATAATTCCAGGAAAATACCTGGGAATAACACTGAGTCCCTCGCTTGGGCGAGATCCTCTCGCTCAAGCGAGAATCACCCAGTAGCTCCCAGACTTCCTGATATCCACTATATTCGGAATTGTAAATTTTGGGATGTTAGAAAATTCAACAATGGTCCACTACCACTACGGGTAGGCAATTCAGTAATGGTCCACTACCACTACGGGTAGGCAATTCAACAATGGTCCACTACCACTCCGGGTAGGCAAGTCAACAATGATCCACTACCACTCCGGGTAGGCAACTCAACAATGATCCACTACCACTCCGGGTAGGCAAATCAACAATGATCCACTACCATTCCGCGTAGGCAACTCAACAATGATCCACTACCACTCCGGTAGGCAACTCAACAATGATCAACTACCACTTCGGGTAGGCAATTCAACAATGATCCACTACCACTCCGGGTAGGCAACTCAACAATGATCCACTACCACTCCGGGTAGGCAATTCAACAATGATCCACATTGGTTTTGAAATTTATTTTCTTTGCTACATAACTTGAGCCAAAGTTCGCTACATTGCTTGAGCCAAAGCTTGCTACATTACTTGAGCCAAAGTTTGCTACATAACTTGAGCCAAAGTATCGCTACATAACTTGAGCAAAAGTACGCTATAACTTGAGTCAAAGTATCGCTACATAACTTGAGCCAAAGTATCGCTACATAACTTGAGACAAAGTATCGCTACATAACTTGATCCAAAGTAACACTAAATAACTTGAGCCAAAGTATCGCTACATAACTTGAGCCAAAGTTTCGCTTATATACACAAGCCAGGGTTTCCCTTATATACTCAAGCCAGAGTTTCGCTTATATACTCAAGCCATAGTTTTGCTTATATACTCAAGCCAGAGTTTTGCTTATATACTTAAGCCAGAGTTTTTTGCTTATATACTCAAGCCAGAGTTTTGCTAACCATCCATGGTCGGCTAAAAATATATTTTCTTTTCATTGATTTCACCATAAATCATTTTCCCGTGAATCTACGCCCACTTTAGTGTAAACACACACCATTTATGTTTATACTAAATGCGTAATTTACAACTCCATCATCGCATAACCAGAGAATCCCCAACAAGGGTCTCACACAATAAATTCAACAAAAGTTTTACAACAAGAAGTTTTTCAACAAGCACTACATCAATAACTCACAACAAGACATCCAACAATAAATTCACAACCCCACACGTACTGCAAGAAATTTAACAATCATCTTTCACATCAGCAGTTACCACATAGTCAAGTAGTTAACTCACACAAATTTCACAAAGAAGCATGTAAGGTCATACCCTAGGCCGTAGAGTTGACATATGCTCTAATACCATATTTTAAGGACCCGATTTTCGTAATCCAAAAATTCTTTTTTTAAAACCTTATTCATGAAAGCGAATTGATTACTTTTAAAAGACATTACTCGAACGATTTGGAAAACCTGATTGAATATATATGTAAGTTCAATTCATCTTTCAGATGCGGAAACATTCAATCGTTCACTTCATTAAAAACATGTCATTGCACTTCCTTTTAATTACACAATTTAGATACAACTATCCATTCTCAGTAATACTTCCATGTTTACATCATCTAATATCCTAACTATAAATTTAGGAGAAAGACACTCATACATAAATCTCATTTAACATACTCTTCATATTACATGCATTGTTTAATTACAACATTGAGAACATAAAGCAACTACTAAAACATGTACTCTCCTCCTCAAGCATCCGATGCGCTACCGCCATGACCTGAACTCAAATACATAACACATACAAGGAAAAGGCAGAGGGAGTAAGAACCAACTATGGCGACCGTAGCGTGGATTTACAAGGAGTAATAACATTAAAGTATTAAAACCACACACATCTAACATCAATCATGATAGGCATATACCAATCAACACATATTATCCATATTCACCCTATAGTACACATATATCCCATAATATATATGTTTTATAGTGTGCATATTTATTCATCTCATATTATCCATATTCACCCTATAGTACACATACATCCCATAATATATATGTTCTATAGTGTGCAAATTTTATTCATCTCATATTATCCATATTCACCCTATAGTACGCATATATCCCATAATATATATGTTCTATAGTGTGCATATTTATTCATCCAAACATACTCATTTCTCATCATTCATATTCACCCTATAAGATATATATCCCATAATATATATCCTATAGCATGCATATGATTTTTATTCCGAATATACACTTTTCACATCATTCACATTCCGTAGTAATTTACCCTTGATCTCTTACAACAATTTTGCACCGTACAAATAATCCTCTACCACATCGGGTAGCTCTAGTTAATCCCCATACCACATCGGGTAGCTCTAGTTAATTCTCTATACCACATCGGGCTGGTCTAGTTAATTCCACATACCACATCGGGCAGGTCAAGTAATTCCCCCATACCACATCGGGCAGGTCGAGTAATTCCCCCATACCACATCGGGCAGGTCGATTAATTCCCCATATCACATCGGGCAGGTCGAGTAATTCCCCATACCACTTCGGGCAGGTCGAGTAATCCCCATACCACATCGGGCAGGTCGTGTAATTCCCCATACCACATCAGGCAAGTCTAGTAATCCCCACACCACATCGGGCAGGTCGAGTAATCTCCATACCACATCGGGCAGGTCTAGTAATCCTCGTACCACATCGGGCAGGTCGAGTAATCTCCATACCACATCGGGCAGGTCTAGTAATCCCCATACCACATCGGGCAGGTCAATATTTCACATTATTCTCACCTCACATGTTCGTCATAGCACAAAATATCAACTCAATGTCATACACCAATAAACACAAGGCATCACATCGTTCCAACATCATGGAATAACACACAACACCTTCATTGTCACAACATACCAATACATATTTACAACAATAAAGCAATTCACAACATATTCACAACATATTCACTTCGATAAACATACTCATCTCCACCTTTACAAATCAACAACTCATCAAACAATTCTTATTACTAACATACCATCTCATTTTAACACCTTAATAACTCATCACACATTCATTGTTACAAACACACCCATATATGTTTATAACAATCAACAACCCACAACATACTCATTTTGATAAACATACTCATTTATATTTACGCCCATACATAACTCATACTCAATCATTATCACACGACATAACAATTTCTACTTTGGTCATTAAACACACATCTCACAATCCTTATTACAAACACACCCATATTTGTTTATAATAAATCAACCATTCATAACATACCATTATTCATAAACAAGCCACACATAAAATATCACTCATCATATACACATCAACGTTAGAACCATCTTTAATGACGGTGTATTACCATAAAGGGGCATATGGCGTTGTACTTTCATTAACGGATCCGCAAAGAGCTCCATCTCCTTCAACCTCCATTGTTGCTTTTTCATCTCCAAAGCTCTCCAATGTTCCATTAAGAAGCAAAAGGAAGAGGCTTTGATGTGTTTTTGATGTTTAGGGGAGGAAAGAGTCGAAATCCATGAGGAGCCGCCATTGGGAGTGAAAGGGGAGAAAAGAAAATGAAGATTAGGGTTTGTGAAATCCTCTCTTTACTTTTATAGTTGGGCACTCTCGCCCGGGCGAGAATATCTCGCTTGGGCGAGAAACCCACAATATTTTAATTTTCCAGACACGGGCTCTCTCGCCTGGGCGAGATTCTCTCGCTCAAGCGAGAATCTCACAGCCTGCCCAGGCTTTCTCTCGCTGAAGCGACCACTCTCGCTTGGGCGAGATTCCTAGAATTCCCAAAACTAAAACATCGGGTCTCTCGCTCAAGCGAGAATCTGGCAGTAAGCCCCCCTCCTTCAGGACTGTCACCTAATTTCAAGGAGGATAAATTTGGGGTGTTACAGCTAGAAAGACTTCAAAAAAGTTCTCAGGAACAAGACCAAAGAATTATCTTTGGAATCTCTGATCATTCGTCTTCGCATTGAAGAAGAGGCTCGTAGACAAGATTAGATGGACGATGTGTTTATTGTCTCCAACAATAGCACTACGAAGAAATTAGCAGGTGCGGTTCTAAAGCCTATAGACATTAACTTTAAGAATCATAACCGCAATGAGAATAAGGCTAAGAACACTAGTCGCAACAAGAATTAGAACCCCCAGAAAGTCCAATATGCTAAGCCACCCACTAAGAATGACTCTGGCAACCTGTTTATTTGCTTCAAATGTGGGAAGCCATGTCATATGGCACGCAAGTGCAGAAACAAACCAGTGGAACATCCTCCATAAGCCAACATGTTTTTGAACCATTTATGGCAGGGTTATCTGAGGTTACTATGGTTGGAGAAACCGATGGATGATGCGTAGATACTGGTGTCTCACGCCATGTCTGCTTTGATCGTGCTATGTTCAAAATATACACGAATGCTTATGACAAAAAAGTGTTATTGGGAGATTCTCACACCACTATTGTTGCTGTAACTGGTGATGTGGAGCTGAAGTTTACATCTGAGAAGATTGTAATTCTCAAAGAAGTGATGCACACTCCAGAGATGAGGAAGAATTTAGTTTCTGGTTTTCTTCTTCATAAATCTGATTTTATCCAGACTAAAAGCAGAAGGCTTGTATACTCTTACTAAGAATGAGGTATTTGTAGGGAAGGGGTGAAATTTTATTGACTTTTTTCTATGTGCTAAACAGAGTCCACAAGGTAAAAGCAAAATATCTCCATATGAAAAATTTTAAGAATAGACAACCAAATTTGTCTTATTTGAGAACTTGAGGTTATCTAACTTATGTTCGGATACTAGACCCCAAGAGAGGTAATCTCGCATGTAGGGCCTATGAATGTGTATTCATTGGGTATGATGTGAACAACAAGGCATACATGTTTTATGAACTTAACGCTAAAGTGTTCATTAAGTCTAATGATGTTGACTTCAATGAAAAGAAATTTCCTTTTAGTAAAGATGATGGGTTAGAAATAGAACATAGAATTAGTAAGAGAACAAGAACTACTAGAGAGTATGGACCTGACTATATGGTCTATACATTGGAGGAGGATCCATCAACTATCCAAGAAGCTTTGAGTTCTTTGGATGTTGATTTGTGGCAAGAGGCCATAAATGATGAGATGGATTCTCTAGAGTCTAACAAGACATGACATTTGATTGACTTGCCACCTGGTTGTAAACCAATTGGTTGTAAGTGGATTTTGAAAAATAAACTTAGTGGATAAATACAAGGCTCACCTTGTAGCCAAGGGTTTCAGACAAAGAGATAATGTAGATTTCTTCGACACATTTTCACCTGTAACTAGAATAACATCCATTAGAGTACTAATATCACTCGTTGTGATACTTTATTAAGTAGTACATCAAATGAATGTCAAGATCTCTTTTTTAAATGATGATTTGGAAGAAGAAATCTACATAGAACAACATAAAGGTTTTGTAATTCATGGGCAAAAAATAATGTCTGCAAGTCATTGTATGGTCTTAAACGAGCACCTAAACAATGATATGAAAAGTTTGACAACTTTATTGTATCGAATGAGTTTAAGGTGAATGAAAGTGACAAATGCATTTATTGCAAATCAAAAAATGACATTAGCACTATTATATGTCTCTACGTAAATGACCTACTCATATTTTATTCCAACATTCATGTTGTGAACAATGTGAAATCATTGTTGTGTAACAACTTTGATATGAAAGACCCTAGAGAGGCAAGTGTAATCTGTAACACCTCAATTTTTGTTTTCGGATTGATTGGAAAACTTAGGGTGTTGAGGTGCATGCTTGACCATTATCTCTTGGACGAGAGGGTCTCACCTATGCGAGGGACTCAAAGTTTTAAGTTTGAGAAGTATAGGAACCTCGCCCAAGCGAAGAAGTGGTCGTTTGAGCGAAAGTGAAATCTGGAAAAGCTGTCAAATTCTAGCTCGAGCTAGGATTTTCGCCCAGGCTAGAGGGGGGCCTTAGCATACTGCCCGATTCTCGCCCGAGCGAGAAATCCGCGTCCGGGCGAGAGCTTTCCAGTGTGAAATGTGAAAAAGTCACGAAATTCTCGCCCGGGCGAGAGCGTCAGAGCTATAAAAGTGAAAAAGGGGATCTAGAAACCCTAATCTTCATTTTCTTTCTCCCCCTTTCTCTCCCAACGGTGGCTCCACCCAAATGGACCATTTTTCCCTCCACTAAGCCTCAAAACTCATCCAAACCTTCCTCTTGCTTCATGGTGACACATTTGGAAAAGCTTGGAGGTGAAAAAGCAACAATAGAGGTTGGAGGAGATGAAGGGAGATGTGGCTCTTTTGCGGAGCAACAGAGCTTACGCAACCTAAGGTGAGGGAGAAGAACATTGTGGTCTTAGAGTATTTCATTAGAGTCATCATCTCCGAATTCATGTATAAATAACTTTCTTGTAAGTGTATAATGAAGTGGATCTAATGTTTGTATTCAAGGTACTTTTGAGAAAGTGTAATTGTATAAAGGATGTATTTGAACGGAAGTGTAATAACATTCTTTTGAAATGAAAGGTGTTTGGAATATTTCTGCCTTGTAAATTTATAAACGTATTCACTCAAGTTTCCAAACTGTTCGAGTAATGTCTTTCAAAAGTAATCACTTCACTTTCACGAATAAGGATTTTAAAAAGAGAATTTTCGAGTTATGAAAATCGGGTCCTTACATAATCCATGATGTAAATATTACTAGGTTTAAAGAAAAATTTTGTTGGATCAATCTCACTATGTGGAAAAGATCCTAAAGAAATATAAATACTTTGACTGTAAACCTACTAGCACACCATACGATCCAAGTATAAAACTTTTTAGGAACACTGGTGGAGATGTAAGACAAACTGAGTATGCTAGCATCATTGATAGTCTTCAGTATGTCACTAATTGCACTAGACCCGACATTGCACATGTTTTGGGACTATTGTGCAAGTTTAGCAGTAGACCTAGTATGGAGCATTGATATGCTATAGAAAAGGTAATGAGGTACCTTAAGAAAACAATAAACCTTGGATTACATCATCGAATGTTTCAATGTCCTAGAAGGATTCAATGTTGTTGATTGGAACATTCTTTCATATGATTACAAAGCAACCAATGGCTATATATTTAACATAGCTAGTGGGGGCTGTTTCTTGGAAGTCAAAGAAACAAAATATTTTGGCTCAATCCACTATGGAAGCTAAGATGATAGCCTACAACTATTGAAGAAGCAAGCTGACTGAGAAGCTTGCTTGCAAAGATTCCCCTATGGGAAAAACCAATATCAGTTGTGATGATCCATTGTGATAGTACCGCGACTATTACAAATATAGAGAATCGTTTTTATAACGGTAAGAAATGACAAATACGTCGTAAATACAACATCATTAGAGAGTTACTCTCTACAAGAGTTGTTAGAATGGATCATGTACGCACTGATAATAATTTAGCAGATCCTTTGACAAAAGGGCTAGCTAGAGAAAAAATCCATAATATTTCAAAGATTATAGGACTATTGCCCTCAGAACAAATATCACTCATGATGGTAACCTGACCTAACTGACTAGAGATCCCAAGAAATAGGTTCAATGGGTAAAAATGTAAGGACCGAAATTCTACCCTTGAATTTTCTTTCTCATTTTAGTTCAATTACATGCAATCTCTACAAACTCACATTACCAATTTAATATCTTTACTTCAAATCTTATTTCCCTCTTCGCACTCTATCTCAATATTAACATACAAAATCATTCGACAGAAAAACATAATTCGTATTAATTAAACTTTGTAACCACCGCATATAACTAGATATGGGTTTCCAAAATACCCATAGCTACACATATCCAGAGTTACACCCTCATGTTAGCAATTATATCTACATCATTAGTTACATCATATTTCAAAATATCAACTATGCACTCATGTACAAAATAGTGCAAGTGAAAAAATCCAAAATGTAAAGCTCCCTAAGACTCCCCAAAATGAATTCCCCTCATGTCACTTGTTTATCTGCAATAGGATTTTCAATGACAAGTACACAAACATACAAATGAGTAAGTCGTTAATTCAAATAAATATCATCATAAGATAATCCACAATAGAAATTGGGTTAGTAAACCATTTTCGAAATTCATTTTACTTTGCTGCATAACTTTAAACAAAGTCGCTACAACCCTCGGGGTTAGCTAAAAGCAGAATCTCATTTCCATTTTTAAATAAAACATGCTTATATACTCAAGCCAGAGTTTTGCTTATATACTCAAGCCAGAGTTTTGCTTATATACCCAAGCCAGAGTTTTGCTTATATACTCAAGCTAGAGTTTTGCTTATATACTCAAGCCAGAGTCGCTAACCATTCATGGTCGGCTAAAAATATATTTCCTTTTCATTGAATTCACCATCAATCATTTCCCGTAAATACATGCCATATTTAGTATAAACACACTCATATATGTTTATACTAAATCCGTGATTCACAATATAATTATTGCATGACTAGAAAATACACACATTTTCCATCTTCCGTAAATCTACGCCTACTTTAGTATAAACACACCCATATATGTTTATACTAAATGCGTAATTCACAACTCAATCATTGCATAACCAGAAAATACACATTTTCTATTCCAAATGCACAATTAAAGACTTATCCTTACCTTGGTGAGTGTTGGGTTTGGTTCTTGGCAACTTCTCAAGTTCCACCGACACCGCTTCCAACTTTAGGACGCTTCTCAAGCTCTTAGATGAGTATCCAAGCTTTTTGTCCTTGAAAAAGCTCTCTTCTCTCACTCTTCTTCTTTTCTAAACCCTAGACTGTGTTTAGGGGTCTCTCATTAAATGTTGTCTGGTCGGGTTCTCGCTCAAGCGAGCTTGTTCTCGCTCAAGCGAGAAAATCCCGCCCATTTTAAAAACTCAGATCTGACCCTCTCGCTCAAGCGAGGGATTCTCGCTTAAGCGAGAATCTCACAATGCCAACAGCCCAAAATGATATTTCTCGCCCAGGCGAGAATCTCTCGCTCAAGCGAGGATCCTCCAGTATAGCCCAGTATTTCACCCTCCAAGGTGAGTCTCTCTCTCACTCAAGCGAGAATCTCTCTCTCAAGCGAGGATCTTAGGACTGATACTATAATTTTAAAGACTTAAAATTTAGGGTGTTACAATCCTCCCCCTCTTATAAGAATATTCGTCCACGAAAATTAAACATACCTCCATTCAAAAAATGAGGGTAATCCTCCCTCATTTCTTGCTCAACTTCCCAAGTAGCGTCTCCTTCGTCCACATTGCTCCACAACACTTTCACCAAAGGAATCTCTTTGCCCCTCAACCTTTTGATACTGGTATCCATGATTCTTACAGACAACGTCGCAAAAGTCAGGTTATCCTTCAACTCTATCTGGTCCGACTCAACCACAAGAGATGGATCTCCAACATATTTTCTCAACTGAAACACATGAGACACATGAAACACATTATGGAGATTCGACAACAACGGTGGTAAGGCAATACGATACGCTACCGGCCCAATCCTCTTCTGTATTTGATAAGGCCCAATAAATCGCGGAGTCAGCTTACAAGATTTCAACACTCTACCAATTCCGGTAGTCGGGACTACTCTCATGAAAACATGATCCCACTCCTTAAATTCAAGAGGTTTCCGCCTCTTATCGTAGTAGCTTTTCTGCCGACTCTGGGCGATTCTCATATTCTCCCGCATTTTCTTGATCTTATCCGTCGTCTCTTGAACTAGTTCGGCCCCAATATCAAGTTCTCCCCAGTTTCAAACCAACTCACTGGAATTCGGCACTTCCTACCATACAACGCCTCATAAGGTGCCATCCCAATACTCGAATGGAAGCTATTGTTGTAGGTAAATTCGATCAACGGCAACATGCCATCCCAACTCCCTGGTTGTTCTAAGACACAGACCCTCAAAAGGTCCTCCAATGACTGTATTGTCCTTTCTGATTGACCGTCCGTTTGTGGATGATAAGCTGAACTCAGCTTCAACTTAGTTCCCAAAGCGGTTTGCAAACTAGTCCAAAAGTTTGAAGTGAAACGTGGGTCCCTATCCGACACAATGCTTGACGGTATTCCATGCAAGCGCACAATTTCACGGATATACAGTTCTGCCAATCTCTCCAAAGAGTACCTCATGTTCATAGGCAGAAAGTGAGCAGATTTAGTTAACCGATCCACGATCACCCATATCGAATCATATCCTCTCTAGGTCTTCGGAAGACCAAACACAAAATCCATGGAGACACTATCCCACTTCCAAACGAGAATTTCTAGGGATTGTAATTCTCCCGCTGGTCGCGGATGCTCAATCTTGGCCTTCTGACATACCAAACAACTCGAGACATACAAGGTCACATCCCTTTTCAACCCATACCACCAAAACAGTGTTTTCAAATCTTGATACATTTTCGTGGTTCCCGGGTGAAAACTCAGTTTGCTTTTATGGGACTCCTCTAAAATATCCCTCCGTAATTTCTCATTGCGAGGCACACACACCATCCCTTTGTAACGCAACATTCCACTAGGGTCCGTTGTGAAGTTGGTATCCTTACCACTTAGCATCAGTTCCCGTTTATCCATTAGCTCACTATCCTCAACTTGCATTATCCAGATTTGATCAAACAACTCATTTGTGACTTTAAGCATTCCCAAAATCATACTATGAGGCTTTATCTGAACCTCAAAGTTCATATCTCTGAACTCTTCAATCAGTTTCCCTTCTCTAACCATCAAAGCCGACATGTGCAACGACTTTCGACTCAGTGCATCCGCCACTACATTGGCCTTTCCCGGGTGGTACTGCAACCCAAAATCGTAATCCTTAAGGAATTCCATCCATCTCCTCTGTCTCATGTTCAATTCCTTTTGATCAAATAAGTACTTCAAACTCTTGTGGTGGCTGTACACTTCAAATTTCACGCCATAGAGATTGTGTCTCTAGATTTTTAAGGCAAAGACCATTGCAACCAACTCAAGATCGTGGGTAGGATAGTTTTGCTCGTGCGTCTGCAACTATCGAGAAGCATAGGCAACAACCTTCCCTTCTTGCATCAACATACAACCCAAACCTTGCTTGGATGCATCACAATAAACACTAAAGTCCCGATCAGTACAAGGAAGGACCAAAACTGGCGCCGTAGTCAACCTTCATTTTAACTCTTGAAAACTTTCTTCACATCGAAGTGTCCACACATACGGTTCTCCTTTCCTAGTGAGTTTTGTCAAAGGTAGAGCCAACTTCGAAAATCCCTCTATGAATTTCCGATAATACCCAGCCAAACCCAGAAAGCTCCTGATCTCAGTGACTGACTTGGGCACTGCCCATTCCATAACCGCTTCAACCTTTGAAGGATCTACTGCCACTCCTTCCTTGGATATCACATGTCCAAGAAAATTTACTGACTCCAACCAGAAGTCGCATTTTGACAGTTTTGCATACAACCGATTCTTGCTAAGAAGTTCTAGCACAATCTGCAGGTGCTCAACATGTCCCTCTCAGCTTTTGGAGTAAATCAAAATGTCATCAATAAATACCACTACGAAGATATCTAAATACGGATGAAAAATCCGATTCATGTAGTCGGTAAATATTGCTAGAGCATTCGTTACCCCAAAAGGCATGACCAAATACTCAAAATGTCCGTACCTGGTTCTAAACGCCGTCTTAGGAATATCTTCCGACTTCACGCGAAGTTGGTGGTAGCCAGACCGAAGATCAATCTTTGAAAACACTACCGCTCCTATCAACTGATCCATCAAGTCATCGATTCGAGGCAACAAATACTTGTTCTTAATAGTGACCTTGTTCAATTGCCGGTAGTCGGTACACAACCGCATACTACCATCCTTTTTCTTAACCAACAAAACAGGCGCACCCCATGGCGAGACGCTAGGACGAATGAACTTCTTTGCCAACAAGTCCTCAACCTGCTTTTTCAACTCCGCCAATTCTAACGGTGCCATCCTATAAGGAGCTATAGAGATGTGTCCCGTTCCCGGTACCAAATCTATAGAGAATTCCACTTCTCTTACGGGAGGTAATTCCAGAATTTCGCCAGGAAATACCTCAGGAAACTCACGAACTATCGGAATATCCTCAACTTTGGGTTTTTCACTACCCTCTAGGGATGCCAACAACAAAAACACGACTCCTCCCTCTTTACAAGAAGTCCTGACTTCCTTTGCCGACAATGGCTTCATGTCATTGACCTCATCAGAAACCTCATCAAGATTCTCGAATACCACGGTCTTATCAGCACAATTTAACATCACATGATTCGTCGACAACCATTCCATCCCCAAAATTAGATCCTGTTAGGTATCAGTGGTTACAATACACCTAAAAGGGGGGGTTGAATAGGTGTAGCGGTTAGAATATCCGCTTTTCGAAAAACAACACTTAATGTTGAAATACACCTAATTAATCGATTAACGAAACAGGGTAATCGATTAACACATTCAACACAGTCCTCTTAATCGATTAACAGAACTAATGTAATCGATTAACACACTACACTTAATCGATTAAACCGTGACAGTAAGCTAATACAGATACAATTTCTTGCACGACTATTAATTGATAACGAAGCGAATATACAAAGCTTACAGAATTATCAGAGTGTAATCAGTATAGTACAGAAACAGATTATCAATTAAATCTACTATACAAATTAATCGATCAAATGCAATAAAGAGAGAAAGGGATAGAAAAATCCTGCAACACGAATTTTATCCTGGTTCGTTTGCTTGTCCACCGCAAACTACATCCAGGCCTCCCGGCTGATTTGGGAGATTTTTCTTCACTATAATTGAATCAATGTTTATTACATACACACTATCCAATTACAACACTTAGACACTTACAAGATAATAAAGATCCTATTCTATGGTTTGACTCCCTTCCTACCGACAAAGAAAACCTTTCTTTCGGCGTAGCCCCAGCCAAGAACCTCTGTTCTTTACTTATCCCTAAGTCTAACACTCAGTGAAGATACCCTCAATCTCTTGGCGATACGACACCTTGAGATTCCCAAAATTACAGAACTTTTTCAATCAAAACAAAATAGAGTAAACTTAAGCTATTACAAGACTTATATCTAACAAGATAAGACTTTACTCTAATCACCTAATACAAACTCATGCAGTATGAAAATGTATTAGTTTGAAAAACAGAATGCATAGTATGTAAACATCTAATCAAGAATCATCAATAAAATGCAAGAACATGTGATATGAAAAGATGAGAAATGTATCATGTAATGCACTCAATCCTAAAGCATAAAATTCTCTCTTTTCTAAACTCACAAATGCATTTACAATTAGATGCAACAATTAACACGAAAAAATGCTCTAACTCTCTAAAAATTTAACATGCAACTTATGAGATCAATTCTGAAAAACGCAGTTTATAAAGAATTGATTTTATAGCCCAGTTAATCGATTAACGACAGCCTTAATCGATTAAACTGTACAAAATTGTTAGATTAATCGATTAACCTTTGTCGTAATCGATTACACTGTGCAAACAGTTAGATTAATCGATTAACCTATGCTGTAATCGATTAACAGCATTTTTTTATGTGTAAAAATTCAAATATGTTATGCACTTTAATTCATACATGTTTAACACTTAGTTTATGCCTAGAATGCACATGTACATGTATTTATATGATGCATGAACATATTATGAATGACATATCTCAAGATGAAAAAGATTTAAAAGATTTATGGAAATGAGATATGTATTAGGTGACTTAAGCCTTAGACTCAACCTAAACTAATCTAGTCTAAGCTAAGTACCAATCAGAAGACTTAAGCACGTTGATTTGTTGATGATCTTCAAGCTCTTATTAGCACAAGTTGTCCTCATCAAAACCATGACACATAAAGAGAGCTTTACAAAGTGTTCCTCTTGACATGCATACTTTCAGATCCAACTGGGTTAGTGGTAAGCAGATCAAATCCACGGTAAAAGTTCTACCATTTACCACTATCGGACATCGAGACACAACTATCGATACCACCACAGGCACATCAGTTGGGGTGGACACGATCAAGTCGAAAGGCAACGAATCATTTTGTAATTTCAGTCTATCCACGCAGTCATTAGATACAAAGGAGTGTGTCGCTCCCGAATCAAACAACACTAGAAGAGGAATACCTGCCACCTTGCAATTACCTTTGATCAGGCCATCAACACCAAATGTCTCTGCACCACTCATGGTGAATACTCTGCCAGTAGATCGAGGTCGCTCAGCTCTCACAGCATTTACACTCTGTGTTAGCTTAGGACAATATCTCCTGGTGTGCCCAACCTCCTTGTAGTAGAAACAGGTAAGCATCGTTCCAGGGCATGAGTCACCTACATGAGTTCGGCCACATTTGCCGCAACCGGATGGAGAGTTCAACCATGACCCTCCGGCATTACCATGAGTCTTCAGCCCATGTGAAGTATTTCCTCGACTACCCATTGGAGGAGAGTAAGGCTTCTGTTCCTCTTCAAACATTTTCCATTTTCCTTTGCCGTGTGAGAAGTTCCGTTGAGGGCCATAGTGTTTTGGAGGGTTATCTTTTCTAGCAGCAGCGTCCCTCCTCCCCACATTATTCTCATACATCCTACACTTGTTCACTAGTGTATGGAAATCAAAAAATATTTCGTGACCAAATGTCACTCGGAGCTCGGGCCTCAACCCCATCTCAAACTTCACACATTTGGACCTCCCGTCCAACTCTAGTTCAGCATAAGGGCAGTACCGGATCAACTCTTCAAATTTGGCCGAATATACCCTCACCGACATGTTCCCCTGCTCTAATTGCAGGAATTCCCTCTCCTTCTCCCTTTTCAAGTCTGCAGGAAAGTACTTCTAGAGGAATTTACTCTTGAAGGCTTCCCACGTGATGATTTGCCTTTCGATCTCCATTTGTCTCCAGGTCATTTCCAACCAATTCTCTGCCTCCTTCACCAGCATGTAGGTGGCATAGGCCACTCTCTGAGCATCAGAACAGCTCATGGCCCTGAAGATTCTTTCCAATCCTTGGACCCATTCAATGGCCGCATCCGGAGCGAATCCGCCTTGGAACTGACTGGGTTTTCTCATGCAGAATTCGTCCAGACCTCGGTTTTCAGTCGGCCCAGGTGGAACCAATGGTTGCAAACTCGGACTTGGGGTCGCATTCTGGTTCAGGTGCTGTAAGTTCTCGTTCATGTTCGTCAGCAATGCTGTAATCTGAGCCAATAAGTCATTCTGACCCAATCCCCTTCCTTTTCCTCTTCCAGACATCACTTTAATGGGTACCTGTTTATCTCGATTCTCATTTGTCAATAAACCAGGTTTAACCAAACAAATCACAAATAACCACACAACAGTTCACTAAAACCACATAGTCCAATCATTTTGAAGTTACAAAGAAGCAAGTAAGGCCATACCCTAGGCCGCAGGACTAACTATGCTCTGATACCATATTGTAAGGACCGAAATTCTACCCTTAAATTTTTTTTTCTCATTTTAGTTCAATTACATGCAATCTCTACTAACTCACATTACCAATTTAATATCTTTACGTCAAATCTTATTTCCCTCTTCGCACTCTATCTCAATATTAACATACAAAATCATTCGACAGAAAAACATAATTCGTATTAATTAAACTTTGTAACCACCGCATATAACTAGCTATGGGTTTCCAAAATACCCATAGCTACACATATCCAGAGTTACACCCTCATGTTAGCAATTATATCTACATCATTAGTTACATCATATTTCGAAATATCAACTATGCACTCATGTACAAAATAGTGCAAGTAAATAAATCCAAAATGTAAAGCTCCCTAAGACTCCCCAAAATGAATTCCCCTCATGTCACCTGTTTATCTGCAATGGGATTATCAATGACAAGTACACAAACATACAAAGGAGTAAGTCGTTAATTCAAATAAACATCATCATAAGATAATCCACATTAAAAATTGGGTTAGTAAACCATTTTTGAAATTCATTTTACTTTGCTGCATAACTTGAGCCAAAGTCGCTACACCCCTCGGGGATAGCTAAAAGCAGAATCTCACTTCCATTTTTAAATAAAACATGCTTATATACTCAAGCCATAGTTTTGCTTATATACTCAAGCCATAGTTTTGCTTATATACTCAAGCCAGAGTTTTGCTTATATACTCAAGCCAGAGTTTTGCTTATATACTCAAGCCAGAGTTTTGCTTATATACTCAAGCCAGAGTTTTGCTTATATACTCAAGCCAGAGTTTTGCTTATATACTCAAGCCAGAGTTTTGCTTATATACTCAAACTAGAGTTTTGCTTATAGACTCAAGCCAGAGTTTTGCTTATATACTCAAGCTAGAGTTTTGCTTATATACTCAAGCCAGAGTCGCTAACCATTCATGGTCGGCTAAAAATATATTTCCTTTTCATCGAATTCACCATCAATCATTTCCCGTAAATACACGTCATCTTTAGTATAAACACACCCATATATGTTTATACTAAATCTGTGATTCACAATATAATTATTGCATGACTAGAAAATACACACATTTTCCATCTTCCGTAAATATACGCCTACTTTAGTATAAACACACCCATATATGTTTATACTAAATGCGCAATTCACAACTCAATCATTGCATAACCAGAAAATACACATTTTCTATTCCAAATGCACAATTAAAGACTTATCCTTACCTTGGTGAGTGTTGGGTTTGGTTCTTGGCAACTTCTCAAGTTCCACCGACATCGCCTCCAACTTTAGGATCTCTTCTCAAGCTCTTAGATGAGTATCCAAGCTTTTTGTCCTTGAAAAAGCTCTATTCTCTCACTATTCTTCTTTTCTAAACCCTAGATTGTGTTTAGGGGTTTCTCATTAAATGTTGTCTCGTCGGGTTCTCGCTTAAGCGAGCTTATTCTCGCTCAAGCGAGAAAATCCCGCCCATTTTGAAAACTCAGATCTGGCCCTCTCGCTTAAGCGAGGAATTCTCGCTCAAGCGAGAATCTCACAGTGGCAACAACCCCAAAGTGATATTTCTCGCCTAGGCGAGACAACTCTCCCTCAGGCGAGAATCTTCCAGTATACTCTAGGATTTCACCCTCCCAGGTGAGCCTCTCTCGCCCAGGCGAGAATCTCTCGCTCAAGCGAGGATCCTCCAGTATAGCCCAGTATTTCACCCTCCTAGGTGAGCCTCTATCTCGCTCAAGCGAGGATCTCAGGACTGATACTATAATTTTAAAGACTTAAAATTTAGGGTGTTACAAATAACAAGTTGGGAAGTGATATAAGAATGAATATGCTATGAAATTATAAGAGGCATGATTCATGCAGTATATGTAAAGATGAGTTAAACTCTTAATGATATCTATACTCCAATTGGAGTGGAATACCTAGACTGCAGGAGTACTCTTGATAGACTCACCTATGTGAATGTTGAAGTGGGGGCCACTTTCTATGAAATTTAGGGGCATAAATTTCTAGAGCGTTCAATAAACTGAGATAAATGTGCATGGCCTTTAATGCACAGGCTTTACTGAATACACATTTTGAAAAGATTGTGTGTGGTTCGATGCCGGAGATAAAGTTCAAGACTATGAGTCACTCTATTAATATTTGGATCCTATTCACTATGCAAAGGTTGAAGTCGAAAGACACCTTTGTTTATGCACAATCTTATTGAGACCACAGAAATTCCCGTAAATCGTTTTTTAATTTCAAGTGGGGGATTGTTGGAACTTGAAGGACTTTTGGGTGTAAAATTGAAAAAATCTCACTAAGTCCCATGGGAAGATTTTGAAAAAATTATCACAAATCCCACATAGGAGGATGCAAGAATTTAAAAAAAAAATTCATGTTATAAATAGAAGCATCATCCCTTCATATTTTCTTGCACTAAGTTGAGTACGCTTTTACTTAACTTTTTCTTTCTCCCTCATATTTTCCGCCGACGCATTTCTGGAAAACTTCTCCTCGGAAACTGACACTAGTAGTCAGATCGTGGGAAAATAATTGGCATAGATAGCCAAATTGCGGGAATTTCAAGAACTGACACTAGTAGTCAGATTGTGGGAAAAGAATTGGCATTGGTAGCCATACTGTGGGAATTTCGAGAATTAATAAGGGTACCCATATTGTGGTGGGTGTATTCAAGATCGGTTCTTACAGTGCAGTAAGAATTCGATAACATAGAACTAGGAAGTTTTATTTTGTGGACAGCGTGATTGATAGTCTACTTACACATTTTAGGCAGTATCACGAAACGTCTTAAAGAGAGCGATCTTGTTATGACTCAGTAAGTAAATATTATTTTTTGCCATTTAGAATTGTTGCAAGTTACGGTAACAACAGTAATCAATAAGTTGTGTGATAGTGAAGTGTTTTTTGTAAGTACCCAAATTCTACCCTTGAAAATTTTTCATTTATTTTAATCCTCTCTTACATACATCTATCACCTTACTTAAAAATCCTCATGAAACACTCTTTGAAAATACTCTTTACCCCATTGTATTATCATACAAAGTTATGTTGCGGAAAAACATAATTCATTCAATTAGCAATTACCACATACAACTCGTTATGGGTTTCCCTGAGTTATAAAGTTCATAACTACAAATCTCCGTATTATCCTAATCAGATTACATTTATCCCAAAATATCATTAATTCAACTACAATGTCAAGTAGCAACAAAGACAATCAAATTGATAAACACATAATCTCCCTAAGTGAGCTTCCTCCTCAAAATCCTTCATTTACCTACAATGGGATTATCATAAACAACACACAAAACACAGGGAGTAAGTCATTAGTTCAAATACTAACATCACATGATAATCCACATTCAAATACAATTAAGCATTGATATAAATCTTAACCATAAATAAGTAAATGTAAATGTTCATATATTCTTTCTTTCGTTCCCACGTTATTCATATTCGTCCAATAGTATATATATCCCATGATATATATTCTATAGCACGCCTACTACGTTCCTTCGAAACCTCATACCTCTCACCATTCATATCCACCCTATAGAATATATATCCCATACTATATATTCTATAGCACGCATACGACTTTCATGGTGACATTCTCAGTTTTCATCCTTCATATTCACCTTATAGAATATATATCCCATACTATATATCCTATAACATGCATATGACTTTCATTGTTCACCTCTTCCACTTTACCATCCATATTCACCCTATAGAATATATATATCCCATACTATATATCCTATAGCATGCATATTCGTTTACCTCAAATACTTTTGTCCCATTACTTATTCTCGCCATCAAGCTTACTCTTTACCACTTCCGGTCGTTCACACTACTCTGATAATCCACTACCACATCGGGTAGGTAATTTCTCAATGATGAACTACCACTTCGGGTAGGTAATTTCCCTTAATGACCCACTACCACTTCGGGTAGGCAATTTCCCTTAATGATCCACTACCACTTCGGGTAGGCAATTTCCCTTAATGATCCACTACCACTTCGGGTAGGCAATTTCCCTTAATGATCCACTACCACTTCGGGTAGGCAATTTCCCTTAATGATCTACTACAACTTCGGGTAGGTAATTTCCCTTAATGATCCACTACCACTTCGGGTAGGCAATTTCCCTTAATGATCCACTAGCACTTCGGGTAGGTAATTTCCCTTAATGATCCACTACCACTTCGGGTAGGCAATTTCCCTTAATGATCCACTACCACTTCGGGTAGGCAATTTCCCTTTTAAATCCTTTGTCGCAAATTCATTTTACTTTGCTGCATAACTGGAGCCAAAGTCGCTAACCATTCACGGTCGGCTAAAAATATGTTTTATTTCCATTGGCACCCCACCAATACATAAACGGTAAATCCACTCTTTGTTGTTACAAACATACCCATATATGTTTATAACAACTAAGTGACTTACGATTCAGTTCATTATTCAGAGTATTATTTCCATTGGTACTCCACCAATACATAAACGGTAAATCCACTCCTCATTGTTACAAACATACCCATATATGTTTATAACAACTAAGTGACTTACGATTTATTTCATTATTCACATCAGAAAATCTACATTTTCTATCACAGGGCATAAGTTAAATACTTATCCTTACAAACCTTTTACCTCTTTCACATACCTCATTCATAACAGCGAGTATGATTTAGAGACGCTTATCCCTTACCTTGGTGAGCGTTGGGGATCGGTTCCAAGTAACTTTAAAAGTCTCCTCCGCGATTTCCTCCAACCTTAGGATCTTTCCTCATTATCACCAATAACAACAATGTCAGTCATTTATTCAAAATAACACATAAATAACTCGTATTTCATCATCAAATACTCAAGGGATTCATGTATTTTCAATATTTCTAAAACTACTTCAATACAAGTTTCCAAATATCAAAACATACATGTTTATCTAATATATCAACATCAAAGCACAAACTCATCATCCACATCTAACATTTCATCTCTTTCTCTTTATACATATTCTCATTTTGGGGTTTTTGGGGTTTTCATGAACAACCCACAAAAACTTTCCATTCATCAAATACCAACTCTAAACCAAGAGTTTACAAGATAAAAACAACATAAAACGAACCATAACTCTAAAGGATGAGTTTCCATGGTTTCTCATGTTTTGAAAATAGATCCAACATACCCAAAACAAGTTAGAGAGGAAGAATAAGAGTTAGAAGCAAGAGGTTTACCTCTTCTCAAGCTCTAAGATGAGTCCTAAGGCTCCTTGCTCTTGAAAAGCTTTCTTCTCTCTCTTCTCTTCCAAGTTCTAACCCTAAAATGTGTTTGTGGTTTCTATTTTAAAGAGCAGTCGTCGGGTTCTCGCTCAAGCGAGCCCTTTCTCGCTCAGGCGAGAAAATCCCGCCTTAAAAACTCAGATCTGACCCTCTCGCTCAAGTGAGGGATTCTCGCTGAAGTGAGAATCTCACAGTGTCAACAGGCTTCCTCTCGCTTAAGTGAGGGATTCTCGCTCAGGCGAGAATCTTACAGTGTCAACAGCCCCAGTTTGCCACCTCTCGCCCAGGCGAGGAAACTCTCGCTCAGGCGAGAATCTTCCAGTATAGCCCAGGATTTCACCATTCCAGGTGATCCTTTCTCGCTCAGGCGAGAATATCACGCTCAAGCGAGACTTCCAGGACTGATACTTTAATTTCAAAGACTAAAAATTTGGGGTGTTACATTTTTAACATGCAATTCATTGTTAATCCATCATGAAAGGCATAGGTCACAATAGTATATTTCACTCTCATGACAACTCTAGGTGAACCGTGTTTCTCATGTGTATCAAAGTGAAAAATGTTTCTCTTAATCAGTGACTGAGTTAGTATTGAATCAAATTTGGTATCTTTCTCCTCTCAAATCAATGGTGTTATTAGGTTGTAATGAGGCTAGGCTACAAAGAACATGGTTTTTCGTATATTCAAGTTCCTATGAAGTTAAAGTAACACGATATATCTTACATGTGACTCCAGACTCAACACCTCGAACAAAATTTTCAATTATTTACCTTTTGTACCACTTCTTTCACTTTTTAACAACTCTATTATATCTCCTTATTTTTAGGAGACTTGAACTTCTTTTTTTTAGGATATCTTGAGGCTCAAATTCATTATAATTCATAAAAGAATGGCTAAGGCTCAATGTGGAAAGCAAGAGATAAATCTTGAAGGATCATTTTTATTTTTGGTCTAGTGGTGTTTTCATGAAATAAATAGCCTTAATCCTGCATCAAATTTACCAAGACAATTACAAACTAAAACAAATTCAATAATGGTACAAAAGTGCAACATCACATAATTTGATAAGTGTATCAATCACATTCCACTCATGCTCACCTTTCATGCCTATCTTGATATCAAACAACTTCAAGTAATTGTTTACTCTCACAACAAATGATTTCATAAACTAGCATGTTTAACCACAGTCAATCTAAAAGTGTAACACCCTCAATTTTAAGCCTTTAAAATTATAGTATCAGTCCTCAGACTCTCGCTTGAGCGATAGATTCTCGCTTGAGCGAGAGAGAGACTCACCTAGGAGGGTGAAATACTGGGCTATAATGGAGGATCCTCGCTTGAGCGAGAGATTCTCGCCTGGGCGAGAGAGGTTCACTTGGGAAGGTGAAATCCTGAAGTATACTGGAAGATTCTCGCCTGAGCGAGAGTTGTCTCGCCTGGGCGAGAAATATCATTTTGGGGCTGTTGGCACTGTGAGATTCTCGCTTGAGCGAGAATCCCTCGCTTGAACGAGAGGGTCAGATTTGAGTGTTAGGATATATGGCCACCTAAGAGGGGGGTGAATTAGGTGTAGAGACTTAAATTCAATATTTCTACTTTTATTTTAAAACTTTTCAAGTTTAAAGAGAGTTTTTCTATCAGCGGAAGTAATAAACAAAATAGTTGAGTAAAAGTAGAAGATAGTGCAAAATGTAAAAAGTTAAGGGAAGAGAAGATCACACCAAGATGTATACTGGTTCACCTTCAATTTGAAGGCTACGTCCAATCCTTCTTGTTACCAAGAAGATTTTTCCACTATTGCAAGAACCAATGATACGCCTTCTTCGTCTTCTTCCAAGACTACTCACCAATTCCACTAGGCACTAGGCTAACACCATTCTTCACAATATACTGCACTTCACCACACTTGGTGAAATGTTTACAAGACACTAACTTGTATTCTTAAGATGGTTTTTACAAGGCTTTTGAATAAGTGACTCTCTAATAGTAATTGAAACTTTAAGGATTGAATCACTCACTAAATGATCACTTAATTTAGAATCAAATAACTTGGATAAAGGCTTTTGTTTGTGCTTAAGACTTTGAATAATTTCCAGAATTGGAAAGATATGAAAATTGATATCAAAGTCTTAACACTTATGAATGAATGACAAAAATTATGAGAACTTTGTGACTTTGTGAGTATGAAAGTTGTATTCAGAATTCTGTTGAAAAACAAGTCATAGAACACCTATTTATAGTGTTTAATTCGTGCATATGAACCAGTATGAGTTTGTGAAAAGTTAAGAGCTACATCAGTTCATTCAAAACAGAACCAATATACTGTTCTGGTATGTGTAATCGATTACCATATGGTGTAATCGATTACACTAGTTAAAAATTTCAAAAACAAACTCAACGGATTGATGTAATCGATTACCAAATATTGTGTAATCGATTACAATGTGAAAAAATGCACGTATCTGATGCTTTTAATATGTTGTAATCGATTACGAGTATAGTGTAATCGATTACATCATGTAAAAATTTAAAATACAAAACTCAACGGATTTATGTAATCGATTACCAAACATGGTGTAATCGATTACAATGTGAAAAATGTACATATCTGGTACTTTTAATATGTTGTAATTGATTACGAGTATGGTGTAATCGATTACATCATAGAAAATGCACAGGTCTGATGAGTTTATCAACCTGTAATCGATTACCAGAGTAGTGTAATCGATTACACTGTTTAAGAACAGAACACTTATGCTTTAGTGCAAATGATCTTGGTTTTATGCATGAGTTTTTCAGAATTTAGCCTTTATCGTATAGTTAAGAGATTTTAAGATTAAGTATCGTTTTACCTAGAAGACTTAGACTACACATATGAGCTTCTTTGACTTTTGATTTTCTAGTCTTCTTTTTGCATTTGATGACATAGTGAGAATCATCAAAACCTTAGCCATAGGTTGGGAAAGATCACCATCTTCACAATCTCCCCCTTTTTGATGATGGCAAACTATGTCTTGACAGTTGATTCATGTTTAGTAGTTCTCCCCCTGTCTTTAGGTCTTATTGCATATCTTTGTAAAAATATTTTATGCCTGAAATAAATTTGAACATACAACCCTTTTCTCCCCCTTTTGACATTATCAAAAAGGAGACTAGGAATAGCATATTAATCATAATAATGATAGGATAATATGCAGAAAATCATTCATAATTTAACTTAATTCTTTTTCAGCCAAAATACCAAGCTCTTTCCTAATTTTGAAGAATGGTTCTTTTCCTAAAGGCTTTGTGAAAATGTCAGCCATTTGTGCATGTGTGTCAACAAACTTAAGTTCAACATCCTGCTTAAGAACATGGTCTCTTAGAAAGTGATGTCTAATGTCTATATGTTTTGTTCTAGAGTGCATTATAGGATTCTTAGAGATATTAATGGCACTTGTATTGTCACACAAAATGGGAATGCAGCCTATGTCAATACCATAGTCACACAGTTGTTGTTTTAGCCACAAAACTTGGGCACAACAACTACCGGCAGCAATGTATTCTGCCTCAGCGGTACTTAAGGCTACACTAGCTTGTTTCTTACAGGACCAAGCAATTAATGCATTGCTAAAAATGTGACAAGTACCACTAGTACTTTTTCTTTCGGTTTTGCAACCGGCAAAGTCAGAATCAGTATATCCAATTAAATTACATAGACTGCCTTTTGGATATCATAAACCAACATCCAAAGTTCCTTTTAAGTATTTTAAGATTCTTTTTACGGCAGTCAAATGCGACTCTTTTGGACAGGATTGCTATCTAGCGCATAGACACACACTAAACATAATATCAGGCCTACTAGCAGTAAGATACAGCAAAGAGCCAATCATGCCTCGATATTTTGTTATATCTATGGGATTACCTGATAAATCCTGATCTAGATATGTGTTAGTACCCATAGGTGTGGCTATCTCTTTACAACTGTCCATTTCATATTTCTTTAAAAGTTCTTTGCAATATTTAGTTTGACTGATAAAGATTCCACTACTCGTTTGTTTAATTTGCAAACCAAGGAAGAAGTTTAATTTGCCCATCATGGACATTTCAAACTCTCCCTGCATCATGTTTGCAAATTCACTACATAAAGATTCATTTGTGGAACCAAAAATGATATCGTCAACATAAATTTGCACAAGCAGAGTATGATCATCAAGTCTTTTGATAAAAAGAGTGGTATCGACTTTTCCTTTTGAAAAGCCTTTGTTACACAAAAAAGTGCTTAAACGATCATACCATGCTCTTGGGGCTTGTTTTAGCCCATAAAGAGCCTTTTTCAACTCATAAACATGAGTGGGATGATGATGGTCTTCAAAACCAGGGGGTTGACTGACATACACTTCTTCTTCTTTATATCCATTTAAGAAGGCACTCTTAACATCCATTTGGTAAAGTTGAAAGTCTAATGAGCATGCATAGGCTAAGAGCAATCTAATGGCTTCTAGTCTAGCCACAGGAGCAAAGGTTTCTTCATAATCTATTCCTTCTTCTTGATTATAACCTTGTGCTACCAACCTAGCTTTGTTTCTAACTATTATGCCATTTTCATCTAATTTATTTCTAAAGATCCATTTGGTTCCTATGATTTGCTTGTTACTAGGTCTAGGGACTAGTTCCCATACTTGGTTTCTTTTAAATTGATTTAACTCTTCATGCATAGCAATCATCCAATGTTCATCATCAATAGCATCATTTATCTTAGAAGGTTCTATTTGAGAAACAAAAGCCATGTTAAGACATGCATCTCTAAGACTAAGTCGAGTAGTTACCCCTTTATTGATGTCTCCAATGATGTTGTCAATTGGATGATCTCGGTGTGTTCTCCATTCTTGAGCAAGGCCATCGTGTTCTCGAGTAGAGATATGAGGTAGTTTTTCTTCTTTCATCATTTGCTCTAGGTTGAGTTGTTCCATTGACTTTGTGACTTCATTTTGAGAGGTGCTTGGTAAATCACTGTCATGATCATCACAAACAACTTTTTCTTCCATAAAAGGGTTAGATTCATCAAAAGAAACAAGTATAGATTCTTCGATGGTTAAAGTTATTTTATTAAAAATTCTATAGGCTTTGCTTGTGAGTGAATAACCAAGGAAGATTCCTTCGTCAGCTTTAGCATCAAATTTACCAAGTTTACTCTTTCCATTGTTAAGAACAAAACATTTACACCCAAAAATATGCAAATGAGAGATATTTGGCTTTCTACCTTTATAAAGTTCATAAGGGGTCCTTTTCAAAAGAGGTCTTATTAGCACTCTATTGGACACATAGCAAGCAGTATTAATAGCATCAGCCCAAAAGTATTTGGGCAGATTGGTTTCATTTATCATGCTTCTTGCTAGTTCTACTAAAAGTTTATTTTTGTGTTCCGCAACACCATTTTGTTGTGGAGTCCTTGGTGCAGAAAAATTGTGTGAAATTCCATGTTCATCACAATATTCTTCAAATAAAGCATTTTGAAATTCCCCACCATGATCACTCCTTATAGAAGTAATTTTCATGGATTTTTCATTTTGGACATGACTGGCATACTTTCTAAAAACATGAAAAGCTTCATTTTTATGAACTAACAAGAATGTCCAAGTATATCTAGAAAAGTCATCAACTAGAACAAAACCATAGTAATTTCCTCCAAAGCTTTTGATGCTAGAGGGGCCAAATAGATCCATATGAATTAATTCTAATGGCCTATTAGTAGAAACTATATGCTTAGGTTTAAAAGAAGTTTTCTTTAATTTACTCTTTTGGCATGCAACACATAATTTATTACTAGCATATTTCTTTTTAGGCAAGCCAATGACTAAGTCATGTTTTACTAATTTGTTTAAATGATTCATGTGAATGTGAGCAAATCTCCTATGCCATAACCATGCATCATCATTATTGACAGATAAACACTTGATTTTTAATGATTGGTCACTTAAGGAAATCATAAATATGTTATTTGTTCTTTTTCCGAAAAGTTTAGTCTTATGAGTCTTGCTATCTTCTATAGTACATAAGTCTTTCTTAAAGATGACATTTAAGCCTTTATCACATAGTTGACTTATGCTAAGAAGATTATGTTTTAAGCCATCAACATATAAGACATTTTCTATAGTAACATGTGGAGGTTTACCAATCCTTCCAATTCCTAAAATTTTACCTCTATTGTTATCGCCATATGTGACAAATCCATCTTTTGGTAGAATAAAGCTGAACTTTGATTTGTCACCAGTCATATGCCTTGAGCAGCCACTGTCTAGGTACCATAGATCGTTTTCTGCTCTAAAGCATACCTACAAAATAAATTTATATTTTAGATTTAGGTACCCAAAGTGATTTGGGTCCTTTTATGTTAGTGCCTTTCTCAACCCATACAAATTTACCTTTTGGTACTCCATAATTTTTAATATAATAGTTGTTAGGAGTATGACCATGATGATTACAATAATTACATGTATACTTATAGGTCAATTTATTACTTTTGAAATTATTGGGGGAAGTGTAGAAATCTGAGTTCTTAAATTTTAGTACAGCCCTTTCATTGACATAAGGAAGTTTACTAACACTTTCTTTTATAAAGACAGATTTGTTTTGGCCACTATTATTATTAGGAGAATAACCAATCCCTCTTTTGTTATTTGAAGGGCGTTGATTCAACAAGATTTTGTCTAAGTTTTTAGTGCTCCTATTTAAAGTGTTTATTTCATTTGTTAATACATGTATTTTGGATTCTTTTTCTATACATTTATTACAACTAGTGAGTTTGTTTTGAGAGTTGACTTTACTTTCTAATTCTACAATGGTTTTCTTTTGTTTAGAACATATTTTAGAAAGCTTTAGAAATTCATAATGCAATTTATTAAAAGCTTCTTGTAACTCATCATAACTATGTAATTCAAAAGAGTTACTAACCTCATCAAGTTCATCTTCTGATTGGTGTGAAGCCATTAGTGCTATTTGAGCATTCTCTTCATTGTCGGAGTCAGATGATGAGCTTATATCATTGTCATCCCAAACTATATAAGCCTTCTTTGTTTTATTGTTGTAATTGTTGACTTTGTTGTTGTTGAAGTTCTTGCTATAGCTGTCCATCTTTTTAAGAGTAGGACAATCTGCTTTTATGTGGCCACTTTTGCCGCATTCAAAGCAAGTGATGTTTTGAGAGGAGGAATTTTCATTTTTTCTTGAAAATTTGTTATTCTTGAAGTTTTTGCTTTTCTTCAAGAATTTATTAAATCTTTTGGCTAGAAGAATCATGTCCTCATCGTCATCAATATCACTATTTCTATCTTTAGTGACAGTATTTAGAGCAATTGATTTGTGTTTCTTTTCTATTTCTTCATTTTGCTCTAATCTCCCTAATTTTAATTCATGTTCTTGCAATTTACCAAAGAGGGTTGCAAGAGACATTTTAGACAGACTCTTCTTTTCTGATATGGCAGTAACTTTGGGTTGCCAATTTCTATTTAGGGACCTAAGAACTTTTAAGTTTAAATCATTAGTAGATAGGTCTTTTCCTAAGGCAATGAGATGGTTAGTAAGGTGGGTAAATCTTTTCTGCAGGTCTTGTATTTTCTCACCAGGAAGCATTCTAAAGAGTTCATACTCTTGTGACAGAGTATTGAGTCTTGAACGCTTAACTTCATCTGTTCCTTCGTGGGTGGTCTCTAAGGTTTCCCACATCTCTTTTGCAGTTTTGCAATTTGAGATTCTAAAGAATTCATCCATTCCCAAAGCCGAAGTTATAATGTTCTTGGCTTTTAGATCATATTGAACTTTTCTTTTATCTTCATTATCCCAAGAACTTCTTGGTTTTGTTTCTACTATACCACAACTAAGATGACTTGGAATAAAGGGACTGTTTTCAATGGCGTCCCAAATTTCTAAGTCTTGAGACTCAATGAAGATTCTCATCCTAATTTTCCAGAAATCGTAATGTTCACCATTAAAGTTAGGTGGACGATTTATATTGGATCCCTCTCCTAGATATTGTTTTGAGGCCATAGTTAGGATCTTAGGAGAAAATTACCTAAACTTAAGCTCTGATGCCAATTGTTAGGATATATGGCCACCTAAGAGGGGGGGGGGGGGGGGGTGAATTAGGTGTAGAGACTTAAATTCAATATTTCTACTTTTATTTTAAAACTTTGCAAGTTTAAAGAGAGTTTTTCTATCAGCGGAAGTAATAAACAAAATAGTTGAGTAAAAGTAGAAGATAGTGCAAAATGTAAAAAGTTAAGGGAAGAGAAGATCACGCCAAGATGTATACTGGTTCACCTTCAATTTGAAGGCTACGTCTAGTCCTTCTTGTTACCAAGAAGACTTTTCCACTATTGCAAGAACCAATGATACACATTCTTCGTCTTCTTCCAAGACTACTCACATATTCCACTAGGCACTAGGCTAACACCGTTCTTCACAATATACTGCACTTCACCACACTTGGTGAAATGTTTACAAGACACTAACTTGTATTCTTAAGATGGTTTTTACAAGGCTTTTGAATAAGTGACTCTCTAATAGTAATTGAAACTTTAAGGATTGAATCACTCACTAAATGATCACTTAATTTAGAATCAAATAACTTGGATAAAGGCTTTTGTTTGTGCTTAAGACTTTGAATAATTTCCAGAATTGGAAAGATATGAAAATTGATATCAAAGTCTTAACACTTATGAATGAATGACAAAAATTATGAGAACTTTGTGACTTTGTGAGTATGAAAGTTGTATTCAGAATTCTGTTGAAAAACAAGTCATAGAACACCTATTTATAGTGCTTAATTCGTGCACATGAACCAGTATGAGTTTGTGAAAAGTTAAGAGCTACATCAGTTCATTCAAAACAGAACCAATATACTGTTCTGGTATGTGTAATCGATTACCATATGGTGTAATCGATTACACCAGTTAAAAATTTCAAAAACAAACTCAGCGGATTGATGTAATCGATTACCAAACATTGTGTAATCGATTACAATGTGAAAAAATGCACGTATCTGATGCTTTTAATATGTTGTAATCGATTACGAGTATAGTGTAATCGATTACATCATGTAAAAATTTAAAATACAAAACTCAACGGATTTATGTAATCGATTACCAAACATGGTGTAATCGATTACAATGTGAAAAACGTACATATCTGGTACTTTTAATATGTTGTAATCGATTATGAGTATGGTGTAATCGATTACATCATAGAAAATGCACAGGTCTGATGAGTTTATCAACCTGTAATCGATTACCAGAGTAGTGTAATCGATTACACTGTTTAAAAACAGAACACTTATGCTTTAGTCCAAATGATCTTGGTTTTATGCATGAGTTTTTCAGAATTTAGCCTTTATCGTATAGTTAAGAGATTTTAAGATTAAGTATCGTTTTACCTAGAAGACTTAGACAACACATATGAGCTTCTTTGACTTCTGATTTGCTAGTCTTCTTTTTACATTTGATGACATAGTGAGCATCATCAAAACCTTAGTCATAGGTTGGGAAAGATCACCATCTTCACATTGAGTTTTTAAAATGGGCGGGATTTTCTCGCTTAAGCGAGAACCCGACGAGACAGCATTTAATGAGAACCCCTAAACACAATCTAGGGTTTAGAAAAGAAGAAGAGTGAGAGAAGAGAGCTTTTCAAGGACAAAAAGCTTGGATACTCATCTAAAAGCTTGAGAAGAGGTAAAACTCTAGATTCTAACTCTCTTCTTCTCTTTAAAACCTATTTTGGGTATGTTGGATCTCTTCTCAAAAATGAAGGAAACCATGGATACTCATCCTTTTGAGTGATGGTTCATTTTATGTCATTCTTACCTTGTAAACTCTTGGTTTAGAGATAGTATCTCAAGAATGGAAAGGGTTGTGGGTTGATTCATGAAAACCCCAAAACTCTAAAAGTGAAAATGTGGTAAAAGGAGAGAATGAGTAAAATGCTAGAGGTAGAAGATGAGTTTACATCCAAATATTGGAATATGAGATGATTATGCATGTTTTAGATGGTTGAATACTTATGAGGAATATTTTGTATGATTAAATGATGCAATATAAGTTGTTTATGTGATATTTGGAATAAATGACTAACATTGTGTTATGTGGTGGGATGTGGAAAGATCCTAAAGTTGGAGGCGGTGTCGGTGGAACTTGAGAAGTTGCCAAGAACCAAACCCAACACTCACCGAGGTAAGTGTTAGGTATCAGTGGTTACAATACACCTAGAAGGGGGGGGGGGTTGAATAGGTGTAGCGGTTAGAATGTCCGCTTTTCGAAAAACAACACTTAATGCTGAAATACACCTTGATTAATCGATTAACGAAACAGGGTAATCGATTAACACATTCAACACAGTCCACTTAATCGGTTAACAGACTAAAGTAATCGATTAACACACTACACTTAATCGATTAAACCGTGACAGTAAGCAGATGCAAATACAATTTCTTGCGCGACAATTAATTGATAACGAAGCAATTATACAGAGCTTACAGAATTATCAGAGTAAAATCAGTATAGTACAGAAACAGATTATCAATTAAATCTACTATACAAATTAATCGATCAAATGCAATAAAGAGAGAAAGGGATAGAAAAAGTCCTGCAACACAAATTTTATCCTGGTTCGTTTGCTTGTCCACCGCAAACTACATCCAGGCCTCCCGGCTGATTTGGGAGATTTTTCTTCACTATAATTGAATTAATGTTTATTACATACACACTATCCAATTACAACATTTAGACACTTACAAGATAATAAAGATCCTATTCTATGGTTTGACTCCCTTCCTACCGACAAAGAAAACCTTTCTTTCGGCGTAGCCCCAGCCAAGAACCTTTGTTCTTTACTTATCCCTAAGTCTAACACTCAGTGAAGACACACTCAATCTCTTGGTGATACGACAGCTTGAGATTCCCAAAATTACAACACTTTTTCAAACAAAACAAAAAGAGTAAACTTAAGCTATAACAAGACTTATATCTAACAAGATAAGGCTTTACTCTAATCACCTAATACAAACTCATGCAGTATGAAAATGTATTAGTGTGAAAAACAGAATGCATAGTATGTAAACATCTAATCAAGAATCATGTATAAAATGCAAGAACATGTGATAAGAAAAGATGAGAAATGTATCATGAAATGCACTCAATCCTAAAGCATAGAATTCTCTCTTTTCTAAACTCACAAATGCATTTACAACTAGATGCAACAATTAACACGAAAAAAATGCTCTAACTCTCTAAAAATTTAACATGCAACTTATGAGATCAATTCTGAAAACGCAGTTTATAGAGAATTGATTTTATAGCCCAGTTATTCGATTAACGACAGCCTTAATCGATTAAACTGTACAAAATTGTTAGATTAATCGATTAACCTTTGTTGTAATCGATTACACTGTGCAAACAGTTAGATTAATCGATTAACCTATGTTGTAATCGATTAACAGCATTTTTTCATGTGTAAAAGCTCAAATATGTTATGCACTTTAATTCATACATGTTTAATACTTAGATTATGCCTAGAATGCACATGTACATGTATTTATATGATGCATGAACATATTATGAATGACATATCTCAAGATGAAAAATATTTAAAAAATTTATGCAAGTGAGATATGTATTAGGTGACTTAAGCCTTAAACTCAACCTAAACTAATCTAGTCTAAGCAAGGTACCAATCAGAAGGCTTAAGCATGTTGATTTGTTGATGATCTTCAAGCTCTTATTAGCACAAGTTGTCCTCATCAAAACCATGGCATATAAAGAGAGCTTTCCAAAGTGTTCCTCTTGACATGCACACTTTCAATCTCCCCCTTTTTGATGATGACAAACTCCACATCAAATGTATCAACTGTGATGAAATAGCTTGAAGATTGTGTTGGCAAGGTTGATATGATGCGCAAATTTCGGAAGCTGTTATTATGATCAACCTGCACAATCAGAAGACAAAAAAACAACCTTTCTCCCCCTTTTGACATTATCAAAAAGATAACTCAGGTCAAAAATGAGGCAGAGATATGAGTAATGCATAAAACGAAGTCAATGAGTTAATTTGGGATTTAACAATTAACTTGTTTTATGTTAAAGAGGATTAAACAAATGCGCAAGTTTATACAACAGAAATAGCCAAACAGGTAAAGTGAACGGCATACAAGATTAACCATATCAAAAAGTAGAAAATCTCATACGATCAATAACCATACACATAAACAGAGTAGGCTATTCGACATAATTATAAAAAGTAGCATAAAGAGTAACAATGTTTAGCAGCCATATAAACCAGGAAATGTCAATTAAAAACATGAAAGAGGCACACAACAGAGAGACTAGAATCCATAACAACAGCTAAATCCAAAAAGTGCCAAAAAGAAGAAATAAACCTAAAGGTAAGATATCCTAGGTCTAAAGTCTTCTAAACTAAGGTTGAGGTGGAGGATGAGGATCGTCAGTGTGACCAGCAGAAATGACAATGTTCTGATCTCCCCTGATAAGCACAGATAACTTTTGAAATTCTGAACAAAACAAGGCATTCTGAGCTTCAGCAGTAGATTGAATCAGATTCCTCAACTCCCGAAATTGGTTGTCCGAGTACGCATTTTGTCGCTCCTCATACTGTTCCATACCAGCAAAGTATGAGTCTTTCAATCCTTGGAAGTGAAGATCCATACGGTTGTTAAGCCGTTGCTCCATAGCTTCCAACTGATCTAAGCCAAAAGCAGAGTTCTGAGGTGCTGATCTAGAAGGCTCCCCCTGAGTTGTAGCATGCTGATTACCTGTGTCATCCTGATTATCATCATCAGATAAATCCAGACCAATAGTGGTGTAGTCCTCTTGGTATTGCCAAGTAGTACCATACTTGTATATACCCATCTTATGAATGAGGCTTTCACCAACCAGATGATCCTTGTCAGTATATTCAACAATGATGGTATCGGAAACGTCAATGCGCAAATAATCAACAATGCGTGAGATGAAGATACTGTAGGGAAGCAGCTTCGACTGAGATAAAGACACACTGTTCATAATTTTCAAGATCTCCTCAGGCCAGTTAATCATTACATTATTCTTTACTGCATACATGAAACGTAAATCATTCACAGTAGGCTGTGCGTGATTTGTGTTCCTCTGTACTAAAATGTAAGCAATAATGTAATGCAACAGCCTGTTCTCAACAGATAATGACCCAGCTTTGGTCAGTTGACCCTGAATGTATAAGTGAGGGCCTCTTAGAAATGACTTATAAACCTCAGTAGGATCAAAGTTTTCCTTAACCCAGGAACAATCTCCTATACTATATCCAGAAGATGATAAACCACCGACATTCATGAAAATTTCATCGTTAAGTTCAAACAGATTGCCAGAAATCATAGACCAGTATTTTCCATCCTTATATCTAAAATTAGCATAAAATTCCCTAACTAAAGCAGGGTAGACTTGTCCCTTTAATTCCATAAACTGAATAGTTCCCTGAGCTTCCATATCATGAGGGAAACTAAAGTTTTGTTCCGCCAACCAGGTTAAATCAACATACCGTATATATGTGGGTTTGCGACCTTGAAATTTCGCCATACGGGTTTCTTGCAAGATGAGTGAATAGTATGGGTCACCAGGGTCCCGAGTAGAAGGTGAACCGACCTCCCGTCTTCGTACACGAGTGGCTGAGGTCTTGACCCTTTTAGGGCGACTTTGCTCCATTATGTGGCAGAAACCGAAATAGCAGTGAATGGTCAGAAATGGGTGTAGGCAAACCTAACCTAGGTTATGCTTGGTGGAACCTTGGAAATGGGGTATAATGAGGATGAAGAAGTATGATTCCTTGATGGTTTGAGAGGGTTAGGAAGAGGTGTTTCTACTTTGGTGCACTTGGATTAGTTTTGTTATAGATTTAGAAACTCAAAGCATAAACGAGAAAGTGAAAAATGCCAAAGAAAGTGTGAAACCGAGTTACTGTCTGCCTTTAAAAAGCTGGTTTTAATCGATTAACGGGCAGGTTTAATCGATTAACCAGTGTAAAATTTCGAATTTTTTAAAGAACTGATGCCCAGGTAATCGATTAACAGAAAGTGTAATCGATTACTCATAGTAACATTTGGAATTTTCAAGCAATTGATGCCCAGGTAATCGATTAACAACAAGTGTAATCGATTACACATAGTAAAAAAAAAGATTTTCAGGCAGTAGAATGGTTTCAACTTTTTAAGGCTTTTGCATGCATTGTGACAAATTTATCGAGACATTCAGAATCACAAAAAGAATTAATCAAGAGACATATTTTTGCATTATAACATATATCATTTAAGCTAAAGATACATAAACATAGAGAAGCTAGACGATAATGTAAACAACTAAACAATTTTAATCAAGATATTGTTCATCAAGAATTCCAAGTTCTCTCCTTAGAACAAAGAAAGTATCCCTGGGAAGGGACTTGGTGAAAATATCGGCTAATTGTTTAGAAGTTTCAACAAATTCAAGAACGCAGTCACCTTTTTGTACATGATCACGCAAAAAATGATGTCTAATTTCTATATGCTTAGTTCTAGAATGCAAAACGGGATTCTTGGAAAGGTTTATGTCACTTGTATTATCGCATTTAATAGGGATCTTTTCAAGTTTAAGACCATAGTCCTTGAGTAGCTGCTTCATCCAAAGGATTTGAGCGCAACACACACCAGCGGCAATGTATTCCGCTTCGGCGGTGGACAAAGCAACACAAGCTTGCTTTTTGCTGTGCCATGCTACTAATAAACTGCCCAACAAGTGACAGGTACCACTAGTGCTTTTCCGATCCAATTTACATCCGGCGAAATCGGAATCGGAATAACCTACCAAGGATAGTGAGGCATCCCGAGGATACCATAATCCCATGTTAGTTGTTCCTTTTTAGTATCTCATGATTCTTTTAACAGTTTTAAGATGTGATTCTCTAGGTGATGATTGAAATCTCGCACACATGCATACGCTAAACATGATATCAGGTCGACTTGCAGTTAAGTAAAGTAAAGACCCAATAATTCCTCGATACTTTGTTACCTCTATTGCTTTTCCTTTTTCGTCCTTATCTAGGTAGCAAGCAGATGCCATAGGAGTGGAAGCTTCCTTACAATTGTTCATCTCAAATTTCTTGAGCAGCTCTTTGCAATATTTTGTCTAATGGATGAAAATCCCACTTTCTAGTTGCTTTATCTGAAGTCCTAGAAAGAATGTGAGTTCTCCCATCATAGACATTTCGAACTCCCCCTGCATCTCTCAGAAAAATCTTTACACAAAATATCATTAGAGATCCAAAAATTATGTCATCTACATAGATTTGCACAAGTAATACAGAGTTTTCAGATTTACGAATAAAAAGCGTTGTGTCAACCAAGCCTCTTTCGAACCCCTTTTTCTAAAAGAAAGGTACTAAGTCTATCATACCAAGCTCTAGGAGTTTGTTTGAGACCATAGAGTGCCTTTTTAAGTTTATAAACGTGGTTCGGATTTTTAAAATTTTCAAAACCAGGCGGTTGGTCAACATAAACTTCTTCTTGAATGTAGCCATTCAGGAAGGCGCTTTTTACGTCCATTTGAAAATAGTTTGAAGTTCATAATAGATGCAAAGGAAAGTAGCATCCTGATGGCCTCTAATCTGGCTACAGGGGCATAGGTTTCGTCATAATCGATACCCTCCTCCTGGTTGTAGCCTTTGGCCACCAAGCGTGCCTTATTTCGAATGATTAAGCCTGATTCATCAAGCTTATTTCTGAAGACCCATCGAGTACTAATCACCGGATGATCTTTAGGTTTAGGGACCAAGTCCCAAACATTATTACGCTCGAACTGGTTCAGCTCTTCTTGCATAGATATACCCCAGTGCACATCCTCAATGGCCTCATCAACGGTCTTAGGCTCAATTTGAGATACAAAAGCTACAAAGTTACAAAAGTTTCGTAAGGAACTACGGGTTACCACTCCCGTAGATATGTCACCTATTACTTTGTCGATCGGGTGAGCTTTCTTGGTTTTCCACACAACTGGCATATCTGAATGCTCCTGAGATTTGTTTTGACATTCTTCATTGGTTGCTTCTTCATTATCCATGTTCTTTGAGTATGCTTCTTCCAAAGCACCTGCAACATCATCAGATACGACCTTTCTCTTCTCTTTTGGAGAAGATTCATCAAATTGTACATGGATAGACTCTTCAACTTGCATAGAATATTTATTAAAAATTCTGAACGCTTTGCTATGAATCGAGTATCCCAAAAATATTCCCTCGTCGGCTTTTGAATCAAATTTTCCTAAAGCCCTCTTTCCATTATTTAATATAAAACATTTGCAACCGAAAGCGTGAAGATGGGATATGTTTGGTTTACGGCCTTTTAATAGTTCATAAGGATTTTTATTCAAATTAGGCCTTAACAGTACTCGATTTATAACATAACATGCAGTATGAACTGCATCTGCCCAGAAATATTGGGGGTATTACTTTCATTGAGCATGGTTCTCGCTAATTCTTCTAGCACGCGATTTTTCCTCTCAACAACTCCATTTTGTTGTGGAGTGCGAGGAGCAGAGAACTGATGCATAATGCCATGCTTATCACAGAATTTGTCGAACTGAAAGTTCTCAAATTCTCCCCCATGATCACTTCGTATATATACTATTTTCAGGTTAAGTTGATTTTGAATTTGCTTGGCAAGATTTTTAAAAGAGTTGAAGGCGTCGCTTTTAGCAGATAAAAATAATGTCCATGTAAAACGAGAGAAATCATCAACAATAACTAGAGCATAGTAGCTACCACCAAAGCTCATGATTTGTGATGGTCCAAACAAGTCCATATGGAGTAACTCCAAAGGTCTTGAAGTAGATATCACATTTTTGTTTTTGAAAGAGTTTTTGGTTTGTTTACACTTTTGACAAGTGTCACAAATCTCTTTAGTTTTAAAATTTAGTTTTGGTAGCCCCTCAACTAGTTCGTTTGATGATAATTTATCTAGATGTTTTATATGGATGTGTGCAACACGTCTGTGCCAGAGCCAGATGTCATCTTCTTTAGAAATAAAAAATTTTGAAAATAATGTGGTGACATCATCCAAGTTAACCATGTAAATATTATTTATACGATGACCAACAAATTTAACATTATTAGATAAAATGTCACGAATGATGCAACAGTCAGAATCGAAAGATACACGATTACCTTTGTCACAGAGTTGGCTTATACTCAGAAGATTATGTTCTAGTCCTTCAACATACAGAACATTTTCAATTTGAGTATGAGATGAGTTACCAACTGTTCCGGTGCCAAGTATCTTTCCCTTGTTGTTGTCTCCGTACGTGACGTATCCTTTTCCTTTAAGTGATAGATCCAGGAAATTTGATCTGTCACCTGTCATATGTCTCGAACATCCACTGTCTAAATACCATTTTTGTCCTTGTGTTCGAAGACATACCTGCAAAACAGATCACATGCTTTTCTCAGGTACCCAAATTATGTTGGGTCCTTTTTTGTTAGTGATTAGGGAATTATCTCCCTTCTTTATCCATACATAAACTCCGCTAGGTATACCATATTTTCTAATGTAACAAGAGTAAGAAGTATGACCATACGTATTGCAATAAAAACATGTAGGAGAATGCTTATGATTTTTATTCTTAGTATGAGCTACAGGTTTTCTATATGGTCTCTTGTTCTTAGCAAAGCGAGTATAACCTAGACCAGTACGATCACCAACGTTTCTTGTTTGACTGAGCAGAGTGTCTAATTGCTGTTTACTGTTTGTGAGACGTTCGAGTTTTTCTTTTAGTTTAAGATTGTCTTCTTGAAAAATCTCGCAGTCTCACATACAGGCTTTTGACATAAATTATTAGCAGAGCAGTCACATGTGTTACAAGAATAGATGAGATCTAAAGTTTCATTTTCTAATTTTAATTCATCTAATTCTTTTTGTAATTGGCTTAATTTCTTTTCATTTCTAAGGATTTCCCTTTTCTTATCAACGTTTATTCTAGCCAATTTCTTTAGTTCCTCATGTAACTCAACATAAGCATTATATAAAACATCATAAGAGGGTAAGTCATCCGAAGTGGATGAGGTGTCAGAATATACCTCATTATTATCCTCGTGTGAGTCTGAGTTGCCATCGTTGTCAGATCTGACCATCAGACACAGCTTCGCTGACTCCTCCTCACTAGAAGTGCTTGATGTTGTTTCCTCCTCAGGTACATCCCATACAATATAAGCTTTCTTGGATTTGAATTCCCTGGGAGTGCTCTTCTCTGAATCAACCTTTTTCAGATAGGTAGGACATTGAAATCTCATATGTCCGGCTTTTCCACACTCATGGCAAGTGAAGCGATCTTTGTTGTTCTTGCCTTTGTTGGTTGACTCTTTTGCTTCTTTCTTTTGAAACTTCTTGAATCCGCCTTTTCTTTTGATGAATTTACTAAATTTTCGAACAAGGAGATTCATAGTTTCATCATCTAGATCGGAGTCAGATTCATCATCATCTTTTTCTTCTTTTGATTTGGAGGTCGTGGCCTTCAATGTGATGTTTTTCTTCTTCCGGTCTGAATCTTCGTGCATAGTCAAGCGCCCCAATTCCATTTCGTGCTCTTGAAGCTTTCCAAATAGTGTAGCTAGAGGCATAGAATCCAAGTCTTTGGATTCAACAATTGCAGTTACTTTTGGTTGCCATTTCCTGTCAAGACAACGCAAAACTTTATTAGTTAGTTCACCTCTGGCAAATGATTTATCTAGAGCAACTAAATGATTAACAATATGAGTAAATCGCTTTTGCATATCACAGATTGATTCACTAGGTAACATGCGAAATAACTCATATTCGTGGGTCAGCGCATTTAATCTAGCGCGCTTGACTTCGCTAGTGCCTTCGTGAGTCACTTGTAAAGTGTCCCACATTTCTTTTGCATTTTGGCACTGCGAGACTCTAAAGAACTCATCATAGGATAGGGCCGATGTGATGATATTTTTGGCGCGTAGGTTATGCTGCACCTTTTTGCGCTCATCATCGGTCCATAGACTTTTAGGCTTGTCTTTAGGTTCATCGTCCACAAGATGCTGTGGAACGAAAGGGCCGTTGACTACGGATTCCCAAATATTCGAGTCTATGGCTTCAATAAAAATTTGCATGCAGACTTTCCAGTAGGCATACCCTTCACCACTGAATAGAGGTGGTCGATTAATGGATGAACCATCACCACCAAATAGGTTTGACGAACCTATTCCTTTTTCCCTAAGGATCACGAATACGCGGTTGAGCTAGCACTTCGCACTAGCTCCGATACCACTTGTTAGGTATCAGTGGTTACAATACACCTAGAAGGGGGGGGGGGTTGAATAGGTGTAGCGGTTAGAATGTCCGCTTTTCGAAAAACAACACTTAATGCTGAAATACACCTTGATTAATCGATTAACGAAACAGGGTAATCGATTAACACATTCAACACAGTCCACTTAATCGATTAACAGACTAAAGTAATCGATTAACACACTACACTTAATCGATTAAACCGTGACAGTAAGCAGATGCAAATACAATTTCTTGCGCGACAATTAATTGATAACGAAGCAATTATACAGAGCTTACAGAATTATCAGAGTAAAATCAGTATAGTACAGAAACAGATTATCAATTAAATCTACTATACAAATTAATCGATCAAATGCAATAAAGAGAGAAAGGGATAGAAAAAGTCCTGCAACACGAATTTTATCCTGGTTCGTTTGCTTGTCCACCGCAAACTACATCCAGGCCTCCCGGCTGATTTGGGAGATTTTTCTTCACTATAATTGAATTAATGTTTATTACATACACACTATCCAATTACAACATTTAGACACTTACAAGATAATAAAGATCCTATTCTATGGTTTGACTCCCTTCCTACCGACAAAGAAAACCTTTCTTTCGGTGTAGCCCCAGCCAAGAACCTTTGTTCTTTACTTATCCCTAAGTATAACACTCAGTGAAGACACACTCAATCTCTTGGTGATACGACACCTTGAGATTCCCAAAATTACAACACTTTTTCAAACAAAACAAAAAGAGTAAACTTAAGCTATAACAAGACTTATATCTAACAAGATAAGGCTTTACTCTAATCACCTAATACAAACTCATGCAGTATGAAAATGTATTAGTGTGAAAAACAGAATGCATAGTATGTAAACATCTAATCAAGAATCATGTATAAAATGCAAGAACATGTGATAAGAAAAGATGAGAAATGTATCATGAAATGCACTCAATCCTAAAGCATAGAATTCTCTCTTTTCTAAACTCACAAATGCATTTACAACTAGATGCAACAATTAACACGAAAAAAATGCTCTAACTCTCTAAAAATTTAACATGCAACTTATGAGATCAATTCTGAAAACGCAGTTTATAAAGAATTGATTTTATAGCCCAGTTATTCGATTAACGACAGCCTTAATCGATTAAACTGTACAAAATTGTTAGATTAATCGATTAACCTTTGTTGTAATCGATTACACTGTGCAAACAGTTAGATTAATCGATTAACCTATGCTGTAATCGGTTAACAGCATTTTTTCATGTGTAAAAGCTCAAATATGTTATGCACTTTAATTCATACATGTTTAATACTTAGATTATGCCTAGAATGCACATGTACATGTATTTATATGATGCATGAACATATTATGAATGACATATCTCAAGATGAAAAAGATTTAAAAGATTTATGCAAGTGAGATATGTATTAGGTGACTTAAGCCTTAGACTCAACCTAAACTAATCTAGTCTAAGCAAGGTACCAATCAGAAGGCTTAAGCATGTTGATTTGTTGATGATCTTCAAGCTCTTATTAGCACAAGTTGTCCTCATCAAAACCATGGCATATAAAGAGAGCTTTCCAAAGTGTTCCTCTTGACATGCACACTTTCAGTAAGGATAAGTCTTTAATTGTGCATTTGGAATCGAAAACGTGTATTTTCTGATTATGCAATGATTGAGTTGTAAAGTACGCATTTAGTATAAACATATATGGGTGTGTTTATACTAAAGTAGGCGTAGATTTACGGAAAGGAAAGTATGAGGCACTTTTGGTTATGCGATGATTTAGCTATGAATCACGTATTTAGTATAAACATATATGGGTGTGTTTATACTAATGTGGGTGTGGATTTACCGGAAATGTTTTATGGTGAAATTAAGGAAAAGGAAATATATTTTTAGCCGACCATGAATGGTTAGCGACTCTGGCTTGAGTATATATGCAGCAAAGTAAAAATGAATTTCAAAAATGGTTTATTAACCCAAATTCTAATGTGGATTATCTTATGATGATGTTTATTTGAATTAACGACTTACTCCTTTGTATGTTTGTGTACTTGTCATTGATAATCTCATTGCAGATAAACAGGTGACATGAGGGAGACTCATTTTTGGGATTCTTAGGGAGCTTTACATTTTGGAGTTCATTTGCACTATTTTGTACATGAGTGCATAGTTGTTATTTTAAATATGATGTAACTAATGATGTAGATACAATTGCAAACTTGAGACTGTAACTCTGGATATGTGTAGCTATGGGTATTTTGGAAACCCATAGCTAGTTATATGCGGTGGTTGCAAGGTTAAATTAATGCGAATTATGTTTTTCTGTTGAACGATCTTGTATGTTAATGATAAGTTAGGTTGCGAATAAGGGAAATAAAATTTGAAGTAAAGACATTAAATTGGTAGTGTGAGATAGGAGAGATTGCATATAATTGAACTAAATTGAGAAAAAAAAATTCAATAGTAGAATTTCGGTCCTTACAAAAAAGCACACACCTTAAGAACAAGAACACAATATATTCATACTAATATTTAAAAAAGTGAAAACGTTGGTAGAAAACACAATATATTCATGCTAATATTTTTCACTTTGATAGAACAAGAACAAAGAACGAAGTGAAAACGTTGGTTGACTAAAACATTTATGGAGCACATAAATGAGCAGTTAACACAATATATTCATACTAATATTTATTAGGCCAATAAAGGAAAATATAAAAATAAAAATAGAAAATATAATGTAAGAAAATGTAAATGGTTCATAGTGATTGGAAGTAGCAAATAGTCATCTTCACCAATAAGGTCATCTCTATGTGCTATAGTTAGCTCATGTGTCGCCTTAGTCCTATCCTCATCTTAGCATCATAGCCATTTTGAAGTCACATAAATGAGCAGTTAACACAATACATTCATACCACTATTTATTAAGGAAAATAGAAAAATAAAAAATTGAAAATAAAATGACAGAAAGTATTAATGGTTCACAATGATTGGAAACAACAAGTGGTCGTTCTTGCCAATGACGTCATCTCCTTGTGTTCTAGTTAGGTCTTGGGCCACCCCAACCTCCTCTTCATCCTCAACTTGTACACCATTGCCAGTGAAGTTATGAGTGACGAATGAATGAATTTGGATCTTAATGAATGGATTATTTGAAAGTCATCCACTCATTGATATAAATTCATTTCATTCATTTAATTCAGTCATATCCAAAGATGAAATCTAATTCATTCAATCCGTCCATGACTCATTTTCACGGATATGGATGTATGAATTTTCAATTCATTTGATTTTTTAATTGGAACTAAAAATACTTTTGAAGAAAATTATTCTTTTAAACATTATTATTTGAATAAAAACATTTTTTAAAATCACATTTTTTTAAAAATAACTTTTAAAATTCATTCATTTTAAAATATGGTTAAAAATCATTTTTTTAAAAAGTGATTTTATTTTATTTTTTAAATTGCTTTTTTGAACTTTTAAAAAAAATATTTTTTTTCTAATATTCTACAAGTATTCGACGTTTAATATTCTATTTGTAAATTTTTTAACAAATATTCATATATTTTATTTACAAGGAACAAACTTTTAATATTAGCTACATCCACATGTCATATAATTTATCTTAATTTTATAAAAATACCCAAGCGAGAGTGATAAGCACTACGAGAAAAGTGAGAGTTGAGATAATGAATTAAATTGAGAAGGAAAGATATCATTTTTTAATGTTTGTTGTTTGGATGGATTGGATATCCATCCAAATGGATATATTCATGGATATCCATTGGATATAATGGATGAACTTAAATCCATCCTTAATAAAGTTATCTATTGGACTATATTCATTTAAATTCAATAGCTCTAATGAATGAATTTGGATGAATTTAATTTTCTTAGATTTGGATGGATTGTGAATAATTTTGCCACCTCTAAATGAAGTATATCCCAATCGAGTAAGTTGGACTATCCTCACGACAAACAACATGAGCATTAAGTGTATCTAGTAACTCTCATCCCTTAATTACCCAACAAAACACAAAAAGAACTATAATAAAACATTAAAATTAGATGTTAACATGAAAAAAAGAAATAAGTAAAACAATATTAATCAAAGTGGGCCACCTCCCAACAAGCATTTCTTTATTTTCATTAGCTTGACAGGTCGCCTTGATCATAAGCATCACATGGATCAGTTAGACGAGCGCAATGTTTAGCTGCATATATTGCTTCAGTATGATACCTAACTTCTTCAAACATGAGTCAATAGAGGCTCTATTTTTATTTTTGTTTTTTACTCTTTGGCCCCAAATTATGACTCATATTTTCTTTCTTTTCCATTAACTACTGATAAGTGACAAAATGAACCATTTATCTATAATTTTTATGGCACTTATATTGATTAATCATGCTTAAACCCCAACCTATAACTCACTTTTTAGATAAATTTAGCTTACTTAAATAATATAATTTTTGATGACCTATTGTCCAATTTTTTTTTTCTTAATTTTGTAGGAAAATGTATAAAAAAGAATTACTTGAAAGATAACCAAAGATCACAAGCCAAGTAACAAGCCGCAATCACAAAAAGAATTGATCTAAACAAATAGGCCAAGCATGGCATGCTATGCGCTTAACTTGTTTGTTGGAAAAGATTGCTTCAACTTGAAGAAAGAAAGCTTACTTCACCTTGAAGGAATTCACCCTAACAAATCAAGTTAAAACACATGGAAAATGTTTTTTTGAGCTAGCCATGGCAAGCTATGTCCTTAGCCTCAAACATGACAAAGAAACTTGATTTTGGTTGAAAATCACATGAAGTTGATCAATAAGCAGCTAGGCGTGACAAGTGACAAGCTAAGCTTGAGGTGTCAAGCAAGTTGGTGCATGCATGGCAAAGTAGCACATGGAAGACATGGGCCAAGGTGCTCAACAAGCTGTTCAACCAAGCATCAAGCTGTCTAGCCAAGGAGAAAGTTGTTCAGACAAGCACCAAGCACGAGGCCAACTCAGCCAGTCAAGCTACTCAACTAGGTGTTAAGCGTGACCAGTTGTGTGCTCAGGGCCTAGTTAGCCAGAAAACATTACTTTGCGTTGAAGAAACATGAAGCAAAGTCCAACCAAGTCCAGACATCATAGCCCACCATAGCCCACCATGCGAAAAGGCTAGAAAGTATGACAAAGCAAAGGTAGGCATAGGTTATGGGTGTCACGCAGCCGGACAGCAGCTTATGGCACATGGAACCAAACCCACCAATGGGGGTTTCCTCGTTTTACATGTCCAAAATGAAGGGCAAAGGGCTGGCCCCTTTTCCTATAAATAGGAGGCTTTGTTGCACCATTAAAACATTACTTTTCATACATTATATATCATTTCGTTTCTTCACTTTCTTAAGCTATTTTTAGAGTTTTCTTTCACAGAAATTTAGAGTGAATGGAGTTGGCAAATGATGTGCAAAAACGTGATTTTGTAACATCATTTAGAACCAAGAGTATCCCATCTTTGGATGACTAATACTCCTAAATTGGTTTGGACTATTTTTTTTTGCAAGAAGTAATATCCAAGAAAGACCAACAACAATATTGGTTTAGAGAAGATGAACCATACATATATGTTTCAGTTCTGGAATTTGTACATGCCTTTACTTCTTTTAAAATAGGAGAGCAATTTGTGAATGAGTTAGGGGTTCCTTATTATTATTACTATTTTTTTTATAGGCAAATTTTAGTGAAAGAGAAGGGCCTAACCCACCCAACCGCCTTAGTGAAAGACAAGTATGGTTTATTAAACTGGAATCTACTTCAGGCATGTTTTTTGAGCTGAGAATGTTTGCTTATGAAGTGTAGCTCATTTGTTTACATATTCTAGGTAATACAAATAATTGTTAGCTTATCAAACAATACTATGTTAGCTAAAATAGCACTAGTAGAAAATAGACATTCAACCGTGCTTACTTGAATGAGTGATGTTGAAAATAGATATTCAACCGTACTCGCTTGAGAGAGCGATGTTGAAATTGGACATTTAACGACACTCACTCAAATGAGTAGTGTTAAATGTCTACTTTATAAAATGCTTTTGAAGTACTGTTCAATTTAATCCTACATTATACTCTGTTCACATAGACAACGTCCAAAAACTACTGTTAAATGATAATTTTAAGCTTGTTGTTTTACAATTTTACAATACTTCAATGAGTTTAAGGCATAATTGGAAATCTAGCTTTGGCAGAAGCACAAGCTCTTATCGAAAACGAAATAGTGATTTCAATGGCAAAGGTTTTGGATGAAAATGTTGAAAAGAGTTGGTTTCAAGATGCATTAAAGTAGCCATTAAAGAGGGAGCTTGGAGTGTGAATTTCAAAAAACTCTCCAAGTCCCACATTGGTTGGAGAAGGGAAGGTGGAAGGCCTTATAAGGCTCATGTCCCACCATTGGGGTGTGCCCCAAGGGGTACAATGGGTTTTGTGAGTGGGTGAGGACTCACACAAACAAAACCCCCACACACACGCGCGCGCACCGCCGCCGCCGCCGGGTCGGGCTTGGGCTTGGGCCCAACATTCTTTTTGTACAAAAAATAAATCTTTATTTTATCTATTTATTTTATTTTTTTATTTAGAAGGCCATGTATTCGGGCCTTTGCCATGTATTCGGGCCGTGTGGGTGACCAGGTCATGATTGACCAAGTCACCACACGTGAGGAAGGAAAGGATCGAGTCGCCGCATGACTTTTTCTGGGCCGTTGGATGGAGGGTCGGTTGGAGGCCTCACGCTATAAATAGAGGCCTCCCCTCCTCATTAATACTTGCACCAAGAGCAAGTACGAATTTACTTGCTCTTTTCTTTCTCCCTCAATATTTTCTGCCGACGCATTTCCGGCCTCCTTCTCTCCCTTTCTTTCCGTGGCACTAGAGTTGGAATAAGATATTCCAATATTGTGGGTATTTCTGAATTGGCACTGGTAGCCATATTTTTGGGTGTATTCGAGAGCGATTCTTATAGTGCAGTAAGATATCGTATAACAGAGAGCTGGGCTGTTTTATCCTGGGGACGGCGTGGTTGATAGTCTGCTTGCACCTTGAGGCAGTACCACGAAACGTCTTAAAGAGAGCGACCTGGTCGTGACTCAGCCAGTAAAGATTATCTCGTGTCATTGTTGCAGGCTACTGATACAACAGAAAATCATTGAATAATGTCAAAACAGGGATTCTTGGAAAACGATACATGAATAATGTTACGTTATCAATAATGTTTGCACCTTGTGTGAGAAAGATAAGCAAATTTTTTATGCATATTACTTCAAGCATGGTTTTCCCCGAAATTTCAAAGTTCAGCTAAGATTAGTTAGTAGATTCGTGAATAGTGCAATCAACTCAGAGAACGTAGAGCATATTGATTGGAAATAAAACAATGTTTCACCTTGTTTTATTCAAGGCACAATTGTTCTTTATTCTGAACACAAAATCAATATCTTTTTTGTTGGAATGTTTGAAATATATTATTATATAAAACACTTAACATTATAATAGAGTAAAATTTATATATTTGACTCGTCCATTATTATTAGGTGCACCAAATAGAAACATCTCATAGATTTCTTTGATATTTGACATTTTCACATACAATCAATTCTTTTTTCGTACATTTCTTTCATATTTGACATTTTAAATTTGGATATCTCTCACATTTTATACTTTACAATATATTCAAACATTATCCCTTTATAAAGTTTGATTCTAATAAATCTTAGTCATTTTTTTATCTGCCATTCTTCCTTTTGAAGTTATACATATGAATATTTGGGGCCCAGTTGCAGTTTCCTCTATTCATGGTCAAAATACTTCTTAAATATTATTGATGATTTCACAAGGCATACTTAATTGCTCCTTCTGTCAACAAAGGCTGAGGCTAGAGACCTTGTTTATAATTTAGTTCGACTTTTCGTATATACATTTTGAATGTTACTTGATGGTGTGATAGTGTAAAGAATGAGGCTTGAGAAGGAGGTTGATGGTGGTAACAAAAACAATGAGGACATAGCAAGATTAAAACATGTGAAATGCTTGATCGGAAGTATGTCTAATGAAATTATTTAAAAATTCCAGGGGCTACAAACTGGCCATTGTGGCTATTGGTGGTCTTTCATCATCCAAAGCTAAAACAATAGTTGAATGGGAAAAGGTAAGACAAAATCTAAGAATGGGGGTAGAGCAAAATGCCCATTTAACTAATCTCTTAGTCACAATGACTTACAATACTACTTGAAACCATGCCTTTTGTAATTTGGTATATATCAAGAGAACCACAGCAGTTAGTAATGGGAGATTGATTAAGCAATGGATAGCTGAAGGCTTTTTGAATTTGATGGGAAAAGAACCACACCAGAAGCTTCTCTGTAGCAACTAGTTCTAATGATATTTTGAGGAGCATTGACCACTCTATTTATACTGTATATGATATATTTTTTTTAATTTTAGGAATCTTTTTCACTTGAGATACTTTAACTTGAAGAATACAAGAGTAAAGTTTCTCCCTATATCCACGGGTAATCTTCAAAACTTAGAAACCTTGCATCTAAGACAAATGATTCATCATGAGTTGCAAATTATGATAAATAACCACATAAAGCTATGACATCTATGTGATTACAATTGAAACTTTGATACAAGTGATTACATTTGAGCTTTACAAGGGGTCATGGAGCAAATAAGGTATTGAAAGCTTTACCTCCCTACAAAATTTTATGGAGGTTGGTCATGGTCGACTAGACCTCAGGCACATGCTACATATATCTTTACAAAAAATATGTATACCACTTGTATCTTTACCAACCCAAAATTTATTTTTTGTAAGTGACATGACTCGTGGTGAATTTTTTTATCGTGTTCGGATTATTTTATAATATTATGTATGTGCAACTTAAGAAATTTCATAATCATTTCTCTCAAACAAATACTCACATGATTTTTGCATGTCTTGTGTGAGTGTACTTGATTTCTTAAAATAAATCAATAATCTTTCAGATAAGTTGGTTAAAAGTGAAAGACACAATGATTACCTTTAATTTATTCTTTTGAAGATAGCAATACGAATGTATGTTAAAGAGAAGTGTTTAACAACATTGACAATGAATTGATCATTTCAATGGTTTCAAAATGTGAAATCACATAGAGATTAGTTATTAAATATCTAATTTATTTGATTAAATATATTTAAATTTTGTAATTTTAACATTAATGATTTCATATTTTTATAACTGATGATATTTATTATTTTAATTTTTAATATATAACCCTAGATCTATAACTGCTGAACCTTATACAAGAGCTTGGAAAGTTGAGGGAGCTCACGAGCCTAGGTTAAGGAATGTAAGAAGAGAATATAGCTATGACTCATGTACTTCAATCAGAAGCCAATAATCTCCTAGAGGCTATTAATATTAGGGGTGAGCGGGACCCGACCTTACCGGCTCACCCGGTATGGCCCGATCATGATCAGGCCTGAAAATGGTCGGGTCTCATCGGGTCTAGGGTCAGGTTCGAGTTCAAAAATTAGACTCATTCAATATTTAGGGTCGGGTAGGGACCAAGCATGACCCGTCCCGACTCGTCCCATTGTCACTCACTCATGATGTTTGTATGTGTCTTTATTCAAATATATACACAGTAATGATACATTTTTGGCTGAAAATATCATTGTTTATCTAATTTTTCATCATATATACATGTTTAATAATATATATACAGATATATTATTTTAAGGATGGTAATGGGTCTAGATGGGTATGGGTAGTACACTACCCGGTCCCGGCCCGTTCTTTCATTTTGGGACCTAGACCCAGAAAGATACCCGTCGGATCTACTACCTGCGGGTCCATGGGTACCCAGCGGATCTACGAGTACTCAAAAATTCACATAATATTTAAAAAATTGCAAAAAAAGTTATAATTTGTAAAAAAAATTATAATCCAACGTGTGGACTAAAAAAATAAGCAAATGATAAAAAAATTATAAAATATAATTAAAACATAAGTCACAACTCTATATTGTACTTAAATACAATTTTTTTTACTAAGAGCATAATTTAAAATAAGACAATAACACATCAAATGTCTAGGATCCTTCCATCAACAACACATGAAACAATTGGTTCCTGCAAAATAAAAATATACAATTTAAATATATAACAATTAATTTTATAGATAAGAACATCAATAAATTTACTAACATCATCATCATCGATATCATCTAGTATAGTATTTGTAATAAAATTGAAGTCCTCTCTTGATTTGGAAGATCATGAGAACATAAGAATAGGTGTATCAAAATATAGTTTTATAATTTATGGATAATTAAACGTGAATAATTAAATTAATAAATTACATTACATCTGAAATTAGTCCATAACCAATCTTAAGATAAAAAAGTCATAATTAGATATAAAGTAATAAAGTCATATTACTAAATATTGTCAACAAAGATTAAAAAAGAATGAGAATAAAGTTCAAGCAATTCATATGCAAATAAAGTTCAAGCAATTCATATGTAGTCACAACAGAGCTTTATTATTAAATTTTGCTTCAAGACAGTGAGAAAACTAGTATCATATTACTAAATATTACTAAACAATACCATATTGATTATTAAGAGAGTCATATGCGTATATATATAAACAGGGACAAACATGCATTTTAGTTGTACATTGTCTCATTATCTCAAATTCTCAGTGTGTTATTATAGAAAATAAGAATATTAGTATAATTGAAACCCTTAAACAAATTATTGATATATATATAAAGTTGAAGAATATTAACCTCTAATTACTTGTGACGCCGGAGAGGGAATGAATGGTGAAGATGGAGTGAGGCTCTTGTGGAGACAAAAGATGAGGAAAATAAAAAAAATAAGTGAATTAGGATTTATGAAGGAATAGTAACGGTTAGGGTTAGAAATTAGAAAATAAGGAAATTAGGTTACGTTTTGATATATATATATATGAGGAGAATAAAGAAAATAAGGGAATTAGGATTTAGGGAGGAAGAGTACCTATTAGGGTTAGAAATTAGAAAATAAGGAAATTGAGTTATATTTATATATATATATAAGGAGAATAAAGAAAATAAGGAAATTAGGATTTAGGGAGGAAGAGTAGCTGTTAGGGTTAGAAATTAGAAAATACGGAAATTTGTTTATATATATATATATAAGAACGGCCCAGACCCGCCCCATTCAACAGCGGGTTTGAAAAATACCCAGCCCCAAATACTCACGAGTCCATTTTTTGCGAGTACCCACGGATCCGGGTACCCATTGTCATCCTTATGTAAAATGAGTATACGCTATATTTAATCGAGTCTAGGGTCGGGTCCGGGTTTGAAGGTTGACCGTGTAAATATTTAGGGTCGGGTCCGGGTTTGAAGGTTGAACTGTGAGGGTCGGGTTAACTCTGTGTCTAGGACCACATCCGGGTTCAGAAAAATGACCTGAACAACATTTAGGATCGGGTAAGGACAAGCCTTAACCCGTCCCAACGCGGCCAACGCTCACCCCTAATTAATATTACTACAATTGCCAAAGAACTTGCCTGAGTGGATTTCAAAAATTGAGTACCTTGATAAGTTAAGGTTGGCCTTTTCCATGTTAAAAGAAGATCCACTAAAATCACTGAAAAATTGCCAAACTTGTTTTGGTTGCAGATCTTCAAAAAAGCCTACGTACGATGGTGAAACATTGCATTCTCAAGAAGGTGGATTTCCAAAACTCAAGTTACTATTTTTTTGTCGCTTGAATAGATTTAATACCATCAATATAGACAATGGGGCTTTGCTTGTTCTTGAAGTATTTAGGTTTAATAAATCCCACAGCTAAAGGAATTATCCATTAGAACCGTTATAATTTTTACTTTCAAGTGAAATTCTTCCTCTATAACCCACTTATTAATCTTTTGTTTTTCAAAGTGTTTTCATTGATAACAAAACATTAAATTAAATTTGGGATGTATGATAATTTTATTCATGCTTAAACATTTTCTATCTATATGAACTATAAAAAAGTTTTTCAATCACTTCAAATACTTTATACAAAAAAAAAATTGGAATGTTAAGTCAAACACATCCTATGACTAAACTCGTCCAACGAGTTATCATGTTAAATGACAATTGCATCCTTTAACATATACATATAAAATCGAATCACGTGCATCATAGACAAAGTATGTTCCAATGACAATTGTGTCCAATGACCATTACATCCAATGACATTAATTGTCTCTCTTTTAGTCTTTGACACATAAACTAAATCTTCCAATCATTTGAGCTCAAATAATTTACATGCACATTAGTTAAAGGATGAAGTTACTTGCACACGGAGAAGCAAACTTTGGCAACACAACAGAGTAATCAGAACTCATCTGAACAACTCATGAACTCATTACTTAAAGGATGAAGTTATGATCAAAGAGAGAGACCTAAATACCCAAGAAGAAGAATTCAGATACAAAGGATCCAACATATTTATTGTGAATGTTGAATATAGCTCAAGTTGAACTCATTGCATTGAATGCTAACTCTAAACGGATACATTTTTAAAAGTATTAGATCATCCTTGAAGTCATTGATGTTATGAAGAGATCTTTACAAGATAAAAAGTACATATACATGATGACACAACACCAGAACACAAGTGAAAAGAAATCTCGAAAGGATTATTATTGTATAGAAATTCTATTAGTATAGAATTAAAATTTAATTATATTTTATAACATTTCTTGAACACAACAAGCTAATCCGAGAGTGAAAAAATATTGAGAGTTTACTATGTAAATATTGGGATGCTTTATTAGTGAGTCATAGACTCCATTGAGAGAATATAGATAAAACATATATTTGTATTATTTTCTCTATCCCTTAACTCTTTAAAGCTTTCATTTTAACTAAATGTGGGGAGGTGAACTTGTTGTGAGTTAATCTGTTGAGATCAGTTAATTTCTACTATCACCATATAATTGTTTATGTACAATTTTTATATCGAATTATTCTATAAAACAAATATTAAACGTAATTTAACCCCTTGTGTTTGCTTATGCCAACTTCAGTTGGTATTAGAGGTCATCCTCTTTAGGTTGGGCATCTAACAAGTACATAGGAAAGTATGATCAACATACTATATATAAATGTCGAAGGATAAGCAATAAACATATACATAGGAAAGTATGATCAACATACTATATATAAATGTCGAAGGATAAGCAATAAACATAGCACCGTAGGAAAAATTAAAAATTTCGAATAGACTTTATGATATGGTGAGAGACTTTTATTTATACCAAAGATGTATAATACATAGCCAAGATATTTCATGTCATATCATCAAGAATAAATGTATATAGAAACTAGAACATTAGCGGAAGCGTACCTTAATATATTCATATAGAATATGTAAAACAAACGTTATGTCTTTCTTTGGTCATGTATTCATTTCTCCACATCCTTTGTCTTAAATGCATATACATGTTCATAGTAGAACATGTAGGTTTGTTGGTCTTCCAATTGTAGACCACCCTAAGCCTTAGTTCCTCTTCCAATGGGATGAAGAGAATAGAGATGATTTTGTTGCCTTTTCATGTGACATTTTGTGTCATGGTGTGGTTCATGTTATGGTCTACAATTGGGGACCATAACCCCTTATTTATAAGAAGTGCATACCCTTCCGTGAAGGGAGATGCTACTTCATTTTCTTATTTCCATTTTGCCCATCATAAAATAGAAATAAGACTTTAGGTATCTACACAATAATTTTTATGATAATTATGTCTATAGCCGTAAACCTTACTCGAAATAGATCACTTTAATTTTGGCTAATAAAATAATGACCCTAAACACATTTAAACATTACATGTGTGACCCAAAATTTCTTACAAGCACCACTATGTGATAATTAGGAAAGTGTTTTGGGAAGAAAATGTTGGTGGATTTTCTTGTCATTCAAAATGTTGATATATGGGAGCTGATGGAGATATGACATTTTGAGCCAAGAGGTGGCAATGAAGAAAAGATTCAACATCAACAGAATCTGAAAGAAAAGTACTTCTCCTTGTGTGCAATCTCAAGGTCAGAGTATGATAAAGTCAACAACTGCAACATATCTAAGGATGTGTAGGACACCTTAGCCCTATGTCATGAAGGATTTTTCCAAGTCAAAGAGTCCAAAATCAGTGTACTAGTTCACTAGTATGAACTCTTCAAAATAGGTGATCATGAAACAATTGATGAAATGTTTGGTAGTTTCCAAACCATTATCAACAATATCAGTTCACTAGACAAGGCCTATGAGAATAGAAATCATGTCGATAAACTTCTTAGATGTCTTTCAAAGAGTGGAGACATGAAGTTAAGGACCCCAACATTCTATCTCTTGAGGAACTTCTAGGATCTCTTAAAGTTCATCAACTTGAACTTAATGAGGACGAGATTTCCATAAAATGCAAGTCAATTGCTTTGATGGAAAGAAAGTTGCCTTCCTTGAGAGCGTTCAAGGTTGAGGAATCATTCTGAAGAAGCAAAACCTTCAGATAGTGAGGATGGATTAGAAGAAGATGAATTATCGTTCATCTATAGGAAAATCTTGCATATGTGGAAAAATAATGGAGCCATCATTAACAAGCAACTCAACAAGAAGCTTTGAAGAGAACACACCTGAATGTTTTGTGTGCAACAAGTCTGGGCACTTTAAAGCAGAATGTCCTGAACAATAGGGAATAAAAGGTTCAATAAGAATCGAGGCACTACACCACACTTTCAAAACAACTACACTTAAAATAGCCATTCAACAATGCTTTTGGACATTGTGTATTTGAGCGCAGTAAATATTTGACATTAGACGATGTTCACTCAAACAAGTTCTAGAAAGCCTACAAACGAATTGAAAAAAATATAATGAGCATAAAGCATAGCCTAATTTATCTATAGTGAGAAACAATGTAGATACGAAAAAGGAAAGTATCAGGATGGTACAAAAATGGAAAAAGTGACAAAACTCACATGCAAATATGCATTGCATAATTTTGATGAAGACATAACATGAAGATATGGAGAAAGCTAAATCAACAACAACCTTGAAGACTTAAGTTCAAGCAAATGATGATTTAAAAAAGCTTAAGTGTAAATTTTATTTCCTTAGGTCCTAAAATATTTTGAATGAGTAGAGTCTAAGAAAAATGAACCAAATAAAAATCTCACAAATTAGAATGATGATTATGATTATGATGCATATGAGATTAACATTCATATATGACTTTATGATTCTGATGCATTAAACAATGTTAAACTTATGTTATTTCAAATCATGCATCATACATTATTAAATCATTTTAGAGGTTCATAACATATCAATTAAGTGTTTTTTCATAAAACTGTTAATCGATTAGGTTAGTAGTTAATCAATTTAGTCTTTGAAAAATGGGAAATCCATTAATCGATTAAGTTAATGGATAATCGATTAAGTTGGCGTCATTTTTGAAATCTTGGACTTTTAAATAACGTTAATCGATTAAGTATCACCATGATCGATTATACTAATAGAAAATTGATTGAAACTGAAGGTTATTATAACCGACAAACCTCATGAGTAATTGACACATTTTTACATCAAACGAGAGACTTTGAAACACAAGAGAATTCTTTATGAATTTTTTAGAAGAAACATTCAAGAATTTATATCACATCAAAATGTTTTCATAACCTTTGAATCTCATGATCATACATCATCATATCATAAGATTGTGAGATTTCAAGAAGGTTTAGATATATTCTGAATAGAGTGTATACAAGCACAAGAAAAGGTGCAAAAGTGTTGTACACAAGAAGAACATTAGATTGGTAATTCATTTCTCAAGGTGTGATGTATCACCATAGAAGGAGAGAATAGTTTAGAGAAATATTAAGTGATGAGGCTATGCATTAGAAGGTAGGTCCAAGAGGTTCTTGGTGGAAGATTGATTGTAAGAATATTTCAACTCATCTTAGTGAAAGCAAATTTCGTAGATCGAAAATGGAGGACTGAATGTAGATTGTAGTGGTTGGCAATCGAACCAGGATAAAGTTGAATCTCTCAAATTCTCTTATCCCTAATCTTTTATGCTTAAGCAATTATCAATATCATATTAGTGTTGTTGTATAATTGTCTCTACATGATTGATCGTATAAATTGAAGTGTTAAAGTTTATGAAAAAATATATGGATCATTGCATATCATTGTGTCAAAGACCTATTTTTTTAAAAAAAAACAGATCGGGATAATCGAATAAACCATGAGTTATTTGGTTAACTATAGAAATTTGTTAACAAATTAAGTAAGTTGTTAATCAATTAAATCAAAGAAAATATGAGAATATCTTTCAAAATATAAAAATTTGAATCATACATCAATACACCTATTCACCCCCTATAGGTGTGTTAGAGCCCTTGTTATGTAACGATGTTTGCTATATTCAAAGTGTTTTTTAGCCTCTTGTGAGGATATATATAATGTGAGTGTTGTGGGAAGATGAATTGGATAAATGAAAGTTTGACAAAGTGAGTCTTCTGAGAAAATGAGTGTTGTGGAAATGTGATTGTTGAGAGCAGGTGAGTGTCGTGTGAAGATTTTCTGAGTTGTAAAAAGGTTTTCTGAGTTTTAGCGCCTGAATGAATGACTAATGTGTCTCAAGATGAATGTATTGATTTTACTAAAACTTTCGCTTGGGTAGTTTGATTACAAGACATACACATTTTACTCTCATTTTTTTTGCAAGTTATAACATTATGCTTTACCAAATGAATGTAATTTTGAATGACTTTATTAATGAAGAAGTATAAGACTCACAAGAACCATGTTTTGAAGGTAATTCTGATCCTGAACATGTATATAAGCTCAAGAAAGGTTTATACAGCCTAAAAAAAAGCACTAAGAGATTCGTAACGTATATAGTCTATTCCTATTAATTAATGGAATTGAGAGAGTGATGCGAATTGCCTTCAGTGATCCTTGAAGAATGACAATTTTAATGAAAAGCTTTTGAGTATTGGTGTTCATGAGTTGTATGTTTGTAATTTAACTAAATACACAAACATAAAGAAAGAGTGTGAGCACTTGATTTTGTCCAACCCAAAATATTTTTTCAATAAAGATATGGGGATTCAATTTCAAATTATAATGACCAAAATAGTTTTAGGTAACTTATTAGTTACTTATTAGCCTAGCTGTTTATGGAAGGATTCCATCTTTCTTAAAAAAACATGCAAAAAAATCCTTAATTTTCTTTTTATTAATTAAAAAATATAAAAATTGCAAACATGATATCTTTTACAATTTTATAAAAGTAAAATTATTGTTTCATTTTACTTATATGTAAATAATGCAATAATTTTGCAATTTTGTAGAGACGATATGAAACTTTTGAACAAAAAGATATTTCGACTACTTTTAATAAAAACTATTGTAATAGCAAAAGAGATTTTTTCATAGGAAAATGAATATTTTTTAGGTGTCCCATAACAAAAAAAATAATCAATTCTAATTTATAAATTTATGGATATATTCAAATTCGAATTTGTAATAATAATGATATAAAAAGTTTGGAATTTAAATTAATTAAACGATTAAGGGGTTGCCATTTTCGATTTTTAATATGTGCTGAAATCCCCCTATATGTAAGAGGGAAATCACCTAAAAAATTGCAAAACAATCTCTCAAAATCTTAAGCATTCCTGCCTTATAGCATCAATGTCGAGCAAGTTTTGAACTGTCGTCCGAATACCATACACTCTAATGTCTACGTTGGTTCAAGTAAGAAAGACTTTTCCACTGATTATATCATTTCAATATTTATTCAACATGAACAATTGAATTATTAATAATCATGATAACAATCTTTTTATGTTCAAACAATATACTAGCATTTAGTATTCAGTAACATAATTAGTTTGTTTGTAAATATTGTGTATTCTTTTCATTAAATAATACAAGCAGCAAGCAATGATTTAGAAATAAAAATAATCAAATTTTTTATTATGGATGCAAGGATAATAATTATTAAAAATTAAATAACAAAAAATATAACAGGAATTGATGTGATTATTATAATTAAAATTTCATTTGCAACCATTTTAAGTTGAGTTGTTGTAATGGACATAGGATTGTCCTTCACTATCTTCAAATAGGTGAGAAAATAATGGAAAATGGTTAACAATTTCTTTAAACCTTCTAATAAAAAACTTTATGAATTGAAAAGTGGATGTTATCATTAATGTGCTTTCTCTCTCTTTAAGTTGAGATGTGGTACCAGACATATGATTGTAATTCTCTCTTTGAAAGTGGGGATGACAAATTATGATTATGTATTGTTTCTTCTCTTTAAATCTTAAAATAAAAATCTACCGAATAGATAATGTTTTTTTACTCAAAAACTGCGTAGTCTTGATTCCCTATTATTACTCATAAGGATATTTAGGATAAATAGGCAATCTTGTCAGAAACAACAAAAAATATTTTTTCCCTCAAATAATTGAACATTTAAACTTGCCGGTGATATAAAATAATTCATGCAATTAAGGAACGTACTATCTGTACTATCTTAGTACGCAATGTAATTGACTACCATATGAAGATCTCTAATATAAAGACCAGTTAACCCAAATTTAGGCATTAAGTAGAGATTTATACATTTTAACAGTAAAATCATAATGGCGACTCCGAAAAGTTGCATAACCAGTTTTTGGCCATTAATCAGGGCGTGACAAATGTCATTCCACTAGGGACTTTTTTAAGAGAGTCAAACCCAAAACCATTGATTTTACGAATATATTTATGGTGTTAAAAAGCTTGTTTGTTATTTCTAAAACTACCAAAACATTGCAATTTAAGAAAATCTTAGTGATGAGTGTTTGGTGTTTTAGAATTATTTTATAAAATAATAAATAATAAATTAATTATTGAAAGTAATAGAGAACTGTGGTTGATACAAAGAATAGGCAACGATTATAAAACCGTGGTCTTAAGTATAACAGGACACGAGTTTTAAGAACAACTATGACAACGATATAAAAATCATGGTCCAATACGTTTAATAGACATTGATTTTAAAACTATTATCTATTGTATTTTAAGACCACGGTTTCCAAACCATTGGGGATGAAAGCGTTTCCAAAGAGCAAAAATGTTGTAGTGGTGGAAAGGTATGTGTGATGTGTAACGACAAGAAATTCTACCCTTGAAATTTTTTCCTTATTTAATCCAATTCCATATATTTAACAATCAATCATAATTACTGAGTGATTAATTTTATTTTAAAAGTCTCACTTCACACTCACACCCTATCTTTGAATCATAAGTAACATTCAACATTCGATAGCAGAAAAACATAATTCATTAATATATCCTAGTAACCCCCGCATACAATTAGCTATGAGTTTCCAAAACACCCATAGCTACATATATCCCGAGTTACTAGTTCCCATGATCAATATCATGTACAAAAATAATATTCATAGTACCATTAGTTACTTCAATTACAATCAGTTAAAGTTACAAAAGAATGGATAAAGAGACATAAAAAACAAAAGTCTCTAATCCCCTACTCAAAATCATCCTTCTCCGTCCACCTACCTGCAATGGGATTAACATTTACCATGCACAAACAACACAAAGGAATAAGTCATTAATTAAATAAAACTCAATGTCAGTTAATCCACATGTAATAGTTTTTCACAGTGATATAATTTAAATACTCTTAAAACCTTTTTCGTTATCTATACTTTTGAAAAACCATGCTACATAACTCGAGCTAGAGTCGCTAACCCATTCTGGTCGGCTAAAGCGAGTTTTATTTTCATTGGCACTCCACCAATACATAAACCATAAATACACCCATCATCACTACAAACATACCCATATATATTTGTAATGACTAAGTGATTTACCATTTATGTCATTATATTTCGAGTCTTCTTTCCATTGGTACTCCCCCAATAAGTTTCGAGTCTTATTTCCATTGGTACTCCCCTAATAATATTTATTTCATTTGAGTCATATTTCCATTGGTACTCCCCCAATAATATTTATTTCATTTGAGTCATATTTCCATTGGTACTCCCCCAATAATATTTATTTCATTTGAGTCATATTTCCATTGGTACTCCCCCAATAATATTTAATTCGTTTGAGTCATATTTCCATTGGTACTCCCCCAATAATATTTAATTCATTTGATGATTTCATTCGAGTCTTATTTCCATTGGTACTCCTACAATAAATAGTAAACCTTAAACTCACTTCTAACCATTATCAACATACCCATATATGTTCATAATGATTAAGTGATTCACATTTTAATCATCATCCATAACAGGAAGTCCACGCATTTTCCACATAATGCATAAATTAAAGACTTATCCTTACCTCGGTGAGTGTTGGGTTTGGTTTTTGGTGACTTCGCAAGTTCCACCGGCACCACCTCCAAACTTAGGATCTTTCCTCATTCCCACCACATAACACAATGTTAGTCATTCATTCCAAATAACAAATAAATAACTTATATTGCATCATTTAAACGTACAGGATATTTATCATGTTCTCAATGGTTCTATACTACTTTCATTAAGAGTTTTCCACCATCTAAATGAAAGTGTGCATGTCAAGAGGAACACTTTGGAAAGCTCTCCTTATATGACTTGGTTTTGATGAGGACAACTTGTGCTAACATGAGCTTGAAGATCATCAACAAATCAACATGCTTAAGCCTTCCGATTGGTATCTTGCTTAGACTAGATTAGTTTAGGTTGAGTCCAAGGCTTAAGTCACCTAATACATATCTCAATTGCATAAATCTTTTAAATCTTTTTCATCTTGAGATATGTCATTCATAATATGTTCATGCATCATATAAATACATGTAATGTGCATTCTAGGCATAATCTAAGTATTAAACATGTATGAATTTAAGTGCATAACATATTTGAAGTTTTTACACATGAAACAGTGCTGTTAATCGATTACCACTTGGCTTAATCGATTAATCTAACTGTTTGCACAGTGTAATCGATTACAACAAATGTCAATCGATTAATCTAACATTTTTGTGAAGCTTAATCGATTAAAGCTGTCGTTAATCGATTAACTGGGCTTTTATTTCAATTCTTTATAAACTGCATTTTCAGAATTGATCTCATAAGTTGCATGTTAAATTTTTTAGAGAGTTAGAGCATATTTTCGTGTTAATTGTTGCATCTAGTTGTAAATGCATTTGTGAGCTTAGAAAAGAGAGAATTCTATGCTTTAGGATTGAGTGCTTTTCATGATACATTTCTCATCTTTTCTTGTCACATGTTCTTGCATTTTTACATGATTCTTGATTAGATGTTTACACATTATGCATTCTGTTTTTCACTAATACATCTTTCATACTGCATGAGCTTGTATTAGGTGATTAGAGTAAAGCCTTATCTTGTTAGATATAAGTCTTGTTATAGCTTAAGTTTACTCTGTATTGCTTTGTTTGAAAAAGTGTTGTAATTGTGGGAATCTCAAGGTGTCATATCACCAAGAGATTGAGTGTGTCTTCACCGAGTGTTAGACTTAGGGATAAGTAAAGAACAAGGTTCTTGGCTGGGGCTACGCCGAAAGAAAGGTTTTCTTTGTCGGTAGGAAGGGAGTCAAACCATAGAATAGGTTTCTTTTTATCTTGTAAGTGTCTAATTGTTGTAATTGGATAGTGTGTATGTAATTAACATTCATTCAATTATAGTGAAGAAAAATCTCCCAAATCAGCCGGGAGGCCTGGATGTAGTTTGCGGTGGACAAGCAAACGAACCAGGATAAAATTCTTGTTGCAGGACTTTTTCTATCTCTATCTCTTTATTGCATTTGATCGATTATTTTGTCAAGTAGATTTAATTGATAATTTGTGTCTATACTGTATTACTTGTACTCTGATAATATTCTGTAAGCCTGGTATAATCGTTTCATTATCAATTAATTGTCGAGCAAGAAACTGTACTTGCATTTGCTTACTGTCTCGGTTTAATCGATTAAGTGTGGTGTGTTAATCGATTACTTCAAATCTGTTAATCGATTAAGTGGACTGTGTTGAAAGTGTTAATCGATTACCCTGTTTCGTTAATCGATTAATCAAGGTGTTTTTCAGCATTAAGTGTTGTTTTCGAAAAGCGGACATTCTAACCGCTACACCTATTCAACCCCCCCTTCTAGGTGTATTGTAATCACTGATACCTAACAAGTGGTATCAGAGCTAGTGCGAAGTGCTAGCTCAACCACGTATTCGTGATCCTTAGGGAAAAACGAATGGGTTCGTCAAACCCATTTGGTGGTGATGGTTCATCCATTAATCGACCACCTATATTCAGTGGTGAAGGGTATGCCTACTGGAAAGTCCGCATGCAAATTTTTATTGAAGCCATAGACTCGGATATTTGGGAATCCGTAGTCAACGGCCCTTTCGTTCAACAACATCTTGTGGACAATGAACCTAAAGACAAGCCTAAAAGTCTATGGACCGATGATGAGCGCAAAAAGGTGCAGCATAATCTACGCGCCAAAAATATCATCACATCGGCCCTATCCTATGATGAGTTCTTTAGAGTATCGCAGTGCCAAAATGCAAAAGAAATGTGGGACACTTTACAAGTGACTCATGAAGGCACTAGCGAAGTCAAGCGCGCTAGATTAAATGCGCTTACCCATGAGTATGAGTTATTTCGCATGTTACCTAGTGAATCAATCTGTGATATGCAAAAGCGATTTACTCATATTGTTAATCATTTAGTTGCTCTAGATAAATCTTTTGCCAGAGGTGAAGTAACTAATAAAGTTTTGCGTTGTCTTGACAGGAAATGGCAACCAAAAGTAACTGCAATTGTTGAATCCAAAGATTTGGACTCTATGCCTCTAGCTACTTTATTTGGAAAACTTCAAGAGCACGAAATGGAATTGGGGCGCTTGACTATGCACGAAGATTCAGATCGGAAAAAGAAAAACATCACATTAAAGGCCACGACCTCCAAATCAAAAGAAGATAAAGATGATGATGAATCTGACTCCGATCTAGATGATGAAACTATGAATCTCCTTGTTCGCAAATTTAGCAAATTCATCAAAAGAAAAGGAGGATTCAAGAAGTTTCAGAAGAAAGAAGCGAAAGAGTCAACCAACAAAGGCAAGAACAACAAAGATCGCTTTACTTGCCATGAGTGTGGAAAAGCCGGACATATGAGATTTCAATGTCCTACCTATCTGAAAAAGGTTGATTCAGAGAAGAGCACTCCCAGGGAATTCAAATCCAAGAAAGCGTACATTGTATGGGATGTACCTGAGGAGGAAACAACATCAAGCACTTCTAGTGAGGAGGAGTCAGCGAAGTTGTGTCTGATGGTCAGATCTGACAACAATGGCAACTCAGACTCACACGAGGATAATGATGAGGTATATTCCGACACCTCATCCACTTCGGATGACTTACCCTCTTATGAAGTTTTATATAATGCTTATGTTGAGTTACATGAGGAATTAAAGAAATTGGCTAGAATAAATGTTGATAAGAAAAGGGAAATCCTTAGAAATGAAAAGAAACTAAGCCAATTACAAAAAGAATTAGATGAATTAAAATTAGAAAATGAAACTTTAGATCTCATCTATTCTTGTAACACATGTGACTGCTCTGCTGATAATTTATGTCAAAAGCCTGTATGTGAGACTTGCGAGATTTTGCAAGAAGACAATCTTAAACTAAAAGAAAAACTCGAACGTCTCACAAACAGTAAACAGCAATTAGACACTCTGCTCAGTCAAACAAGAAATGTTGGTGATCGTACTGGTCTAGGTTATACTCGCTCTGCTAAAAACAAGAGACCATATAGAAAACCTGTAGTTAATACTAAGGATAAAAATCGTAGGCGCTCTCCTACTTGCTTTTATTGTAATACGTATGGTCATACTTCTTACTCTTGTTACATTAGAAAATATGGTATACCTAGCGGGGCTTATGTATGGATAAAGAAGGGAGATAATTCCCTAATCACTAACAGAAAAGGACCCAACATAATTTGGGTACCTGAGAAAAGCAGGTGATCTATTTTGCAGGTATGTCTTCGAACACAAGGACAAAAATGGTACTTAGACAGTGGATGTTCGAGACATATGACAGGTGACAGATCAAATTTCCTGGATCTATCACTTAAAGGAAAAGGATACGTCACGTACGGAGACAACAATAAGGGAAAGATACTTGGTACCGGAACAGTTGGTAACTCATCTCATACTCAAATTGAAAATGTTCTGTATGTTGAAGGACTAGAACATAATCTTCTAAGTATAAGTCAACTCTGTGACAAAGGTAATCGAGTATCTTTTGATTCTGACTGTTGCATCATTCGTGACATTTTATCTAATAATGTTAAATTTGTTGGTCATCGTATACATAATATTTACATGGTTAACTTGGATGATGTCACCACATTATTTTCAAAATGTTTCATTTCTAAAGAAGATGACATCTGGCTCTGGCACAGACGCGTTGCACACATCCATATAAAACATCTAGATAAATTGTCATCAAACCAACTAGTTGAAGGGCTACCAAAACTAAATTTCAAAACTAAAGAGATCTGTGACACTTGTCAAAAGTGTAAACAAACCAAAAATTCTTTTAAAAACAAAAATGTGATATCCACTTCAAGACCTTTGGAGCTACTCCATATGGACTTGTTTGGACCATCACAAATCATGAGTTTTGGTGGTAGCTACTATGCTCTAGTTATTGTTGATGATTTCTCTCGATTTACATGGACATTATTTTTATTTGCGAAAAGCGACGCCTTCAAGTCTTTTAAAAATCTTGCCAAGCAAATTCAAAACCAACTTAACCTAAAAATAGTATATATACGAAGTGATCACGGGGGAAAATTTGAGAACTTTCAGTTCGACAAATTCTGTGATAAGCATGGCATTTTGCATCAGTTCTCTGCTCCTCGCACTCCACAACAAAATGGAGTTGTTGAGAGGAAAAATCGCGTGTTAGAAGAATTAGCGAGAACCATGCTTAATGAAAGTAATACCCCCAAATACTTCTGGGAAGATGCAGTTCATATTGCATGTTATGTTATAAATCGAGTACTTTTAAGGCCTAATTTGAATAAAACTCCTCATGAACTATTAAAAGGCCGTAAACCAAACATATCCCGTCTTCACGCTTTCGGTTGCAAATGTTTTATATTAAATAATGGAAAGCGGGCTTTAGGAAAATTCGATTCAAAAGCCGATGAGGGAATATTTTTGGGATACTCGATTCATAGCAAAGTGTTCAGAATTTTTAATAAATATTCAATGCAAGTTGAAGAGTCTATCCATGTACAATTTGACGAATCTTCTCCAAAAGAGAAGAGAAAGGTCGTATCTAATGATGTTGCAGGTGCTTTGGAAGAAGCATACTCAAAGAACATGGATAATGAAGAAGCAACTAATGAAGAATGTCAAACCAAATCTCAGGAGCATTCAAATATGCCAGTTGTGTGGAAAACCAAGAAAGCTCACCCGATTGACAAAGTAATAGGTGACATATCTACGGGAGTGGTAACCCGTAGTTCCTTACGAAACTTTTGTAATTTTGTAGCTTTTGAATCTCAAATTGAGCCTAAGACCATTGATGAGGCCATTGAGGATGTGCACTGGGGTATATCTATGCAAGAAGAGCTGAACCAGTTCGAGCGTAATAATGTTTGGGACTTGGTCCCTAAACCTAAAGATCATCCGGTGATTAGTACTCGATGGGTCTTCAGAAATAAGCTTGATGAATCAGGCTTAATCATTCGAAATAAGGCACGCTTGGTGGCCAAAGGCTACAACCAGGAGGAGGGTATCGATTATGACGAAACCTATGCCCCTGTAGCCAGATTAGAGGCCATCAGGATGCTACTTTCCTTTGCATCTATTATGAACTTCAAACTATTTTCAAATGGACGTAAAAAGCGCCTTCCTGAATGGCTACATTCAAGAAGAAGTTTATGTTGACCAACCGCCTGGTTTTGAAAATTTTAAAAATCCGAACCACGTTTATAAACTTAAAAAGGCACTCTATGGTCTCAAACAAACTCCTAGAGCTTGGTATGATAGACTTAGTACCTTTCTTTTAGAAAAAGGGGTTCGAAAGAGGCTTGGTTGACACAACGCTTTTTATTCGTAAATCATAAAATCATGTATTACTTGTACAAATCTATGTGGATGACATAATATTTGGATCTACTAATGATTTTTTGTGTAAAGAATTTTCTGAGATGATGCAGGGGGAGTTCGAAATGTCTATGATGGGAGAACTCACATTCTTTCTAGGACTTCAGATAAAGCAACTAGAAAGTGGGATATTCATCCATCAGGCAAAATATTACAAAGAGCTGCTCAAGAAATTTGAAATGAACAATTGTAAGGAAGCTTCCACTCCTATGACATCTTCTTGCTACCTAGATAAGGACGAAAAAGGAAAAGCAATAGAGGTAACAAAGTATGGAGGAATTATTGGGTCATTACTTTACTTAACTGCAAGTCGACTTGATATCATGTTTAGCGTATGTATGTGTGCGAGATTTCAATCATCACCTAGAGAATCACATCTTTAAACTCTTAAAAGAATCATGAGATATTTAAAAGGAACAACTAAAATGGGATTATGGTATCTTTGGGATGCCTCACTATCCTTGGTAGGTTATTCCGATTCCGATTTCGCCGGATGTAAATTGGATCGGAAAAGCACTAGTGGTACTTGTCATTTGTTGGGCAGTTCATTAGTAGCATGGCACAGCAAAAAGCAAGCCTGTGTTGCTTTGTCCACCGCCGAAGCGGAATACATTGCCGCTGGTGTGTGTTGCGCTCAAATCCTTTGGATGAAGCAGCAACTCAAGGACTATGGTCTTAAACTTGAAAAGATCCCTATTAAATGCGATAATACAAGTGCCATAAACCTATCAAAGAATCCCATTTTGCATTCTAGAACTAAGCATATAGAAATTCGACATCATTTTTTGCGTTATCATGTACAAAAAGATGACTGCGTTCTTGAATTTGTTGAAACTTCTAAACAGTTAGCTGATATTTTCACCAAGCCCCTTCCCAGGGATACTTTCTTTGTTCTAAGGAGAGAACTTGGAATTCTTGATGAACAATATCTCGATTGAAATTGTTTAGTTGTTTGCATTATCGTCTTGTCTCTATATGCCTATATGTCTTTTGCTTAATTGATATATGTTAAAATGCAAAAATATGTCTTTTGATTAACTCTTTCTGTGATTATGAATGTCTCGATTAAACATTGCCTGTTAATCGATTACCCGGGCATCAGTTTTTTGAAAATTTGAATTTTACATTGGTTTAATCGATTAAACCTGCCCGTTAATCGATTCAAACCAGCATTTTAAAGGCAGACATCAATTCGGTTTTACACTTTTTTTGGCATTTTCTCAACCTCTCTTATACTTTGAGTTTCTGAATCAGTAGCACAACTAATCCAAGTGCACTAAAGTAGAAAAACCTTATCCTAACCCTCTCAAATCATCAAGAAATCACACTTTCACATCCTCATTTCACCCCATTTCCAATTTTCCACCAAACAAAACCCTAGGTTAGGTTTTCCTAAATCCTTCTCTGCTCATTCAACGTTATTTCGGGTTCATCTATATAATGGAGCAAGGTCGCACAAAAAGGGTCAAGACCTCAGCTACTCGTGTACGAAGAAGGGAAGTCGGTTCACCTTCCACTCGGGACCGCGGTGACCCCTATTACTCACATGATATGGAAGCTCAGGGAACCGTTCAATTTTTGGAATTAAAGGGACAAGTTTACCCTGCTCTAGTTAGGGAATTTTATTCAAATTTTAGATACAAGGATGGAAAGTATTGGTCTATGATTTCTGGTAATCTGTTTGAACTTAATGATGATATGTTTATGAATGTCGGTGGTTTATCATCTTCTGGTTATGGAATAGGAGATTGTTCCTCGGTTAAGGAGAACTTTGATCCTTCTGAGGTTTATAAGTCATTTCTTAGAGGCCATCACTTACACATTCAGGGTCAACTGACCAAAGCTGGGTCATTATCTGTTGAGAACAGACTGTTGCATTATATTTTTGCTTACATTTTGGTGCAGAGGAACACGAATCACGCACAGCCTACTGTGAATGATTTGCGTTTCATGTATGCTGTAAAGAATAATGTAATGATCAACTAGCCTGAGGAGATTTTGAAAATAATGAACAGTGTGTCTCTGTCTCAGTCGAAGCTGCTTCCCTATAGTATTTTCGTTTCACGCATTGTTGATTATCTGCACATTGATGTTTCTGATACCATCATTGTTGAGTACACTGATAAGGATCATCTGGTTGGTGAAAGCCTCATTCATAAGATGGGTATATACAAGTATGGTACTACTTGGAAATACCAAGAGGACTACACTACTATTGGTCTGGATTTGTCCGATGATGATAATCAGGGTGGCATGGGTGATCAGCACGCTACAACTCAGGGGGAGCCTTCTGGAACAGCACCTCAGAACTCTGCTTTTGGTTTAGATCAGTTGGAAGCCATGGAGCAACGGCTTAACAACCGTATGGATCTTCACTTCCAAGGATTGAAAGACTCATACTTTGCAGGTATGGAACAATATGAAGAGCGTCAAACTGCTTATTCAGACAACCAATTTCAGGAGTTGAGGAATATGATTCAATCTACTGCTGAAGCTCAAAATGCTTTGTTTTGTTCAGAATTTCAGAAGTTATCTGTACTTATCAGGGGAGACCAGAACATTGTCATTCCTGTTGATCACATTGACGATCCTCCACCTCCACCTCAACCATAGCTTAGAAGACTTTAGACCTAGGATATCTCACCATTAGGTTTATTTCTTCTTTATGGCACTTTCTGGATTCAGTTGTTGTTATGGATTCAAGTTTCTCTTTTGTGTGCCTCTTTTATGTTCTTAATTGACATTTCGTGGTTTGTACGGTTGATGAATACTTTTACTCTTTATGCTATTGTTATTTTGATTATGTCGAATAGCTTATTTTGATTACGTGAATGGTTCTTGATCATATGAGATTTTCTGCTTATTGTGATCTGATATGGTAAATCTTGTATGCCGTTCATTTTACCAAATTGGCTATTTCTTTTGTATAAACTAGCGCATTTGTTTAATTTTCTACAAAATAAAACAGGTTAATTGTTAAATCCCAAATTAACTCATTGACTTTGTTTTATGCATAACTCATATCTCTGCCTTATTTTTGACCTAGGTTATCTTTTTGATAATGTCAAAAGGGGGAGAAAGGTTGTTTTGTTGTTTTCTGATTGTGCAGGTTGATCGTAATAACAGCTTCCGAAATATTTGCGCATCATATCAACCATGCCAACACAATCTTCAAGCTATTTCATCACAGTTGATATATTTGATGTAGTGTTTGTCATCATCAAAAAGGGGGAGATTGAAATTGTGCATGTCAAAAGGAACACTTTGGAAAGCTCTCTTTATGTGTCATGGTTTTGATGAGGACAACTTGTGCGAATAAAAGCTTGAAGATCATCAACAAATCAACGTGCTTAAGTCTTCTGATTGGTACTAAGCTTAGACTAGAGATTAGTTTAAGTTGAGTCTAAGGCTTAAGTCACCTAATACATGTCTCATATGCATAAATCTTTTAAATCTTTTTCATCTTGAGATATGTCATTCATAATATGTTCATGCATCACATAGATACATGTATATGTGCATTCTAGGCATAAACTAAGTGTTAAACATGTATGAATTAAGTGCATAACATATTTGAGTTTTTTACACATGAAAATATGTTGTTAATCGATTAAGGCAAAGGTTAATCGATTAATCTAACTGTTTGCACAGTTTAATCGATTAAGGCATTCGTTAATCGATTAACTGGGCTTCAAAATTAATTCTTTATAAACTGCGTTTTTCAGAATTGATCTCATAAGTTGCATGTTGCAGTTTTAGAGAGTTAGAGCATTTTGGAAAAGAGAGAATTCTATTCTTTAGGATTGAGTGCATTACATGATATATTTCTCATCTTTTCATATCACATGTTCATGCATATTATTGATGATTCTTGATTAGATTTTTACATTCTATGCATTCTGTTTTTCAAACTAATACATTTTCATATTGCATGAGTTTGTATGAGGTGATTAGAGTAAAGTGTTGTCTTGTTAGATATAAGCTTTGTAATAGCTTAAGTTTACTCTATTTTCTTTTTGATTGAGAAATTGTTGTAACATTGGGAATCTCGAGGTGTCATATCGCCGAAGAGATTGAGTGTATCTTCATTGTGTTTAGACTTAGAGGTAAGGAAAGAACAAAGGTTCTTGGCTGGGGCTACGCCGAAAGAAAGGTTTTCTTTGTCGGTAGGAAGGGAGTCAAACCATAGAATAGGAGTCTTTATTATCTTGTGTTGTCTAAGTGTTGTAATTGGATGATGTGTATGTAATAACATTGATTCGATTATAGTGAAGAAATATCTCCCAAATCAGCCGGGAGGCCTAGATGTAGTTTGCGGTGGTCAAGCAAACGAACCATGATAAAATTCGTGTTGCAGGATTTCTCTCTCTCTCTCTCTTTATTGCATTTAATCGGTTAACTTGTATAGTGAATTCAATAGCTAATATGTTTCTGTGCTATACTGTTAATACTCTGATAAATCTGTAAGCTTTGTAAACTCGTTTTGTTATCGATTAATTGCAAGTAATCGTATTTGCCTAAGCTTACTGTTTCTGTTTAATCGATTAAGTCAAGATTGTTAATCGATTACACTCATTCTGTTAATCGATTAAATCGATTGTGTTGATTGTTAATCGATTACCTTGTTCTGTTAATCGATTAATTAGGTGTATCACAGCATTAAGTGTTGTTTTTCGAAAAGCGGATATTCTAACCGCTACACCTATTCAACCCCCCCTTCTAGGTGTATTGTAACCACTGATACCTAACAGTATGATGGTAAAAGGTAAAAGGTGTTTATTCCGTTTGATTTTTTTTTTATGAATAGAGGCGGCGGATGTTGATGGTAAAAGGTGTTCCCCTTTTTGTATTGTTTGATTCGGGATCGACACACTCTTTTGTGTCTTTTGATTGCATGAAGCAATTGGTTTTGCAGACTGAGTCACTGCCTTTTGATTTGGTAGTATCCACCCCAACTAATGCACCTATGGTAGTGACGATGTTTTTTCCTCAGTGTCCTGTAGTGGTAAGCTATAGAACCTTCACAATAGACCTGATATGCTTACCGCTATCCCAATTAGATATAATTCTTGGGATGGACTGGCTATCGAAAAATCGTGTGCTGCTAAATTGTCATGATAAGACAGTTGTGTTTGGAGATCTTCGTGAGACCTCTGGTCTTTCTAGATGTCAGAAAGCTAAGGAAGTTAAGACTTCCCTTAAGGAAGGGGCATTGATGTATGTTTTGTTAGCTTCTTCAGAGGGAGATGAGAAACAGGAGATTGAGCATCTTCCTGTAGTACGCGAATTCCCCAATGTGTTCCCTGGTGATATTCCAGAATTACCACCTGTGCGAGACGTGGAATTCTTCACTGATCTGGTGCCAGAGACAGGACCTATTTCTATAGCTCCTTATAGAATGACACCATTTGAGTTGGCTGAGTTGAAAAATCAAATAGAAGATTTTTTGGCCAAGAATTTTATTCGTCCAAGCGTATCGCCATGGGGTGTGTAAAGACCCGATTTCTACCCTTGAAATTTTTTTATTTATTTTAATCCTTTCTTACATACAGTCGTCACCTTCATTAAAAACTATCGAGTATCTCTCTTTGAAAATACTCTTTACCCTATTATAATATCATACAAATTTATGTTGCGGAAAAACATAATTCATTCAGATAGCCTTTATCACATACGTCCAGTTATGGGTTTTCCAGAGTTATAACGTCCATAACTACATGTCACCATATTATCCTAATCAGATTACATTTATCCCAAAATACTGTCAAATCAACTACAATATCAAATAGCAATAAAGACAATCGAGTAAATAAACACAAAAGCTTCCTAATTGAGCTTCATCCTCAAAATCCGTCATTTACCTACAATGGGATTATCATAAACAACACACAAAACAAAAGGGAGTAAGTCATTAGTTTAAAACTAACATCACACAATAATCCACATTTCCAATACAATTAAGCTTTAATATAATTCGTAAACACACATACGGAATTGTAAACATTCATAATCATCTTCCTTTAATTGCCACTTTACTCATATTCATCCTATAGTATATATATCCCATACTATATATCCTATAGCATGCATACGACATTCATGTGACATTCACATTCCCCATCATTCATATTCACCCTATAGAATATATATCCCATACTATATATCCTATAGCATGCATACGACATTCATTTGATATTCACATTTCTCATCATTCATATTCACCCTATAGAATATATATCCCATACTATATATCCTATAACATGCATACGACATTCATTTGACATTCACATTTCTCATCATTCATATTCACCCTATAGAATATATATCCCATACTATATATCATATAGCATGCATACGACATTCATTTGACATTCACATTTCTCATCATTCATATTCACCCTATAGAATATATATCCCATACTATATATCCTATAGCATGCATACGACATTCATTTGACATTCACATTTCTCATCATTCATATTCACCCTATAGAATATATATCCCATACTATATATCCTATAGCATGCATACGACATTCATTTGAGTCATATTTCCTTTGGTACTCCCCCAAAAAGATTAAATTCGTTTTGAGTCTTATTTCCTTTGGTACTCCCCCAAATAGATTGAATTCGTTTTGAGTCTTATTTCCTTTGGTACTCCCCCAAATAAATTGAATTCGTTCTGAGTCTTATTTCCTTTGATACTCCCCCAAATAAATTGAATTCGTTCTGAGTCTTATTTCCTTTGGTACTCCCCCAAATAAATTGAATTCGTTCTGAGTCTTATTTCCTTTGGTACTCCCCCAAATAAATTGAATTCGTTCTGAGTCTTATTTCCTTTGGTACTCCCCCAAATAAATTGAATTCGTTTTGAGTCTTATTTCCTTTGGTACTCCCCCAAATAAATTGTTTCCTTCTTTTTCCATAACAGTAAAATCACGCATTTTCCAACATAATGCATAAATTACAGACGTATTGTTTTAAATCATTACCTCTTTCACATACCTCATTCATATCAGCTAGTATGATTTAGAAAACACTTATCCCTTACCTCGGTGAGCGTTGGAGATCAGTTCCGAGTAACTTTAAAAGTCTACTCCGCGATTTCCTCCAACCTTAGGATCTTTCCTCATTATCACCAATAACAATGATGTCAGTCATTTATTCAAAATAACACATAAATAACTCGTATTTCATCATCAAATACACAAGGGATTCATGTATTCTCAATATTTCCAAAACTACTTCAATTCAAGTTTCTAAATATTAAAACATACATGTTCATCTCATATAACAACATCAAAGCACAACTCATTATTCACATCTAACATTTCATATCTTTCTCTTTATACTCATATTCACATTTTGGCGGTTTTTGGGGTTTTTCATGAATAACCCATAAAACTTTCCATTCATCAAATAACAACTCTAAACCAAGAGTTTACAAGATAAAAAACAACATAAAACAAACCATAACTCTAAAGGATGAGTTTCCATGGTTTCTCATGTTTTGAAAATAAATCCAACATACCCAAAACAAGTTAGAGAGGAAGAAGAAGAGTTAGTAACAAGAGGTTTACCTCTTCTCAAGCTCCAAGATGAGTCCTAAGGCTCCTTGCTCTTGAAAAGCTCTCATTTCTCTCTTCTCTTCGAAGTTCTTAACCTTAAAATGTGTTTGGGTTTCTGTTTTAAAGAGGTGTCGTCGGGGTGTAATCGATTACCAACATGGTGTAATCGATTACAACGCGAAAAATGTGCATATCTGATGTTTTTAATACAATGTAATCGATTACCAGGAGTGTGTAATCGATTACCAGGAGTGTGTAATCGATTACACTGTGTCAGATGCACATATCTGATGCTTTTAATACGATGTAATCGATTACCAGCAATGTGTAATCGATTACCAGCAACGTGTAATCGATTACCAGCAATGTGTAATCGATTACCAGAAATGTGTAATCGATTACACTGTGTCAGATGCACATATCTGATGCTTTTAATACGATGTAATCGATTACCACAAGAGTGTAATCGATTACCAGCAGAGTGTAATCGATTACCAGCAGAGTGTAATCGATTACACTGTGTCAACAGCCCAAAATTGCCATTTCTCGCCCACGCGAGAATCCTCGTCCAGGATTTCACCCTCCTAGCTGATCCTTTTTCGCTCAGGCGAGAATCTCTCGATCAAGCGAGGCTTCGAGGACTGATACTATATTTTTAAAGATTAAAATTTGGGGTGTAACAGGGTGCACCGGTGTTGTTGGTGAAAAGGAATGATGAAACTATGAGGCTGTGTACCGATTATAGGAAATTGAACAAAGTCACGATTAAGAACAAGTATTTTTTTACCTATAATTGATGATTTAATGGATCAGTTGATAGGGGTGGTGATATTCTCCAAGATTGATATTCGATCAAGTTACCAGCAACTCAGAGTAAAGATAGAATATGTTCCTAAGACTGCCTTCAGGACGAGATATGGACACTACAAATATTTGGTAATGCCATTTGGTGTGACTAATGCCCCGACAATATTTATGGACTACATGAATAGGATTTTTCATCCTTATCTAGACTCTTTTGTGGTGGAGTTTATTGATGACATCTTACTATATTCTAAGAGTAGAGAAGAACATGTGGAACACTTGACAGTAGTATTGGGAGTTCTAAAGGACAATCATTTGTATGCAAAATTGTCGAAGTGCGACTTTTGTTTTGAGTCTGTGAAGTTTCTTGGACATGTATTATCCAAGGAAGGAGTGGCAGTAGACTCGTCTAAAGTTGAAGCGGTGATGGAATGGGCTGTACCGAAATCGGTAACCGAGATTAGGAGTTTCCTTGGATTGGCTGGTTATTACGGGAAGTTTATTAAAGGATTCTTGAAGTTAGCTTTGCAACTAACTAAGCTGACTCGGAAAGTAGAACCATATGTTTGGACAATCATAAGTGAAGAAAGCTTCCAAGAGTTTAAACGGAGATTGACTTCGGCACCAGTGTTGATTCTTCCTTGTACAGACCGTGATTTTAATGTTTATTATGATGCTTCAAAACAGGGCTTGGATTGTGTGCTGATGCAAGATGGAAAGGTTGTTTCTTACGCATCGAGACAACTAAGGCCGCATGAGAAAAACTACTCGACCCACGACTTGGAATTAGTCGATGTGGTGTTTGCTTTGAAGATTTGGAGGCACCATCTCTATGGTGCGAGATATGAAGTTTTCAATGATCACATGAATTTGAAATATTTGTTCGATCAGAAAGAGTTGAATATGAGACAAAGGAGATGGGTGGAATTCCTCACGGATTATGATTTCGGCCTTCAATATCACCCTGGGAAGGCCAATGTAGTGGCAGATGCTTTGAGTTAGAAGTCACTGAATGTATCCGCACTAAAGGTCCGCGAGGAGAAACTGATAGATGATTTCAAAGATACGAATTTGACGTTTCGAGTTAAGCCCTGTGGTATGATATTGGGAATGCTCAAGATCACGAACGAGCTATTCGATCAAAGGTAATTGCATGGTGGCAGGTATTCCTCTTTTAGTGTTGTTTGATTCGGGAGCGACACACTCCTTTGTATCTAATGATTGCGTGGATAGACTGAAATTACAAACGGAGTCGTTGCCTTTCGACTTGGTCGTGTCCACCCCAACTGATGTGCCTGTGGTGGTATCGACAGTTGTGTCTCGATGTCTAGTAGTAGTAAACGCTAGAACTTTTACCGTTGATTTGATCTGCTTACCACTAACCCAGTTGGATATAATTTTGGGGATGGACTGGTTGTCGACTAATCATGTGATGTTAAATTGTGCGGATAAGACCGTGGTATTCGGGAATCTTGATGAGGTTTCTGATGAAGGCAATGACATGAAGCCATTGTCGGCAAAAGAAGTCAAGACTTTTTGTAAGGAGGGATGGGCCGTGTTTATGTTGTTGGCATCCCTGGAGGATAGTGAAAAACCCAAAGTAGAGGACAATCCGATAGTTCGTGAATTTCCTGAAGTATTTCCTAGCGAAATTCCGGAATTACCTCCAGTAAGAGAAGTCGAATTCTCTATTTATTTGGTACCGGGAACGGGACCCATCTTTATCGCTCCTTATAGGATGGCACCGTTAGAATTGGCGGAGTTGAAAAAGCAGGTTGAGGACTTGTTGGCAAAGAAGTTCATTCGTCCTAGCGTCTCACCTTGGGGTGCGCCTGTTTTGTTGGTTAAGAAAAAGGATGGTAGTATGCGGTTGTGTACCGACTACCGGCAGTTGAACAAGGCCACTATTAAGAACAAGTATCCGTTGCCTCGAATCGATGACTTGATGGATCAGTTGAGGGGAGCGGAAGTGTTTTCAAAAATTGACCTTCGGTCGGGTTACCACCAACTTCGAGTAAAGTCGGAGGACATTCCTAAAACTGCTTTTAGGACAAGGTATGGACATTTTGAATATTTGGTCATGCCTTTTGGGGTAACAAATGCTCCAGCAATATTTACCGACTACATGAATCGAATTTTTCATCCGTTTTTAGATACTTTCGTAGTGGTATTCATTGATGACATTTTTGTTTACTCCAAAAGCCGAGAGGAACATGCTGAGCACCTGCGGATTGTGCTAGAGCTTCTTAGCAAGAATCGGTTAAATGCGAAGCTGTCAAAATGCAAATTCTGGTTGGAGTCAGTAAATTTTCTTGGACATGTGATATCCAAGGAAGGAGTGGCGGTAGACCCTTCAAAGGTTGAAGCGGATATGGAATGGGCAGCGCCCAAGTCAGTCACTAAGATCAGGAGCTTCCTGGGTTTGGCTGGGTATTATTGGAAATTCATAGAAGGGTTTTCGAAGTTGGCTCTACCTTTGACAAAACTCACTAGGAAAGGGGAACCATATGTGTGGACAGTTCGATGTGAAGAAAGTTTCCAAGAGTTAAAACGCAGGTTGATTACGGTGCCAGTTTTGGTCCTTCCTTCTACTACTCGGTATTTCAGCGTTTATTGCGATGCATCAAAGCAAGGTTTGGGTTGTGTGTTGATGAAAGAAGGGAAGGTTATGGCATATGCTTCTCGATAGTTGAGTACGCACGAACAGAACTATCCTACCCACGATCTTGAGTAGGCCGTAGTGGTTTTTGCCTTAAAAATCTGGAGACACCATCTTTATGGCGTGAGATTTGAAGTGTACAGCGAACAGAAGAGTTTGAAGTACCTATTTTATCAAAAGCAATTGAAAATGAGGCAGAGGAGATGGATGGAATTCCTTAAGGATTACGATTTCGGGTTGCAGTACCACCCTGAAAAGGCCAATGTAGTGGCGGATGCACTGAGTCGAAAATCGTTGCACATGTCGGCTTTGATGGTTAGGGAGGAGAAACTGATTGAAGAGTTCAGAGATATGAACTTGGATGTTCAGTTAAGGCCTCATAGTATGATTTTGGGAATGCTTAAAGTCACAAATGAGTTGTTTGAACAGATCCGGACAATGCAAAGTGAGGATAGTGAGTTGATGGATAAACGGGATCTGATGTTGTGTGGTAAAGATACCAATTTCACATCGGACCTTAGTGGAATGTTGCATTACAAAGGGAGAGTGTGTGTACCTCGTAATGATAAATTACGAAGGGAGATTTTAGAGGAGTCCCATAAGAGTAAAATGAGTTTTCACCCTGGGACCTTGAAAATGTATCAAGATTTGAAAACACTGTTTTGGTGGTCTGGGTTGAAAAGGGATGTGGCTCTATATGTCTCAAGTTGTTTGATATGTCAGAAGGCCAAGATTGAACATCAGCGACCAGCTGGAGAATTACAATCCCTAGAAATTCTCGTTTGGAAGTGGGATAGTATCTCCATGGACTTTGTATCTGGTTTTCCAAAGACTCAGAGAGGTTATGATTCGATATGGGTGATCGTGGATCGGTTAACTAAATCTGCTAACTTTCTGCCTTTGAACATGAGATACTCGTTGGAGAGATTGGCAGAACTGTATATCCGAGAAATTGTTCGCTTGCATGGAATACCGTCAAGCATTGTGTCGGATAGGGATCCCTGCTTCACTTCAAACTTTTGGACTAGTTTGCAAACCGCTCTGGGAACTAAGTTGAAGCTGAGTTCAGCTTATCATCCACAAACAGACGGCCAATCAGAAAGGACAATACAGTCGTTGGAGGACCTTTTGAGAGCCTGTGTCTTAGAACAACCAGGGAGTTGGGATGACATGTTGTCGTTGATCGAATTTTCCTACAACAATAGCTTCCATTCGAGTATTTGGATGGCACCTTATGAAGCGTTGTATGGTAGGAAGTGTCGAACTCCAGTGAGTTGGTTCGAAACCGGGGAGCACATGATATTGGGGCCCGAATTGGTTCAGGAGACGACGGATAAGATCAAGAAAATCCGGGAGAATATGAGAGTCGCCCAGAGTCGGCAGAAAAGCTACTATGACAAGAGGCGAAAACCTCTTGAATTCAAGGAAGGGGATCATGTCTTCATGAGAGTAGTCCCGACTACCGGAATTGGCAGAGTGTTGAAATCTCGTAAGCTGACTCCGTGATTTATTGGGCCTTATGAAATACTGAAGAGGATTGGGCCAGTAGCGTATCGAGTTGCCTTACCACCGTTGTTGTCGAATCTCCACAATGTGTTTCATGTATCTCAGTTGAGAAAATATGTTGGAGATCCATCTCATGTGGTCGAGTCTGATCAGATAGAGTTCAAAGATAATTTGACTTTTGCGACGTTGCCCGTGAGGATCATGGATACCAGTATAAAGAGATTGAGAGGCAAGGAGATTGCCCTGGTAAAAGTGTTGTAGAGCCAAGTGGACGAAGGAGATGCTGCTTGGGAAGTTGAGCAAGAGATGAGGGAGGATCACCCTCATTTGTTCGAATCGAGGTATGTTTGATTTTCGGGGACGAAAATTCTTTTAAGAGGGGGAGGATTGTAACACCCCAAATTTTAAGTCTTTAAAATTATAGTATCAGTCCTCGGATCCTCGCTTGAGCGAGAGATTCTCGCTTGAGCGAGAAAGGATCACCTAGGAGGGTGAAATTCTGGGCTATACTAGAAGATTCTCGCCTGAGCGAGAGTTGCCTCGCCTGGGCAAGAAATGGCAAACTGGGGCTGTTGACACTGTGAGATTCTCGCCTGAGCGAGAATCCCTCGCTTGAGCGAGAGGAAGCCTGTTGGGACTGTGAGATTCTCGCCTGAGCGAGAATCCCTCGCTTAAGCGAGAGGGTCAGATTTAAGTTTTTAAAATGGGCGGGATTTTCTCGCTTGAGCGAGAGATCCCTCGCTTAAGCGAGAACCCGACGAGACAACATTTAATGAGAAACCCCTAAACACAATCTAGGGTTTTAGAAAAGAAGAAGAGTGAGAGAAAAGAGCTTTTCAAGGGCAAAAAGCTTGGATACCTAAGAGCTTGAGAAGTGGTAAAACTCTAGATTCCAACTCTCTTTTCTCTCTTAAACTCACTTTGGGGTATGTTGGATCTCTTCTCAAAAATGAAGAAAACCAAGGAAACTCATCCTCTTGAAGGATGGTTCATTTTGGGTCATACTTACCTTGTAAACTCTTGGTTTAGAGTTAGTATCTCAAGAATGGAAAGGGTTGTGGGTTGATTCATGAAAACCCCAAAAACCCTAAAAGTGAAAATGTGGTGCAAGGAGAGAGAGAGAGTAAAATGCTAGAGGTAGAAGATGAGTTTACCTCCAAATATTGGAATATGAGATATTATGCATATTTTAGATAGTTGAATATCTATGATGAATATTTTGTATGATTAAATGATGCACTGTAAGTTGTTTATGTGATATTTGGAATAAATGACTAACATTGTGTTATGTGGTGGGATGAGGAAAGATCCTAAGGTTAGAGGCGGTGTCGGTGGAACTTGAGAAGTTGCCAAGAACCAAACCCAACACGCACCGAGGTAAGGATAAGTCTTTAATTGTGCATTTGGAATCGAAAATGTGAATTTTCTGATTATGCAATGATTGTGTTGTAAAGTACGCATTTAGTACAAACATATATGGGTGTGTTTATATTAAAGTAGGCGTAGATTTACGGAAATGAAAGTATGTTGTACTTCTGGTTATGTGATGATTGAGTTGGGAATCACGTATTTAGTATAAACATATATGGGTGTGTTTATACTAATGTGGGCGTGGATTTATCGGAAATGTTTTATGGTGAAATTAAAGAAAAGGAAATATATTTTTAGCCGACCAAGAATGGTTAGCAACTCTGGCTTGAGTATATAAGCAAAACTCTGACTTGAGTATATAAGCAAAACTTTGGCTTGAGTATATAAGCAAAACTCTGGCTTGAGTATATAAGCAAAACTCTGGCTTGAGTATATAAGCAAAACTATGCCTTGAGTATATAAGCAAAATTATGGCTTGAGTATATAAGCAAAACTCTGGTTTGAGTATATAAGCAAAACTCTGGCTTGATTATATAAGCGTGTTTTATTTAAAAAGAAAATGAGAATCTGCTTTTAGCTAACCTCAAGGGGTGTAGTGACTTTGACTCAAGTTATGTAGCAAAACAAAATGAATTTCGAAGATGGTTTACTAACTTTTTTATATATAATGTGGATTATCTTATAATGATGTTTATTGAATTAATGACTTACTCCTTGTGTGTTTTGTGTTTTGTCATTGATAATCCCATTGCAGATAAACAGGTGATATGAGGGAGACTCATTTTTTGGAGATTTAGGAGCTTTATATTTTTGGATTCATTCATTGCACTATTTTGTACATGAGTGCTTATTGAATTACTTGGAATATTTTGTAACTATGGATATATGACTTATACGATTGGTTGTATTTCCGTATACACGTAGCTATGGGTATTTTGGAAACCTATAGCTAGTTGTATGCGGTAGACACTAGAGTCAAATTGAATGGATTATGTTTTTCTGCAACATACATTGTATGGTAATATTATATGCTGAAAGTGTTTTAAGGAATGATAATTGAGAAATCAAAGTAGTGTGATGACTGTATGCATGAAAGGTTTAAAATAAAAGAAAAATTTTCAAGGGTAGAATTTCAGTCCTTATAATATGTTACCCATGATTGAGTTTACCTATAACAGCAACATCTATTCAAGTATTGGGATGGCACCATATGAGGCGTTATATGGTAGGAAATGTAGAACTCCTATAAGTTGGTTTGAGACTGAAGAGTATTTGGTGTTGGGACCCGAGGTAGTTCAAGAAACGACCGAGAAGATTAAGAAAATAGGAGAGAATATGAAAATAGCCCAAAGTCGACAGAAGAGTTATCATGATAAGATGAGGAAGCCTCTTGAGTTTAAAGAAGGAGATCATGTATTTATGAGAGTAATCCCGACTATAGGGGTCAGTCGAGTTCTGAAATCTCGTAAGCTTACTCCGAGGTTCATCGGACCATTTCAGATTTTAAGGAGAAAGTATATTGGAGATCCATCGCATATTATAGCGTCTGACTGAATTGAATTGAAAGAAAACCTAACTTTTAAAACTCTACCAGTGTGGATCCTGGATGGAAGTGTAAAGAAGTTGCGAAGGAAGGAGATTCCTTTGGTGAAAGTGCTTTAGATCCAACTCGACGATGGGGATGCTACTTGGGAAGTGGAACGAGAAATGATGGATGATTACCACCAGTTGTTCGAATCGAGGTATTTTAATTTTCGGGGACGAAAATTCTTAGTAGAGGGGGGAAGATTGTAACATCCCGATTTTCACCTCTTCCAAATTGATATCTTAACTTTGAATTTTAGCTGTTTTTTGGGCGATTCTCGCTTGAGCGAGAAGGGGTCGCCCAAGAGAGGGGTGCAAGGAAATCTACCTGAGTTTTTCCACCATTCTCGCTTAAGCGAGGGACAGTCGCTTGAGCGATAGGTAGCCTTGTGGTATTTGTGATTCTCGCTTGAGCGAGAAGGCTCGCCCAAGTGAGGGGATCAGAGTTTAGAAAACTAAATCATCAAGGGCTTGTCGCCCGAGCGAGACCCTGTCCCTTGAGCAAGAGCCCGAAAACTTGAAACCTAAAATAGAATTCCCAAGTGAGAATTGGGACACTTTTGCGAATAAGAAAAGGAGAGAAGTGACTCCCCACCCCTAGCACGTGTAGAAGCGAAAGAAAATTTTGGGAAGAGGTAAACCTCTTGATTCTAACACTCACCCTTGTTGTGAAACCCCTTATTGTATACATGGATCTCTTTTCTTAATGTGAAAAACCGCACAACCCTTCCTTTTTGGGTTGTGGTTCGTTTCTAGTTGGTTTTTCTTTTGAAATATGTGGTTTGGGTTTATTTTCGAAAAGGGTATCGATATGGTATAGTTGTGAATGGGGATAGTAGATGAGGTTAGAAATGGGTTTGAGGGTTTATGATGTTTCTTGAAAACGGAATTATACCTTATTTGAATGCTCCATACCTCAATTAGTTAGAGTTTGTGAATTGTTGAAAATAAGAACTTATTTTGTTTATGAATAACATGTGTTTGTATGAAATTGTCTATTGGTATGACATGAATAATGATTGGTTATTATTGTTGTGTCATGGAAATAAGGAAAGATCCTATGGTCGGAGGAGACAAGGGAAGATCCTACGAGGTTGAAGGATTAAAACGCTAACTCCTACTCATGTAAGGGAGAAGCATTATACTTAATTGTGTTAATACATGATAGTAGATTATATTGGTATTTATCAATGAATGGATAATGAATCTAGGCTTGCCTTTTATGGTATAGCAATCTTTACCCTAAGGGGTGTAGTGTAAAACTTGACCTAAAATGGGATACTCTGAATATGGTAAGTTTGGGTGATGATCGAAAGAGGACTTGAGGCAATAAAATCAAGAAGGTATTTGGTAGCGGGTATTGTACCATGCTTGAGGTTATAATGGTTGAGGTGGTAAGAGTAGTAAATAAAACTATCTATCTACTATATATTTATATGTCTTATGATTTTGTGTAAATTCTATAATGTCAATTATTGTGAAGTTTAATGTCTTACTCCTTTGTATTTCTCTTTATTCTACCTGTGATAATTGTATTGCAGGTGAAGCGGAGAAATAGCAGATCGAGATTGCTAGATAGCCTAGATGTTTTATTGAATATATAAGAACTCAAATTCAACCCTTGAAAATTTTCATTTATTTAACTCAATTATACATGAGTTTCTCATGTTATATCATACATACATTTCTTTTAATCCTTAAATCATCCATTTCCATAATTATCTACTAACTTTAAAACATACAATTTCTGTTTCATATTTTAACTACCCTTAGGTGCATAAAAACACAATTCGTATATATCATCATAATAAGGGTCATCACATGCCAAGTCAAGGGTTACAAAATTAGAGTACCCATAATTACAAATAAAGTCAACAATGTTCAATTAGTCTCAAAATACTTAAAGACATAGAGTCTTAGTCTTCCAAAATCCCTAAGCTCCAAGTCAAGCATCTCTAACTCATTCGTCTACCTGCAATAGGATTATCATATACCATACACAACAAACACAAAGGAGTAAGTCATTAACTCAATAAAAATCGTAATACGATAATAGACATTTTAAAGAGGTTAGTCTAGTAATAAAACTATAAATGTCATAAAGTAAATACATAATTGATTCATTCATTCCATTTCATCATCTTAAAACTTTACTTCATTTATCATCCCCCATTTCACCACATTGCTATGTTCCATCCACATAAAGTCTCATGTGTAAATATGTATATCTTACTTAGTTATCCTCATCATAAATTCCCGTCTCCTATACTCTTACCTTAGTATACTTACCATTATCACAAAGGTAACTCATACATTGCTACGAATAGTCATTACCACGAAGGTAACTCATACGTTGCTATGAATAGCTATTACCACGAGGGTAACTCACACATTGCTACGAATAGCTATTACCACTAAGGTAACTCATACATTGCTACGAATAGCTGTTACCACGAAGGTAACTCATACATTGCTACCAATAGTTGTTACCACGAAGGTAACTCATACATTGCTACGAATAGCTGTTACCACGAAGGTAACTCATACGTTGCTACGAATGGTTGTTACCACGAAGGTAGCTCATACGTTGCTATGAATAGCTATTACCACGAGGGTAACTCATACATTGCTACTAATAGCTATTACTACAAAGGTAAGTCATACATTGCTACGAAAAGCTGTTACCACGAAGGTAACTCATACATTGCCACGAATAGCTGTTACCACGAAGGTAACTCATACGTTGCTACGAATAGCTGTTACCACAAAGGTAACTCATATGTTGCTACGAATAGCTGTTACCACAAAGGTAACTCTTACATTGCTACACCTCGGAAGGGAGCTAAAAACAGGTTTTCTTTTCATCGTTTCACCCATCCATGTACAAGCAGACCACACATTTTCTAATATCATATATAGGTCTAAAAATTCTCCTTACCTTGGTGAGTGTTGGGTTGGATTTTTGGTAACTTTACCCGTTCCTTCGTCACCTCCTCCAACTCTAGGATCTTTCCTCATTCCACCACATAACAACAAAAGTTAGTCGTTCGTACACCATAATGAATAAACAACTCATATTTCATCTTTAACCATACAAGAGAGTTATACATTTTCAATGTCCCCAAAACTACTTTCGTTAGGAGTTTCCAAACATCTAAAACATACACATTCACATTCTAATCATCATCCAACATTTATAACCCACATTCTACATCTAATATTTCACCCCTTCCCCCATTTAGCCACATTTTCGTTTTAGGGTTTTCATGAATCAACCCCTAATCACTCTTATCTTTCAATATTAACTTTAAATCAAGAGTTTTCAAGAGAGATATTAGATAAAATGAACTACAACTCCAAAGGAAGAGTTTCTAAGGTATCTTATGTCTTTGAGAAAAGATCCCATATACCAAAAACAAGTTTGAAAGGGAGAAGAAAAGTTAGAATCAAGAGATTTACCTCTTCTCAAGCTTCTAGATGATTCTCACGAATCCTTGCTCTCAAAATCGTCTCCTTCTCTCTTCTCTCTCAAAGTTTTTTAACCCTAAAGTGTTTGGGGTTTCCATTTTAAATTTTCCTCGTTTGGCTCTCGCTCAAGTGAGCCAAGTGGGCCATCTCTCGACCAGGCGAGCCTTTTCTCACTCAAGCGAGAATTCCAGATAAAATCCTGGGAGAAACACTGACGCTCTCGCTTGGGCGAGACCCTCTCGCTCAAGCGAAAATCAGGCAGTGAGTCCTATACTTCAGGACTGTTAACACACCTTAAGAAAATAAATTCAGGGTGTTATAATCCTCCCCCTATTATAGGAATTTTCGTCCCCGAAAATTAAACGTACCACAATTCAAACAAATGAGGGTAATCCTCTCTCATGTCTCGCTCCACTTTCCAAGTCGCATCTCCTTCATCCACTTGGCTCCATAATACTCTTACCAAGGAAATTTCTTTTCCTCTCAGTTTCTTGATGCTAGTATCCAAGATCCTCACAGGCAAGGTCGCAAAAGTCAGATTATCCCTCAGTTCTATCTGATCGGACTCAACCACATGAGATGGGTCTTCTACATATTTCCGCAATTGAGACACATGAAATACATTGTGGAGATTTGACAACAATGGAGGTAAGGCAATCTGATACGCTACCGGTCCGACCCTTTTTAAAATATGATATGGTCCAATGAACCTCAGAGTAAGCTTACGGGACTTCAAGACTCTCCCAATTCCAGTAGTCGGAACTACTCTCTTGAACACATGATCCCCTTCATTGAACTCAAGAGGTTTCCGCCTCCTATCATAATAGCTCTTCTGTCTACTCTGAGCTATCTTCATATTTTCTCTTATTTTCTTAATCTTCTCAATTGTTTCTCGAACCATATCGGGTCCTAACACCAAATTCTCCCTAGTTTCAAACCAACTCACTAGGGTCCTACATTTTCTTCCATACAATGCCTCATAAGGTGCCATCCCGATGCTCGAATGATAACTATTGTTGTAGGTGAACTCGATCAATGGTAGCATATTATCCCAACTCTCGGGTTGTTCCAAAATACAAGCCCTCAAAAGATCTTCTAACGATTATATGGTCTGTTCCGACTGACCATCCGTCTGTGGGTGATAAGCAGAACTCAATCTCAACTTAGTCCCCAAGGCAGATTGCAGACTAGTCCAAAAATTCAAAGTGAAACGGGGATCTCTGTCTGATACAATACTCGACGGAATACCATGCAATCGAACTAACACTCGAATATATAGCTTTGCCAATCGTTCTAAGGAATATCTTATGTTCATAGGTAAAAAGTGGGCAGATTTAGTCAACTGATCAACTATTACCCATATCGAATCATATCCCTTCTGAGTCTTTGGAAAACCCGATACAAAATCCATCAAGATTCTATCCCACTTCCACACAGGAATTTCCAAAGATTGGAGTTCTCCCGCCCGTCTCTGGTGTTCGATCTTCGCTTTCTGGCAAATCAATCAACTCAATACATACAATTCCACATCCTTTTTCATCCCGGACCACCACAACAACAACTTCAAATTTTGATACATTTTTGTGGTTTGTGAGGACCCAAATTCTACCCTTGAAATTTTTTGCTTTTATTTTAAACCTTTAACCTTGATTTCCCGTATTTACATCATGCATACATTCCTTTTAACTTCCTAATTTATCCATTCCTTTAATTTTCTCCTAACTTTAAATCATACTAAACCGATGTCATATCATGTTACCCGTAACTGCAGAAAAACATAATTCCTATTAATACTTCCCAGTAACTACCACATACAACTAGCTGTGGGTCTTCCACATACCCATAGCTACACATATCCAGTGTTACAATACTCAGAATTACAATTATCCAAAAAATGGCATTTAGTCAATCATAATACAAAATACAAAAGAAGGAAATGCGGATTTAAAAGCTCATAAGACTCCAAATCAAGCAGCCTCAAATCATCCGTTTACCTACAATGGGATTATCATAGCAACACACAAAATAAAAGGGAGTAAGTCATTAGTTCAATAATAACCGCATATGAAAATCCACATTTTAAATTTACATAAGCATTGAAATGGAATACATTTCTTAAATACATAAATATAAACCTTAGTATCTCTTTTCCTCTGTTTTCCTTAATCCATATTCACCTTATAGTATATATATCCCATAATATATATTTTATAGCATGCATATTCATTTCCTCATTTACAATTAGCATCACATTTACTCTTGACCACATCCGACCCGTTTACACCACACAGATACTCCACTACCACTTCGGGTAGGTCCACCACATAAAGATATTCCACTACCACTTCGGGTAGGCTCTCAACACACAATAATCCACTACCACTTCGGGTAGGCTCTCACACGCACTAATCCACTACCACTTCGGGTAGGCTCTCAACACGTAGTAATCCACTACCACTTCGGGTAGGCACAACCCACAATAATCCACTACCACTTCGGGTAGGCACAACACACGATAATCCACTATTACTTCGGGTAGGCATAACCCACGATAATCCACTACCACTTCGGGTAGGCACACATTATAACGATAATCCACTACCACTTCGGGTAGGCCCACACCATAAAGGTGATCCACATCACAATTCTTCCACACACAATAATGCATACTCATACCATGTTCACATCATCTCATAAATAATGGAGACACTTATCCCTTACCTTGGTGAGTGTTAGGTTTGGTTCTTTGTGACTTAGAAAGTACCACCGGCACCACCTCCAACCTTAGGATCTTTCCTCATTCCCACCATATAACAACCATGTTAGTCATTTATTCAAAATAACACATAAACAACTAATATTTCATCTTTAACCATACAAGAGATTCATGCATTTTCAATGTTTCCAAACATCTAAAACATACATATTCATCTCATATTCAACATTAAAACTTATACTCATCTTCTACATCTAACATTTCACTCATTTTCCCCTTTACTCATATTCTCATTTTGGAGGTTTTTAGAGTTTTCATGAATCAACCCACAACTCTTTCCATTCCTAAAATACTAACTCTAAACTAAGAGTTTTCAAGATAAAAACAACATAAAACGAACCATAACTCTAAAGGATGAGTTTCCATGGTTTCTCTCATTTTGAGAAGAGATCCAACATACCCAAAACAAGTTTCAAAGGGAAGAAGAGAGTTAGAATAAAGAGTTTTACCTCTTCTCAAGCTTCTAGATGAGTATCAAGGCTCCTTGCTCTTGAAAATGCTCTCTTCTCTCACTTCTCTTCAATTTCTAACCCTAAAATGTGTTTGGGGTTCCTCATTTAATGTAACAGCGTCGGGTTCTCGCTCAAGCGAGCCCATTCTCGCTCAAGCGAGAAAATCCCGCCCATTTTAAAAACTCAGATCTGACCCTCTCGTTCAAGCGAGGGATTCTCGCTCAAGCGAGAATCTCACAGCCTCGACAGGCCCAAAATGTCACTTCTCGCCTAGACGAGAAAACTCTCGCTCAGGCGATACAGCTCTCGCTCAAGCGAGGATCCTCTCGCTCAAGCGAGAATCCTTCAGTATAGTCCAATATTTCACTCTCCCAAGTGAGCCTCTCTCACCCAGGCGACTCTTTTCTCGCTCAAGCGAGACTCTCAGGACTAACACTATAATTTAATGACTTTAATTTAGGGTGTCACATGGTTCCCGGGTGAAAGCTCATCTTACTCTTGTGAGATTCCTCAAGAATTCTATTCCGCAATTCCACATTACGAGGTACACAAACTCTTCCCTTGTACCTCAACATTCCTCTAACATCTATATCAAAATCTTTTTCCCTCCCATTAATCATTAAATCTCTTTTGGTCCTTAGTTCCTGATCCTCAACTTGTATTACTCTGATCTTATCAAACAGCTCATTCGTAACTTTGAGCATTCCCAAAATCATACTTTGGGGATTTTACTTGAACCGCCAAGTTCATATCTCGGAATTCCTCAATTAACTTCTCCTTATCAATTATTAATGCAGACACATGTAGTGACTTTCGACTTAAAGCATGAGCCACCACATTGGCTTTTCCAGGCTGATATTGCAAACCAAAGTCATAATCTTTCAGATATTCCATCCACCTTCTCTGTCTCATGTTCAACTCCTTCTGATCGAATAAATACTTTAAGATTTTGTGGTCACTGTACACCTCAAATCTTACACCATAGAGATGGTGTCGCCAAATCTTTAAGGCAAAGACTACAACAATTAATTCCAAATCATGGGTAGGGTAATTCTGCTCATGCATCCTTAACTGTCGTGAAGCATAAGCCACAACTTTCCCCTCCTACATTAACACACAACCCAGACCTTGCTTAGAAGCATCACAGTACATGCTGAAGTCACGATCAGTACAAGGGAGAACCAATACTAGTGTCGTAGTCAGCCTCCGCTTCAACTCATGGAAACTTTCCTCACATCGGGTTGTCCATACATACAGTTCCCCTTTTCTGGTTAACTTTGTTAGCGGTAATGGTAACTTTGAGAACCCTTCTATGACTTTCCAATAGTAACCTGCTAATCCTAGAAAACTTCTGATCTCAGTAACTGATTTGGGTATTGTCCATTCCAGCATTGCTTCAACCTTGGAAGGGTCCACCGCCACCCCTTCTCGGGATATCACATGCCCAAGGAAGTTCACTGATTCCAGCCAAAAGTCACATTTTGACAACTTAGCATACAACTGATTTCTCTTAAGGATCCCTAATACAACTCTCATATGTTCTGCATGTTCCTCTTGGCTCTTAGAGTAAACCAGAATGTCATCAATAAATACCATTAAAAATGAATCCAAGTATGGGTGAAAAATCCGATTCATGTAGTCGGTAAATATTGTTGGGGGAATTAGTCACCCCAAAGGGCATTACCAAATACTCAAAATATCCATATCTCGTCCTGAAGGCAGTCTTAGGAATATCCTCAGATTTCACTCTGAGTTGATGATAACCCGGTCTGAGATCAATCTTAGAAAACACCACCACCCCTCTTAAATGATCCATCAAATCATCAATCCTAGGCAATGGATACTTATTCTTAATTGTGACCTTGTTCAGTTGCCTGTAGTCGGTACACAACCTCATACTCTCGTCTTTCTTCTTAACCAATAACACTGGTGCACCCCACGGCAAAACACTGGGGCGAATGAACTTCCTTGCCAATAAATCTTCAATCTGCTTTTTCAGCTCGGCCAGTTCTAAGGGCGCCATTCTATAAGGGGCTATAGAAATGGGTCTCGTTCCTGGTACTAAATCAATGGAGAACTCCACTTCTCGCACTGGAGGCAGATCCGAAATATCACAAGGAAATACCTCAGGAAATTCACATACCACAAGTATGTCCTCAACTCGGGGTTTCTCATTACCTTCTAAGGATGTCATCAACATAAACATTGATCCCCCTTCTTCAAGAGAAGTCTTGACTTCTTTAGTTGACACTGGCTCCAAACCTCCAGGTTGGTCAGAAATCTCACACAGATCTCTGAACACTACAGTCTTATCAGCATAATTAAGCATCACATGATTTGCCGACAACCAGTCCATCCCCAGAATTAGGTCTAACTGGGACAGTGGTAAACATATCAAATCTACGGTAAATGTCCTACCATTTACCACTATCGGACACCGAGCCACAAACGTCGACACCACCACAGGCTCACTAGTTGGGGTTGATACAATCAAGTCGAAGGGTAACGACTCGATTGGCAACTTCAGTCGGTCTACACAATCAACAGATATGAAGGAGTGTGTCGCTCCAGAATCAAACAACACAAAAAGTGAAATACTTGTCAACGTACAGTTACCTTGCATCAGACCGTCGACTTTAGACGCCTCTACGCCACTCATAGTGAACACTCTCCCGATTGTTCTCGGCCTCCCACCACTGATGGCATTCACACCCCGATTCAACTTCGGGTAAAAAAATTTCATGTGTCCCAGTTCCTTACAGTGAAAACAACCGTTGCCAGTGCCAGGACAAATAGTCCCCATATGTCTCCGCCCACACTTGCTGCACAAAGGGTAGGAGTCGTGTTGAAATCCTCCTGGACTAGAGAGGGGTTTCGATCCTTGGGGGCCACAATTGCGATATCCACTAGGGGGAGCATAGGGTTTTCGGTTATCACCAAACATCCTCCCTTTGCCCTTGTCCATAATGTGGCTCCGTTGAGGTCCGACATTCCTAGGAGGGTTGGTTTTGCTTGCCACCAACTTTTTGGCTCTCAAATCATCTTCGTACATCCTACACTTGTCGACTAAGGTAGGAAAATCTGAAATCTCCTGATGTCCAAACATTGCTTTCAGCTTGGGCTTCAAACCCAATTCAAACTTGGTACACTTGGACCGCCCGTCCACTTCCAGATCATAATAGGGACAGTACCGGGCCAACTCCTCAAATTTGGCTGCATACTCCCCCACCGAGAGACCTCCTTGCTCTAACCACCAGAACTCCATCTTTTTCTTCCTTTTCAAGTCAGCTGAGAAGTATTTCTGGAGGAACTTCTCTTTGAAGGCTTCCCAAGTGATGGCTTGCCCCTGGGATTCCATCTGCCTCCGAGCATACTCCCACCATTTCTCGGCATCCTTCACCAACACATAGGACGCATAGGTCACTTTCTGGACATCAGAACAACCCATGGCTCGGAATATCCGCATCAAGGTTTGGATCCACTCATTTGCCGCCTCAAGAGCGAATCCACCTTCGAATTGAGTAGGATTGCGCCTACAAAATTCATCTAATCCCCGATACTCTACCGGTCCTTGGGGTGCCAGGGGTTGCGGATTTGGGCATGGCGTTGCATTCTAGTTCAGATGTTGCAGGTTCTCATTCATGTTCAGCAGCACGACCGCAATCTAGGCCAATAGATCATTCTGACCCGATCCCCTTCATCTTTCTCTTCCGGACATCGCCGTAACTGGTACCTGTACTCATTCACTTATCAGTAAACCAAATTTTTAACCAAACAATGATTCACATAATCACACAACAATTCATATAATTCAAATAGTTAAATCACCAACATGTTACAAAGAAGCAAGTAAGGTCATACCCTAGGCCGCAGAATTAACTATGCTCTGATACCATATTGTAAGGACCCAAATTCTACCCTTGAAAATTTTCATTTATTTAAGACAATTGTACATGAGTTTCCCATGTTATATCATACATACATTTCTTTTAATCCTTAAATCATCCATTTCCATCATTATCTACTAACTTTAAACATACAATTTTTGTTTCATATTTTAACTACCCTTAGGTGCAGAAAAACATAATATGTATATATCATCATAATAAGGGTCATCACATGCCAAGTCAAGGGTTACAAAATTAGAGTACCCATAATTACAAATAAAGTCAACAATGTTCAATTAGTCTCAAAATACTTAAAGACATAGAGTCTTAGTCTTCCAAAATCCCTAAGCTTCTAGTTAAGCATCTCTAACTCATCTGTCTACCTGCAATGGGATTATCATATACCATGCACAACAAACACAAAGGAGTAAGCCATTAACTCAATTAATCATTATACGATAATACACATTTTAAAGAGGTTAGTCCAGTAATAAAACTATAAATGTCAGAAAGTAAATACATAATTGATTCATTCATCCCATTTCAACATCTTAACACTTTACTTCATTTATCATCCCCCATTTTACCACATTACTATGTACCATCCACATAAACTCTCATGTGTATATATGTATATCTTACTTAGTTATCCTCATCACAAATTCCCATCTCCTATACTCTTACCTTAGTATACTTACCATTACCACAAAGGTAACTCATACATTGCTACGGATAGCCATTACCACGAAGGTAACTCATATGTTGCTATGAATAGCTATTACCACGAGGGTAACTCATACATTTCTACGAATAGCTATTACCACAAATGTAACTCATACATTGCTATGAATAGCCATTACCACGAAGGTAACTCATACGTCGCAATGAAATGCTATTACCACGAGGGTAACTCATACATTGTTACGAATAACTATTACTACGAAGGTAACTCATACATTGCTACGAATAGCTGTTACCACGAAGGTAACTCATGCATTGCTACGAATAGCTATTACCACGAAGGTAACTCATACGTTGCTACGAATAGCTGTTACCACGAAGGTAACTCAGACGTTGCTATGAATAGCTATTACCACGAGGGTAACTCTTACATTGCTACGAATAGCTATTACCACAAAGATAACTCATACATTGCTAAGAATAGCTATTACCACGAAGGTAACTCATACATTGCTACGAATAGCTATTACCACGAAGGTAACTCATACGTTGCTACGAATAGTTTTTACCACGAAGATAACTCTTACATTGCTACACCTCGGAAGGGAGCTAAAAACAAGTTTTCTTTTCATCGTTTCACCCATCCATGTACAAGCAAAAAATCCAGACATTTTCTAATATCATATATAAGTCAATAACTTCTCCTTACCTTGGTGAGTGTTGGGTCGGATTTTTGGTAACTTTACCCGTTCCTACGTCACCTCCTCCAACTCTAGAATCTTTTCTCATTCCACCACATAACAACAAAACTTAGTCATTTATTCACCATAATGCATAAACAACTCATATTTCATCTTTAACCATACAAGAGACTTATACATTTTCAATGTCCCCAAAACTACTTTCGTTAGGAATTTCCAAACATCTAAAACATACACATTCACCTTCTAATCAAATCCAACATTTATAACCCACATTCTACATCTAACATTTCACCCCTTCCCCCATTTAGCAAAATTTTCGTTTTAGGGTTTAGGGGTTTTCATGAATCAACCCCTAATCACTCTTATCTTTCAATATTAACTTTAAACCAAGAGTTTTCAAGAGAGAAATTAGATAAAATGAACCACAACTCCAAAGGAAGAATTTTTAGGGTCTCTTATGTCTTTGAGAAGAGATCCCATGTACCAAAAACAAGTTTGAAAGGGAGAAGAAGAGTTAGAATCAAGAGATTTACCTCTTCTCAAGCTTCTAGATGATTCTCACGAATCCTAGCTCTCAAAATCGCCTCATTTTCCTCGTCGGGCTCTCGCTCAAGCTAGAAAATCCAGCCCATTTTAAAACTCAGATTTTGGCATTGTCGCTCAAGGGAGGGATTCTCGCTCAAGCGAGGATCCTCCAGTGCCAACACCCCTCTCCCTCGCACAGGCGAGCCAAATCTCGCTCAGGCAAGGATCCTTTAGTATACCCAGTTTTCCACTCACCCAGGTGAGCCATCTCTGGCTCAGGCGAGCCTTTTCTCGCTCAAAAGAGATTTCCAGATAAAATCCTGGGAGAAACATTGATGCTCTCGCTGAGCGAGACCCTCTCGTTCAAGCGAGAATCTGTCAGTGAGTCATATACTTCAGGATTGTTATCACACCTTCAGAAAATAAATTCAGGGTGTTACAGGATACAATTATAACATTTTCTAGAATTTGTGACGTGTAAACCCAATAATGGGATGTTATTTGTCTATTGGGATTTCCTTAATTACGTACCCATCAACTATCATGTGATTAGACATTACAATCGCATGAATATGCATTTACCGTTTTCTGCAAACATTTAGGTCAAACATATGAAAATCACAAAAATGATTAAGTATACGTAAGAGAAATAGTAGTAATTGGAAATTGTATTTTCTGGTGATAATTGAGACGTTACACATAACATAAAAAATTGTCTTTCGTGGCGAAAATCCGTAAGAATTCCTTGAGAATAATTTGGGTCGTTACAAACCCAATAATCGATTATTTATGGGAATAATTGATTATATAAAGTTTCAGTAGCTAAGGTCTTGGATTTCTTGGTTTCAATGATTATTTTATTGGTAATCAACTATTTCCAACAGAAAAACCAGTTATTAGTAGGACGATAATCGATTACTTCTTGTTATAATCGATTAGACCTAACATAAAACAGTTTTGTATAAAAACTGATTTTCCACCCATGTGCTCATAATAATCATAGATTTCCAAAATTCATTTTAATATCATTTTTTAGCGAAATTCTTGATGTTTGAAAAGTATTAGTTTCTTTGAATTTTAAGAGTGAAAATGATAGAATTTTAGCATTCTTTTCAATTGTACATCTTATTACACATTTACATACAAATTTTGCATTGATCACACTTAACCTTTAGAGTTTTTGTGAGGTTTATGTTTTAGGTTTGTAGCTAAGTTTTAGTGTTCATATTAGCAAACTTTAGGTGTACACAACTCAGAATCAATTTTAGATAACGAGATTAGATTCTCTAGGTGTGTTGATTATCACCATTAGTAGAGAATTGAGTGGAAATCCTAGATGCGGTTAGATGGTCTCTTCAGGATTTACAAGGGTCCTGGTTGGGAGGAAGGAGTAGTTGGGGCTGGACTGTGAGAAAGGTGTGGGTATCCTTTAGAGACGGTTAGAAGGTCAAACCATCTTCGAGAGACTCTAGGACCAAGAATGAAGTCTTGTAAATTCTTGGAAGTGTGTTTTAAAATACATTTGATTCCATAACTGAAGAAAAGTCTCTCAAGATCAGAAAGGGAGGCCCGAATGTACTTTGCAAGTGGACAAGCAAACGAACCAGGATAACATTTGTTGTCGCACTCTTTCAATCCCTTAACTCCTTTACAATTCAGTCTTTTACGTGCTTTATTGATTTTCAATTGATTTGTTTATTGATCTTAGTGTTTTCTTACATTCTTTGTATAATTCGGCTTCATTTCTTTAAGTGAATTGTTTCTATTTTTGATTGAATTTGGAGTTACTTATTGTACAAGAAATTGGTTTTTCCAAGAAAGGCGAGAATCAGAATAATCAATTATTTCTGTCAGTAATTGATTATTTATGCTGATAGTAATCGATTACTTGCTGAGATAATAGACTATCCTCAATTGTTTTTTAATATTCTCATTAATCAAAATAGCGACATTAGTAATTCGTTACACCTATTCACTCCCTCCACTCTAGGTGTCTTTTAACATGTGCTTACCTAAAAGTAATTGTGTGATCATGTTTCAAAGTTTCGAATTGAAAAACAAACAAAAAGAATAAGGATTACCTCTTTGCTGAGTTTATAGTGACCAGACTTGTCTAACTTGAAACAAGCAAGTGCGCAATTTTGTCCTTTCCAAGCCACCTTTCTTGGTGAACTTCTTCCTCCTCAAGCCACCTTTCTTCCTCGACATGTGTTGAATCTTACTTGAAATGAATGAAAATTCATTATCACCGGATCTTTCATCTCTGTATGATTCCTCAGGTTTGGAAGCACGTGAGGATTTTACTTTCCTTATCTTGAAGGCAATGGATTTTCATTTCCTAGCACTTTCTTCTCCATTTAGTTCTAGGTCATGAACCTTAAGGAATTTCACAAGCTCCTCTATTGATAATCTGTTGAGGTCCTTGGCTTCTAGCTTTTACAACTGTGACCTTAGGTCTTCATTGTATTAGAAAGGTATCTTAGTAGTTTCGAAACATACACTACGCATTCTAGAAAAATGTTGTAAAACAAAAGGCGGAGGAAAATTATACAGCGCAACTTTAAGAATTCGCTGTTAAAAGGATAAGCGGATATAATATCAACAGCGCAACAGAAAATATGCGCGGTAGAATAAGTGCTTGTTTTAATTCGTAATATTTAAAAGCGCCTATATTGCACATCGCTGTGAATAGTAATATGTTTAACAGCGACATCATTGGAGATCACTGTTAATAGGAATAGGTTTAACAACGCCATAGTTAATTGTCGCTCTTGATAGTACTTCTTTACAGCGCATTCGTAGGTATTCTCTGTAGATTTTATATCTTATACAGCGTAATCTAAAACTTGCGTTGTGTATTATATATGTTTTAAAATAAATTTCTGAACAACATTCTTTTATCATCTCTACTCTCATAATCTTGACAAGAGATATCTGATCAATAGTTTCATTATCAACCTTTTTGAATAATTCACCCATATGCTTATCTTTGACTCCTTCACTTGAGACTCCTTATTCAACGTTGATATCATCCCGAGTTACACCTCTAAAATTCTATTCGTTATCAATGTCAAAACTGTATAAAAGTTATTTTAATAATAAAGTATTTAAATATAAACCAATTATCTTAAGCTTATTTTTAATCATGACTAAATTACAAAATTCAATAAGTTTCCACCTTAAACAATATGTATACCTACAAGCTTATTTTTAATCATGACTAAGTTACAAAAGTCAACAGGTTTCCACCTTAAACAATAGTGTATACCTACATTTAATTCTCTCTTTAGCAAAGTTAATTGAAAGCTTATGAGATTTTACCTAAAAGTGCTAAGCTGTGATATTATAGGCGAAAATTAATAGCCACGTAAACGTAATGCTATTACAAAAATTGTGATTTTTAAAAAAATAAAGGGCAAAAATAATAAAATAATTATTGATAGTTTATAGCTTTAGAAAAGGTACATCATACAGTCTTCAAAAAGTTGTCTTCCAAAAGTGATTATCTTTCTTTTCAAAAGCTATAATCTCTCAACTTTTTTCATCAAACAGTTATACAAAATTCCTAGCCAAGTTAATAATGTTGAATTATTCAATAAATGAGTGTTTTATTAGGGTCTGTTTTATTTTGATTATGTTAATAAATCCTATTTATTAGGATATTGCAGTTTCTTTTTCAAATCAGTTAAATTACGGGAGTGAAAGATGAAAGGATTATTCAGTTATATTGTCTATGTAAGGCTATATAAGTCAGTGATTTGTTTCTGAATAATATAGTGTGTTTGCACAACTTCAATCCTAGTTTTCTGTTCTTAATATTGAACAAATTTGGTATCATAGCTCCATCACATGGGGCTGATAAGAAAGAAAGGAAAGAAAGTGGAAGAGTTATGGCTACGGAAAACAATTTTGTACAACCTACAATCCTTAAGTTTGGTGGTCATTATGATCACTGGTGTATGCTTAGGGAAAACTTCCTTCAATCCAAGGAATATTGGACTTCAGTTGTGAATGGAATACCTACTGCATCCAATAGAGGAGAGTTAATTGAGGCTCAATGCAAACTGATTGAGGAGCAGAAGTTAAAGGATCCCAAAGTGAAGAATTACTTGTTTCAGGCCATAGACAGGACAATTTTGGAAACTATCCTTCTCAAGGATACATCAAAGAAGATTTGGGACTCAATGAAGCAAAAGTATCATGGATCAACAAGGGTGAAGCGGGCACAATTGCAAGCATTGAGAAGAGAGTTTGAGATTCTGCAAATGAAGGAATGAGAAGGAGTACACGAGTATTTTGCTCGTACTCTAACCATTGCTAATAAGATGAAGAAAATTTTAAGGTCTATGACCTCAAAATTTGACTATATAGTTTGTTCAATGGAGAAATCAAATGATCTGGACACTCTAACGATTGATGAACTACATAGCAACCTCTTAGTCCACGAGCAAAGAATGAAAGGGCATGAAGGTGATGAACAAGCTCTTAAAATTTCTTATGATGACAGATTTGGAGGTAGAGGAAGAGGACGAGGATCACTCAAAGGACGAGGTCAAGGTAGAGGAAGACAACCACTCAACAAAGGAATTGTGGAGTGTTACAAGTGCCATAAACTTGGACACTTTCAATATGAATGTCCTAGTTGGGAAAGGAATGCAACCTATGTAGAAGTGAAGGAAGAAGAAAATGAGATGTTGCTAAAGTCTCATGTGGAACTTCAAGATTCTAGAAGAGATGATGTATGGTTTCTTGATTCAGGCTGCAGTAACCATATGTGTGGGAACAAAAACTGATTCTCACACCTTGATGAAAGCTTTAGACAATCTGTAAAGCTCGGGAATAATTCTAAGATGATGTAACACCCCAAATTTTTAAGTCTTTAAAATTATAGTATCAGTCCTCGGATCCTCGCTTGAGCGAGAGATTCTCGCTTGAGCGAGAAAGGATCACCTTGGGAGGGTGAAATCCTGGACTATACTGGAAGATTCCCGCCTGAGCGAGAGTTGCCTCGCTTGGGCAAGAAATGGCAAACTGGGGCTGTTGACACTGTGAGGTTCTCGCTTGAGCGAGAATACCTCACTTGAGCGAGAGGGAACTTGTCGACATTGTGAGATTCTCGCTTGAGCGAGAGGGTCAGAGTTGAAGTTTTTAAAATGGGCGGGATTTTCTCGCTTGAGCGAGAACCCGACGAGACATCATTTAATGAGAAACCCCAAACACATTTTAGGGTTAAGAATTGAAGAGAGGTGAGAGAAGAGAGCTTTTCCAAGGGCAAGGAGCTTAGATACTCATCCAAGAGCTTGAGAAGAGGTAAAACTCTTGATTCTAACTCTCTTCTCCTCTTTAAAACTCATTTTTGGTATGTTGGATCTCTTCTCAAAAATGTGTAAAACCATGGAAACTCTCTCTTTCGAGTTATGGTTCATTTTATGTCGTTTGTACCTCGTAAACTCTTGGTTTTGAGTTAATATTCCAAGAATGAAAAGGAGTTTGTGGGTTGGCTCATGAAAAACCCAAAACCCTAGAGAGAGATAATGAGGTTAGAGAGGAAAGATGGGTGAAATGCTAGAGGTAGAAGATGAGTTGTTTTACAATGTTAAAATATGAAATGATATGTATGTGTTAGATGGTTGAAAACTCTTAATGAAAGTAGTATAGGACCATTGTGAACATGATAAATATCTTGTACGTTTAAATGATGCAATATAAGTTATGTATTTGTTATTTGGAATGAATGACTAACATCGTGTTATGTGGTGGGAATGAGGAAAGATCCTAAGTTTGGAAGTGGTGCCGGTGGAACATGCGAAGTCACCAAAAACCAAACCCAACACTCACCGAGCTAAGGATAAGTCTTTAATTTATGCATTATGTGGAAAATGGGTGGACTTTCTGTAAGAAAAATGAATTAAATGTTATTGGGGGAGTACCAATGGAAAGATGACTCAAGTGAATTAAATATTATTGGGAGAGTACCAATGGAAAGATGACTCAAATGTATTAAATGTTATTGGGGGAGTACCAATGGAAAGATGACTCAAATGAATTAAATATTATTGGGGGAGTACCAATGGAAAGATGACTCAAATGTTATTGGGGGAGTACCAATGGAAATATGACTCAAATAAATTAAATATTATTGGGGAGTACCAATGGAAATATGACTCAAATGAATTAAATATTATTGGGGGAGTACCAATGGAAATATGACTCAAATGAAATAAATATTATTGGGGGAGTACCAATGGAAATAAGACTCGAAACCTATTGGGGGAGTACCAATGGAAATAAGACTCGAATTATAATGACATAAATGATAAATCACTTAGTCACTACAAATATATATGAGTATGTTTGTAGTGATGATGGGTGTATTTATGGTTTATGTATTGGTGGAGTGCCAATGAAAATAAAACTCATTTTAGCCGACCAGAATGGGTTAGCGACTCTAGCTCGAGTTATGTAGCATGGTTTTTCAAAGGTATAGATGACGAAAAAGGTTTTTAAGAGTTTTTAAATCATATTACTGTTGACCGAGGGAACCAGGCGTTGGGCCAATTGGCCAAGACAGAAGCATTAGGCGTTGGGCCAACTGACCCAAGAAGTTATCAAGAATTTTGTCTTGTGGTGTTCAAGGCTTATCACCCCTTTGGGTGTGGTGCCTAAAAAAACTTCTTTCCTGAACCAAGATTACAAGTTCTTATAAAAAACTAAGTTTGTTGGGATGAACCGCACCTTTGGCATATCAAGCCATCCACCTCCTATCTTAACCCTCTTCTTTTATCCAATCATCTTTTTTCCGCTTCCAACATAAACAACTATCTAAGCCAAACCCTAAGCCACAACTTGCCTCGGAAAATGACTCACAAACTAGGCCAAAAATCAAGTTTGTCCCAGCCAAGTCACAAATCAACAAAGTATCGGTCAAATTGAAGCTAGACTAGGCCATAATTCAAGCAATCTTGGCTAAAGCTAATACACCATCCAATAACGATCGTAAAATTAGAGCCACCCCAAAGGAGGTTCACATCATGTGGTATGCGAGCCACTTCTTGTTTTGGTGTTAAGAGAACTTGTTTATTGTCCTTTTTGAGGTAGTAAGTGTCTTTAACTTTTTGTTTAGTCTTTTCTTTTTACAACCCAAAATTGTCCAAAACAAAAAAGTGTCAACCCAAAATTGTCCTAAACCAGAAAGTTCAACCCAAAATTGTCCTAAACCAGAAAGTTCAACCCAAAATTCTCCAAAACCAAAAGTGTCAACCCAAAATTGTCCAAAACAAAAAATGTCAAGAAAAGGCTCATACCAAAATCTGTCCAAACCAAAGTGTAAAAAATGAGTCAAAAGATAAAGAGTTATGAGTTCAAAGTATCAAGAGCATCCCCATTGTATGCCATGATGTCAAAACAAATCCATGCCCTCAAACAACAAATGGAACATATGAGGCTGTAATTTGATAGAAAAAATCATAAAAGGGAAGCCAAAGTAAAGCTACCAACCTTTTTATTAGCAAGATTGATCTAGAAGCCTATCTAAAGTGGGAAATTAAGATGGAAGAACTCTTCAATTGTAATTCTTACAATGAGGAGAAGAAAGTCTTGTTGGTTACTTTAGAGTTTAAGGAGTATGTCTTAAGCTGGTGGGATCAAGCCCAAAATGAGAGAGGTAGATGTGGTGCCAAACCAATTGGTACTTGGGAAAAGTTTAAGTTGGTGATGAGGAGTAGATATGCACCAAATGCCTATCAACAAACCAATCAAAACAAGGTGCAACGCTAACCCAAGACATTCCAAAATAATTTTGAGCCATTAGACTTCTTAAGGGATTTTAAATAGGCATTACAATTTAAATCCACAAGGAGAAAAAGAGAGTCTGAGTTCATGAGTGAAACACTTGTAATTAGGGTAGATTTGAGTGAAACACTTGTGAGTGAGAAAAACACTATGAGTGAGGAAACTACTTTGAGTGAGAGTGCCTTGAGTGAAACACTTGGAGTTGGTAAATTCTTTCCTCAAGAAATCATTGGTGTGCTTTCACAAGCTAATCAACGTGCGGAACTTAGTGAAGATGTGGATAATGTGCACTTGTTGGGGACAAACAAACATGAAGAATCAATTGTCATGAATCAAAGTGATTGTCATAAAATGTCACGTTTTGTTTTAACCAAAAATGTCATGGGTGTTTGTTCATTAGTAAAAGGGGTGATACTTGATGATTATGTAGAAATGTGGATTGAAACTAAACCTTAGAGAATTACAACTTGAATGGTTATAATCAATTTTGAGTTGCAATCACCTTGAGTGTGCTAATATATCACTGAACTCAAACTACAAACCTAAAATCAGAAATCTCACAAGAACCTAAGGTTTAGTAAAGATTTATACAAGGTTTGTGTACCAATTAAATCTAAATGCACTCTAATTCAAAGATGGTAAAAGTTAATCCATTTTCAATCTCAATGAATGAAAGAAACTATGAAAACTACCATAATAAGATTTCGCTCAGAGCATTTCTTGAAAGATATGAAAATTTTGAATGACAGTCTATGAGCTAATGAGTAGAAAAACAACTTTTATAACAAACTGATTCTAAGAGACATTAATCAATTAACCCTTTGTTTAATCGATTAACTGGTTTTAAAATCAATTGTTTTCTGTTGGATTTAATCGATTAACCAGAACCTTAATCGATTAACCAGATCAAGAATTTCAACCTGTTACTTATTGGAACTCCATTAATCGATTAGTTCCATACTTAATCGATTAACAAGTTTCCATAACCACTTAATCAATTATTTCATAATGTAATCGATTAACAGTGTTGAAAAATGTTTCTTTGTATGGAATATAAACCTCCTATGTGATGTATGTGAATACAATGTATGAGTTTAAAATATTTATGCATATAATCATGAAATGGATGGATGATATGTCTTATTTTAGAATGATATCAATTTTAAGCCTTGTGAGATTTTCATACTACGGTTTACCTAACCTAGACTCAATATAAACAATCATCTTAGGACTTCTATAAAAGGTAAAAGACTTCCCTAAGACTATGATGAACTTGAGTAATTCTATTGTCACATTTAATAGGTGTTTGACCATGCTTAGACCAAAGTCTAGTAATTGTTGCTTCATCCAAAGGATTTGAGCAAAATACACATCGGCGGCTATATATTCCACTTCAGTGGTTGATAGAGCCACACAAGCTTGTTTCTTGGTATGTCATGATACTAGTGAACTTCCTAATAAGTAACAAGTATCACTACTACTTTTCTTATCCATTTTTCATCCAGCAAAGTCAGAATCGCAATAACCTACTAAACTTAATGAGGCATCTCTTGGATACCATAATCCCATACTTAATTATCCTTTTAGATATTTCATGATTCTTTTGGTAGCCGATAAATGTATTTCTTTAGGACTGACTTGATATCTATCACACATGCAAACACTGAACATAATTTCATGCCCAATATATGTTAATTGAACTAATTAGCCAATCATGCCACAATATTTTGTTACCTCAATTGTTTTACCTTTCTCATGTTTGTCAATAAAGCATGAAGTTGCCAATGGTGTAGTTGCGTCTTTTGACTTTTCCGTGTCAAATTTCTTTACAAGATCTTGGTAATATTTTGTTTGATGAACAAATATCTCATTGTCCATATTCTTGATTTGTAGCACAAGAAAGAAAGTCCTCTCTCCCATCATGAACATTTCAAATCCACCTTTCATTAACTCAGAAAAGTTCCTGCATACATCATTAGTGGCTCCAAATATGATACCATCAACATATATTTGCATTAATAAAATGTCTTTTTCAGTTTTTAGAATGAAAAGTGTTGTATGAAGCTTTCCCCTTGCAAAGCCCTTTTTCCAAAAGGAAGGTGCTTATCATGTCATACCAAGCTCTAGGAGCTTGCTTTAAACCATATAAAACATTTTTCAGTTTGAAAACATGATTTCGAAATCTGTAGTTTTCAAAACCAGGAGGTTGATCCATATATACATCCTCTTGAATAAAGCCATTAAAAAACACACTTTTCACATCCATTTTAAATAACTTGAAATGCAAGATTGATGCAAAGACTAAAAGAATTATTATGTCCTCTAACCTTGCCACGTGAGAATATGTTTCATCACAATCAGTGCCTTTTTCTTGATTATAACACTTAGCTACTAATCTAGTTTTATTTCTTATAATTAAGCTGAACTCATCTAGCTAATTTCTAAAAAACCGTTTGGTGCCTATTATTGGATGATTATTGGGTCTAAGAAATAAATCTCAAACTTTATTTCTTTCAAACTAGTTTAGTTCTTCTTGCATAGCTAAAGACCAATGGTCATCCTCAATAGCCTCTTTAATGGTCCTAATCTAAATTTGAGAAACAAATGCAAATAAATTACAAATATTATGCAAGGAATTTTGGGTTACCACTCATTTAGTTATATCACCTATCACATTGTCAACTGGGTGGTCTTTTTTTGTTTTTCATGCTTGGGGCATCCCTTCAGGCTCTTGGTATGTGCTTTTCTTATCTTTCATACCCTTTTCAGATTCTTGATCATTTGTGTATGCATCCTCATGTGCACCTAAAAGATCATCACGTAACACCCCAAATTTTAAGTCTTTAAAATTATAGTATCAGTCCTCGGATCCTCGCTTGAGCGAGAGATTCTCGCTTGAGCGAGAGAGGTTCACCTGGGAGGGTGAAATCCTGGGCTATACTGGAGGATTCTCGCCTGAGCGAGAGATGTCTCGCCTGGGCGAGAAATGGCATTTGGGTCTGGTTGACACTGTGAGATTTTCGCTTGAGCGAGAGGGTCAGAGTTGAGTTTTTAAAATGGGCGGGATTTTCTCGCTTAAGCGATAACCCGACGAGAACATTAAATGAGGGAAATCCCAAACACATTTTAGGTTAAGAATTGAAGAGAGGTGAGAGAAGAGAGCATTCCCAAGGTCTAGGAGCTTTGATTCTTGTTCAAGAGCTTGAGAAGAGGTAAAACTCTCTATCCTAACTCTCTTCTTCCCTTGAGAACCCATTTTTGGTATTATGGATCTCTTCTCAAAATGTGTAAAACCATGGAAACTCTCTCTTTCGAGTTATGGTTCATTTTATGTCGTTTGTACCTTGTAAACTCTTGGTTTTGAGTTAGTATTCCAGGAATGGAAAGGGGTTTGTGGGTTAACTCATGGAACCCCAAAACCCTAGAGAGAGAAAATGAGGTTAGAGAGGAAAGATGGGTGAAATGCTAGAGGTAGAAGATGAGTTGCTTTACAATGTTAAAATATGAGATGATATGTTTGTTTTAGATGGTGGAAAACTCTTAATGAAAGTAGTACAAAACCATTGAGAACAAGATAAATATCATGTACGTTTAAATGATGCAATATAAGTTATTTATTTGTTATTTGGAATGAATGACTAACATTGTGTTATGTGGTGGGAATGAGGAAAGATCTTAAGTTTGGAGGTGGTGCCGGTGGAACTTGCGAAGTCACCAAAAACCAAACCCAACACTAACCGAGGTAAGGATAAGTCTTTAATTTATACATTATGTGGAAAATGCGTGGACTTCCTGTTATGGATGATGAATAAAATGTGAATCACTTAATCATTATGAACATATATGAGTATGTTGATAATGGTTAGAAGTGTGTTTAAGGTTTACTATTTATTGGGGGAGTACCAATGGAAATAAAACTCGAAATGAAATCATCAAATGAATTAAATATTATTGGGGGAGTACCAATGGAAATATTACTCAAAAGAATTAAATATTATTGGGGGAGTACCAATGGAAATATGACTCAAATGAATTAAATATTATTAGGGGAGTACCAATGGAAATATGACTCAAATGAATTAAATATTATTGGGGGAGTACCAATGGAAATATGACTCAAATGAATTAAATATTATTGGGGGAGTACCAATGGAAATATGACTCAAATGAATTAAATATTATTGGGGGAGTACCAATGGAAATATGACTCAAATGAATTAAATATTATTGGGGGAGTACCAATGGAAATATGACTCAAATGAAATAAATATTATTGGGGGAGTACTAATGGAAATAAGACTCGAAACTTATTGGGAGAGTACCAATGGAAAGAAGACTCGAAATATAATGACATAAATGGTAAATCACCTCGTCACTACAAATATATATGGGTATGTTTGTAGTGATGATGGGTGTATTTTTATGTACTGGTGAAGTGTCAATGAAAATAAAACTCGCTTTAGCCGACCAGAATGGGTTAGCGACTCTAGCTCGAGTTATGTAGCATGGTTTTTCAAAAGTATAGATAACGAAAAAGGTTTTAAGAGTATTTAAATTATATCACAGTGAAAAACTATTAAATGTGGATTAACTGACATTGAGTTTTATTGAATTAATGACTTATTCCTTTGTGTTGTTTGTGCATGGTAAATGTTAATCCCATTGCAGGTAGGTGGACGGAGAAGGATGATTTTGAGTAGGGGATTAGAGACTTTTGTTTTTGATGTCTCTTTATCCATTCTTTTGTAACTTTAACTGATTTTAATTGAAGTAACTAATTGTACTATGAATATTATTTTTGTACATGATATTGATCATGAGAACTAGTAACTCGGGATATATGTAGCTATGGGTGTTTTGGAAACCCATAGCTAATTGTATGCGGGGATTAATGAATTATGTTTTTCTTCTATCGAATGTTGAATGTTACTTATGGTTCAAAGATAGGGTGTGAATGTGAAGTGTGACTTTTAAAATAAAATTAATCACTCGGTAATTATGATTGATTGTTAAATATATGGAATTGGATTAAATAAGGAAAAAATTTCAAGGGTAGAATTTCGGGTCGTTACAATATGGTATCAGAGTGTAGTTAATCTTGCGACCTAGGGTATGGCCTTGCATGCTTCTTTGTATCCTTATGTGTTGCAGTTGTTTGAATGATGCTAAATGTTAAGTGTTGTATGCACTATATTTATACAATTCGCTTACTAACAATTGAGTGAGTACAGGTGATCATGGCAGGAAGAGGAAGAGGAAGAGGGGTGAGTCAGAACGTCCCGAATGATTTGTTAGCTCAAATGGTGGCGGCGCTACAGCAGGTCAATGCGAACTTGCACAATCTAAACCAGAACCCGGCACCAAGTCCGAGTTCACATCCACTAGTTCCACCAGGACCGGCGGAATATTGGGGCTTAGATGAGTTCTGCAGGAGGAACCCCACTCAGTTCCAAGGGGGATTTGCTCCTGAAGCTGCCATCGAGTGGATCCAAGGGTTAGAGCGGATCTTCAGAGCCATGAACTGCACTGAGGCTCAGAAAATCACCTATGCTACTTACATGCTGGTGACAGAGGCTAAGAATTGGTGGGAATATACTCGGCGACAAATGGAAGTTGAAGGTCGACTGATCTCTTGGGGTACCTTCAAGGAGAAGTTCCTTCACAAGTAATTTTCTGCTGATTTGAAGAGGAAGAAGGAGATTGAATTCCTGAAGCTGGAACAGGGGAACATGTCAGTCGGAGACTATGCGGCCAAGTTTGAGGAGTTGGCCCGGTTTTGCCCCTACGCCAAGTTGGAAATGGACGGAAGGTCCAAATGCGCCAAGTTCGAATCGGGTTTGAGGCCCAAGTTGAAAAGTATGTTTGGGCACCAAGAGATTACCGATTTCCCTACCCTGGTGAACAAGTGTAGGGTGTACGAAGATGATTTGGAAGCTGATGAAGCGGTGACATCTAAGGTGGTTCCTCCCAAACACTTTGGACCTCAACGAAACTTCACTCACGGAAAAGGGATGGGAAAGGCGTTTCATGAGGATAGGAAGCCTTATTTTCCTCCGACGAATAATCGGAGTTATCATTCGCATGGGTCGAGGACTCATGTCACTGCTGGAGGGTCCCGTTTGAACGCTCCCTCTCTGTGCAACAAATGTGGCCGAGTGCATGTCGGCGACTCGTGCCCCGGAATGGCCCTCACTTGTTTTCATTGCAAGGAAGTGGGACATGTTCGAATAAATTGTCCTAAGCTACCGCAGAGCGTGAATACTATGAGGGTTGAACGACCTCGATCCACAGGCAGAGTGTTCACCATGAGTGGGGCAGAGACATCGGGCGTTGATGGCCTGATTAAAGGTAATTGCATGGTGTCAGGTATTCCTATTTTAGTGTTGTTTGATTCGGGAGCGAGACACTCCTTTGTATCCCTTGACTGCGTGGACCGACTGAATTTACAAACTGAGTCGTTGCCTTACGACTTGGTCGTATCCACCCCAACTGATGTGCCTGTGGTGGTGTCGACAGTTGTGTCTCGGTATCTAGTGGTGGTAAATGGTAGGGATTTTACCGTGGATTTAATCTGCTTACCACTATCCCAGTTAGATTTGATTTTGGGGATGGACTGGTTGTCAGAAAATCATGTGGTGCTTAATTGTGCTGATAAGACCTTGACGTTTGGAAATCCAGAAGGGATTTCGGAGGGAGTCAGTTGTATGGGGCCGATGTCGGCATAAGAAGTCAGGACTTCCTGTAAGGAGGGAGGGACGGTGTTCAAGTTGTTGGTGTCCCTGGAAGGTATTGAGAAGTCCAAAGTTGAGGACATTCCCATAGTTCGTGAGTTTCCGGAAGTCTTTCCTGGTGATATTCCGGAATTACCTCCCGTGAGAGAAGTTGAATTTTCCATTGATTTAGTGCTGGGAACGGGACCCATCTCTATAGCCCCTTATAGAATGGCTACGTTGGAGTTAACTGAGCTGAAAAAGTAGGTTGAGGAATTGTTGGCTAAGAAATTTATTCGCCCAAGTGTCTCGCCGTGGGGCGCACCTGTTTTGCTAATTAAAAGGACGGTAGTATGCGATTGTGTACCAATTACAGGCAGTTGAACAAGGTTACGATTAAGAACAAATACCCATTGCGGATTATTATTTTGTAATTTTAATTGAAGTAACTTATGATACTATGAATATTAATTTATTGTAATCTTCTTTTGTAATTTTAATTTATTGTAATTGAAGTAACTTATGATATTATGAATATTATTTTTGTACATGATATTGATCATGGGTACTAGTAACTCGGGATATATGTAGCTATGGGTGTTTTGGAAACCCATAGCTAATTGTATGCGGGGGTTATTAGGTTACATTAATGAATTATGTTTTTCTGCTATCAAATGTTGTATGTTACTTATGGTTTAAAGATAGGGTGTGAGTGAGAAGCGAGACTTTTAAAGTAAATTTAATCACTCGGTAATTTATGATTGACTGCTAAATGTATGAAATTGAAATAAATAAGGAAAAAATTTCAAGGGTAGAATTTCGAGTCGTTACAGATGACAGTCATTGGAAAAAGAAGCAGTAGATTGGAAGTTAGTGGGATAAAACATATGATCACAAATGTATTCTACATACTAGAGTTGAAAAACAATCTGCTTAGCATTGGGCAACTCCAAGAAAAAGGTCTAACTATCTTGATCCAGGGAGGAAAGTGTAAAATGTATCATCCGGAGAGAGACCTAATCATGGAGATAATAATGTCTATGAACTGAATGTTTGTGCTTCCAGCCACAATGTTGCCTAGTGACTCTACCTGTTTTCAAACTACTTTAGAAGATAAGTCATACTTATGGCACTGTAGGTATGGTCATATTAATTTCAAGAGCTTAAAATCTTTGCAACACAAGAAGATGGTGAAGGGATTACCTACTCTTGAGACTCCTAGCAAGCCATGTGTAGATTGCCTAGTGGGGAAGCAGCATCGAAACACTATTCCAAAGACAAGTTCATGGAGGGCTTGCAAAAGACTTCAACTGGTCCATGCAGACATTTGTGGGCCAATCAAACTAGATTCAAACTCTAAAAGGAGGTATGTGATTAGTTTCATTGATGATTTTAGTAGAAAAATTTGGATTTATTTTTGTGTGAAAAATCAGAAGCATTTGGGGTGTTCAAGAATTTTAAGCAGTATGTTGAAAAGCAATCTGGTGTTTTAATAAAATGTTTGCGCACATACAGGGGTGAGGAATTTACTTCTTTGGAGTTCAATAATTTTTGTAGAGAGAATGGAATTAAAAGGCATTGACAGTAGCGTATACCCCTCAACAAAATTCGGTAGTTGAGCGAAAGAATCGAGCTATAATGAATATGGTTCGAAGTATGTTGTCTGAAAAAGAGGTGCCTAAGGTGTTTTGGCCAGAAGTAGTAAATTAGAGTGTGCATGTGTTGAATAAAAGTCCAACAATTGCACTGAATGATGTCACCCCAGAAGAAGCATGGAGTGGTGTCAAACCTGCAGAAGACTATTTTCGAGTGTTTTGATGTGTTGCACATGTACACATTCCGGATAAGAAGAGAGTAAAATTAGATGATAAGAGCTTCCAATGTGTATTGTTGGGAGTGAGTGAAGAATCAAAGGCCAATAGACTTTATGATCTTGCATCTAAATACATTGTTGTTAGCTGGGATGTAGTATTCGAGTTGAAATTGGGGAAGAACTATAGAAGAAGTGAAGCTTGATGTTTTAGAATAGGGAGATGAAGATGAACAAAATAAATCTGATCAAGGAAATGAAGACGAGAATAGTGAGCATGATGGAGAAGGTGGAGTCACTTCATCTTCAAGTGGGTCTTTAGGTCAAAGTTCACCAAGCTTAGATGAAGGGAGAAGCAGAAGGCCTCCAGTTTGGATGGAAGATTATGTTAGTGGAAAGAGGTTAGATTTATCTAAAGAAGATGTGGACAATTTTGTCATGTTTGTTGTTGTTGATCCTGTTTCATTTCAAGAGGTTGTGAAAAGCATGAAGTGGAAAGAAGCTATGGATTTAGAAATAAGAGCAATTGAAAAAAATGAGACATGGGAGCTAACCACTCTACCTCATGGAGCTAAGAAAATTGGTGTGAAATGGGTGTTTAAAACAAAGCTTAACGAACATGGGGAAGTAGACAAATGCAAAGCACGACTTGTGGCTAAGAGATATGCACAAGAGCATGAAATTGATTATAATGTGGTGTTTGCCCTAGTTGCAAGATGTGGCACAATCGGGATGGTGATTGCCCTTGCAGCACAAAAGGGTTGGAATATTTTTCAACTAGATGTAAAGAGTGATTTCTTGTATGGTGAGTTGACAGAAGATGTTTTTGTGGAGCAGCCACAAGGTTATGAGAGGAAATGAGAAGAGTATAAAGTCTATAAGTTCAAGAAGACATTATATGGTCTTAAACAAGCTCCAAGGGCATGGTACAGCCGCATTGAATCATATTTTATGAAGCAAGGGTTTGAAAGATGTAGCTTTGAGCATACACTCTTTATTAAGTCTGAAATTGGAGGTAAACTTCTTGTTGTTAGTTTATATGTTGAACCTTATATTCACTAGCAATGATTTGGAGATGTTTGATAATTTTAAAAGGTCTATGATGCTGGAATTTGATGAGTGATTTTGGCAGAATGAAGTACTTTCTAGGAGTTGAAGTCTTACAAAATGAAGATGGGATCTACATTAGCCAAAAGAAATATGCTCATGATGTGCTAGATAGATTTGGAATGGGAAATAACAATCTAGTCAATAATCCCATTGTATAGGTTCTAAATTGGTGAAAGATGAGATGAGAGTTAAGATTGATGATACTGCCTTCAAGCAAATGGTTGGAAGTATTAAGTATTTAACTATGACAAGGCCTGATATGATGTTTGTTGTTAGTTTGATCAGCAGATTTATGGAAAGTCCCACTAAATTACACTAGCAAGCTGCAAAAAGAGTTCTCAGATATGTGAAAGGCACTGTGAATTTGAGAAGTTTGTATAAGAGGGATGGAAATGAGAATTTGCTTTGTTACACTGATAGTGATTATGTAGGTAATTTAGATGATAAGAAAATCACTTTTGGATATGTGTTTTTGTTGGGCAGTGGAGTTGTAGCATGGTCTTCAAAGAAACAACCAATTGTAACCCTATCCACTATTGAGGCAAAGTTTGTAGCTGCTACCTCATGTGCTTGCCAAAAAATTTTGATGAGAAGAGTATTAGAGTGGATTGGTCATGTTCAAGAAAGAAACACCAAAGTGTTTTGTGACAATAACAAAACCATTAAGCTGTCAAAGAATCTTGTGCTGCATGGGAGGAGTAAACATATTGATGTAAGATTCAATTTCCTCTGAGACCTTAAAAGAGATAGTCTGGTTGAACTTATTCACTGTTTTTCTGAAAATCAAGTTGCAGATATTATGATCAAACCTTTAAAGCTTGATTTATTCTTGAAGCTCAGAAAACAACTTGGTGTTTGTATGATACCAGAAGTAAACTGTTTGCAGACTATAAATCAGTTTAAGGGAGGAAATTGTTGAATTAGTCAATAAATGAGTGTTTTATTAGGGTCTGTTTTATTTTGATTATGTTAATAAATCCTATTTATTAGTATATTGCAGTTTCTTTTTCAAGTTAGTTACATTACAGGAGTGGAAGATGTAAGGATTATTCTCTTATATTGTTTATGTAAGGCTATATAAGCTAGTACTTTGTTTTTTAATAATGTTTTTGTAGAACTTCAATCCTAGTTTTCTGTTCTTAATATTCAACAAATAAATTATAATCAACAAAATATAGGCAGGTGTTGCATTTGTTAATTATGCCCATCAATAGCCAAACATTGGTAATATTTTGGGTCATCAATATTCAAAATCACTCCGTTTTTTCAATTCTAAATCATGTTAGAAATTTAATACAGAGAAAGAGCTTAGTAAGAAGATTTCAGCATGCCTTAGTTGAGTAAGGATGTTCTTCAATAATGAAAAGGTAAATGTCACACAATAACAAAAAAATACAACATGCAATGATATTTTTATTCTTATATTTACTATAAAATCATATTTTTATCATTAAAAACATGTTGGAAAAAAACACTATTTGTCTCTCTATTAATTGAGAGGATCTTTGTTCGCCTGAGATATAGTAAATTCTAATGTTATTTGTCTTCAATTAGGTATCCACTGACTTTAGTAAAAATCACAGTAGAACCCTATTCATTGAAATGTTAACTCTAAAAGAAAGGTTACCTAGATCAATTCAGATTCATTCATGATGCACGATAAACCTTTTAAAAACAAAAGGATAAGGTTATTGATTTCCTAGATGAATGCCAACATTGTTAGATCTTCCATGACAATGCCAACACTAATCAACACTCAGTTGGCCACTTGGACTGAGACCCACATTCGGGCAGACAAGATCTGGTCTATACGGCTATTGATTGTTCGGAAAGTCATCATAGTTAAGTGAAAGGATGACAACAAGAGGACATGGCAAAGTCAGCACCCGCTACGTCGAAAAATCTTTCCTTCACGTAAAAGGCAAGGCTACGCCACCCATGGACATGACAATGAGCATAAGTTAACATTGCCCACACGACTGAGATAGTCCAACTTCACAATACTATAAGTCGTCTAATATTTTGCAAAGGACGAGGTCATATCATCTGTAATATGATGAGGGACATTCCATGGAGTGCGGCCCAATACACCCCATAGTATAAGTAGGTGAAGCCACCCATAAGAAGTTGACATGCATTCTCACTATATTTTCTATTTCTAAACATACACCTATAAATATTGACTTGTGCATCTATTCTTAGGTACCCACCCAAGACGATCCAAAGTCAACAACTGTCCAATTCAACAAGGCAACTCAGATTCTCACCACCCTCCTCCAAAACAACTTTAGGCAACCTGCCATACAAGTTGGATTTTCCATTAACTAAGAATGGATGGAATGTTCTATTCCCCATTACCTCCTTGCATATACTTTTCTCTATTTAATTTTCTACTCATCATCATCCACTCCCCAACCAACTTATCAAATTTCTAGCAAAAAATAATTATGTTTTTTTGACTTTTCAAGGAAGAAAAACACAATTGAATCTGAAGATTCCATCATTCTTAATCAATGTCAACATCATACTTTGCCCTGCCCCCTATTTTCTTTATTTTTTAATGGAATATGGCATAAGAATTTTAATTTCCTTTCTTTCTTAAATATAGAGTCAAAAGGTTGGTTACTTAAATTGCCATCACTAAAGAAATCTAAAATAAAATAAAGGTGTAATGGAAATTTGATGAATGGTAGGTGTGTTACCTCAGCAATGTATAAGCTGTTGCTTGTAGATTGAAACCTCTCCTTAGGCTGAAAGGTGGTTTTCTATGTCCTTTTCTTTCTTTCTTTCTTACTTTAAATGGATGTGATGTTCTCAAATGTTTAAGTCAGGCAACCATTTGTTGCAAATATCTTGAACAAATATCACCTAGGAGTTCTTAAAGTTAATTTAAGTTGAGAGAAAAACATAAATACACTTATTCCACTATTGTATTTTTTGTTGATTTCTTTCCCATGTAATAAAGATAAAGTATATCAAATCAGCTTGAGTTTAAACTATATATGGATAAAGTTAATTGTAGGTGACCACTATGGCCAACTTGCAATTGAGTCAGCAGTCCACTTGCAACAATTGGGAAAAATGAATGGGTAAATGCCGCACACTGTTTTTATGGTCAAATTTTGAATAAAAAATTTAGGGTCAAATTTTGGACCCCATAGCTTTTAAAAAAACCTAACACCATCCCTCAATTTTCCCACCTTCATATTCTTTCGAATCTTCTCTTTCCCTTAATTTCACTATTTTTCTTCATCAAACCACTAACCTCATAACCAATGTTTCACTTCGGACAAACTAGTGTTTGGAATGATTTTTTCACTTCCAAGTAACCACTATCAGAAAGGTTTTACACTTTTGACTAACCAAGGTTAAAGGTTTTTTCACTTTTGGACTAACCAATAAAAAATGGTTAATAAAAGTGTAATTAAAAAGTAAAATATAAATGTTTATTAGGTTTCAAAAATATCAAAACATCTGGACTAAAATAAAACGATTAAAACATAAAAAAATATTAAACGATTGGAACAACAAAAATTTTAAAATTTTCAATAAAATATCATTTCCTCATTGTTGGAAATGATTTTTTTTTTTCGTTTTTAAAATTTATGAAATGAAAACAATAATGCAAACATGTTTTCATCCTCCTTTTGTGTTTTCATTGAAAACGAAAACATAAAATAACTAAAGCAAACATACCCTAAATAATTGTACCCCATAATTATAAACACCAATTGAAAATTGTCTTAATTGTACCCCATAATTTTGTAAAAAATTATATATTACAACATTAGTTCGTTTGAATATCAATTTTTTTAAAAATAATTTAGGGGATCATATATTGTAAGAATCATATTTTTAAAGTATGGGATCCAACTTAGAGCTTATGACAATTGGAATAGAGATTATGTGTCATATTTTCTATCGTCATTTGTGTCTCAGTCGAATTATAAAAAGTGAAACTTAATTAAAAATATAAGTTATAAAAATAAAAATAAAAATATTTTTATATTATTTAGTAGAATTGATTAGTTAGAGACATAATTTTTTTGTTATAGATGATTTCATACACTGACCCATGTATGGGCATGAATGGATTATATTGATTTGCAAAAATGATGCTTAAGTTTTCTGTGGATTTTGTGTGTTGGTTTGTTGCCGCATGTTGGTATTTGTGGTATGCACGTAAAATGTTACTGCTCCAAAATAAAAGGAAGATCACGCAGCAAGTAGCTTTTTATTTCAACGCGTTTTGGTCTCTTCTACAATAGACAAACACCAAGGATGCAGCAATGCTGAGTCTTATAAGTAGAAATAATGAGTGTATAATTGTTGTTGGAAGTATATTTTTTTTAAAGACATATTACAAGTGTCAGAATGTATAATTTTATTTAAAAAATTATATATTCCAGCAAACTAGTATTATATAATTTCACTAAACTAATTTTGTTGAATGTATTCTTCCATATTTTCATTCTTTCTACCTCAAACTCTCTTAATGAGTCTCAATTAGTTAAACAAGATTTGGGAATACATAATTTTTAATTCTTGATTTACGAGATATCCTTCTCATGGAATACATAACTATTATTTTTTTTTGCATTCAACATCTGTGTGGGAGGGGACTACATCTTATGTCACAAAAAATGTATTACTTCAGGAATTATTCACATGTGATTAATTGAAAAATATATTTATGTTAAAATTTAATAATTAAATATTTTTTAACCAATCATAAGTAGTGACATACTTGTTGGACAGAAGATGTCATTCCCTGTGGGAGTGTATTATTTAAAAAAATTAATTTCCACACTGGTTTGTGGAAATGAAGATTTTTAATTGGGGGAATGAATTGTTTCATTCATCTATTCAGAAGTTACCATACCTTCTTGAGTGAATATAAAGGTAAGAACAGTCTCAATGTAGATGGTGAAATGAGAAAGAATAGAGAAATGGACGGAAATGAGAGAGAAATGCATTATTAGAAAGAGAAAAAGATCACTAAGTTTTATAACTATTATCCACCATTTATATTGATATATAATGATATATTAAGTATGTATAAATTTTTATCCTCTATTAGAAATGAGAAAAATCATTCTGATACAAAACTAAAAGATATAATTCTCTGTTTCTTCTAAGACTCTATAATATTGAGAACCTGACTCATATAGGAAGACAATTTACAATTTGAAACTCAACTGTAGCATAATAGAACCTACAAAATTAAACAAAAGCTATAAAAAAATTAGAAATTATATTAAGGATGCCATAATACTGCTTAAATAAGCACAAAAGTCCTACAAACTAAATATTACAAAATGATTGTAATAAATAAATAACTTACCTGCATACCTCAATAGAGAGAATCGAGAAGGATGATTCAGCTGGGAACTATCATCATCAATATATATTTGGATGGCCACAATACTACTTAAATCAGCACAAGAGTCCCACAAATTAAATACCATAAGATGATTGCACCAATAAAAATGAATAAACAAATATAATAACGCAACTTGAAAAGTGATAGCTTGACACCAAGCTAAAGAATCAAGAGGGTGCTGATTTAGTTGGACAATATTTAATCATCCACATATATATGTTGGGTGGTGACTCAAAGTATAATCCTTGAACAATCCAAGAATATTGTTGTTACTTTAGGAACACTAGTCACAATTTGAAGGAAACATATACTTTGCTTCAAAGCACAAACAAATAAAATATACTTTCCCTTCCAAGCACTCACACACACACATGCAACTTTAAGAATTCTCTCATGTAGAAGAGGAAGCCCCATCGAACACAAACAAAAATAACATATTATATACTTTCATCATTTTATTCAAAATAAAATAAATTTTTTATTGTAAAGTTAAAAAAAAGGTCCCCTCTAATACAAGTAATTCTTATTTGCCTCTTTCTTACCAACAAAGATATGATATTTCATATATTGTCTCATAACTGTTTTTTAGAATGAAGGAAACATATAATATCAATTATTATTATTATTATTTTGAGTTCACAAATCTTTTTTGCTTGAGTAGGATGGAGAGGCAAATAACACAAAAGTATAAAGGGAAAGTAATATGAGAAGACATTTTTATCCTTTTGTAAATAATGAAATAACAATTTTGTTATTAAAAATACAAAGAAAATGTTGTAGTTGTAACGGAGAGGATCCTACTCCTTTTCCTTTGTCATAAACTCAAATAATATAACCCAATCTCCAATCAAACCCATGCATCTGTTTGCTTCCACAATGATATAAGCCAATCTAATGTCCAAAAATCAAAACCATCCAATAGACATTTATCATCAACCCATCACCATCCCATACCTGCTATGTAAGCCAAAGCAACCAACAACAAATCACCCTCTCTCTTTCTCTTTCACACATTTAAAAAAAAATCATGTTTTTTAATTTCAGGAAAGAGTAAAAGCAAGTCTGAAATCCTTGCGTGCCCAAAACATTTGAAAGAAATTGCAAAGTAATCAAAACTTGTTGAATGTTTTCCACATTTCTTTGTTAACTGAAATAAACAAAGAAAAATAGCATTAGTTCAGTTTTAGTGAAAATCAGAGAGAATCTTTGATATCTTATGAGGAATAGAGTGAAGAAGATTGAAGAAAAGAATCAGCAACCTGGGAAAGCACGGAGAATTGTTTTTAGAGGGAATATTAGATTGCATCCATGAAATTACAACAGTACTTACTTTTTCTAATAGGATGAGCGATTCTGCATACAGAGTTGAAACCACTTCACGCCTTGCTCAATGGAAAATCGAAAACTTGTCTTCTTGTACTTACCGCAAATCCGATCCTTTCAAAATCGGAAAATGGAATTGGTAAATATTTCTCTCTTTCATTCTACCCTATAAAAGTAATGATAATACAGTGTTTTAAGTTGTGGCTGCCGGTGGCAATTGTTGTAGCTGCGGACCCCGAAACTGCAACTGCAACATTGCCATGGTGTTGTCGTTGTGGAGTGCAATTTGACAGATGATCAATTTTTAGATAGTTATGTTTGGAGTTGTTTAGGTTGACATGGCTAATTAGATTTGAATATGTGATCAATGTATTTTGTATAACAGAAAGTTTGGGTTTTTATGACTAATCTGGAGAACCTTTTTTGTATATTGTGAAATTTGATTATTGATGTAAAATTGATGATTTTTCTTTATTGGTTTGGTTTGTAATGAAGGCATTTGTCAGTGGAGAAGAACAGGGTTTTGTATGTTAAATTATACCCAGAAATATCAAATTTAACAAGAGACAATCCTCCAATTGCATCTTTCATCATTCGGGTGGTTAGTTCTGTTGGAGATCGTAAGGCCCTCGCACATCCAGGTGGTGGAAGTTTGTTTTAATTTTTATGTGATTTTTTGCATCTTCAGAATTTCTTGGTGATATTTTGTTGCGAGGTTTATTTTTTTGTAGCAATAAGAACAGATTTTCATGTCGACTGATTATTCTTTTTAATATTATGCAGAAATAAAGGAAAAGTTACTAAAGAACAACGAGGATTTTGTTTGGGCAGTTGAGGTTCCTCTAACTGGAAAATTCATTATTGAAGTTGAGTTCCTTGATTTGAAGACCACATCCCCCAACGTAAGTATTACATACATATTTCTTTATCTGCCATTGAAAATATTAAATTATGAGACTTTGGAATGTGAATACCTAGATACAATTAATTGAGGGTACTAATTGGATTTTTGTAATCCAATGTTGTTGTCATGCGCACTTAATTAATCCCTTTGTTCAATCTTATGGTGGTTAATCACCTGAGAATGGTAAGGGTAAGGATCGAAAGCTTAAGGAGTGGAGTGACAAGGAGGTTGAGGGTTCAAATCTCACTCACCACAAAATATTAACATACGAATATTTGGCTATAAAAAATCACCTAAGAATGATAGTATAGAATTGAGTGTTGATGGGAGAAATTTCATGTACTCTTTTTTGGTGAGACCAGAGGTATCCTATCCCACAGGTTCAACTCATTTGAGCCACTCCTGAGACTAATTTCCGTTCAACCATCAGAGCACAAGTGTTATGTGGTCTCATTTGCAATTTGCCTCAAACTACTATTTGTGGATATTTTTATGTGCACCTTAAGCAGTATTTTTATGGCATAGATTCAATTTGTGTGGACATGTTATGTTTTGATTGTAGTGTATTAACTTGAGAGTACATAATACCTTAGCTTGTTTATAATACAGGGTGAAGAACCTTATTCCATCTTTGCTGATGGATTTACTCAGAAAAGATTAAATGAAAAAGCCGTCGAGTCTCTCGGTAGAATGCTAACAGAAGGAATACACACAGACATCACGATCAATGCTTCTGATGGAAGCATAGGAGCTCATCGAGCTGTTCTTGCAGCCCGCTCGCCTGTCTTTTGCAGCATGTTCTCACATAATCTTCAGGAGAAAGAGCTGTCTACCATAAACATCCCAGATATGTCAATTGAATCTTGTCAAGCTTTTCTCAATTATCTTTATGGGATCATCAAACATGAAGAATTTCTTATGCATAGGCTTGCCCTTCTACATGCAGCTGACAAGTATGACATATCTGACTTGAGAGACACATGCCATGAGAGTCTTTTGGAAGATATTGATGCAACAAATGTACTTGAGAGGCTCCAAAATGCATCGCTATATCGATTAATGAAACTGAAGATGAGCTGTATTTGTTATCTTGTGAAGTTTGGTAAAATATTTGACATTCGGGATGATTTCAATACCTTCCTGCAAAATGCAGACAGGGATCTGATTGCGGAAGTCTTCCATGAAGTACTTGTTGCGTGGAAAGGATTCTGAAAGATCTTGCAACTTCAAAGAACTGACAGGAAGACGTGCTGTTATTTAACATACCTACAAAATAGGTTGTTTCTATTTGTTTTGCTGGGTTTGTTTTGATGAACATAATTCTTTGGCTCAGATGGATTTTTCTTATGATTTCGATGTAAATAAATATCTATGGCTCTTTATATATAAACCACTAGGTATTCTAGTAAAAAGAAATGTATGTTGCATCAAAAGAAAAAAGAACAATGTATTCATGAATGCAAATGGTTATTAAGAGGCTTCATTGTTGTATATTATTTACTGATTTCCAAGGACTTTACATGTTGATTTTAACCCTACTCATTCAATATAGACACAGAAAGAGAACCACCATACCTAGTAAACATTAAGTTGTTTATGTCTTGTCATATTCTCTACTAAGCATGTTAAAGTGACACCATTATTTGTTGCAGAAGTTGATATCCAATGATTTAGATGCACCTCTACGTTAACCTGCCGAATAAGCAAAAGTGAGACAGACTTTCAAGTTTATAGTGCAGATTACAAGCAAGGCTACGTGATGTGTGCCAAGGGTGCAGGGCAGGAACTTATCACTATACTACATTAAATCTAAATCTAAATTAGTACTCATAACCTCTTCGCCTGTGATGATAAGGCAGCATGCATATCTACCCTCTCGAGACCCCACTTAATGAGAGTCTCTTGCTCTGGGTCGTAAAGAATAAAATTTACACTCCATTTTTTGTTATCATTGCATATTCTCATATGATGGTGTACTTCGATGATCTCTCAATCTTGGACTATTAGATATCCTTGAGTAGAGTCAATTGAATGTGTGTCCATATCAACGCGATGAAAGCGAAAAGACAAGGCAACTCAGGAAAATCAGAAGGGCAAACATGACCATGACCATGAGTCCACGACAGTGAGAGGACACGCCTGTCACAAATAGGCCAGCTCTGTCCGTGCTTCAATCTATTTCCGACCATACAAGAATTTAGTAACATACTCTTAATTTCTCTAAGTTAGACTATGTATTCTGATCTGCAGGTAAAATCTTGAGATATTTCAAGAAGCTAAAGGAATATAAAAGCAACTTGAAATTTGTAGGCCATGTTACATCCCTCTAAAAAACCTTAATATTTTCTTGATGTTAAGGGACTAAGCTCATTTTTTGGTTTCACAAGACACACTATAGTACCAATTTGGCTTTGTCATGTAGGACACATTCGCCAAAAGAGTTTATACTTTTATAGTATCATAAAAGAATATGGAGCAACATGTTGCAAAGGCTTATGTTCAGAGGCTAGGAAAACTAACCAAAGCAGGTGCTTATCATCAAATTCAACTTATCATAGTCTTTCTTTTACCATTTATAGAGCAGCAAGGAATCACAAAAAAAAACCATAGCATAGGTCCTAACTAATGAATCTCAATCCCCTCATGTTACATGACCAGTTATGTTGTAAAAAGGTTAAAGAACAGAGAGAACAACATAACAGTAACATTTCAAGTTTAATACTTTGATTAGCTAAAGTTTCCTTTTCTGACTCCTACCTGAGTGGTCATGTTTATAGAAGGATTCAAAAGAATTGACAAACTTAAATTTAAATTCAAAGAAATTTTCATATACAAAGAAAAACCTTTGATCAGTGGGAAATTAGAAGTCAACCCCCACAGGAAGTGGATTTTCTCTTTCAAAATTTAGTAGCTATGTTTTTCACTTTCTATCAACTTAAGTTTTGGAATTAAACCATAACGAAATGATGATAAGAAGACTTTCATTAATATATAAGACTCGCAGTTTTAAGTTCACTTTGAACAGTTTCGGGAGTCTCTTCAACACACGCAATTGTAGCTGCATGCTGCATTTTCTTGTCATTTTATGCAACTAAGGTAAACACAGCTTAATTACATTCAGACCAAAACTTCAATTTAAAACGTATTTATTGTGATATTACATATAAAGGAACAACTAAAGATCTCTTTGTATCTAAGATAAGATGAATCATTTCATTGTCTCCCATTAATTAAACACTTTAATTAGGGGTGACAAAATTATCCACAATTCAGGATCGATCCAAAATCCATCCAAGTTAAATCCATCCGTTAGAACTAATGGATTTAAATGGATATAATTTAATGGATAGTGTTAATAATGGATGAATTCAAATCCATCCATTATATCCAATGGATATCCATCAATATATCCATTTGGATGGATACCCAATCCATCCAAAAAAAGTAAAGTAAAAACATTTTTTTTCTGAAAACAAAATGCAAACTCCTTTTTAACAAAATAATTCATTCAAAAGTTGAATTACCCTTTCTAACAAAAATATTCTCTCAACAAAAGTTTGTTTTCTTCATCTATGGAGGATTTTTTCCCAATATCTTCATATATTCTCATCCCCATTGAAGGTTTTGTTTTTTCCAATAGTTAATTTTAATTTTAATGTTCCTTCAAGATTGATTGATATATCTTTTGATTCTTAATATATACATTAAAATATTATTTGTTGTATTGTATTGTGGATGCTCGTGTTGGAATGATAAATTATTTGCTGATTATTGTACATGAGGCTCCCTCATCACAGTAATTGTGTTATTAGTTATTTTTAAGCTTAAAACCTATGTTAATGCAACATTGTAAATTTATGTTATTTTAGTCTCAAATATTGATGAGAATATGCTTTAATTTTGTGGATTTGTGTTTGCTAGAAGTTTATTGGTCATCTTGCTTTGGGTATAAAATCTTTTTTTTACTTAGCTTTCACATAAAATTGCATTTAGTGTTTAACATTTCTTGTCAATTCTATTTCTCTTATACTTCATTCAATTGGATATTTCAACTATCTATCAATCATGTAATTTAACTTTGATAAATATAATTTATGTTTGTAACAAACAAGAAAAACATGATGAAGAGTGAGAGAAATAGAAAAAAAAATATACGAATTTTATGATATACGTCAAATTTTTCTAACAACACTAACTTGAACCTCACTTGAAGATTTTAACACCGAAAGTTTAAGTTTAACCATATGATTTACCATTAAAATTTTTAAAGTTAATTTTTTAAATTTATTATTCTTTTAAGTATCGGATAAAAACTTCAAATGTTCACATTTTTAAACGTATTTTAAAAAAAAAACTTTTTAAAAATATTTTTTATATAAAAGAAAACATATTGTAAAAATATGAAGTCATGAATTGGATTGAATATTCATCCATCCAAATCCATGAAAATTGTGTCATGGATGATTTGGATGAATTACAATCAATTGGATATGGATGAATTGAATAACTTAAAATATGATTTAAATGGATTGATGAATGACTTTTCATCTAGCCATTTTCATCCAAATCCAAAATCATCCAAATTCATCCATTTGCCACCCCTAACTTTAACGACTAAGAAGAAAGAACCCCCTCCTCCCTTTTTCTTTTCTTTTCACTGAAATACATATAAATTTTTTGCCTTCCAAACTGCAAATGTTGACCACAGTTTTTACACATAAGACATTCATTTTAGTTCCCTTTTTATTTTCATTTTAGTTTTTTCACATAACACATTCATTTTAGTTCCACATACCACAAAACCAGTTTGCGTAACACGAGAAACAAAAACAACAACCACAAGGCATAAAGAGGGTCTGAGTTGAAACTTTCAAGATGATAAAAAATCATAGGGGACGAGAAGTTGATGTACTAACCTTTAGTTTTAAAACAAGAACTAGTTAGCTTGGACTTTAAGTGAAAGGAAAACTATAGGAATGAGTAAAGTTTATAAGCAAATGCATTATGCTTTATGCAAGTGGCTGTGCCAAGATTGTAGTCAATTGCCATTAGGATACACGACCAGCATGCCTACCATTTGGGCTATGTGACTTTCATTTTATTACTAAAACTTTAACTTATATACCTATTCAAATAAACCAGTGTAAAAACCAAAGGTGCTTCATTCCACCAAGTGGTATATGTTTCTCAATAAATAGAGACCTTCAAGCCATAACCAAAACACGAAATTTTCAGAAATTATTCTTCCTTTCTCTAATGCATGAGAGAATTGTGGGAAACATAAATATATAAAATACTATTGAAAGATAAGTTTGTTGTGTTTGTGCAAATCACATCAAAGTTTTTCAAAGTATCCTGAAGGGGATTCGTTGTTCATCAAATTTGCATCCAATATACTTAAATTGGTGGGGGCGAATCGAACCTAAATGTTAGTGTAGGAATACACGCTTTGGAGGTTTCGACGTGCATATACATCAACATCTTCTTTGCCCAAGTGGTGTAGCATCTTCACCAACAATTCAAGATTTCCAACATTATTCATGTTTTTTTTTGTCATACTGGTTTTCATTCATTATTTTTTATAAGTAAATTTTTTACATAAAAAATAACAATATACCCATCATCTAAATAAGAGAGCCAAAACTAAACTAGATAATCAATACTAAAAAAGATACATCAACAATAGTACTCCAAATTTAAAATTGGATTAGAAATCTATTCGAACCAAGACATATTCACAGACTTGTGTCTTCCTATAATCCAAATCCAAGATTTAAGTTTGACATTGTCCATAAGTTCCTCCACATTTGTTTCTGAACACCACATCATTCCTGCAATTCCAAAGGGGAACGAAATACGAGTCACTAATGGTGGATCATATTTAATAAGAGGAGGCAACAATATTTAATTACAATTTAAAATTTAAATTAATTCAGTAACAATAAAATATAAAGTAACATACTACATTTTTGCACACATAAATGCTTCAAAATTGTGGTCTAATCTAAAAAAATCATTGTCTTTATCATAATAGTTTTCTAAACGTGGTAGTCTATAGATGTAACGTCCCGATTTTATAACCAAAAAAAAACTTTATTCTGAAAGGTGAATTGAAATACTATCGATAGATTTTACTTAACTGATTTAGAAAACCTGGGTGAATTCAAATATTAGCTAAGATTCATAATTCAAGATACGGAAATATTCAAATGTCTCTTTACAACAAAACATGTCATTTTACTCAACTTCAAATCCATAATCTATACAATTATCCATCTTTGATTAAATCACTTATTAAGGTCTTTATACTAGTCTTATTACATCTTTAGAAAGATGTCATTTATACAAAAGGAATCACTCCAACATATTTCTCATATTACATACATTATACAAATACAATTTCGAACACATAAAACAACTACTCTAGTCCGTACCCCCGTCAGCAGACATCCGCGGCGTAACAACAACAACTTGAACTCATATACATAACACAGACAAAGAAAAGACAGAAAGGAGTAAGAACCAACTACGGCGACCGCAGCGTGGAATTACATAGAGTAATAACATTAAAGTGCTACAACCTATACAAACATATACCAATGATACACCAAATCAATATCTTATATCGCATGATATTCACATATTTAATTTGCATATTCATCATATCTTACTTATACAATTCAACCAATCCAATCTTCACCAAGATCACAATACTATAGTCTCCTCCAATACACAACAACAACTCCATACCCAAAGACAGTACGATACTATCAAAGCAATACAACACCACAATTCAGGATATTCCATTCAAGGATCAAGTCTTTACACTACACCACAAGAATCAAGACTTCTATACTATGCTACGAAGGACCAAGATTGTTATACTATGCCACGAAGGGTCAAGATATTTATTCTTCGTCACAAATGGCCAAGGTATTTATTCTACGCCATGAAGGGCCAAGATATTTATTCTACACCACAAAGGGCCAAGATATTTATTCTACGCCATGAAGGGCCAAGATATTTATTCTATGCCACGAAGGGCCAAGATATTTATTCTACGCCACGAAGGGCCAATATATTTATTCTACGCCATGAAGGGCCAAGATATTTATTCTATGCCACGAAGGGCCAATATATTTATTCTACGCCACAAAGACCCAAGATTACTATACCACACAGGGTAGCCATTCAACACCTCATAGGGCGATACAATATCATTTAGGACAAGACATTCATTGCTACATAGAGCCAAATAATATGCTACACCACATAGGGGAGCCAAAATATACTTCATAGAGCCAATAATATGCTACACCACATAACACTTATACATCCCTAATTTCACTCTCACTATCAATCTAAATCGTTCTCATTTCAATGCAACAATACAACCCACCATATAATCACTTATACTATGTTATTCTCACATCACGACTTCACCATAACACAAAATACCAAAATCAATGTCATAATCCCAGTATATCTCATTTCTCACCACAATAGAGTAACCCACAACATAATCACTATCACATAACACAATCATCTCATTTTTATCACAATATCATCATTTATACACACAAATAAACATAAACAATCTTACATGACGGCGTATTACCATAAACAAGTATTTCGCCATTTGTTTGACAAAACAATTTTCTTACACATATACATCCATGTTTATGGCTAATACATCTTCATGGAAGATGAAGACTGTCACATGGAAAAACAAGTTTCCAAGGGAGTTTCTATCCAACAACACTCTCCGATTCTTGAGGGAAATCAGATTAGATAACTCTAATGAAATACTCTAAGACCACAATGGTCTTCTCCCTCACCTGAGTTTGCGTAAGCTCCGTTGTTCCGCAAAAGAGCAACATCTCCCACCATCTCCTTCAACCATCAAAGCTCACTTTTCACCTCCAAAATCCACCAATGTGTCACTAAGAAGTAAGAGGAAGAGGGTTTGATGAGTTTTTAAGGTTTAGAGGAGGAGATACATGAATTTAATGGGGAGCCGCCGTTAGGAGTGAAATGAGGAGAAAGAAAATGAAGATTAGGGTTTCTGTATCCTCTTTTTCACTTTTATAGTTGTGTAGCCTCGCCCGGGCGAGAAGTCCTCGACTTCTCAAATTTACAAACACTGATGCTCTCGCCTGGGCGAGAATCTCACAGCCTGTCCAGGCCTCTCTCGCCTGGGCGAGACACTCTCGCTCAAGCGAGAATCTCACAGTCCACAGACCCCTCTTGCTCAAGCGACCACTTCTTCGCTTGAGCGAGGTTCCCAGAAAACTCATACTAGAACACTAAGTCTCTCGATTGGGCGAGATCCTCTTGCTCAAGCGAGAAGTGTCCAGTATAAACCCCAATACTCTAAGTTTTCTAATTATTCTAAAAACGAAATTTGAGGTGTTAGAATCCTTCCCCCTAACAGGAAATTTCGTTCTCGAAATGTTGTTAGGTTAATCTCAGGAAAATAATATCATCGCCCAGACATTAGGCATAAGATATACTCAATAAAACCAAGATCCGACCATCTGAACCCTTAAGACCGCTTAGACGACAAACAATGACACACACGACGTAGTGGTGATACCATATAATCAATTCAAGGATTAACCTTTAATCAGAGTCCAGATGTCAAGACCAAATAGCAGAACAAAATAGAACGACTAGGAGGGAGTTATCACAATAAGGACAAAGATCCCAAAGTATTTATCTAGAACAATGGGTCTCCATGATCTATCAAAGCAACAATCACTCAAAACGATTTGCACCTATGGATGAGAATCGTAAGAACGTTTTTGAAACCAAGAGAAAGTGAGATTCAATACCCATGACTCACCAAAGCGCACTAGATTGCAACCAAAATGCAATATCTAGATGGACATCCACTCGATAGAAATAACGTCATTTCATTTCAGACACGAGGAATAGTCACAATTAACCAAAATTTTCAATAGTATTTCAAATTTGCAATTGCTACAACATAGTGAGAGAGGAAACAAGGTAGTCATTCACCGAAAGAGCATATGGACAAACAAGATTTATAAAGTTTTTCAGAGTGCAAAACAAAACTACCAAGTAATTAACCCTCTCAATGAAACATTCTTACAATAAACTTATAATGTAGTAGAAGGGGAGTTATTTGTTCATAGTCTCAACTAGACGTACTAGATAATTAGGCTCACTCCAATCATATATTTTGTTAACAATAATAATTTCAAGTTTATAACATCCACTCAATAACATACGTTAGATATGGATACTCCAAATACAATTTCAAATATACATTTAGTACTCAAATCTGCATTATGCCTAGAAATATAAGGTCATAATCACATCAAAAAGTTTCTAATGAAATCATCCTTATCTAAGGTACAATTGTTTAAAGTTGGGATCCTCAACATGAACCTAATTTATGCTTAGCCAAATACTACACTTCATCCAAGATGACTTTCGAAAATAGATTAGATAGAGGATTCATGGCAATCACCTTATAAGAGCAAGGGTTACACACAACTATTTCAACTATAAGGCCAGTTGATTTTGTAGTTATATGCTATTCATGATAGTAGAGTTCTCATAGTCCATATACGAATGCATACATATGCAATAACATCGTAATTATACATAGAAAATACTACTGCATATGAAACAGAGACAAGTTTTGAATGTACAATATCTAAGCATATAGTAGGTGTACATTACCATTATATCAGGTATTACGAATATTCAATTCCAAAAAGATCAATTATTATAGACCAAAAGTTCTATGTACAACAATGAAAATAATATTGCTATTTCCATTATCACTGTCTACGAAGAGTATGAAAGCAAAATTTGTTTAGCGATAACTCGCTAAAACTTAAGCAACACAACATCAATGTTTACAATCAAAGCGTAGACTTATGTACATATCAAAAGTCACTGGCATAATGAAAATCTATCACTATAACTTTATTATGCCTATTTGTTTTTTATACTGACTCGCTTTTAGTTACCAAAGGTTTAGAGAGTCACTTCAAGTACAAACACATAAGAAGATTTAACCTTCACGCAAATACACTCATTTCAATGAATTTAAGTACTTCACCAACTTCCACTAATAATTTGAAAAAGGAGTTTACCTTTTAGCAACAATATTCAAAACTTATGCAAGCATCGGAAGTTTGACTTTTAGAAACTCATAGAAACAAAGACACAAGACTTAGTGTAAGGACCCAAATTCTACCATTGAAATTTTTTCCTTATTTTAATTCATTCACACATGTATTTGTCCTTATAACTTATAATTAAAAACCCAATGGCTTTACATTAGTCATCCTTTTTATTTCATAATTGTTTCAACATGCAATATTCATACACACATTCACAAGGTAGAAAAACATAATTCATTTAATGTCTCCCAGTACTTACGACATACCAATAGTTATGGGTTCCCAAAATAACAATACCCATGGTCACAAATATCTAGAAATATAATGCCCATGATTACAAATATTCAAATCAACATATAGTCAGTTATGATACAAAAAGTGAAAATGAAAGAATCCAGATTGAAAAGCTCCTAAGGCTCCAAATCAAGCATCCTCAAATCATCCGTTAACCTACAATGGGATTATCATAAACAAATACATAGAGAAACACGAAGGAGTAAGTCATTAACACAATAAATTTAATAATACAATAATCCACATTTCATAAAGTTCAGTAAGCAATTTAATTCGTTATATATCAAGCACGTTCACACAACCTGTTTCCGTTAATAACTCCAGGATTATAATTCATCCTCATTACACTTAAATCACTTTACCATTTGATCACCTTGTAACCTACCCACACGGTCATTAGTTCACGTTAACGGACGTATATCGACATACATATATATATATCTATAACTAAGCTACATAACTTGAGCCAAAATATTCGTTACATAACTTGAGCCAAAGTATCGCTACATAACTTGAGCCAAAGTATCGCTACATAACTTGACCAAAGTATCGCTACATAACTTGAGCCAAAATATCGCTACATAACTTGTGTAAGGACCCAATTTCTACACTTGAAATTTTTTCTTTTATTTTAATCATTTATACTTGATTTCCCATGTTACATCATACATACATTTCCTTTAATCTTTTAAATCATCCAATTCTTTAATTATCTAGTAACTCTAATCATACAACTTCAGTTTCATATCATGCTACCCTTAATGCAGAAAAACATAATTCATATTACTATCTCTCGGTAACTACCGCATACAACTAGCTATGAGTTTTCCAAAATACCCATAGCTATAAATATCCAGAGTTACAAACATCCAGAGTTACAATTATCCAAAGTAGCATTTAGTCAGCCAAAATACAAAAAATGGAAAAAAATAAAGGAATCCAGGTTTTAAGCTCCTAAGGTATCAAACCAAGCATCATCAATAAACTTGTTTACCTGCAATGGGATTATCAACGACAAATGTAAGAACCCAAATTTTACCCTTGAAATTTTTTCTTTATTTTAATCCTTTCATGCATACATTCATCATTTTACTTTAATCACTCATTAATCATTCCGTAAAACCCCTTTTTAACATGTTATATTACAATACATTTCCTACTGCAGGAAAACATAATTCATTCAATTAATCCTTAGTAACTACCGCATACAACTAGTTAAGGGTTTCGAAGAATCATAATGCCCATAACTACACATATCCAGTGTTACAATACTCAGAATTACATTTATCCCAAAATAGCATTTAGTCAGCTATAATACAAAAAGTATAGATAGAGAAATCTAAGTTAAGAAACGCATAAAATTCCTAAGTGAGCCTTCTCAAATCCTTCGTTTACCTACAATGGGATTATGATAAACAACAAACAAAAACAAGGGAGTAAATCATTAGTTCAAGACTAACATTACATGATAATCCACATTTTAAATACGATTAAGCATTGAGATAACTTATAATCACAAGCACGTAAATATAAACATTCGTATCTTCTTTCTTCCCTTTCCATGTTATTCATATTCACCCTATAGTATATATATTCCATAATATATATTCTATAGCATGCATATTCCTTTCATCCAAACATACTCATTTCCAGGTTATTCATATTCACCCATAGTATATATATTCCATAATATATATTCGATAGCATGCATATTCCTTTCATCCAAACATACTCATTTCCATGTTATTCATATTCACCCTATAGTATATATATCCCATAATATATATTCTATAGCCTGCATATTCCTTTCTTTCCAAACATATTCTTTCCACTTGTTCATATTCACCCTATAGTATATATATCTCATAATATATATTCTATAGCATGCATATTACTTTCATTCCAAACATACCCTTATCTTATCACAGATAATCTATAGTAATCTACCCTTGACCACATTCGACTAGTTTACTCCATAAAGATAATCTCCTACCACATCGGGTAGGTCGAGTCATACCTCTACCACATAGGGCAGGTTTAGTCAAACCTCTACCACATCGGATAGATCGAGTCACACCTCTACCACATAGGGTAGGTCTAGCTGTTCCACTAGCACATCGGATAGGTCTAGTTGTTCCACTACCACATCGGATAGGTCTAGTTGTTCCACTACCACATCGGGTAGGTCTAGTTGTTCCACTATCACATCAGGTAGGTCTATAACCCATGATGATCCACTACCACTCAGGGTAGGGCTATAGCAGATGATCCACTACCACATCGGGTAGGACAATAACACAATATGTAAGTTCGTACATTTACCATGTTCACATCATCTCATTTATATAATGGAGACACTTATCCCTTACCTTGGTGAGCGTTGGAGTCGGTTTCGAGTAACTTTACAAGTATCCTCCGTGATTTCCTCCAACCTTAGGATCTTTCCTCATTCCCACCAATAACAACAATGTCAGTCATTTATTTAAAATAACACATAAACAGCTCATATTTCATCTTTAAACATACAAGAGATTCACACATTTTAAATGTTTCCAAAACTACTTCATTAAGAGTTTCCAAACATTCAAAACATACACATTCATCTTATATTCAGCATTAGAACACATATTCATCTTCTACCTCTACCATTTCATCTATTTCCCTTTTTACTCATATTCTCTTTTTGGGGGTTTTGGGGTTTTCATAAACCAACCCACCAAACCTTTCCATTTATCAAATACTAACTCTAAACTGAGAGTTTTCAAGAGAAAAACAACATAAAACGAACCATAACTCTAAAGGATGAGTTTCCATGGTTTCCCATATTTTGAGAAGAGATCCAACATTACCAAAACGAGTTTGAAAGGGAGAAAGAGAGTTAGAATCAAAAGATTTACCTCCTCTCAAGCTTCTAGATGATTCCCATGAGTTCTTGCTCTCAAAATCACCTTCTCCCATCTTCTCTCTCAATTTCCAACCCTAAAATGTGTTTGGGGTTTCTATTATAAAGTAAACTCGTCGGGTTCTAGCTCAAGCGAGCCCATTCTCGCTCAAGCGAGAAAATCCCGCCTTTTTAAAATTTTAGATCTGACGCTCTCACTCAAGCGAGGGATTTCTCTCTCAAGCGAGACCACTCTCGCTCAAGCGAGCCTATTCTCGCTCAAGAGTGACCACTCTCGCTCAAGCGAGAATCTTACAGCCTTGACAGCCCCTTAATGCCACTTCTCGCTTAAGCGAGGCAACTCTCGCTCAGGCGAGAACACTCTCGCTCAAGCGAGAATCCTTCAGTATAGCCCAGTATTTCACTCACCCATGTGAGCCATTCTCGCCCAGGCGACACCTTTCTCGCTCAAGCGAGATTCTCAGGACTGATACTATAATTTAATGACTTTAATTCTAGGGTGAAAGTGTGCATGTCAAGAGGAACACTTTGGAAAGCTCTCCTTATATGACTTGGTTTGATGAGGACAACTTGTGCTAACATGAGCTTGAAGATCATCAACAAATCAACATGCTTAAGCCTTCCGATTGGTATCTTGCTTAGACTAGATTAGTTTAGGTTGAGTCCAAGGCTTAAGTCACCTAATACATATCTCAATTGCATAAATCTTTTAAATCTTTTTCATCTTGAGATATGTCATTCATAATATGTTCATGCATCATATAAATACATGTACATGTGCATTCTAGGCATAACCTAAGTATTAAACATGTATGAATTTAAGTGCATAACATATTTGAAGTTTTTACACATGAAAGAGTGCTGTTAATCGATTACCACTTGGCTTAATCGATTAATCTAACTGTTTGCACAGTGTAATCGATTACAACAAATTTCAATCGATTAATCTAACATTTTTGTGAAGCTTAATCGATTAAAGCTGTCGTTAATCGATTAACTGGGCTTTTATTTCAATTCTTTATAAACTGCATTTTCAGAATTGATCTCATAAGTTGCATGTTAAATTTTTAGAGAGTTAGAGCATTTTTTCGTGTTAATTGTTGCATCTAGTTGTAAATGCATTTGTGAGCTTAGAAAAGAGAGAATTCTATGCTTTAGGATTGAGTGCTTTTCATGATACATTTCTCATCTTTTCTTGTCACATGTTCTTGCATTTTTACATGATTCTTGATTAGATGTTTACATATTATGCATTCTGTTTTTCACTAATACATTTTTCATACTGCATGAGCTTGTATTAGGTGATTAGAGTAAAGCCTTATCTTGTTAGATATAAGTCTTGTTATAGCTTAAGTTTACTCTGTATTGCTTTGTTTGAAAAAGTGTTGTAATTGTGGGAATCTCAAGGTGTCATATCACCAAGAGATTGAGTGTGTCTTCACTGAGTGTTAGACTTAGGGATAAGTAAAGAACAAGGTTCTTGGCTGGGGCTACGCCGAAAGAAAGGTTTTCTTTGTCGGTAGGAAGGGAGTCAAACCATAGAATAGGTTTCTTTTTATCTTGTAAGTGTCTAATTGTTGTAATTGGATAGTGTGTATGTAATTAACATTCATTCAATTATAGTGAAGAAAAATCTCCCAAATCAGCCGGGAGGCCTGGATGTAGTTTGCGGTGGACAAGCAAACGAACCAGGATAAAATTCTTGTTGCAGGACTTTTTCTATCTCTCTCTCTTTATTGCATTTGATCGATTAATTTGTTTAGTAGATTTAATTGATAATCTGTTTCTATACTGTATTACTTGTACTCTGATAAAATTCTGTAAGCCTGGTATAATCGTTTCATTATCAATTAATTGTCGAGCAAGAAACTGTACTTGCATTTGCTTACTGTCACGGTTTAATCGATTAAGTGTGGTGTGTTAATCGATTACTTCAATCTGTTAATCGATTAAGTGGACTGTGTTGAAAGTGTTAATCGATTACCCTGTTTTGTTAATCGATTAATCAAGGTGTTTTTCAGCATTAAGTGTTGTTTTCGAAAAGCGGACATTCTAACCGCTACACCTATTCAACCCCCCCCTTCTAGGTGTATTGTAACCACTGATACCTAACATAGGGTGTCACAACAAATGCACAACATACAAAGGAGTAAGTGATTAATTCAATAAATATCATTATAAGATAATCCATATTTTCAACGGGGTTAGTAAACCATTTTTAAATTCATTTTCGCTACATAACTTGAGCCAAAGTTTGCTACATCGCTTGACCAAATCTTGCTACATAACTTGAGCCAAAGTTTGCTACATTTCTTGAGCCAAAGCTTGCTACATAACTTGAGCAAAAGTTTGCTACATCGCTTGAGCCAAAGTTTGCTACATAACTTGAGCCAAAGTTTGCTACATCACTTGAGCCAAAGTCGCTAACCAATCATGGTCGGCTAAAAATGTGTTTTCTTTTCATTGATACACCATCAATTTATAAACAACAATTCCACGCATTCTCTCAATACGATATGCTAATTAAAGACTTATCCTTACCTTGGTGAGTGTTGGGTTTGGTCCTTGGTAACTTTGCAAGTTCCACTGACACCGCCTCCAACCGTAAGATCTTTCCTCATTCCCACCACATAACAACGATGTCAGTCATTTATTCGAAATAACACATAAACAACTCATATTCCATCTTTAAACATACAAGAGATTCATACATTCTCAATGTTTCCAAAATGACCTTTATCAAGGGTTTCCAAACATCTAAAACATACATAATCATCTTATATTCAACATTAGAACATATATTCATCCTTTTCATCTAGCATTCAACCTTTATCCACTTTTGCCACGTGGCTGATCTCTTTTTCAAAGAGATTGTGAGGCTCTGTGGTCTGCCAAGGAGCATTGTAAGTGATAGGGACACTAAGTTCATTTGTCACTTCTGGAGGACCCTATGGGGTAAAATAGGAACAAACTCCTATTCTCCACAACTTGCCATCCCTAAACAGATGGCCAATCTGAGGTCGTGAACCGAGTACTGTCCATACTCCTAAGAGCAGTTTTAAAGAAAAACCTCAAGGCTTGGGAAGAAAGCCTACCCCATGTGGAATTTTCTTATAATATGACAATATACAGCACCACGAGATGCTCACCTTTTGAGGTAGTTTATGGGTCAATCCATTGACCCCGCTGGATTTACTACCTCTAGCTGATTCTAAAACCCTTAAGCATAAAGATGGCAAGGCCAAAGCCGAATATGTAAAGCGGCTTCATGAAGAGATAAAGGCCAAAATCGAGAAAAGAAATGAGGGCTATGATAGGCAAGCCAATAAGGGTACAAAAGAGGTTATCTTTGAACCTGGAGATCTAGTTTGGGTTCATATGCGGAAAGAGAGGTTCCCCTCCCAAAGGAAGTCTAAGCTTCAACCCAGAGGGGATGGACCTTTCAAGGTCCTTGAAAGAATCAATAATAATGCCTATAAAATTGATATTCCGAGTGATTATGGCAATGTTAGTGCCAGTTTTAATGTTGTTGATCTTTCTCTTTTTGAAATAGGTAATAAAGACCTTGATTCGAGGTCGAATTCAGTCCAAGAAGGAGGGGATGATAGCAACCCACCAAGGCCCATCAACTTGGATGACCTAATGGGCCTAGGGGGAGCCATAACTCGGGCCAGGGCCAAGAAAGCCCAAGGCACACTTCACCAACTAATATTGACCATCCAAGCATCAATTGGGCCAAGTGACACCACAAGGCCCATAATGTGTCTCACCTTAGAGGACACTTCCCTTGAAGACCACGGCCAAACAAGAGATGACTAAAGGCTTGTTTGTTGTCTTGATTTTAATAAGTGGCTTTAAACAACAAGCTTTTAATTTTAAGTACTCTCTTAATTTATTTTTCAGATAATAATTATTCCTTTTTATGTAGGAAGTAGCATGGCCAGCCTTATCCAAGCCCAAGCCACGCTGGAATCTGACCGTGGAGATGACCTGGCCTAGGCGCCGCATTTTCCGCACCAATTTGGAAGCTAAAGACAAGTCTGACCAAACAGCTGACCTGGACTAGGCGCCGGATTCTCAGCCATCTGACCTAGCCAAGACACACCACTTGCCACACCATTGGGAAGGCCAACCAACAAGCTGACTCAGCATGAGGCGCCTTATTCTCCGCCCAGGCTGTAACACCCTGAATTTTAGTCTTTAAAATTATAGTATAAGTCCTGGAAGTCACGCTTGAGCGAGAGATTCTCGCTTGAGCGAGAAAGGATCACCTGGGAGGGTGAAATCCTGGGCTATACTGGAAGATTCTCGCCTGGGCGAGAAATGGCAAACTGGGGCTGTTGACACTGTGAGATTCTTGCTTGAGCGAGAATCCCTCGCTTGAGCGAGAATCCCTCGCTTGAGCGAGAGGGTCAGATCTGAGTTTTTAAAATAGGCGGGATTTTCTCGCCCGAGCGAGAATGGGCTCGCTTGAGCGAGAACCCGACGACTGCTCTTTAAAATAGAAACCCCAAACACATTTTAGGGTTGGAACTTTGAAGAGAAGAGAGATAAGAGAGTTTTTCAAGAGCAAATAGCCTTAGGACTCATCTTAGAGCTTTGGAAGAGGTAAACCTCTTGTTCCTAACTCTTCTTTTTCCTCTCTAACTTGTTTTGGTTATGGTAGATCTATTTCCAAACATGAGAAACCATGGAAACTCATCCTTTAGAGTTATGGTTCGTTTTATGTTGTTTTTCTCTTGTAAACTCTTGGTTTAGAGTTGATATTTGATGAAAGGAAAGGTTTTGTGGGTTATTCATGAAAACCCCAAAAACCCCCAAAATGAGAATAGGGGTATAAAGAGAAAGAGATGAAATGTTAGATGTGGATGATGAGTTTATGCTTGGATGTTGATGTATGAGATAAACATGTATGTTTTTAATATTTAGAAACTTGTATTGGAGTAGTTTTGGAAATATTGAAAATATGTGAATCCCTTGTATATTGGATGATGAAATGCGAGTTATTTATGTGTTATTTTGAATAAATGGCTGACATTGTTGTTATTGGTGGAAATGAGGAAAGATCCTAAGGTTGGAGGAAATCACGGAGGAGACTTTTAAAGTTACCCGGAACCGATCACCAACACTCACCAAGGTAAGGGATAAGTGTCTCTAAATCATACTTGCTGATATGAATGAGGTATGTGAAAGAGGTAAAGTGTTTGTAAGGACAAGTCTTTAATTTACGCATTATGTTGGAAAATGCGTGGCTTTTTCTGTTATGGATAATGAATCAAAGGTGAATCCCTTTGTCATTATGAACATATCTGGGTATGTTGATAATGGGGAGAAGTGGATTTACGGTTTAATTATTGGGGGAGTACCAATGGAAATAAGACTCAAAATGAAATCAATAAATTGTAAGTCATTTTGTAGTTACAGGCATATACACTATGTTGTAATAATGTCGGGTGCATTTATTGACTATTTATTGGGGGAGTACCAATGGAAATAAGACTGAAAATGAAATCAATAAATTGTAAGTCACTTTGTAGTTACAGGCATATACACTATGCTGTAATGATGTCGGGTGCATTTATTGACTATTTATTGGGGGAGTACCAATGGAAATAAGACTCAACATGAAATCAATAAATTGTAAGTCACTTTGTAGTTACAAGCATATACACTATGTTGTAATGATGTCGGGTGCATTTATTGACTATTTATTGGGGGAGTACCAATGGAAATAAGACTCGGAGTAATGAAAGTCATATGCATGCTATAGGATATATAGTATGGGATATATATTCTATAGGGTAAATATGAATGATGAGAAATGTGGATGTCATATGAATGTCGTATGCATGCTATAAGATATATAGTATGTGATATATATTCTATAGGGTGAATATGAACGATGAGAAATGTGGATGTCACATGAATGTCGTATGCGTGCTATAGGATATATAGTATTAGATATATATATATCCTATAGGGTGAATATGAACGAGGAGAAAAGGGAATGTCACAAAGAAAGTCATATGCATGTTATAGGATATATAGTATGGGATATATATTCTATAGGGTGAATATGAGCGATGGGACGGACGATTTTTTCAACGAACGTAATATGCATACTATAGAATATATATTATGGGATATATATACTATAGGATGAATATGAGTAGAGTGGAAATTAAAGGAAGATAATTTGAATGTTTACGATTCTGCATGTGTGTTTATGAACTTATATTAAAGGTTTATCGTATTTGAAATGTGGATTATCATGTGATGTTATTTTTGAACTAATGACTTACTCCCTTTTGTTTTGTGTGTTGTTTATGATAATCCCATTGTAGGTAAATGAAGGATTTGGAGAAGGAAGCTCCCTTAGGAAGCTTTTGTGTTTATTAACGTGATTGTCTTTATTTGCTACTTGATGTTGTAGTTAATTTGATAAAATTATGGGATGACTGTAACTCCGTTTAGATTAATACGGATAAGTGTAGTTATGGATTTTATAACTCTAGGGAACCCATAACTGGTTGTATGTGGTAAATGTTATTTGAATGAATTATGTTTTTCCGCAACATAAATTCGTATGATAATATAATAGGGTAAAGAGTAATTTCAAAGAGTGATACTCGAGAGTTTTAATGAAGGTGACAACTGTAGGTAAGAAAGGATTAAAATAAATGAAAAAAATTTCAAGGGTAGAAAATCGGGTCGTTACACAGGCCATCAAGGCCAGCACTAGTAATGGCGCCTACCATTATTTCCGCCCATGCCTTCAATGTGCTATTTGAATTTGATTTGCCTACAATAAAGACTCGGCCAAGGCAACACAATTCCCACATGGCTAAATTCAAACAAGGGAGTAAAGACACCCACCAAGTCAGCCACGGTTTTAAGAGAATTAACCAAGGAGGCAACCATCCCATATTTTCTCCTATGCCTTTAAGAAGCTACAACACAGCCAAATCTTTTCAAGCACATGTTCAAAGAGTTCAAATTCAAATAAAGAATTCAATGGCCACCTTATTTTCCCCCTCGGCCTAAATGAAGAATCAAGAGACAAGGCCCTTAAGCTTGGCTACACTTAACTTCAAATCCTATGGCCAAATAACTCCATTATGGCAAAACCGTGAGACTTAGCAAAGCAAATGCCAATGTCCAAATACATTTGGCATGTGTTTGAATTCAGAGTGTATGCTGCTATACTCAAGCCAGAGTGTATGCTTCTATACTCAAGCCAGAGTCGCTAACCATTCATGGTCGGCTAAAACATATTTTCTTTCATCAATCTCCTCATAAATCATTTTCATGCTTCTATACTCAAGCCAGAGTGTATGCTTCTATACTCAAGCCAGAGTCGCTAACCATTCATGGTCGGCTAAAACATATTTCCTTTCATCAATCTCCTCATAAATCATTTTCATGCTTCTATACTCAAGCCAGAGTGTATGCTTCTATACTTAAGCCAGAGTGTACGCTTCTATACTCAAGCCACAGTGTATGCTTCTATACTCAAGCCAGAGTGTATGCTTCTATACTTAAGCCAGAGTCGCTAACCATTCATGGTCGGCTAAAACATATTTCCTTTTTCCGTAAATCTACGCCTACTTTAATATAAACACACCCATATATGTTTATACTAAATGCGTAATTTACAACTCAATCATTGCATCTTTAGAAAATACACCTTTTCCATTTCAAATGCACAATTAAAGACTTATCCTTACCTCGGTGAGTGTTAGGTTTGGTTCTTGGCAACTTCTCAAGTTCCACCGACACCGCCTCCAACTTTAGGATCTTTCCTCATCCCACCATATAACACAATGTTAGTCATTTATTCCAAATATCACATAAACAACTTATATTGCATTATTTAATCTTACAAGATATTCATCACATGTTCGATGTTTCTAAACTACTTTCATCATAAGTATTCAACCATCTAAAACATGCATATTCATCTCATATTCCAACATTTGGAGGTAAACTCATCTTCTACCTCTAGCATTTTACTCACTCTCTCTTTTTACCCTATTTTTACTTTAGGGTTTTGGGGTTTTCATGACTCAACCCACAACCCTTTCCATTCTTGAAATATTAACTCTAAACCAAGAGTTTACAAGGTAAAAATGACATAAAACGAACCATAACTCCAAAGGATGAGTTTCCATGGTTTCTCACATTTGGAGAAGAGATCCAACATACCCAAAATGAGTTTAAGAGAGAAGAAGAGAGTTAGAATCAAGAGTTTTACCTCTTCTCAAGCTCTTGGGTGAGTATCAAAACTCCTTGCCCTTGGAAAAGCTCTCTTCTCTCACCTCCCTTCAAATTTTTTAACCCTAAAATGTGTTTGGGTTTCTGTTTTAAAGAGGTGTCGTCGGGTTGTAATCGATTATCAACATGGTGTAATCGATTACAACGTGAAAAATGTGCACATCTGATGCTTTTAATACGATGTAATCGATTACAAGGAGTGTGTAATCGATTACACTGTGTCAGATGCACATGTCTGATTAGTTTATCAGCATGTAATCGATTACCAGGAGTGTGTAATCGAATACACTGTGTCAACAACCCAAAATTTGCCATTTCTCGCCCAGGCGAGACAACTCTCGCTCAAGCGAGGCTTCCAGGACTGTTACTATAATCTTGAAGACTCAAATTTAGGGTTTTACAGGTGAGCCTCTCTCGTCTATGCGAGAATCTCTCGCTCAAGCGAGGATCCTCCAGTATAGCCCAGTATTTCACCCTCCTAGGTGAGTCTCTCTCTCGCTCAAGCGAGGATCTCAGAACTGATACTATAATTTTAAAGACTTAAAATTTAGGGTGTTACACGGCCAGCCCACATGCTATATGTAAGAATCAAACACATGAAATGAAGCAGCTTGAATTTTATGCAAAAACATATTAGTGAGAATTCTCTCCTAAGTTTCTTGGTTGAACCAAGAGTATTGTTCTTATCAAACATCCTTGTTTGTGGCGAACTTCCTTTGGCTTATCAAACAACTCAGTTTGTGGCGCCTTTCAATTTCATTCTTCTTCACCTTTTCTTATATCCAAACCGTGACCAAAGCATAACCAAACCATCATCAAGCCTCGGCCAAACACCATAACCCAACCTAACTGAGACTCCCTTGCCTAAACACTATCCCAACCATTCCCATACACAAGCCTCAGCCAAAGACACCATTACCCAAGCCAACACCAAACACACCAAACTCAACCAGAAAACTCACCAAATATATTCTCCACCCATCAAAGGCAATAGCCAGCCGTGACCAAACAAAAACACCCAAAAATACAACCAAAAATTCCTAAAGCTTTCTAGACCGAGACTTCAAACAAAACGATCAAATTAAAATACCAACCCCCACAAGCAGGTTGCTATCACTTGGACTCTATTCTTAGTACATAAGAATGAAACATTCAAAGCCTTTAGAACTTACGCTAAAAGAGTCCAAAATGAAAAGTCGCTTAAAATCGCTGCTATAAGAAGTGATCATGGGGGAGAGTTTCAAAATGCTTCTTTTGAGGAATTTTGTGATGATCTCGGGATTAATCGCAACTTTTCTGCTCCTAGAACACCACAACAAAATGGTGTTGTAGAGAGAATGAATCGGTCCTCATAAGAACTCGCTAGAATAATGTTAAATGAAACTAACTTCCCAAAGTATTTTTGGGCTGATGCGGTAAGTACCGCTTGTTATGTTTCAAATAGAGTTCTCATAAGACTTATTATAAAGAAAACCCCCTATGAACTCTTCAAAGGAATAAAACCAAACATTTCACACTTGCATGTATTTGATTGTAAATGTTTCGTCTTAAATAATGGCAAAGAAAACATAGGCAAGTTTGATGCAAAGGCCGATGAAGGAATCTTCCTATGTTACTCTCTCACGAGTAAAGCTTATAGAGTCTTTAAGAAAAGAACTCTAACCATGGAAGAATCTGTTCACGTCTCCTTTGATGAAACCGATCCCTTAATCAAGGAAAGTAAACTGTTGATGAAGTAGATCTGCCTAATTCCATTTCTAATGAAAATGCCATTATTGAAACTACACCTAATACAAAGCATGTAGATGTGGATGATAATCATCCTTTCAAGAAGAGCATATTCATTCTGATTTACCTAAAGAGTGGAGAACTCATCGAGATCACCCTATAGACAACATCATCGCTGATATAAGTAAGGGTATTACTAGCCGCTTAATGCTGGAAGATGCATGTTTAAACATGGCCTTCGTCTCTCAGATAGAACCCTCCAAGATTGATGAAGCAATCGAGGATGAACATTGGATTCTTGCTATGCAAGAAGAACTTAACAAGTTTGAGAGAAACGAAGTTTGGGAACTTGTTCTAGACCTAAGAATAGGCATGTAATAGGAACTCGTTGGGTGTTCCGAAATAAATCATATGAAAATGGCATCATCATTAGAAACAAGGCTAGACTAGTAGCCCAAGGATATAACCACAAGGAAGGTATAGATATTGATGAAACCTTCGCTCCGGTTGCTAGATTTGAAGCTATTAGATTACTGCTTGCATATGCATGCTCTTTGAACTTTCAGCTTTACCAAATGGATGTAAAGAGTGTGTTCCTTAATGGGTATATACAAGAGGAAGTATTTGTAGAACAACCTCCTGGTTTTGAGGACTACAAACATCCCTCCCATGTATACAAGTTAAAGAAAGCCCTCTATGGCTTAAAGCAAGCTCCACGTGCCTAGTATGATCGTCTAACAAACTTTCTAACGGAAAAAGGATTTTCTAAAGGCAAGGTCGACACTACACTTTTTATTAAGAAAATAAATCATCACACTTTACTTGTTCAAATCTATGTAGATGATATAATTTTTGGTTCTACAAACGAAAGTTTGTGTAGTGAATTTGGTAATATGACGCAAGGAGAATTTGAGATTTCTTTGATGGGAAAGTTAAACTACTTCCTTGGACTCCAAATTAAACAACTTAGCGAAGGGATATTTGTAAGTCAGTCCAAGTACTGCAAAGATTTGTTGAAAAGATTTGAGATGGATGACTACAAGCCGATTGTTACTCCTATTGGATCAAGTACCTATATCGATGCTGATGACGCTGGAAAATGTATTGAAATATCTAAGTATCGAGGTATGATCGAATCCCTTCTTTATCTTACTGCCAGTAGACCAGATATTATGTTTAGTGTATGCTTTTGTGTGCGATATCAATCTAAACCCAAAGAGTCACATCTAGTTGTAGTTAAGAGAATCATGAAGTATCTCAAAGGCACAACTGATGTTGGACTATGGTATCCAAAGGGAAGCGTATGCGAATTGGTTGGCTTCTCGGATTCAGATTTTGCGGGATGCAAGTCTGAGAGAAAAAGTACAAGTGGTACTTGCCACATTCTAGGGAATGCTTTTGTTTCTTGGTCTTTCAAGAAACAAGCTTGTGTTTCCTTAAGAACCACTGAAGCAGAATACATAGCAGCCGATAGTTTTTGTGCCCAAGTGTTGTGGCTTAAACAACAATTACGGGATTATGGCTTAAACTTAAGATGCACACCCTTGAAGTCTGACAATACTAGTGCTATTAATCTGACTAAGAATCCGATTATGCACTCAAGAACCAAGCATATCGATATAAGGCATCACTTCCTTAGGGACCATGTCCAAAAGAAGCATGTTTTGGTAGAGTTCATTGATACTGATAACCAACTAGCGGACATATTCACTAAACCGTTAGCAAAAGAACCTTTCTACAAAATTAGACGAGAATTAGGCATTCTCGATGAAGCTTACTTGTCTTAACATGTTTATATGATAATATGTATGCTTCATTGTGTGTATCCAATGCCTACTTGATCTTAAACTATGCTTGTTAAGCTTTAAATTTCAAGTTTTTAGAGTCAAAAACCATTTTTAGCATTAGTGGGGAGACAGAAGGTTACTGTAATCGATTACTGTAAACCAAGTAATCGATTACTCTGTGCTACTATTTTGAAATTTTGAATTTTTGAAAGTGAGTAATCGATTACTCACTTAGTGTAATCGATTACTCTGTGCAGGTTATATATGAACTGCTGCACTTTTTCAGAAAACACTTCACTTTCTCTCTCCTGTAACTCGTGCTCTCTGTTTGGACCCAAATTCTACCCTCGAAACCAAAGTCTCTAAAACTCCTAATCAAGCATCTATAATCATTCGTTTACCTGCAATGAGATTAACATTGACAAATACACAAAGAAACACAAAGGAGTAAGTTGTTAACTCAATAAATGTCATTATATGTTAATCCATATTTCATTAGTATTAAGTAAGCAATTTAGCATAATAATACTTAAAACCATTTCAACAGTTTATATATATTTGAAAACGTGCTACATAACTTGAGCCAAAGTTTGCTACATAGCTTGAGCCAAAGCTTGCTACATAGCTCGAGCCAAAGCTTGCTACATCACTTGAGCCAAAGCTTGTTACATTACTTGAGCCAAAGTTTACTACATAACTTGAGCCAAAGTTTACTACATAACTTGAGCCAAATCTTGCTACATTACTTGAGGCAAAGTTTGCTACATAACTTGAGACAAAGCTTGTTACATTACTTGAGCCAAAGTTTGCTACATAACTTGAGCCAAAGCTTGCTACATTACTTGAGCCAAAGTTTGCTACATTACTTGAGCCAAAGTCTTGCTACATAACTTGAGCCAAAGTCGCTACACTACTTGAGGGTAGCTAAAAATATGTTTTCCTTTCATTGATTCACAAATCAATTTATAACCAGAAAATCTACCCATTTTCTTATACAATGTACAAGTTAAAGACTTATCCTTTCCTTGGTGAGTGTTGGGGTCGATTTTGGATAACTATACAAGTTTCCTTCACTACCTCCTCCAACCTTAGGATCATTCCTCATCCCCACCAAACAACAATAAAAGTCAGTAATTTATTCCCAATAATATATACAAAATCCATATTACATTCGCAAACATATATGATATTCACCTATTTCCAATGTTTCCAAAACTACTTTCACTAGAAGTTCCCAAACATTAAAACATAAATATTTCATCTTCTATTTTACATTAGAACACCTTCTCATCTTCTACATCTATCATTTCACCCATTTTCCTCTTTAACCACATTTTCATTTTCGGGGTTTTGGGGTTTTCATGAATCAACCCACTCACCCTTTCCATTCTTCGAATATCAACTCCAAACCAAGAGTTTACAAGAGAGAAACTAAATAAAACGAACCACAACTCAAAAGGAAGAGTTTCCATGGTTTCTCACATTTTGAGAAGAGTTCCCATACACCCATAACAAGTTTCAAAGGGAAGAAGAGAGTTAGAATCAAGAGATTTACCTCTTCTCAAGCCTCTAGATGATTCTCACGAACCATTTCTCTTCAAAATGCTCTCTTCTCTCTATTCTCTCCAAAGTTCTAACCCTAAAAGTGTTTGGGGTTTCTATTTTAAAGTTGAATCGTGGGGTTCTCGCTCAAGCGAGAATATCCCCCGCCCATTTTAAAAACTCAACGCTGACGCTCTCGCTGAAGCGAGGGATTCTCGCTCAAGCGAGAATCCTCTAGTGTCCATTGTAAGAACCCAAATTTTACCCTTGAAATTTTTTCCTTAATTTTATTCTTTTCACATACCTTTTCCTATAACTTATAATCACAAATTCAACAACCTTATTTTAAATCCCACTTTCCTGTTTGTACTCATTCCATAACACAATATTCACATACCCGTTCATTTAACAGAAAATCATAATTCATATTAATGTATCCCGGTAACTATCACATACAACTAGCTATGAGTTTCCAAAATACCCATAGCTACAAATATCCAGAGTTACAATTATCCAAAAATTATAAGGATCATAGTTACAAATACTTATTTCCACAAATATTCAATCATGATACAAAATGGTGGAAATAAGGAATCTAGATTTAAAAGCTCCTATAACTCCAAATCAAGCATCCTTAACTCAGCCAATTAACTGCAATGAGATTATCAAATGGCAACACACAAAACGTACAAAGTAAGTCATTTAATCCAATAAATATCATTTGATATAATCCACATTTAAACAGAGTTAGATAAACAATTTAAGCATTTGGGTTTTTAAGGAACAAAGTCAAAAGTCAACTCCTACTAATTCAATAACTATAACTCATCAACCATAAGTTGAAATTTTTTATGTAGACATTTTTTTCATTTACTATATAATATATTTGTAACATGAAAAAAAATGAATTTGGTTTTTTTGATGAATATAATTATCCTTCATTTTTAAACATTGCATCCTGACTCCCAAAAAAGTGAATTTGTTGTTAACAATTCACTTAGCATTTTCTCCTCCACATTTGTTTATATTGTTTGAACTTTTTGTTTTATGTCATTTCAAATCCAAATCTTTTGATGTTTTTTAAAAATCAATACATATTTATACTTTTATTTCTCATTATACTTTATTATTATTCATTTTTTTCATCTTGTATTTCTCCGTTTTTTAATTCAGTTTCGATATATACTAATTGTGATTATATCAATCAAATTGTATTTTAATTTATTTATTGATTAGATTTTAAAAATCATATGAATAATCTTAAACACCTCAAAAGTTTTAGAATAGATAAACTATAACATTAACTTAAGAAACTACTTCATGTTGAATTGAATGTTTGCACCTAACCTCTTTATGCATTTGCCCATAGGCATGCCAACAACAATAACGTGGTATGGAATGCATAATTCCAACTTGTTCAAGTTATTTTTTGAGAAACCCAAAACAGCTTCATTGTCAAAGCTGAGAGAGAAGCTCCACTCACTTCTCTGTTTCCCATACTTTATAAAAACAAAAGCAACCAAACAGATTCTCTTCCCACGTTTCTGCTTAACCAAGTCACTGTGTCTTATATATCCTCTATCACACGAACTATCCAGTACTAGAATGTGAGGTGTAAATTGATTTGTGATTTATAATTCCTTTTATGTAAATTAATTAAATCTACACTATTAAAATTTGGAAGTCACATGTCATAATCTCCTCGACTTTTAGGGATACAGTTTGGTTTTTTAATTTGTCCAATTGTCCATACTCACTTTGTTTGTAGCACTTCAGCCACTATCACTAAAAATGAATGATTTGGACCATCTACACTAAAAAATGAAAGATTTATATACAATTGTTATAGTATTTATTATTCATTTGGATTATTTTTTCACAGGAATTAACGATGATTATATAAAATGAGGTATGATATAATGACAGTGTATAAAACTTATACATTGTCAATGCATACATTTTTTCTCTCTAAATATAATTTTTTTACTAAGTATTCATATTAAATTTTCTTATATTTTCACTACCACAACTAGACCCTAATTGCAATAAGTGAAGAAAAAATTGGAATAGAAGTTACAAAGAGTATTACATTGAAAAGTTAAGAATAATTGATGAAGAAAGTTAACAAAAAAAAACCAATAACACCTCTTTCTCTCTCATTATTCATGAGAATTATTATATTTAAGTGAAGGTGAGTTGTGATTGATTCATAATGAAAAGCGTGGAAGAAAGATATGGATGGTAAAATCGTGATGAACAAGTTAATCAATTTTTTCATCATTCTAAAAGTTAACGCATCCAATTCCTTCACTTATTAGCTAAAATAATTAATCAATTATTAGAAACAATGCAATATATTGATTAATCTATCGCCCGACATATTCAACAATAATGTGCATTAAAGCAAATCATATTCTTCTGATTTCTAATTGGGAGTTTCGGTTCAGACGGTCAAAGAGGGACAGGAATTCAACAAAGCAAACAAATAAAAGGGAACTAAAGGAGCATCTTATGCCTATTATTATTTCGTATGTCATCACTTGTAATTGGTTCGAAAAAAATTAATATTAAATTTTTAATTCAAATATATTTTCAACAAATCATAAGAAATATTAATATATAGAAGACATGACACATTTTATAAATAACATTGTAGATGGATACTCTTTCTAGTGATGGTGTAGGGATATGACCAAGACCATGACATGTCCCTCTTAATTTATTGACAATATTTTTTATATTTAATTTCTTTTGCGCAATAATATAAATTTTTCTTATAACATTTACATATTAAAAAAAATCATATTATGGAACATTAATTAGGTATTAAAAATCGTGTAAAAAACAATCAAAGTAATGATAATATAAAAAATAACTTCATACATTTTTCTGTAATTTACTATGTAAAAACAATATTTCTATCTTACAAAAACAAAATATAGTACTTTGTATTCAGTTTTTAGTTTAAATACTCAAACATAAACAATATAATCTCATAATTTATAAACTAAAATTAAAAACATATTTATACCAACATATGCTAAATTATGGTATTGTATTTGATAGTGTGTCTAGCATGTAAGCAACATGGAACCAAAACATTTGGATTTAGTTAATTAATTCATATATGTTTAATATCATTTGTTATGGTGATGAGCTTTTTTATACCATCAATATAATATTCATTATATATAATCATTTACTTATTGTTTATTTATTTTATTTTTAGTAGTTTTTAGGTTGATCAATAATAATTAATTATAAATGATGAAATACAACAAAATTATAATATATAAAGTTGGAGATACACTTTTGTTCTCAAACATCATAATATATAAATTAGTAGAATTATTTCATTAAGGAATGGTCAATCATAGAAAAATGATATTTTCTTCTATAATTTTTTTAGGGAAAATATATATACTTATAATGTATGAGTTTTATATACTATCGTTACATTATCTATCATTTAAATTTAATTATCATGGTCTCTTCAAAACAGGTAATTCAAATGAATGATGTAATAAATATGTATAAATCTTTACATTTACAATGTATATATTATACTCTAAATTCTTTTATACCAAAGAAAAATAACACGTGTCACAAATTTTCACTTTGTGTTTATTAATAATTTATTTATAATTGATTTATATCACTTTTTATATGGATATAATAATATCATTGCTCGTATAGAGAGGTGGACATACACTTTTGATTTTGGTCATGGGTTTTGCCACTCTCTGTTTTGCTTTCTCTTCTTTTCAATCTTTCTCTCTATCTCATTTCTCATCTTTCCTTCCTGAAACCCTAATTATCATTTTCATTTCTTCATTTATGGGTTATTTCTCTTGCAATGCCGAATCTGCAATCGCCACCTGCGATCCCCATTACTGGGATCTCAACAAACCACCACCACCACCACCACTCGCACTATCAGAATATTTCACTACTCCGACCTCGTCGCCGCCACTAACTCCTTCTCCGACGACAACTTCTTAGGCAAAGGCAGCCATGGCAGCGTCTACAAAGCCACTCTCGACGCCGGAAAACTCATCGCCGCCGTCAAAACAACAAAGCTCACCACCAAAACAACAACCTCCCGCCACCACCACCACCGCCACATCACAACCCCCGCAGAAAACGAGATCGAGATTCTCTCTCATGTAAACAGCACCCGAATGGTGAACCTTATCGGTTTCTCCACTGATCCAAATGGTAACAAATTAATCGTCGTTCAGTACATGCCGAACGGTTCGTTACATGATTTACTTCACTCTCCGGTTCGACCACCCGGTTGGACCGAACGAATCCGGTTCGCTCTCCAAGTCGCGAAAGCGTTCATACACTTCACTCTTCTAACCCTCCAATAATTCATCGAGACATTAAATCCTCTAACGTATTAATCGACGACGATAGAAACGCGAGGCTCGGTGATTTTGGACTTGCACTAAGGGGACACGTGGAGGACGTTCGCGTTTTGTGCACGCCACCGGCGGGGACGTTAGGTTATCTCGATCCATGCTATCTTGCGCCGGAGGATCTCTGCGCCAAGACTGATGTATTCAGTTTCGGGATCTTGTTATTGGAGATTGTAAGTGGAAGAAACGCTATTGATTTGAATTACAGTCCTCCGTCGGTGTGGACTGGGCGGTGCCGTTGATCAAGCGTGGTGAGTTCGGCTATATATGTGACCGGCGGATTGGAGTTCCGGCGGATGCAGCGGTGGTGAGGCAGCTGGCGATTCTGGCGGCGAGGTGCGTGAGGTCGACGGCGGAGAGGAGGCCGTCGATGGAGGAGGTGGTGGAGGGTGTTAAGAATGTGAGGAAGAGGATTGGTGCGGTGGCGGTGTGGAGTGGGTTGAGCAGGCGCGTGGCGCGTGAGAGGTATGGGGTGTTTGAATGTGGTGACGTTGATAGGAGTGAAGAAGTTGTGAGAGTATTAAGGGTGGGAACAGAAGAAGGAATGGGAAAGTATCCAGTGTGGGAGGTGTAGAGAATCAGATTGGACCTTCTTCAATCAAGTGAATCGAGTGGTGAGGTGTAAGTCCATTGGTTCTGGTTCTATAATGATACCGGGTTCGGATCACAACGCGGATGTGAACCCGACCCGAATTGAGATTAAGAAGGGTAATGAGGCTGAAGAATCTAAGTCTATGGGTTTTTTGCAAGGTACTACTACCCTTTTACATTATGGCAGTGAGAATAACTGGAATAGTGGCCCCATTCATTCAATAGATATGGCAATGTCCAAGTTGGTCATTACACATAAGTTGGAAGAAAAAATGGTTGAAGCACCACTAGTTAGGAATTTGAGTATCGCAGAATAATGAAGGTTTTTAATTGTGGGTCAGGTTACAAAGTATTGAAGTGTTAAGCCATTTTTAATTGTTGATAGTTAGAATTTGCAACTTCTATGGAATGGAATGCCTAGGCTTGAAAAAACTCAAATTAATTGTGTTTGCTGCTCCTTCGAAGATTGAAGAAGTGTGAAGGAAGGACCAATTCTGTGCATATTGACTCTGTTCAGTCTATTATAGCTTAGAATCGTAGTGCTCACACCGTCCTCTCAACCAAATTTGTAGTTTAGCCTTGTACTAGTATTAACATTTTAGAAAATATAGAATTTTGATTTCTTTGTTTTTAGTATAGTCTTGCTTCCAAGTTCCACCAACAACGCATGTAGTGGTGTAAGACCCTACTGGATCCTCAAGATTACCAAAATGTGAAAGGTTCGATTTCTGGAAGCGATGCTTGTTGGAAGGGTCAGCCAACATACCGAAAGATTTAGTTCATTGCCAAGGGATACCCTGGTAGTACCAAAAAAGTTAGCAACCCTTATTCTTTCTTATTCTGTCATTTCAAAGTTTTATATTCCTTCAGGAGCAATATGGAGCTCAATTTCTTTTTAGCAAGATCTTATATTCAAGAGTTTTATGATTGATAATGATTGATGTTGGAGAGTTTACATGTCAACTCATTTAGATGGGATTATTCAGAATATAATGTTAAGTAATTTCCAACTGTCTTTTGTATTCCTTTGTTACATTTTTTTAGCAATCAATTAATTGTTGTGAAATATTAATAAGTATCATGAGAAAGTGAAAACTTTGTCTTATATTTTATCCGGGAAATGCTAGATTTACTTTACCTTAAACAATCTCCTTCAACTTCAAATATTTCCTTGGTTGAGTTTAGAAGCTATCCTTGGATATCAATAATCTATAATTAGACAAAGAAATGTGTGGTTTGACTTTAGGCAACACAGATTTGAACCACAATGTACTTACAGATATAGTGAAGCAGTTCTAGTGATGTAAAGCAACAAGTGCTAGAATTGTTTTCAGTTGGCCAAAGATTTGTGGTTGTTTCAATATAACTGCAGAGAGTGTAGCTGTTGTCTCATTTTTCTTTGTCTTGGATCTATGCCTATAGTGGTCTTTGAATCTGTATACATTTAATGCATTTTGGATCATTATGGACCCTCTTGAATTACTAAAGAGAAAGAGATGGAAGAGGGTATAAGTACAGTGTTTTTTTTTTTTTTTTACTTTTATCAGAGAGATAAATAAGTAGTACAGTAACCTGGTGAAGTTTCGGTTATTAGCTACTGTTGGCAAGGTTCTATTCTAGTAAGAATTTGGGAAACTTTGTCTTGTATTGTCTAATGCTTCTTATATGCATTAATTATAATTACTGAAACCAATGGCTGGCCACATAATACAGTTTGATAGCAACATTTCATGAGGAGTTATCAATTGAGAATATCAAGCTTTGTAGAGCTTCATATGAATGTACTCTCTATGATATAAAAATGAATTCTACACATGGCTTCATGACCTTTATCAATGTCTATATGTTATGGTTTTCTGAGTCACCGAAATCATATCATGACTATTAATTCTTTGGTCCTTCTTTCTCAAAGGCCCCGAATGATCCAAAACTTTTTGTTGAACGATGTGCATACAGTGGATGTGTACCTTCAAAACAGTGTGACACTCAAACAATTTTAGGTATAAATATATTTTCTTGTGTTTAGACGAGTGTCAATAAATTCAAACCTTTATGAGGATAATCGCCAGGAGAGAACCACAATAGTAACAACCAAGATGAGTAAAAGTCTATGAGCTACATCA